>LR990627.1:1125000-3525000 GCA_905147815.2 Phalera bucephala
ACAGGCGGTTTAATGTCACACTTAAAACATATGTATTAGCCAGTATGATTCTTGTGCGTTTTGAACAAAATCGTAACCAACAGTTCTGATTCTCAAGAATGGTCAGTTATTATAAAATACAAAAACGCACCGTCACTCCTAGATTCCCCTGGCGGAGACAACGTCTATTTAATAGTTTAAGAAGCATCTCAAACAAGTGATGACTTTGACTGACGTGTGTAGAAGGTAATAAGCCCCTGAAGTGGCACTAAATATTCACCAGGGAGCTGGCAAACAGAATAATTCAAGGTGATGTAGTCCGTACCTCTCACGAAGAGCTTTCTTTACCTTAAGATAAGTTATTCTACACACAAAGTAAGTACATGTAGAGATGAAGTTTTGGTTATAAGTCTCAGAATCAGGCCTCGAATAAAACTACTACATAATATGACAAAATTGTCACATTGTCTCTATAGGCTTTGTTTTATAAATCAATTTTGTTCTTTCCGGCTCATATTGACAATATCTCAGAATGACTATATAATAAATTTCAAACTGTCACTTGTGCCCTGTATTTTTAACTTTTATTAAGCGGAGGCCGGATTATTAAGAAACAACAAGCCAAAAAAACTGTGTTAATAAACTCCGTCACACCTATATATTCCCCCGACGATTTTATATCCCAATGATAATGGGAGCGAGTCTATCACCATCACGCCACAGTTCCAGATCCCCGATAACTACTAAGAATATTTCGATAGAAAAACCTCAACAGCACTTCTGAATTTTAACCAATGACTTCGCAACTGCCATTCCCACCATGCGCTACAAGATTAACGAGGCCAACTATTCCCAGGTAAAATTCCAAGTTATCTCTCAAAGGGAAGCTCAAGCGATCAATCGGCCACAATTAACTAAATGGAAACCGGTGCAACGAGGGTCTCCCAACCGTCCTGCGCGCCCCGCTCGGGTAATAAATAGCACGATGATTGCGACTCATTTGTCAACTTGTCTGCTGTCCCCTCACTGGACACCTCCGTTTTGTATCTATAAAGACTTGTTAAATGGAGTTGTAGAGAGTGACTAGATGTTTTGATATGGATTTGTATGTAATAATAACCGGAAAAGAGCGTGTAGGACTCGCTCTTTGAGGGTTCCGATCATGTGCCACTAAATGTCACTATTTTGATTTTCACATCGATTACGGAGACAACAAAGTTGTGATGTAATTACAAATTTTCGGATCTTTTATTTTACTTATTTTACTGGGAAACTTTTCTTCTTACCAAATTTCAAAGTGACAATAAAGTGATAATATAAGGGTTCAGTTTTTACCGATTGAGGACGGAACTCTATAAGTGATTGCCGTGACTGTCCAATTTGAATGAATGCCGATGGATGCGTTTGCATGCGGCATCAAGCTCCTGAAAAGCAACTAAATCGCCGGACGCCAATACTAAAAGTAATGTCTTTTATGGCCATTAATCGTGCTATCAGATTAATACAAATCGATAAATAATTTGTCAGTTTTAGAATAAAATTACTATAATACACATTTTCTACAACATTCCTGTTAGTTGTCTATGGTTAGCTATCTACCAATAAGGTATGTGCGACGCGAGCTGCTAAAATGACGCTTTACCACAAAATCAACGTCATTTAAGCGCTCATCTAGGTGATCACAAACATCATTAATTTTTAATCAAAATGTAAATGATATTTGTCTATTAGTGAATGAAACGAGCTGTTAGTATCTGAAAAGTTTATTGCCCAGACCTTTATTTACATACCGCCACCAGTAATGTAACAATTAGTTTAGTAATAATATTATGTTGTGATAAAATGGTCCAACCTTTATTTGATAATAAGCTAACCAAGTACATACATTTATGGAATACGTAATAGATGAAATATTTAATTATTCTATATTACTTAAAGCACTCTACGTTTGTTTTCAGCCCATATTTTTTACTTCAGAATTAGACTTAGTCTTAAAGTGACTTATACTTTTTTATCAAATTAAAAATGTACTATTTATGAGTTGGATTATTTTACCATCACGAGGTTGAGTTGGAGCAAACGTCACGGTACACTATTTCCACACACAATCTGACAGAGCTTTATGGATCTGTCATCGGAATAAACAGACTGACGTCACTTTAACAGTGAGTATTAATCGTAGAAAAAATGTGGATATACGCAATTTATAGTTCTGCCTCTTTGTCACCGAAAAGTAATTTTCAAAATAGTTTTGCTAAAGAGGCTGTAGCAACCATCCAGTACGCTCAGTCTTACTCCTCGCAACATGTACTCCAACAATCTACATCTCACGTGACACCCACAAGCAAGCCCCGCCACCTCCAACACTCACCGCTGGCCTGGCTGTCGACGGAACTCTTGCGCGACTCGTCCGAGGACGGGCGTTCTTCCGAAACCTTCCGAACGGGACCCGAGGACTGCCGAGCCGGGGACTCGCGTGCCAGCGCGTCAGTCGCACGAGCGGCCTCGGCGACTCGCGGCGTGTCTCGTCTGTCAGTCTGTCCCGTCACGTCGTCTCGTTTCTCGTCCCGGCCGGCGTCCGCCTCGCAGCGCGCGCGCACGAACGCCCAGTCCTCTTTGAGTCTTAACACTTTCTCTCTCACTTCGGGAGAGACGGTTTGTTTGGCGGCGACGCACTCGCGTTCTATGTTGTTGTAGTTTTCTAGAACTTCGTGCACTTCTGATTCGCGCTCTTTTACTGTGGCCTGTGGACAAATGAGGGGTGTTAGTTGCTGTTGAGCTATTGAATACTCTTTAGAAGCGAAAAACTGACTTGAACTCTAAATAATACTCTAGGCTTTGGCACTGAGCATATTTATTACTTTTTACTTCGCGCTTCGCTTTACCACGCTCAAATGGAAATTCTCCCCATTGCAGAGATCATGAAAATTATTTTGTCATTTTATATTATTAAAAAATACATGGTCAGTAATATAATTATTTAAGTTTAAGAGTTGTTAACTTTGAAAGAAGTTCCGGGGACTTTTATTACAGCATTTTGCTATGATCTATTTTTCTTCAGTAGAGAAATCAAGATATACTCCAAAGTACTTACCGCTATATCCTGCATGGTCTGCCGCGGCAGTTCACGCGCTAGGCTGATGCGCGCGCGACTCTCCATAGCCCACACGAGTGCGGCATCTAGCCGCGACTGGAACTTGTTCAGCGCTGTCAGTTTGCTGTTTATGAACTCCCGGTGAGCTGCGAGGTTCGTTTGTGCCTGTTGGACAAGAGAGAAATATTTAATATAATCCTAATAATATTATAACTACTAATGTAAAAGTTTGTATGTTTAGATGTTTGGACGTTTGTTATTTAATCACGCAAAAACGGCTGAACGGATTTGGAAGATATTTGGCACACAGATAGTTTATTACCTAGATTAACATATAAGATACTTTTTATCCCGAAAAGTATAAGGTTTCTGTCTAAAGTCAATGCGGACTAAGGCGCGGGCAGAACCTAGTATCACTATAAAGAGAAAGATTTGTTTGTTTGTAATCAATAAACTGAAACTATTGAACCGATTGTAATAATTCTTTTAGCATTCAAAAGCTACATTATCATAAAGTAACAGACCCGATAGGTGGCGCTGTTATCGACCGGGTGCGAAGCCGCGGTCAACGGCTAGTATTTAATAGTAGCGGCGGCAAGCGACTTCGTCTGCGTTTTATTAATTTGTAGCATTTTTGTTATTTTGATGTATAAGCAATAATACTGTGAAATTGCATAAAAATCCGTTCAATAGTTTCATCCTCACAAAGTTTCTCCCCTTATCCCTCGCGGAGAAGGTAGGGAGTACAGACTTCTAACCGATTCTTCCCAGGGCTCATGCCCTGGTAAGAACCGGTCTCTTCTTTTTCAGTATATGTATCAGGTCCCGTATTGGGTAGGAGAAGAGCACCAATTCTCGTGGATTACATGAACTGTTTGATGACTATCGAATCGACAATTGGAAAAGGTCTGCCAACTTTTTTTAAATTCTGTCCAGCATTTTCGGAAATATTTATTTAGTCGAGATTATACACTTAAATAAAACCAAAAGGGGATTTTTTACGATCGAAACTGTAAACTTATTTAGATATAGCTTATAGCATACACTAAATTCACGAAGTTAAGGGTATTCAACATAAACTCTGGGCACTCCGGATCCCGTATTTTCCGGACTCTGAGCTATAAATATGAAGCCAAGCAGCCGAAAAGATATTGCTCTCATATCTCTGAAAGCCGTTTCATGAACTCAATCTTTTCTTAACCCAACGTTGTAGGTCCGGTACGGTATAGTAGTCTTAAAATGTAATCGAGATACATACATTTATCTGGTATAATCCCTTTGTTGGCGATGGAATATATTAAATTAAGATCAGTCCTCGTAAGTCAGTGTCATATCAGATGTCGTAGAAAAAACCTATAATTTAATATCTACAATAATTCCTTTTATTATCTCGTATTCTTTTTGAAGACCCTTTTAACCGCTACGTCCCGATACTTTAAAGTTGTAAATTTTATATTTTTTCAATCTTATCCACAAACGATCAGAACGCAGACTACATTTTGAAGATCGGACGGGAAAGTGAACACTTATATACACGGTGTAATTTTAGTCGTCGTGGGTCGAAAGCCCAAATGCCTACTGTTTATTGATAATAAAAATAATTTTAATTTAAAAATACCTTTTTATAAACAAGCTTTTAGAGAAAAAAACACGACGAAGATACCTTGCTTAGTTGAGGAGTTCTTATGGCTTCTTTCCATCATCAGTCATTTTGCGCCTAGTATAGGTGTTTTTAATGAACTAAATTAGTATGATAATGGATATGTTACTTACAGGATGCTTATATGCTAGGGATAGTATAGTGATAAAGTCGTGTATAAGAGACGCTGATTTGGTTGAAATAATTATCGAGCCAAAAAAAACTGGTCATTAGTTAGGTTAGGGATTAAACTGCAACTTAAATATGTACGAGAATTGAAGCAAGCCTAAACTGTTAACAAACATCATTTCCGCTTAATTCCCTCCACAATCAACCCAATAGTGCCATGTCTCTAACCGTTCCCATCCGAGTTCCGTCCGAGTGAGTCTAACTTATTTTTCCCGTCAGTGTCGCCACCCGATCTAAGTTAATTGTCTTGGAGACGCACCGTTTTCTAGTCTTCGAAGCTATTTATTTCATTCGTTAAAATTCTGCTAGCCGTTTAGGCTACAGAGCATGGTAAAAAAGAGACATATACCCGAAAAACATCAACAACACAAGTCAATATATATAGTACTATTATACAAGAAAAAAAATATGTTTCTTACTTGAACTTCGCTTACAATAATAGTCAAATCCTAAAACCGGTCAATAGATAGGTAAATATATCTATTTAAGTTTAATTTAAGGAACATCATCGTCATCAGCGACGGCCGAAAGCACTGTCCAATGCAGGAAAGCCTCCACTAAAGATTGCCACGCCGAACTTAAAAGGAAATAAACTTAGACATAAGCCTACACGAGAATGGAAGCAAGTCCACAAAGTCTTAACTGTTTACAAACATCATTTCCGCTCCATTCTCTCCGCAAACAACCTAACAGGCCCGTCTCCCGTCGTCGCCGTTCGAGTTCCGTCCGAGTTAGTTCAACTTGTTTGTCCCGTCGGTGTCGGCTCTCGGTCTAAGTTTGTGGTCTTCGCCGCTCGGTTTCCTAACCGTTGAAGCTATTTACTTGCTTGTATTTTTCTTGGAATTTTAAGTTTATTTCATTAAGTTCTGTGAGCCCTTGAAGTTAAAAGGTTGGCAACAAGCGTAGGATATCTAGGTATGGCTGGACAATTGCAACATAAGTTTTTAAGTACATACATATCATTACGACCATTGTTCGTATATGGGATGGGAGAGGTAGGTAGATTTGTTGGTACCAGTATTGTATTCCTAAAGTCTACATTTCATCATTAAAATCACTGCATATTAGAAAACGTAAAAAAAAGTCCGCCGCGCCTGTCTGTTTGAACGCGATAAACTCAATAACTACCGAACGGAGTTTCATACGGTTTTTATAAATGGACTGAGTGGTTCAAGAGGAAGGTTTATGTGTTTAATTCACCCGTGCAAAGCCTGGGCGGGTCGCTAGTTCATAATTAAATTATGGTATCGAACAACACGGTAAAAAACAGCCTATCTAATTAGGAGTAAGCCTATTGCTGTGATTTTAAAAATAGGAAAAATACACCGTCACGCTTACATTCTCCAAGCGGGATAGCAGAGGTGTACTATATATAGGTATCCACAATATACTTACAATATGTAACTTTCGATCCTAATGTATTATAAACCTAGTGCCAGTAAATCAAACACGATTCCAAACCACTACAGAGTTTTTCGTTAGAAAAATCCCGAAACAAGGACCTAGTGAGCGCCAACCAAAGCGACTAGACAACCAGGGCAGCATATTCAACAAACAATATCCCTCTGTACGTACTAAAGTTAACAAGTTGTACAAAAGTTATCTGGACTTATAAACACCGACGCAACTTGGTCGTGAAGCTGTCCCACTTAATACTTCTTTACATATTGTTCTGCAGTTCACAACACTCGCCGCAGCTACTGATGTAATAAACCGTGGTTCCTTATAGAAAGAACCTTTTGTTTGGTAAAAACTTTTACCATATTATTTCTTATATATTATATATTGTGTAGCGGCAACGGAGCAGTACAAGTGAGAAACTCTTTAAATGCAAACTTTTGTAACAAATCACTATCATTATATATTATAAAACAAAGTCTATCTGTCTGAACGCGATAAACTCAATAACTACCGAACGGATTTTCATATTTTCATACGGTTTTCACTAACGGAGTGGTTCAAGAGGAAGGTTTTTGTGTATAATTCACCCGTGCATAGCTGGGGCCGGTCGCTAGTCACGCACTAAAATAAGTAGAAGTAAGAACTTGTTTTCTATTACAAGCTTTCATTTATTTGTAACGTTGTCTTTCCGGTTCAAGTCTTATGATCCATTTCTTAAGCACTTCCGGGTATTCTATTGAGCTGAAATTTGGCATACGTATGTCAGTTCTAGTCTAGTCTAGTCAGGAGCTAGTCTGATGATAGAGTCGGAAGGTGACCATAGGAAAATGTAAACTATGCAACGTATCCCCTCTTCGTGTTTAGACTTGTTAAATTTGCTTTGACAAGTACTATACAACCTAATAGTGTTCAGGTTCTGATGATGAAGCCGATAGGTAGCCAATGGAACTACCAAACTACTCAAAATAACCCCACTGTCTTTGGGTTCGTTGGATTGGTCTTAACGAGTACTTTAGACCTGGATAGAATCCAGGTTCTGATGACGAAACCGGAAGGAAGCCATAGAAACTCCTCAACTAAGTCAGATATCTTCTTAGTGTTTTTGCTAAAAAATCTTGTTTTTAAAAAGGTCTTTTTCAATTAAAAATATTATCCATACAGAGAGTACAGAGCTCCAGCCAGTACCTTCCCTATAGACTATTCGTACTGACTTGTTTTAGATATTGGTAGATAGCTTTCTCTCACACCCTTAGAGGCGTGCAATTGGCAAAGCCTATGTCCATTATCTAGCAGTGGAGTGTTGTATGCTAGGCTGGTTATGAAAGTCCCTCACAACTTGTATTTCGTAATTGGCTACAAAAGATTTTAAATCGGCATTTCGTAAGTTGCAAATCCGGAATATTTATTTCCAGATTCATAAATACATTAGCGTACCATTTGCACGTTGCGGATACTAACTAGATCATGATCGAAAAAAGTGAATTTTTTTTGACGGGGAAATTCCAATTATCAGCCGTCTGGCAATGCGCCCGGTATAATGGAAATAAACTCGTTCCTATTACATTGACATCTAATGCGTCGAAGAAATGTGCGTATACAAAGCTAACCTCTGCCACCCCCATTCGGGAAACACGGTCGTCATAATTTCATTCGTAACCGCTATCTATTAGGTTTTGATAATATTAAAGCCTTAAAGATTATTAACAAACAGCAATATTATTTCACCTAAAGAGACTAAATAGTCTATGCAAATTGCAATGTCGGTACACCAGTGTCACACAAATGGTCGGCGCGGCGCTCTCGCCTCAAGGGCTGTTCAGTCTAGCCACCCGCTCTCAACGAGTTGCCGACACCACTCTACCCGCAGCGTACATACGCGGCTAGCGAGGGTAGCTGACACTTGACATCGCAGCACCAGATCTAAATAACTACTGGTAAACATTGATGTTCGAGCACTGATATAATTTCCTGAACATTTTCATTTATTCAAATCGTTTTTACACTTTCGTTTTGAATCAATTATTTTTCTAGATCTAGATATTATTTGAATCTATCTTCAGCTAAAAGACGTCCGCTGCACCAGTGGGGACCACTAATCAGAAAACTCGAACGACGTTGACAGGGTCGTGGATTGGTCATGCTCACTAAAATGTCTTTGCTAGTGGCGGCTCTGTGGAGCGGGTCATTCTTTTCCCTCTAAAATGGTTGAGGAGAGTGATGGCTGCTTCTCAGGTCATACTCGTGAACGGGTGCTGCTGGTGGGGACTGGTCCGTCCCCTGCCCTTTGTCTGACTGAACGTGTACCATAATGCTGTTAAATTTTGTCTCGTTCGGCATCACACTGGAGCTATGACCAGTTGTTTTGTACGCGCTCTTTACATATTTTATAGTAACACTTTCTCTTACTATTATTATTATGCTTTTTATTATATACCTCTACAACATCTCTATTTTGTAAATGAGAGGACTATGTAGACACTGACCAATATCATGAATCTAAGTACACTTATGATTAATCTATACTTAAGCACATCTATTTAGCTCGTTCTGCATTGTTCTCCCATACTCCATAAATGCAATGTATACAAAAAGAATTGTAAACCTCATTTTTTAAAAAAGAGTAACCGTGGAGTTTCTTGCCCTTCTTCTCCACAGGAATGACTTTCCGAACGGGTGGTAGAGTCTTAAGTAATAATAATTTTCTCTTTTTGACTATTCATAAGTGCCTTTTGGTCTACATGAATAAAAAACTTTTGATTTTGATTTTTGAAATGCTTTGTAGCGTCCATGGTTAAGGGAAAAACTGCCTTGTCTGACAAAGTTATTTAAATCTAACAGAAGCTTTTGTGTTAGTGACTACACTGTTAGTAGAGGGGCCTTAAAAACTTCAGCAGACAAGCAGGTGAGTAAAAGTATGCTTCAATCGAATGAAAATTGGCCATAACTTGCCGAAATCACATGAGAATAGCGAACACACTCATTGTGTGATAAGGGTCTGTGCAAGTTACGAGGCGACAGTGCGAGCCGCGCCCGTGGGACCACGTCGCTAGTTTACGACAGGAGTAAGGGGAGGTAACCGCAGACTGCCGACTCCACACAGTACGGAAACTATGGAATTCATGATGGTCGCTCTTTGGAACTTTGTAAATGACGATTTCCTTTTGTTCCTTTAATTTTAAACGGTTTCAGGTAAAAGCTAAATGCGTACAGCACAAAGTCTTCAGTTGTCTTTAGTTATCTGGTTGCATAGTACATGACACTACAAATCCAAGAAGCCTAAACACGAGGGGGTCACGTTGTATAGTTCACATATTCCTATGGCCACCTTGCGACTCCATCATCAGACCAGCTTCATGGTACCAAATTATTGCATTGTTACCGACTTTACATACGTTTGCCAAAGTTTAGCTTAATCAAATACCCGAAAGTGTTTAAAAAATGGATCACAAGATTTGAACCGGAAAGACAGACAGACTGACATACGAACATTGCAAGTTAAATAAAAGCTTGTAATAAAAATTGGGCCTTGAATAACGTTAGCCACTATCTAAATAAAAACAAGATTTTTTTGTGCTATTACGACTATGCCAAAGTCTTGTTTAGGTAATAACTTGGTGGTGAAGTAGGCAGGCCCCCTACAAGGAACAATGACCTGGTAAAAGATGCAGGTGAAAGGTGGATGCGTACAACATTTTTGGGAACTCCCTCTTTCTGTTTCTTTTCTCATCTTCTTTACTGACGTCTTTCGGCTGTATGCACCTATGGGTCTAGGTCTTACCTTCTCCAGCTCGGACTGCAGCTGCGCCGTGTGCTCGCCCTTGGGCAGCTGTTTAGACTTTCGCAGCACCTCCATGTCCTTCAGCTTGTTGGCTATCTCCTCCTCGCGAGCCTGCAATAACATCAACACTAAGTTATGATACTCAAAGGTTTCAATTTAAACATGAGTACATTCTCAACTTTTCAAATAAGTAATACCCTTTTTTTACAAAAGTTGGTGAACATTGTAGAAACCAAATAGTAGCAACATATTTAATTATAACTAAAACCAAGGACAAGAATGGGTTTGGCGTAAAACAAGAATGAACCAGAGGTCTACAAAGTGAGAATGTTCAGTGGCTTTTGCCGTTAACCGTACATACATTATGATGCAGCATCATGCTCAGCTCAGCGTTTCTCTTGCAAAGGCGAAATACGTGTCGAATTCTATTTTATATGTAACTAGCAACTGCCTCGTTGCTTTAGTAGCACTAAGTACGACTGGAAATCATGAGATGCTGGCCCCAAATCCTGCGCCGAACAGTGAGCTTTGTCTATCAAAAAAAAAATCTCCGCCGCGCACTATGGACACCTCTGCTAACACCTTCAGGAAAAACCGGCGTGAGGAGTAAGTTATGTCATGAACGTCTAAATTCAATAAACACGTCTTTGAAAAAAGCAATTAAGAACAAATGTAATCATTGTTTTAAAACAATACGCTGTTATTGTTTAGTCTAATTACGATTTAACATGTTTATAAATAAAAGCGAAAACTGGAATTCTGAGAACTTTTATTTTCTAGATTATCTACGCGTAGGTGTAAAAGGTACACGTATGTTTCCTATCTACCTACACTTTCATTATCGGCATGGCGATCATTGGAGAGGCCTTGGTCTTGCAGTGGACGGCTTTTGTTTGATAATGACACTTGCTTCCAATATTAAGGGGACGAGACTGTTGCCATTTTTCGCAGACATTCTTATTTTTCAGTTAATAGATTTTATTAAAAAAAGCTCAGAGTTGCTCAGCGAGCTATGGAACTACGCACGGAGTTTCTCCACGTGATGGAATCAGGAATGAGGAGATTCGTAAAAGAACCAAGGTCACCGACGTAGCCCATAGTATTAGTAAGCTGAAGTGGCATTGGGCGGGCCACATAGCGCTAAGATCGGACGGGCGTTGGGGCAGAAAGATTCTAGAGCGGAGACCACTATTGGCAAGCGCAATGCGAGTGGGACGGCCGCCTTCCAGATACGCCGCCGATCTTATGAGAATCGCAGGAAGTGTTTGGATGCAGGTGGCATCGGACAGGCTGCGCTGGAGAGCGACTGGAGAGGCCTATGTTCAGTAGTGGACAAGTATAGGCTGAGATGATGATATTTTAAGGTTCTCCCCCACCCTATTATACAATAGGGCCTAAAAGGTACAACACGCCACCCTTGATTGGGAAATTTAGACACGTCGCTGTGTGTTGCTAAAATATTTAAATGTTCTTGTCGATTCATGGAGCGGGTGATCTATTTCGAGATCAAATTTTGTACATACTTCTACCTACCGGATTGAGACGCGGACTAAAAAAATCCGGCGAGAATCCCAGCGGGCTAATCTTGCAACTTTATTGTTTTGATCGTCTGTCCATTTCATTTAATTTTCTTTTTTCATAAGACAGTACAGGAAGCGAAAATGAGGGCCTGGGTACGAACCTTAATCGGATGGTGTAGTTTTTCTATAGAAAACATTTCAGTATCAGTCCAGAGTCTGTTATCCTGCCCGATATAATTGCAACAGCTCGCCTCTTTTCCATTGGCATCTAGTATTATCGACTAGGAGTGTACACAGTACATTGCTTCCACCCTCGCTAAGTGAATAAAAGACTATAATATCAGAATTGCTGGTGCGTTTACGTTACAGTGGTCACAAGCGTGCTCGCTATAAATTTCCGCTGACGTGTAATGGCGTCTCCCCACTCCTGACGCAAGAATACGCTCTCCTTTCACCTGAACTACTCTGTGTCATTTTTATATCGTTACACGAAGATTATTTGCGAAGACGTAAAAATTTCAGTTGAAATGTTGCTGAAATGTGTATGCGACACAGGGCCAAATTAATACCTATTTTGAAAAATGTTTTAGAATTCAGGGTGGTTACCACAACCTCTTTAGAAAACTATATTAATAAAAAATCACAATTATACATCAATCTAAATTTTTTTGTTCTTTTTGCGAATTGTTTTCAAAACAAATTGATTAGCTGATTTACAAGTTTATCAGTGTAAATCATATTAGGTAACATTTGTTTTCATATTATGCTTCATAAGCGCTTCTTACATCCTTTTTTTTTACTTTTACTTTGATTGATTTGCCCAAGTTAATTTGATGTTCTGGTGTTTTTTCGTTAAGTTTACCGCTCATACATGCTTAAACCGATTGGTCGTCACTTTTTTTTTTTTTAACTTGGCATACTTGACATTGACAGAATCATCGGTTAACGATGGAGCCATAGATTATAAACTGGATTGGATTGGATAAGCTGATTGAGCAAGAAAAACATAAAATATATAAAAATTAGTGTTATTTTTCAATATCAATCAATCAATATCATCACGCCAGATCCCTTGCGGGGTAGGCAGATAGTGCAGAGTTCCAACAGGTTCGTTCCTTACATACCTCTCCGGGTTCCTCCACTCTCATAGTACGTCTCATACACGCTCGCCGGTTACGGAGACTCTTCACTTGACCTTCAGATAAGACTCGGTCTATTTGGTCATGGTAAAATAGTCTAGGTTCCCCGGTACCTACATCCTTCCACTTTCACATTGTATATTTGTTTTGTCATTCTTTCTTCTGACATTTTTTCTATATGTCCGAACCAACGGAGCATACCCTTTCTCATCTTTACACCGATAGTATCTTTCATACCTAATCGCTTTAATACGCTGTTGCGTGTTTTGATACGGTCGGTCAGATTCACTCCGCACATCTTCCGCAGTGCTCGCATTTCCACAGCATTTATTCTACTTTCATCCTTCTTCTTACATACCCAGCTCTCGCTGCCATATAACAGCGTTAGGACAAGCACTCCGTTATGTATGGCCAGCTGCGCCTTTTGTTTAAGTGCCGGCTACCAAGTAGCTTTCCCATCGCACCATTCACTCTGTTCCCTGCACTCGCTATAAATAATAAAAACAATCCCCATCATCCTGTCGTCTACAGGGGTAGTACCACATACACTACACACAAGCCTTAATATGCTAAACATTCACTCATCCATATATGCCCTTCTACAAAAAGCAGTCATACTCAACACATGCAGATTAGTAAGAAATTTTTTATCTATGGAATAGATATAAAGATTTTTCCACTCTGTAAGCACTTGGCTCCGGCCCGTGCCTATGGATGCACCTCTCCTCAACGGAGAGAGAAAGAGTAATCTTGAACCTAATAATTATCTATCTCTATCTATCTATAACCTCACGCCAGATCCCTTACGGGGTAGGCAGAGAGTACAGAGTTCCAACAGGTTCTTTCCTTACATACCTCTCTGGCTTCCTCGACTCTCATAGTTCGTCTCATACACGCTCGCCGGTTACGGAGACTCTTGACTTTTCCATCAGACAAGACTCGGTTTATTATTATTTGTCCTAATAATAATAATAAAACATTATTACTTTCCACACACAATATTCATTGGTTTACAAAATAAGTGTACAACAATAGGGAGTACATTATAATGCGATGTGGAAACTGGAGCCTAAACTAGCGCAACCCTGTATTTCAGGACTCTAGGTCCTAGCAACGGAATCAGCGAGATTTTTATATTTATGTACATTAACGTGAAATGGGAAATGATGAGTGTGCGCGCGCGCCCTTGTGTGTGTGTGTGTGTATGTGTGTGCGTGTGTGTGTAGGAGTGTGTGTATGTGTGTGCGTGTGTGTGCATCTATTGTACATGTATTGCATGAAATGTGAATGTATTGAGCCGAGGAAGGAACAGTATATACTCACTCTTCTCTTTATGTCAGCGGTGTATTTCCCATCCTTACTGATTGCGCATCCATTATATACAATCATTCACTTGCTCCAGCACATCGTTATCAGCCGCAATCTTTGCATTCGTTCTGGTTTCTTCCCGTTCAAAAACCATAATCTTGGTTTTCTTTAGATTCAAATGTAAGCCATTGTTCATGCAGTCGTCTTTCATAACTGTGACTAGTGCTTGCAGATCAGTGGCTGTTGGCGCTATTAAAACCGCATCATCTGCATAAAGTAGATGGTTTACCCCTAAGTCACCCATTTGTACACCTTGATTCATCGCTTTCAGTCTTTGAAGACTTTTATCCAGATATATTACAGTCTAGCGGACAACACGTAACCCTGCTTGACGCCGATTTCAAAATCAAACCAGGGTGACATGTTACCACCCACCCGTACGCAAGCCTTGGTGCCCACATAGGTGGACTGGACTAGACGGCTCGCAACAGTGCCATTTATACCATATTCTGGTAAAATGTCCCAGCCTCTTTCGCACAACTCTATCAAAAGCCTTCTCCAGATCCACGAAACCGCAGAAAACCTTCCGGCCCACTGCCAGATGTTTCTCCACGATGTTGCGGAGGGAGAAAACTTGATCCGAGCATCCTCTTCCGGACCTGAAACGCCCATGTGCCTCGAACAACATTCCATCGGCCTTCTCGCGCAACGTTTTTTTTCACTCATTTATAATCACTCGGTCAGCTAATCAATTTGTTTTGAAAACAATTTGCTAAAAGAGTTATAGAACAAAAGTGATCTGTGTAAACTTTTATATTGATGCCCCTATTCCGAACCATCCTGTTGATATACAACACCATTTTTAATTACCAAAAGATCGCAAGGGTATTCGAAATATACTTCAAAGCACTCAAGCTCTGAATCAATTAAATTGCTCTTTATAAGCCAGTTTCCAGTAGACAGTCAATAGAATCGAGAGTCACCCCCCACTGTGCATATCGCCGCGTCAGGTGGAGGAGGGGGGATAGCCGTGAAGCAGCTTCATAAATAACCGCATGCGATTCTGCTAGGTAGATACCCCTTTGAAACATTTATCGAATTTATCATGCACGGTTTTCACGTAGGTAGGTAATTAATGACATTTTTCTACGTGGATACATTTAGATGAGAAAGGGTATGCTCCGTTAGTTCGGGCACATAAAAAGAATGTCGGATGAAATAATAACAAAACAGATACACAATGCGAAAGTGGAAGGAAAGAACCTGTTGGGACTCTATACTCTCTGCCTACCCCGCAAGGAATCTGGCGTGATGATATTGAAGTTATCTATCTTTCTATCTATACTATATAGCATTTGAAGTCACGTACCACGCCTTTTACATGTATGTATGCGCTAATCTTAGAAACTTCTACACGAATTTTCATTCGGTTTTCACCATTAGAGAAACTAATTTACCAGGAAGGTTTAATGAATATTTTGTGCAAATAGGCCAAATTATGGCGACTTTTATACGTGCTACTCGTGGAAAGAAACTTGCTTATTAAACCAGCATCAAAGTCAGCCAGCAAAACACGCAAATTAATCACTACATATTATAAAACAAAGTCCCCCCACCGCGTCTTTCTGTCTGTCTGAACGCAATAAACTCAATAACTACAGAACAAATTTTTATACGGTTTTCAACAAAGATCGGTGATTCATGAGGAAGGTCGCTAGTATTGCATAAAAATAAAATACAGACGTAATAAAATACAGATAAAATACAGTAAAGATAGATCAAGTGCTGCTACGTGATATCTTCCATTACCAGTTACGCAGTGTTGCAAATTTACCGACATTACCTACACAAAACGTGAAAACTAAATATTCTAAGCTTTTATCTTTACTTATGTCATTACTAGTACATAACACAAGCAAATTCATAATTGTAATTCAATGCTGAAACAAAATAAGATATCACTATCTTGAAATATTACTGTTTCAAGTAAAATTTTGATACGTGGTATCTTCAAACTTTCCGAGGATATACGATAATCATATTCCATATTCTAAGTAGCAAAAGCACATAAAAAACGTATCATAACATTAAATATTAGTGAGTTTATCTCTCTGAGGACTGCCGAGAAGCGTTTGATGGCGGTCGTTAAGGAGCATTAGGACCGCGAGGACAAGGGAAGACGGCACACGCGTGGGAACCGAAAATGATAAGGCATTTACGTTAAACTGGCTTTAATATCTCATGTCCGTATTCCTGCAGGAGGTAGGCAGAGGTGTGCAATGTACACCCATATTTGGAGACGTGTTGGTATCTGTTCTTCGGACACAATTCGATTATGTATGTATTTTGAGGTCCAGTTTTACGTGGTTTTACGTTGTCCCGGACATGAAGGTTTCCTAAAGATAGTTTCAATCACCAAAACCGAATGAAACATCAGTATATAGACATATATGTCGCCGTTGTTAGTTCAAAAAGCCGTATGTAAAAGTATTTTTCAGAAGACACAAAAAACTGTAAATACTTGTATAGGTGTGTATGTATGATGAATATGTATATACATAATATATGATTTTTAAATTGAGTCATTAAATTATAATTTAATGACAAATTTTAATTACATTTTAACCTTAGCTATATCATCACACCCCTTATGGGGTAGGATACCTACTAAATCTCTTAATATTCTAAATATTTTTTGTACGAATTTTCAGCGACGATTACATTTTAAAATTCAATCGGTTCAGATTCAAAGAGTGCCTGCTACCTTAAAAATCAATTTCAGCCCAGGAAGCATAAATTCTCAGTATCTCCCTGAATCCACGAAGCATGGAGCTGGGTTAATATTTTAAAAGATGCACTTTTGGTGGTACGAAGCAGACGCTGGCTCGTCGGGGGAACGCATAAATTCATTTTACGAGCGACGCGTGTGCCTCGCGCGGTGGTCCACCATCGATTGGACATTCTGACATGTACCTGCTTTGTGTCTTCTATCAGGTTCGGGGGTAAAAAAACCCCTTTACTATTACAATAATATTTGGGGAATATCTAAGACAATGTACTCTTCATGTCAATGGTTCATATTTGTCCCGCTAAGTGAGTGGCTAGCACCATCGCGCCATTTGTGGCCGCGCTCAGCTCTTCTATTGTACAGGTGGCGGGGGCATAAGGTGCACCAGCAGGTGCGACATACTCTGTTAGGTCACACCACAATCGCTGGTTGTTAAATTTGGATCTCTGAACCCCCATGTGCACACATTTTGCCTGCATCTACCTGAGTGTGGAGCCGTTTTTGATGATTTCCACACCAGCGATGGTAGTCGGTGCTCTGGGGGCAGTTGCTTCTGACACGGGACAAAATAAGGCGGTGGGGGTTTCCTTTCACAAGATTTAATTCAAATCTCAATAATGTACTAAGTAACAAATTATGGTGCTGGATGTATACTATAAGTAGTACCCTGTGAGACTGAAGTAAATTCCCTTTTGAGGGTAAGGCGACTAGCAATGCTTGGCCTCGTAGACATAGTAGTAACCTAGAGAGATTACTGGTGATAGGCAAAATAGAATATGATAGATGAGATGGTCGGATCAGATATCGAAACAGCTCGATATAACAGTCAGTACGACGCTCCATCTGATAAGCGTTCGCAGCAGATGAAGAGAAATTATAAGAAAAGTTTAGTAACGGAGTCACGATCCTCAGTAATGAGGACACAATTGAAGAGAATGACGGCAGTACTAGAAGGACTGGATGGACGGTTTAAGCCGAACGACCCCACTGCGTCGAAAAACCGGAAAATCCGAAGATTCGGATGAAATAACTTGACACTTATCAGATCACGGATAGACATCCGTTTGTTACATTTTTTTCCTATAACCGATATTAGCTCAAAATAACAATTCGAAGAATTCGATTCACTTCCGTGCAACATTGCGCACTTTTGAAAATGAAAGCGATACAAATTGACTAAATACTACAAATAAATTAGGCCACTCAATTTAGTTGCATATAAACTCTGCAAGAGAATCAATAAACTCAAATTCAAATCTAAACAAACTTTACCGCGATAAAATCTTAGATTAAGATTGATAGAACAAAAAAAAACATCCTTATAATTTACCTCAATGCACAGCGAATAGGGCTTATATCAAACAGATCACAACATATGAACACAACACTAATCCACAAAGGAACCCTTAAATGCACGCCCATAAATAACGAGAGAAAACGCAAGGAAAACGCGCGGTGCCCGCGCATACCCGCCCGTGTCACGCACACTCGCGGAAGTGCGCGCCGGCCGAACTGAACCCTCCCCACAGATCGCACAATATCTCACCGCAAACACCAACACAAGCAATTATCAACACTGCACTCATAATAAGTGGATTTAATTTACAATGTTCTGTTTGTATTACTTATTACGTTATGGAGGTGGAGTGCAAACAAGACGGGACAGGAATATTTTCATAGATTCAGAAATAGCCGCGATGCCGTGACGCCGTGGTCTACGATAGACGCGAGCACAGGCGGTAATCTGGCGATCAATTTCATTCCTTATACGGACGGCGATTGAAACAAAGTATGGTTTCCTACTTCATTTTCAAAATAATGTCAATGTGTGTTGCCAGTGATGACAAACGACATCAGAGACGTGGTCTGTTACAATAGGTCTCATAAAAAAGATCAGAGTTGCTCAGCGAGCTATGGAAATAGTGTCTCTACGTGATCGAATCAGGAATGAGGGGATTCGTAGAAGAACCGAGGTCACCGACATAGCCCATAAGATTAGTAAGCTGAAGTGACAATGGGCGGGCCACATAGCACGAAGATGGGACGATTCTTGAGTGGAGACCACGTATTGACAAGCGCAGCGGGTGACGGCCGCCTACCAGATAGACCAACGATCTTATGAGGATCGCAGGAAGTCGTTGGATGCAGGTGGCATCGAACCGGCTGCGCTATAGAGCGATTGGAGAGGCCTACATTCAGCAGTTGACAAGTATAGGCTGAGATGATGACGATGACTTATTAAAAAAATCTGATCGTTAGTCAACCCAATGCATTTATGGGAATAAATTCTCTAAACCCAATTTTTATTACTGGCGATGCTAAAATGACTAGATTGAACTGTAGACACACGTAACAAGCTAATCAAGTACATAAAAAGGATATTGTGGTCTGAGATATACAAAGCAAAATGAGCTAAATTATTAAAAATGAAATAGGTTAACAATATACCTTTGAAACAGCAAAGCAACAGCCCATATTTTGAAAGACTATAAATTCTTGTCGCAATTTTTTGAATGGACGTTAAGAAACTTTTGGTAGAGAAAAAACTTCGAAAATCGCGCTTTTTTCTGTATTCCAAAAATTCCGATTAACACATCGTTAACAACTCGTTGATCTAGTAAAGCATAATGTAGCTAAGGTACCCAACGTCCTAGATTTGAATCCTAGATCGGACAATATTAAAGAGGCTTTATAAACAAAATTTTTTAATAGGAGTACGAAGATAGAAATTGTCCCGGTATGATGGGACTGGACTCGCCCTTATCACATTGAACCAAACATCGTCAACGTAATGTGACAATGTTTTAAAGATTCAAAACACAAAATTTTAGCTTCATAAAGAAGATCCAAAACTTAAACAAAGTACGGCTCATCTCAAACCTTACATCGCCCTCCAGCTCATAAACTTGCCAAATCTAATATCGATGTTTACAAACACCGACAAACAGGCCGCTGATCCGCAGCCGCGGCCGAGATTAACCTAATCTTGGGTGAGCGCCGCTGAGTCGTTAAAACGCGAACTGTGCGAACTCTGCCAAGTTAGTGCCTCGATGACGGATTGGAGATGGAGAAGAATATTTATAGCTGGCGACACGATATCGGGCCCATTTCAAACGAAATGCACATATTTTAAATGTTTTTTTGTTGTTTAAAAACCAGAAGTCCTTTGATTTTTAATTTACTTCTCCTAGGTTTGCAGCCGGATTTGTATATTCAGTAGTTTTTATTTTGTTGGCTAAAGATAACGATCTTTTGTGTCGACCTTTGTCCCGTAGTGGACGCCTTTCAGCTGTAGATTGATAGATAGATTAACAAAAGTTAGAAGAATTAAGTTGTCTCGTAGTGGTTCAGTTAACTTCTACTAATATCGGTTACAGCAGGTTCTAAATTCCCTTGGTTTCACTAAGCAAGAATGTTATAAGCAAAATATGATTCTACTTCAATCATTTATTATATATAAAATCTGCGGGGGCACTTACCAACCAACCAATGGGGGGACCAATTTTTTTAGCCTTATTTACCACCGGATCAAAACACTACTTTAACCACTACTAAGATGTTCCACTTTTCTAATTCTCTCTCTATTATCTGCTTTTTTATTTAATCTTAAAGTTTTAAATGCATAAAAGTCAATGTTGATTAATACAAATAATTAACTTTGCACAACATTACACGTTGTAGCAGAGTGACGGACCCGACATCGTATCGTTTAGTATAAAATCAAGCCATGTCATCTCCTTAGTGTTATTGCGGCTCACGGCTGATGCCGGCCGACGAGTGAGAAGGTTGTTGAGCGATTATAACTCAGTGGTGTTTGTATTTGCCGTGACGTAATGCTTGTCCAACTTGTATGGTATGACGGTTATAGACGACTCCGTCTTTGACAATAACTTGGTTTCACAAGACATGACTTACCACGAACAGATTGACGTTAGCGATGCTATTGAGTTGATATGCCCTCCTTTTGAAACTAATAATTTAATAAATAAAGATAAACGTGACTTCACGCTTTTTTGACAACATTACGATAACGTCAATCTTTTCGTTCTAAACCCTCAGCTGGTGTGCAATATGCCCTTCATAATATATCCTAGTTAACTTAAAAGGCTAATCCTAGTTAACTTAAAAAAGAAAACGCTCGTAGCCCTGCCCCACCGTAGTCCTTAACCTTTAACTAGGGACATGGAATCTCACAGGCGTCGCGCGTTTAGCAAATTCTTAGAATTGACCACTTCCCCCGGCTTGCCAGGACCCTGCGTCTTAGTAGCTTTTGTTTTATTAGTAAATCGACTACGGAAGGAGTCAGATGTGTCGTCGATTGTATAACACGTGAGTAATTATCAAAAATCGGACGTAGCCTGTCAGGCTACAGGTCTCTTGTTGCCACGCAAAATATTTTTTCGAACTTTCTTTTAATTTTTATATTTTCTGGTGGAAAATAGCAGAAAACGGTGGGAAACGTCAACGACCGACCATGAGATTAGTTAAGCTAGCAAACAAAAATAATGCGGCTAGAGAGTCATCACTTGCAGAGAAAATTAATTCCCTGGTGATAGCTTCAGAACAACCTGATAGCGAAGGTGAATTCGAAGTGAATATTATATCTGAAAGCGAACTTTTACAGAATCATGAAAGTGATGGAGATAAAGATTCAGAGGAGAATCAGATCACTCTAGCAGAAGTTGGCAGCGACGAGAAGAGTCATATCAAGACAACATGCCTCTTACAGAACTACGGCACTAAAATTTTTACTACGGTAAAATCGTTGTAACGCTTATTTACTGTATAGCATGCAAGATTACAGAAAGAGGAGATTTCCCTAAGACTTTAGCCCATTCGCTAGTACTCCCCCATATCCATATCTGCAATCAATTACCGATGGTGTTGAAGTTAGTGATAAATCGAGTTCTGGGTGACGATATAGTCGAAGAAGATACCCAAAGTCATGAAACTTGTCAAGGCAAACGAAGGGCATGCAGAATTCGTCCACCTCAATTGCACAGAATGACAGTGTACACGCGTGTCGGGTGTTGCAATCCCGTAAGCTCGCAATGTTCTCATCCCTTGTGGAAAAAATTGACAGTAATTTATGCCAAATAGAGTCGCCCTCAGAATATTTATTTTTTGTTGTCAGAAGTAACTATTACGTTTTTTCTTTCTTTCTAGATTAAATGTATCGTATTACTTGTATAAGGTCTACGAAAATACTAAAATAAGGATCTCGTGTTAATGACGGCTGAAAAGTGCCACTAATTTTATATTAATATTTAATAATAAAAGCTGATTAAACTTACTTATATGTTTTTACTATACCAATGGCTAAATATCAACACAATTTTAAAATATCCAAAATGATTTTTATAACAAAAATTGACTTTGTGAGACGTCATGTCCTTTATAGTGTTATAAATTTGTCATGTCCCCAGTTAAAGGTTAACAATCGTGTGTGTGTGTGTGTGTGTGTGTGAATGATGTACGCTGTTGGCCGCGAGGCCTTTACAGCTTCACCGGATTTAAAGGCGAGCGTGCAACCACTACGCTCTAGCCAGCCAGAAGGGCAAGAGGCGACATACTCGAGGGCGCCTCGAAGAGGCGCCCTCGGTTGGGACAGTCGCTGTAGGGGGACGGGTGCACTACTAAGTGCACCGGTCAACCGCCGGCTATGGAAGGGGATCTACTACATCGTCGTCGTCGTCGCCCATATTCTGAGCGGAAAGAAGGGATGACAAAGCATCGGGGGGGTCGGTGAGAACATGTCGCGGCCGGCGGTGGCGGCAGGGGTCGGGGGGGAGATCGTAGTCGGCGGTGGCTACGATTAACGGATTCGCATGGGTAGATGCGTTCGCGAAGTGACGTGTTGACGCCTTTTTAATAAAGGCGCGAATAGGTTCGAGACCTAGATCGGAGTGGAGGTCGACGTTCCGTACGAACCAGGGGGCTCCTACGGCTTTACGGAGGAAGCGGTTTTGAACCACTTGGAGTTTATCGATGTGAGAGGGGGCCGAATGCCCGAACACAACACACGCATAAGTCATGATGGGTCGAACGCAAGTTTTGTAAAGTGTCACCTTATTTCTAAGGGACATTTTACTCCGCTTGCAGATTAACGAATGGAGACGACCGAGCACAAATGATGCTCGGTGACGGACCCGCTTGATGTGCGGGCCGAAGAAGGACATGGTACTGTTTAGGGTGACCCCTAGATATTTGATCTCTTTGACCCAGGGAATGGGTCGGTCGAACATGGTCACTTGGCCGAGATTACTTCTAGGGCGGCGCAGGGAGTGGCGCGGGGTGGCACCTCTGGAGAAGAACACCGCAGCGCTCTTGTCCGGGTTCACCTCAATACGCCACTTCCTGAACCAATTCCCTAGGGAATTGGCGGATGCCTGAAGGTGTCTGGTAATGAAACCCTTATTCCTATGCGAGACGTAGAGAGCGGTATCATCCGCGAATAGGGCTAGATGCGCCTTACTCGAACGAGGAACGTCGTTCGTGTAAAGGCTAAAGAGGAGCGGAGAGAGAACTGAGCCCTGTGGGACTCCAGCACTGATGGAGTGGGAAGTGGAGCGCGTCATTTCGACGCGATAACGGAAGGCGCGATTCGACAAGAAGTCTCGTAAGATGAGCACGAGTCTGTCCGGCACACCCAATTGGTAGAGCTTGTAGATCAAGCCATTGTGCCAGACTTTGTCGAATGCCTTCGCGACATCTAGGAAGAGGGCGCCCGTATAGATGGGTTTGGGTCTATTGAGACCGGAGAGGATGTGCTCCGTGATGCGGTGCACTTGGTGGACGCAAGAGTGTTTGGCTCGAAAGCCAAACTGCTCGTCAATAAGGATACCCCTGGACGTTACGAAGTCTTTGAGCCTC
Source organism: Phalera bucephala (assembly GCA_905147815.2). Classification (NCBI taxonomy): domain Eukaryota; kingdom Metazoa; phylum Arthropoda; class Insecta; order Lepidoptera; family Notodontidae; genus Phalera; species Phalera bucephala. The sequence continues at coordinate 1,148,709 of LR990627.1, forward strand.
GCCAGAAGTAGGCGCTCGTATATCTTGGCCAGGGAGTTGAGGAGACTGATAGGGCGGTAGCTCGCGGGGAGATTGCGAGGTTTGCCGGGCCTGGGAATGCCTATGACGTCCGCCTCCTTCCACTTAGCGGGGAAGGTGCAGTTCGCCATGGCGGCGTTCATGGCCACTAAGAGGCAGATGAGTTGGGCGGGCAGGCATTTCAGAACGCGATTCGAAATGCCGTCAGAGCCGGGGTTTTTTTTTGTTTTGAGACCCATAATTAGATCTTCGACCTCCGTTTGGGTGATAGGAGGTAAGGAATCGACGGGGGGGAGGGATGCCCTGCGCTCGACTTCCCTGTCGACCGCGTCGACGTGGGACTGGTCGACGGACTGAGAGCTGGGGGTGCACTGGCTCTCGAGGGAGTCAGCGAGAAGCTCGGCCTTTTCGTCGTCGTCGAAGGCTGGGGGTGCGCCTGAAGGGCGGGACAGGTGCGCCAAGGTGTCGCATCGTTCGTCTCGGTTGGCCTGAGATGAATGACCGTTTGTGGTTATTCCATTTTCAAGTGTCTCCCTGTTTTTGAAAGCGCGTTAAGTCGTTGGTCCCATTAATATGGTAGTTAGTCATTAAGACAACTTACATGCCGATGCGATAAATAAGAGGCGGCTTGAGAAGGTCCAATAGCAGATGGCCAAATCTGCTTCTACCTATCCGCACCGAGGCCGCGTGGAAGAGTATGCATTATCCCCAGGTAGACCTTTGCCCAACAGTGGGACAGTACAGTCTTAAGACGCAGAAGTTCTTCCAACATACGTAAAAAACGGTGTTTTGACATAAGCCTAAAATTACGATACCCAAAACACCATTAACACTCTTTAAAACCCATTTACATTTCAGTGCATTACCCAGAAATGTTAACGACCCTATAATTTTTGTTTAATGGCAGATATCTCCTGAAACTCACTGTAGTTTGCTGTAAATCTTCCTCTCTCGTGTAAAATACGATAACAGATTGGATGTTTGTCGCTTTCAGAAAATAAAACAAGTAAAGGGAGTTTTGTAACGAAAGATATCTGTTGGAATTCTACTCTCTGCCGACCCCGAAAGGGATCTGGCGAGATGACATAGATAGATATAAATACGGTCCCGCTTATACTCCCTAAGCGGAGGTAGCAAAGGTGTAGTGTGCAGACGCACATATCGCCGACGATGTTAAATCCCAATCTAATAGGTGGCGAGCCTATTGCCATTAGAACGGGCCAAATTCTAGATTCTATTCTTCTTCACTTCAAGAAAACCACACGTCTTTTTAAAAGGCCGGAATCGCATCGATGACTCTTCGGAACTTGCTGATGTACGTGAGCATAGGTGTTTACCACAAGGTAAATTGCAGAATCGTTTGCACCAATCCTCCGTAAAAAAAAACTCCGGCCGAGGATTCAAACCCAAAACATCAAGATCGCCCTATACCCCACTAGAACAACGAGGCAGACGCCGCGAGAGTCACTATCCGATATTTATAATACAAAAACATATTAAACCACAGCATGGGCGGCTATTTTTATAGAGTGCCCGCCCAAAATAGCGATACGTGTATTTTTAAACCGCTCGGTGACAGAGTTCAGTGCGCGCGCGCATAGTTCGTGACGTCACACGCAGTATTGGGCGAAGTTGCATACTTTGTTGGTATTTATGTATCCGCATTCCCATTGGGGGATTTCTTTATGATAATAGCTTTAAAGAGAAAGTCAGACGTACGTAGAAGTAGACAGAGAAACCTGCAACCATTACAACAAGGAGCGTTTCCTACAATAATAAACACCTGTAGGGAAATTTAAGAGTTTCCGTAACCGACGGGCGTGTATGTGACGAACTATGAGAGTGGAGAAAGACAGGGAGATCTGTAAGGAGAGAACCTGTTGGAACTCTACTCTCTGCCGATCCCGCAAGATATATGAAAATAAACATCGTCATGCTTATATTCCTCCATCTGGGGTGGAAGAGATGTAATATGAATATTTTACCAACGATTTTAGGTCCTGATGTAATAAAGGTGAGTGTACTGCTTTATTGAAATAAAAAACATAATCCCACGCTAAAATTTATCCCTGTATCGTGGGTGCATTTACAAACATAAAAATTGTGGATCACACAAAAATTTGTCCGGTGCGGGAATCGAACCCGCGACCATTGGGCGAAGCGGCTTAAGCTCTTAAACACTACCCCAAATCGTCCGTCATTATCTATCTATCTTCAGCCAGAGAGGTCCACTGCAGGAATAGAGCCTCCTCAAAGACCGCCACAACGACCCCCTTTGTGTTGTAAGCATTCGTCTTTTACCGGCTACCTTCAGTAGGTCATCGGTCTCTAGACTGCTAATAGTTCAATAAAAAACCTACCCCCTCCAAAAATCCACCCTGCATAAGTTTCTCGAACTCTATAGGCCATTGACACAAGCTACATAAAAAATCCACGCGACAGCACTCAACGTGACTATCGGATGAAAAAATCTTTAAGGCGATGCCGTGAGGGGAGAGCAGACACACGGGACAAGCACCAATTACCGTTAACGTGAAACACAGACATTTTCAGTATCGCCCCCTGATCGCCTGCATACGGAGGCTGCCCCCTTTAAATCGCTAGATTAAATGCACGCGAGAGACAACTATAAATATAGTATTCAGAGTTAACCAACATATCTTCACAAGAACGTTAACATTCGTCAAAACCAAACATTAACAACATATTTAAATATGAAATAAAATAAAGCACCGTCAAGCTTACATTCGCCAAGCGCAGGTGGCAGAGGTGTACTGTGTACATCAACTTTTTGCCGACGATGTTAGGTCCCGTGTAATAGGAGGCGACCTTATTACCATATACCGGGCACAATTTCAGACTTCGGACTCATGCTGGGGAGTTTTTGTTAGAAAATCTTCATTTGTCCGATCTAGGATTTGAACCTAGGACCTCGTGATGACCAAGCGATGCGCTTTGCCACTAGAACAACGAGCCAGTAGAGGCATTTGAATATTATATATAAAAAAAGGAACAGAAAAATTATGGAATTGTTGCAAATCAGTGTATAAGCGATTTAAATACCTAAGAATTAAGCGACCTCTCGTGCTAAAAAAGTGCCTTACAATGAAAATAATTTATTTTTATTTATTTCATCATGTTTATATTTATTTATTTTATTCTCAACAATACACTATTCTTACCTAATGCAATAGCGTAGCACAGTCACTAAATACTAATACAATTATCTATGTACAACCAAATACAATCTTCTAGGATAATACAAAATATGAGGCTTTTGTGAATTCGCTCAGCGAGCTTTTAAGTAAAAGACTACTTACCTATTAAGGTGGACGAGATAAAATAACGATGTCGCAATCATGGTTCCAGTAAACAAATGCCTTTAATAAGGTGTTTACGTATCTATATTCAGGAGCGTTTGTTGCCCGTGGTACTACCAGCTGTTACTACCAGCAGTAACACGGGCAATGATTCTTCCCCGTAGTACTACCGACAGGCCCAGTAGTAACACGGGAAGCTCATTTTACCCGTGGTACTACCAGTAGTAATACGGGCAAGGATTTTTTACCCGTTTTGTTTATTTTTGCATTTTTATTCTATTACTTGGGATTAATTTTGTTAAGAAATACGTATTGACATCTCAACTTGCTACTAGGCCTATCAGTAGTAATACGGAAAAGTATTATTGCCCGTGTAACTACTGGTAGTAATACGGGAAACAAACAGGTAAAAAAATCTTGCCCGTATTACTACTGGTAGTACCACGGGTAAAATGAGCTTCCCGTGTTACTACTGGGCCTGTCGGTAGTACTACGGGCAAGAATTATTGCCCGTGTTACTGCTGGTAGTAAAAGCTAGTAGTACCACGGGCAACAAACGTTCAGGAGTGGTGAAAAATCAAATTACGTTAACATTATCTCGAACAGTTCATGATTTATCATGAGATAAGTAGATGAGCCTATTGTCTGATCGATAACCTATTCTTGTTCGACATATTTATTATTTTAAATATTAATTTAAGACGTCTACAATAACAGTCCGAAGTCTGGAATTGAACCTGGTATGTCACCCTATTTCAGATGCCCGCGGCTTCGCACCTGATCGACAACCACCACTTGCCGAGTCAATATTTCTTCTAGATAATGTAGATTTTTAATGGTAACAGAATTATTAAAGTAGGTTCAGTAGTTCGAGTTAATGATTACAAAAAAAATTCTTTCGTCTTTACACCACCTGTGACACATCTGTCAGCCTCGCTTGTAGAATGTAGGTAAAACCGTATTAATTAAAATTTGAGAATGCTTTACACGACTGTACATTTGTACTTTTTCTAATTTTTCAGCAAAAACTGGAATTAAGGCAAATGTTTTCATTTTTATGTCTGTAAAAACAAGATATTATGTAGAAATATGTTTATGTTGTGTGCGGTCGACGCGTGCGGTGATTAGCGCGGCGCGTGGCGGGTTGGCGCCGCGCCAGTCCACGCCCGACGCGACACATTCACACACACGCCATGGATTTATATCTATTACTCTCATGCATACCTTCAACATAGTGTACATTGTATAACATGCCCTTCAAAGAAGAGGCTGCCATACATGTGTAACTTTAAGTTTATGTTAATGCAAAGTTAATTAATCAAACGACAATGCATGGAAGCTCAGAGCGCAATTAATGATACATAACATTGCGAATCGTTACCAGTCAGACAATGCAACGGCCTGTGAGTGCCTCAAATTAAATTTCACTATGATAATCTTAATCTAAGAAGCTGCAGGAGCAGCTCATAATGATGGGGAAATATGACCGGAGAAAAGTCATGGTAGTGTAGTGTAATCCGAATCCCAAAGTGGACACATATAACGAGCATCACCGAACTCTTTCGCTTCGGAAAAAGAGAAGAAGAAATATGCAGAGCTGATTGCCAAACTTCTCAACTTGGAGAGTGGTCCCAAGAACTTGAATTTTAAACTACTGAACTTTGAAGAAGAGTTTGGTAAATGTTAAAGCATTTCTATTCCACGTGTCGCCCTTTATAAAAATACACTAAAATATAAGTGATGCTTTCCTATTTATAAAAACCACACATATAAGGCTTAAAACTTTATAGTACACAAACATGGCATTTAACGGTAAGTGCAGACACATGGCTAATACGGCTATTAGAGAGAGTCAGTGAATCGCAGGAATTAGTGAGAGTCACGCGACTTTCACATTAGGGGCCGCCAGGTGTAGAACAGATTCATTATTTTACTTAAACAGTTGTAAATTAAGTTTGTCAAAAAGGTAAAATTGATATTTTCAACTAAGTAATAAACTAAAATAATAATATTTTAAAGTTAGAGAATGACCAAGACCATATGACCGAGTGAAACATATGACCGGAGAAGACCAAATAAGATACATTCGTTAATTTGTAATAAAAATATTGCTATCCGTGACATCGTCCGCGTGGAATTTTAAGACGGATTCATAATTATTTTACCTGGTTAAAAGGTTAATTGCTTGATTGTTAATATATCAATAGGTACGGCTAAAAAAGTACATTCATACGAAAGAGATTGATTTTTTTTAATATGAACACGCTTAACAGTCGTAGGAATATGAATGATGGACTGTTCGCTTGTAAAGTTTTCAATAACGAAATTGACTGTCCACAATTATGGCCCTTTTTAATTTTCGGGTCCCGTGGAAAATACCTCGCATCTCTATCACGCCACTTTGTTCACCGTTAAGGAAAACTGTTTTAGGTGCCAATTCCCCCTGTGCAAGGTTGTGCAAGATGTGCAACTGAACAAGTGTAGTGATAAAATTGACGTACACTTTGATTCTTTAACGAAACAAAGGTCTATTTTCAACAACAATCTTGAATAACCTTAATCAAAAAGCTAGCAAAAATCTGTAATCTTATACTGACTTAAATTTATTTGTCTGTACTTTTTCTATTATTGCATGCGGTGTTTACCTTTAAGTAATTGTTGCACTGAAAATGTTCTTGACTCATGTATTCTTAAATTGTATTAGTGTAAACAAGTGTTGGTAAACCAAATAAAAAAATGTACAAGTTATAACGTCCCCCAGGAGTTGAGAGATGTTTTATATTTTTAATCTTATAATATATATTTTGACTCCTTAGGGGTTTAATAATATATCTGGAACAATTCCAACCCAACTACTGCTGAGAACTCACTATGTCCGATCCAGGCTTCGACGTCAAAACACAGCCGCACCATGCACCGCTAGACAATAGACGTTCTTTCTTCCACCACATTCACCTTTGACCGTACCAAAAATAACCCCAAATTACTGTTTTTCTCTCTTACACATTAAACCAAAAGCTATGCCAATCCAAGGCAGTAAACAAGACAGGAGTGCACACGAGGGGGTTATTATGTAAATTTAAAAGTAGACCGCATTGCCCTCGCACGCCGTGCGACATATTAGGTTTTGTGTAGACACCGTAATGCCAAAAAGATACAATGCGAAAGAAATGGTACCGGGGAAGACCTAAGACTTTCTCTCGAAGGAGCGAAAGAGGGAAGTAAGGAGAAAACATGTTAGACCTTTGTATTCTCTGCTTACCCACTTTCGACGACCATGTTAGGTCCCAATGTAATAAGGGGTGTGATTATTGACAATAAGACTGTCCGACTTAAGGGCAGGATTCGAACCCATGACCGCTTTATTGTCAGCCACACCATGCCTAGACCAACGGTGCAGTTAGACCAATTACGAATGATTGATATGATCTCGCCCAGATGATTAATGTCGAATGAACCTACATGGATCATTCTTTCGGTAAAGTTCCAAGTAACTGTAGTGATCTTTTTTATCCTAGTAATCAGTATTCGATAATACTCAGGAATCGATTCAAAATTCTGTAAACACCGGGTCTTTAACAAAAACTATTTTTTGATTTTAATAACACAAACCACGAAGCTTTTTAAAAGAGATTTCTAAAAACAAAAGATGTTTCCCAATCTCCGCCGCACACCGTAAGATAAATCTCAAAGAAGGCATTGTCCTTTATCAAAGACAGAACCAAACTAGGAAGCGAAACGAAACTACAATTATACGCGACCCGGTACAAACAAACAACAGACATGACGGCACAAATATCCATTTGAAATCCGACCATGTTACCAGCATATTTGAGTTCAGTATCAAATACCAGGTTGATACGTTAGGTAAATGCACAAAGGCGACTGCATTGCTGTGCAGTTCTCGCTGCAAAGTAATATAGATCGTATAGTACAAGGTTTAGGGTTTAAAATGGTAGATTGGAGAGTGCCGGTAAGAAATGTTGGCTTCGAGCCAGCGTCAGATGTCTACGGAGTACTCTGTGACACGTAAAGCTAGCTATGCCACAGTGGAATGATTACACAGTATGGTAAGTGGAAATACATTTTTCTTCTATTGATTTCAAATTAAGCCTAATTTAATTAAGCCTAAATATGTATAGGCTGTCTCAAAGTATTCTGGAAAGTATGAAACACGAAGTAAGGTATTGCTTTGAAATAAGAGTGTCAACTAGTGGCTAGTAACTGAACGACTAGGATACTAATTTAGCAAATTTGTATAAACCATTATGATGCTAGGGAGGTAGGAAAGAACTTTCTTATCAATTACCAACTTGCTAAAATGCAATTCAAGATTTTTGAAGAAGAATAATATTTCCCGATATATATGTACCACGTTCCACGTTCGCATCGGATATCTATTTCGTCATTCTTTCTGCCGACCTCGTTCTCCGGATAACCGGAGCACACCCGTTATCATCCTTCTTTACCGACTTCAAAAAGGAGGAGGTTCTATATTTGTCTACATATATGTTTTTTTTCTATATATGTTCACCGATATTTGCGTCAATTGTGAACCGATTTTGATGATTATTTTTGCATTGGGTTCAGTATAGCTCCGAGGTGGTCCCATTATGAAGATACACCAGGGAACTCCTTAAGGACAAATAAGACGAATCTGTAGATTCAGTTATTATAATTATTGTCTTAATCTTATAGGTAGGCATGATTGGGACCATAGAACTAATCAGAATATTACCCGACTTAAAAAAGGAGGAAATATAACGTCTTTGTTTATAAACTGATTTTGATGTTTTATTTTGAGTTAGGTTGAGTATAGCTTTGAGGTGGTCCGATATTAAGGAAATCGGTATTGAATCTTGGACTTTGCAAATACACAGAAGACTCCTTAACGGCAAACAGCACATATGTATAGATCCCATTATTATGGGTATTATATCAATCCCGTAGATACCTTACTGTATAACTAAGCAGAATTATATAATATCGGTAGTTATGTATACCCAACCAGTACACAGTTCAGTGCAAGTACATGAGAAGATGATGCAATAAAAACAAAGTATTGCTCATACAAATTAATTCTAAGAACTATTTTGATGATTTGGCTTAACTTGCCTAAACTGCGTATTTATATAACATATCACGTAAACAGATATCAGATTACATGTTTTGTCTCCGTTCAGTTCCACTAACTGTTTTGATTAATAAGCAATTATGAATTAATACGGCGCACTCTGCGTAGGCGGCGCCGCGTAAACATGTTTGTTTGGCGTGTCTATAAATAGCCATCACCAGACAAAGTACCTCAATATCGTCTTAGCTCTCTTACCATTCGCACGAAATTAAGAAGTATTGTTAACGACTGTAATACTTTGGATATCTATCATAAAGATTATATTTGTATGATTGATATGATTATGTTTGTGTTTATATTCGACTAGGTATGGAAATATTAATAATTAATTAACTAATTACTTGAAATGGTAAAATAGCTAACTTTTTAAACATGGTAAACCAACTTCAAAAAGAAAAAAAGAAAAATTTGAAGTAGGTGCCAAGTAACCGGCACCGATTACAAATATCTATTTCTTTCTTCTTAGTCGGTTTACCTTTTTAAAAGTTACTTATTGTTACAAAATTTAACATCGTGTACTTAAACATTCATAAGTGTTTCCGATAATAGTGTGTATTTCAAGGTATTAATCGAAGTTATTTTACTGTATGTAAGCTGTACTGTGGCCGCCAGCCAGCACAGCCTACCCGGCTGTATGATTTACACGACACGTGACCGAAATTATTATTGCACCTAAGCGACATGTCGGAATTATTGTTATTTTCATTTTGTTGGACACTCGCAGCAGTTATGTCACGCTTTAATTCTATTTCAATTTGATGTTGGATAGTAATAAAAATGCTTGACAACTCGCTTGGCGGAATATTCAGCTGGATTATGACTTAGCTTGAGTTAAGAGTAGCAATTATTTCTATGTGTAATTCTAATAGCCGGTTTAAATTATACCACTAGCCCGCAAAGAGCACTGAGAAGTACCGCGGCAGCGTCGCCGGTGCACATACTCTCTTCCTAGATCAAACATCCCTCTGTTTATTTTTATGTTTATGGAAACTTCCCACATGAAATGCTTTTTCGCAAAATTATATTGTTGTCATAAAAAATCCCCAACCCAATTTTTATACTAGCTTTGCCATGCTTTTTCTGGTGCGTTATCCTAACATTTTATTTCTGTATTTGATACATATTCTTAGATTATTATCCTCAAGTCTCTTTTATATAGTTTTTCCCCATAATTGTAAAATGTTTTCATATTTGCTAAAACCGCCAACGAAGAGAGCCCCAAGCGATGAAAGTGTGGGAAGGTAAGAAGATCGTTAATGACGCGTTTATACGACTAAGCTGTCCTTGCATCACGCGGGAGTCGGCAGTATGTAAGCGGCACGGAAGAAAAATAACAATGAAAGTGTCCTTAAGTTCAATGGAGTTCAAAAAGTATATGGATTAGAGACTTAATATTTAGAAATATCACTTTTGAATGGATATTTTAGAATCTGTTAAAATTTTCTGGATAGAAAAAAATATTAATTCATCTCTATTGTTGTACATTTTCTGATTCCAACGCGAAAGACTTAAGAACTAGTCTATAGAATTTACTTAAAAATATAGCGAATTATTGTAGCAAAGCGACTTGTTAAGCAGTTTCTTATTTCATAGTGTAGTTTCTTTAGAAAATGATAAAATTGGGTTCTGCACATACGTTGTTTATTTCCGAGCGCGAGCTCACTATATCAGTCCTTTATTATTCATTTGTAAATTAATTGCGCCACTGTCACACTCCCGGTCAAGAAATAGTTGAACGCGGAAGGCCCTTAAGGTACCTCAGTACGGGTAAGGATAAACTCAAATAATTAGAAACTACTCGTAAATAATAATAAGCAATACACCTCTGTTACATATAAAGTTTGACAATAACTTTTAATAACACGATTTTTTTACTTATATGGTGCAATGAGGCATTATTCTATTTTTTTGTATTTACGTGAAAGCTTAATGTGTTAGCGAGTATTTAAGATAGTGCGACTGCGACTGGCTTAGGGGCGGGTATGCATTAATGTCTGCCGTTCGGTAGCTGTAGGGCACTTCCACTAGTTTTTTCTGCTGCGTGATGATATTGCACCAAGTGTAAGTTATATCTAGTGGTGTACCTTGACAAGGCTGGCGCGGATAGCCAGGCTGGTGGCGTCGGCCACGTTGGCGCTGGTGGTGGTGAGCAGCTGCGATACCCCACGCAGCTGAGCCACGGCTCCGTTGGCCCACTGTGCACCACCCTCCTTCACCACGTTGCTGTTCTCCACGCTCGCAATCCTGCGCAGATACACCACCATTATTACTAAACTAAACTTTATCTCCCTACCCTAGATGGCGCTCATCGTAATATTTACTCGCGGTGTCAACGTTTATGAGTGCCTTTTGAAACCTCTCGTATGACAAAATGCTCGTTTCCATCTAATACATAACAGGAACAGCGAGCACAGAGCAAACCATTGACTGGCCGCAGGCACATGAGATTATAAATATAAACGGATGAATCTCGAGATAAATTATCAGTATATTAAGTGATAGTAGCCGCTTTTAACACACATTTTCTTGCTATTAAAATCGTTTAGTTGACTATTTCTACGAACGGTCGGCAGATTAATATACATCTTCGTGAGAGCTTATCACCGCCGGCCCCCCATAAAATCGAGGCCCGCTAAGAGTGTAGGCCACCTGTCCTTGAGGCGCTGCAGCTGGGCGGCGGCGCCGTGCCAGCGCTCGTTGAGCAGGTCCAGCTGGTCCTGCACGTCCACGCTGAGCGGCGGCCCGCACGCGCACACCACCGCGCGCCCGCTCGTGCGCGCCGCCTGCACCTGCCGCTGCCGGGATGACATCTAAACAAAAACCATTTATAAACCACATCGCTATCGATGCTCTCGAGAACATGGCCTTAAGACAGAAAAATTTCAAGGTTTGGTTCTTTAATGTTCATCCCGATATTGCATCTTACATAGATATAACTGGTCCTTCGAGCCCGATAAACTAGCGAACAAAGGATTCTGTTCCTACTTGCTTTTCGAAGTCGCGGAGCTTCTTGTAGGTAGGTATTTTACTAATGTTCGCCTCGTTGGTCTGGTGACAAAGCACAGCGTTTTGTGATCACGAGGTCCTGGGTTCAAATCCTAGATCGGACAAGTGTAGTTTTTCTAACGAAAAATTCACAGTATGAGTCCGGAGTCTGGAATTGTGCCCGGTATCTGGCAATAGGCTCGCCTCCTATTACATGGGACCTAACATCGTCGGCGAAACGTGGGTGTACTCAGTACACCTCTGCCACCCCCGCTTGGGGAATATAGGCGTGACGGTGTTTTTTTTTGTAAAGATGAGCACTGAACGTACAACCGTTAGCTTCAACTCGACGTATAGGAGTATTGAAGCACATCGAAGACTCGGACGTTCTTACAACACCATATTACCTAGCTTAATTAAAACTAGCTCCAGAGTGGCCAGGTTCAAGTAGAAAAAAAGCTAGATGAAGACCAAAAGATCGTTAGATCAACAACAAAAGAATAGCGGGAAGAGACTAAATACAAGCAGTCAAAGACAGAACAAACGGAGACGGGGGAGGCCTACACCTAAATTAGTATTATTATATTTTACATATTCGGTCCCGCTCGCCGGACGGATACGGTCGGTACCTGCTTGTCGAGGTCCCGCAGCTTCTGCTTGAGGTCCTTGAAGGGCAGCTCGGGGTGCTCCGCCGCCGCCAGCGCGCGCTCGGCGGCGTCCAGCCACTCGGCGCAGGCCTCCAGCAGCGCGTACAGCTGCGCCCACGCGCCTTGGCAGCGCGACCACCTGCACGCCACACTTCCTTTTTACACATTTTTTGGCATTTTCTAATACCCAAATAAAAATTACTATCAACTAAGTAACACAATATTATTCTAAAGCATTGTTGATTTTTTCGCATCGCTTCGATAGTTTCCCTGTCGGAAACTTAAACGTCGAGAGATATGTACTTAACGACTTCCGCAACATGCGTTTTTGGCGAGACCAAAAAATCATATGACGCCTTCCTGGTCTACCCTTTTTGCTCCACCATCTATTCAAAGGGTACTCTAAACGATAGTCCCGAAACGCGGTTGAGATGGCTATGTGTTCTACCGTAAGTATGGTGGTGGTATGGTTCTACCAAATGGCACAACATCGACGTTAGTATATGGCATCAGAGACTCAAACTAGTGACGTACTTGTCGTGCCTCTCCTTGTATGCGAGGGCGAGGGCCCCCCACTCGTCTCGCAATTTGTCCCGCACTCGCCGCGCCTGCTCCGCCTGCTCGCCGCGGCTGCGCTTGCCGACCCAGGAGTACTCCTTCTCCACCTCGTCAATAGTGGCTTGGGTCTCTGCTATCGATGCTTTCACACGCTGTGGGAGAGTTCAAGTTTAGAAATGTCATACACATTTTTTTTTTGAGATTTAAAAAAAATTATTATACACACCGTCACCGTATATTCCCCAAGCGGGGGTGGCAGAGATGTACTGAGTACACCCAATTTTCGCCAACGATGTTAGGTCACATGTAAGAGGGGGCAAGCCTATTGCCATACACCGGACACAATTCCAGACTCCGGACTCATACTAGGAATTGTTCGTTTGAAAAAGTACATTTGTCCGACGTAGGATTGGACAAATCGTCGTAACTCTAAAACTACTGAACCAAGTTTGATAAATCTTTTATTATTAGAAACTACACTATTTAGTAATAACACAGGTTTTATATCATAACGCCGGTAGATGGTGCTGTTGTCGATCGGATGCGAAGTCCTGGAAAACTGCTGATAATAATAATAATATCAGCCTGCACTGTCCCACTGTGGGCAAAGGCCTTCCTTAACAAGTCGAGGTGAGGGAGATTAGGTCATACTCCTCCACGCGGGCCCAGTGCGGATCGGTGGAGACAGATTTGTGGCCACCTGCTGGTGGAACTTATTAAGCCGCCTATAAGGCTTCCAACTCGACTTAAGACTACCACATTAAATGGTAACCGGGACCGACGGCTTAGCGTGCCTTCCGAAGCACAGAGACGGTCGAATATGAAAATGCAACAAACGGTCACCCGTCCCAGGCCAGCCGAGTGGAACGCTGCTTAACCTCGGTGATCGATAAGAACACCTAAGTGCTAGTGTTTAATAATAGTCTAGTACTGACGGCGAGCGCGTCCTCCTGCAGCGGGAAGTCGTCGTAGTCTCGGCCGGCGAGCGGCGGCGCGCGCAAGGCCGCGCCGATGGCGGCCACGGCCCCGCGCGCCCGGTTGGCGCGCGTCACCCACTCGCCCGCGCGGCCCTCCGCGCCCTCCTGGATATAGCATTATACACCTACAGTTCGACCACAAACATGGTGCATCGCTTTATACAGTGCCACTGTTACCTTTACTTCCAGCCCACTGGCACAGTTATAAACGGACAGTGGATATGAAAATAAGCAGTGCGTACATATTTAAATAACCACCAATAAAGGATACAAGTATCCGCATTAACATATCACATCCATGTCCAGTTTTCTTCTCTACTAACGTGCGAGTGAGCTAAAATGAACTCATGTAATGGCCCTAAGTTCCAAGTCAGTTACGTAACTACAAGTAAAAAAAATATCTTACGTTTCTTTTTCTTTCTTAAAACAAATATACAACAGAAAGAAAGTACTACAAAACCAAGCTAAGTAAGTACAAAGCAAGCAAAAAATTTGAAATGATGAATGATGACTAGAAAACAGAACGTTTTAAAATATTATCATATTTAAATGTAGAGTCCAACTATAACTATATACAACATTCCATTTTTACAAAACTTCTGCGAGTAAGTAGAGTAACTGTAGTGAAGATCGTGAGATCTAAAAGTTAAAGGTTTACTTTGTACATTATTTCATTAATTGAAATTTAATTGAAAGCGATGAACAAAAAAATATTTACGTTTTTCTTCTTGTCTTTCTTGGCGAGGCTCTGGTACAGTTCGGTGGCGGGCGCCCAGGCCGCGAGCGCGTCGGCCACGTGCTTCTCGTTGTAGGCCACGTGTCCCGCGCGCAGCTCGCGGCACAGCTCCTGCACGCGCTCCACCTCGCCCTCGCGCTCCGCGTGCTGCGCGCGGACCTCGTCCGTCTATACGGGACGTTGGGAATCGTTCGTTAATCACGTGAGGCTCGAAAGAGGAAAACATCACAAGGGGGGAGGGGAGGTGTAGTGAGACGTGCATTTATATTTTCGTGAACGCAAATTTCCTAACCTGAAAAGCGGCGCGTGACCTTGACTCTCCTTGAAATTTTTTAAGATACTTCGTACCAAATATAAACGTAATTTTGGATAGGGGGGCGGGATGTTTAGTCTAAAACCTCACCACGTATTACCAGGGGGGAGGCTGGATTAAAAAGTTGCTAAAAAACATCTTGTGATTAATGGACGACGCCTTACAAGGTGTAATCGTCGTCATCGTTGTATCCAACTCATATCGTTCACTACTGAACTGAAGTTAGCGCTTAAATGCGCGAGTCTTCAACGTGCTTCAACGCTCGTGAAGCGTCGACTTATGGCTAAAAGTTCATCTCCATCATACACCAAGTCCTTTGTTATGAAATCACTATGCTAATACAACTAGTTCAATGTGTGAGTTTTTTTATTTCACAAATGAAGGCGAATGAGAAAATCTAGTAGTAAAATATGAGGTATACTTATTAGATCCGCGTGGTTGTAGAACAAGGAGACCTAAAACCGTGCAGTGGAGGCAGGTTTGTGGCCACCTACCGTTGGAACTAATCGAACCGCCCGTTAAAATTGCAACTACTACCACAAGAAATGGTCACAGTACGGTGTACATGTATTGCACAAGGTGGCACCGTCAGCATTTCCCATTCGGCGCATCGCTACACCTTAATTTTATATAATTTATGTTTAGTACGCAATCAACCATCGCGCGCTCATTACCATTTTCATTGTTCACGTATTACCATCGCGTGTGCGTCACCATTTTCATTCGTTCTTTACCAGTTAAATAGAGTACCAGTAAATAAACTACTGACCTTCTTATTTTCACCATAAACTGACATACCACATAAACCAGAAACCAGTACAATCACCAAGACCAACGGCTTGACGTACTATCCGAAGCACAGAGATGTTTGAAAATAGAAATGCCACCAACTGATCGAATCAACATCGCTGCCTAATTAGGACCAACAATTTGAACTGCGTTTGTACCAGAGTTGGGAAAAAATTATTCGTGAAAAAAATTAAGTTGCAATTAAAATGTTTTGGATTTCGTCGCAGCTTATTTGTGGTTTTAAAGTGCCCGACGTTTCGAGTGCTCTACAGCAGCCATGATCATGAAAGGACAGGGGCGTTTGACGTCCAAAAGTTATTGTTATTCCAGAGCACCTCAAGGACATTAGTTTATTACAAAAATCGAATTTCAATTGTAATAGAAAAATGCCCGACACTGGATTATACCATAATTCGCATTCCGAACATAAGGTCTTGAATATATACATGCATAGCATTCATTACCAAAAATCGTCTCAAAATCATATCGACACAATATGATTAACGCACCAGTTCCGTGTTGGCTTTGTCCTGGAAGTGGAGGGCCCACAGCTGTAGGCCCTCGGCCAGCTGGTGCAGCTCCTTGACGTTGTCCTCGGCCTGCAGCGCCAGGTTGCGCTTCGTCTCGATCTCCGACATCACCATCGACCACTTGTTGCGAAGTTTATCCTGACAGGAGAAATTGAAGCTTTAAAATCTGTATGAAATATGGAACAGCTGCTTAGTTTGGACGGTGCGAAATGAGAAATGAGGGGGATCAGGAAAATGCAAGTGGTCCGGTTTCTATGATCCCTCAGTTTTTGTTATTACACGTCAAAACTCTAATTCACTCTATTTATATTATAACCAAACACTCACATCAAATATAAAAGATATAAAAACGATTTTGAGGGTACAAATGCGATTTCATCCTTGACTATTTAAGGATGAAATCGCATATCGAAAACAAAGAGGTTCGGTATTTTACTACTAGCTGAACTGATGACATAAATTTTAAAGAAGAATGTCGTTAACTACAGATATTATATTGTCCTATTTTATTTGAATCCGAATAAGAACAAACTCGAATGCGTACGTATGCATACGCATGCACGTATACGGGTGTATACGCTTTGCTTGTATATATGTGTGTGTACGTGAGCGGGAGAGTTCACGAATAGGTGTGTATGCGTGTGCGTGTCCGCGTGGTACCTGGAAGTGTGTCTGTATGTAGTCGGCCAGCAGCGGGTTCTCCCGATGCTTGGCGTACACCAGCGAGTCGCCGCGGGAGATTAGCGCCGCCGCGTCCGGTGCCAGCTGGCCCAGCTGGTTCTTCAGGATCTGACAGACGCACATATTATACGCTAAGCTTTTTGACAGGTCTACAGATCAGATGTAGGTTAATTCCTGCTGCCGGAAGTGTTCTCGTAACAGAACTTGTCCCAGGGGATTGCAGACGTCTGAATCCCGCTGATTCCACGAGGGACGGTGGTGTCAGTGTCTACTAGTAAATAAAATAAAAATAGCCTTTATTTGCTTAACCTACCTTAATAATATTATAGAGATATGTATAAAAATATTAGTTCTAGTTGGTAGTAGTCGCATCTGCGGCATAGGCCTCTCCTAAACCTTCCCATGTATCTCTTTCTCGCGCCTTTCGCATCCAATGAGTGTCTAATAAAGGCGTGGCGTGGGCAGCTTTAAACAAGATAGACCGATGACCTGGAAAAGGCCACAGATAAAAACTGGATGCGTACAGTACGATGATTGCCATTGTGGCGACGTTGGACCACGAGGAAAGTCACAAATCGCAAAAATTTTGTCCGTACATTTTGTAGAACATCGTCGCCTCTTCGATAACCTTGAACAATATCAGTATAAAATAAACAACTAAAAACGTATTACCCGTGTATTCAGACCGTTTTTTTCCGTAGCTACAACAGTTAAGGCAGCTGCCCTTAGTCCCGCGTCTAAAAATCTACCCTTTATACAAAGTTGTGCGTGACACAATCGGTTTTTACTGCGAAAAAGAATAGAAGAGGTTTACCTCCAGTCTCTTAGCGGGGTCTCGCTCGCAGGCCACGCCGCCCACGGTGAGCAGCATGACGTCCATGCGCCGAGCCAGCGCGCCGGCCGCGGCCTCGAACTGCGCCAGCTCGCCGTCGCACGCGCTGCCAAACCGGCGCCGCAGCGAGCTCTCTTCGGCCACGCTCGATGTGGACGAGAGGGACTGCTGGCTCTCAGGCGGAGACGGCGGACACTGACGAGAAGTGATGATGTTTATTGGATGATAACTTATTAAAGGTGACTAATTCTTTAGGTGACACTAACGTTGACTATAAATATTGTTTTTATAAATTTTTTTATTTGTGATATTCATGAAATTCAAATACACAAAACACCCAGACTGAAGCAAATAATAAATAAAACATATTTAGCCCCGGAAGTGGGATTTTTTTAATGGATCTCTCTAGCTCCTTGATTGATATCATAATGGTATAACAGTAAAAAAAAATACAAAGCCGGCAGATTTATTTTCCCATATTCCATCTTCTGTTAAGTACCATTATCCTGTAATCTTCAAAGCGATTCAAATTAAAACTCAAACTCATATTATTTATTTTGTATAAGCCTTACGGGGGCGCTTACAAATAGTCAATTTTTAAATCAATTCTTTTTTAAATCTAATTTAACTACAAATCTACCAGTGAAGAAACTCAGCGGGCTTGTCTTTTTTATTTAATTCGCTTTCTCCTTTAAATTTTTTTATCTATATATTACAATGTTTAGGTTACAATTAAATAGCTTACAATCTAGCTCCAGTGTGATGCCGTACGACCGAGATATGAGACTGATGAAGTTATTTATAAAGGGTGTCTGGAAGAATTCCAGATGGACCAGTCCCCACAAGCAGCACCCGTTCACAAGTATGACTAATGGATTGAAAAAAGTATCGTCTAATACAATAGAATATAGAACATAATTTACTAACTAAATACTCACAGAGAGAGTACCAATCCCACTAATATTATAAATGTAAATAAATGTAAAGTCTGTAGGTACTCAATCACGCAAAAACGGCTGAACGAATTTGGATGAAATTTTACACACAGATAGTTTATTACCTGGATTAACACAAGACTTTTTATCCCGAAAAATGTAAGGTCGGTCTAAAGTCCACGCGGACGAAGTTGCGGGCAGAAACTAGTTGGCTATAATTTACCAATTATTTTTGCAACACTTACTTTAACGCCTTCCTCAGTCTTCTGGTACTTCTCGCTTTGTACAGTCTTCAGTCTCTCCTTACTTATCGGGATATGAGACTTTGGACCAAGGAGGGGGGATTTAGGCTCTTTGCCCCTCGGCAAGGGGCTGGCCGGTTTCTTCTTGTCCTCGGCCTTTTCCTCCCCCTTGCCGGTAAGTTTGGGCGACATGGCCACGACTTGCACTTGCTTCTTGGCTTTATCGTCGACTTGTTTGATGGGTGTCGATGTAGACAGTGGCTGTTTTTCATCAAATTCGCTGATCGATGTCATTCGGAGCTGTGGATGAGGAATTTAGTAAGGTTTTTTCGTATTGAGTTCTTAAATTTAAGCGAATATTACACATGAAATAAAACTATTTTTCGAATTTTATCGCGGTTTATTTTTGATTTTTAAGTTCCCTATGTTCTGAGTGCTTTGCGGCACCCATGGTCACGGGACGGACCGAGGTGTTAGACGTCCAAAAGGCATAGATGTTCCGGGATACGTTTAAACTTCTTCATTATTTTTGTTGGTCCGATCTACGCAGAATGAGCTCACGTTTTCTTGAGGTCTTGCTGTGTTATGTTTGGTTTTGGATTTAATTATATCAATTACCGGATCCCAAGTCGGTGGGAACACCCAGCTGTCTTTTCTATCTATTACTACTTACTATTATACTAATATTATAAAAAGGAAAGATTTGTATTTTTGTATGCTTGAAACGAACAAACTTAAAAATTACTGGACCGATTTCAATTTTTTTTTTCACCATTGAAAGCTACCTTATCCAGAAGTAACATAGGCTATATAACATAGATCCGGTAGGTGGCGCTGTTGTCGACCGGGAATCTGCTACTTAAAAATAAAAAAAGAAACGTTTTATTTCATGTGTAATATTCGCGTAAATCTAAGAACTCAATATATATTTTATCTTTAAATTCTATTATAGCTCATTAATTCATAACAACAGGGTTGCCACAACCTGCTAAGCAGTATTATAGAAATCTTACTTTAAAAAAGGGACAGTCTATGCTACTGCGCGTACCCACAGCTCTTTAGGCCTAAGATTACAATAATACTGCTAAACAGTTGGTGAGTCTCAGTTCTGCGTCATTGTTAGCACAATACAAAACGAATGTCACAAATAAACGCGCATGTAGAACATAATGACGTAACACAAATGACACTACCGATGATACGTCAAAGTCTGACAAAAAATTTTTGATCATCAAACATGGGCACATTATTTGGAAAAGAAAATGAACGTAAGAAGTGTTATCCTATATTTTTCAACCAAAGGTTGAGAGATATAATCCTTTCCAATTGCAAGTACCGTGCTGCATATAATATACTTATATAGGTTACGTAATTGGAAGTGACCAGGTAAGTAATCATGAAACTGGACACCATAAAAATATTAAATTCTTTACACGTACATCATTGGTCTTCATAGACCACGCACTGACTTATGTCAAATCGATATTAAACCGTCGAATCGAATTACCCAACTAACACTCAATATAGTCGTTACGAGTCCGAATAATCGAATGCTCGTATTTACTTACCGCTTCCACGGTAAAAATATCCAAATTATTGTGCACGCACTTCTAGTTGTAGAAACTCAGAGGTCATACAAATCATGGTAACCAAAAACCGACTTTATTGTAATTAGGAATAGGGCTAGGAAAAACGCTACACGTCGAAATAACAAATCGATTACCTGAGGAGTATCTTCAACTTCAGAGTAGATAACCTCCTCTTCAGCAGCGCTTTCACCACTGGACTTCCTCCTGATCCTCTCTGGAGTAGACCCGCTTATGCCTACACCAGTCTTCTTCATCAGCTTATCCGTGGCATCCACATCTGGAGGTCTCATAACTTTATCGTTGGCAAATATCTCCTCGGTAACAGAAGGCTCGGGCAAAGCGGCCTGATCTTTCGGAACTTCATCCAAGATAAGGTATTCATTAACTTCGTCTCTACGCAAATTCATTTGAGCTTCCTTCTGTCTAACAGCCAGGTCGTACAGCAAAGGACATTCTAAAGTCTCGTTTTCGTCAAGAGGCGTAGGTGGAGGAGTTTTCATTGATCCGTCTTCTTCTTCCTTCTTATCCCCAGCTGGTATAAGATCAGGCACGTCCATGGTCACTTTCATAGTTTTAGCCTTCTCACCATCAGAGCTGTTCTTGCGTTTCAGTATGCCGAGAGTTGGCCTCATTCGATGTTCCAAAGTCTTTACTTCCACGACGAAAGTTTTAGGTTCAGTTCCCAGGTCTACAGTGCGACGTCTAGATTCGTTTTCCGGTCTGTCTTCACTGTCTGATTCGCTGAGTGATTCGTTCTCTGTATCATCAATAATTTCGACGGTTTCGACATTCTGTGGTATAAACTCAACGACGGCATCTATCGCTTCGAATGGATATATCTCCATAGGTTCCACAGCACCGACCGTGGACTTCACTATCTCGTGTTCTCTTACTTCCACCACGTGACACGGATCCTGTTTTGGCCTCGGCGTCTCTGGCACCGGAGGTTTTGCTTCGATTTTGTTTTTGGAAATTTGAGTGAACAGGTCACTGTCTTTTAAAAGGTTGAAAGTGCTGCTGTCCTTTTTAGGTGTTTCTGGAGTGGACGGTACAGAGCTCATTCGCGAATTGGAGGCTTCTATAGAGTCCAAAGACATTGCACTGTTAAGGCTATCTGAAAGAGGACTCTCCGACTTCCTTTTCCCTCTCTCTAAAGAGGAACCCCTGCTTCTAATCCCGCCCTCTTTTATCTCTTTCTTTATAGGCACGGGGCTTTTCAAAGCCAGCGGTATTTTAGATTTTTTAAACTCCGGTTTTTCAGTTTCCGGAGTGTTAACCGGACTCTCTAGCCGTCTTTTGATAGTATCAGTTACGTTTTCGTATTCGACAACGACCGCGTTTTCATTGTTTGTGTTTGTAGCGGCCTGCAAGCACAAACCGTCGTCAGAACTCTTACCAACGTTAATGTGTTAAGCCACACTGTTATTTACAATGTTAGTTCAAACTCGCGTCGTTCGCGGTTCCCTCGTGCGGATGATCCCAAGCCGCTGTGATGAGATGTGTGATTTAAGCATGATTCCCGGCCAAAGTGAGTCCGTAAAGCTTGAGGTGGCACCGATGTAAAATGGTTTCTATGCCGTGAGACACAAAGCGTATTTTCACACCACACAACGATACACCAACACCAATCGTATTTACATGACTACAACCGCGCAAGTGCCTGTCCACCGGACTCCACGGGTGCTGACTGTACATCGAACGTGTTTAGAACCGTAAGGCACACACGACAAACATTAATTACGTTTAGTTTTGTTATTAATTATTGTTTTTAATTCAAATTGTTTCACTAAGTCCATTAAACACCAATGCATCAATGAATCACTTACCGTTGCGAAGCGTCTATGTGCAATAATAAACAGTGTATTGAATGAAGCATAACATGTAAATAGTATTAAGAAAACAACGTATCTCCTAACATAAAGGAATGAATGTAATTACAAAAATGAATTGTCCACCTATAATAAATATCAGTAATTTAAAAGAAAACTGTTCTCTATGGTCAGCAAAGAAAGAAGTTGACTTTCTGATACGGATCTAGTCGATGAACGGACAGATTTTAAAACGTCAGAAACAAACTTTATCATTCTCTGACACTGAAACTGTCTCATCGACTTTGACACAATATTTAAAATTACTCGAATGATTTTGAATATATGAATGTCTGATTTGTTTGTCCTCCTTTCATCGCAAACTGTACATCAAAAATATGAATCCCAAATGACAAGTACTAAGTTCACTCACCGTTATTTTTTCCAGGATCTTCTCCCACTGTTTACTCAAACCCTTGTTGTCTAAGTTTTCCACTTCTCCGGCCTTGGCACGGACTTCATTGCTCAAAACCTTGAGTTTAGCTGCAGACATAGTCTCTGGACTATCGAGCTCTTGCTCAATATCATTCAAATACTTCTGCAAAGCATCAATATCGTTCCCTCGTTTCACTAGACCATGCTTCTTCAAATGATCCCATCTCGAGTTAATCGTATCAATCTGTTCCTTCAGTTTCTCCAAGTATACTGGATCGCAATTCTTGGCGAATTCCACATAGTTGGCGTTGAGTTTGTCCTTGATGGCTTCCATTCTTGACATCTCTAGTTCTAGTGTTTGCTTGCCAATGTGTGTACCAAGTCCGTCGAGCCAAGTGGTCAGGGACTGCAGGTCGTTCTGTATCTCCCTCGCTGTGAGGAGTGCGTTCTCCAGCTTCGTCTTGGACTCAGTGATTTGCGCGCCAAGTTTGTTGTATAACTCTTTTAACGTGTCAATCTTCTTAGAGAACTCTTGAGGTTCCGGAACTGATTTCTCTTCGACCATTTTGCGTCCAGTTTTTATTATTGTTTCCACTTCCGATTTTATTTCGCTGAGTGTCCGGTAGAATCTCTGTAAAAAAACATTAGTTATTTAAGTGTTAGAGACAATTTTCACTTGAAAGTGGCTAAGTCTGATTTAAATAGAGATCTCTCAAATTAACACATCTCTATTCAAATTAAACTTAAGCATAAATTAAGCTCTCCAATCGGTTACCGATTCTGAAGCGTGATACTTACAAGCCATTTGTACAAAGCGATGCTTAATATTAAGACTAAGTAAAGGGAGTCCCAATTCATGATGGGCAGTTTATAGGTATGTGGGGTATGTACAGTGGGCAGTGGGTTCTGAATGCCGGGTTGTGTTTTGTGAGATCAGCGCGCGATTGCGGGCGATCCGATGACTGCCCGCCGAGTTGCGATGACCGCATAATCTGTGTCAACCATGTGCTAAGCGGGTAATGCACTTTGTAATAGATGCGGCATATGAACGTGCCATTTATTCTTAAGAGTGATATGTGTTTATTTGCCTATATAAACAACTAATGTAATTTTACGTGTAAAATGAGACTTAACGTTTGATTACTTTAATTACAGCAATTCGAACTAGCTTTACGCATTTACTTGTAGACGATAAATGAAAACATCGTAAATAATCTTTGTGTCAGACAACTTGGCACAGACATTGACAGATGGCTAGGTCCAGTAGTTTAGAGCTTGAGTCACTCCGCCCATTGGATTGAGTAGTCGCGGGTTCGGTTCCCGCACGTGACAAATCTTTGTGTGATCCACAAATATTTACTTCGGTCTGGTTATTTGTGCATGTGAAGTTCATATTTATAAACGCAACCACGATACAGGAATAGTTCCTAGTGAGAGTACGTTTTTTTAAAGGAAAAAAAAATTTAGCACTTGCCCTGCGTTTGAAATTGTGCCCCGTATAAAGGCAAGGCTCGTTCTGTATTACACTAGAACCTAAAATCGTAAGCCAATGGGGATGTACACAATACTCCTCTCGCTTGAGGATTTTTTTCGTTGTTTCAAGAAGTGTTTAGAATATCATTTTAAAGTTTCAATTGTCATGGGCCCGGGATACTTTTTATTTAAACACTATCATTTGCCATAACTTAACACGTTCAAGTTGCCGCATCCACAAGCTTGTTCATTCTCCAACATCTGCGCAATAAATATAATGACAGAATCCTTTCAATGGTAGTGATGAGCTCGCGGCGGCGCGGCACGCGAGCACGCCTGTGCCCGCGGGGAGCATCACTATACCTATACACTGGCTATATTATCGCGGTAAGTTATACCTTCTAATTTTTTTTCACAAGCTTTTTTTTACTAGCAATATTTTGTTTTTGTTTTTTTTTTTAATTTAGCCTCGCACTTGGATTTATTCCTGTATCGTGGGTGCGTTCAGAAACATGAAATTTCTCAAACACAAATACCCAGACCAAAACAAATAATTGTGGATCACACAAAGATTTGTCACTTGCGGGAATCGAACCCGGGACAATTAGACACGGGGGGCGGCTGCGGCTTAAGCTCTTAACCACTGCACTACATCGTCAGTCAGTAAATGTTTTGTTTGTTCAGATCAAATCTGGCGAAGCAGAATTAGAATCACTTCCTCCTATACCACGGAGTTGACATTTGCCATGTTGGTTCAGTGCCTATGACCATGCTTTCGGTGGGCATCAACCAATTCCATACCCAGAATGGCCCCAGGCGAAGGAACTCCTCAACGGGCAACAGCATAGATACCATTTTTTATAGACATCTGATTTTGATTGGCAGTTTTAAACTGCGCCATCACCTGACTACATAACGGTTGTTTTGTCTTTTTAATATAAATTTATTTAAATGTAGCCTCACACCTACAACCCACACTTGGAATTATTCTTGTGTCATAGGTGCGTCAAATAATGTGAAGTTAAAATAGAAAATCACTGAAACCAACCCAAATATTCGTAAGCCACACAAGGAATCGTTCCGTGCAGATATGGAATCCACGATCGGTCTGAGCGGAGCGGCCAACGCTCTAACCACTGAACCAAGCCATCGTGAGTGTGTTTTCCTTTTTAAAAAATATAACCCCTATATTAGGAATTATTCCGGAGTCGTTTACGAACATAAAATTCACATGCACAAGCAACCAGACCGAAACAAATATCTGTGGGTGACGCAAAGTTCCATGAGGGGATCAAACACGCAACTACTCAATCCAGTGGGCGGACCCGCTTAAGCTCAAAACAGTGCACCAAGGCATTCGTGAATGTTATATTGTATGGCAAATTAGACAACCGGCTTGTTGGTCTGCTAGCTGCGTGCGACTGGCGATCACTAGGTTCTCGCTTTGAATCTTAGGCTAGACAAATTGTCATTGGGGTTTTTCTATCAAAATTTCCTTAGTAACAATCTATAGAAAGAGTGGCTGATGTTATGGCAATATCCTCGCCCTGAATTAAGTAACTGTTGCCTAACATTGTTGGAGAAATGTGGGCGTACTCAGTACACTTCTGTCACCCTGCCTGGGGCGTATAAGATGCGACGGTGTTTTTTTATATAAATAAAATAAACGCATACCACGCATACGAGTCACTGCTTATAGTTATCTATAATGGCCGCGACACAAAGCGAACACATAAAAAAAAAATTAACAAACAAACATTTAAATATTGACCTTGTGAAATAATCTTCACAGATCACGAATTCAATAATACAAAACCCACTATCAGCATTCACAATCATTTAACAACAATACTCTCGTATTATCACTGTTTATAATCCGGTAATCAGATCCGCGCAGATCCGGTACGTACTTCCGGAACATGCACAGTCACGGACAATAATATGAGCGAAGTTATACAATAACCTGTCAATATCATCAATGCCATTTTAGAGAAATTGTGCTTTAAATACCAAAGATAAAGCTTAATTTTCCAATACACCACCTACGTTTTTGAAAGATTTTTTGCATAACTGCACTTGTAAGTACTTTGTTTTGGTAACATTTGATAATATAGAAGATTTTATTCTTGAAATTAATATGACAAAGTACTATATATAGTGCTCACATTATTACTGGCCGTGATTGTATGTGCGTAGTGGGCCGTCCACAATGAGTACACGGGCGCACCGCTCTGTACAATACGGTGTAATGTCCGAACAAATTATTGTAGTAATCAACAGACCGGTAAGCGTGTGGACATTGTGACACAACCTTGCTATAAGGTTTGATTTGTTGGTATAGGTACAGGTGATTTTAGGTTTGCGTGTAATATAATACTGCGATGGCGAAGGTAACGTGATATAGGGAAAAGGTAAGCTGCATAAATAAAGCACTCGTCACGTAATTTAAAGCAATATATAACTTTAAGATACTTAAAGTTTCTAAGTTCTGCGTCGTATATCGCATTAGGTTAAAAATATACAAACATATATTTTTAGGCATGTTTCTATCACAAAAAAAAAAACATTTTACAGGGGCGATAAACAGTCTTGCATATTCCTATATTGAACGTTAAAAATATTCACAAATTTTGCCATTATATCATTACATAATCAATTTTTTTTGCACACACTACTTAACCGTAGTAGTGTAAAAATAATAAGATAGGAATCAATGAGCAAGGGCTATGACTTTAATAGTCTGAACAGAATACCGCTGGTCGATTGGCAAAGGGACACAATTAATTACTTAATATTTTAAAATTAGTCCTAATTGAAATAGCCATATTTTTATTCGTGCCACTATTACATTTCGCTAGCGACATATGTATAAACATAAAATGTATATATAAGGGCAAGTTATGAGTCTTCGTAATCGGCGAGCGTGTATGAGACCAACTATAAGAGTGAAGAAAGCCAGAGTGGTATTTAAAGACAGTACCTGTTGGAACTCTGTACTCTCTGTCTACTCTGCAAGGGATCTGATGTAATGATAAAGAGAGACAGATAGAAATACATAAATATAATTTATTGGTATTTCAAAATTGTCAAAAGTATCGTGTATCAGTTGCCAGCGGTCGAATGTTTTGTGTTCTTTGAAGCGTGGCGTACGCTGAACACTGCAATCTTTCTACACACATACCGCTACGGTTCTACACATATCTCTCCCAAAGGGGGTTGTTAGACTCATAAGAAATAGTCAAATATTCTAATATAGTCAAGGTGTCAATATAAATAACGAACAACTGCAAAATTATTTACTGCCATTATCCTGGGTAGAACTACAGATTCTGGATCGTTACTGAGATTTTTTGACAGCCTGACCTACGTTTGAATAGCCCAGGACCTGTCATCTCCAACCTAGCTACTCGCCATTAGACCAACGAGGCGGTCATTAAACGATGATATTTTTATATTTTGTAATTCATTCATCGACGGTAATGTTTTACGCGCTTTTTTTCTTTTGCGCGGTGGGCACCGATAAACAATTATCTATAATGTATAACTGGCATTCAAATGGTCGCATCTCCAGTTTAATCGGAACGTGTCCTATTCTCTGGTGCGGTGTACTCACGAGGCACGTGCGCAGCTGCGCGCGCACGTTGTCGGGCTCGGCGCCGGCCAGCGGCAGCGCGCGCGCGCAGTCCTTCTGCACAGCCAGCAGCGCGCCCGTGGCGCCCGCCAGCCGCGCCGCCATGTCCGCGCCGCCCCCGCCGCCCCCGCCGCCCCCGCCGCCCCCGCCGCCGGGTGACGTCACCGCGCCGCCCGCGCCGCCCGCCTCACGGACACGCTCCTCGGCGCTCGTGAACTTGCGCTGTCATGTGTGTCATACGATTTAGAACCTACTACACGATTCTCATTCTCTTCTCGTTTGTAAAAGTCATCATAACACCGCCATTTTTACTTATTTACTATTTACCGACTGTTTGTAATTTATTGTTTTTGCCTCTGTACAATAAAGTGTACTATTATTATTATTATCACCCAGACAAATATTCGTTATGATACGAGGATTTAACCAGCGACTACTCTCGATCCAATAGGCTGAAGCTCTTAATCACTGAAGCAACACATTGTAGGTATGGCTTAAGTGGTTGCCGCAAAAGAGCGTGCCGTTCATGTACCACGCGCACTTTAAGAAATATATCGACTAGAAACTTATTATTTCTGAATATGATTTTTGACTGTATATTTTAAAATCTGGTAAAAGGAACACGATTAAACGAAATTATCTCGATAAAAAAAAACACTGAGATCATCTTTATTGCTTTACAATTTCTGATTCCAAGGAAAAACGCGTAAGAACTTCTCAACAGAAATTACTTAAAACATACCAAATAATACTTTTAAAGCAGTGTCATAACGTTGTTTTTATAAAAAAAAATGATAAAATTTGTTTTTTCACATACGTCATTTCACATACGTTATTAGTGCGCGCTTAATATATTATTTTTCTTTTTTGTTAAGTAAATGTATCATTATCACTGTTCTGGCCGATAAATTGTCGATCGCGGTAGGCCCTTAATCTCAAGAAGCAAAACTAATATCAAAACTATAAATTATAATCCTCGGAATGAAACATCATTCTTACGAACATAGACATCCCCCAAAGATCGCCACGTAATGAAGCATTATACAGTCTTAAATGTTGACAATTCAGGCGATACTTATTTTGTAGGAAGCGGTACTTATTTTGTAGCCACAAAAGAGTGACCAACCAAACATCGTACAAAATAGGCGTAAGAAATCTAAAGAGATGTTTACCCGCACGAAGTCCAGCTGCTCCCGCAGGCGGGCGGCGGCTTCGTTCTTGCCGGCGGCCTGGTAGGCGTCGGCCTGCGCGTCCACTTCGCGCATCACTTCGCGCTGCGCTTCGAACTCCTCCACGAGGCGCTAGCGCACACAACCGAGCGAAGGTTAATGAGTATCATGTGGAAATCGGACAAAGTATGATGAACTAAGTAAGTACTACCTGTGCACAGCTGAAAATCTAGCACCTGGGTCTGTTTATCTAGTAAACGACATGTACCTGGTAGTCTTGGTGTGGCAGCGGCTGGTGCAGGCGCTCGGGGTGAAGCACAGCGGCCACGTCGTCGAGCCACTGCGTGAGCTTGTCCACCGACACCTCCGAGCGCACCGCCTCGCGGGCGGCTCCCTCCAGCAACACGCTGCGGGACACCGCCTGCGCACACGAACACACACGCGCCCCTCTATAGCTAGTGTTTAGGCTCGATTCTCTGACCTCCACTCTGATATCGGCCTTAATAAGAAAAACGACGGTCCTCTTCAAGAATGCGTCTGGTCACCCTAATCCACTTATAGTAGCAGCCCTTTACGTCCAAGAACCTTCTCTCCGTATATGCCGTCACCGCTGGCCCCGGCACGTCCTCATCAACCCCCCGATGCTCTCACATCTCTCTGGGCGTTTTTTATTTTTTATTAAATAAACGTAGCCCCACACTAGGATTTATTCCTGTATCGTGGGTGCGTTTACAAACATGAAAATTCACAAACAAATACCCAGACCGGAACAAATAATTGTGGATCACACAAAGATTTGTCCCGTGCGGGAATCGAACCCGCGACTATTATACACAGTGGGCGGAGCGGCTTAAGCTCTTAACCACTGCGCTAAATCGTCATTGCATTGCATCGTCGTTGCACTTACTAAACATAAAAACAAGTGCCAGCCACGCCGAAGCCAAAAAATCTTTTACGCGCCGAATGCCCCACCCTGGCAACTTCTATAACAACTGCTCAAGCCGAGGTCATCCATACTGCGTGACGTACTTGGTCAAGGCGACTTTCACGCATTCTGGTTAGACCATTCATCGCCTTTCTCTCGTCCAGCTTAAGTCATTAAGGCACCTCGGCCAACAGCATTAATCACTCAAACAACACCAACAACCTACTGTAGCTAGTGTTTACACCTGAGTCTTGAACACTCGTAAGCGTTGACTCAGCGCTAAACGCATGACGTTCAACGCTCATTTTTACAACACTATCTATAGCCCACGATAAACTAACACCTGCACAGAGCAGAATTTAATGGCTCCCTCCGAAAATTTAGCCGAAATGGTCGCGTTGTGGGCCGCATCTATATAAATATAGTATGTTTACCATCGAAACGAAAAAAAGACTATAGCACTTGCAACAAGCTAGCCTTGGCTACCTAGCTTAACTTAGTTAGAAACCTGTGTAAAAGAAAGCCGTACATTATTATCCCTCGAGCCGGATCACAATGTACGGCTAAGTACACAGGTATAGTCGCGAAGACTAATAGATGCTTTTCAAGATATTAGAATATTATAGGTACATTAAACCACACGCAAAAGGTGTGTGTGTGTGTGTTTGAGTGATATACGCTGTTGGCCGTAAGGCCTTTACAGCTTCACCGGACTTATCGCCACTCGCCTAAAAGGTAAGCCACTCCCAACGCAAGGACTTCTGGCCTTAGTTGGAAGACACAGTGCACAGTTGGTTTGGCCGACTCCTCTTTGTGTTTATTTCGTTAGCGCAACAGATAGATTGGTTCATCGGGAATCTCCGATAGATGATCATAAGGGTTAGTAAGTTTGTAAGAAGCCCTTTGAGCGCAAGTGACTTACGCACTCGTCTTTTTTTACGATTTCTATTCTTGAGAATATAAATCAAAATTTCCGATTACCTTGTAGTAAAAATAAATGTTTCACATTCGAAAAAAAATAAATGATTGCTATAAATTGATTAAGAAAAGTGACCATAAATAATCTTTAGGACACATTTTTTTTAATAACATGTTTTCCCTTCCATATGAATATCGCTCGCTTGGATATTTATAATGACATAGTCCAAAAACCTGCTTCAAAGCGAACAAAAAAACCTTTCAGCATATTAAACCGACCTCAGCCCTAAGCGTGTTCCAGCGCTCCGTGACGGTGTCGATCTCGGCCTGGATCCAGCCCGGCATGATGTGCGCGTCGATCAGCTGGCGCCCTATGTCCTGGATGCGGGACAGGCGCTCGTCGCTGTGGTTCTGGATGTAGTTCTCCAGGTCCTGGACAAATAAACCAGCCTTTATTTTCCTACTATTAAGCTTTACTTTTTGCCAAATCAGGAGGCAAAGTTCGCTTTGAGGCGCTCGTAGCGCTGTGCGACCGCGGTGTTCTTACCGATCACCGCGGTTGAGCAGCGTTCGACTCGGTCGGCCTGAGATGGGTGACCGTTTGTGGCATTTTCATATTCAAGCGTCTCCGTGCTCCGTGCGTCCTGGTTACCACTTAATGTGGTAGTCGTTAAGCCGAGTTGGAAGCCTTAAAGGCGGCTTGATAAGTTCCAACAGCATGTGGTCACAAACCTGCCTCCACCAATCCGCACTGGGTCCTGATGGTGGAGTATGACCTAATATCTCTCACCTCGATTTGAGAGAGAAGGCCTTTGCCCAGCAGTGGGCAGTATAGGCTGATATTATCAGGGGGCAAAGAACTATAAGAAAACTAGTATAAAAATTGGTTTGGAGATATGTTTATGAAAAATACATTTCATTTTGAAAGAAAAATAAGCTCATGTGGGGAGATCTGTAGACATAAAGTGAAACACAAAGCGCTACTTAGTTATTAATTTATTATTAAAGGTACATCAACGATATGTATATTGTAATCTTAAAAATTGGCACGATAAATTATATATTCTCTGATCGAATACGTGTATGTGTACGACGAATGTGTTATTCGGATGACGAATGTGTTATTCGAATGTATAAACTATATTACTGTAAACTTTTATCGAAATTCTTTCAGCAGTTTTTGCGAGATAGAGTGTAAAACATCCATAGATCCATCCTCACAAACATTAAAATGTTATTAGTAGGATGCGAGGTGTGCTGGTGTGGCATAATGTAAACAGCAGACTCACGTAGAGCTCATCGGAGATCTCCTCGGCGTCCGCGGGCGCGTTGGGCGAGCGGCGCAGGCGGCGCTGCAGGCCGTCCAGCCACGCGCTCTCCTGCGTCAGCCACGCGCGCAGCTCGCCCGACTCCAGCCACGCCTCCGCTAGCACCCTGGTGCACAACAACACTTGAGGTGTGAACCACGATGGAGCGCTCAGAACCGCTCGGGAGGAAGATCTGAGTTTGATGTCGTGCCAAATTTTTCATACATCGGAATGTGGCTTCGTTCCAGGTCCAGAACATGATGGTTCGACGAACCGGACACCTTCATAAACGATTTGCCTTAAATAACCATAAATAGAATAATATGGAAACGATGCAGAGAGCTTTTCCCGGCATTGGGACACTAATGGCTAGATAAAAAAGTGCAATGCGAATGCAACTGACTTGTATCTCTCGTAGACGCCGTGCATGACGCTGGTCCACCGCGCGTTGAGGTGCGTCAGCTTCTTGGCCAGCGCCGCCGGCGGGCGCGCTTCCGCCTGCAGCAGGATGTCGTTGCCTGAGGACAACCACCGGACTATGCAACACCTGCTATAACTTCCTTGCAGCTCTCGTGACGGTATAGTACCACGAAGCCAATATAAAGGAGTCGGCCTAAGCAACTGTGCACTATGCCTTCCAACTAGGCACTGACGTCAACGCCCTGACGTCCTCTGTGTCCCGCATCACCCCGCTCAGTGACACGCTTCATTGTATAGGAAAATCCGATAATGCTATCTCCTCATTATATTTGCTTCGTGGATGCAAAATAAGAAAAAACCAGGATCCATTGGCATCAACAACAGTTTTTGCGCATTTTCTAGTTGACTGTACATTTTAATAAAAATCTGCGAATGCAGCATAGAATGTCTCAAAAGTTAAGGATATATCCTCAGACCGGTTTTCCAACCTGTATACCGATCAACTCGGTCGCTGTGGACCCGCGAAGGTTTTAACGACCATCAAGGTTACCCAGCGTTCAGCTCGATCGGTAAGATGAGTGATTGCTTGTTGCATTTAAATTTTTAAGCGTCTCTATACTTCAACAGGTACATTAGTTAAGCCGTTGAGTCTGTATGTGCCTATAGCGTAATAGATTCGAAGCTCTGGTTAGACAGAATCATTTCATTTTATTATATTTGGAAAACTAAAAGCTAGCGTAATATAATATTCAATATAAAGATTAAACAAATAAAAGACATTTATTTGTTTCCACAGGTAGCAGAAGAATGAGAGAAAAGAATAGTACAGTCGGTATCCAGTATAACATTTATGATTATTAGTATGAATTTGCTCCTGTTGTATGATAGATCGCAAGTATCAGACGAGCTGGTGAAAAACAAGATTTAGAGAGAATCTAATTTGAGAAGCACTGGGTAAATCATCACAATACACATTTTTTAACGGGTTATATGGTATGGTTTTTCTATCAAAAATAATCTCAATAGCAGCCCGGAGTCCGAAATTACACTCGATATAATAGGAATAGGATCACCATTGAGGTCTAACAGTCAGCGAAATGTAGATACATAGACCTTAATCGCTCTCAACCTCAATCGGATGCGCTCGTAGCGCTGTGCGACCGCGGTATTCTTACCGATCATCAAGGTTAAGCAGCTTTCGACTCAGTCGGCCTGAGATGGGTGACCGTTTGTGGCATTTCATATTCGAGCGTCTCCTTGCTTTGAAAGGCACGTTAAGTTGGTTCCGATTTCTACTTAATGTGGTAGTCGTTATGCCAAGTTGTCAAGTTGGAAGCCTTATATGCGGCTTGACAAGTTCCACCAGCAGGTGGCCCCAAACCTGCCTCCACCGCACTGGGTCCGCGTGGAGGAGTATGACCTAATCTCTTTCACTTCAATTTGTCTAAGAAGGCCTTTGCCCAGCAGTGGGACCGTGTAGGCTGATATAATTATTTTTTTAACAGCCTTTTCAATTTTTTTATTTAAACTAGCCCCACACTTTGATTTATTCCTGTGTCGTGGGTGCGTTTACAAACATGAAAATTCACATACACAAATATCCAGATCAGAACAAATAACTGTGGATCACACAAATATTTGTCCCGTGCAGGAATCGAACCCGCAACTATTAGACACAGTGGGCGGAGCGGCTCAAGCTTTTAACCACTGCGCTAAATCGTCCGTCATTCTATATCCCGCTGCTGGGCTTAAGGCCTTTACGTTTCCATACAAATCGATCCTACGCCTGTAGTACCCATTCAAGTGTTTATTTCTTTACTTATTACAAGCCCATGTTTTATTTTAAAAAACAAAATCTAATATCCACGGAACCTACTACAAAATCAATCTACCCTCCACAAACCCCAAAATCCCGCACTAATCAAAACCAAATTAAAACTCACCAGCCTCATTCAAGTTCCTAAACTCCTGCGTCTTATCATCGCACTTGTCCTTCAGGGTCTGGAACCTTACTTTCATCTGGTACAGCTCAGCTGAATCCGTGATATTACACTCCTCTTCCTTAGGAATCTGTTCTTCTATCTGTCCTAACCATAGATCTATTTCTTCAATCTTTCTAAATACTGATTCTGTCCGTTCTAAGGCCCTTCGTAATCCCTCGTTAAGATTAAACGCTTTTTCCGTAGCGTTTTCGTATCGTTTCTTCAAGTCTTTGGTGTCGGCGTGTATGGATTTCGCGAGGGTGTCGTCACAATCTTCTAAAATTGTCTCTTTTATGCCGTCAATGTTTGTTAGTTTGGTTTTGTATGCGTCTTTTTGTTCGTCGAATTTCTGGAAATAAATTTGTAGTTAGTGAGTGATTTCTGCCTGTCTTTAAAAGGCAAATCATATGTAGGTCGTGTAGCGATTTAGTAAAGCTAGTTATTAAGACATTTGGACATCAGGATACTTATCAATATAGCCATATTAACCACCTAGATATATCGATACATGGGCAAAAAGAACCGAGTGTATATAAGTACCTATGTATATTTTTTGATACGCTATTCAGATGTCGTCAGATTTGAACTAATTGTAAAAGTAACCAGTAGGGTATAAAAACTAAAACAACTCTGTTCAGGATTTTCCGTGATTTTCTATTGACTATAAATATTTTATCCTTGTATACAAGCATATACATCTTCCGAGGCACAGACATACACATACACACACGTACACGCACACACACAACAATGACACAAATAGGTACTTCATTTTATAATATTTGTATTCCTACTCTAAGACTCATTGTACTGGCAATACCTATGTCTGATAAATTACGGTCCTCACGATACAGGCTGTGCCTAGTGTGAAGGCTACAACTAATATGTTACACTATGTACTTTTGGTAAATAAATAAAGTTATTATTATTATTGTAACCTAATTAGGTAGCTTAGGTGCTAGAGCAGTCGCCCTGTCACGGCGCATTAGGTGGGTTCGATTCCTACTCCAAGCGATGAATTTTGCTTTCGATTTATAACCACTATTCTTGATTTACTTATGTGTTTTGGCAAGTTCATAAGATAGTTTTGATACTCACATTACTAGTGTCGAGTAGTTGGTCCAGCAGCTGTACCTCTCCAAGCGGCACGTTGGCGTTGTCCTTCAGGAACGTGTCCAAGCTATCAAGCCATTGGGATACGTCGCGTGTATCTTCTTCCAGCTGCGATACCAGCTTCAAACCTGGATATAAATGTTAAATAAAACCATCACTTTCGCCAGTTGTCCTTGAAGCGGTACACAGATGCATTTAAAATACAATTCTCGGAGCTAACACAACCTTAACCATTAGTTCGTTGCTAAATTTGGAACTTCGCTTAAATCTTGGGGTAATTAAAATGGCTTTTGGAAAATCTTGTAACTTGGCTTAGCAAATATACACAGAAACCCCTAACAATTAATACTCAGAAAATTTCAAGAGTCCGTTCAATGACGGCGACTTTATATCAAACGTGCATGGAATTAATTTGTATGAACTAATTAAACAATATCAATACCTTTTTCCAGCTTACTAATCTTCTGCTCCAATATAGCTTTGGCGTCACCGAACTTGGTCACCAGGTTCTCGAGGCTACTCCTCAGGTCCTGGACACTCCCCTTCTCGTACTTCTGCCTCCTCTCCTTCACCACAGTGTCGTACGTGGACTGTAGGTCGTCAAACTCCTTTCTAAACTTCGTCAATTCATCTATTTTCTTTTCCATCACCTCTCGTTTCGATATCATTGCGTGTTCCGCGATTATCTGTGACTCCATTATCTGTGAATAATAGTAAGATACAATTTTAGGCGTTTATGAAAAATAGTTTTTATTTCTTTATATTATGGTTCAGCTATTCCGATCGATCGTGGCTGGTTTGTCTGATATAATAGTAGCAGTATGGTGATTATACAATTACCCATACATTTAACACATTAGGGCTCACTTGCACGAACCCGATTTAGCGTTACCTATTAACTAACTCGAAGTTATAAAGTTAAGTTGAAGGCAATATAACGTTATAACCTCTAGTTAGTCAATGGGTAACGCTAACCCTGGTTCGTGGAAGTGGGCCTAACTCTATTATCCCGCTAGGGATCTGACATAATGACATACATACATAAAATCTTATTATGATGCAATTGGATTCATTTTTCTTTAACTTTCTTAAAGGTAAAAAAGCTTTTCTTATGTATTATAGTGGATGAAATCCCTCGAGCTGGTCCAAGGCCTGGACCAGCTGGACTCTAGGCCTAACATCTCTCCTAGCATCTTTAAGTTATTGGTATCTAAGCGACTGATCTTGATAACGGTGAAAGATAACTTCGTGAAAAAACCTCTACATCGGAGAGAATGTGATTTCCTAAGCATAGGATACTCATATAACTAAGCAAGAACAAAATAAATTAAGCTTTTAGCTGTTAGTTTTATCATTTTTACATTTGACTAGCAATACGCCACAAAAATTACGAAAAATGAGCAGCCTTTAGCTACCCTTTACTTGAAAAAAAAAGGTAAGACTACAGTCTTATAAGGTACTAGTTTCTGCCCTAGACTTCGTCCGCGTTGAATTTAAACAGGAACCTTAAATTTTTCCGGGATAAAAAGTATAATGTGTTAAACCAGGTCATAAACTTTCTGTGTGCCAAATTTCATCCAAATCTGTTCAGCCGTTTTTGCGTGATTGAGCAACAAACATACAAACTTTCACATTGATAATATTAATAGGATACGATACCTGTATCTTATTCTGAAGACTCTTAAAATCTTCCTCATGTCGTTCCACAGGTTTCTTACTAACCGCCAATTTAATCTCCACTTCTCGCTTCGTCAAATACAACATCAATTCCTCGTAGTCCTCGTTGATTCGTTTCGAGTCGTTCTCTATATCGTCTTTGTGCGATTTGGGTATTGATTTCGTTAGCAATATTATCGATTGCGCGTTCAGTTCTTTAAGTCTCATTTCGAGTTGTTTCATGTTCCGGATTTTGTTCCGCAAGTGTATGAGTTGGTTGTTCGTCGGCTTGTCGCTAAGCATCTTGTCCCGCCATGCGCGTGCGTCGTTGATCTCGCGCTGTAATGCTTCTAGGTTCTTGTAGAAGTTCTCTTTGTCTTCTAAAAGGTTCATCGTGTTTCGGATATCGAGGAGTGATCGTTGGATGTTCTCCCATCGCTTTTTTAGCTCGTCTATGCTTTTCGCGTGGCTTTTAGCTTCCTCTGTAAAATGAATTATAGAAATGTTAAGTGAAAAAGGTGTAGAGACGATAGAATTCCTAAAATACAAGTGTTTTGGGAATTCTATAGAGGTAAAAAACGACCTAGTTTTAATAGTTAATAAATGAGTCATCCGATACTGTCCCACAGCTAGGTAAAGTAATACCTAGACTTTGAATTTGGCGGAATTGATAACATGTTTGATTGATTGATAACAAGAAGCAGAAGCAGCAGCTAGCATTATAAAATCTCAAAAGAATATGATCACGAAATATTTAACAAAAAGGTTTTTGGTACGACAGCACGCCAGTATCTAAAACAATTTTAATATGCAAACCCACTTATTGTCTAATTTGACACATTACTAAAAGAAAGAATGCATGAAATTGGAACAAAGAAACAGGTTATGGATATTCTTTCTTGTTAAATGAGAAGGCATTATATAAATGAAATGGCATATATGTACCTATAAATAAGAGGTCATAAACGTAGCTAGAGCATAGCTCCTTGCAGTGTATAGAATAAGCTGTAAATGCCAATGTAGCTATAAGACTCACCCTCAAGTCCAGCTTCCATAGCTAGCCGGCGCTGTATCTCCTCGACGTTAGCGAAGTCCGCGCGCTGCGCGTCTAACTCCTTCTCCACTCGCTCTAACGCCGCGGGGATCTCTCGTCTCTTACCACCCTTGCCTTCCAGCTCACGTTTACACTGTCGATGTATAAACAAGAATATAGTAATTAATAAAATAATTGAAAAACTTTTTTAAAAACAAGCTTTTATGGGAAAAACGCAACAAAGACATCTTGCTTAGTTGAAGAGTTCCTATGGCTTCTTTCGGGCTCCATCATGAGACCCTGGACACCATCCGGGTCAAAAGTTCTGGTCAAGACGAAACCAATGAGCCCAAACACGGCGGGGTTATATTGAGTAGCTGGTTTCATTGCTCACCTTTCGGCTTCATCATCGGACACTGAACAGCATCTGGTTGTATAGTAATTGTTAGTACCAATCTAGCAAGCCTAAACAAAAGGGGGTTACGTTGTATATTTCATGTTCCTATAGCCACCTTCTGACTCTAGATCTGGATAGATACATAATTTTATATTGCTCTTATACGAAGGACTACACCGAGGGAAATTGGGACCGAAAATATCTATGTATGTTGACGAATATTCATCATATACATACATCATCCAGAATATTCTCAGCATTATCAGCCCACGTTTCAAACGGCTTGTATCCGAGCTGGAAGTCAGGCTTCACTTCAGCCAATAAGCGCGGTTTCTTCGATGAGCTGTGCTGCGCGTCTTCCGAAGCCAGCTGCTCGGTGTCCAGGGTCAACTTGCTGGTGATGGTTTCTGTGTCGTCGGTTTCCATGGCTGAGGGTTTTGCGGAGTCCTCTGCTTCCAGGTCTATGTCGAAGCCTAGATCTTTGATCTGAAATGATGCGGTGGATGTAAATTTAAGTATTCCGGTAGTGTAAGTAAGGGATGTGAAGTATTAGTTAAGTTAATCTTTGCCTATTATAATGAGGAATATTATTGTAATTTTACTTGGTAGTAGGCTATGTTTGTGTTTTATGGTAAAGTAAGAATCAAATAATATTGTTTAAGAGATAGTAATAACTTAAGGTAAGTAAGTTAAGGTAAAAATTATGATTTCAAAATTTGAGAAACAAAATCTGGATGTGTCGTGATATATAACTGTAATATTTGTATAAATGTTTAATTCTGTGGAGGATATGTTGCAATAGTGCTAAAATTAAGTATAGTAATTTTTGAGAGAATAAATGTATGAAATTTATTGTGTTTCATTATGAAGGTTACAATTTGGAAAAATGAACTAGTTTTTTTTTTGTAAGTGGTTAGGGCTTTTAAAGTATAGAGTAGTATAGAGTTTAAACAAGTTTTTTTGCATATCTTTTTGGTTTTTTTTTATTATTCCAAAAGATGATATTAATTACTACTATATTATGATATTGTTGCATAAGACAAAATTACGACAAATTTTATATTGTAATAATGTAGTTATTACTGGTAATATTGCTTTATGAAGTAAATTCTTAATGATAAGGTTTTAAAATTATTTAGAGGTACATACGAGGGATATATTATGTGGTGGTATACGTATGAGAGTAGAGATGAGTAAATTTGACGGAAAAGCTGAAGCCTCTCCGCCCAATGTGTGTAATAATCTCGGGTTCGTTCCGGACCGAGACAAATCTTCGTGTGACCTACAATTATTTGTTTCGGTACTTGTGGATGTGAATTTACATGTCTGTAAACGCACTACGACACAGGAATAAATTCTAGTGTGGGGCTACATTCTGTTTTTAACAAAAAAATAGTGTAATTGTCGTCACCCTCTGCGCCTGCACGTCGAGTATCATGAGCAGCGCGTCGATCCGGTCCTGCAGCGCCTCGGCGCGGTCCAGCAGCGGCTGGGCGCCCCCCGCGCCGCCCGCGCCGCCCGCGCCCCCCGCCAGCGCCGCGGCGTCCGCGAGCAGCGCGCCGGCCGCGGCGAGGCGCGCCGCCAGCCGCCGCTTGAGCCGCTGCAGCGCGCCCACGCGGCACAGCACGGCGCCCACCTCGCTCGCCGGGTTCGCCTCCATCTGTGGTGGCGGCGTGGTTGAATTTTAATATGTCTTTTCAACCACGAGATAGTAGGAGAGAAAGAGAAAGGGAAAAAACAAACAAGCCCCCTGATACGAAGATTAAGGCTGTTTTGTGCCGTAATGGCGACAGCGAGCCAATTTTTATAATTCACCATCATATTATATTATTACTACCATTGACACGATTCACCGTTAAAACTATAAGGTCGTTCGTTGAAAGAAGAAGGCTCCAAAACTATATCTAACAAATCCAATTCTTATATGGAACAAACAATTCAGCCCATTTCTTTCGACCCCTTCTTTTTTATACCTTTCAGAAATTTTAAAACCAAACCACAAAAACTCATATCATTATAAAGATTTTTAGGAAAAACCCATTTCTTCATAATGAAGATATTCTACTAATAATCTAAAAAAACTGTATCTACCTGCCAGATATCATCACGCCAAATCCCTTACAGAGTAAAAAGAAAGTACAACGTTCGAACAAAATCCTGCCTTATTATTATAAAATATGTAAACTAATAAGTCTACATACTTTATAATAACCACAACCAAATCGAACAAAACGAATATCTGAACAAAAACCCAACACAACAAATTCACTCGCTACCACACCCAATCTCCTCTCTTCTGCTGCGTGTACATTAAATCTTTCTTTCTCTTTCTCATATATACGATCTCCCATGTCATCTCCCCACTAACCTGCTTGAGCTCAGTCTCATCCGCGTCGCAGGCCGTGAGCAGCTCGGCGTGCAGCGCGTCGAGCGCCGCCCAGCGCGCCTGCAGCTCGCGCAGGCGCTGCAGCTGCTGCGTGGTCCACTGGCACGTGTGCGACCAGCGCTCGCTCAGCGCAGTCAGCTGGTCCTCGATCTCGGTCACACCTCACGAGACACAACACAATTTTAGTAAGCATATTTAAATATAGAATATATTCTAAAATCCCTGACCCTGAATCAATAAAAAAAATCCCCCCCCCCCCCTTGGGAATACCACAATTGGGACAGGTGGCCACAAAACTGAACAAGATATGTTCAGTTGAGGAATTTTGTGGCCACCGTCCGACGCCATCATCAGACCGGCTCCATGGGATTGTGCTATATTTAAAGTTTCAAGTCTCTAACCCTTTAGGAAATTAGATTTAAATCGATTGCGAAATTATGTACCGAATAGACAAGAAAGCGAGGTGATAAAAACGTGGTAGTAAAAAAAAAGACCAAGAAATACCAACAAAATTCACCTTGGGGGTCGCTAGACAGCGGAACACAGAAAATTTCACCAAAAATAATAAAACTCCTGCCAATCTATATCGTAATTTATTACGGAGATGTAGCCAATGTTTAACATCTTAAATGAGATGCGGCAACTTGTTATTTTTAATGCCTTATGATAAAACGCATTCTGACGCAGGCGTTAACACTAACGTTAACGCATGCTCTAAAAGCATAATGAGTTAAAAATAGCGCATTAGAAAGTGCCACCATTATACGTTTTAACATTATTAATAATGCCAGATCTCAATTAACGTTCTACACGCTGGCTAAAGCCGCGTAATGTCCCTGTTAGCATGTTAATTGAGCAGATGGAATGGGTCCTATGAAAGGAATATTATAACCACTTACTGTTGTCCTGCGCGTCGTCGTCGACCACGATGACGCAGTCGGCGAGCGCGTCCACGAGCGGCTGCTGCTGGCGCAGGTCGTCGTGCAGCGCGGCCACGGCCAGCAGCTGCGCGCCCACGCCCGCCGCGCCGCCGCGCAGGGTGCCCATGCGGGAGATGCGGTCCTCCGTCTTCGTCAGCCATTGCCTGTCCAGTTATAAGTAAGTTTCAACTGCAGGTTGATCTTACGGTTAAGCGAAAGCAACTCCGCTAATCGCGGATCCGGTTCTTGTATGCCCTTAGAAATGTTCGTTTCAGTTCGGGCGTTTGTGTATGTGAATTTTATACTTCAAACTCACCCACGACACAGGAACAATTTCTAATGTGGGGTCAATTGCAATTTTTGTGGAATGCGTACATGTTTCTTTCTGATCGGATGTTTATGTTTCTGAAGACCTACACTACATGACAGTTTTAGGCCAAAACAACAACGCGGCGCCGCAGCTGTTCCCAGCGCTGGTTCAGCAGCCGCAGCTGCGGCCGCACCGTGTACAAGCCTCACCTGAACCCCGCCAGCTGTTGTTGCTGCGCGCGCATCAGCTTGTGGTGCACGCGCGCCTGCGTGTCCATGGCGCGGCGCCGCAGCTGTTCCCAGCGCTGGTTCAGCAGCCGCAGCTGCAGCCGCACTTCGGCGGCCTCTTCCCGGGATAACCCTGCTTCTAGCACCAGCCGGGCACCTTCCTCCAATACGCTGCCCACGCGACATTGATGTTCTGATAGCTCCAGCAGGAATTTCTAAAAGAATCCCAGAAATATTTATGAATGAGTACTAAAATTTATACTTTTTATAAAATCTGACTCGTATAAAGGTATCTGCATCTATGTAATCGGATTGGGGGATGGAGTTACTCGCGTCCGTAGGACCATACCACCTTGTCCAAGGCCCACCCTACACGTGTCCCCTGGGTGGTGCTAAACGAGTAACAACGCCGAGTCGTAGGCGGCGGTCAACTAACCTACTAGGTCAACAGGCTGAAAAGTATGTTGAGGTGAAGGTAGGAAATGACCTCTCACAACCCGTAACCTTGCGGTCATGTCTCGGGAGAATGGGGGCCTTGGCTTAACTGCCTGGGCCAAGAGGAAGATAATCTCTATAAAAAATTACCCCAATCCCAACGTGGGCCACGTGCGGAAGAGATGCATGGCTGAGGGTTTCAGTTATTAGCGCCAACCTTGATGGACCAGGCTAACATCATTGTATTGTGCCTTCTCTCCGGAACGGGCGTCACCCGGAGAGTGACCATTTAATTCGACCCTACTCGTGGGAACAAATATGAGCCACAATAAAAACAATACCACCACTAAATCAACCCAACCAACACTCACTCAACAAGTATTCCATCCTGGACTTTCAACCGACCAAGATCTTCATCTCTCACCAACATTGATCAACCACTGCAAACTGAAATAATAGATATAGAGAATGAATCCCGCCCAACAATCACCCCAGATGATGTTGACTCGCAATACCCGACTCCTCCACCCTGGCAACGTGTCCCCTCTCCTCCCTACAAAAAGAAGAGGAAGATAAGCGACTCGCCTCCACAGGCGGTAGGGACAACAACAAGCAACAGGTTCAAGAATTTGCCTCTAGGCCCGGCAGATGATTCAGGACCAAAGATGAACATTAAAAAACCCAGTAAGCCCCCGCCAATTGTTCTGCATGGCATTCAAGATGTCAAGGAACTATTCAAACTGATTGAAACAGTCAGCAACAATGACCAATTCAAGCTTAAGATCCTTAACAAAACTGTATTACATGTGCTTGCTAGTAGTATGGAGGAATACAAAAAAATAATAACTGCCATTAGAACTAATGGACTCATTGGTTATA
Source organism: Phalera bucephala (assembly GCA_905147815.2). Lineage (NCBI taxonomy): Eukaryota > Metazoa > Arthropoda > Insecta > Lepidoptera > Notodontidae > Phalera > Phalera bucephala. The sequence goes on from LR990627.1 coordinate 1,192,419, forward strand.
CATTTACTCCAAAGGACTCAAAAAGCTACCGCATAGTTATTAAAAACCTCCACCACACCACTCCACACGAAGCTATCACTGATGCTATTGAAGCTACTGGTAAAAAGGGGGGGTGAATTAATTAATGCACGATATGGACCTGAGAAGATTCCCACCTCTACGTTTTTTGTCAATTTTGAACCAGGTAATAACAACCCCGCAGCAAAATCAATTATGTATATCTACAACCAAAAAGTGAAAATAGAAGATCCCCGCAAATCAAAAACCATCGTTCAATGCCAACGCTGCCAAGACTATGGACACTCGAAGAACAATTGCATGAGACCTTTTAGGTGTGTCAAATGTGGAGTGAAACATCACAGAGTGTAACAAAAAAAGACAGAAACTCACCTGCAAAATGCGCTTTATGTTCATGTGACCACCCAGCAAACTACAAAGGCTGTCAGGTCTATAAGGAGCTCATTGCTCGGAAGCACTCCCATCCGAAACCCAGAGAACGAGCTTCTACCCAGCATAACACCAGCTCTCAAACCTTACCACCAACCACCTCTGTCGAGTCTCTTATTCCACCTCCCCTAATACCTAAAGAAGGTGGAATTCCTCAAAAGACCTATGCACGAGCTGTAGCCTTCGGAAACACTAATGCTTCAACAACAGTCTTAAGCTCTGACTCTCACAATCATCATCATACTAAATATTCTCTCGAAAATATCCTCTTGAAACAAAGCGAGAAGATTGATCTTCTAATTCAACAAATAAGTTCCATGCTGGGTCTTATCACAACACTAGTGTCTAAACTATCAAAATGACCTCTCTTCACATAGCAACATGGAATATTAACGGTCTCGCACCTAATACTCAGGAACTAGAAATATTCCTTAATTATAATAAACTTGATGCGTGTCTTATATCTGAAGCTCATACAACCTCAAGAAGTCGAATATGCATAGCGGGATACAGCGTATACTTTACCTCCCATCCAGATGGTGGAGCACATGCTGGCTCTGCAATCGTTATTAAAAACAACGTAAAACATTGCCTACTGCAACCGTTCTCCACGGATTATCTGCAAGCCACTACAGTCCGAATAGAAGACCGATCGGGCTTTATTAATCTCTCGGCGGTATACTGATGAAGAAGACATGTTCACGGAGTTCTTCCAATCACTGGGGAATCGATTCATAGCAGGCGGTGACTGGAATGCCAAGCACACCTACTGGGGAGCAAGGACTACCCTAACGAGAGGTCGCGAATTGAAAAAAAGCATCGACTCCATTAAGCTGATGCTATCTACTGGAGAACCGACGTACTGGCCCACTGACAACCATAAGAACCCAGATCTGCTTGATTTCTATATTACAAAAAATATAAGTCATCTGTATGTCCACTTAAAACAAAGCCTTGAAGGTTCCTCAGACCACACTCCAGTAATGCTGATGTTAAGAACTACGATCATATTTAGTGAGACGAATAACGATAACCTACATAACGCGAAAACTGATTGGGTCAACTTTCGAAGCTATCTCGAGTCCACTATTAACCTCAATCTTCCGCTAAAATCTGACGCGGACATTGATAAAGCATGCTTACACATCACAAATCTAATACAGGTTGCCGCGTGGACTAATACACCCGCAATAGACATACCCCTCAGGAGCGTTGCGATTCCTATCACAATTCGTGAAAAAATATCAGAGAAGCGCAGACTATGCAGAGTGTGGCAGCTTTCTCGCAACAAGGAAGATAAAACTCGACTTAACCGTGCGATTGCAAATCTAAAACTTACTCTGGCCGAAGCAGCTAATGAAACACTCAAACGAAAATTGGAAATAATGTCTCCTATTTCAAGTGGCCGTCACTCCCTTTGGAAGGCTACCAGGTCAGTGGCTCAACCCCAACAATGCCTTCCTCCTATCAGGTCTGGTATTTCTTGGGCTCGTAATGACTAAGAAAAGTCTGAAGCCTTTGCAGCTCACTTGGCCGAAGTACTTACGCCAAATGCGGCCGATGGCCCTGATGACACTGAAATAGAAGCCATCCTTAATCAGGACCTTCAGTTGGGTACCCCATTACGTCTAACGTCTCCAAGTGAACTTGCCGAGGAAATATCAACTCTGGCCATAAATAAAGCTCCTGGATTTGACCTTATCACCCCAAGAGTACTGAAGGAGTTGCCCAGAAAGTGCATCGTCTTTCTTACATACCTCTTTAACGCCATCCTAAGAGTTTGCTACTTTCCGTCCCTCTGGAAAATGTCGCAAATAGTAATGATCCATAAACCTGGTAAACCTGTTAATGAAGTGACATCATACCGACCCATCAGCCTTGTGCCATTATTGTCAAAACTCTGGGAAAGAATCCTCCTTACCAGGCTTAAGTCGCACCTCGATGAAGATGCCATCATACCTAATCATTCCGATTCCGAAAAGACCATTCAACTGTGGAACAAGTGCATAGAGTTTACCACACTATAAGACAATGCCTAGAGAAAAAGGAGTATTGCTCTGCAGCATTCTTGGACGTCGAACAGGCGTTTGACCGAGTATGGCATAAAGGCTTGTTGTGCAAAATTAAAAATACACTTCCACACTCGTGCTACCTTTTGATGACTTCTTTCGATCTTAGGGACAGGAAGTTTCAAGTTAAGCAACGAAACGCCAGATCATCTATCTACACTTGTTATGCTGGTGTGCCACAAGGTTCAGTCCTTGGTCCTGTGCTGTACAATATTATTACTCATGACCTACCACAGGCTCCCAATGTAACTGTGGCGACCTTCGCGGACGTCGCTGCCTTTTTATCGTCTAACACTGACCCAGGCAATGCCAGTTCAACGCTACAAACTCAATTAAATCTAACAAATGACTGGTTGCTGAAATGGCGCGTTAAAGCAAGTGCCACCAAATCACACCATACTACATTTACTCTAAGAAAGAAGTTATGCCCAACCTGTTATATCCTCGGCCAAGATCCGCTGCCGCAATCCAAGTGTGTGAAATACTTGGGATTCCACTTGGACCAACGTATGACATGGAAAGACCATATACGGAAAAAACGGGACGAAGTTAATAACCGATTCAGAAATCTGCTCTGGCTACTTGGAAAACAATCAAAATTATCCCTTAGTAATAAACTTAGAGTGTATAGCTCAGTTATAAAGCCCATTTGGACTTATGGAATTCAACTGTGGTCTTCAGCCAGCAAATCAAACATCCAATGTCTTCAAAGAGCCCAAAACAACATACTAAGGACCATAAGTGGCGCAGCCTGGTTCACTCGCAACTCAGAGATTCATGAGTACCTAGACATGAAAACTGTGATGAAAAAAGCAAAACAGTACACAGAGAAATACTCAAACCGCCTAATGGACCATCCTAACCCTCTGACAAATGTGCTTAGCAAAGAAATAACATCAATCGTCTGAAAAGAGCCAATGTGTTTGATGACTGAAGAGAGTTGGGGCAGTGGCTCTAATTCCCTAAAACCCATCTTATTAAACCAGCCTGATTATAGTTGCACGAGACTGATTGCAGGGAAAGAAAAAAAAAAATCTATGTAATCAATAACACAATCTCAACCTGAAGTCGTAAAGTGGATTCTGAAATAAAACTAACGCATACACAACATTTAATTTTCTTGGACTTCACTAAAGCATTTGACAAAGTTGATCAAAATTTCCTGAATGTTTTAGATTTAATGGACCCAAATTTATTAATGGCCATACTTTTGTTTCATTTCCATCGACTACTTGGAAATAAAAGAAATGTATCAGACGCAATTTCTCAAACATTACATTATGATACCCCATGGAGTACCGCAGGGATGACATTTTCGGCCCCAATAGTTTCTTTTAATGTATCTTTAACAAATAGTTAACACTATATTAAAAAAAATACGACCAAAATAATATAATAAGATGACCATCTACTAAAAAAATCACATAAAAGTATGTCTAGTGTTTGCAATATAAGTTCCAAAAGTTTTGTTGAGTTATATAAACCAACAACTGAAGAAATGCAGTTCTAACTCAGACTTCTTATTAGAAGTTCAGGATATTTCCCTGCAAGGCCCCATGTACAAATTTAGTACATTCCCACAAAATCAGAATACATGGGGAGTCGCGAGAAAGAGAAGTCCCCTTTTAATCAGATTTGCCAGTGCGTATTAGACACTTATGTTGGCCATTTGTATTTTTACATTTTTATACTACTAATGGCAATATTATAGAACAGAACACGACACGAACAATATTATAGACGTATATCATTTTCTTTTCCGGCTACATGTAATTGCTTGAATCTTTAACATAATTTACCTAGAATTTACTTATTACTTAAAAATTACTTCCTCCTAATACCCTGCAAAGTCCAAGATTTCTGACCTCATGCGAGTGGAAGTGCTCCTTGAGGTCTGCGAGCTGGTCTCCGTGCGGAGGATGCGTCTCCGCGAGGCGCTCCTCGGCCTCCAGCAGCCACGCCAGCACCTCCTCGAAGGCCGCGTAGTAGCCGCCCAACTCCACCGACCCAGTTGTAGCTGTCGATAGCGGCCGGCTTGCGGGTTGCGTCGGCTGCTGATTACATAACAATTCATTAATATCCTAACTCAAACCATTTATTTGTAAAACCTTCTAAGGGCAATAACAAATTGTTTTTTTTTATCGAATTGATGTTCTACCACAGGATCGAAATGCTGCCGATGTGCCCTGCCAGTTCAGTTTGGCAATTCTGAGCGCTATGTCGGTGGCTTTCGTTCTCCTGCGGTTCTGCCACCATGCTTAAATTGCACCATCATAGTCGTACCTCAGAAGGTGGTCCCGCGACCGGTGTAGTAGGTTCGGATTGCAGGCTCTCCAGCTCGGCCACGTCCTCGCTGGCGTGCGGCAGCGATTGGAAGAGGCACATCAGGTACATCATTATGGATTTCTTGTCCGGGTTCGGAGTGTTTACATCTGTGGAGATAATATCCTTGAGACACAGAACTAAAAGAGCAAACAGACTTTGCGTTGTTTGATTTGGACCCAATATATTACCACACGGTATACCGTACGGTAAAAAGTTTGTGATTCTAGTATTGTTATACCTTCTTCTACCTATACTTAACAATACTAGAATCACCAACTTTTTGAATATAAATTAATTTCAAATTCTTCCTTAAAATAACGTGTTCAATGAATCTTAAAGGATTCATTTAACACGTCATCATCTCAGCCTATACTTGTCCACTGCTGAACATAGGCCTCCCCAATCGCTTTCCAGCGTAAATGGTCCGATGCCACCTGCATCCAACGACTTCCTGCGATTTTCACAAGATCGTCGGCCCATCTGGCAGGCGGTCGTCCTACGCTGCGCTTGCCAATACGTGGTCTCCACTCTAGAATCCTTCTGCCCCAACGCCCATCCGATCTACGCGCTATGTGGCCCGCCCATTGCCACTTCAGCTTGCTAATCTTAACGGCTATGTCGGTGATCTTGGTTCTTCTACGAATCTCCTCATTCCTGATTCGATCGCGTAGAGAAACGCCGAGCATAGCTCTCTCCATAGCTCGCTGAGCAACTCTGAGCTTTTTTATGAGACCTATTGTAAGAGACCACGTCTCTGATCCATATATCATCTCTGGTAACACACATTGACTAAAAACTTTAGTCTTAAGGCACTGAGGTATTTTGGATGAGAAGATGTTGCGCAGTTTCCCGAACGCTGCCCAGCCGAGTTGGATTCGTCGATTGACATCTCTCTCAAAGTTGGACCTACCTAACCGGACTACCTGTCCCAGGTAAATGTATTCGTCGAAAACTTCAAGAGTAGAGTTCCCAGCGGTGAGTGCGGTGGGTACGACATGGACGTTAGACATTATTTTCGTTTTGTCTATGTTCATTTTAAGACCCACTTGTTGAGATACTCTGTTGAGGTCACCGAGCATTCGTCCTAGATCTTCCAGCGACTCCGCCACGACCACAATGTCGTCGGCAAATCGAAGGTGAGTGATGTATTCGCCATTGATGTTGATGCCAAGTCCTTGCCATTCCAAGAGCTTGAAGGCGTCCTCTAAGGTGGCCGTAAACAGTTTCGGAGAAATGACGTCTCCCTGCCTTACTCCTCTTTTTATGGGGATCGCCTTCGTGCACTGCCACTGTACTCGGACTGACATGGTGGCGTTATTATACAAGCACTTCAACACTTCAATGTACCGATAGTCAATGCGGCATCGCTGGAGAGATCTAAGAACCGCCCAAGTCTCGATCGAATCGAAGGCTTTCTCATAGTCCACAAACGCCAAGCATAGTGGCCGAGTATACTCCTCGGTCTTCTGTATAATCTGCCGCAGCGTATGTATGTGGGCTATGGTACTAAAGCCTTTCCGGAAACCGGCTTGTTCGGGAGGCTGGAAGTCATCAAGCCTGCGTTCGAGACGATTCGTGATGACTCTCGAAAACAACTTATAAACATGGCTCAGCAGTGTGATGGGCCTATAATTCTTCAGTAAAGTCTTATCACCTTTCTTGAAAAACAGTACCACACACCCCTGTTCCATGCTTCCGGCGTTTTCTCTTCGAGCAAGACGGAATTAAACAACCTCTGAAGGACTTTAAGTACCCGCTTTCAGAAGCTCTGCGGTAATTCCGTCTTCGACTGGCGCTTTGTTATTTTTGAGTTGTTTGAGAGCCATCCTAATCTCATACAGGCTGATGTCCGGGATATCTTCAGTGTAGTGGCGGGGTAGCTTGGCTCTTGGGTCTTTTACCAAGTCAACAACAGGTTCAGCTACTGAGATGTACAACTGCTCATCCAGGTCCATTTCCTATGAGGCGGCTTCCGGAAGAAAGAGTTCATCATAAAGAGTCCCTCCTTCTCCAGATATTCGGCCAGCCTCTGACCCCTGGGGTTGCGCTGCCCATATCCAAATTGCCCCACTCTCAACTCATCATCGCCCCGTTTGCCCAGCCCCGCATTGAAGTCACCCATAACCACTGTAAAGTGTGCTTTGGAAGTATGTATGGCTCTACTAATGTCCTCATACATTACTTCGACGTCATCATCTGAGTATGCCGAGGTCGGTGCGTAGAGCTGTATGACCTTCAGCGAATATCTTTTGGATATTCTGAGTATCAGGTACACTACCCTGCTCGACACACTAGTGATGGACACAACGTCGTCTATGAGTGAGTTGTGGACGATAAATCCGACACTACCTTGGGACTGCTGTTCGCCCTCCCGGTAGTAAAACAAGTTGCCGGATTTTAAGGTTATCGTGTCCTCGCCCTTTCTTCGGACCTCCGATAAACCAACAATATTCCACCGCAACTTGTTTATCTCTTCTTCCAGCTCAACAAGCTTCTCATCTGTCTTTAACGTGCGTGCGTTGTATGTCACCAGGGCCAATTTTCGTTGTTGGTGGTAGCCGAATCTCTGCCGGAGATTCTTAGCACCCCTTGTACTGTCGTTACCATAGCTGCTACCGTGGCCAGGACGAACAGGACCGCCGGGGACTAGGGGCCTGGTTTTATTCTTTTCTTCCATTTAAATAAATTGGGGGGGGTTTGCCATACTCGCCACGCTTGGCAGGCGGGTTGGCGAGCGCAGTTTTTGATGGTAGAACTGTTAAGGGAACGCTGCTGCCCATTCCCTAGTTTTCCCTTAGTCACCTTGTACGACACCCGATGGGATGAGATGGGTTGGTCCTATTCTAAGCCGGGAACCACGCGGTACTATTTTTATTTTTATTAATTACTAATTTGTATAATTCTAGTTATGATCATTCAGTTTTTTACATAGTCCACTGCTAACGAAACATCATATAAAACTATTTTTACTATCGCCATCATCACGCCAGATTCCTTGCGGGGTAGGCAGAGGCAGAGTTCCAACAGGTTCTTTCTTTACATATCTTTCTGGTTTCCTCAAATTTTAATGTATTTACTTTTGATCTAAAGAGCTTATTTCCTTGGAATAAGCCGTATCAGTGCAACAGCTTTCGATATGATACTTAAATTTCGGGACACCCAGTATTACATAGAGCGACCAGTTTTAGCGTTACTAAACAGCCCTACCTTCCGGGTCCAGCAGGCGGTCGATGCCGAGGTGCGTGTGCGCCAGCTGGAAGGCGTGCTCCAGGCGCTGCGCGGGGCTGCGCCCCACGACACCGGTGTAGTCGAACAGCTGCGGCCGCCAGCGGTGCAGCAGCGCGTTGAATGCCAGCCCGTCTGACCATGATGACGTGAAATTCTTCACGTTCACGCCCGTGTAATTCTGCAATAGAGGCAGAAGGTAGAAATAAATATTAAATGTACCGCAGGGGGGAAAGACAAGACGAACGGCTATCATTACCCTAAACCTGAGATACTCGTTGTGTGCTACGTGCTAACATCGAGTGTCATTACAAAAGTTTGACAAGAACATTTTAAGAACGTTTCAAGAATATTGACCCCTATAGTTTAGGGGTCAATATTCTTGAAACGTTCTTAAAATGTTATTTTGATTTACATATAATAGTCGAATCACGGGCCGACAAAATTTTGACCTGCGCGAGAACTCTTACCGCCCGTGCTAGCTAGACCGGAGGTTAACCCCTATTTAACCAGATGGAAAGTGACAAAAACGCACGATCAAACCTGTACTTGATAAACTGTCAGACACTATCTCGGCTTCATATACCGCTTAACCGTAAACACGGAGTTTCTTAGTAGTAGTTATGCCTTGGAGTCAATAGAGCGACTTAAGTTCGTATCAGAACTTAAGCTCAGTCAAAGTAGCTTAATGTGGTCTGAAGCTGGTAAGGAAGGAAACATCCTAAAAAGTAGGAGCCAAGGCAATCCGACTCCGCTTTGCGGTAAAAAGATACGCCTGAGTTTTATGCCTGGAACAAGTGTTCTAAGGCAGAAAGAATCATATCCTTTGCTAGATAGGCAAAGAGTATAGAGTTCCAAAAAGTTCTTTCCCTACAACCCTTTTTTGACACTTCTACACTCTAAAAGTTCATAAAGAACATAGCTAAGAATAACATCCAATGATTTCAAAACACTTCAAGTAGCTTAATCGATGTTCAAGAGTTTTTCGCCTACAGAACTATTATCAGATTCAGATTTTTGTTTTTCATGTATACCATCATAGTATTTATCAATGGTAAGAAAAGTAACAAAGACTACCACCACTTCGGAATGTCATTCCTGTGGAAAAGAAGGGCAAAAATCTCAATAACGAAGCTGTTTATTACTGCAGTCATCACAGGGGGATCAGTACAATTGCTAATCTAATAAAGTTTGATACCTCACCCATTACTCCACAATAGGTTATGCACTTAGCACCCAATTAAATTAGCTCTAGAAATTCTAGGAACTGGAGTAAATAATCAAACAATCTAGTCACAAAGTTGCCCACAATACTTAAACGTACAATACTGCAGCCAAATTGAGATTTCCTAAACAGTGAACGTACAAGGTTAACTACAAAATATAATCGCTAACGCTTGGAGCACTGCGCCATGTATTCCTTATATAAGGCCATAATATGCCATTGTTCTAAATAGCTTTAGGATTAAATTATCCAACGTTTTCGTCGGAAACCACTCTGAAAGTTTTACAATTGTATTGTAAGTGGGCAAACGCCGTCACCAACTGGATACCCAGGGGTGGACCTAGGTGAAAATGGCGCGAGGATTCGGACACCCTTGCTTGGTACTTGGTGTAAGGTCTGATATTGCAGCGGATCGCCTTGCAAAAAATAAAGAGGTTTTTGCCCACAAGTAGTAAAACAGGCTAATAAAAATGTCAAATAATGGCTAGTTAGAATAAAATGTTACATTATAATTTTTTTGAAGATTCACGGGCTTGGCGATTACAACCAGATGGTTTAAAAACATGATTGAGGCTTCAACAGACAGCCTATGTGTTGGATGTTGATTGCTGAAATTGACTACTCAAGCGTTTAATTATGAAGTATGCTTGTAGATTAATGCTATGATTTCCAAGTAACCCATATTTGATTACCAACATTAATCTTAATTCCAGGCACTCGAGAAATCTGTACGCTAAAGGACATGGTCGAAAATTGCCCCAGAGCCAACAAACATTTGACCCATGCCATCATTATTTATCTATTTTATTAAAATAATGGCAACTACCCGTATCTGACGGGCAATTTGCAATCTAAAACGAATATTTCAAAGTATTGTAAGTACTTATATCGAAGTCGCCGACATCTTTACTACATGTCAACACGAACAATATAACCTTATTTTAACAATATATTAATGGCTACTGAATTATAACCTCAAAATCTAATACTTTTTGTGCAAATTTGTGATTCCCGCGCTTGTCCGCTTAATATTAAATGCAATAGGAGAATTTATGAGTGATTTGAAATCATACAAGTATTTTTTCAATGTTGTTGGTTCTGGGCCAAATCATTTATGGGCGCAGAACAATGTCCTTTCAATTTTGCAGACCATGAGAGGCAATGACATAAGTAAAAAAATTTCTGTTACATTTCCTTGAACCTCAAAACCGTACCTAAATGAGTACCTAATAGTAGGTTTTCCAAAACCTACGATTAAGTTCTCTAGAAAAGAATTTTGATACAAGAATTCCTATAGCACTGACCTGCGTATGCGTGCGGCACCAGGCAAGCAGCGTCTTTTCGAGGTTGGTCTGCTGCAGGTCCGCCATCAGCTCCTTTAGGTGGTAGTGCACCTGCCAGTGCAGGATTATGCTCCATACCAGACCTGGATACGAAGATTACACTATATTCCATTTACCTAGTTTATCATCATCGACCGAGAGACGAAGCCCGCAGAAAATTGCTCTGTCCTAATATCGTTACAATGACTGGCCCTGTGTTGTACGCATCTAGCTTTAACCCAAGCTCTTCACCAGCTCATAGGTTATCGCCACTTGAGAACCTTTTAATCCCAAAATCCATCAGCTCTGCGAACTATGTGCCCTGCCTATTGACACTTATCTTGAAAATTTGACAGCTATGATGGTGAGTGTGTTAACCACTCTCCGCCACCGTACACCGATGTACGGTGGTGTGTGTGGTTAAAATTTTTGAACTTCTGTAGACATAAGTAAATGCCTTGTGCGACGGAAAAGTGTGTGTGGCAGGTACGTTGTGGCAAAATTTGGCAAATGGAAGAACTTCCATTCAGACTGGTGTTGTCTGACGGAGCATGCCACTTCCTAAGAATTGTTGCTCGAGGCCTGCATATATGTAACGCGTCATGCAACTACCCATATCGCATTCAAAATATGCAAGACGAATCGTCGTGTTATGTTCTAGCTTCATACATTTATCGTTACGCCTACGCCATTTGTCGGTTAGTAGTCGCGAATTTATAGTGATATATACGATGGCTATACTGTGATATTTAACCGATGTAGGAATTGTGGCAAAATGTGTCCGAAACGATGAGGGAATAATAGTTGTGTTACCGAGTATCAGCTTGGGGTTGCCGTCGACGATATCGTTACTGCTGATGTTGACCAGCTTCACACCGTTGGCTTCGAGGACCTGCAGCGCTGTGTTCACGTTGTTGATGTGATGGACACGCATGCGCCCGCGCTCGCGTTTCTATGAACACAATGTTAATATATCATAATCAGGCAAAAGGCCTTCTCTCATAAATCGAGGTAAGAGATATTGGATCATACTTTATCACACGGACCTAGTGCGAATTGGCGGAGGCGGGTTTGTGGCCTGCTATTAACATTACGTCATACCTCAGTGAGGATTAATGTAGGCACGTTTGTAGCCACTAGTTGTTGAAACTTATCAAGTCGCCTATAGGCCGTCCAATTTAACTTAAGGACTACCATATTAAGTGGCAGCTGGAACCAATTGCTTTCTAAAGCACGAAGTCGTTCAAAAATGTAAATACCACAAACAGTCACCCCTCTGACTGACCGAATCGAACTTACTTGGCATTGGTGATATAAAGTCTGCTTTTAGATGGTCTTAAGTTATTTGACTACTTCGTTAGTCTATCTATCTATATCATCACGCCAAATCCCTTGCAGGGTAGGCAGAGAGTACATAGTTCCAACAGGACCTACCTCTCTGGCTTCCTCCACTCTTATAGTTCGTCTCATACACGCTCGCCGGTTACGGAGACTCTTGACTTGCCCTTCAGATAAGACTTGGTCTTCCCCGGTACCTACACCCTTCCACTTTCGCATTGTATATCTGTTTTATCATTCTATCTTCCGACATTCTTTCTATATGCCCGAACCAACGGAGCATACCCTTTCTCATCTTTACACCAATACTATCTTTTATACCTACTCGTTTTTTTACTACGCTGTTGCGAATACGGTCGATCAGCTTATCTCCGCGCATTTTTCGTTAGTCTAGTGGTGAATAATGCACGTAGCGATCGCGAGTTCAAATCCTAAGTTGGAGTGTTAAAAAAAATCCAGTATCAGTCCGGTGTCTCGCATTATGCCCGGTATAATAGTAATAGGCTCGCCCCCGATTACATTGGGACCTAGCATCGTCAGCGAAAAGTGGGTGTACACAATACACCTCTGTCACGCCCGTTTGTATTGATTACGACGACGGTTTCTTTTATCGGCGATGGTAATGTGGTACTTACGTATTGTTGCGCCGTCAGTATTTCGAGTAGCGACAGGAGTATCTCCCCATCTCGCAGGTCTAGGAACAGGTCTTCAACGAGCGGCTTATCGTTCTGTAACATTAATGTTATGTTTTAGTCCTTGCCTCAAGAACACATGAGGTACATGGCTCTTTGATCTTTTAGCGAGCGCAGCTGGAGATCACGAGGTCTCGAGTTCGAATCCTAGGTGTTTGTGAGAATGGACTATGCTGTTGGCTCCTCGGTCAGACCGTGTACTTTCTATCGAAAAATTCTTAAAGGAAATCTAAGATTTCTGCCCATATAATGGCAAGAGGTTAGTCTCTAATACATTGGAATCCACGATTGTCAGGGATATGTGAATTCACACAGCACACCTTTGCACTCTCTGTTTAGGGAACAAGTAAAGTGCATTTCAGGTAACAGTTCCCTTCGGCATTAGGTTGGTAGTATTGTTTGTCAGTGTAAATCGCTGTGTCAGTTCTTTTTTTCTGGTTAATATTATTTTAACGGCGTTATCATGTCAAAGACTTTAAGAGGTGTAACAGAAATTATGTTTAGAATAAAATTCCGTGAGCGTGAAAAACTTGAGGAAGTGTTATTAATTCTATCTATCTATCTATAACCTCACGCCAGATCCCTTGCGGGGTAGGCAAAGAGTACAGAGTTCCAACAGGTTCTTTCCTTACATACCTCTCTGGCTTCCTCGACTCTCATAGTTCGTCTCATACACGCTCGCCGGTTACGGAGACTCTTGACTTTTCCATCAGATAAGACTCGGTTTATTTGGTCGTGGTAAGATAGTCTAGGTCTTCCCCGGTACCTGCATCCTTCTACTTTCACATTGTATATCTGTTTTGTCATTCTTTCCTCTGGCATTCTTTCTATATGCCCGAACCAACGGAGCATGCCCTTTCTCATCTTTACACCGATACTATCTTTCATACCTACTCGCTGTCTTACTACGCTGTTGCTAATGCGGTCGGTCAGCTTCACTCCGCACATCTTCCGCAGAGCTCGCATTTCTACCGCATTTATCCTACTTTCATTCTCCTTCTTACATACCCAGCTCTCGCTACCATATAACAGCGTTAGGACAAGAACTCCGTTATGTATGGCCAGCTGCGCCTTATGGCTTAAGTGCCGGCTCCCGAGTAGCTTTCCCATCGCACCATTCACTCTGTTCCCTGCACTCACTCTTCTCTCTATGTCAGCGGTGTATTTCCCATCTTTACTGAAGGCGCATCCAAGATATACAAACTCATTCACTTGCTCCAGCACATCGTTACCAACCACAATCCTTACATTCGTTCTGGTTTCTTCCCTTTCAAAAACCATAATCTTGTTTTTCTTCACATTCAAGTGTAAGCCATTGATCATGCAGTCGTTTTTCATAACTGTGACTAGTGTTTGCAGATCAGTGGCTGTTGGCGCTATTAAAACCGCGTCATCTGCATAAAGTAGATGGTTTACCACTAAGTCACCCATTTGTACACCTTCATTCATCGCTTTCAGTCTTTGAAGACTTTTGTCCAGATATATTATAAACAGTCTAGCGGACAACACGCAACCCTGCTTGACGCCGATTTTAACGTCAAACCAGGGTGACCTGTTACCACCCACCCGTACGCATGCCTTGCAGTCCACATAAGTGGACTGGACGGCTCGCAACAGAGTGCCATCTATACCATACTCTGGCAAAATGTCCCAAAGTCTCTTTCGCACAACTCTGTCAAATGCCTTCTCCAGATCTACAAAACCGCAGAAAACCTTCCGGCCCACTGCCAGATGCTTCTCTACGATGTTGCGGAGTGAGAAGACTTGATCCGAACATCCTCTTCCAGACCTGAAACCCCCTTGTGCCTCGCACAACATTCCATCGGACTTCACGCGCATTCTCCGTTCAATAATTTTACCGTACACCTTGGCTGCCAAGCTGATCAAACTGATGGCTCTGTAATTGGCGCAGTCATATTGTGAACCCTTGCCTTTATACAAGGGTACTATGACTGCGCGGCGCCAATCTGTAGGGACTCTACCGGTCCTCCAGCAAAGGTTTGCAAGGGCCCGGAAAGCGTCCCGTACGCAAGTTCCGCCATATTTGATCATCTCGGCAGATATCATGTCTACTCCCGCAGCTTTACCGTTTCTCATACTTCCTATCGCCCATTCAACTTCTTCCATAGTGATGTCCTCCGTTGATTCTGGTGCCGCAATCTCGCCTTTAGGCACGTCTGCGGCATCAGCATCCGGGTCATCTCCATACATTTCTCCAAAATATTCACTCCACCGGTTTAGCACAGCTTGTGTGTCTGCAAGAATGTCACCATCTTTAGATTTTATCCTTTCCATTCTGGAGCCTGACGAATCACCTCGAGCCTTTTTCACCTTGCTCCAAAAGAGTTTGGTGTTGTTCTCGAAGTTCTTCGCCAGCCTCTCCTCCTCAATCATACTGGCCCCTCTATACGCACGCGTATCTTGTAGTTTGCTTCGGAGACGGTTATCAACCAGGATCAGATCTATCATGCTTTTTTGTTCATTCCTTCTCCACGTATACAAATGTATGTCCTTGTGCTGGAATATCGTATTAGACACAAGGACACCCCTTTCTAAACAAACATCTACAATGAGCTTACCTGCATCGTTCACTCTCTTATCACCATAAGGACCCAGAGCAGCGTCGCAAGTTTGCCGCCTGGTTCCTACCCATCCGTTCAGATCGCCACACAGAATCACCTTTTCGTTAGCCTCAGCCAAATCCAGAACTTCCCTGACATTATCCCAAAACTTCTCAAGGTCCTGGGGTGTCGACGAGCTTACGGGAGCATACGCTGCGACCAAAAATACTCTAGTGACACCCAGTTTTAAACGGACCCAAAGAAGTCTCGCATCGCACAGGCCATAATCTCTCACTCCAGAGGCCAGGCGACGGGACAGCAAGATACCCACCCCCATGCTGGCACGACTGCTCTGCGGTACCCCAGACCACAGAGCCATCGCTCCATCAGGAAGATCACAGGTTTCACTGCCCCTCCGCTTAGTCTCTGTTACACACAGAGCATCCAGGCGTCTCTCTTTCATTACATCAATCACCTCATGCATCTTATCTTCCATACCACCTCTTACATTCCAAGTTCCTATTCGGCACTCTGCACCCCACGACTCGCCAGTACGGGCCCGGCGTGATGGGTGGCGGCCCCCATCGCCGCTTCCACCTATATTCGTACCGACGGGGGCGGGCCGGTACGCGTCGCCTCGGGGGGACGCCCTAGCCCGCACTGCGGTACGTCTTCGGTCCAAGATTGCAGCCATAATGACTGGCAGGGGTCGCGACGAGCACGCTCTTGGACAGACCCCCTAATTATTAATTCTCTTATAATTATTAATTTTAATTCTCTTATTAATTCTCCCCCCTAATTATTAATTCTCTTATTAATTCTCTTATAACGATTATGACGTCCGGCTGCAGCTATGATAGGCAGGTAAAATAATGTCACTAGGTTCCCTATTTTAGTTCCCCGATTTCAGTTTCAATTATTTACATTTTAAAATTCTATCTAATTAAATCATATAGATCGAAAAATACAAATAAAATTACTGTTATTACCCTAAGATCCTTACCCTTATAAAAGCTCCTGTTGAACTTTGTACCTTTATCTATCCCGCAAGGTATCTGGCGTGATGATATAGATAACTATTTTTCTGGAGTCGTTTGGAATGGATTAGTTTAATAGATTTTTTTTCTATTTTTAACGTTTTTCCGCTTAAATCGGGGTGTACACTTTTATATTGATTGGCAGCACCAAATTCAGTCTTACCAACCTAACGCCGAAGGGGCCGGTTATGTAAAAGGTAGCCAAAAATGCACCTAGAACTACTATAATATGAAAAATATTAATTTAGTCTATAGCGTTTATTGCTGCACTATTTTGGACGACGGCATTCAACACGCCTGGAACTTTTATGGTTTGTGATAAATTGACCTTAATTAATTCATAAATGAACTGGACACTAAACGACCGTACAAATTGGTCCATTTAAAAATAGTCAAACTTTATGGTCTACAAGTTGCATATCATTTAAGAGAATTTTATCCCGTTTATTTGTTTATTACACCATGATATGACCTTAAGACAGCTTCGTTAGTCTAGTGGCACAGCGCATCGCTTGGTGATCACGAGGTCCTGGGTTCAAAACCTAGGTCGAACAAATGAAGTTTTTTTAACGAATACTTCCTTATGAGTCCGGAGTCTGGAATTGTGCCCGATATATGGCAAAAGGCTCGCCCCCTATTACATGGGATCTAACTTTGTCGACGAAACGTGGGTGTACTTAGTACACCTCTGTCACCCCCGCTTGGGGAATATAGACGTGACGGTGATGACACCGTCACGTCTATATTCCCCAAGCGGGGGTGACATCATCATCATTTTCAACCCGTAGCCACCAAATGCTGAGTGTAGGTCTCTTCCATGGCACTCCATTCCCTTCGATCTTGCGTTTTTCTCATCCAATCCCTTCTGGCCACCCTCGTCAGATCATCAGTCCATCTTGCGGGTTGTCTACCTACATTTCGATGGCCGGTTCGCGGTCTCCAATCAAGCACCCTTTTTCCCCATCTGTTGTCCGATCTCCGGCATATGTGTCCTGCCCATCTCCACTTTCTTTCCGCTATCACTTGAGCTATGTCGGTAAGTTTTGTTCTTTCCCGGATTATGATGTGTTGGACCCGGTCTCTTAGCGATATACCTAACATAGCTCGCTCCATAGCTCTTTGGCTCACACGTAGTTTATTTAAGTTGTATTTTGTGAGCGTCCAGGTTTCGGCTCCATATACCATAACGGGCAGGACACACTGTTCGAAGGTGCGACGTTTGAGATTCATGGGCATGTTTCTCTTAAATATTTTGGACAATTTTCCAAAAGCGCCCCATCACAATCGAACACGGCGTAGGATTTCAGTTTCTTGCCTGTTCTTATTGAAGCTAAGGGTTTGTCCTAAGTAGATGTACTCATCAACCCGCTCTATTTTCTGTTCACGTACGAGGATGTGATCTACAGGGCTATTATTGCACATTATTTTGGTCTTAGATGTGTTCATTTTCAAACCAACGCGCAGCGACACAGAGTATAGTTCTTCAACCATAATTTGTAGATCATCGAGACCTTCTGCGAATACAATGATATCGTCCGCAAAGCGGAGGTGGCTTAGCCGTTCACCATTTATGTTTAAACCTCTATTGGACCAGTCGAGGAGCCGGAATATGTCTTCTAGGCAGGACGTAAATAGTTTCGGTGAGATAGTATCACCCTGTCTGACCCCTCTTTTCACGTGTATGGGATTTGTCAGCGTGTGTAATTTCACCTGCAGGGTGGCGCCACGGTAGACTTCTTTGATGGCCTCGATATACCTATAGTCTACTTGAGAACGTTGTAAGGATTGTATTACAGCCCAGTGATCTACTGTATCAAAAGCTTTTTCGTAGTCTATGAAAGCCAAAAACAATGGTTGATTATACTCTGTGTGACGGTGTATATAACCTTAATATCGACGGCGATATGTGGGTGAATATATACACCACCACCCGCTTGGGTAATATTATATTATGTTTTCTGATTTAATTGGGGATGACAATGGAGAAAACTTGTTTGAAATCTGTATTCGTAGCCTACCCCGCAAGAGATCTGCCTGGATGAGACATAGATTAAAATGAGTTTATTAAGATGTATGCTATCGTAGCCTCGTTGTATGAAGCTCTTTTCGTATATTTACTCATGTGGGAATTTGTTTGTAGTCTTTCCAGTAAGACTACGGGTACATGGTTACATCCTGTAGTCTCACCAGTAGAAATCAGTAGGACTACTAACCCGGTAGTATTAACGTACCTTTACGAGCTGCGAGTTTATCCATTTGGCAAACGTTTTCTTCTGTACATCTTCCCTTTCATCTGTAACAAATAAACAATGAACCAATGAACATACATATATAAATTGACATACAACAATTTGACGAGTAAAATAATCGTTTTTATATATTTTATTCCATATACTAATAAATAGCAGTGATAGCCAAGTTGTTAGACCGTTGGACTGCAAAGTTAAAGGTCTCGGGTTCAAGCCCAATCACGCACCTCTGTCTTTTCGAAAGCATGTGCGTATTAAAAGTTAACTATCACTTGCTTTAACGGTGAAAGAAAACATCGTGAGGAAACCTGCATGCCTAAGAGTTTTTCGAAGGTGTGTGAAGTTCGCCAACCCGCACTGGCCAACGTGTGTGTGTTTGAGTGATATACGGTGTTGGCTGTGAGGCCTTTACAGCTTCACCGGACTTAAGGGCGAGCGTGCAACCACTACGCTCGAGCCCGCTAGCTTTTGCCGCTAGTTTTTGAAAAGGCCCGTGCCCAACGGTGAGACAGTTTCTTAACAGGGCTCATATTATTATTATATACTAATACATCGAATACTCTCAACATAACCATACTTATAATTCAAACTAATTGCAATTGCTGTTAAAGTTCAGTAAGATTCTATTGACTTTATATTTTTAGCATACTCAGAGTCAGATTATGACCGTACAATCAATAGTAAAATATCCGCTTGTTACCACTTTTTATATTTTTTATGTTTTTTTTTCTTATTCCTTTTGATTAGATAGTCCATGCGCCCTACGTACAAAGTCATATCTATAAACACATGTATTTAGACATGTCGCACACATGATTTGATTTGGTTAAACGCGCGTCATAACACGTCAATCAGATTGATAAAATATTTATTCGGTGCGAACACCCTCGTAAATATGAATGAAACGGACCCGTGATCGTGCAGCTAGTATTTGTTGAGATTTTTTTTATTGTGGGAGTAATAAACCGATTTAGCGGACACTGCAAATAAACATGCGCGTACGCTGGTCTATAATAGATACTTGAAATAGACCGATCGTCATTAGCACTGTTGCCATCGACTATTAATGTGACTTAACGCTTGAACTAATCATTTTTGCTTATTTTTGGGTTGAAGCAATATCTCTATGTAGTGATTCTTCTACCTTGCCGGTGATGTAAGTATCTGATCCTGTTTGCGGTTTCGGTATCCGAAAGGGAGATAAGGGCATCGGGAGGATCAGTGAGAATATGCCGCGGATGGCGGCTGATGGAAGAGGTCTATGTATTAACCCAACGAATACCAACGCCGGGGTAGACCGAAAAAAGCTAGCGCCACGACTTTGACGCCTATGAAGAAGGCTTGTATGAAATAGCCAAGAAATATGAACAGTGATAAATAATGGGAAATTGGGTAATGAGATCTCTCGAAGCAGTGGAATGAAAAAGATTTTTTTTGTAACTAAATTTTGTCTACACCGCAAGGGATCTGGCGTGATTTAAAAAAATCAATAATGCATGTTACATCAGATAAATCGAGGTATCCCCTCAATCAGGATCTTATATAGACATACTATTTCCTACACATAATAGGTCGTTTCATTCATTCTATCCCTTAAATCGTCGCTTTTTCACCAGAGCCCAAAAAAAAAATTTCGTTCCTCTAAAGAAACTTTTCTATCTTGCTCCAAATTGAAATCGACATAATTACACGCACATTCAGTGTCATCGCAGCGTATCTTGACGAACGCTTCCCATGTCTTCAGCAGGGTGATCATAACTGAGCATCCGCAGCGTAGGACTTCCAGAAACACCACCCAAAAACTGTCACACACTTTGCATTGTTTAATTAAAATGTACGGGGAACTGTCACATACTTTGCGTCTATCTATTGTCATGTAGGAGGCGCGTTTTGACTATTATCGTCTGAGTATATAAGAATATAGTTAACTGTTAACCTGTCTAGGAAGATTAGGCGACAAAACTGGGTTTCACTGTCAATGATCTTAGGTCAAACGTATGTTCTTACTTTAGTCACCTTTTTCGACATTACCAGATCTTCCTACTACTGTCGCTCTTGTAACCAAGGATCTACATTCAAAGATAGCACCAAGGTGAACCTGGGGATGTTCCAGGGAACGCTTTAATAGTCTTGCGGGACCCGGGACCAATGTCAGGTGAAAACAGGATTAGGACATAAATAACTTCTACTTCCTTCCTTTGCAAATTAGGAAAAAGAGCACGATAGAGGACATAAAGTGGAGGTATTCCACTTCCAAGCAACTAGGGGGTCTGGCAAAGCGGTATACCAGCAGTCCCGAATGCTGTTTTAAAACTAATTCAGATAGAGTATTTATCAAGGCACGGGTCCCGTTAGTCGTGCTTCAGCGATTTTATTGTTGCTTTGTTTAGCTTGTATAATGTGATGTGTGTAGACGCGACCTTCGCCGTTTCGCATACATCACCAGTACGAGACTCCGTTGCAAGAAATATCGGAACATAATGACCTCATATAATGATTTGTCGCTGTGAGATGAGTTTCGATTCGAGATAATCAACGATCTGTAAGTAGACTGACTAGGTATATATATAAGGAAAGGAGAGTACTTTTAAAAGACATGTGACAACCCGTCAATTTTAGGTCTAATACCCAAAATAATGCATAGTTGTAACTTTTGATATTATATTCATTTCATAAAGTTATAATTTTATTTCAAAGGGATTTCACACGTAAAAGTTCACAGTTATGTAGCGTCACACTTGTCTCTGTTCGTTACTAAAGTGAGGAATACATTATGGTTGATCTAGTAAACGATGATATCCGAATCAAGTGTGCTTTTAGCAGTCACAGATGAAAAGTAGCAGGTGCTTCGAATGAAAATTAATTTCACATGATTTTTCGCAATATCACCTACTGCAGGTCACAAACCTACCTCTTACGCCACATATCCCAATCCTGAGCCAATCTTGGCCAGGTCCTGATCACAAATTATCTGCCAAATATTCTATGCCTACTTAAAATATGCACACAATATTCAACACGTTTAATCGTGAAATCCACGGATTTAGATATACTATTCTACCCACACCTTTGGAAATTACAAACAAGAATTTTATTAAAGTATTTCATTGAAGGAAAACATCGTGAGGTAACCTGCATACCAGAGTTTCTCGAAGGTGTGTGAAGTTTGCCAACCCGCACTGGGCCTGCGTGGTGGACTATGGCCTTAACCCTCTCAGTTTGACAGGAGGCCCGTGCCCAACGGTGGGACAGTTTCTTAACAGGGCTAATATTATTATATTATTATTTCACTGAAGTATGTTTATCTATACCGTGTCGTCACCAAATAGCTTTAACAGAATAAAAAATGGGCGTTCGTGTTGTTTGTACATAACAAGCGACAGATTTCACAGACATCGGTGCTGATTAGAAATAGTGCTCACGCGCAGATTCCAATATGATGCGCAAGCACAGCGTAAGGACAGCGAGCTCACTCTACTACATCAAAACTGGCGCGAGCGCTCGTACCGATATTATGCGTGTATTCACGTAAGCATACATGTGCAATAATACCTAGTCATATATGCTAGGTATACTGTGTGTGTGTGAATGATGTACGCTGATGGCCGCGAGGCCTTTACAGCTTCACCGGACTAAAAGGCGAGCGTGCAACCACTACGCTCTAGCCAGCCAGAAGGGCAAGAGGCGACATACTCGAGGGCGCCTCTTCGAGGCGCCCTCGGTTGGGACAGTCGCTGTAGGGGGACGGGTGCACTACTAAGTGCACCGGTCAACCGCCGGCTATGGGAGGGGATTTACTACTACGTCGTCGTCGTCGCCCGTATTCTGAGCGGAAAGAAGGGATGACAAAGCATCGGGGGGGTCGGTGAGAACATGTCGCGGCCGGCGGTGGCGGCAGGGGTCGGGGGGGAGATCGTAGTCGGCGGTGGCTACGATTAACGGAGCTAGGTATACTTCAAAACTGACATTGTAGTATTTACTATAAAGTGTGATTTTTTTTATTGAAGTTGTCTGATTACCAGTCCGGAGACGGAAATTGTGTCCGGAAGGTATAATGGCAGTAGGCTCACCCCATATATCTTTAGGACCTAACAACATCGCCTTTTATTTGATTTTTTTTTTTCGAACCGATTGGCTATCTCGCGTAGACAACACGTCTCGAACGTCACGTACATAATTTAATTATTATATAGGCACTAGCAGTTTCCCGCGGCTTCACATCCGGTCGACTAACTATAGTTAAGAACCAACTAGGTGATTTCATAAGTGCAAAAAAAAAGTTGGACAAATTCGGTCAAATTCAGGAGAAGAATTGCGAAGACTTGCACACCGGCATTTTATATAGAAAGAAAATGGTTATGTTAGAAGCGGGTCAGCTCAGATTAAGCTGCGGCGCATGCGCCAACTCAGCGCCATCCGAGAGGAACGGACGTACTGGCCAACAAGAAAAATAACGTACTAAGTTTAGTCAAAAACAGATAAGCTATATCCATACTTTGCACCAACCAAAAATTTACTGTGCCAATTTCAATTTGGTTTCAGTGCCAATCGTGCTGTCATGGAAGCTGGTTAAATGTAAACCATGAGTAAAGCAGTACTGCTAAGGCCAGTCTCTATATCGTTCACATGCTTCACGACAAATGCGAGATCAGAGGATGAGGTGTTGCGCTACAACAAAAAAAAAGATCCGAAATGACAGTGTGTCATTGACGAAGTGTGTTAAATGTTTACCTGCGCGGTGACGTAACTGTAATGGCCTTAATGCATTTTCAAAATTATTATCACATTCCGTTCTAGATTTTAAGTTAAGTTAATATTCACACTAGATTGCTTGCGAAGTAGGCATAAAGTACAAAATTCGAGCAGAACTTCCCTTACCTGTCTCGCTACAGGAGTTCTAGCATAATCATGAAATTCAAAAAGGTGGTTCCTTTCCCAACTAAAGATGAGAGTCTTATCCCCCGCAAGAGGTCTAGCGTGATCATATAGATTGATGTCTTATCTGATGAGCAAGTCAAGAGTATCCGTAAAAGGTGTATGAGGCGAACTCTGAGAGTGATTTATCCCTGTAGCCAAATGGACTTTCTACAATCGTTACCGCTAATAGAATAGGATAAAATGTACAGAAAGGACACACGACTCACGAAGGCACGTGGTCATAACAAGGCGCCATCAATCGCGGCAAGATAATAAAAACAAAACGCTTGCCACTTGGTTAGGTCCTATGTATGGAAGGAAGCTGTTGGAACTCAGTACTGTGCCTACCACGGAGGAAATCCAGCGTGATGATGTGAATGATACCAGTTTATTCTTTCATCTCCGACTAGACTTCCGCCAACGTCATCCACCATTTACATAACCCTAAATTTTGCGAACACCGTAACACGGTCGACTAATTAAGATAAACAGTTGCTAGGTGCTTAGCGACGCGAGCGCATGAGATCACAGTTGCAAATTTATTATACTGCTATTAACTAAGCGATATTTTAAGTGTAACAATCTTTTCAATAATTCTGACTATTTTTAAAACCGTCACGCCTATATTCCCCAGAGGGGGTGGCAGAGGTGTACTGAGTACACCCACGTTTCGCCGACGATGTTAGGTCCCATGTATTAGGGGGCGAGCCTATTGCCATATACCAGGCACAATTCCAGACTCCGGACTAATACTGGGAAATTTTCGTTAGAAAAACATTTGTCCGACCTAGGATTTGAATCCAGGACCTCGTGATCACAAAGCGACGCGCTTTGCCACCAGACCAACGAGGCAGTCAACGTGACAATTTTAACGTCAGAAATATTGTAATCCTTCGTCTGAGATCGCAGTATTCTAAGCAATCATTAAAGTTAAGCAGAGTTCAGTTGGGTCGGTCTGAGATAGGTGACCGCTTCAAGCTATTCCAACATCGAGCGTCTGCGTGCTGCGAAAGACATGTGAGGCCGTTGGACCCGGTTTAACCTTGTTGGTAGCCTTATAGGCGGCTTCATAAGTTCCAATAGCAGATGACTATCAATGTCCCTCTGTCCGTGAGGTAGAGTATGATCTGTGAGTATGACCCAATCTCGCCTCACGGTCTTTCCTTAACCGTGAGACAAAATAGATTTACAGAATATAACCTATTTAAAGACAAATAAAAAAACTTAGAAAGCCTTCTTCTCGTGAGACGGAGGAGGTGGTGATTGAGCTTTAATAGGATTGTTTATTTTAGACGTTATTCTAAATTATACCACAGGACTAATGACTAGTGAGGGCCACATTTTTTTGAAACAAAACATATTGCTAGTAGGTAGGTTTACTATTAAGTACAAACTAAGTATAAGATAACTGTTCATTCCAAGCATATAAATTGTTTGTTTGTAATACGATACTGCGTCATCGACACCAATGGCGCGAGATGTGTCATCATCGCATAAAAAACATGCAAATTAAATTATATAAGAATCCTACACATTATTTTTTAGACGGAGAATAGGTTCAGCTCGTTAAATCATTTTATTCCATCTAACATTTTTCAAATTATGGAAGAAAAATCAATAACAACATTCCTTCAATTGCACCATCAGCACAGCATAATCTTATATTCGCATTGTCTCATAAAATTATTTCTATCTAAGAGACTACTAACACAGTCAAGGTTATTTTTTTGACTAAGTTTTAACACACTAATGATTGCTTAGAAGCTAGAGCAGACTTGCTTCTTTTAGCATCCGCAACCGGCGATAAAGCAGGTCGCAGCGATCATATCGCTTTTTGGACCTTGATGCAACAACGATTGAACGCTATGCTACCTGTTAATACCGTGATCGAATGCAATTAGTCGCTAAAACGCGATGCAGCATGGATAAAGACGTTTAGACGCGCAATTTTGATATCGCGATCGAACGCAGGAAGTCGCAAAATGCGTAGCATTTTTGATACCGGGATCAAACGCAGCCAGTGTCTAAAACGCAATGCAGCAATAGTACTGACCCTAAGATGCGTTATTTTCATATCGCGATCAAACGCAGGAAGCAGCAAAATGTTTAGCATCGATGCAGTCGCATAATCGCCGATCGCAGATGTTGAAAAGTATTGTGCTTGCTTGCTCGAGCCCTTAACATTGTTGTTTTCCACCGCGTCCAGACATGCTATAATAGGTCGTTTACCAACTCATGTCTGTGTTGACACAGTTGGAAAACGCCAGGGCCCATACTAAATTAAATACTTAACGCGGCTCGTTATGATTACTTAATGAAATTATCATTTTTAGTACTCCATTGGCATACAGTTTACGGTCATTTGACGAAGAAAATGCTTGGACTCTCTTCTAATTATTTATTTAGTAAACGTGATTTTTTTTCTTATTTCTTTCTCTGTGAACGAGGAAACCATGGAACCATTCTAATGAAAAGTATTATATTGTTAAATTAACTTACATCTACCTTATATACTAGCCTACATTGTTATCCCATACCCTACAACAAAATGTAGAAGGAAAAATGTAAAAATACTATTTTAAAAGAGTAATCGTGGAGTTTCTTGCCCTTCATCTTTACTTGAATGTCATTCCGAAATAGTGGTATAGTCTTTGTTAATTATCTGACGATTCATAAATACTATAATAGTTTACATAAAAAAAGATTCTGATCGTAACGAGCTGCGCTTGGTCGTAGCGAATAAGAGTCCAGCTGGAAATTAGTAGTCACTATAAATAGTCATCGACCGAACAATTGGTAGATTATCTCGAGTGTAAGGGTCAGCGCAAAATAAACGCTGAACATTAATAATTAATAAATATCGGCTTTATCCCATTCAAATACAGTTGTAAACAGTACAAGAGAGATATTCGCTCCAGCGAAAAAAGCGCAGTAAGAAAGCGAGTAGGTATGAAAGATAGTATCGGTGTAAAGATGAGAAAGGGTATGCTCCGTCGGTTCGGGCATATAGAAAGAATATCAGAAGAAAGAATGACCAAACAGATATACAATGCGAAAGTGGAGAGATGTAGGTACCGGGGAAGACCTAGACTATCTTACCACGACCAAATCATCATCATCATCTCAGCCTATACTTGTCCACTGCTGAACATAGGCCTCCCCAATCGCTTTCCAGCGTAACCGGTCCGATGCCACCTGCATCCAACGACTTCCTGCGATTTTCACAAGATCGTCCGTCCATCTGGCAGGCGGTCGTCCCACGCTGCGCTTGCCAATACGTGGTCTCCACTCTAGAATCTTTCTGCCCCAACGCCCGTCCGATCTACGCGCTATGTGGCCCGCCCATTGCCACTTCAGCTTGCTAATCTTAACGGCTATGTCGGTGACCTTGGTTCTTCTACGAATCTCCTCATTCCTGATTCGATCGCGTAGAGAAACGCTGAGCATAGCTCTCTCCATAGCTCGCTGAGCAACTCTGAGCTTTTTTATGAGACCTATTGTAAGAGACCACGTCTCTGATCCATATATCATCACTGGTAACACACATTGACTAAAAACTTTAGTCTTTAGGCACTGAGGTATTTTGGATGAGAAGATGTTGCGCAGTTTCCCGAACGCTGCCCAGCCGAGTTGGATTCGTCGATTGACCTCTCTCTCAAAGTTGGACCTACCTAACCGGACTACCTGTCCCAGGTAAATGTATTCGTCGACAACTTCAAGAGTAGAGTTCCCAACGGTGAGTGCGGTGGGTACGACATGGACGTTAGACATTATTTTCGTTTTGTCCATGTTCATTTTAAGACCCACTTGTTGAGATACTCTATTGAGGTCACCGAGCATTCGTCCTAGATCTTTCAGCGACTCCGCCACGACCACAATGTCGTCGGCAAATCAAAGGTGAGTGATGTATTCGCCATTGATGTTGATGCCAAGTCCTTGCCATTCCAAGAGCTTGAAGGCGTCCTCTAAGGTGGCCGTAAACAGTTTCGGAGAAATGACGTCTCCCTGCCTTACTCCTCTTTTTATGGGGATCGCCTTCGTGCACTGCCCCTGTACTCGGACTGACATGGTGGCGTTATTATACAAGCACTTCAACACTTCAATGTACCGATAGTCAATGCGGCATCGCTGGAGAGATCTAAGAACCGCCCAAGTCTCGATCGAATCGAAGGCTTTCTCATAGTCCACAAACGCCAAGCATAGTGGCCGATTATACTCCTCGGTCTTCTGTATAATCTGCCGCAGCGTATGTATGTGGTCTATGGTACTAAAGCCTTTCCGGAAACCGGCTTGTTCGGGAGGCTGGAAGTCATCAAGCCTGCGTTCGAGACGATTCGTGATGACTCTCGAAAACAACTTATAAACATGGCTCAGCAGTGTGATGGGCCTATAATTCTTCAGTAAAGTGTTATCACCTTTCTTGAAAAACAGTACCACCACACCCCTGTTCCATGCTTCCGGCGTTTTCTCTTCGAGCAAGACGGAATTAAACAGACCGTTACAAACCACGACCAAATAGACCGAGTCTTATCTGAAGGACAAGTCAAGAGTCTTCGTAACCGGCGAGCGTATATGAGACGAACTATGAGAATGGAGAAAGCCAGAGAGGTATGTAAGGAAATAAGCTGTTGGAACTCTGTACTCTCTGCCTGCCTCGCAAAGGATCTGGCGTGATGATATAGATAGAAAAGAGGCGTACGAATTTACAAATTTATTGCAACTCTATTTAAAACATCCAATACTATCTTACTGCATTCTCACAAATCGAGGTGAGAGCGAATAGGTCATACTCCACCAAGCAAACCCAGCATGGATTGGTGGAAGAAAGTTTGTCACTATCTCTCGGGGATATTTGATGACATGAAATAAAATAATCTGCTGAATCAGATCTCTCTTGGATCAGACCTCTCCTGCATCAAATCTCTCATGAATCAAATAATATCTTTCTGGGCCGTAACAGTAGCTACTATACGATGAAAGGATATTGTCGAAAATTGCCCCAGAACCAACAAACATTTGACCTATACCATCATTATTTATCTATTTTATTAAAATAATGGCTTATATCAGTATCAACAACTTGCAATCTAAAACGAATATTTCAAAGTATTGTAAGTACTTCGTCGTATACCGAGTTGACTCTGTAAAAAGTAGTAGACGTACCTGTTAGCTATCTAGATTGCTTGTTTTCTTAGACTAAATACTTATATAGATAGTTTCTTAGTGTCGATAAGTATCTATAAAAATATAATTAATATTTAAATCCACTCAATATATTTTTGACTACACAATATAACCTCATATGTATTAATGGCTACTAAATTGTAACCTCAAAATCTAATACTTTTTGTACAATAGTGTGATAGATACCCCCGCTTGTCCGTTTAATAATAAATGCGTTACGAGAATTTATGGGTGATTTGAAATCATACAAGTATTTTTTCATTGCTGTTGGTTCTGGGGCAAATCATGTATGGGCGCAGAACAATGTCCTTTATCAAGAAAGTATCCTCAAGATTCAACAGCGGTTTTATTATGCTCCCAAAACTACAGTCCCTGGTGGCACCACACCAATCATTTCTCTCAATGATTTCTTTCAACTTGTTTTTACAAATCGCATGACCTCCGTTTCCATTTTGGGCGTTAACTGAACATGCCGTATTCGTCAACGGAATGTTTTCATGTCAAGGCATCCGTTTAATAAATAGTGACCTAAAAGAAACCAAGTTTTGCCAGAGAAAACGTTTTAATATTTTACTTTGGTTATGGTCAAGCGAAGTTTTCTTTATTTATGTCGATGCCACTACAGTCCGACAAGGATATTTTGACCCGCGGCTAAAATCGGAACTAACGCTGTCAAGTGAAATGTTACTTGACAGACACAGCTTGGTCACAGCAGAGTAGCCGTTTGCTACAAAAAAAATGTAACTTACCCAAATTCTTTTTTATTAGTAACCGTGCGGACCTACCAGTTGAAATATTGGAAGTAGGCAAATGTTACTAAATGTTAATTTTAATTTCACACCAGCTCCTCTCAATGACATCCATGAGCCAAAAGATCGTTGTCGCATTACCTCCCGAAAAGTCAGTAGACTAACGTTGCAACTCCACCAAAACGAGTAAATGAACCTCTTTTTCACACGCCGATGCAATTCAACCGAAATATAAGTAGCCTAGTGAGTGCACCAGGCTACGTATATGAAACAGGTAACGTACAAAACCAATAACTCGGCGAAATAGCTTTCCTCTTAACCAAATTATTAAGGAAAATCGATAGAAAAATCTCTATCACGAGATTACATATTAACCAAAGCGAGTTGGTATTTCTCATGACCATTTCCCATGTAACTCGACCATACTCGTAGGCAAGTAAGCCTATCAATTTTATCGTAAACAAGTTTCGTCTCTTTCATAACTAAGTAATATAAAACCTATCATGTTAACATTAATATGGTAAAATGTGTTCATTACCTAAATGGCTTGTTATAAAAGTTTCCGTAATGACCAGCGGTTACTTCCAATTTCTAGATCAAAAGCCAAGGTTAACTATTTTCATTTTCTCCCCAAATTTCCTCTAGGAGGGGCCATCGATCATCGCATTATTGTAATCACTATACCTACACTTAGCTGATAAGAGCTGTATTAATATATGCCACGCTTCCGCAGAATAATTTAAGTTTCGGAAAAAATACTAATTTTGAGTTCTCCTTAATTAGTGGAGTTATCGTCACTTCCGGCAGCGTCAACCGTTCCTTACAATACGTTTAGGTAATTTTAAAATTCTATTTAAGTATACAGCAATATGAAAGTTTGTGTTTGTTGCTCAACGCCAAAACGGCTGTTAGAATTTTGATATATTTCAAATTTAAAAGCTTTTTATTCAGACAAACCAAAAAAGTACTTTGGTCTCAACAAGTGCTCGAAATGTCATTCCTAGGGCAAGAAACTCCACTTCTCTTTTTTTAATAAGTGACATTTAAAATTCATTGTATGTACAGTGCGGTCCATGGATCACGCCATATTTATTTATTTATGCATTTGATGAAAAACCTAAAGCTAAAACAGTACTAATATATCTATCTATCTATCTATATCATCACGCCAGATCTCTTGCGGGGTAGGCAGAGAGTACAGAGTTCAACCAGGTTCTTTCCTTACATACCTCTCTGGCTTCCTCTTCTCTCATAGTTCGTCTCATACACGCTCGCCGGTTACGGAGACTCTTGACTTGACCTTCAGATAAGACTCGGTCTATACAGTACTAATATACTTCATCATTAATCTCTCCAAGCTATATTTAGCAAAAAGAGAGGTCCTGGAAAATTGTATAAGATATACTTTCGGATGAAGCCAATATGAAATGATCCGTATCCATCCGGAAGATGACTAATGCAGCATCAAGGCTTCCCGAAAGATTTAGAGGCTAAACCAATAAGGTAGAGATTGTCAAATATTATCTAAGCACATTAGTCAGGGGCTTTAACCAGGGATCCCAAAGTTGTTGATTACAGATATTTCTTTCTTCGATTTCTTACCTAAACGCTGTAATTTTGCCACAAAAACAGCTGCTAGTGCATTCCAAACATCACGCAAGGGAAGCTAAGAGAATAAGCTAGTTTATTATGAAAAGGAATTCTTTCATTTCGGCCGACGGGCACCCGGGCGCATGTAACATCTTCTGTTTATTTATTTTGCTCCCTTCCGACGGTTCGTGAACATATGGTGGCCAAAAATGCGTGTGCATGACAGAGAATGCTACTACAACGGTGTTTGTAATTACCACGAAATTCTACTCGACTAAGAAACTGCTTGTTAAAAAACATATGACAGTTATACTAGTTTCTGCCCGCGATTTCGTACACGTTGATTTTAGACAGGAACCTTACATTTTTCCGGGATAAAAAGTATCCCATGTGTTAATCCAGGTAATAAAGTATTTGTGCGACAAAATTCATCCAAATCCAAACATGCAAACACACATACTTTCACATTTATAATATTTGTAAGATGAGACGAACAATGAGTGGAGGAAGCCAGTGAAGTCTGCAAGGAAAGAACCTTTTGGAACTCGGTATTTTCTCCCTACCCCGCAAGCGATCTGGCGTGATGATTTGGATAGATAGATACATACGACGGTTATTAAATTGTTGATAGCTGCACGCTTACTATTATGCAGGTGCAGATATCATCATATCAGACAAAAGACTTGCACTGCAGGGCAAACGCTTCTCCCACGGATTGCGATAACGTCCAGTTGTATGCTCTCCGTATCCAGTCCGTATATTCACCATCTTGTGGGGAGTGCCTTCCCACTTCACATCTTCCGATATGTGGACGCCACTTCAGAACTTTTCTGCCTCAATGGCTGTCACTTCTGCACCTACCCACTACCGCCTAAGTTTACAAAAGCTATGTAGATGACTTTAGTTCTCCAACAGATTCAAACCTGCAGAGAAACTAAGCATATTCCTTTTCATTACCCTTTGGATGGCCCTCTTATGAAGACCATCATAAGTGAGCCTACCTAGGTAATGCATCGTTTTACTTTTAATCTTTAAACACTGTACAATGCTTCAGAGACCAGCCAGCTACTAGCATTTGACTGAGTTAGAAGGTATCAAATGATCGAAATTTCTACACCAAAATCAAATTTGTAAAAACTAATTCTTAAAACGATTACTATTCATGTAAGTCACGAATGTAAACGATACTGGAACATTCCGACTACTGATATCAATTAATGTACAATAATAAAGTCGTGAATCGAACCTACACGTAACTTTATCTCCATTGAGAAGCGAGCCGCCTCCGCGCGCCGCACTGTACAGAGATATACAGTACTGCAACTCATTTACTTTGTCGGAACGAACGCACGGATTCACTTGAATTAAAATCTTTGAATATTGTTTATATTTACTTATCATGTATCACCCAAATAAAGTAAATAAATATCACGACTGTACCCTTGAAGGGACGGCCAAAAGCGCTAGACACACTAGTCTTAAAATATATTTCAAACAACTACATTCGTTTAAAATTCTCTCATACACTTTACATAATCGAGTTGAGACTTGCCGTGACAAGGTAATGGTTATCAAATAGTTATTACTGTTTACAGAATCCACAAAAGATTAATATTATTAGGTCAGATAAAAATTACTTATAGTATTAAATACAACACAAACAAATTAAAAAATAAGGTCATGAATGACATAGCAATTGTTTCACTTTTATATTCAGTCAGATTATAGTTGGTAGACGGCTTTTATCTGATGATTGGAAAATCGGCCTTTGAAGAATTGCGAGTAGAGACTCGCAATTATTTAAGCGGAGAGTTCACAACAAAGGAATTAGATCGTTTTTTTCTAAGTTACTATACTGCATCAAACTTGGCTTGCGACTTAGGTTAAGGCCACATTAGTAGAACAAGTATGAGCGCGGGGGCGGTGCGCCCACGCACCTAAACTCGTAGTAACCGAAAGAAAGTTCACAAACATTGGGCTTTACGCCTTCAGTTATGTATTCTGTCATCAAAGTGAAAAATGTCCTTTTAAATTTGACGACTGCTTAGTCCAGTAATTTAAGATTCTAGTCCCGCAAGAGACGAATTTTAGATATCCACAGATATTTGTGTCGGTCTTCTGTGTATCTTAAAATTGTGTTTGAAAACGCGCCCACCGGACTGGAATCATTCCTACTGCAGACAAAAGTTTTCTATCTTTATCATCACGCCAGATCCCTTACGGGGTAGGCAGAGACTACAGAGAGAGTACAGTAAAAAAGTTTTCGTTTTAAAAAATACATAAACAAATTTAAATTTATTTCAATTTTAATTTGTATTGCTATGCTAAATTGCTTAATATTTGCTAGTAAATTATATCCGTCGCAAAGATTTAATTTACCAAGTGATTCATATCCACGATAAGAACCAAAGACCAAAATCATTGTAGACAATTGACTTCTCAACGAACCATATATTGCAACAGATGCTTCACAACACCAACAATAATCATCCATCTCTTACATTTCCATATACCATAACCAGAAAACAAAGACCCATAACGATGTCACCTCCATTGTACTAACCAATATGGCAATTAGAAATGCCGTTAAAACCACGCGTAATTCCATAACGCATGTATACACGCATTTAAGGTCATAATTACCATATGCTATATCTATCCTAGACATATATGGAGAATAAAAATAAATCCAGGGCGATTTCACGAAGCTATCGTAACGCGTCGCGTTACGTGTTTAATTGGTCATCGAATAATGGCCCTGCACGGATAACAGAGGTGGCGCGACAAGTCATATGTCATGGATTCTGTTGTCCAAGGCGTGAGATAGCCATTTCGTCTTACGTGCTAGCATGCCGCGCCGACAAAAGTTTGGCACGAGAAAAGTAATTTTCCAAAATTGTACTGAAGTATAGAGAATATTATTTTGACTTGCGTAGAAGACTCTTATCACTACTACTACTATATCTTCACGATATATCCCTTGCAGGGTAGGCAAAGAGTACAGAGTTCCATCAGTTTATTTCTTAACAGACCCATCTGGCTTTCAACAAAAGTTGACTCGAATCCCGAGCCTACACAAGGTTGACCCTCTTAAGAAAAGTCTTGTGGCCCATGCTAGCCCTGCTATTACTGCGATGTTAAATGAGGCGTAAAGATACCAAAACGCAATGCGTATTGTTGCGGGTGTAATTACCGTCCACTAATTTCTCTTCATTAAACTGCGCGGGCGCAGCGGCTCGCACGTCCGGCTGCGCTCGCGCCGCGCAGCGCCCAAACGTCTACCGGCGTTTACGCATTGCTGGACACGGAACTATATGATCCAAATTTTTGGTTTTATTTTCATTAAGTTAAAAGAACGGGTTCTTAGTAAAGGCCTTAAACACAGTTAATTCTTTTACACAAAGTAAGTCAAAAAGTACCTGTTGGAACTGTGTACACTCTGCCTACCCCGCAAGGGAACTGGCGTGATGATATAGATAGATAGATAGACCTAAACTGTATTTTGACATAGACTAAAAGAAGGACGAACGGGATCTTTTTACTTTCAGGGGGCGAACACCTTCATTTAGGCTATCAGGGGCGAAATATACGAAGCGAAAGGGTGCGAGACCGCCGGGCCATAATGGAGTGGTGATATCCTTGAAACATGCGCTTGTTAGTAACCTGGAGCAATAAAGACAATTTTTGTCATCGTATGTATCAATGTAGCCTTCGATTTAGCCCCGTCCATCGATATAGTATTTTGTAGACGTGTGCGTGGATCGTAGTATATACACCAGTTTTATTCGAGGAAAAGTAGATTGTATGCACTGGTGCCTCAAAATTAGCGACTTAAGTCTTTTTGCGGATGAGATGTAGTTTGTCCTATGCAATATGTGCTGATTGTGTTGGACAAAACACTAAATGTAAATGTCGATTTCTTTATACGCAATTAAATAAAAGGAGGCGCTCGTAGCGCTATGCAATCGCAGTGTTCTTACCAATCACCAAGGTGAAGCAGCGTTCGACTCGGTCGGCCTGAGATGGGTGACCGTTTGTGGCATTTTCATATTCGAGCGTCTCCGTGCTTCGGAAGCCGTTGGTCCCGGTTACCACTTAATGTGGTAGTCGTTAAGCCGAGTTGGAAGCCTTAAAGGCGGCTTGATAAGTTCCAACAGCAGGTGGCCACAAACCTCCACCAATCCGCACTGGGTCCGCGTGGTGGAGTATGACCTAATCTCTCTCAACTCGATTTGCGAGAGAAGGTCTTTGCCCAACAGTGGGAAGTATAGGCTGATATTATAAGTCAAAAAGGATTTATTTCTATAGGCCAATAAAAACAGTTACAACGTCCAAATTATTACATTTTTTACATCTACCACCGGGTCAAAACGCGGCCCTCTCTGAGAAGATCTGGCGAGAAACTCGGTTCACACACAACTATATTGCCTAAGCGAAGATGGTAGCGGTGTACCGTGAACCCTCACATGACGCCATAACCTAATATGACGCCGGGACCTAACATCATGTCCTATAATAGTTGGTGAGAATATTGCCATAATACCACATTTTCTAGCTCCCGGACAACTACTAACATTTTTTTTTATCTAGTACCCCAGTAACACTTACACAGTCTGACTTAAGATTCCAGAATCTCGTCTTCGTTGGCCTCACCATACGCTGTTAAACCAAGGAGACAATAAGTTAACTCTTAAGCGTGTTCGGTTATTCTAATAAACTCAGTAATTCGAAAACTAAGAAACGAGATGTCTGTTAGCAATCAATAGAGTTTAATTACTTCCATACAAAAGAAAAAAAAAAATTCTATGAGATATGAGATCCATTTCAAACTTCAGACAATTATGTCTCCAAAAGATCATTAAAAATCTCTTCAAAGGCACTTTTGTATAGCCCACCAACAATTCATTATAGCGTCAGTAACATTATTACTATTCCAGTGAATACTCTCATAACTTCAACCACAATACGCTTCCAAGACAGTTCGAACTAATCTGCTAACAGCACATTACACTGGACCGGCGCCCGCGCACGTGCTGCTCATAACTCCGTCAATACATTGCGCCGCGTGTCAATGATCCGGCCGCGCCGGAAAATATTCTACTAGTTATGACACGTGAACAAACTTTGTAAAACAACGTCCACAGCTGCGTACGGACAGTGCCATAAGTCCCTAAAGATCCTCAATTTTTCAAAATTGAAGAGTGACCTTACAAAAAGGCTTATATAGTCTAAATTTTTTTCAGAAAATCTAAAAACGTCCAATCAATGGCAGAAATTACTGACATGGACGTGTATAGCTAATTATGTCGTCTTCAAAAGAAAAGCTCTTCATGATGCAATTTTCAATAAGATCTTAGTCGATTTAAACAGTTCTGCGATAGGGTCACCAGGCATTCAAACATTTTTTTCCCATTATAAGGAAATAAGACCTTACGTAAGTAAACAAAATTGAGGTATGCCTCAATTATGTTTATTTTACAAATTTCGGGGAAGAATTGGCACTGTTAATTAATAGAAATATACATTATTTAGGTCAAGAAAAATAATAGATTTGATGCAAATCAAAAATATGAAAACGATTTGAAACCCCGATAATGTTAAGTAACTATGGTCGCTAAAAGTACCTGGAGAATCATAACAAATAGATAAGACATCCAGGAGAAATCAATCCGCGCTTGCCACAGGATTCCCTGTAAGGAAACTAGTCTAGCTGGTTCGTAAAGATCTAATAAAATACTAGTTTGCTCGTGCATCCTCCTTCGAATGGCTCTGTGTTGTCATTTATCAACTCTAAATTTCTTTTCGAAACTTTTACTGGTCGAGTTCAAATTGCCAAAAAGAAAACCTATCTACAAATTGTGTTACCTAATTTTTCAAGAGCAAAAATAAAAATAAATTAACAAAATCTTGCTTCTAAAACAAATAAAAGAAAATAGTAGAGGAAAGATAACAAGACATCTTATGCGACATGACAGTTTCATTCGAAATATCTTGAAACGGAAAGTAGAAGGCAAGAAAGGAAGAGGAAGGTCGAGGATAAGTCACACAACTCAATTGAAGGAGAAAATGTCTGTCTTGTAGTATAAGGAACTCAAAGAGAACGTTTTGTATCATTCAGCATGCATCAGCTACACCGAAAAAAGTATAACACTTTAATTAGAGGAAGCCTTTAAAGATTGCAAAATTAAACTCGATCTTATGGACTCTTCATATCAACAACAACAAATGTGATCGCAGGGCCGACAACATAGTTTTATTGAATATATAAATAGAAGTACCAAATAGACTAAATTCACTTTTTAATAAGGAGTGCAGTTACTTCGGTAAAGTCCACGAGGATACAAACCAACAATCTGCATACCTATTGTGGACTTGTCACATTAAAACAAGCGCAAGATTCGATCGCCGGAAACGCAGCAATTACCGGCGTCGATAAGGCACTTGTCACGACGACGTGAGACAGTTACGACTCGAACCCGCACCGTCGCTATAGGATACCGCAACCCGGTGCATAATAAGCGACCTGTTTGTATGCGCCATTGTCTAGACTCGAGCGCAGGGATTATAGTAAAACTGATTAGATTTGAATACATTATGAGGCTTTAAGACAGTACAGTTAGTGGTTGATCGGTGAATTTTTACTGCAATCAAGGCCTTTCTTAGGAAGAGAGGAAACTCTGTTAGTCCTTTATGAGGAAGATAGATACGTGGGAGGTTTGCTACATTAAGAAATCGTCGACAGCGACGTCCACTGCATGACAAAGATCGCCCTCAAAGATCGCCATGAGGGCCGGGTTGGTGCTGTATGTCGTTCAGATGTTTTGGCTAATCATTATTAATAAATGTAACAATAACTTCACGGAAAGGGCATCTACGTATTAGAACCATGTCACTACAAAAGCTCCCCAAAATCAGTATAAAACCCATGACAGTTGGCGAGATTACTTTAATACCAAAAAGAAATAATACCCTACTTTAAAGCCGTTCAATTCTTTGCCGTCTACCGTTTAAAAAATCCCCGTTATTTGGTCTAAAACATCAATAAACACTATTACCCGAAACTCAGTGCCTTTAACTCCAATTGATCCTTCCGCGAGCATATAATAGAAGCTACAACGGAATAGGACCCAGATTAATTGGCGTGTTTGTGGCTAGACTGGGAGCATAGCTGCGATCTATCTTGGGAATCGGGAACACAGTCTAGTATTTCTCACGCATGTTAATGCCTATTTGCACTTTACTGGATGGACTCCGAGAGCTCGCTAGTTAGTCACTCGGTAGAATTAGTGGCATGACATCAGCTTGGTAAGTAATTGAGAAAAACGCGGTGCGCAGAACAATGTCACAAGTTCACGGGACGCGTCTGCCCTTATCGAAGTTTCATACTAGCCCTCATTGTACCGGGTATGAAAGACATCAACACCGTAAGGTCACATAAAGATATCGACAAATATTTGACCACAGACTGTGGTTACTACCATTACCTAAGTAGGACGTTTGAAGCATCAATTCTATTCAAAAATGCCATATTTTACTAAACTCATATCAATAGGCTAGAGAATTAACGTACTGCAGTCACAGGCAGTCTCGAAGTTAAATTATTTTGATTTTATAAACCGCCTCGTTGGTCTAGTAGCAAGCAACGCGCATCGCTTTGTGACCACGAGGTCCTGGGTTTAAATCCTAGGTCGGACAAATGCAGGTTTTCTAACGAAAACTTCCCAGTATGAGTCCGGAGTCTGGAATTGCGCCCGGTATATGGCAATAAGTTCGCCCCCTATTACATGGGACCTTTCATCGTCGGCAAAAAGTGGGTGTACTTAGTACACCTCTGCCAACCCTGCATGGGGATATAGGCGTGACGGTGTATATAAACTGCTGAGGCCGTTGTTGTGGAGGTTTCGGCTGATGATAATGAAGTCAAATTCCAAGATATCCACAGAACTTAGGAGTAGCACTGTTCTATTACCATGTAACTAAGGAGGTCTCGACACCACACGGGGATTTCGTTACAGCTAACACTTCAATATTCAAGACGGTTGCTTCATTTGAATACCGATAAAATTTGCTTATCAGCATTCTATTATGTGTTATCTGACGTCCAAAAATTTGGCGATCAGCATAAACTGCAGTTATACTGTCGCAATCAAAGGTCATAGGTTCATTTTGGCTGATCATCATGAGTCACAACACTGTCGATAGTAGCATCTGTTGGAGGAACTATCTTCGAAATCTAGATTCTAAACTTTATTACTAGCACCGGAATGGTAATTTAGAAAAGACGGATCAATATTCAAAATTTCAGATCTGCTTAATAAGTAATTAATATGATAGTTCTTTGACACACGGTTTCCTCATTAGTCTTACCTGTGACCTACTTTCACCTATATTTAGTTAATAACAAAGGTATCAATCTACATTTGCTGATCGGGATTTTCTATCTATTTATCTACACATAGTGCTATTCTTTCCTCACGGACCCCTCTCTCTCTCTTCCTCCATTCTCATAATTCAAATACAGGCTCGTCACATTTAACAAAATGTATTTTTACAAAAAGGCAAGATACACATCTGTTGACCTATGAAAAGGCGGCATTCCCCGCAGAAGCCAATTGACATCAATCAAAACAAATGGGACATGCCCACGGTATATTGTCTGCGCGGGAGCATGTCACGACACTTTGCGAGTACCTACGGCGTCTGTAATTGCGCAAACGGCCGTTATTGGACAAACACGGCGATTGTGTGAGACTCTTATCGCACTGTCCGCGACACACATAATTGCGCTGTTAATTTTGGTGCCATGCTTCGATCGTGGGCCGCCACTAGGGTGGTCAACTGTCCTGTTTTAATCGAAATAGTATAATAGGAGTTTAAACCCTTGTTCCTCGCCACCATAGAGCTAATTGTCGCGATTATCAACACCGTTATTTTTTTATGTAATGCTTTTGGAGGAAACGAGAGAGACCTAATAGGAAAGGAATCTGTTCGATACTCTTTGCCTACCTTGCAAGGAATCTGGTATAATAATATAGATAGATAGATTTCTATTATGTTGGGTCCTACGCACAGATAAACCATCAAAATAGGTAAACGACAGAACAGGTTGAGCCTGAATTACAAATTAATCAACTTCAGTGATTCAGTGCAGAAGAAAGTTTATTTTGCTCTCAATTGTTATAGGCACACCTATTCACTTATCTATATCATCACGACAGGTCCCTTGCGGGGTTGGCAGAGAGTACAGAGTTCCAACAGGTTCTTTCCTTACATACCTCTCTGGCACACGTTGATAATAACTGAAACCTTATGAAATACCGAAGATCTCAACCAATTCTTCTTCTTTTTCATATTTGTCCCATCAAGTGGGCTAACTTCATCGCGCTATCTGTACCCGTAAATCAAACGGTAGAAAGCAATTTAAAAACAAAAATTAAATATATTCTTGTAAGAAATTATGTACTTCTAACAAGAATATAATTTGCCTGTGCCGATTTTTTAAAGTCCTTAAAAATTTATTTTCGGAGCTGGCCAGCCTAATCTCGACCGATGCTACTGCGCACCATACGATTGAGATTTATGATGCGGGCATACAATCGATAAAGTGTGATCTCTGACACACAAATTAGTTTATGAATTAGTTTAGAATTTTCGCAGTTGCTAACAATTTTTAAGTATTTATTCGACCAAATAAATACTTAAAATTATCGAATCCGAATTTATTCGTTTTTAGGAGTCCGTTATTTGGAACCGATTCGCATGATAGGTTTAAATAGAGGAAAAAGTGTTCTCGGATTTATTAATGAAGTCTGCCAAGAGTATGGAACGGTATTACCTTGATTTTTTTTCTTAGTAAAAGTAAAAAAAGGCGGCCGCCGGTGTGATGAAAATTCCAGACTTCGGACTGTCACTAGAAAAAGCACACTTTGTCCGACCTTGGATTCGAACCAAAGACCGTGTGATCCACACTATGCGTTACTAGAACAACGAGGCATTTTTTCTATGGTCATTATGAATGAAATATATTAGTACCCGATCGATGAGGAAAAACCCATATTACGATGGCGTAGTAACGATATAAATAAACCAAGTTGAGGTGGGTCATGGTAAACCGCGGAAGTTAAACAGTCGTGCCGGTTTTGAATCGTAATATTACAAATGGATTTTACCAGCTACTGCTGAGACATGCCAATATGACTTAGCAGAACGATATTAATAAATCAGATGTAAAAGGGTAAGCTTCGTTGGTTCGGGCATATAGAAAGAATATCGGACGAAAGTACAACAAAACAGCTCTACAATGAGAAAGTGGAAATATGTAGGTACCAGGGGAGATCTAGGCTATCTTACCATGACCAAATCAGTCGTGGCTTATCTGAAGGGCAATTCAAGAATCTCCGTAACCGGCTGGCGTGTATGAAACGAATTATGAGAGTGGAGGGAAGAAGCTGTTGGAACACTGTACTCTCTGCCTATCTCGCAAGAGATCTGGCGTGATGATATAGTAATAGTAGTAATAAATCACCTTATATTTTACCAGTGCTGGGCAAAGGCCCGACCCTACAAATCGAAGTGATATAAATTACGTTATACTGCACCAGGCGGATCCCGTGCGGACTGGCGGAGGCAGGTTTGTGCCCACCTATTGTTGGGTTTGGGACTTATCAAACCGTCGATTACCACATGAAGAAGAAACCGGGACCAACGGTTTAACTAGGTGCTATATTAGATCTTTTTTTCTTAACCAATAACTTATCT
The DNA here is from genome assembly GCA_905147815.2 of Phalera bucephala. NCBI lineage: Eukaryota > Metazoa > Arthropoda > Insecta > Lepidoptera > Notodontidae > Phalera > Phalera bucephala. Next base: position 1,234,107 of record LR990627.1, read on the forward strand.
ATTTTTTATGTAAATCTTTACGGTTTTTTTTTTGTTGGTTGTGCCCAGTTACAGTTATGAAGGCAACAGATACAGATATGACAAATATATAACATGTCACGTGGCGCAACCCCAAGTTGCTCAGCAAACCAGTTCCATAAGGAAGAACATGATCCCTGAAAGGTGTTCTCAGATGAGATTTCATACCCGGCAGCTTTCTTCAACACAATTGGTGCATGACAGTGTCCGCGAACGGCAGGAATGTACCGGCACAGCGGAAGATACAGCGAGCCCACTCTGCCCAGACACCGCTGCTTTATCTAATCACCACAGGCCTAGACAAGTGGCAAGCATTGTGTACTATTTTCTTGCCGCTATTGATAGCGCATTGTCCTGACCAAGTTACTATACGTTGTAATAATATCATTCCCGAACATGTTAATCCTTTTCTATTAACATTAACGACTGAAAGTCCACTTGGCTACAAGCCCGGATCGAAGAAGAAGGGCAATATTATGTTCCTCCCATATCTTTGTCCAATGTGTAACATTTTGATCAAAATACTTATTTCGATTATTGCAGAAATTTAATGATGTGATACATTCACCCAACCTCTACAGGACCTACTTTTAGGTTAGTAATTGTATGTTGACTGTGATAGATTAAAAACAAATCTTTAAAAAAAAAAAATTTGACACTTTGAACAAATATTGATTGGACGAATATGTTACTAAGAGACGAATACCGCCCTAGCTAGCTGTTTCAATAAGCTGTTTCTGCCGATAGTCGCACAAGCACCTCCCCCCTCTGATACTGATTCATTCGATTTATATCTACTGAATCAGATACTGTCTGCTTATCGTCCGCCAAAACTGTTTGTATCACTGCTTATTGAAAGATTCCTTGTATTAACTATCTTTGCTATTTTTATCTAGAACATCAGAGTTCTTGTTACTATAGTTAGGTAGATATTGTTTCAGATGTTGTATTTAGTTAGTTAATAGATATCAAATTATTTAAGTTATTATTAAGCAGTGATAGCGACTGGGCTATCACTGCTTAATAATAACTATATATTATAAATAACTAATAATTTGATAACAGTCTATATATTATAAATAACTAATAATTTGATAACAGTCTAACCACTGGGTTAGACTGTTGGACTGCAAAGTCAGAGGTCTCGGGTGCAAGCCCAGGCAGGCACCGCTGTCTTTTCGAAAGCATGTGCATATTATAAATTAACTATCACTTGCTTTAACGGTGAAGGAAAACATCGTGAGGGAATCTGCATGCCTGAGTTTCTCGAAGGTGTGTGAAGTTCGCCAACCCGCACTAGGCCAGCGTGATGGACTATGGTCTAGACCCTCTCAGTTTGAGAGAGGCCCGTGCCCAAAAGTGGGACAGTTACTTAACAGGGCTAATATTATTATATTTAAGTTACTTAGTTGGCTTAGTCCAGTGGTTAAGAGCTAAAGTCGCTCCGCCCACTGGATCGAATAGTCGCAGGACAAATCTTTGTGCAACCCACAAACATTTGTTTCGGTCTGGGTGTTTGTGTATGGGAATTTCATGTTTATAAACACACCCACAGCACAGGAAGGATTCTTAGTGTAGGGCTGCGTTTGAAAAAAAAGTTAAGTAAGGTCCTTACATACCTACGTATGTAAGGAAAGAACCTGTTAGAATTCTGTACTCTAAGCAGAGGCCTACCCTGCAAGGGATCTCACATGATGATATTTTATTTTATTTTATTTATTTAGGATCACCAACGTGACATACAATAATAACATTCGAAAACTTAATTAAATGAAAACTTAAACTAATTGATGTCATATTTATAGGCAACCACGGCATGCAAATAGTGAGAACTTAAAAGATTATTTAAAATATTATTGTATATAGATAGCAGTAAGGTGTTATGCATTAATTTTCACACATTGTATCTATCTATCTATCTATCTATAACCTCACGCCAGATCCCTTGCGGGGTAGGCAGAGAGTACAGAGTTCCAACAGGTTCTTTCCTTACATACCTCTCTGGCTTCCTCGACTCTCATAGTTCGTCTCATACACGCTCGCCGGTTACGGAGACTCTTGACTTTTCCATCAGATAAGACTCGGTTTATTTGGTCGTGGTAAGATAGTCTAGGTCTTCCCCGGTACCTGCATCCTTCCACTTTCACATTGTATATCTGTTTTGTCATTCTTTCCTCTGGCATTCTTTCTATATGCCCGAACCAACGGAGCATGCCCTTTCTCATCTTTACACCGATACTATCTTTCATACCTACTCGCTGTCTTACTATGCTGTTGCTAATGCGGTCGGTCAGCGTCACTCAGCACATCTTCCGCAGAGCTCGCATTTCTACCGCATTTATCCTACTTTCATTCTCCTTCTTACATACCCAGCTCTCGCTACCATATAACAGCGTTGGGACAAGAACTCCGTTATGTATGGCCAGCTGCGCCTTATGGCTTAAGTGCCGGCTCCCGAGTAGCTTTCCCATCGCACCATTCACTCTGTTCCCTGCACTCACTCTTCTCTCTATGTCAGCGGTGTATTTCCCATCCTTACTGAAGGCGCATCCAAGATATACAAACTCATTCACTTGCTCCAGCACATCGTTACCAACCACAATCCTTACATTCGTTCTGGTTTCTTCCCTTTCAAAAACCATAATCTTGGTTTTCTTCACATTCAAGTGTAAGCCATTGATCATGCAGTCGTCTTTCATAACTGTGACTAGTGTTTGCAGATCAGTGGCTGTTGGCGCTATTAAAACCGCGTCATCTGCATAAAGTAGATGGTTTACCACTAAGTCACCCATTTGTACACCTTCATTCATCGCTTTCAGTCTTTGAAGACTTTTGTCCAGATATATTATAAACAGTCTAGCGGACAACACGCAACCCTGCTTGACGCCGATTTTAACGTCAAACCAGGGTGACCTGTTACCACCCACCCGTACGCATGCCTTGCAGTCCACATAAGTGGACTGGACGGCTCGCAACAGAGTGCCATCTATACCATACTCTGGCAAAATGTCCCAAAGTCTCTTTCGCACAACTCTGTCAAATGCCTTCTCCAGATCTACAAAACCGCAGAAAACCTTCCGGCCCACTGCCAGATGCTTCTCTACGATGTTGCGGAGTGAGAAGACTTGATCCGAACATCCTCTTCCAGACCTGAAACCCCCTTGTGCCTCGCACAACATTCCATCGGACTTCACGCGCATTCTCCGTTCAATAATTTTACCGTACACCTTGGCTGCCAAGCTGATCAAACTGATGGCTCTGTAATCTGTAGGGACTCTACCGGTCCTCCAGCAAAGGTTTGTAGGTGCACACATTGTACAATGAAAAAAGTAATGTAGGTATGAGGGATAAGTTTTAAAATAATCACAAAAGGGCTCATGGTATGCAAAACAACATTCTCAACTAACTTAATATGATCAAATACAGTGTCTTATCTGATGGAGAAGTCAAGAGCCTCTGTAAGGGGCATGTATGGAACAAACTATGAGTGGTAGAAAAAAAAATAGGTTAGAAAAAAAATAGGAGGAAGGGAAAGACCTGTTGGAATTATGTACAATTATGGCGGGCATGGACTGACTTGCAAGGGTTCTGGAGTGATGATATAGCTACATAGTATTTCGCAGAACATTAGAAGCTTCATTACTTATGCCTATATATAAAACTTCATGAGTCATATAGTACCAAATAAGATTTTGCTAATGAGCTAAAGGCAAAGTCTACACATAAATTAAAATGAAATAAAGTAGGTAGCTGTTAGTATCAATTTTAATGTTAAATAGAAGTCTATAAATATATCTGGTGGACGGCTTGGTCTAATAGTAAAAAGCTTAACCCGCTCAGCTCACTGGATCGAGTAGTCGCGGGTTCTATTCCCGCACGGAACGAATCTGTGTGACCCACAAATGTTTATTTTGGCCTGGGTGTTTGTGTATGTGTATTTCCTGTTCGTTTACAATATGGCTACATTTATAAATATATATATAGAGTGTAACTCTTTATAACGTCTATCGTTATGACGAAACCCTCCTATAACAGAAAGATTAGGTCAATTTGGTTGGTTTATGTCAAAACCCATACATTAATATACAACAGTAGTGCAACAGCCTTTTCTTTATTACGAAGAATTATGTTCATATTTCCACACCAGAAAATATTTACAGAAGTATTTAATAGTATAATTGTTTTTATAACCAGCTTACCTAAGGTACAGACTAAATCTTTGACATGCTGAAGCTTCTAAGAAAGACACCCTGAGGTCGTAAACATCTGCCTTGCTTTTGTTATTGGTAATTGCCTCAATTTTGGTGGTGTCAGTTACTAAACGCACTAGTTGTGTATTGTATTATTAGCTGTAAACCAACTTAGAAACTGTCAAGATGGCCAGTAAAAGAAAAGCATTATGTATATAATGTAATTTAATTACCTATTGAAAGAAATAAAATTAGAAATTATTTTAATTGGTGAAATTTGGTTATTATTGCTTCTTCCCTCCGTATGACAAAAACACTTTCTAACGAAATTGGTCCCTTCAGATTCGTTAAAAAGAATTTACACTGTTTATTTACAAAAGAATACATTTTTATAAACTATAACATGATACTTAACCATCCATTACATAACTACCTACATAATTAACATAAAATAATTGTAAGCAGTTTTCATTGAAGTTATCAGTTACTTAAATAAGTTAGGAAATATAGTTAAATAATCTTGTTTATGTAACTTGCATGTTTAATTTTAGATTTACGACCAAACATTAACTTATTTTTTTCGTTCATTCATTATATTATTTCCGCGTGGTTCCCGGCTTAGAATAGGACCAACCCATCTCATCCCATCGGGTGTCGTACAAGGCGACTAAGGGAAAACTAGGGAATGGGCAGCAGCGTTCCCTTAGCACTTCGACGACCAATAACTGCGCTCGCCAACCCGCCTGCCAAGCGTGGCGAGTATGGCAAACACCCCCAATTATGGAAGAATGTAAGAAAACCAGGCCCCTAGTCCCCGGCGGTCCTGTTCGTCCTGGCCACGGTAGCAGCCATGGTAACGACAGGACAACGGGTGCTAAGAATCTCCGGCAGAGATTCGGCTACCACCAACACCGAAAATTGGCCCTGGTGACATACAACGCACGCACGTTAAGGACAGATGAGAAGCTTGTTGAGCTGGAGGAAGAGATAAACAAGTTGCGGTGGAATATTGTTGGTTTATCGGAGGTCCGAAGAAAGGGCGAGGACACGATAACCTTAAAATCCGGCAACTTGTTTTACTACCGGGAGGGCGAACAGCAGTCCCAAGGTGGTGTCGGATTTATCGTCCACAAGTCACTCATAGACAACGTTGTGTCCATCACTAGTGTGTCGAGTAGGGTAGCGTACCTGATACTCAGAATATCCAAAAGATATTCGCTGAAGGTCATACAGGTCTACGCACCGACCTCGGCATACTCAGATGATGACGTCGAAGTAATGTATGAGGACATTAGTAGAGCCATACATACTTCCAAAGCACACTTTACAGTGGTTATGGGTGACTTCAATGCGCGGCTGGGCAAACGGGGCGATGATGAATTGAGAGTGGGGCAATTTGGATATGGGCAACGCAACCCCAGGGGTCAGAGGCTGGCCGAATATCTGGAGAAGGAGGGACTCTTTATGATGAACTCTTTCTTCCGGAAGCCGCCTCATAGGAAATGGACCTGGATGAGCCCTGATGGTTCCACAAAAAATGAGATAGACTTCATCATGAGCACCAAGCGACAGATATTAAATGATGTCTCCGTGATTCACAGGGTAAAAACCGGCAGTGATCACCGAATGGTCAGAGGCACATTAAATATTAATGTCAAAATGGAAAGATCGCGTCTGATGAAGTCTACGCTCCGACCTTCTAATGCACATATCCAAAACCCCGAGAACTTTCAACTCGAATTGTCAAACCGCTTCGAATTGCTAGACAGCAGCGCATCAGTGGACGAAATCAACAATAGGTTGGTAGAGACTGTCCATACGGTCGGGTCCAAGCATTTTAAGCCCCACCGTAAAAATAGGCCTCAAAAGCTATCTGACTACACCCGAAACCTTATGGCTGAGCGACGTACCATGACACTCCAAACCTCCGATGATGCTAAGTCCTATAGGCAGCTCAATGGACAGATATTGAAGTCCTTGCGACACGATTTACGGTCCTTCAATACAAGACGTATTGAGGAGACCATAGAGCAGAACAAGGGCTCCAAAGTGTTTGCAAGAGACGCGTCTATTGGGCAAACCCAGTTGACGAAGCTGAAGACGGAGGACGGAAACGTAACGTCGAATAGGTCAGAGGTGCTCAGGGAGATAGAGAGGTTCTATGGGCAGTTGTATACCTCAGTAGCTGAACCTGTTGTTGACTTGGTAAAAGACCCAAGAGCCAAGCTAACCCGACACTACACTGAAGATATCCCGGACATCAGCCTGTGCGAGATTGGGATGGCTCTCAAACACCTTAAAAACAACAAAGCGCCGGGTGAAGACGGAATTACCGCAGAGCTTCTGAAAGCGGGCGGATCGCCGGTACTTAAAGTCCTTCAGAGGCTGTTTAATTCCGTCTTGCTCGAAGGAAAAACGCCGGAAGCGTGGAACAGGGGTGTGGTGGTACTCTTTTTCAAGAAAGGTGATAACACTTTACTGAAGAATTATAGGCCCATCACACTGCTGAGCCATGTTTATAAGTTGTTTTCGAGAGTCATCACGAATCGTCTCGAACGCAGGCTTGATGACTTCCAGCCTCCCGAACAAGCCGGTTTCCGGAAAAGCTTTAGTACCATAGACCACATACATACGCTGCGGCAGATTATACAGAAGACCGAGGAGTATAATCGGCCACTATGCTTGGCGTTTGTGGACTATGAGAAAGCCTTCGATTCGATCGAGACTTGGGCGGTTCTTAGATCTCTCCAGCGATGCCGCATTGACTATCGGTACATTGAAGTGTTGAAGTGCTTGTATAATAACGCCACCATGTCAGTCCGAGTACAGGGGCAGTGCACGAAGGCGATCCCCATAAAAAGAGGAGTAAGGCAGGGAGACGTCATTTCTCCGAAACTGTTTACGGCCACCTTAGAGGACGCCTTCAAGCTCTTGGAATGGCAAGGACTTGGCATCAACATCAATGGCGAATACATCACTCACCTTCGATTTGCCGACGACATTGTGGTCGTGGCGGAGTCGCTGGAAGATCTAGGACGAATGCTCGGTGACCTCAACAGAGTATCTCAACAAGTGGGTCTTAAAATGAACATGGACAAAACGAAAATAATGTCTAAAGTCCATGTCGTACCCACCGCACTCACCGTTGGGAACTCTACTCTTGAAGTTGTCGACGAATACATTTACCTGGGACAGGTAGTCCGGTTAGGTAGGTCCAACTTTGAGAGAGAGGTCAATCGACGAATCCAACTCGGCTGGGCAGCGTTCGGGAAACTGCGCAACATCTTCTCATCCAAAATACCTCAGTGCCTTAAGACTAAAGTTTTTAGTCAATGTGTGTTACCAGTGATGATATATGGATCAGAGACGTGGTCTCTTACAATAGGTCTCATAAAAAAGCTCAGAGTTGCTCAGCGAGCTATGGAGAGAGCTATGCTCGGCGTTTCTCTACGCGATCGAATCAGGAATGAGGAGATTCGTAGAAGAACCAAGGTCACCGACATAGCCGTTAAGATTAGCAAGCTGAAGTGGCAATGGGCGGGCCACATAGCGCGTAGATCGGACGGGCGTTGGGGCAGAAAGATTCTAGAGTGGAGACCACGTATTGGCAAGCGCAGCGTGGGACGACCGCCTGCCAGATGGACCGACGATCTTGTGAAAATCGCAGGAAGTCGTTGGATGCAGGTGGCATCGGACCGGTTACGCTGGAAAGCGATTGGGGAGGCCTATGTTCAGCAGTGGACAAGTATAGGCTGAGATGATGATGATGATGATTAACTTATTCCCAATATTTTGTCTAAGCATTTTATCTACCAAATGATAATTACAAATAAATGGACCAGATATATTATGATTTGATGAAAACTAGTAGAAACTTTATGAATTTCATCAGTGTGATTTAAATTTCAACAGGAAAATAAAATTACAAACTAAACAATAAAATCTTCAAAATAAGGGGTTTCATGTTTAGATCAAAATCTATCGCAACATATAAAGAATATGTTGTGATGATATAATACTATAGCATCATTCATCTTTCTTTTCTGTTCTATATCATCACACCAGATCCAGAAACACAAGACGAATTTTATGTAACATAAAATTCGTCTTGTGTTTCTAAAAGTTGTATAACATAGCAAAAATTCCTTTGAGGAGTGGATTATGCTGAAAACTAGTATTCTCGTACTACCTACTATGTATTTAGCACATTGGACACTTTAAATCTCAACACTCAAACTCTTCAACAATGTCTCAGCACCTCATAATATAGTACTAAAATTGAAAGTTCTAGTTTTGTTTGGTTTAGCATCTCACAGCAATGAGTCATCCTATTGACAAGCCACTTTCACCATGAGTGATGCTGGGTTTTTATATACTTCTTAACAAAATTTAACTAGATCTGCTAATCATGTGGTGACTGGGTTGAGCTGGTTGTTATATCAGACCAATAAAATGAAGAACATTATGGAGTTTTATAGATATAATATTTTGAATATTACTTTTTGAATATTTTGAATATTACTTTTTTGAATATGTTAAATATTACTTTTTTGAATATTATTGACAGACTATTTGGTGCAGTGGTTAAGAGGTTAAGCCACTCCACCCACTGGGTCGAATAGTCGAGGGTTCGATTCCCGCTCAGGACGAATCTTTGTGCCACAATTATTTGTTTCGGCCTAGATATTTGTGTACTTGAAATTTCATGTTTGTAAACGCACCCACGACAGAAATAAATCCTAGTGTGGGGCTACGTTTTAAAATATATATATGATTATAGTGTTGGAATTCTACTCTCAGCCTACTCTGCAAGAGATCTGGTATTGACTTGGTAAGTTACATGATTTCAATGAATAGCAAAAAACTTGAAAATTGCTAAATTGCTGCACATTAGCTGATTTGTAGTTGATAGGGACAGCTTAGTTAAGTTAGTCAGAGTTTCAAGGCTTGCTCTCAAACATTTTTGAAACCTATGTGCTATTTATTCCCGCTAATGGTACAGGACATTGTAGTAAGGAAATGTATTAGAATAAAAAAAATATTTCCAAACACGTGAAATTATGTGTCAAAGACAGACAGCAGATTCTCCATGTTATGTTTGAAGCTATAACGCCTACCTTTTCAGAGAAAATGGGTATAGAAGAGATATATACATATATATATGTTTGGCTCCTTTAGTTTAAAGTTCATGATATTTTAGGTAATAAATAATCAAGTATCAACCATTTACCATTGTTTTGATTTCTAAGTATGCACAAAATCAAATATCTATGTATGCACAAAATCAAATAAATAGTCTTTTAATACTTTACTCTGTTAAACCTTTTACTGGGATCAGTTCCTATCCATTGCATGGTACGGAAGATACAAGCTTTGCTAGATTTGGGACCTTTCATTGGAATATTAGTCTGGGAAATATTATTTACTTAATATGTAACATTTCATCCATAATGTTCTTATTCAGTTTGAAAATTCTGTACAGTAACACAAAAATGATAACAATTTTATGTGAAATAAAACTATTTTTCGGATTTTATTGCAGTTTATTTTTGATTTTTAAGTTCTTGACTTTACAAACCACGATAAAATCTGAAAAATAGTTTTATTTCATGTGTAATATTCACATAAATCTAAGAACTCAACAATTTTATGATTACAAAAGCCCAAAAATTATCACATACACTACAGTAAACACGAAATATGATTAACACACATACACTAATATTACTAGTTCTAAAATTGGACAAGCGCCTGATATGCCATATATCTTGCATTACCCAGCTTCTACATGCCTCTTAGCTAGTTAAACATAACACAACTTAATAGTTGACATACTTAACGAACAAGACGCGCCTTATCAGTTGTAGGATAATCTATTAGAATGCGAGAGAAAAGCGAGTCAAATTTTATCAGGTTTGTGTGTGCGGTATTTTAGATGATAAGATAGTAAGGCAGTAAATGTTTGAGAATTTGTGCGGCCGGCAGGTGCGGGCGCCGGCCACCGTCGCCGACGCATTGCATCACACATTAAATGCACCTTCTTTGACTCAATAGTCAAGGTCTCCACCAACTATCGAACTAGTGCGCGACGCCACAACACTTACCCACGAAACTCGTCTCCATTTTCTCCGAGCCCATCCTCTATCCGTGTATCCCTTTTCAATCGAGTTTATCTGACGATAAAAAGTTTTTCACAGACATCACAACACGCACACACCGCCACTCCCAACTTGAAAGTTTGTCCAAACTTTTCAAAACAACAACTATGGAGGCACTACGCGCGAGACGCCGTCGCAAAAATTCCGGTAGTGTTCACTTGGATTTTTGCACACTTTTTACTCACTGTCGCGAACAAAAACTGTTGATAATGAAACGACGCTAAAAAGCGTAGAAAACATTACAGACGGGCAGCACTGAAGTTAACATCCGAAACTCCGAAAATGACAGCGACTCGGGAAAGATGACAGGAGGGAGGGTGTGCGGGGGGCAGAGGCATTAAGTAGCGTAGCCATATCAGAAACTTTATAATTGTGTGAGAATCACGCACACTATGCCAACTTGATGGTGTGGCCAGATCAAAAAATAAATATAAATGATCCTTCATAAATTAAATAAAAATATTTAAATTTATCGTCAAGTATGAAATACATTTAAGGTTTTAATATTATCAGAGGTCCCGAGCACTATCTACAGAAAGTAGGAAACTTTTTTATATTAGTGTCCCTACTCCCTACTAGATGGCGCTAATTAAAAGAATGGTTGACACTAATAAAATAGTATTTTTAAGGTAAAATAATATTGTACGTCCTTAATAAATAATGAAAACATACTTATGAACTTTCCCGAATTTAGCATAAATAAATTATTCATTCAAAATAGCAATAGTAATAGCCTAGTGGTTAAACCGTTGGACTGCAAAGTCAGGGGTCTCGAGTTCAAACCAAGGCACGCACCTGTCTTTTCGAAAAACATGTGCGTATTAAAAATTAATTATCACTTGCTTTAACGGTGAAGGAAAACATCGTGAGGAAACCTGCATGACTAAGAGTTTCTCGAAGGTGTGTGAAGTTCGCCAACCCGCACTGGGCCAGCGTGGTGGACTATGGCCTAAACCTCTCAGTTCGAAAGAAGGCCCGTGCCCAACAGTGGGGCAGTTTCTCAAAAGGGCTAATATTATTAATATTAATTCAACATAGGCACAAAAAGCGAGAAGAATTTATTCACCTCGACACAGAAGGTAACTGGAACAGGTTATGAATACGTAAGTGCAATTAATTGCATTGCTATCTGGTGATAGGTAATAAGCATGTCTATTCAGGGCATTCTTAGAAGATGGTAATGTAATTTAACTTTATGAAGAGATTAGCATTCATGTCGAGACGAGCGGTCGGAACGCCGCCGCGCTCGACTGAGCTTAGCTTTTAGAATCACGCACATACTGGCTTATACATGGGCGATGAATTCACTATTAAAAACTGCAATAATTCACGCTTTGCTACTACTATGGTGCGTCTCAATTAGTTGTTTTTTTAGTTGTTTTCTTCACTTTTAATACAAATGGTTTTTCATTTAGAATTTTAATTAACGTAGCGTTAATTTAATAAAAACTGATATTGAAATCGTAGGGTTTTGGGGTAAAATTCACATTTTAGTAACTACATAAAATAAAATCACATCAGCAATTTAAGACTGGATGAAGTCAGAGGGGTCGTAAGTAAGGACCTCTAAAACTTTGTACTTTTTGTTAATCTCGCAAGGGATCTGGCGTAATAATATAAATAGTCCATTCCGATCTCGGTCTCGAACCTATTCGCGCCTTTATTAAAAAGGCGACAACTCGTTATTTCGCGAACGCGTCCAATCATAGAAATCCGCTAATCGTAGCCGTCGATAGGTTAGCCGTAGATCACTCACACACGCACACAAGACATAAATAGATAAAGATCAAACAATATGAATTTATTTTTTATTTTAATTTTATTCATGTAAATTAGTTTTGTTATAAATTTAAGGTTTCATATGCAAAAACTCATTTGGATTTTCTTAAAGAAAGAAGTAACGCCATCTCGGCTATACCTACTATCTATTGTACTAGCAACCTTATTTCTTTCGTATTAGCCAAATGTAATAAATGCCCCAGAACAGTTTAAATTAATAGACTTAGTAGAAATATAACAAATTATCGTCCTAACACATCGTGACCGACAAATCGTATACTATGCATAGATGGCGCTAACTCATAACTTGGAAACTTTTGTAACTGCCATTGAAACTAATAAATCAAGATTACCACTTTAGCAAACACCACTAAGAACCATCTAGTTTTCTGAAGTATACATTGCATAATTGAAATGAAATTTGATTTATAAATTTTATTTGATGTTGATAATTTACTAACTTTTTACGTTACTAAACAGATGGCGTAATGAAAACGTGTTACGATATTTTTATTGTAGGGCATTGTTCAACTGTTGACTTATAGAATGATCTCTGCAAATACTTACATTTGGTATGGTTAAGATGTTTCTCGTAGGGCGCGTAAGAGTACGCGGGCACGTCGCCGATCTCCACCACCCACGTGACTTTCCGTTGCCCCAGTAACGGAGAGCGCGACGCCATCTTACGGCATCCGCTGCCACTACATCACACAGCACACTAGCGCCACAGTATAATAATTAACACTAAACTGTTGTAGACTAAATTGTAGATAGATGAATCACTTGGAGATTTACTGTGTTGTCTCGTGGTTCAAACTAGACAGATGTAAACACTTTTGCGTAGGACTGGACCAGCTGATGTTCCGATCAGATTAAATGCAATACCTAACTATTGTAAAGTTGAATATTTTTTAACGGGAGTAATTTTACTTGAGCAGTCTTTACAACCCTACTACCATATCCATAAGCTGCAACCATAACCCAGTAGTTACCTAGTTATTTATTATTATAGTTCCTACCTAATGAATAGCTTTATATTAATCATGGCATGATTGCCATAGCATGGCAGTATAATAAAAAACTTTTTTGAGTCAGTATAGGTAGGTAGCTATCGAGCTACCTACTTATACTGACACAAAAAAGTTTATTATTAACTTAAAAAAAATAGTCTTCCTCTTAAACAAGACCATATAGAAACCATTTAAAAATTTGATTTCCTTCTAATTATCCTTTGCCTTTTTCTTCAGGCAAGGGTAGCAAAACACATCCACATTTCGCTGATAGTATAATAGGGGACAAATCTTTTGCCAGTATAGATTCCGAGCAATTTTAAACTCCTGCAATTTTTTTTTCATTTATAAACAATACAATGCTTAAGCAAACTCGCGGTGCACTTTCGCCGGCGCTGCGCACACGCACGCGTGGTTTATTTGCTCGTATTCATTGCTGGTCGCTATCTCGGTTATTTTTAGGTGTATGCGGTTCACCTTGGGCTGTCTTTGAGTCCTGCAGCCACCAGTTGAACTTGCACACCCACAGATCCTAGCGGTATAACTATAGCTAGCCTTGGCTTAATCCATTGCGGAATTACATTACCCATCCCGTCACGCAAGGAGTTTCATAAATAAGGATAAATGTGATAGCACTGTCTTTAAAGAAATGTTATGTGGATTATTTTGAGTAGTCTTTTGGTTTATGAAAAGAGTCTTAGTGAAAAAAAACATTAGATTTAAAAGACGGCCCCACTACGTTTCTTACCATACCTACCCAGTGCTGTAGTTCTAATAAGCACATTTTTCGGTTATTACCATTCATTTATGTCAAATTAACAAAATAAAAGAACTATAAGTAACACAAAGAGCGGCCTTACTCCTAAAAAGCAATCTCTTCCAGGCAACCTTAGTTTCAGGCAACCAGGGGATTTTAATAACATTTTTGACTTTCACAATAAATACGATGTTGCGTTATTGTTATAAGTATGTGGCGTTAAGACTTTATTTATTTTGACACCTATAGAAAACTCTTTTTCAACCGATAAGAAAAAATAATTTCAAAATAAATGTTTACAAATAGTAGCCAAGCTTTAACGTAGGTGACACGAAATTATGAATGGACCCAAATAATAAAAAATAATGATGGGTATATAATAACAAATAAATCAGGTCAGACATTAACAATCTTTCAAATATTAATTGATAAACCGCATAGCAACAATAATGAAATCGTGCACAGTTCAGGCATTGTGTCACGCATGCGCGCGCGTCCAAACCTCCGGTCATTAACTCTGTCCGTCCTCAACGACCATCCACCCCGCTTAATAGGCCTCATGGTGGAAAATTGAGGATGTAAAATAGCTCGATGCGTTTCGCAATTAGTAGAGCATGATAATTCGTAAAAGTTAACTTTCCAAACTAGTGGTAATAAAATTTTTAATACTGTAAAGCCCAAGTAAGAGTATTAAGGGGTGCATACGCGCTTATGCAACTTTCTTACGCAGCCTAAGGAGTGAAGAACCTTTGATGACCAGCCTTTATGCAGTCTTCCTTTCACGAAGCAAGTTTTTGCTTCGTGCTTCCTCCTAAGCCCTAAAGTTCTTGTTCTTGTACCTACATAATGTTCCGTAGTGTGTTAATTCTTTTGTTAAATAGATCATTACATTATTAATACATATGTGTTATAATAGGCATGGTATGATGCTACTTCTAATGAATTTACGTTTTGTGTAATTGTAATTATATATATTGTGCTTTTACAGGCGTAATGTCATAGGCATTGTTTTTATTTCGCTAGTAGCTAGTGTTAAGTAGCGTTCTTGCCACAGTGTGCTTCTAAAATGAAGTACGGATTATGATCGATATGCTAATAATCCCAATATCCGCAGAGAATTTAAAACATTGAAATTCTTGATTTAAGGTAAGTACATTTTTAATAGTTATCGTGAAGAAAAGTTGCTATTTAATTCTCATAATAATTTTGGCAAGGGATCTGGTGTGATGATATTGATCGATTGTTCAAATGTGACACTATAAGAAATTAGAACTAAAACACGGAAAAAAACCGCGACAGTAAGCAAGGAAAAGGAAGTGAACATAAAAATAGGCAGAGTGTAATAATAATTTAGACTTTACGACGACAAGTCCAGTAGTTAAGAGCTTAATCCGCTTCTAACACTGGGTTGAGTGATCACGGGTTCGATCCCCGCACGGTGCCCGGAGGGTTCAATCTTAGTGTGACCCACAAATTGTGTTGATCTGTGTGTTTGTGTATGTTTGTAAGCGCACCCCTTGACACTGAAATAATTCCTAGTGTAAGGCAAAGTTTAAAAAAGACGTACTATTTATTGTCAAGTGCACTTCAATACAGACCGTGGACTGAATGTAAATTAGAGTTAGAAGTTAATAGTTTTTTACACCTCAATTATCATAAAAACTAAGCGTCATCCGCCATAAAACACAAGTTCGAGGCGCCACATCCAGCCAGATCGGGCGCAAGTCGCAACCGCAGTGACAGACGATTGTTTGTCAATAATGCGCCGGCGCACGTACTGACCGGGAAGTGAGGATGTTGTATACACGTGCTCTACACGCGTCCTGCCCAGTTGGACTAGCTGGTATCGTTCCGAATAATCTAATCTTGTTGAATAAATAGATAATTGATTATGTAGATAATTATGATTATTTTCATTTATTTCTTCCGAAGAAGAGTAATTTTTAAGTGTATTTATTTATATGTTTATTTTTTTGACATTCTGTAGGCTAAACGGGTCAATATATTTCTTTTTCTTTCAATTTATAAGATTCTTTTCATCTAAACTATAATTCATAAAAGTAAAACGAAGTAATTAGATTTTACGCAGTTAATTTTCTCGTTTGTTTTTAATAATTTAGTATATTATCAGGCCACGCCCCTTCCGGGGTAAACAGAGAATACAGAGTTCCGACAGTTTTTTTTCTTACAGACCTCTCTGACTTCCTCTACCTACATACCTACTTATAGGTAGTCCTATACAACTACGAAGACCTTGACTTGCCCTTCGGAATAAAAGTAAGCTTTGTCCTGCAGGGGACGTCTTTCGACTGACGTTGATGTGGAGAAGGGTAAGTCATGTGCGTCTTATACCGCAAGAAAAACCATCGTGCGTCTTTTGATCATACATACACTTAGATATACACGTCGTCTTCTAGTCATTGCGAAACGTACCTAATCTTTAAAAGTATTGAAAAAAGCAATCCATATTTGATTACTATCAACAGTTTCACATCTAGACCATTTCCTACATAGTATATTACATAATAAGTAGTAGATCACCCTCTCAGTAGTAATATAGCAATAACGGGACTGGATATTGCAGAACGACAAACGCGCATAGATGCACTCGCGAGGTGGGGACGAAAATGCCGCATTACCGATGCTCTTGCGCAATCGCAGTACTACCTGCCGCAGAATTATTGCCATGTGTCACAAGCTTGATGAATTTCATTGAGAGAACGACTGGCAACCAGATATTTGGTGCTTAGATCGACGGAAAATGAGCCAAACAAGTGATTTAGTGAGTATTTGTGATTTCTGCAGAAAAGTGTTTGTTGTAAGCAATGATGATTCTGATATTACTTGAAGCAAAGTTCTGTTATTCACGATAGAGTAGGTAAAGGTGGGACAGGGAACATGGGACACCAAAGTTAACTTTGGCCTAGGATGCCTAGGATGTAAAAAAACGTTGCCCCAAACTTGGAATTATTCCTGTACCGTAAGAGCGTGACGATACATTTGCAACGAAATGTTTGTGGGTCAAATAAAGATTTGACCCTTGCTAGGATCGATCCTTAGACTACTCGATCCAGTGATTGAAGCAGTCTACGCACTAACCAGGTACAGATCATGAGGTGTTAAGTAATTTTAAGACCCAATCTAATTCTTGAACTATATACAATATTCGAGCACATCGATGCACGTCTCTCAAAAACTTCTGATTTCTCTCAGACATGAATTCTACATGACGTTTTCTAAACCGTTAGCAAATATAGACGTGCAAACTGTGGTTCGAATGTAAGACCTGGTGACCTAGCTCTCATTGCAAGTAAAATTCTTACCTAACTTGATATTTGTTTTCAAATCTGTCATCCAAATGTTTAGAAAATAATATAAACGTGGAAAAACCAGCAGGTATCGCGGCCATGACAGGTATTTAGCAAGTCAAACGATTCCATGAACTGATAGTAAGTAAAGTGCTAAAGAGGAAACTTATACGAATTCCATTCGTAGTCAGCTCGCAATGGAAATTGTTTTTAAATATGAATCGTCACGACAATATCGTCGAAGTAGTGATAGAGACAGTTGGATGGATCAAAAAGTGCCTAGTCGTTCTAGGTTCAAATCCTATGTCTGTTAATATGATAAAATAATAATATAATAAATAGTTTGATTTTTGTTAACGGAAAATTTCTCAGTAGCCTTCTGAATTCGGAATTATGGCCCGGCATACTGGCAATATCATCACTCCCTATTACATTGGTGCTAATATCGTCTGCGAAATTTAGATTCACACAGTAATTTTTCTACACCACAGCTAAGAAAATCGAATCTAGCAAACCTTTCAATATGTAGTCATGATTGACATTGATATGACATTCAAACATAAATTAGCAGAAACAACAGAAAACTATTTTTTGCTGATGCCTTATCGCTATGGGTTGAAGGATTAAGTATCTACATCAAACAAAAAAAAGTTTATCGCCGCACCTGTCCCGCACCGGCCTGCCATGATGCGTTGCAGGAGCGCCAGTTTGTCTGACATTTGCAGTTATTTCCGTCCATCTCGGAATCAAGATCTGTTTATTCCCTGAACACCTTTAATAAATTTTATATCGTTCTAGTAGTGATAGTTTAAGTCGTGGAAAATAACAACATGTTCAGAATTCTAGGCGAATCAAATGAAAATATAGTTTTTATTGTGATCATAGCATCATTATCTTCAGCTTGATACTTTGTATCTTTTTGAAATCTATCGTATTTCTATTTATCTATATCATCACGCCAGATACTTTGCGGGGTAGGCAGAAGTCTATCGTGAGAGTACTTAATAAATTTTTGTTTTGTAATATCATTCTTAGGGCTCATTATTTTAAGCAACATTATTTAAAAAAAATGGGTCTGCATTACTCAACTTCCTCTCACAGGGTTAACATGCGTTTAAGAATTAAGTAAGATTATTTAGTCAGAATTAGTTCTTGATTATATAAATAAACAATGTGTCATTTTACCTAATCCAACGTTTGAGTCTGCCAAGGAATAAATACCACAGTCTGAGGTTTTTAGTTCATTTTTCAATATTGCGGTTAACAAAACATACAAGTAAAGTTACTTTGTAAATTTATATTAATGTATAACGAGTGCTGATACTGTCTCAACAAACAATGATGTAACTAGAACAGCTGCTGGGAATTTAATGAAAAATTACTGCATTGTTGATGAGTACAAACATTTTA
Source organism: Phalera bucephala (assembly GCA_905147815.2). Lineage (NCBI taxonomy): Eukaryota > Metazoa > Arthropoda > Insecta > Lepidoptera > Notodontidae > Phalera > Phalera bucephala. The sequence goes on from LR990627.1 coordinate 1,252,737, forward strand.
CTATCTAGATAAGACGGTTGAGATATTGAACGGAGTTAAGATAACCTGGTCCTGGAACGAATCACGACTGAGAAGAGCTCACCGCGGCGAGACAATAGCGCTGATCGTTGATCAAGAAAGTATACAAAGAACAAACAATATTCAGGGCAAAGGTCAATGAAAAGAATCTTTCAAATGAAAAGCAACAAAGTATATACTGATACATATACTGATTCAAGAATCAGATAAATCTATTGTGCAAACACCAAAATTACTCACATATCTTCATAAGGAGGAGGCCTAAAAGCACGTACGTCTCTTATAGGTACTAGCTAGGTCCTTGCTAAGAAAGGGTGTTATAAATTCATACCAAAACCAGAAACAGGTCTTAAATTCAAGAAGGTGAAGTCGCAATGATAATTAGTATTTATATAAACAAAGTTATATGTGTCATTGTTACATTTACTGGCGTCTGCAGTTGTCAGCCATTATCAAAAGACCTTAAAGCTACCCAACTTTGGACTATTCATATATTTGACACACCGTCACGCCTATATTCCCCAGAGGGGGTGGCAGAGGTGCACTGAGTACACCCACGTTTCGCCGACGATATTAGGTCCCATGTAATAGGGGGCGAGCCTATTGCCATATACCGGGCACAATTCCAGACTCCGGACTCATACTGGGAATTTTTCGTTAGAAAAACTACATTTGTCCGACCTAGGATTTGAACCCAGGACCTCGTGATCACAAAGCGACGCGCTTTGCCACCAGACCAACGAGGCAGTCAGTCATATATTTGACGTTTTGTATAAAATTATCCTGACTAGATCATCTAGATTGCGTTGCTATTGCTAACCTATAGTAACAGCTTCACACGCTTCTACTGTATTTTATAGAAGGCATCATTATACGAATTAAAAGTTAATAATGAGTCTTAAACAGTTTTGTGCTGAAATGGTATCAGCATGTCAAGTGGATGAGTATAGACTTTTATGAAAGAAACATAATACAATTTTGCTATGCATCGGACAAAAGTTGAAGGAGTGAGAGTGGGAAGACCCCTCCACAAAGTAGACCGACACGAAGCACAGGATATTCGTTTTTCGTGAGGTGGTCCGAAGTCCTGGTGAAGATCGCGGGTAAAATCTGGAGGTCTATGTAATGTAGTGAACGCTTTTCGGATGACGATGTTTAAGGACAAGATGTCGACGACGTTTGTTTCGATAATACAAATGTATGAATTTAGATAAAGTTTCTCGGTATCGTAGCCAGCCAGCTGTTGTGCCAGCGTTTTGTGAGATACCTAACTACGTGTGCAAGTGTAAATTCATAAAACTAATTCATTAGAAAGGATTTCCAGAATCACTAGTTTTCGTAAATCTCGATGTTGTTTAACATATTTCGTGTTGTAATTGTTATGGTATTCAATTACCAGCAATTTGTGCGCCGATCGCACCTAAACGAGATGACGGCGCCCACGACGCAGGCGCCGCATCGCGAAGTACCGCGGGTGGAACAATGCGCTTCGCATTGGCATTCACTGTTCTATCGTCATTGGGAGCTTTTGCAGTCTTAATGTGACACCCACATGCTTTAACTAACATGATCTGATCAATTTTACAATTTGTAATACGTATAATTGGTTTTGTTTTGTTTTCCATTGCATTTTTAACAAAGTAAAACAATTATTTGTATGTTCATTTGTCTTTTACTTCATGATCAAGTCACCGCTTAATCTCTTAAACCGATTAGCTATTTCTTTTTTGGTTTGGTGTGTAACTTGTTTTTGAACGAAATAAATAATCTTGCTAAACTTGATGTTGGCTTTACTATCGGTAAACGATAAAGCCACAATTGGAATTGGAAATCAATCTTTTTATCTAAAGAGTTCCCTAAAGCTCCGAGCATGAGATATAAGGCGAACTATGAGAGAGGAGAGTACAAGATAGGATTACAATGATTGAACCTAACTTTTACAATTAAAGGACCGAAAATATCTGTATAAATTAGGTACATACGTATATTTTATTGTATCAAATCTATAGTTACACAACAAAATTCCCTATCAAATTCGGCGCAAAGGCGTTTTAGTTTACATAAAGTAATACATTCTGGATGTTTTATTGAACACGCGCTGACCTGTTTCCTTTAAACTGTTTAACGACTTGTGCAAGAGCATGAGCTTGTCAGTTCACTATTTTTTATAAGATTTAGAGCTTCCTTGATTTATAAATGGTGCCAAATATAAACTAAAGACATTACCTTTTTCGTATTCAAAGATATAGGAGATGTTAACAGTACATTCCTGATTTCATTATTAACTGAAAGATGTCGACTGCAGGATGAAGGATTTCCCGAAGATCACCACGATGACCAGCTTTGTGCTGTAAGCATCCAGTTTTTACCCTCGACCATCACCAGGCCATGGGTTCACCTTGTAAGAGGCCTGCCCACGTTACAACCCTGGTTGATATTATTATTTTAAACATCATAAAACATCGTCACGCCTATATTCCCCAAGCGGGAGCGGCAGAGATGTACTGAGTACACCCATGTTTCGCCGACGATGTTAGGTCCCATGTAATAGGGGGCGAGCCTATTGCCATATATCGGGCACATTCCAGACTCCGGACTCGTACTGGGAAGTTTTTCCTTTAGAAAAACTACACTTGTCCGACCTAGGATTTCAACCCAGGATCACAAAGCGATGCGCTTTGCCACTAGACCAACGAGGCAGTCATTATTTTCGTCCTAATAACAGTACGTGAGACTTCAGCCATATTATTGTGCACATTTTGTATACTAAGTAACTCTTTTGGCGCTGGCAGCCTCCTCACAAAGTTTTCTCATGGTAAATGACTACCATTATAGGTATTCAAGATCTATCTATATCATCACGTCAGATCCCTCGCGGGGTAGACAGAGAATACAGAGTTCCAACAATTTTGTTCCTTACATACCTCTCTGGCTTCCTCCACTCTCATAGTTCGTCTCATAAAGAGTTACTACTATTATACGTATTAAAGAAACTACCGTTCTACATATTAAAGAGTACCTATCTAGTTTTTAAAAATCCAGATTTGCAAATCAGGTTCTAAGGCTAGTTTCAAAGCAACTCCTTTAAAGCAACAACATTAAGTGTGATTCGTTCAATCGTATCTACTCTACATATACCGTTTTATTAAAACATAATTAATGTTCTAAATGCGTCAAAATGATTTGTAGTTTTATTTATTGTTTTTGGTTCGCACTTAAATTAGCAAACCAAATGAATGAACCCATTAGCCGTGACCTCAAGTTACAGTTTAATCTATTAATTAAATGTGGTAGCTGGTTTCTTGTTTCATAACTATTTGGAGATTGTTTAGATATTTCGGGTCTGGTTTTGCAGGGATTGCTCCCAGTCCATTATTATTCTTTATACTTGTGGCATCCAGTGTTTTTTTTTTTAAACCATTAAAACCATTATTTAATTTGGGACTGTGCCGACTAACCTGTGGCCGTTTGCTTATTTCTATGATTCTTTAAATAATAAAGAGTATCCTAATTTTATATGAAAACGTGTTAATATTTTTGGTGCAAGCTTAGACTTCACTACTTCGGAGATCTATGCCCGTTATACAGAACTTAAATCAGTCGTGATTGACTAATTTTTGAAACAGATTTTTGTACTAAAACGTTAGTTTTAAACTAGATTCACTGGTTTACAATCTGTAATACGGGCCCTAGTGTAACATGAAATTGCTGGCGATCAGAGATCCTGGGTTTGAATCTTCTGGTAGACAAAATATTATTGGGTTTTTTTAAATCATAAATCTAGCGTATCATAAATGCAAGATTACAGAATGTTGAGCTCTATCGTTTCTTTAATGTTTATAACCAAAACTAATCAGTTAAATTTACTAATTTCCGATATTTGCTATCAAAACTTATTAGTTAAATTCTCCAGATTCTGCATTTGTTACCAAAAAGGGTTACTAAAGTTGAAAATTTATCAGTTACCAATTAACATTAGGTACCGACTAGTATCCTGTGTCTACCCCCATATAAGTAATCCCGGATAGATCATTCATATTTACGACGCGTAACACAACAAGTGTTAACCAAAATTATTTTAAAAGACAACTTTATGGGCATGGCAAGCCGCGCTATGAATCACGAAGTTACTGAATTATTATTTTTATATTTCGATTGTTTTAGAGAAACGATAAGATAATGTTCCTACTTGAAATTAAATAAGTGCATAAATAGATAAAGATAGTATACACTTGTAATAAGATAGTAATACTAACACAATTATTTTGTCACACGATAATATCAAAGTTTATAATATCAGAGACTACTGGCCCAGTTAGAACTCAATAAATTTCTCTTATCACTGTCACAAAGCACTTTAAATTATCAATAATTTTCACTATAAATTTCGTTAGCGTTTCGTAATTTGGCGGGTCGCGCAGGCGCAGTCGACGTGCTCGCGCTTGGTAGTGCCACGGACAACTGTCAAAAATGGCGGGAAGAGCTCTGGCGCGTAAAATGATAATCGCTACATACAGATGTATTGTTCAATAAATTATTGTTTATACTAATAACTATTGAAAACTACTTGTCTAGTTATTTGTACTAAGGCAATTGTTAAGTAGGTACTATATAGTTGCCTATGCATTTGCGTTAAAAATTTGTGTGTGTGTGTGTGAATGATCTACGCTGTTGGCCGAGGGCCCTTTACAGCTTCACCGGACAAGAGGGCGAGAGTGCAACCACTACGCTCGAGCCAGAAGGGCAAGGGGGCAACTAGCTCAAGGGCGCCTCAAGGAGTCGCTATGGGGGTGGGCGTATACTAGGTGTCTCGCTGTGGTGCTCTGCACCGGCCGGCGGGCAAGGGATTCTTCAACCTCGCCGGCGAGGTCGGTGTCTGATCCTGTGTGCGGGATTTTTTCCGAAAGAAGGGATGTAAGGGCATCGGGAGGGTCGGTGAGAACATGACGCGGGCGGCGGTAGCGGCTAATACGAGTGGAGTTAGGTTCGTAGTCGGCGGCGGCTATGATTAGCGGATTACTATGATTGGATGCGTTCGCAAAATATCGGGTTATCGCCTTTTTAATAAAGGCGCGAATAGGTTCGAGACCAAGATCGGAATGGAGATCGACATTCTGTATGAACCACGAGGCTCCGACGGCTTTGCGGAGGAAACGGGATTGAACCGTTTGGTGTCTATTAATTTGAGAGTGGGCGGCTTGCCTGAACACCTCACAAGCGTACGTCATGATGGGCCGTATACAAGTTTTGTAAAGTGTCACCTTATTCCTAAGGGGTTTTTTCCTCCGCAGATCATCGGGTGAAGATGACCGAGCACAAAGGCTGCTTGGTTACGGACTCGCTTGATGTGCGGTCATGGTATTGTTTAGGGTGACCCCTAGATATTTGACCTGTTTGACCCAGGGTAGGTCGAACATGGTTACTTGACCGAGATTACTTCTGAGGCGGCGCAGGGAGGGGCGCGTGGTGGCACCTCTGGAGAAGAACACTGCAGCGCTCTTGTCCGGGTCCTCAATACGCCAATTCCTGAACCAATCCCCTAGGGTATTGGCGGCTGCCTGAAGGTTTCTGATAATGAAACCTTTATTCCTATGCGAGACATAGAGAGCGGTATCATCCGCGAATAGGGCTAGATGCACCTTACTCGAACGAGAAATATCGTTCGTGTCAAGGCCGAATAGGAGGGGGGAGAGAGCTGAGCCTTGTGGGACACAAGCTTGTATGGAGTGGGCGGTAGAGCGCGTCATTTCGACGCGATACCGAAAGGCGCGATTTGACAGGAAGTCTGGGCACGAAGGATAAGCACGAGTCTGTCTAGCACACCCATTCGGTAAAGCTTGTAGATCAAGCCGTTGTGCCAGACTTTGTCGAACGCCTTCACGACAACGAAGAAAAGGGCACCCGTGTAGACGGGTTTACGTTTGTTAAGGCCAGTGAGGATGTGCTCCGTGATGCGGTGCACTTGATGGACGCAAGAGTGTTTGGCTCGACAACCAAACTGCTCATTGATGAGAATAAACAATTCGTCGAGTGTTCTTTGCTTTTAACGCACTATTTATTCGATCTAGTAGTAGATTCGATTCGTGGATCAGATAAAGTGCGTTGAATGTTTTTTTTTCTAATTTATCCTGGTTTGACTCAAACCGTTTGATTCGCAGTTTATTTAAAAAGGCATTGCCTAACGTAGGTAATTGATGCCATCGTCAAGCTGATAATAGCGTATTAAAAATAAATAAACCTCTACCTCTAAATAAAAATGATTAAAGTATAACATTAATTATTACATTTATTTTTTTTCTTTTCGATATCTCTGTTTTCAGCACCAATAAACCAGTTTAACTTATTTACATTTAAAAAAAGACAAAGTCTATACAGCCACTTATTTGAGCAGAAGATTTGTCGTGCAGTTTAAAAAAGTCACTGAAACAACGGCAATGGAGGCAACATTTATCCGAGTCTTTTAGAGTATAATATTAGTCCTTACTGTATGGAATATCTGTTCACCAAATGTGAGCTCGTTATATATATTATCACAGACCAGTATACGTGAATAGACAAACAATGCCCTACGTAATATCGTCACCACGCCATCTGTTAGTAAACACATAAAGGTGCTAAATTATCACCGTCAAATTAAATCCATTAATCTAATTTTATATATTGACAATATTTTTCTACATATTTAAAAAGAAAAAGATAATTATTGTGTTTTTTTACTAAACAAGTTATTTTTAATTTTTTGTGTTCAATAGATGTTACGAAAGCTTCAGTCATCCTCATCTATTTTGTGTTACAACGTATTAACTTACTAGGAATTATTCCTATATCGTGCATTTACAAATATAAATTCACGTAAATAAACACCCAGACCAAAACATATATTTGTAGACACAGAAAGATTTGTCCCGTGCGGGGATCGAACCCGCAACTACTCGACCCAAAGGGTAGAGTGGCTTCAGATCTTAACCAAACTGAACCAAGCTGTCCGTTATCTATGCATGTTACAAGTTTCAAATCACCTTTTCTTTTATGGCAACTGACAGTTTATTAATTTAAGCTGGTCTATAATATTATCAAATATATTAAGTGGTTCTCTTCCATGTGTCAGCTTCAATAAGTCATGCTACATAGAATATGTTAAATTATCTCTTATAAATATGCACCGTGGGAATCATAGAATTAAGGAAATACTAGTATGTCCAGGATTAGCTCATCTCGCTACCTCTTTCTGAACGTGCTGCGCTTTCGGGACGGTGTTATTACATTTAACACTTGCTAAGAAAATGGCTATGTATTTTTTTTCATAATGTAAATGTAAGCTAGAATCCACAATGGACTCTATAGATAACATAGGATAACACGAAGGTTTGGACCCCGGGGAGCGCTATCATTGAATTGGCATCGGCAACAAAAAAGACGGCCCGACGAGAACCAGACGACTTGGAAAAGCTAATAGTAATTGGCCATATGGGAGGAAAGTGGAATAGAGGAAGATCGCCAACCAGATGCACAGATGTTATTAGAGAGACCACGAGCACCAGTATGCCGCATGCCATCAAACAGGCTGAATTCCGGAAAGCCTGGAGAGCGCTTGTACAAAAGCTTGACCGTGGTGGTCACGACCCTTAGTCATGAGGAACCGACAAAGAAGAAGAACAAAAAAGAGTAGTACGGAAAAATTAAATTCCTCTTCCTTCCTATGCAAAGCGGGAGACAGAACACAAAAATTGTGCAGCCTAGTGATAAAAAGGGAGACTACAACTACGATAAGACCAACCATAAAGTTTAACCGGGTCTATTTGGAAGCCTCATGTTTGTTTCCAGTAATAAGAATGGCAAAAACGTTTTAACTTGAATTGTTTTATTTTTTCAGGCAGATTTTGTTTAAACCTATTTTCGCAACACTTGCTATCTTTAAGTATACTTATAGTTGGTATAAAGAATGTCTCTGGTAGACCTTGTAGTTCCATAGATATCATCGTAATCTGTTGCGTCATTGATAAAGATAATCCGCGCCCGGTCATGTTTAGTGGTTGGTGCGAAGGAGCGATGCAACTACGTCACTACTTGTACGATACAGATACTTATTTCCATTTCACTTAGGTAAACAAATCTAGTTTTAAGGATTTTATCTGCTGAAACGTTGGAAAATGAAAATTAATAAACTAAGTAAAAAATGACGGTCTGATAGTAAGAGTTTCGATAAACTACTCTAGAAGCTTACGCTGGGCAGTTGGGTAAGAGCCTGATACAGAGGGCAGTGTTATTAAACACGCCACAGATCGTCAAGAGATTCTTCATTGTGAATCCACATGAGATTTTGGCCCATAGACTTCGTTGTCGACGAATAACATTTGAATAGAATATAACATATTTATAATTTATTTTTTCTTTTTGATATTTTTTATGTTTTGTAAAAAAATATCTTAAATAAATACTGAATTATAATTATTGACATCACACAGAATACGAGTATAATGTTACGCAACTTTATGAGCGTATATAGGGTATAAAATAAACAAACATCCGTAACACAAGTATCAATGACTTTATAATAAGCTTGCATAGCCAATTCGCTCATACAAGGGCACCTTTCCATTATTACCACAGGTATTTCGCCTGCAAACTATCTGGCACATTCTGTGGTGCGAGGGAAGCGCTGCATCTACGCGCTATCTGGCAAAGACAGGGCGTTGCCCCCTCGCTGCGCCGGCGCAATTAGCCCGCTCGTCTCATTGTCGCGTGTCATGTCACTCCGCGGCCGCTCCCGGGGCGCGGGATACACGGTTTTAGCTCCAAAGATCTCTTTTGGGCTTAATGACCCAACTTGAATGAAGTTAGGCGAGGTCAGGTTAGCTTCACGTTTAAAAGTTTTAGACAAGGCACTGTCTAAAACTTTTAAACGTTTTTAAACGTTTAAACGTTGGTTTAAATGTTTCTTTTCTTTAATTTGCGTTTATTGATTGTCTAGCTTAAATTTTAAGCTAAGATCAAAATAACGCATCTACTTACTGCAATTATATAATATTTGGCAATATTGGCCAATATTTGATTATAGGATGCCTTTGCCCTGTAGAGGGTGGAAAAATATCAATCATCCATATCTACTAATATTATAAATTCAAAAGTAAGTCCGTCCGTTTTTCTGTTACCTTTTCACGCCCAGACCGCTGAACAGATTTTGATCAAATTCGGAAAGGGAATAGATTTTATTGAGGGCAAGGACATAGGCTACCTTTTTTCTTAAAAAAAAGATTAAGGGTGTGAAATAAACGCCTGAAAATAACGCGAACGAAGTTGCGGTTACAGCTGGTTCTTTATATATATATATATATAAAGAACCAGCATACATATATCAGATATATGCATGCCTATATAGATAAATATGAAGATTCAGATTGGCACATGGTGCGGCTGGCGATCGTAAGGTCATGGTTTCGAAAGGGTTCGTTCAAAGGGTCATTAAGATTTTTTATCGAAAAAATTTAGTAGTAATTCAGAGAGAGACAGAGAGAGAGAGAGAATTGTGCCCGATACAACAGACTCGCATTGGCACTAAATGTGGATTTACATAGTACACCTCTGCCAACCCTTGAGAAATAGGCGTGAGGATCTACATTCTGATAGTCGTAACAAATATAAATTGGCTTGTATTTGTCAGACGACAAATAAAGACTTTCAGACTGAAAATAGACGTTTTCAGTGTGTTAATTTAATAACAGAAGCTTTAATAGTATATTATCACAAACATATCGGTGAATTATTTCACAATCTTATCGATTTGATATCGATACTAACGACCGATAGACCCTATCTGCCTATTTCAATTGAAATCAATCAAACGCAAGCGAGTAGATGCGTACGCAGTTACCACAGCGTTCGACTTGTCCCACATTCATAAGGATTTTTTACATATTCACAAAAAAGATGGTTTCATTTACGAAAGTGGAAGGATATAGGTACCGGGGAAGACTATGTTACAGTGACTAAGGGCTAGGCAAGAGTCTACGTAACCAGCAAGCGTGTATGGGAAGTTTGGGAGTTCAGGAAGCCAGAGAGGTCTGTAAGGCAAGAACCTGTTGGAACACTGTAGTCTGTACTCTCTGTTTACCCCGTAAGAGATCTAGTACTTCGTGGTAGGAATCGCCCGAAATTTCGATCTGAAACTTCGGAATTACGTTTCATAATAGACCTACCTGGCGTGATAGATAGATTGTTTATATTAGCGCCTCACCTCATTACTCTATGAGATGTGGAATGTACGTTTCTATGCTTTGGAATGCACGTTAAGGTTGATGAAAGCCGCATTGGCGGCTAGTTAAATTCGAGCCTCTTCGAGGCGCCCTCGAGTATGTCGCCTCTTGCCCTTCTGGCTGGCTAGGGCGTAGTGGTTGCACGCTCGCCTTTAAGTCCGGTGAAGCTGTAGAGGCCTCGCGGCCAACAGCGTACATCATTCACACACACACACACACCTCCACAAATCTGGACTAGGCCCGCGTTGTGAACCATAATTTGGGAGAGAAGACTTTTGCCCAGCTGTATGACAGTAAGTACTTATAGGCTGATTAGTTAACACTGATAATATTTATCTACTTAATCGAACCTCCAACTTAAATTATAGAGCCAACATTCAAATTAGATTGAAATGATTTCAAAACACATCCCTGTATGTTGTGTAAGCAATCCTTACGCGGATTAGTAAATGACAAATGTACAATAATTTGTCACTTACTTATCCGCGTGGGGAATGCTCGTTGGTTTCAACTTGCCTCGTAAAGTAAAAGCTACTGGCGCGTGTAAACGCGGCGTTACACATCCCAGGGAACATTACCACAGCACATTATACTCTCATCAATTACGCATTCAACGAATACTTGACATGTGGGCGACCACCATAGATCTATTTAATTGGGAAAGCATCTCGGCCATTCTCGGGTCCATAGTCCACTTAACAGAACAACGAACTAAGTATGTGCGTAGTACTAGAAATCATTGGGTGCTTGAATTCGCATTCATAGTAAAAAAAATTATATAGCGTGACAACCTGAGACTTAGGTGTATTGTTCTAGGACATCCAGAAGCCAGCTTAAGGGTATTTTTGTCGTGTTTTGTGAGTTGTCTTGGAAAGATTCTAACACAGTTTTTTTATTCATACTATCATTATGAAACTAAACCTTCTTCGTGACTTCTTTCGGCACGGCGGCACAAGCCCTTCGGGATTTTCAAAGGAAACGCACTTTATTAGTAAAACAAGCTACATGGCGCATTTTATTTTAATGTAGTGTGAGATGTTTATTACTGCTAGAATTTTGTTAGTAACTTCAGCAATTGTCAATTATATAATAACAGAATAAATCATAAATTAAATAATAGGGGTAGTAAAACACTACGGAGAAAAAAAGAAATCAAGTTTTTCAAATTTAATCTGTGCTGCTCTTTATTTTTTTTTTCCACTGGTAGCTTCAGCAAAACATTCAAATCAAATGATACTAGCAGCGCCATCATGTCACCCCAAACAATGAACTTAATAAATTTACCTTTCATCGCTAGAGGTCACTAGTCTGCATTCCTCTATTCGTCGACAGATGGCCCTATTATCAAAATTAAAAATGTTTCTATTTTCATTACCTTTTTCCAGTGTATCTATGACAAGTAATAAGATATAATCTCTATCAGATATTTAAAGTGACTAACTCTCTTAATCTGAAAATCGACAGGCAATAAGCAACCATGTATGTAGTTATACCTTAGATGAACACAAGTCAGTTACATCTACCTAAATTTTGATCATGTACCTACATATTTAACAATTCAAATGTCAATACATTTATTTGACCTTTTCTCACATTGGTATGTGATTTATCTCAAAGATACAACTCAAATTATTCTCATTAATTAAAGACATGATTGATCCCTACGCATTCTGTTCCTCCATCAAAATTTGTATTGGCTAATAAAAGCTCGCAACTTCCGTACACAATGCATGGTGGTGTGCTGCGGAAGGTCTGCTAAGAACGGCACGTGGTGAACTGGGTGACGTCGGCGACGTCGCCGACTCGCACCAACTCGCCCCGGGACGAGCTCGGACAGGGAGGCATTCTGTTTAGGTAAGCTTTTGTAATAAGACAATAGGAACTTATATTTTGCAAGGTAAGGCGACGTATAAAGAGACAACACATATAATTGCGATTGTTGAAAGGGTGATTAGAGAATGTAATCCTTTAATATTTCGAAGGTCCACATCATTCAATCATCATCAACAGGACTCCCTCAAAAATCGCCGCGACGACTGGCTTGTGTTGTACGTAGTCTGCTTTTACCTGCGACTGTCAGCAAGTCCGTTATAGCAAATAAAAACAAAATGTTGATCATTGAAATCGTAATTGTTAGTTTTGACAGTTTTCAATGTACTAATTTCAAATTCTTATGGTACCATCCAATAATTTGTATGGTTTTCAATAGTCGTAGGTACCAATTCACACAATTGCCGACTTTTGGCACAATTGTAATTGAACGATTTTTCATCGATCCACCTCGTGTCACTTGAGAACCTTTCTGTCCTAACGGCCGTCTCCGTTTTACAAGCGATGCGTTATCAAAACGAGGCGATGACAATTGCGGGGAAAAAAAACGAATCGCTTGCAAGTTTGCTGCTTACAAATTTTCGCCCGTTGACGGACGAATGAATTGACAGCAGACGGCAGGCAAGCTTCGTCTGGGGATATCGATCAAGCAATATATTCCATAAAGTGCAGCTCTGGAGAGGGCGGACCGGCGCCGGTGCCAGCTACGGTGCGGCAGTGGCATCGCGCGGGCCAAGCCAACCCCAAACCTTGATCCACGCAGCTAATTAACTCCTCTATGTACCAGTGACACACTTAACATTACCCTCTCCTCGTGTTTGTGTTGCCGGAGCTCGGTCGTAAGAACTGCTCCCGAAATATGGGAGAGATCAGTGCATGGTTCCAGCTAAAGTGTTTTAGAATCAGGTGTGCTAGTGTTATTCAAGTGTAAAATAAGATGAACGGGCGATCTGATGCTTCTACATCCACTGATGACGTAAAGGTTGGTTTTGGAAACTTGGATTTATTAGTGTTGAAGCGTTTGCTGGGTTACACTCAGCCAAATAGCGCAGCAGTGAGAGGCGTCGATGTAAAACGAGGCGTTGCAAAAATGATAACATTCTTCATATTCTCACACTAGTGTTTTGTCGACTTTTCTGCTCACTACTGATTTTTACAAATTTGGCAAATAGACTGTGCCTTATTCGAGGGGTAAGTCAAGAGTCTCCCTAACCAGCGAGCGTCTATGAGACAAACTATGAGAATGGAGGATATGCGGGATGTCAGTATAGAAGTACCCTATTGGAGTTCTGTAATTCCTGCCTACTCACAAGGAATCTGGCGTGATGATGTAGAGGATATATAGACAGAAATGTCATATAACGGAATTTTAACTGATGCCGACAACAGCGTTTAGCTATAATCCAATTCTACTAAAATACAAAAACAGCAAAGTTTTGCTCCATTTATTCAGTTTATACCCTTACCCATAACGTCTGCCGAAACCGAGACAGTTCCTCTCTTGAAACACCCATGAAGTACCCTTTGTAGTTATTAATGGTAACTAAAGATTTTGACAACTGCGCACGGAGTTCTATGTCCGAGCCGTAGTTGGGGCTTAGTTTTTGTACGGTTTATTTTTTCCATTTACATTGAGAGTCACAGTTACTTAATTTGTCGCCAGGACCGTCCCCTCTGCCTGTTTTACTTTACGCATCCATTCGGGGTACTATCTCCCGAACCGCCAACGATCGCCACAGCACCGCCCCACATCGCGCGAGCCTTCGTCAACATGGAACCCGTTTCACCTTTCACGTTCTGGAGCTCCTCCACCGAAGACTCCTACAACACCACCAGCACCGATTCCCGGCCTAGTTATGATCTTGGCAACGCAACCGTCCACCGAAACCCTGTCAACGTAGTCAGCGTGTCCCGAACACGGAAGTGTACCGTCGACTTTGGCAGACGAGATTCTCTCTCCTCCTCAATGTTTTCCAGCGATATTTGGTTCAACTCCAGCTCCAGTTGCAAAAGCAACGAGTACCCTCGCCGGCTGATCCCGTACAATAGAATACTGCCGCCGCTGCAGTTACCAAGTCCAAGGGATACATCCAATTTGGACAGTCCGGAAGATTTGTGGCCAAGAAAGTGTTTGAATCCGGAGAAGTTTTCGCTCCCACCTATAGAGATGCCTGCGGTGGAAGTTAAAGTGGTGCGGAATAGGAAGTTGAGTTTTGAGGGTGGTGCGTCGAGTGTGGAGTCGGTGCAGGACGCGCGGGAGGGGCGTGGTGCTGTGCGGCGCCGGCTAGGCGTGCGCAAGCCGCGCCGCGCCGCGCGCGCCGGTGATGTACGACGCGTGTTAGCGCGACTCATGCGGCGGTCGCTCAGAGGTATGTACTTACATAGTTATTTTGTCATCACATTGATTGGCATCGTTATTTTATCATTGATCTACACACACTTGGACGTTAGTCAAAGAATCCACCCACAAAATATCTATCTTCATCATAAATGTTCTTTCTTTATTATATACTTAGGTACCCACATTTATTAAATCGGGTGTTGTCGGAGTATACATTTTTTTTATTGGGATTTTGTAATAAGATTCACAATAACTATTAACGTTGTTATTTCTGTGGCTTCTAGTATGTACTTAAAGTTTTAGTTTCAGTAGTTGTTTCGTGCGGCTTTTATTTTTATATTTTCGTAACTTGTTACAAATCAAGAAAATTTCTATTTATCTATTTGTCTATATCATCACGCCAGATCCCTTGCAGGGTAGGCAGAGAGTACAGAGAAATCAGGAAAATTTAATTGAGGTTTTTGTAGCTATAATTCGAACCGATCCGATCTACAAAATGAACTAAGCGATAAAGATTATTTGATCACATTAAGACACTTTGCACGTGTTTTATCAAACAGTGGCCTTCTACAATTGGTTTTAGTTTGTCGTGCTTGTTTTGTGTAGATCCAACTGAGGTTTGAGGTTGAGGTGGGCACGCAAACTGGTCACGAACCTAATTTATACATGGACATCACGGTCATGGCTCATACTCAGGGCTATCACCTAATTTACCAATGTTAGACAAAGATTTCTTGAGTGGGGCCTCTGACTTTTCTCTTGAATAGGATAAGAAGCAAACGCATTTTGATATTCAACTTTGTAAAGATATAATTAATAATATTGATGTTCGTAATTTATATTGACAATATAAAAAAAAAGTTTATCGTCTACAACACAACTGCTTACCACAACCAGTCATCGATATTTCGTCGATGACTGGTTGTGGTAAGCAGTGTATACAATGTGAAAGTGGAAGGATGCAGGTACCGGGGAAGACCTAGACTATCTTACCACGACCAAATAAACCGAGTCTTATCTGATGGAAAAGTCAAGAGTCTCCGTAACCGGCGAGCGTGTATGAGACGAACTATGAGAGTCGAGGAAGCCAGAGAGGTATGTAAGGAAAGAACCTGTTGGAACTCTGTACTCTCTGCCTACCCCGCAGGGGATCTGGCGTGAGGTTATAGATAGATAGATAGATATTTCGTCTTCGTCAATATTAGCAATATCTCTTTAGTAAGGTTTCCAATACAATATTATTAGATTATAAGTCAAGTAATAATATCAGCCTATACTGCCCACTGCTGGGCAAAGGCCTTCTCTCACAAATCGTGGTGAGAGAGATTAGGTCATACTCCACTACGCGGACCCAGTGCGGATTGGTGGAGTAATAAGTCAAGTGATAAGACTCAATTCCGAGAGGCAACTTTTCAAAAGAAAAAATATGATTTATAATATTTTCAAGCAACGTTTTTGCAAGTTGTCATCGAACATAGAAGTGTCTGAGTTTTATCCGGTCACATATTCCCAGAAAATCTCCAAACTTCCTAGTTGTCTTTCCAAATCCGGCCGGATGACAGCCCTACCTATGCACATGTTACTAAGGGGTGGCGATCTCCTTTTGTGGTAAACAGTCGTGTGATTTGTATCACTGCATATGGTCACATTGTAAGCTATATAAGTGTGTCTCATCACGCATATATCCTTGAACAGGTAGACAGAGACGATATACTAAACTCAAACAATTGGATCGTGTATCGAGATCGATACAAATCTTTGTGTGATCCACAAATATTTGTTTTGGTCTGAATATTTGTGTATGAGAATTTAGTGTTTGTATATGCACTTACGGCAAAGGAATAATTCCTAGAGCTAGCCTAGGCTGCGTATTAAATAAAAATAATATCTTGAAACTCATGCTTTCAGTTGGTCGATATATCCTTTTTCTCCATTATAAGACTGCATTTTGTGTGCAGTGACAGGTGGCTAATTGGGGTGCTAACGTTACCTATAATTCACAAGATGCGATTGAGTAATACAGTCAACTGGCAAAAATATTTAAATTTTCCGAAGGCATTAAACAAGAAAAAAACAAGTGCGATATGAACTCTGGGAGTGTTCCACTTAACTGTCACTAGATGTCGCTATTTTAATTTTTCAGCGAATACTTCTCTTTACTTAGGCTGTGAAAGAAATGCCGCATTTCATCATTTTAGACAAATTTCATGATTTATGCCAACGAGATGTACCCTGTAAGTTTTAATAGTCATTATCTTTTGATTGAATTATCTAAGAAGCTTTAATTAATACGTATTATATATACATATTTAATTTACACGTCTAAGGCACCTTAAGAGTAAACTGACAGATAACTAAGGGTCCTATAAGGGCTTTTGTCTCAACCAATTATTACTGCTTGCAAGCGAAAAGGTTTCTAAACTGATCATGCTTAAAGTTCGTAAATATAACTGGGATAGGCCCAGCTGTATTCCACCGCAGTTGTGACAAACGAATTCAACAAAAGAACTAGTTGCGTTAACAAAGGACGGCGGATCTGAAGTCGCGGTACTTAAGTTACCTGCATTGAACGAGCGCGTCGTCTGTGACGAGGAATTAGGTCACCCACTTATACATGGCGATATCCCACGAAGTACGATATCCCCTAAACTGGGGAAGATAGAACAACACGCAAGCAGAGGCGTTTAGTTCTTTGTTGTGAATGATAGATGGCGTTATTTGCATGGAGGTAATTTATTTCTTCTTGCTAGATTAATATTTTGGCTTAGCTAGATTCCAAACTATAATAATTATGGATTAAAATAACAATGGCAATAGTTTTAATACAAAATATATTAATTTTTATTATACAATACAATTAGCTTATACTATTTGACAGGGCCGTAAACGATTTACACACAAATTAACAAACCCACAGGGGTCGTAGACAGCTCTGTTAGAGGCGTTGAGTTAACTTAGCTTGACTAAATTTGAATCACTGTTCCTACCACAGCTTAAGAAGTCTGACTTTTTTAATATGCTAATTTATACAAGGATAGTTTTTTGTCCTTTAATTTCGATAACGTACAATTTTTACTAGTAATTCTTTCTGAGTACAATGCTTTTCCATCTAGAATGTGCGAGGCTACCTAACAAGAGATGTGCTTTTTCGGTAAGATATCTAGTTCATGCCCTCCCCAAAGTGACTAAAGCTGTTAAGGGTCAACGGCATCCTGTCTCTTACACATAAGCATAAAGCCCGCTAATAAGATCGCTTGTTTTTCCTAAATTAACTTATTTTTCTATCACAATTAATTCGGGCGTAGTTACGAAAATAAAGGATTTCTATTATCTGTGCTGCCTTAAAATTGATGCCTTACTTACTGGAGAGCAACACCAAAAGACACGCTAGAAAGGGCGAGGAACCAGAATAGGTCTTAACACCAGTTTAGTCATCATAACAAGGCAACGCTATTGTCAAAACCAGATTGATTGATTAACGGGTTCACACATCCTCTGTGTATCCTACTGCTTGCTGGGAAGGCTTCCTAAATTTGGCTTCACACATTAAGGCAGTGTTGTAAAATCTATGTCCCTACTCAGAGTCCTCATTCCCAGCAGACCGTTCACTAGAATTGTCATCTTCATTGATTTCAACAGCAAAAATCTCTTTCTTTACTGTAACTTCTTCATCACTAAACCCTAACACGTCTTCTCTTGGTTCATACACTCCATTCACTTCAAGTACCGGCATTAAACCATCTGTCTGCGTCATTGTATGGTTCCTTACCTCGCGAATAACCTTTAAGATCTCCACTTTTGCCGTCAACTTTTCATCATCAGACATTCTTTTGAAGGATGGAAGTAAAGACATAAGGAAATGTTCGTCTTCGTCTATCTCGTCTAGAGAAAGGTTTCTCTTTTTGTTCCCTTTGGTGGAGTTACTGGAGACTGGTCGTTTTCTCCGGTCCAGGTCGTGGCTAGTCTTGTTGTGTCTCGGTTCGTCTTCAACCGTCACGTGTGGAAGTAGAAACGTCATATGCTTGTAATAAACGTACTCTTTTCGTTTTATGTCCTGCCCTTCTCGCACTTTCTTATCAATGGCGAGCTGACGTTTGAAGGTGTCCCGCAAGTTCCGCCATTTTCGGCAGAGCTCCACAGCTGTAATAAAATGATGGCGATTTAATTTTAGTGTCAAAATTGTTGTGCATTGACTTTAAAGTTCTAGTTCTACTTTCTGTTAGCTTAAAAATTCTTAGAAAGCTTTTAAGCGTGAATTTAATAGTTATTAAGCTTGAATGTTTACCATGAAGGGAATAGAATATCTATATAGTTATTCTTCTAGATATTTATGTCAACACGTCAGATCCTGCAGAATTGAAAATTTTAGTACAAAATATGAAGAGCACATTATTATACATGTGACGGAGAAGTCTTTGCTTATACTAATCATATGGGTTTGTAGCTTCCTATAACATAAACATTGTTAATAATTACAAAAGGCCAAAAGAATGTAAACAAACCTTGAAAATCTTTAGTAAAAGGTTCAACACAAACAGTCAGAGATTCTCTCCTTGAGAAATGTTAGCTTGTTTGTGTTTGTTATTATATCAGTTACTTTGTTAGTTAGGGTTTTTGGTTAGTCAGTACACCTCTGCCATCCCTGCTGGGGGAATATAGGCGTGACGTTGTTTTTTTTTGTGTCTCAAACGCGCATCGAAAGGAGCGGATTCTTGACCTAACCATCAGACAAATTAAGTCTGTAAGAACAAAATCTATTAGTACGAGCTATCTGGCGTGATAATCTTTAGGTGATGCACGCTCGACCTCTTATATGGTGAAACTGTAAAGATGTCAACAGAGCGTAGAGACATATAGTACATGTACACGTAGAACATAAGTATTTATATCATCAAGCCAGATCCCTTGCGACTTAAGCTTTGAGTACAGAGCTCCAACAGGTTATTTCCTTACAGACCTCTCTGGGATATACGGTGTCTCTGGTTTCCTCCACCCTCATAGTTCGTCTCATACTCGAACATGAATATAAGTATCGTAATTATGATTCAGATAATAACAGCTTTAGCTTACCTTTCAATTCTTTTTCAACTTGGGCCAGATTTTCCCAATTTTCTATGAGACCCTTAGCAATTTCCTGCCATACTTTATTCCTGAAATGCGCATTGTTCCTCTCTGGACAATCTTTCATATATAGGACCGGCCATTTCTCCACGGCTTTGATCAGCCGCAACGGCAGAACTTCCTCTAAAATCTTCTTCTTACTAGACATCACAATGTTTAACTATTGCAGTTGATAAAAATAAGTCCTTGTTTATCAAAAATCGCGCCATTCTCTTCCCGCATCGTGACTTTCACTCCATTGGTTGACGTTCGGTAAGACGCGGATCGTGACGTACAGATCCGAACAAATACGATCGCGTACGAAGTCGCACGAAGCTGACTGCGATCGTCGCTTGTCCGGAATGTCATGCGAATTACTTATTTTGATGCGTGATAAACGAGCGATAAATAAACTTCCTGCACTTTACACTATGCACAAAGCCAACAATATGGATAGATTCCAAGCATTGTTTGTGTATACAGTTTTGAGAACGAAATTTTAGGAAACACGATGTTTGGATGAGAGATAGATTTTGGCGGGATAGACGTAGCCTCGTCTCGGATGTATGTGGAGGACTGAGTGTAGTCGGAGCACCCCGCAACGCATCGCGGCCGACCGCAGCTGGCGGAACGGATGCGGGCGGGCGCGGGGAAAGGAAACCTCGTCACAAATTTAATAACTACTAAATAGGAGTAAATTAAGTGCTAAACTACTGTCAATAAAGTGTTTTAAAGTTTTGATTACATTTACCAGAACGATTTAACGAAAAATAATTACTTATTAATAGCACCGAGGTAAATAAATATATATCAATGAACAGGGGTCTATTGCTTGCGAATGTTTTGTTAAATGTTTGAGAATGCGAAATGGTCTGAAAGATCCTTAAAAGTCGTCTGTCAAAGTCAAAAATAAATTGTTGCATATGCCAGTATAGGAGCACTTACAAACGTCCCAATTATTACAATTTTATATCTACCATCGGATCAAAACTGTGGCTAAATGCTTAATCAGATTTAGGGTTTCGTACTTAAAACTGTAAAAAACGGAACTAAACCATTTTTACAGTTTCAAGTACGGAACCCTAAAATAACCGGACAATAGCGAGTAGGAATCGCACTCTAAGGGTCCGTAGCAGGGCCACTAAATAACGATATAATTACCAATTCACAAGCTTCTCACCGATCCCCCCAATGCTTTGACATCGCTTCTTTCCGCTCCGGATACGGACGACGACGATGAAGTCATAGGTCTCCTAGCCGACCGGTGCACCCGGTGGTGTAATTAAACCCCATCCCCCCGTAGCGCCTGTCCAAACCGAGGCCGTTCCTCCTTGAGGCGCCCTCGAGTATGTCGCCCCTTGCCCTTCTGGCTCGAGCGTAGTGGTTGCACGCTCGCCCTTAAGTCCGGTGAAGCTGTAAAGGCCTTACGGCTAACAGCGTCTATCACTCAAACACACACACACACAATTCACAAGAAAACTACAGTTTTGCCAAATTTTATAATTTAAGGCCAAGGGGATCCATATTTTTTTCTTACATTTACTCAATTTTATTTATACCGGCTGGACCGTCTACCTTAGTATTTTGACCTTGATTGTAACTTGATGAAGGCTGTTCCTGAGAAAAAGGGTGATAACCGTCGTACAGACAGCCTTCATGGCTTAGGCGGACTCCTTCGTATCAGCTTCGTGGTTTCAACCATCCGTTAGTTTCGAACCCGTTTCTTGTAAACACATAAATCCCGATCAAACACGGCTAATGGCGCCTAATCCTGGTGTTGTGCAAATCACTGATTAGATAACATTATCAGTCCATTAACGTGAGTTTTAGTGCTGGCTGGGTCTATTCGTTAAAGTGTAGGCCGTTCCATGTACTGGATTAAACAGTCGCGGGCACGATATCAGCACGGGATAACTCTTTGCGCAATCTACAAATCTTTTTTTCAGTCTGAATGATTTTGTGTGTGAATTTCAAGTGATTGGTTTAATAAGACTTACTCTACGCTCGCTCTAGTGTTGCCCAAAATCAGTCTTGGTCTTGAATTTTTGCAATACCAAGACCACCTAATTTTAGCAAGAACAAGACCAAGACCGACCCTGCAAGACTTGATTAAGACCAGCACTGATTCCGCGAGATTCTGGCGGTCTCGAAGTTCCGTGAGGACCTTTTTTATTTAACCTTGGTATTTCATCTCATTGGTCTTTCCCACCACCCTCAATCGATTACGATCCTTAGCGATCTCCTTTTAATTTTTCTCGAAAGCGTTCAGATAGATACCATTATAACTTTTTATAAGAACATTTGTATACATTGATAAGAAGTATTAGAATCAGAATCAAAATATGTTTTATTCATGTAAACCATTACAGTTTTTATGAATCGTCAGAAAAGTAACAGACTCTACCACCACTTCGGAATGTCATTCCTGTGGACAAGAAGGGCAAGAAACTCAACTACTCTTTTAAAACAGTATTTTTAAATTTTCTTTTTCCATCTACATTTTGTTGTGGGATATGGGAGAACGATGTAGGCTGGTCTAATAGGTAGGTCTAAGTTAAATTATACAAATTATACTATTCATGTGAATGGCTACCTGGTTCCCTCATTTACAGAGAAAGAAATGAGAAAAAAAAAGAAATATTTTACTAAATTAATAGAAGGAAGAGAGGGAATATGAAATAATAATAGCTAAACCTGGCAGGTTTGGAATCCTCAATATGAGGTATATAAATCTCGAATCGAGGGTGTTCAAAAGAGATTTTTACGATATCTGGATTATAAATTGTAACAACTCTCCGAAAATTACACCCATAGATGCAAAAGATACCACTTTTTACCACTGGAATAAAAGGCGACTCATTAACGATATTTCTTTCTTGCTTGGTGTTGCTAATGGTTCTATCGATAGCCCGAAATTAGTCGCGAAATTAGGATTAAACAAAAATCCAACAGCTCTTAAACAGCTACCGTTGCTTCACACTCCCTTTGCGACATCCAATTATAGAACAAATTCGTTTTTCTTACGTAGTACGCGATCATTCAACAACCTGTCTCGTGACTTAAATCTTGACATATTTTGTACCAACATGGGCACGGTAAGACGGCTCCTAACTGAACAATTTTTCTACGCAAGTGTGTGGCACTCAAACTGCAAGTATTGTTCATTTTATGTACCTTTTTTTTGTTGCTTTCTTTATTTCTCCGTGTTTTCTTTGTGGTTTTTTGTGTTTATTTATTTTTTCTCATTAAGTAATTATTAATCAATTGGTTTTCGGTGGATACCTTTTTGTTGGTCTTGTTTTCTTATTATTTTATTAACAAATTTATAATATGAAATTAGTGTGTAATAACATCGTACCGAACTGTGGAAGCTTGTTTGCTGTTAATATTATAATAAAATGTTGTTATTAGCCTGTAAGCTTTCTTAAAAATAAATAAATAAAAAATAAATATCAAAGTTGTCCATATTCAATCAAGTGGAGTTGGAACAGCCCCTATCCAAGTATTTTTGTCTTTTAAATAATCATCTAGCGTATAATAAGCTTGCTTACTTATCGTACGTTTAATACAAGCTTTAAATTTATTGTCACTAAGCTTAGTGACGTCAAGAGGAATTTTATTATAAAATCTAACACAGTACCCCATGAAAGAAGTGTGAATTGCGGTTGATCTAATTTATTTCTACTAGGCATGCCTTTTAAGTTCTGTAGTTTTCATATTTCCCGGCAATTTTGAATTTGGAACTGTTGAAAGTATTAGGATTAATGCTATTGTTTAGTCACAGCGTCGATTGGAATCTGTCAGGCTACGTACGAAATTGAATGTTTCTAAGGAAAATGTTCGTGCAATAATTTTCTACAACTTTAGAAGAGGCTTGACACGGCTTTAGTGTTTTGAAGAGCTAACATCTGTGTTCAGTAATGAAGCCCCATGTCTGCGGACTGTCGAACGCTGGTGTTTAGAATTCCAGCGTGGACATAATAGTGTTAGTGACAAATCTCGCGAAGGACGCCCAAAATCCGCCTTCACTGAAGATAACATCATTGCTGTGAGACAACTAATTTTCGAAGATCGTCATGTGACGTATCGAGAGGTAGAGGCTCTATTAGGCATCTCAAGGACAACCATTCAGAAGATCTTGCATGAAGCGCTTGGTGTGAGAAAGCTAGTTTGTCGTTGGATACCGCATCTGCTTTCCGACGATCACAAGGCGGCCCGCGTCAGATAGTGTAAGAAAACTCTGCAAAGGTTCAACCGAGGAGAGTCAAATCACGTCTACGACATCATCAGTGGTGACGAATCTTGGATCTATGCCTACGATCCTGATTCCAAACAACAATCTACAATCTGGGTCTTTCAAGACGAGCCAAAGCCGACTAAAGTTGTTCGTTCTCGAAGCACTTCAAAGAAGATGGTGGCCACGTTCGTCTTGGGCTGAACTTCTGCACACCAAATCTTTAGACGAAGCAGTTAATTATTTTTACAATAAGCTCTATGAACTTAGGGACAAATATGTACCGTTAAAGTCTAGACGAAAGATATTATATCCCTCTTGGTATAATACTGCATTGATCAAAGTATTAAAAGAAAAATATAAATATCATAAAAAATATAAAACTTATGGTAATTTAGCTGATTATCACTCTTTTTCCATACTTCGTCAAGGGGCCATTGACTTGGAAAAATCTTGTTTTACCACATATACGAATAAAATAGAATCCTCTATTATAAATAATCTCAAATCCTTTTGGTCCTATGTAAAAAGTAAGAGAAGTAATAGTATATTTCCTAGTTTAATGCAATATCGTGGTGAGAGTGCAAGTACAGGTGAGGAGATCAGCAATCTTTTTGTTTCTTACTTCCATTCTACATTTCAAGAACCTGATTCTATCGCCTCTAATGTAAGTGCTGGTGGGGCCTCTTATGTTAGTGAATGTATATCTTCTATTGGTACAGTTAAAATTTGCCCTTCTCGTATATTACCCTCGCTTAAGTCACTGGATCTTTCCAAATCTGGTGGCCCAGACTTTATACCCCCCCATATTTATTGTCAACTGTGCCGATAGTATTCTTGTACCGATATGCATTTTGTACCGGAGGTCGCTGGCGGAGGGCACAGTGCCACAAGTATGAAAAACTGCATTCGTTACCCCTGTACTCAAAAAAGGTAATTAGTCGGATGTCCAAAACTACCGCCCCATATCTAAGATATGTTTATTTGCTAAAATATTGGAGCGAGTTGTTTTTACTGCTGTATATGCGGCTGTAAAATGTAATCTTGGCGCCGAACAACATGGTTTCATCAAGAATCGCTCAGCAGCATCCAACTTAATCCTTTCACATGAAATTTATTACCGAAGGAATGGAGCAACGGGCGCAGGTCGATGTACTATACACAGATTATAGTAAATGTTTCGACCGTCTCGATCACAGACTACTTTTGCAAAAATTATTAAAGGCTGGAATCCATGGCGATTTGTACAGGTGGTTTTTGTCATATATAGAGAATCGTACGCAAGCTGTAGTACTACAGGGATATACGTCGAGATGGGCCAATGTCCCTTCTGGCCTGCCCCAAGGCTCAATACTGGGGCCTCTCTTGTTTATATTATTTATTGCAGACATTAAAAGCTTCCAAAACTCTTTTATTTGCTGATGACATGAAGATTCATAAACTTGTCAATAGTATATCAGATGCCTATAAGTTACAAGCTGATCTTATTAGATTCGAAGAATACTCTACCTATATCAAACTTCAGTTAAACGTGTCTAAATGCTCTCATATTACATTCTCGCGTCAAAGATCGAAAAAAATCGAAAAGAGAAAATCGTCGATCGACTGTTGTGCATAGACGTTGTTATTGATTGTTCCACAGTTTTTATTTGCAATGAGTAGATTCTAGTACATTTTTGAAGTGAAAGTGCTAACAAATCCAGCTTTATACTATTTTAATAATAAATTGATGTATTACAACCATAAAATAAGATCAATTTGTCGTCAAAACCAGTAACAATTATCAAAAATCATAAAATTACGATCTTTTTGTCGCGAGCTTTCAGCACGGAGGTGCAGTGACTGTTTCTCCTGGAAGTTTGAATTTTTAACTGCTATAATTATTTTAACCAACAGCGCTTACATCGCTGTGCTTATTAGACGCCTGGCTATTTTATTTTTATTTGGCTTGCACTAAAAATGACGCCCTCAATAAATAATTGTGCCGGGTGCAAAAAAGCGATCAAATCAAAGGAGTGGTTGAAGTGCTGCATGTGTACATTAAAATATGATTTGGAATGTGCCAATTACACAACGAAAAAGTTTAACCAACTGGATATGGACCAAAAATAGAATTGGAAGTGCCCTGAATGTCGTTGCAAGCAGCCAAAAGGTGACAACACAAATAAACCTATTCGTCCAACAACGACAACTCTAGATAACTCAGAGGTGAGCAATGTTACTGTACGTGCTAAGCAGAGTTGTTTATCCCCTGTAGTAGCAGATCAGATGACTGATTACATTACGAAAGACAAGCTACGCTCTATTCTAAAACAAGAAATCACTGTAGCAATTAAGTCAACTATGGAATATATGTTATCGGACCAATTAAAGACAATCAACGAACAGCTTTTTGGCTTTCAGACGTCTATGAATTTCCTGAATGATGTATTTGAGAAACTTAAGAGCAAGTTAGAAGAAAAAGAGAGTACTATCACGACGTTGAAAAAGCAAAATGACGACCTCCAAATGACTGTGAAAGACCTTAGTAGCAGACTGAATTCAGTAGAGCAACATATGCGTGAAAATAACGTGGAGATCGTTGGTGTGCCTGAGTTTCGCAACGAAACCTTAACTAATACGGTGTTGCAGCTAGCTAAAACAGTGGAGAGCCCTATGAGTGACGAATACATTCTTCAAGCAACCCGAGTGGCTAAAATAAACAGAGACAACAATAAGCCACGTTCGATTATAATAAAACTTCGTAGTTCACGCAAACGAGATGCACTGCTAGCTGCTGTTTCTAATTTCAACAAGAAAAACTCAAAGGACAAATTATCTTCGCAGCATCTGGGACTAGGTGGCGATAAAGTTCCAATTTTCGTCTCCGAACACCTAACGCCACATAACAAATCTCTTCATGCGGCAGCACGTAAGAAAGCGAAAGAATTAAATTACAAGTTTACTTGGGTGCGAAACGGTAAAGTATACGTACGCAAGGATGAAACTTGTCAAGCAATCTCAATTCGCTGTAACGATAGTCTGAGACTTATAACATAATAACATTCTAATTTATATGTCCTTGTTAATATTTGGAGATACTTGTGTTAAGATGATATGTTAATAATGCTTGATATATACTATCAGAATGTACGAGGCCTTCGAACTAAAACAACCGACATATTTAACCGAATATTACAGAGCAATTATTCGATCATAGCTCTCACTGAAACCTGGCTTAATTCGAGTATTGCTAATAGAGAATTTATTGACGCAAGGTACACAGTGTATCGGAGAGACCGATTTTTGTCCAGGGCATCCAAAAAGGACGGTGGTGGGGTGCTGATTGCAGTTGCACGCAATCTCCCTTTGTTTCGCATTCAATCTTGGGAAAGTGACTGCGAAGATGTATGGGTTACGCTGAAACTCAACATAAATAATATCTCACGTGATGTAGCAGTTAGTGTCGTCTACCTACCGCCACCCGTGAAATTGGAAACTTTGGACAAATTCTTCGAAAACACCTCTAAAGTCTTAAATCATACTAGTGACATAATCATCCTTGGTGGTTTTAATTTAAATTTTATAAGTTGGACGAGCGATTGCAATCAACAACTTTCACCATCAAATTACAACTGTGCCTTGGGCTATTCGTTGGTGGATTTTATTGGTTTAAATAATCTGAAACAAGTAAATAATATTTGTAATGTTGACAATAAAATGTTGGACTTAGTTCTCACAAATATGACAAACGATACTACCACTGTTCCCCCCAATGTACTATCCAAACTGGATTCAAGGCATCCGGCTCTGCTTCTGAACCTCTCTGCAGATCCGTCACTCGAATACCTTGAACCACGCCCCAGAAATGATCATAATTTTTATAAAGCTGACTATATTAACATCGTATTAGAACTTAATAATATTGACTGGCACGCTAGGTTTTCCGAAACCAGAACCGTTAACGATATGGTGTCGATTTTCTATGAGTCATTGAGAAGCATTATATCACAACATGTACCTAAACGAAGGACAAAGTTGTCGGTATATCCTCCGTGGTTTGACCGAAAACTAATTAATCTTTTCTCTGAGAAAGATAAGACTAGATCTAGGTACCGCAAGTACAAAAACCCTAGAGATAATCTGGAGTACGAAATTCTTAGAGAGCGTTGTCATAAGCTTACAAAATTTTGTTACAGTAAGTACATTGCTTGCGTAGAGTCAAATATTGAGAAAAATCCTAAATTACTATGGCGGTTTGTTAAAGATAAACGCAAAGGTGACCAATCAATCCCAGGCATAATGTACTCTAGTAACTCTTGCGAGAATGATGGCCCTGGTATAGCCAATCTATTCGCAGAGCAATTCTCATCTGTCTATAACAACACTTCTAACCAGTTAACATGTTCTGTTCCTACTTTGTCACATAAATCCTTGTGCAATATATATTTCAGTGAAAGGGATGTTCTAAAAAAAATAAAACAATTGGACATAACGAAAGGTCCTGGTCCTGAAGCTATACCACCAGTATTCATAAAGCGATGCGGTTCTTCTCTTGCCCTGCCGTTATCCCTAATAATAAACCAGTCCCTGAATGAGGGTGTTTTTCCGGAAGAATGGAAAAAAGCGCGAATTGTGCCTGTCTACAAAAAAGGTGAACAGAACAATGTACAAAACTATCGTCCCATTTCCATACTTTCCTGTCTCTCAAAACTGTTTGAATCTCTTGTCTGTCCTATATTAACGCACTACATGGATGATACCCTAACAAATGCCCAGCACGGATTTAGGACGGGTCGTTCAGTACACACAAACTTAGTGTCATACGTAACATATTTATCAAGGGAAATCGACAGAGGAAAACAAGTCGATGCAATCTATACTGATTTCTCTAACGCTTTCGACAAAGTTAATCATTCTCTATTAATAGAAAAGCTAAATGCACTTGGCATACATGGAAACCTAATACGCTGGTTTAACTCTTATCTTGAAAAGAGACCTCAGATTGTATCTGTAAAAGGATATGACACAAAAGTTTATTATGCGGATTCCGGAGTACCACAGGGCTCCCATCTCGGACCAGTCCTATTTTCTGTGTTTATCAATGACATTGTAAATAGAATTCAGCATTCAAAATTCTTATTATATGCTGACGATCTGAAAATATACAAAACAGTGAACTCATTATCGGACACGCATCTCATCCAGTGCGACATTGACAACATTAGGGACTGGTGCCGGACGAACGGTATGACTCTCAATGTAAATAAATGTTGTCATATAAAGTTTACAAGGAAAAAAATAACTACGCGGTCCTCATATTGCATTGACAGATCAATACTTAAAGAAATATCTGAAATTAAGGACCTGGGAGTTAATTTGGACAGCAAATTAAACTTTAACCATCACATAAATGAGGTTGCCAAGAAAGCTGCCAATATTATCGGGTTCATAAAACGAAACACTAAAGAATTTCGTCTTCCAAGATCAAAAATAATTCTGTACAACTCTCTTGTACGTAGTCATCTCGAATACGCAAGTGTAGTTTGGAGCCCCATATATACAGTTCAGTCACAGCGCATAGAAAGCATCCAGCGCATGTTTACTCGACATCTGGTTTTCATGGCACCAGGAATATCACATAGAGTCCCATATAACGACCGGCTAAAATATCTCAAAATGGACACACTTAAACACCGACGTATAATCGATGACATAGTTTTCGTGAATAAGGTTATTAGTGGCAAGATAGATTGCAATTATCTACTGGAAAACATTGCGTTCGCTGCACCTAGTAGAATCCCCCGACAACCTATAACTAGATCTTTCCACATACCGCTATTCAGAACCAGTGTTGGACGGAATTCTCCTCTAGCTCGATCCTGTTCAGAGTACAATGCCATTTGCAAAGTCTCGACCAACTTTGACATTTTTCACGATACTTTACATAATTTTAAGAAAAAATTATCTCAACATTTTATTTCTTCATAACTTATATACATTAAAATTCTCCGTATTGTTTTCATTTCTGGATGATTAACTTTTATGAATTAATTAATTTTCATATATAATAAATTTCTTTTTCTTATTATCTTAATAATTAATTTATAACTATTCATTCGTTTCACTGTCAATTAATGTATTTAACCACTTCCCATTAGTGTGATATTTTATAATTGGTTAATTCTAATGTAATATGCAAAATCTTAATCAATGTTGTGTACATCTCTAATTGATATGCATATAAGAACAATATCTTATCGTCCTATGTTGTATGATTATAATATGTATATTGTTGATGTACCTTTAATAATAATAATAATAAAGATCGGTGATTGTTTTTGATTACATACTAAATAACCAGATAATAAGCAAAGTAAGCAATATAAAAGATCTAGGTGTCATATAGGACAGTAAACTTCTCTATAACCAACACATAGACAACATAGTAAAAAGGGCATCAAAGGCGTTAGGGTTTATAATGAGGACTACGGCCGATTTCGATTCTCTAAAACCAGTCAAAATCCTGTACTGTTATTTTGTTAGAAGCCATTTGGAATATGCCTCACAGGTTTGGAATCCTCAATATGAGGTATATAAATCTCGAATCGAGGGTGTTCAAAAGAGATTTTTACGATATCTAGATTATAAATCGCAACAACTCGAAAATTACACCCATAGATGCAAAAGATACCACTTTTTACCACTGGAACAAAGGCGACTCATTAACGATATTTCTTTCTTGCTTGGTGTTGCTAATGGTTCTATCGATAGCCCGGAATTAGTCGCGAAAATAGGATTAAACAAAAATCCAACAGCTCTTAGACAGCGACCGTTGCTCCACACTCCCTTTGCGACATCCAATTATAGAAGAAATTCGTTTTTCTTACGTAGTACGCGATCATTCAACAACCCTTCTCGTCACTTAAATCTTGACTTATTTTGTACCAACATGGGCACGGTAAGACGGCTCCTAACTGAACAATTTTTCTGAGCAAGTGGCACTCAAACTGCAAGTTTTTGTCCATTGTTTTTTGTACCTTTTCTTGCTTGTTTTTTTTTGTTGCATTTAAGTTCTTTCTTTAAGTGGTTTTTTGTTTATTCTTTTTTTTCTCTCATTAAGTAATTATTAATCATTTGTTTTACGGTGGATACCTTTTTGTTTATCTGGTTTTCTTTTTATTTTATTTTCAAATTTATTATGAAATTAGTGTGTAACAACATCGTAACTAACTGTGGAAGCTTATTATTAGCTACTTGTTTACTGTTAATATTATTATAAAATTTTGTTATTAGCCTGTAAGCTTTCTTAAAAATAAATAAATAAATAAATAACTGATTTGAGCGAATGGAAAACGTAGTAAGCGAATAGAAAGTGTATTAAGCTACGTGGTGAATACTTTGAAAAACAATAAAAAGTACTATAAGGTTCTAGTTGCTTTTTCCTTCAAACGACAAAACTAAAAAGGCATGCCTCGTATGTCGCGTATTATAGCAATGCCCATCGTCTAGCTGATTAAACAGATCTTTATTTTTTCTTGTATACATTATGTTTCCATAAATATACTGACATGGGACCATCATAATATTGGCTTCCTTAAACAATTCTCTGAGAGATTTGCGACTATCTGAGTTATAGTTTTGTTTTTTTTTTTTTTTAAACGTTGCCCCACACTAGGATTTATTCCTGTGTCGTGGATGCGTTTACAAACATGAAAATTCGCATACACAAATACCCAGACCGGAACAAATAATTGTGGATCACACAAAGATTTGTCCCGTGCGGGACTCGAACCCGCGACTATTAGACGCAGTGGGCATAGCGGCTTAAGCTCTTAACTACTGCGCTAAATCGTCCGTCAAAGATGGCTCTTATAGCCCTTTTTTGCAAGATAAAAATAGACTCAATGTCAGCTGCCCTACCCCACAATAATATACCGTAAGACATGACACTATGAAAGTAACTGAAATAGACCAACCGCGCTGTGTCCACATCAGTAAGATGTCTGATCTTTCTTACGGCATAGGCAGCGGCAACGAGCCGTTTACCTAAAATCTTAATGTGAGGGCCCCATTGTAATATGTAATTAGGTCAATGCAAGACTCTTGCTCAAGACCAAGACCAAGATCAGGTGACTGACTGACTGACTGACTGAAGACCAGGGTCAGTCTTGCTTTCTCGAATCTCGTCTCTCAATACTAGTTCGCACAAGCACTTTTTCAATGAATGGAATGGAATAAATGGCAATCTGTACATTTATTAAAAGCGCTGTTCAGCGCTTTAGCACCTTGCGTTGAAAACGCGTCTGTGCGAATGAGGGGTTAGTGAATACAATTTTTTCTCTCTGCTTGAGTTTGTAAAGCCGTCCCCCCCTTTGGAAACGAGGGAAGTGGGATTTAATCTATTCCTATTTCTCGTTTTTTTCTAATTAAATACGTTGCGGGTTCCAATATAATTAAGACGCTCCCCGAGAGACGCGGGGCAAATTGGGCAGTCCTCTAAGTGTGTCTGTGTTGGATAGTCTGCACCGGGTGTCTACAGTTACAACAAGGAGACTCAGTGATGACAACTTAACGTTATCAATAAAAAAATATAACTCAAGTCAAATCAAAATTTCAATACATCATTTCTTACAATATTGACGGAAACCTAGTGACCTAGTTTCTTTCAACCTAAATCAGTTGAGTTTTTTCATTAACGTTGAAGGCGTGTAGGTGGAGATGTGTGAGCGACGCGACGCTCGACGAAAGCGTGTTCATAGTCCCACACGCATTCCAAAGAAGCCGAACGAATTAGCGTCTGCTGAGTGGCGACTTCCTGCCACCAGTCCCTCGTTGTATTACCCTTCCCACTCTTTAGAACTATACCAACGTCCTGTCAAGTTTAGCGTCCCATGTATCTTAATACAGGTCATGATTTTATTGGAAAAATTTAAATAAGAATAATTTATTGTTTAAAAAAAGACTTAACAACTAACTTTTTTTTCCGATGAGCTCCAAAGTAGATAAAACATCGATACAGACGTTTTACCTTCTTTGGAGTTTACCTAAACTATGAGTAAACTTAATCTATGTTACAATTACTCGCTTAGTTGTTTGTTATTGTATCTGTATAATGGTATAAATTATGGTTAATTTCAATTTGGTGAAATAGGTCTTCTAAATTCTAGCGCAGGCGGCAGAGGTGTACTGTGTACACGCGCTCGCTGACGATGTTAGTTTCTAATTTAATAGGATAATTCAAGATTCCGGATAGCTACTAAGAACTTTTCGATAGAAACTGTCCGACCTAAAATCCGAACCCAGGACCTCGTAATCACCTGTAACATTATGCGCTACCAGACCATTAAGGCAGTTAAGATTTTATTAAGTAGTTAACTTACCTCTGGTGGCAGAATTAGCTACTAGAAACATTATAATGTCCGATTCAATTACAGCCTTCCTCCCTGTTACCTACTTAATCAAATCCTCATGCATCAATTCGCACTTGAGTAGCTATTAAATGATAATCCTGCTAAGCTCGGATACTCGTTGACAAAGCGTTTACTTAACGCATGCTAATTAAAACAAATGTTGATACATTATGCGGCAAAACTAGTTCGGGGAGGTAAGTGAGTAATCTCATTGAGCCTTCCGCGAGACCTCGCAGCGGCCGGCGAGCGAGCGAGGTCAGTAAGGCATGGAATGATTGCTAATTTTTATTTAATTTCATTTGATGAAATTACAATTTATATTCGCAGTGAATTCACATGTGAAATGTTATAGGCAATGATTTTTAAATTGTTAAGGGCTAGTGTTAAGTGGCGGCGGATTTGCTGCCGTTTGCTACTAAAGAACTAATATGTTTCTCTGTACTTTCTGCCGGCCCCGCAAGGGATCTGACAGAATTAATTATGATCGAGCTGCTAAATGATGATATCCAAACAATATGTGGTTTCATAACAAGTGTCATTTTAGCAGCTATTGTGTTTCGCAACAATATTAGGTGTGACGAATGAAAAAATAATTTCTGTTATGCATGATATTGCATGTTACCTGTGAAATGTACCATGCCTAGCTAGCGGTGTGTGGAGCCCGCTGGCCAGTGTTGCCAATTTCTGTTTGCGTTTTCGGCCCGAAATCTAGAACTCCTTTTGTGTAAATGAATATGCGGTACCCAAGAGCCTTTTAAGCATCACCGGATAAGAGTGTGAGCGTGCAAGAACTATGCTTCTCCCGGAAGGGCAATGGGGGTAACTAGCTCAAGGATGACTTAAGGATATACGGCCTAGGCTTGACCAGTAGTATATGGAAAGATATAGGAACAAAAATTAGGTGTTTCGTTGTGGTGCTCCGATCAAGTTGGCGGGAAAGGGATTCTTTTACCTATCAAAATTGGCGTCTTATCCTGAGTGCATTATTTGTATACGGCAGAAGAGAAGTGAGCTTTTGTTGTGCTCTTTTGTGTATGTCGTTAACATAACGTGTAGGCGTTCGGAACGCCTTTGATCGTTCATTTTGGGATTTGAACCAATCTAGTTCCTGTTATGTGACAGAAGGAAAGTTAGTCTAGCGTAACACAATGTTTACCTATATCGAACGCCTTTGATCGTCCGATTTGAGCTTTCGGACAATGCAGTTCTTTTTTAATCCCCAACGCGGTGTGATTTATAAAATTGCGTTGGCAATACGGCCGGCCGGCCGCCGTCGCCGCAGTACTACCCGGCCCACCACCGCGGCCGTACGCGTTTACTTGATACGCACGTCAGTTAGAACCCCCATGGGCTGAACTGAGACGAGCGTTTTCACGCGACAATACCGAAAAGTTGTCGAGTTCAAAATCGTGTTACCGCAAAATCCCTACAGGGAGTCGGACGCGATTCTCTCGGAACTGCATTGACGAAACACGGAGCTTAATTCCGTCCGTCGATATTTGCTTGAGTTTAAACGGATCCGTCCAGCGAAGGTCTGCAGGAGTTGGTGGTGCCGCCGCTCGACCGTCGACCAGTACACAAGTTAGTATCGATTTTCCGCACCACTTTCTGTAGTTTTTTAAAGCTCTGCGATCTCTGTCCACGACATTGCTTGGCGAAGCCGAAGCATCGCAGCACTTAAATTTTTAAAAGTGGATGTCGTAGTTGGTTTGTCGGTTAGTTTGACGTTCATTTATATTGTTTCCAGTTGTTTTACGACTTGCAATTAGTTCTGAAAAGTCTTATATATTTACTTTAATAAGTTATAAATAACTCACGTCTACATCCTACAGGGATAGACAGAGACTACGGTTTGCTGTGTTACAATTCTGACACACTTCTTTCGCTTCATCTCCATTCATTTCCGCGTTTCTGTCGGTTGACGAGGAAAGACCATTAATCTGGTCATGGTAGGTTTTCCTTGAACATCTTCCGAAAATAATAACTTTCCTCACATTTGCTAGATATATTCCCTACTTAAATTCATGGGGACTTACTGGCATGTTAAAGGTATTGACATAAATTAATAGGTAAACTGGATTTATCGCTTTTTAAAGTTTATTCAGGCTTTTCAGATATTTTGTCGCTCTAGACGTTGTAGGACTTCGTGTTCAAAACATTGTCTACAGTTTGTCGCAGTTGGCGGTGTAGTGATTACATGGATTGATATTTTGAAATTCACACAAATTGTTTTGGTAGTCAAAGGACGGTGTATTATAGACAATGGACTAGCTGAGTATTATTTAACTTTATATCAGCAACACTATCGTTTACGTAATTGCATGTAAACTTCTATACTAATGAGACATTCCTTGCTTAATGAGTTGAGTTCATATTCTATTCACTTGCACGGGAAGCGAGGTCAGGGCAATCATGTGAAGCGCCTACGTTCATTCCCTTGCCATCTCTGTCGGCGGCTTAGTATAGTGGTTAGAACGTCGCTCCGTTTTTAAATGAATTAGGGGGGTCTGTTAGGAAAGTATCTGTGGGTACTCTCTGCCTACCCCGCAAGGGATCTGGCGTGATTATATAGATAGATAGATTAAGGTCCATTGCATTTTTGATACTCATAAGACACAGGACCACTTGGTGTTATTGATAGTGTTTTTTCGTTTTTTTCTAATTTTCTCGTTGGTTTTACATTTTTTTTCAGTCTGTAAGCGAAAACATATCCAAAAGAAGCCGTTGAAAGAAGGAAGAACGTTTTGCTATAGCCAAAACGGTTCAGGTATTTGTATCTGCCCTTATTGGCGTCCTAAAAATCAACTCTATATATATTGGCTTATGTAGAGTTGCTTGAAACTCAAACGCAACTTCCATTGAGAAGCACCGGCGAGAAATTTAGCGGATTAGTCTTTTTTCATTCACATATTTGATTTAAATATACGAAGTTTACGTTTAGCTAAGAGTGTTTATAGGTATACAATTCGTTACAGTGATAAACTGCACGGTTGCCACGATAACGTGATCACAGAATACGGTTGGACATAAAAATATAAGTAATATAATTGTATAAAGTTGTTTTTAAGTAACAATTTAATTGAAATCGGTAGCTATTATCGTTACAAGGATAAATATGTGCACGTCAAAGTAAATCGGAATCGTTGAAAACATTTGTCTTAACATACATACCGAAACGCCTATATTCCTCAAGCGGGGGTGGCAGAGGTGTACCGTGTACACCTATTTTTCGCCGACGATGTTAAGTCCTATGTGATAGGGGGGGCGAGCCTGTTGCCATTTTATCGGGCACAATGTCAGACTCGGGATCGATACGGGCCATTTTTCTATAGTTTTTTTTTGTATTTTTTATATTAGCCCTGTTAAGAAACTGTCCCACTGTTGGGCACGGGCCTCCTCTCAAACTTAGAGGGTTTAGGTCATAGTCCACCACGCTGGCCCAGTGCGGGTTGGCGGACCTTACACACCTTCAAGAATCTCTTAGGCATGCAGGTTTCCTCACGATGTTTTCCTTCACCGTTAAAGCAAGTGATAGTTATTTTTTAATACGCACATGCTTTCGAGGTGCATGCCTGGGTTTGATTCCGAGACCTCTGACTTTGTAGTCCAACGGTCTAACCACTAGGCTATCACTGCTCTTAGTGCTAGTATAGTTTTTTTTTATACTTACAAATATTTGTAAGTTCAAGCGTTTTTGCCATACTTATTACTGGAATCAAACATGAGGCTCACAAATAGGCCATTTTAACTATTTTTTTTCGTGTCCTTGGTGCTTTACAGCTGGGCTTATCCTTGTTGTAGTCTCCTTCTCTATGGCTGATCTGCCAATTTTTTGTGTCTCCCGCTTTGCAAATGACAGAAGTGGAATTTTATTTTCCTGCTCCTGCTGTTTTTCTTTCTAATTAAACTTCTTGCGGGTTCCAAGACAATCAAAGCGATTCCCGGGACACCCCAAGGTTCAAACCTTTGTGTCATTTAAGGAGACCATTGTGGATCCTGGCTTACAGGAGTTACAATGGTGGGAATGTGTGGCGGGCTTAGTCCCAATGAAAATTACTTACATAATATTGCTTAGTACGTAGTTTAATGTTAATAAGTCAAGAGTCTCCGTAACCGGCGAGTGTGTATGAGACGAACTATGAGAGTGGAGGAAGCCAGAGAGGTATGTAAGGAAAGAACCTGTTGGAACTCTGTACTCTCTGCCTACCCCGCGAGGGAGCTGGCGAGATGATATAGATAGATAGATAGAAGTCAATTATAGCCACCAACTGCCCATAATTTTTTCTTCAACTCTACTCGTATGTAGGTTGTCTGCAAGAGATTGATTTTAGTAATAAGACCGCCAATTTTACTACTATCTTTTCTTTGTTTTTCTACTGTGAATATGTTGGTGTACAATGAAGTGTTATCTATCTATTTATCTCTACTGCCTCGTTGGTCTAGTGCCAAAGCACGTTGGACAAACGTAGTTTTTCTAAAGACAACTTCCCAGCATGACTTCGGAGTCTGGAATTGTGCCCGGTATATGATAATAGGCTCGCCCCCTATTACATGGGACCTAACATCGTCGGTGAAAAGTGCTCTGCCATCCCCGCTTTGGGAATATAGGCGTGACGGTGTTTATTTTTTTTATTCTATCTATTTATAGGTATGATTTTGAAAAGAAAGACTATTTCCACACAAAGCGATGTTTTTCTTTCTATTTAGAATCACGGTTTCCAATAGAACAGTGCAGTGGGCAGGCTCAATCAAGATGAACCGATGACCTTCACCAGGTTCTAGGTAAAAATTAGATGCGTAAACCACAAAGCTGATCATTATGGCATTCTTGGGGAAGGCCTTTGTCCTACAGTGGAGGTCTTTCAGCTGTGGTTGATTTAGAAGTATAGGAGATAACGGATTGATCTTCGTCGTGCTTTCTAGTGCGTTCTGGTAGAAATTGGATGAGAGAATTCGAGGACCTAAAAGTTTCAGAATCATTGGGATCGTTCTCACGAAGTAAGTATAAAGAGCGGTCCGCCCGAGTAACTAGGCACTGTATTTCAACTGGGTCCTGACGTCATCGCGATGGGCGTGGTTTACCTCAAATTGCCGTTCTCGGCTAGATGCCAAATACAGAAGTGGTTGGGGTGTAACGTCCTCTCTAACCCGCGCCACCCCGCGCAGTGTCACCCTTAATTGTGTAGGGAAATCTAATAATACTATTCGTGATCGTACTACTACCCTAGGATTTATTCATGTGTCGTGGATGCGTTTACAAACATGAAAATTCACATACACAAATACACAGACCGGAACAAATAAATGTGGTTCACAGAAAATTTGTGCCGTGCGGGAATCGATCCCGTGACTATTAGATAGTGGGCGGAGCGGCTTAAGCTCTTAACCACTGCGCTAAATCGTCCGTCAGATTGTTCTTACAATTATAATAAGTGATCAAACGAACTTACCTGGGCCTTTATTCGCTATGTCACATGCGATTTCCCGCAAGTAACGTGTGACGTTATAACAAGCAGTAAACATAAACACACTTCCTTGACGAGCCTTCGCGTGGAATTACAAAATGGTATTCGGTATGCCGTAAGGAATGTTGTCTACGGCAATTTTATTTTTAATTTGATATTTCGCTGGATTCGTTCATAATCTTACATCTGTTAATTCCGGTAAAGTATCGGTTTTTCGAATATTCGTTTCAACTTATTCAATTTCGGTAAAATATATTTATATGTGCTGATAACATGGTTTTAAGTATGTGTCTATTGAAAACTAAGTAAATAAGTAGGGCCAGATATAAAAAAGGCAACTTTAATTAACATTAAACAAAGATCCAAGTTTTAGAACGTACGAATGTCAAATACAATAACATATACCCACACCTAAACAAACAAAGACTTGTCCCACACATATATGTAGTCTGTTTTTTTAAAGTGGTCAATTTTACATAAAAATATTGTGTGATAACTTAAGGCAATACAATTGGTTCAAAATTAGTTTATTTTATTCATTCATTAATTCCCCAATCTTTGCTCTTCGTCCGAACCGACCACTTTAGTGTCTTTAGTTGTCACACCATGTTTTTTCATAAAATTGGCCACTTAAGAAAAACCAGACTAAACCTAGCACCATTCCGATCTCAGCCTTGAACCTATTCGCACCTATATAAAAGCCCTTTTTAGCTGCTGCCGCCTACGCACTTGACTGGCGAGTCAGGAGGCCGCCGTTATTGCTGCCCGCGCCATATTTTCAGCAACCCTTACAAGCCCTTTCTTCCCTCCTATCAGATACCGATATCACACACAGCATTAGACACCGACCTCGCCGGCGACGTGGAAGAATCCCTTGTCCGCTGGCCAGTGCATCTCTGCACTGGCCAGCGGACAAGTTTCTTTCATGTTCACCACGGCGAGACACCTAATGTATGCCTTCCCCCATAGCAACAGCTCAAGCCTAGGCTGGTCCTCCCTGAACCTAGTTGCCCCTATTCCCTTCTGCCCCCCACTCCGGGGATACCGGCGTGACGGTGTTTATTTTTTATTTTAAAGTTTGTTTTGCAAATATACATACAGTGAATTAAAAGGTATACTTTTTTATTTAGTTTATTTACTATGTATCTTTATCTTTACTAGCTATCTAGGTACACAGATACATAGATAGATACATAATCTATGTATCTATCTAAATTAAAGAATTAATAAAGAAAATAAGAAATAAAATAATAAAAACATCATCAAGCCAGATCCCCTGCGGGGCAGGTATGTATATATATGAAACAAAAGTATAAATGAAACAAAAGTAATTGGTAAATCAATAAGTTTTATTTATGAATAACAAATCAATAATCACATGCAAGTCATTTGGTATTGTTAAATGGAAACTTGTAAGTCCTCATAACAACAACACATACCATCTTTGTAACCTATGACCACAATAAATGCTATTTTATTTGATTTGAACAACAAACATTCAAAATTATACAGTTTGGTATACCACACAGTAATGGTTCCACTTTGCTACCAAGGTTAACACACCATAATTATGCAGCTATAATTGAAAAACAAATTGAAATAAAAACATTTTTCTTTCATTCATTAGTATAAAAATTCCCATCACACATGACATCGCCGCACATCTTCCTCTACAAGAATGGGTCAACTTGGGTGTTCTTATTTTCTCAACCATCAGCAATTCTGTAAAAGAAGTTTCATATGAAAGATATGATTTTAGATGCAAAATTAGTGCTTCATAATATATGCAACACATAATTTGATGAACAATTAAGACTCACTAATAGAAAATGCATTATAATAACCCTACATTCTACTTGTAATGAAAATTGATAATGAAAAATAGCCTATTATGTTATTTTAGGTCAACATCATCCACCTATGCCCTATAATTAAATCAATGATACAAATATTTAATTCACCACAAAATCAATAATGTAGCACACCACAAATTATTTGTCTTTATAAAATAACAAAAGTCACATTTATTTTAGTAGATACGTACCTGTTTTTTATGATCACAGTTTTAAATGCGCCTCTTAACGCATTTAATTGTTAGGTTAGGTCTTTCCACATTTCTCGATGACCTTCCTTGAGGAGAACAATTGATGTACCCAGATTCCACCCGTGGGTGGGTAAATATGCTAATTGGGCTGTAGAAGCTTTCGTCCGGTTCATTGTGACTACAAACTAAAACAAAACACCATAATAAATATGTACACTATTGTTGAAATTGAGAAGTTCACTTTAATAGATGAGCCACCACAATTTTCCAATGTTACTGGTTATGAGTAATAATTTATTACTACGACGACGACGCGATGATCATAATATATCATTTAAATTGCAATAAAACTATTTAAAAATGTTTCTTTACATTGAATTACCTTAGCAAGTTTTTAACATGTTTTCAATAACACGCAAGCGCGGAGCGTGTTATTTTGACAGTTCGAAACATGGCGTGTGACGAGCCTTGTCATGTTTTCAAATCTGA
Source organism: Phalera bucephala (assembly GCA_905147815.2). NCBI lineage: Eukaryota > Metazoa > Arthropoda > Insecta > Lepidoptera > Notodontidae > Phalera > Phalera bucephala. Next base: position 1,293,903 of record LR990627.1, read on the forward strand.
CAGTGGCATACAGAATTCCATTCCACGCCAATAACACGTATGTTTGATAACACGTCTTATTTCGTGTTTAAATTGTCATAGCGAATAAGGGCCCTGAAGTGAAGTTCGATCATTATTATACGAAGTCCTTCGTTCGAAGATATAAACTATATTAGCAGCTCTCTCGAGTCGCTTGGCAACCGCGCGTCATTCAGAGAATTAAAAAGGCAACGCCGCCTCTATGGTATCTGTGGACATAACCTCTGCAAGCATTCCTTTTAGAAGTAGTACATTTCAACTTTACCAACGGGCAGGGCGGGTTGGGTACTTATATCTTCGAACGAAGGACTTCGTATAATAATGATCGAACTTCACTTCAGGTAAGTTCGTTTGATCACTTATTATACTGTGTCCTTCGTTCTCGATATAAACTATATTAGCAGCTGTTTAGAGCTATAAGGGTAAAGTTGAAGTATACCACATAAAGGTTTGTTTTTTTTTTTTTGAGCGTGACCTCTAAAAATAACATATCATTAGTATATTTGTACTATAACACATTCCCGTTCTTTGTTTTGCCATACAACACAAACACAACAAATATATACACATATATTGTTTCTTACAACCAGTCTGTCTAACTTATTTAAAATAAATTTATATAATCAAATTCTATAACATATTATGTTATGTAGTGTAGATCCATCCCAACAAAACCTTTAAAGCACCTGTTATATACCTTTATACCACACCTGTTGTCCAAAATTCATTAATACCGGGTAATATTAATCAATCATTACTTATCAGATGATGATGATGATGATGATGATTGATCCGACCGATTTCGGCCATGGCGACCACTTTAAAGACCCCTAGTCAGAGTAATGCCGCTGATGCGCTCGAAGATGGCTTATGTAGCCTATCTTCGCGGCGAAACTCCGTGCACATTGAGGGCACGTAAGTACGCCGTTCTCATAGTTGTATGATATGGCAGCAGGTGAGCGGGCCTTTAACTGATTGCGTTTGGCGTCAAGGTCAGCTTTACGCTGAGCCTCGAACTCGTGTACTTGGCTGTTCACCATCCTGCGCCATTCTGGCCGCTGTGCTGCCAAACGTTCCCAACGAGAGGGCTCTATGTTGCATCTCTTCATATGTCGCTTTTGGACATCCTTGTACCGGAGGAGGGGACCGCCATGATTCCGCTTGCCCTTCTCCAGTTCAGAGTAGAAGATGCGCTTCGCCACTCTTTCCTCCGCCATACGAGATACGTGACCGCACCACCGAAGCTGTCGACGCATTAAATAGGCCTCAATGCCACCAACATTGGCTCGTCGCAGAACTTCGGTATTTCGCACTCTATCGGACCATCTGATCCTCATGATGGTACGGAGGCATTTAAGGTGGAAGCGATCCAGAGTGCGAATGTGGCGGCGGTATACACACCACGTCTCAGAGGAGTATAGGAGGTTTGGCAGCACGATTGCCATATACACCGATATCTTAGTGGGCAACTTAAGGTTATGCGAGCAGAAGACCTTGGTACATAGCTTGCCGAATGCCGCAGCTGCGGTACCCACCCTGCTATTGATCTCAGCATCAAGGTCACACTTGGATGTTACAGTGTTCCCCAGATAGCGAAATCTATCCACCTGCTTTAGCACATCCTCACCAAGTTTTATGGTCAGTGTCTCGTGACCGTGCATGTCCAGGGACATCACCTCCGTCTTATTGACACTGATCTTTAAGCCAAACTTAAGGCAGGCTTGGTGGAATGCGGACATCAGCTGTTGCAGGCCGTCTAGGGATTCTGATAGGAAGCACAAGTCATCAGCATACATGATCTCAGTGATCAGTGCGTAAGAGACTTTAGTGCGAGCCTTAAGTCTAGCCAAGTTGAAAAGGCTGCCGTCTGTGCGGAAACGGATGCGGACTCCCTGAGAAACAGTGTGTAAGACCTCTCTAACTACCACCGCAAAGTATAAGGCGAACAGAGTAGGCGCTAAGACACATCCTTGCTTCACCCCACAGGTAACGGGGAAGAAGTCTGTCTGTTCACCGTCTACGGCAACGCAGCATTGCATGTCGTCATGCAGGAGTCTAAGAAGTCTCACAAACTTTTCCGTGCACCCGAGCTTACCTAGCACCAACCATAGAGCTTCCCGAGGCACGCTATCGAAAGCCTTCTCCAGGTCAACAAAGCAAAGGTACAGCTGACAGCCCTGTTCCCTGCTCTTTTCTTGCAGTTGACGCACAGAGAATATAGCTTCGCATGTGCCTCGGTCCGGTCGGAAGCCAAACTGGGTTTCAGGCAGAATCTTTTCAGACAAGTTCTTTAGGCGGTTTAAGAGAACTCTAGCAAAGACCTTTCCGGGGGCTGAAAGGAGCGAAATACCGCGGTAGGAGTTGCAGTCAGATCGGTCACCCTTGTGCTTGTAAAGAGCACTTATGCGCGATACTTTAAAGGTATCCGGAACGCGCTCCTCCTCCCACATGCGAACAAATAGTTCCCACACTAACGTGTGCAACTCCTCTCCGCCGTATCTTATCAGCTCTCCCGGTATAAGGTCAATGCCAGCCGCCCGTTTGTTTTGTTGCTGTCTGATGGCAGTAACAACCTCGTCACGCAATAGAGTCTCGTCCAGCTCAAAGGCGATAGGGAGCTGAGGCATTAAACCGATACTTTGCAGATCAGCTGATCGATCCACATTTAGCAGAATGTTGAAGTGCTCCGCCCAGCGGTTTAGTATATCCTCCTTGCTTGTCAACATGTGACTACCGTCTAGAGACCTTAAAGGCACCCGAGCTTGGTAGGATGAACCAATCAGCTTACGTACCTCACTGTAGAACTCACCCAGCTGGTTTGTGTCAATGAGCCATTGCATGTGACTAGCTTTGTCCTGCCACCACTTGTCTTTCATATGTCGAGACAGCTTGCGCAATTCGAGGTCACTAGCTTTAACAACCGCAACGCTTCCTCTCTGCCTTTTGTGCTGTCGCAGGAGATCTCGGTGTTTGTCGAATGCTGCCCGCAGGGTTTCATCATTTCCATCAAACCAGTCTTCGTTGCGACGGATTTTTTTACCCAGTACAGTTGAAGCGGTATCCATGATATGAGATGACATAGTTCCCCAGGCAGCATCAACATCACCTACCTCATTAGCTGGCATCAGCTTTTCAGACAGGGCTTCAGCGTATTTCTCCCTGACCGCGATATCTTCTAGCTTATCCAAGTTCAAAGAAGCAAGCTTTTTTATAAGAGATCTACGCGGGCGACGGAGGCGGATTCGTAGCTTAGTGACAATAAGTCGGTGGTCAGACCAGCAGTGCGCACCACGCATCACGCGGGTGACCTGTACTTGGCTGAAATCTTTTTGTCTCACGATAGCATAGTCAATCAAATGCCAATGCTTAGATCTTGGGTGCATCCATGTTGTCTTGTACTTGGCGGCAAGTCTAAACATAGTGTTCGTAATTGCCAGACCGTATTGAGCACAAAGACTGAGCAGCAACTGACCATTGCTGTTCATGTTGCCAACTCCATGTCTACCCAGAACTCCAGGCCAAGCCTCATAGTCCCGTCCAACCCTGGCATTGAAATCGCCCAGCAATAAAACCTGCTCCCTGGCGTTGAAGCTATCGAGGCAATGTGTCACTTCCTCATAGAACTTTTCCTTGATGTCATCAGACTTGTCTAACGTTGGAGCATAGACACTGATGACATTAAGGTAGTTGTCTTTGTCCAGGTGAAGGTGCAGTGTGGTTACGCGGTCTGAGATATGTACAGGGTACTCCTCTAAATGCTTTGCTAAGTGATTCTTGATGGCAAAACCTACCCCTGATCGTCGAGTTTCGGAGGCAGCGGTACCTTTCCAGAAGAAAGTGTAGCCGCCACCTGCTTCCACCAGCTCTCCTTCATCGGGGAGATGTGTTTCGCTGAGAGCAGCCACATCCACGCTATAGCGATGAAGTTCCCGAGCTACTATGGCGGTCTTACGTTCGGGGCAGGCGTTGACATCTCGATCAAGAAGCGTTCTCACGTTCCACGCGCCGAATGTCATAACAGGTGTTCTTTTTAAATTTCCTTTGCGGCGTCGACCACGATTTAAATGATGCGATGATAGCCGCGGTTACTACCATCTGCCATGTCGGGACGAGCATTTTTTTAGGGCACCTTTTCTAGCCCCCTCCCCAGCTGAGCGGGGAAAGCAGTGCCTCCCTAAACAGGGCTGCTTTGACATCCCAAGTGCTGCCGAGCCCGTGCTGTCGTCCCAAATGTGCAGCTCGGAAACGACCACGGCGTGTTCTCACGCCCCCGGGACCGCCTGCGTGCAGATATCAGACAAAGCCTAGTTTGCATCAGGCTAGACCTCTCTACTTCTACCCATCGCCACAGGACTTTTGCGTACTCGGAGTCCAGTAACGGAAGCGGTCAGATGCGCAGGAAATATTAAGGTGCACAAGTATACGCGCGAGACACAGGTGCACATACTCATCCTTATCCTTCTGGGCCCAGTGGAACGGAGACCGTTACGACCGGAGAAGGACTCAGACAGACGGAGCAGTATCACGGTGAGAAAGATACAAGGAGTCAGTATTTTCTCACACTCCCTTAATCGCCTTCTACGATACCCACGGGAAGATATGGGGTGGCGCTATTCTGCTCTGCCGGCACCACACTTATCAGATATCAGTGCAGTCTCTATCTGTTGTCTTCTATAGAGATCTTTCTTCTATAGATATCTTCTATATAACAAGAGTTGAGGAATTGCCCATCTAGAGTTTTGTTTATATAAAATTAAATCCTTTATAATAATTCTTGTATCATTGACAACCATTATGAGACGAACTATGAGAGCGAAGAAAGCCAGGCAGGCATGCAAGGAAAGACCCCGTCGGAACCTTGCACTCTCTGCCCACCTCGCAAGAGATCTGGCGTCATAATATGGATAGAGATAGATAGATAGCTAGAAACCCTTACTGTGTACTAGACCTGAAAACAAAGTCTGTTAGTACCCAATCTATAACAATATGATACAAATATAACAGGGAAACCTATTTCCCCACTAATGTGTCTTCCAACTGCCATGTGGTTTTTTTTTTTTTTGTCAAATGATCTCCTTTTGAGTACGGTACCAAACGAAGGCTACGAATTAACTTGGTGATTATAAGAATGGTTTTGCTATCATTACATATTTAACTTATGTTTTTTTTTTTTTTTTTTTTTTTTTTAATATCAACATTCGGCTATATTTAATGTTAGTTATATTTTTAATCTTTAAAGATGCACATATATCAAAATTTAACATTTTTTGTACTAGAGGCCTTTGTACTAATGAACTTATATGGAATTAAGTCCGGTGAAGCTGTAAAGGCCTCGCGGCCATCAGCGTACATCACTCACACACACACCTTATCTGGAGAGATTCCTCACATAAGGCTATGTGCTTTACCTATATAATCTCGCCCCCCCCCCCCCCCCCCAATTTTAGAGTCTGGAACGAAGGGCAGTACTAATGCGTGGTAAACAAACATAACCTACCCCAGTGTTATTACTATACCACCATTATTAATTCAATTTAAATTTCGAAACTATCCCGGAATCATTTCCATGTTCTGAGTGTGCGCCGACAAATAAATCCTTGGCAACCTAAATATTTATGTATTACTTAACGATTCGTTCTTGTGCAATAACGCCCGCGAACGTTCGTTTTGGCAATACGATTTGAGCACTCCTGAACCAATTACATTACTGATACTAAAAATACTAAAAAATACACTCCTAATTTAGTAATAACATAAGAAGCGAATAAGTTACAGTCGACTAAACCGAACCATGGGTTACAACTGTATCATATTGGGAATCCTATTCATAACTGAATTATTTCATACCATGAAATTTTCATTTCATACCACACTTCCTTTGCTTCTTTGTATGTGACTGTATTTATAAGTAAAAACAAAAATTGCAATGGGGAACTTTCTAGTTAGTTCTAGATGTCAAACCGTGAGAATTGAGTGTTACTCAACTTATTATTATGTATCCCCCATTAATAATAAATAAATAATATCAAGTTCCTTAGGACTTAGATTATTGCTGATACTACAACCTTTATATTACAACCTTTTTGTTATATAATATCAGTGCCATAACAACATTATTAAATTAATTGTCGACCAAAAACTTTATTACAAAGCGTCGGCTGCCGCGCTTTCAAAAGAATGCTTGCAGAGGTTATGTCCACATATACCATAGAGGCGGCGTTGCCTTTTTAATTCTCTGAATGACGCGCGGTTGCCAAGCGACTCGAGAGAGCTGCTAATATAGTTTATATCGAGAACGAAGGACACAGTATAATATGCCTAACACTGCCTGGCACAAAGTGTCCAATCTAATTTTTGCTACAATTAGTTGAGGCGTCGTCCCAATGAAACGAAGTTGAGAATTTCTAGTGTTGGGACAACGTTAAGATAAACAAAATATCTTATAGATCTTTTTGATATCGTTTTAGTGGACCAACAGATTACTTATCATTCAAATTGTTTCTACCAACACTGACCTTTAAAGATAAGGTAGTGATAATAACCTAAAATTTTGTTCATTAAGGACATGGCCAATTGTTTAAAAACCTGTTAAGTGGTCCCTTATGCGATTTTAAAGTGTTTGTATTGGCCGGTAATGATATTTTAACGGTTCTTTTACGGTAATAAGATAAGTGGTAGCTTGGTTGGGAGATCTTTACGTCATTGAATGTGTTTACCTTTAGTGCTACAACTGCTTGGCACAGTCAATAGTGCGATAGGAATAAATAAAAATAAACATGCGTGAAATATATATGTAAATAGGCCTCACTGGTCTATATTTCCCAAGCGGGGGTGGCAAAAGTGTACCGTGTACATCCACTTTTCGCCGGCGATGTTAGGTCCCATGTAATAAGGGGCGAGCCTATTGCCATATACCGGGCGCAATTCGAGACTGGGAATTTTTTGATAGGATATCTACATACGTTTTACGTACATACGTTTTACGTACCTAGGATTTAATGCCCAGGACCTCGTGATCGCAACGCGCACTATTCGCCATCGAGGTAGTACTTCTTCAGCCGAAAGACGTCCACTGCAGGACAAAGGCCTCCCCTAAAGACCGCCACAATGACCGGCTTTGTGCTGTACGCATCCAACTTCTACCTGCGACCTTTACCAGGTAATCGGTCCATCTTGTAGGGGGCCTGCCCACTCCACGTCTTCCGGTACGTGGTCGCCATTCGAGAACTTTTCTGCCCCAACGGCCGTCAGTTCTACGAGCGATGTGCCCCGCCCACTGCCGCTTAAGTTTAGCAATTCTGAGTGCTATGTCAGTGACTTTCGTCCTCCTGCGGATCTCCTCGTTTCTGATTCGATCCCGCAGGGTAACTCCGAGCATAGCTCTCTCCATCGCCCTTTGGATGACCTTGAGCCTTCTTATGAGGCCCATCGTAAGCGACCATGTCTCAGTGCCGTAAGTCATCAGGTAGTACGATAGGAGATTTTCCTTTCCCGTAGGTAATGCTCAATTTATTCTTTGTCGGTTTATTGTTGGTGATTTAAGCTTCCTACTTAGTTAGACTAGAAAACGGTAAATGTAAATTCAAGATTGGTGTGTAAAAATGCATAAATTAAGATGTATTTATTGACTTCCTTACGCGAATTATACATATGTCTATTTTGACTGACATTATCGAGTTCCATTTAAGCATCTTTCATTCAGTCTCTTCGCCGCACTTCAAGTTTTTACAAACTTAAATCATTGATTTTGTATGAAACACGCCTTACAAACTGTAAATTTTCATTTTTTATTTAATCTACTAAAGTAAGTTCTATAAAATTAGTGTACATACATATACAATCAATCAATCAGCCTATCGCAGCCCACTGCTGGACATAGGCCTCTCCTAACACGCGCCATTGCACACGGTCCTCCGCCTTCCGCATCCAGTCTGTCCCAGCGACCTTTTTGAGGTCGTCGGTCCATCTAGCTGGGGGCCGTCCTACCTTACGCTTACCAAGTCGCGGTCTCCACTCTAGGACACGCTTGCTCCATCGGCCGTCGGTCCTTCTGCAGATGTGACCAGCCCATTGCCACATATACATGACATATACCAACTACTGCACGCAGACGATTTTTTATAAATGAAAGTTTGTAATTGTCTTTCTGTTTCTACCCTTATGTTATGCTGTTTTATGATGCTGTAAATTTTTCTATTAATAAATAAATAAACTGTCACCGCATCAGGAGTCCCATAAAGGTTGGCTAAACGGGGTAGTTACGTAAGGGTTGTTTTTACCCGTAAAGTAACGAAACCTTAAAAACGTGTTTTATCCTGAAATACATCGTTGGTAGGTCATTTTCAAAACTGGAGTGGCTCGCGTTAATTTTGTTGATAATCTATTGTGAGGTCGCCAAAATGGATGCCTAAAGTGGATCAACGACTTTGAAAGGAGGATTAACTTGAATGAATTGCGAAATTAGCAAGTGAAGGCAGATTGTTTGCGGCGCGGTTTCCACGGCGCGGGTGAGTCACGCGGTCGGGCTCCGACCCGCATTGCCAACACAGTACATAATATGTACATACATATATGAATATATGCAGTACTTGTGGTATCGACGAACCCTCTGCCATCTGAAAGCAAAATATTTTTGTCTAGGAACCAAAAACATTTTCAATTGCGGAAGATGGTATTGATATATTTTAATGGCATTTATGAGCTAATTATTTCTGTTCTTCCGTGGTTTTAACGACTATTCTTGAATATTTTATGTTATTTTTTGGGGTTGGGCCTTACTTTAATGAATTATTCTGTCATTATCACGACCATCGAATCTAACAATGTCGGTGAAATGTGTTTACAGTACTCCTGTGCCACCCCCATTCAGGAAAACCCGATTTAGAATCAGAATATATTTTATTGAAGTAAACCATTATAAGGCGCTCGTAGCGCTGTGCGATCGAGGTGTTCTTAGCGATCTCTAAGGTCAGCATTCGACTAGGTCGGCCGGAGATGGGTGACCATTTGTTGTATTTTCATATTCGAGCGTTTCCGTGCTTCGAAAGACACGTTAAGCCGTTGGTCCCGGTTACCACGTAATGTGGTAGTTGTTAAGTCAAGTTGAAAGCCATATTTTGATAAGTTCCAACTGAAGGTGGCCACAAACCTGCCTCCGCCAATACGCACTGGGTCCGCGTGGTGGAGTATGACCTAATTTCTCTCACCTCGATTCGTGAGAGAAGGCCTTTGCCCATCAGTGGGACAACAGTATAGGCTGATAATATTATTATAAACCATTATAAATACCGGTCATATCTGCCGCATGTCGAATGCGTTTTGGGCTAATACAACCACACAGTCCCACTAGGCCGGAAACGACAGTGCGGCCCAGAAAGTGGTAGCGAGACGAGCTGGACTCCTGGCTCATTATCATAAGGACTGGCATCAGCTTGCACTGGACCAGGACAGGTGGGAGAAGGGAGGGGAGGCCTTCCCCTTGCAATTGGACAGTATAGGCTTACATAATATTTTTCACATAAGATGGGTAGTGACAATTCTATTTTCCAAACGAAATTAATATTTAATTCAATGGTTTTAAGGCATAACACCGTAAGTATAGAAACAGATCATGCCTCTTATTGCCATTGAATAAAGTATAATTTTCTTTAGCACTTACAACTGTCACAGTACCCTCATGAAAAATACTATAAACCCTTATAAAATTTATAAATCATCTGAAAAGTTACGAAGAGTCTACCATCTCTTGGGAATTTCATTCCTGCGAAAAACAAAAGCCAGAAAGTCCACTGTTACTCATTTAAAACAATATTTTTCCATCTACATTTTGTTGTGGGGTATGAGAAAACAATGTAGGCTGGTGTATGAGGCGGAGGTCTAAATTAAAATAATTTTAATTTGAAAAGGCTTTTAAAAACAAGCTTTTATGGCAAAAACACTACGAAGATATCTTGCTTAGTTAATGAGTTCCTGTAGTACTCGTTAAGAGTAATCCAACAAGCCTAGACACGGCGGGGTTATATTGACTAGTCGGGGGGTTCAAACCAAAACACGAGAGGGTTACGTTGTATAGCTCACATGTTCCTATGGCCACGTTCCGACTCCATCATCACACCAGCTCCATATTATTGCATTGTTATCAAACTGACATACGTATGGCAAATTTCAGCTGAATCAGTTCTTTAAAAAAAATGGATCACACCATTGCAAGTTTAATAAAAGCTTGTAAAAAGCAACGGTTAGCACTCAATGTGATAGTTGTTAAGCCGAGTTGAAAGCCTTATATTCGGCTTGATAAGTTTTTCTATTCAGTACTTTGTGGCAAGCTCCAATAGCAGGTGTAATTAAACTTACCTCCATTGCACTGCACTGGGTCCGCCTGGTAGAGTATCTCTCTTACTTCGATTGGTGAGCCGTCCGCGGCATGGTCTCACCGACCCTCCCGATGCCTTACATCCCCTCTTTCGGATACAGATACCGCACTCAGGTTCAGACACTGACCTCCCCGGCGAGGTCGAACAATCCCTTGCCCGCCGGCCGGTGCAGAGCATTAGGCGAGACACCTAGTATATTCCCTCCCCCATAGCGACTGTCTAAGTTGAGACCGTTTCTCCTTGAGGCGCCCTTAAGCTAGTTCCCTCTTGCCCTTCTGGCTTGAGCGTAGTGGTTGCACGCTTGCTCTCTTGTCCGGTGAAGCTGTAGAGGCCCCGCGGCCAACAGCGTAGACCATTCACACACACACACACACACACACACACAAAAACCCAGTAGTGAGAAGGCCATTGCCTAGCAGTAGATTAGTATACTCTTATATTATTATCTATCTATCTATATCTTCTCGCCAGATCCCTTTTGATGTTAATATTCAATAGTACAGCATGTGGGTGCGCCTGCGCTTTTTGTAGTCGGTACAGCGGCGCACGCGCATGTGGGTTTCCGCGAATAACGGCGACTCCACTTTTTGTGCCATTCCGTGTTCCAATTAATTGACTTTTATAACTTTACATTCAATAAATCTTGACGCCTGTTATCTTGAGGGAATACAGATAGTACAGATGGCTACCTTGAGGTCCTGGCTTCGAATTGTAGAGATCAAAGTGTTGTTTTTCTATGACATTATCAGTAACAGTCCGGAGTCTAATTATACCCGGAATAATGAAAAAGGCTCGCCCCCTTTTTTAATGGGATCTAACATCGTTAGCCATATGCGGGTCACAGTTCACCCCTGCCTACCCCGTTTGGAGGATATAATATAGAGCTGACGGTATTTTTATATACGTGTAGGCTACTTCCCAGTTCCCGTTGACCTGAAATCATTAAATTTTGGCATAATTTTCGCAGATGAAAATCCCAAATTATTTAATTTGTAATTATATCACACTAGTGCCCGCGACTTCGCCCGCGTTGACTTTAGATAGGAACCCTACATTTTTCCGGGATTAAAAGTCCTATATGTTAATCCAGGTAATTTTCTTCATCCAAATCCGTTGAGCCGTTTGAGTAACAAACATACAAACATATAATATTTGTAGCATAAAAAATCTCATATTGGATGAATAACTAACACAACGACATCTAGTGGTACTTGTACAGAACCCTAAAAGCGGGGAGGCCTTGCACTGGTCCGGTTTTTTGGGGTTTTGTGTAATAAAAAATTTCTAACTCATGCAGGAAATTTGCATGGTATAAGACATCGATATCTCACAACAAGATACACAGTCCCGTTCAAAAGTTACACTTAAAAACGTCCCCAAATCTACGTGAAGTTATAGTTATGATATAACATACAATTAGGAATATTGAACCTTACTATTATCACTCAAAGTTGTAATTAATTAGTACCGTCCACTTTTGCCTGTCTTTTGGTGGTGCCATTTTTCAGGCGAGCGTGTATCTACCTATATTTGATCGATGGGTAAAAGATGTTGTTTTACAGCCCTGCCTATTAGTCTAAAATAGGCCGAATACCACAGACACTTGGTTCTATTAGCCCAGAAACATTCAGCTTAAAATGCGGCACGGGTAGAATGTAGTTGATACATTTTATGGCGGCGTTTATCAGCGATCTGACGTCATCGCTACGTAACCTCGCTTTCACGTAGGACAAGATGTTCGCATTTCAGATCTGGTTTTTAAATGAACTCGCCTTGTTAAACTAGAGATGGTGCGACTGGCGATTACGAGGTCCTGAGTTCGAATCTTAGGTTGAAATTGGAATTGTAACTGGTATAATGTAATAGGCGTGTTATTGTGTAACGTTAACTTATACTAGTAGTATCAATAATGGGAGCACTAATGATGCAAAATTGGGCCTTTCAGTGTCTGTGTAGATTTTTGCTGAAACGATTCAGTGATATGAAACATGAACCAGAACTACAACAACAAATGTGTAATTTCAATCTGAATCTCGATCTTATATTTACTAAACTTACCGGCTTACAGAACGAACGAATACGTGACGCGAATTAGGTGATTTAAGTTGATTTAAAATAATGCACCAAATGAGGCATATTGTGATTCTAATTTTTGCACTGTTTCAGATATCACTGATCGAATCTGAACAGTGAGGATTTTTGCCATGTCTAGCCGTTAGTACCCTTAAGGGTACACAGTGAGGATACTAGCTAATAGCTACACCAATGGGTATCTGGTTGATGACGGTTTACGTCCACTTCAGGTCAGCCCATTCCCACGTCTTCGGCTTTGCAGTATTAAAATCTACTAAACTTATTCTGGATCGTCGTCACCTCCACTGAATAGTTATCGCTTCATTACGAACCAGAGGCGTGAGTCAGAAGAACCAGTTTAAATTATCAGCTCATGTTTATGTGATCGCAGGCACTTCCTTCCTCTAATTGCTTATACCTTGTTAGTTATTGCTATGTTTGTTCATCGATATTCGTATCCCATAAGTTATTTATAACCACCTGAGAGCACGAATAAATTGAAGTTACCATGACGTTATATAGTTGATATGCTGCCCTCATCACACTACAAATATCGGCACGCCTGTATTGCACGTGGCAGAGGTGCACTGTGCACACCCATTCTTCGCCGACGATGTTAGGTCCCATGTAATTGGGGGCAGGCTCGCCCCCATCGCCATATGCAGACACAATTCCAGACTCCGGACTGACACTGGGTATTGTTCGTTAGTAAAACTATATTTGTCGACCTAGGATTAGAACCCAGGACCTCGTGATCGCACACTACAAATTTACTGAATAAAGATGGACGTGATTGCAAGCTTTATTGACAAATTGTAAATGCTGTGTGCTTTATCCTTTGAACGTACGTATATATAACTTGATCCACCGAGGTACTTCTTAAGAATCGCAGCGTTCGACTCGGTCGGCCTGAGATGGGTGACCGTTTGTGGTATTTTCATATTCGAGCGTCTCCGTGCTTCGGAAGGCACGTTTTGCCGTTGGTCCCGGTTATCACTTAATGCGGTGGTGGTGGTCACTAAAAAGTCTATGCTTGCAGTGGCTATTTGGTGCGAGTTACTTCCTTCCCTCTTATATGGTCGAGGGAAGTGACGGTTGTTCAAGTTGTCATATTCGTGAACTTGGGCTGCTTGTGGAGACTGGTCCACCCAGAATCCTTTAGCTTATCATTAATTTAAATTATTATTATTAGTCTTATATCTCAATCGTAAGGCATCACACTGGAGTTGAATCGCGTGCATAATTTTGTATAATGTAAAAATGTATGTAATACAGAAAATTATGTAAAAAATTAATAAAGACTTAGACAAAAAAGACAAGCCCGCTGAGTTTCTCGCCGAATCTTCTCAGTGGAGGCCGCGTTTGAATCCGGTGGTAGATTAGTAAGTTAAAAACAAATGTAAATATGACTATTTGTAAGTACTCCCGCTGTGTTTATGCATAGTAAATGGTTTGCCAAGTTCCAAAATCGAATGCGCAGGGATGTGACGGTATCACGCTAAATATGTTAATGATGACTCTCCCACACACTCTTTCTACAATAACCTCCATAGTGTATAAGTCTATTTCAACTTCCGTATTTCCTGACCAGTGGAAGGTAGCAATAATCAAACCAATCCCAAAAAATGCAAACCTAACCAGCATTCAAGAGCTGCGGCCTATAAGTTTTACTACCTTGCCTATCTAAAATAGTGGAAAAAGTAGTGTGCAATCAGATCAGAGAGTACTTAGACTACCACAAAATACTGCCATCGGCACAATCTGGTTTTCGACAGGGACATAGTACAGCCACTGCTCTCCTTGACGTGGTTGATAATATTTTAGAGGCTAGAGACCATGGCATGGGCACAATTCTTACTCTTCTCGATTTTTCCCGTGCATTTGATTCGATAAATGTCTCACTGTTGCTCTCAAAGCTTGCATACTATGGATTTGATACTGGTACTATACAATGGTTCCACAGTTACCTAAGTGGCCGATCCCAATTTGTCGAGTTGACAAGCAGCTGCGAAGGAAACAAGTTGTCGTCATCCTGTAGCTCTGTCAGTCGTGGAGTGCCGCAAGGTTCCATTCTTGGTCCACTCCTGTTTATCCTCTACACAGCTGACATAACCAACTGCATATCAAACACGAAATACCATCTTTATGCTGATGATCTGCAGCTATATAGATCTTTCTATCCTCGAGATTGTGCCAACTCTGTCAAAAAAATAAATGAGGACTTAGAACGCATAGCTGACCGGGCTAGTAAAAACTCATTAGTTCTTAACCCAAAAAAATCAAAATTCATCATTCTTGGGTCAAAAACCAGCATTGCCAACACATGTTGTATTGCTCCTGACATAAGGATAAGAATAAGAATAAGAATAATTTATTGTTGAAAAGACTTAGCAACTAAGTGACATTATCTAAGAGCCCCAAACTAGACGAAAAGTCTGTATCTTGGGACTCCGTGGAGTTAAACTATGAGTAAACTTAATTTAGTTACAATTACTAACGCGAGCTGGAAATTAATGACAAATTATAATAGGAAAATAATAAAAGAAAATAAAACTAAGGTAGTAATTAATACTTGTGAGCCTTGCGTGCCTGGCTCTGTGTGTGTGTGTGTTTGTGTGTGTGTGTGAGTTTGTGTGTGTGTGTGTGTGTGTGTGTGTGTTTGTGTGTGTATGTGTGTGTGTGTGCGTGTGTGGGTGTGCGTGAGTGAGTGTGTGTGTGCGTGTGTGTGTGTACACGAGTGTTTGTGTACACGAGTGTGAGTATGAGAGTATATGCGTGAGCAAATGTATGAGGGAACAGTTAAACGTCGGCTACTGAGTTGGAGTCTATGGACATGTCTATGTGGTTGTTACGACTGTGGCCCAACTTTCAAATAAGTTTCTCAGTGTCGTCGTATCCCATATTTAACAACATACTCTTTACAATAGATTTGCAGGAGTACAAAGAACAATGTGTGATGTTTATTATCTTGTAAATATTATTATAGGTGTTAACCAGAGCATAGATAGGAGCACGTCTGGCCATGAGGGAATTGACCTCAGGAAGCGGAATTCTGAATACTCGTCTTGAAATAATTAAGTTATAATCATCCCTGTTTTTTAAACTTTTGTGTATTTTTAAGGTAGCGGATAAAATGAAAAGCTGGCGAACTCTTAGCACTTGAAACTCATGATACAAAAGGTCAGTTGGGTATCGGAAGGGTTTTTTTTAATGTGACTTAAAGGAGTGCTCTCTGAGCCCTTTCGAGTTCAAGAAGATAAGTCTTGCCAGCGCTTCCCCATACACTTATGCAATACTGTATTAGCGACTGAGCGAAGGCAACGTAGATAAGTTTCAGAGTGTCAGGGGGCACGCTGTCACGGAGTTTGCGCATGATGTGTATTATTTTTCTGACTCTACCAGATATTGCAGTGATATGTTTTTTGTATACTAAGTGTTCGTCAATAAGTATGCCAAGGTATTTGATGCAAGGAGCGCGTTGCAAACAGGAACATTGGGAACATGGGGAGTTTACAGGGCTGTCATGACAAGTATGAAATTTTAGTGACAAGGTTGGTGGAGGAGCGGAGATGGATGTCTTAGAAAAAGCCATGTATTTAGTTTTGGTTAGATTTAGGGTTAGCAAGTTGTGGTCTAATGCTTTATGGATCAATGGATCAAAGGATGTCCCATTGAGCAAGTAAAAGAGGCTCGCAACCTGGGTGTAGTCTTTGACGGAGAACTCCACTTTGAGTCTCATATAATTCAAGCTGTGCGTAATTGTTTCTACCGCCTTAAATTACTGTACAGAATCCGTCCTTACCTAAATGTGGATATGCGCATCAAGTTATGTGAGTCACTCATTCTCTCTAACCTGAATTATGCCAACACTGTGTATGGAACATGCTTGCTTAGTCGGACGGAGAGGCTCATCCAGCGCGTACAAAATGCGTGTGCTCGGTTCTGCTACCCTATACCTCCAAGAACTCACGTTACACCATACCTAAACAGAGGGAACCTTATGAAAATGGAAGCGCGCAGAAAACTTCATTTGGCTACAATGTTGTTGGGAATAATACTCACCCAAAAACCATAGTATCTGTACAAAAAACTATCTTGGGCCCGGGATCACAATAAGCACAACACCAGGGCTTCTTCATATCTCCTGTTGATACCGGGACACAGGACCGCGGCCTTCCGTGGCAGTTTCAGATACGCTGCAACCCTGGAACAACCTCCTCCCTTTCGTGCCCTAAAAACAGTGCGGCTGCTTAATTGTAAATACAAAAGTCACCTTCTTTAATATGCAAAAAATAAGTACATAAAACTTACGTCGGGCTATGCACGCGATAGGCAAGGGGAGCCATTCGTTGATGCAGGGGGTTGCGGCGTATCTCACATATAGGCACTTAATAACGACAAGAACATTTTGGTTTGGGTATTTTATGTAAATCGGGTCGCACAGTCGTCCAAACGATTGCAGATGCCACGATTTATCGTTTTATCGATTTGCCACGTCGTACGCGCCATTTTGCTTGGGCATACCTTGGATTGACATTGATTGACAGCAAAACGAAACAGTGTTGCCAATTATCAAATAATAAAAAAAAACACAAAAAAACTACAAAATGTCCACAGACAATAAATATATATATTTTGAAAAGATTTTTTGGAAGATTAGGTTTCCACAGGGCAATTTTTTTATTTTTATTTTAATACTACGTTAGTAGTTTTAGACTTTAATACATATATCTGAAAGAGACCGCCCGTGATGTTACCGTAATATGGCGCTACCGGAAGATTAGCGCTGCAGCATAATACAGCTGCGGCATTAGCTGAGGCAGGGACCAATTTTGGGTCTCACACAATCACTGCTTTGCATTTCTACCTTTTTATTGTTACTCTGTACTCTCTGCCTACCCCGCAAGGGATCTGGCGTGAGGTTATAGATAGATAGATAGATATTGTTACTCTTTTGTCATTTTAATTACATTTGTTATTCATTTCATTCTTTTGTGATTAGTTGTGTGAACACAAAATAAATTATTTTTCTTTCTTTCAAAAGCAAGTGGCCACAAATCAGCCACACCCAGGCAGCAACATTCTGAACTAGGTCTGTGTGGTGGAGTATGGCCTAATCTTTCTTATCGGGATGCGTGAGAAAAGGCCTTTGCACAGGAGTAGGATAGAAAGGCTGAGTATCACGGGTATTACCCGGATCTTTGGAAGACTTCCGTAGAGCACGGAGCTCAACACTTAGAGGCCCTTTGTACAAGGGTAATGGGTTGTATCTCAAGTTATTATTATTCTATCTATCCATATCATCACGCCGGATCCCTTGTGGGGTAGGCAGAGAGTACAGAGTTCCAACAGCTTCTTTCCTTACATATCTCTTTAGCTTCCTCTACTCTCATAGTTCGTCTTATACACGCTCGCCGGTTACGGAGGCTCTTGAGGTTATTATTATTATTAATTCTTTATAATTTGAGCTCAACATTGTTGTTGTGCTTTCTGGTATAACCGAAATAAAACTATTATTTCGATATGATATGCACGTGTAAAGTGAGCCGAATTTGAACCTCACACCTTGTGGTTACTAAGCGAGGTTAAGATCTTCAAGTTGCCCGGCTGCAGACCATATGTTCATATGTATAATTTCCACTATATCAAGCGAACCATATTATTCAGCATTGCCTCGAGTTCGTATTCAAATCGATTAACTTTTTAATAACTCGAGTCATTTTGGTGCCCGAGTAAATAAAGCATATCCTTAACAGGGGATTAATAATTATGAAACCGAGAATCGTTATTACTTTAACCTCCTTGAAACATGCGTTCGCGCTGTCGTTTATCGATATAATCGTTATGTACTTTGGTCAGCATATAACCATTGCTATTCAGCGCGGCAATGCTGCCAGCGTTCTAGGTACACTACCAACTGACAGTGGCGTGGAACCATTTGGCCTATGTAAATATGTATTTTTCTTTTTTAAACCCGTTTTGATTAATATTCTTTGCTGTTTTTTTATATAATTGGACATACTGTATATTATATTCTTCTTAATAAAAGTTATATCGTTGCAAGTTTATTGTTACCCTAAAAGTATCGGTACTACAGGATTCGATGTTCGATAATCCATATCGATCTTGTTTTGATGCAATAAATTCATTTCAATATAATAATGTAACGGATAGCTTTTTGAGATATTGAATTACTTAGATAATATGTTTTTTTCACAAAATTTGTTTATCTCTACTCCGTAACTTTGACTAGTTAAATAAATTAAAACAATGGTTCCGGCTAATTTTATATTTATTATTTTTTAACAAAAACGACGATTTTTGTCAACTAGTTAAAACGTAGAACGCTTCGTTCGCTGCCGGCCGGTGCAGAGTACCACGGCGAGACACCTAGTAAATGCCGTCCCCCATAGTGACTGCCCAAGCCGAGGCCGTTCCTCCATGAGGCGCCCTTGAGCTAGTTGCCCCCTTGTCCTTCTGGGTCGAGCGTAATGGTTGCACGCTTGCTCTCTTGTCCGGTGAAGCTGTAAAGGCCCCGCGGCCAACAGCGTAGATCATTCACACACACACAAAAAACGTTCACTAGATCAAGCAGCCGTGATTTGTACGAGAAAATTCTTTGTAACGCATAAATATTTGTTGCAGCCTGCGTATTCGGTACGTGGCTTTCATGTTTTTGTAAAAGCATCCATGACACAGGAATAATTTTTAATGTAGGGCTATAATGGGCGATGATGATGATGAAACTATTTGTTGGGTAATATATACTTAGTGCTTTGGTATTGCTACCCTACTCCCAAAATGTATGATGAGTGGCATCCGATACCAGTAGGATATTCGAGACTATCAAACTGTTGAAGTGATCAAAAGTAAATAAATATTAAGCCGGAACAAGCGCCGCTGCCGGAACTCCCGCGCCAGTCTGCGCGCGCGCAGCCGCGGGGTCGACCTTCGTGATTGTTACAGAAGTGAGGGTTGAGCAAAATACATCGGCATATCAAAATATCGATATTTTTCGACGATATTTTTTATATTATTTATAGAAAGAAAGAAATTTTATTTGTCACAGCATGGGAGACACAGACAGAGATATTATAAAATTACAAAAAACTATAAAATTAAAAGAAAAAAAAATACACAAATGAAACACAACAAAGTAATACACATGAGTATGTGTCTCACGGCTGAGACAAATAGGTATCCAGATCAGCTTAGTGTCAGGCACAAGTGCGAGACGCTGATTTTCATCTGGACCCTCCTGAGTCTTCACACGTGGCAATCCAGTATGAATTGATAAAAAGAATAAAATATATATATAAGAAAACCAAGATTATGGTTTTTGAAAGGGAAGAAACCAGAACGAATGTAAGGATTGTGGTTGTAAACGATGTGCTGGAGCAAGTGAATGAGTTTGTATATCTTGGATGCGCCTTCAGTAAGGATGGGAAATACACCGCTGACATAGAGAGAAGAGTGAGTGCAGGGAACAGAGTGAATGGTGCGATGGGAAAGCTACTCGGGAGCCGGCACTTAAGCCATAAAGCGCAGCTGGCCATACATAACGGAGTTCTTGTCCCAACGCTGTTATATGGTAGCGAGAGCTGGGTATGTAAGAAGGAGAATGAAAGTAGGATAAATGCGGTAGAAATGCGAGCTCTGCGGAAGATGTGCGGAGTGAAGCTGACCGACCGCATTAGCAACAGCATAGTAAGACAGCGCGTAGGTATGAAAGATAGTATCGGTGTAAAGATGAGAAAGGGCATGCTCCGTTGGTTCGGGCATATAGAAAGAATGCCAGAGGAAAGAATGACAAAACAGATATACAATGTGAAAGTGGAAGGATGCAGGTACCGGGGAAGACCTAGACTATCTTACCACGACCAAATAAACCGAGTCTTATCTGATGGAAAAGTCAAGAGTCTCCGTAACCGGCGAGCGTGTATGAGACGAACTATGAGAGTCGAGGAAGCCAGAGAGGTATGTAAGGAAAGAACCTGTTGAAACTCTGTAGTCTCTGCCTACCCCGCAAGAATGGTAAACACAGTCAACAGAAATCGTAGTCATATAAGTGTAAGCGTGTATTTTAATATAATAACTAGGTAAAGAGGTATATTTTATACATTATTAGGGTTAGATGCATACTTACATAATATACGCTAATTATATAATAATAGATAGGTTTATATTTACATAACCCAGATTACGCTGCGAGTCTAAAAGGTAGGCACGCAGTCGTTTTCGGAATGTGTCAAGATTGTTGATCAACCTTAAGGGCGGTGGAAGATTGTTCCAAATTTTGGAAGCGGCATAACGCAAAATTCCCGCTGAAAGCTGCCGATCTGTGCGGGGGAATACATAGCTGTTGCGCACACTGCCTTGACGGGCAGCTTCGCTGAGTGGTAACCCAGTTAAGTTTTTGGAATAAATATGAAGGTTCCTTAAATTAAATAACCCCGAAAAGAAGACACGCCATGTGCAATTTACGACGCAGTTTCATTTTTATAATTGTATGTTTGTTAAGGAGTGGCGTGACATGATGTCGAGGGGGTACGCCGAAACAGAAACGTACACAAGCATTCTGTACTCTTTGTATAAGACAGTTCGTCCTGGCTAGCAAACGTGGGCCATATACAGTGTCTGCATAATTGAGCTTTGATTACACTAACGACTCGACTAATAGTACACGTAACTCTTCGGATAGATATGATCTCATTCTGTACAAAATCCTCAGACGATAAAAACAATTCTGAACTGCAGCCGCTATGTGTTTTTCAAAGCTAAGATCACAGTCAACATATAGCCCAAGATTACGTGCCTTATGCACCCTTTCTATAGAGTGCCCCGCCATATCTACATCTAGAGTTACAGGTAGTTTCGACAATTGTTTTTTTGTTCCGAATAACATCCATTTCGTTTTGGACGGATTAAGTACTAGACAACTACTTTCTGACCATTCCGCTATATTCCTTAAGTCATTATTCAGAGCTACTAGAGCAGATTCATATTTGTCTGGTGTAAAGGAAATATAGATTTGGACATCATCTGCATATATATGGTAGTTGCATGACTTAATACAGTTTGCCATATCAGCACAGTATAAAATAAATAAGATAGGACCCAAAATAGAGCCCTGAGGGACTCCCCTTTTGACAGGAGCTAGTTGCGACACTCGGGTGCTACCATCATCCAATCGCAATTCAACCATCTGCTTTCTATGGCTAAGGTAACTATGAAACCATAACACTGTCTTTTGATCGAACCCGTAGTAGTGAAGTTTCGATAGAAGCAAAGCCACATCAATGCAATCAAAGGCGCGAGAGAAGTCAAGTAGCACCAGAAGTGTGCACATTCCTTGGTCCTGGGCAGATAAGATGTTGTCGGTGACATCGAGATTCGATCAAATCGATACATTTATATGGGGAACGGTTACGTTTAGAGGTCTATAAGGAAATAATCTGCTGGAACTCTGTACTTTCTGCTTGCTTCGCAAGAGATCTAGCGTTATGATATAGATATATGGATATTTTTAGATTCGGTAACTCATATATTTTTCTAAGTATCAAATTTGGGATATTAATTTCGATATTTGGTCAGCTTCTAACTTCCAGAAGGCATAGAACTATCGGTCCTCTTTTTTTTGGTCGTTCTATATTAATTTATTAGGCCCCATTAATAATTAATCACAATTTTGCCACTTCGTATCAGGAATATTAAAAAAAAAATAACGATTTAATTTTATGAATCTGATCCGAATAGATCTTATTATTATTAATCGTCGATTTTTTTCGCGAAACATATCGATACTGTGTTTGAATATCTAAATGATATTTTTTTGTTCGTTTGCCGATCCCTAACGTAGCTATATAAGCTAAGTACTTAAGATGACTGCACTTCGTTTCAAAGTTTACGGCTTTATACGTTTCGGTAATAATTAAATAATTAAATACGGGTGGTCCAAGAATATTTCACAATAATCATCACAAAGGTTAAGTAGCGTTCGGCTCCGTCATTCGAAGGTGGGTGACGTTTATGTCTTTCCCATTTTAGTGAATCTCGGCGCTTCGGTAGCCGTTGGTAGAGGTTGCCACTTAATGAGATAGTAATTACGCCAAGAAGCTTTATGGGCAGCTTGATGACTTGCAATACACGAGGCCACAAATCCGCCTCAAGGGGTGTAGGTGCGGAGCAACCCAATCGATGTCCCACCTTATATCATGCTCTGCGTGCCCTAACATTTGCACGCAGCAACATTTGATATCTGCTTCCTACAATGCAATCAGTGTGGCTACTTTCTGGGCCGCATTGTTTGCCGTCGAAACGCTAACAAGAAGACTAATCCGCACTGAGTCCGCGTGGTGGAGTATAAACTCTGTCGCCTCAGTTGTGCGAGGTATTTACCCTGAAGCGGGTCAGTAAAGGCTGCCTTAAGCGTAAATAGTATATCTATATTGATGAAATATTGCATCTACAGAATCATCAGCCCAAATCTCCCGATGATGATTACTCGTATTGCATAATAATTTGACTGTCCCGATGTAAAGAAATGCGATCAGTTTAACCGTTGATGAACTGGTACTATAATAATAGCGCTCGTGAGAAGTTTCGTGGGAACCGAAAGGCGCGATCTGCACCAACACAGATGTTGTTATGATTTTTTTACAGTTATCACGAGTAAACGTAACACTGCAATGTAAAGAAATGCACTGTTGTGTCGCATTTCTGCTCAAAGAGATGTGAGTCAAAGCAAAGCAACTTTCGAAAAAAAGGCTTGTGAAAGTTGTTCACACTCTGTTTTTGAGTATTCAAGTCTTAAGTATAAGACCATATAGGAGGATACTAAATCTAAAAAAAATATATATTTTTTTTAATCTATGTTGCCTCATTGCTGGACAAAGGAAACAATCAAAAATATAGCTTTTGACACACCTACCGTGTGGTATGGTACATGGTGGTTATTATTTACTTTAGCTAAGGTTATTCTAATTTACTGTGATATGAGAGTTAAAGTGAAATATGTGCGAAAAATAAAAACTTTTTTAAAAAAGGGAAATCGACTTCAATAGTAAAAAAATAAATATTTGAAGTCGGTGCCGGTTAGTGCAGTCGGTGACTTGGCACAGAATTCAAATATTTATTTTATCGCCTTTTGAAGTCAGTTTCCCTTTCTTAAAAATCTTTTTATCATACAATTTGAAGTGATGAGCGAATTAATATTTATATTATATTATTTTGCTTAGTTCTACAGTAAGCTACCTACGAAATTGATATAATACCCATAATAACGGAATCTATACATTCGTGCTGTTCACCGTTGAGGGTCTGCCTGGTGTATCTTCAAAGGTTTAATACCGGTTTCATTAAAATGGGAGCACCTCTAAACTATATTAAGCCCAACGCAATAAGAATTATCAGAATCAGTTCACAAATAAAGACGTTACAAAAGAAAACAAACGATTTGTATACTTTCGCTTTTTTGAAGTCGGTTTAAATTCTGTTTAGTACTATAGGTAGGGTACCTATAGGATAAACATAATACTTATAATAACTCAATCTACAGATCCGTATTATTTGTCGTTAAGAAGTTTCCTGGTGTATCTTCAAAGTCCAAGGTCCAATACCGATGAAATTAAAATGAGACCACCTTGAGGCTTTTCGTATTTTGAACCCAATGCAAAAAGAATCATCAAAATCGGTCCACAATTGATAAAAATGTCGGCGAACATACATAAAAAAAGCATACATACAGACACACATAAAACCTCCTCCTTTTTTAATGTCGGTTAAAAAGAAAACAACGACACGGCTACATATATTCCCCAGGTTAAGGTTCAAATCCGATATAAATCGGTATAATAGGTCATACAAAATATAATTTTTCGATGAAAAAAAACCTGTATCAGTCCGGAGAGCATTGTGCGCGGTGTAATGGCATAGGCCTCTATCTACATGGGATCTTACATCGTCGGCGAAGAATGGGTGAACATAGTACACCTCTGCCACCCCCGTTTGTAGAATATAGGCGAGACGGTGTTAATTTGATTTTTATTTGAATAGAACTTCAAAGATTTTGATTGCAGTAAGCGGTAGTAATGTAATCCGAGTGATAGTGACCGCAGGGCGGCCTCGGTGCGCCGGCGCACCTGTCTGTCGCGATACACATCGCGACCGCATTGTCTGAACAACACTGACTCAGATCAACAGGACTAACAAGACATGTTACGGTATGTCGCCCTAGGCGTGAGGTAACCAATTGTCTTACTTGCGTGCCGAGACAAAAGTTAAAGATGAGATAATTCGTCTCGATTTGTTTTCGACGTAGCCCCCCCCCCCCCCCCCTCACACTCGGATTCATTCCTGTTAGCAAACATGTAATTTCACATACACAAATACCTAGACCGAAACAAATAATTGTGGGTCACAGAATCGCGACTATTCGACCCAGCGGGTGGAGCGACTTAAGCTCTAAAACACTGCGCCAAATCGTCCGTATTGTACGAACTATTTTGAATTGCGTAGAAGACTCGAATCAGCGTCCAACAAAATTTTGTCCTGCGCGGGAATAGTCTTGCCTTCCATGCTAGCCCTCCAGCTGTACTGTCTTATTGAAATTAATAATAATAATCTCATTGAAAAGAGAAGGCGCTCGTTCTTTGAGTCCGTGGGGTACTTAGCAATAGCCAAGGTTAAGCAGTGTGACCCTTTGCCCAGCTATGGGACAGTTTGGACTGATTTATTATAATAGATTACTCGTATTTATGGAATCGTATCGTATCTATCTAAATCATCAAAGTAGAACTTACATAGTTCCAACAGCTTCTTTCCTTACGGCCCTTTCTGGGTTCCTCCGTAGTGGCGTAGCTTGGGAGGGGCGGCCCGCACCGGGTGACACCCGACCGTGAATTAAAAAAAATCACAAAACATGCATAACCAAAAATCTTAACCATACATCAGTACAAAATCGCAATACAGTGGGTAGATTGCATAAATGCCACTTCTAAAAATGTTATGTAACAATAATAAATTAAACGGATTTTTATTCATTATAATAGTTTTGACTCTTGGGGTGACACCAAAATATCCGCACCGGATGCCACCCATGCTAGCAACGCCACTGTTCCTCCACTCTCACCGTTCGACTCATACACGCTCGCCGGTTATGGACACTCTTAACTTGCCCTTCAGATCGGACGTGGTCTATTTACATATTTCTACTTTCGCATTTTACATCTGTTTTGTAATTCTTTCCTCCGTAATTCTTTCTGTATGTCCGACCACAGGAGCATTGCCTTTCTCATGTTCGTGACTACAGCATATTAACACTAACTAATAGTAGAGAGCTCACGATAAAAGTAACTCCAAGGTCAACTAGGTTACTTGATTAAAAAACTTATTTAAATAGAAATAGCAAAGAACCCGTTAAGTTAAATTTACTGAGGAACCCACGATTAAAATATTCTTGTTAAAATATCTGACCAAGCTTTCACGATTACATACGTAAGTACCAAGTACGTAAGTACATTCGACCAACGATGATAGGACCAATTTAATAAGGGTATGCCATCATACTGAGCATAAATCCAGACTCCGGACCGCTGCGGAGGACTTTTCGATAGAAACACGTCGATAACACTATGACCGATCGTGATTGCCAGCTATTCTGTGTGCCACTAGAATAACAAGACAGTCTATACTTATAAAGAGCTTTCAGTTAAAAATATTGCAAGATCTATTAGACCACATGATCAAAAAAAAATACCAGTGCTAATGAATTTAAAATGGTACCACTTTGTAGTTATATTTATTTATTTATTTAACCACCAACAACTTACACACTAACTCTTACAATATAACCACATGCTTCTTCGATGTAACTAAATGAGTAAGTCTATTACAGGTAGTTACCACATTCTAAAAAAAATTTTACAATTCGAGCGCCTCAGTGGTATTAATAATTAATGCTCATATAAGTGTTAAATTCAGAAAAAGTAAAAAAGCAAATTTTTTGATATTAAAGTATAAATCAAACCGATACTGTGTTCGGAATATGCGACAGTAAAGCCCTACGAAAACCAGCCACAGAATCCGCATGCAAATCGATAACATTATTGTATTTGTTTATAGTCCTGCATAAGCGTGGAAGCGGAGAGTTTGCACCCAAAACTGTCCTGCGTAGGGGCGGCACCAGCGGAGTGATTGTATTGCGAGGATAATTAATAGGGACCCTGAAATTGATTTTTGACAGCAGTTGCGGACAATTTATCATGCTTCTAACTAATTTAAACATAGTCATATCTAATCCAACGCAAGAAGAATAATCAAAATCGTTTCATAAATAATGATTTTGAATTGCCCGAACTTTAGTGTCCGACCGAAGTTTCGGCTTCGGATTCGGCCACCTTAGGCCAACAATACCGCCTTCGGCCAAACCTTCGGTTTCGGCCAAAATAGGCCGAAGTTTGGCCGGAGCCGAAGTTTTCCAGCAAGCACCCAAATTGAACGATCTATTACGATATACTACTTACGAATGCTTTTGAGTAAATGATTATTATTAACAATATTATTTTAGTTTTATAATTTTGACTGCCTCGTTGGTCTGCACATAGCACATCGCTTTGAGATCACGAGGTCCTGGATTCAAATTTTAGGCCGGACAAATGTAGCTTTTCTAACGAAAAATTCCCAGTATGAGTCCAGAGTCTGGAATTGTGCCCGGTATATGGCAATAGGACCGCCCCCTACTACCATCTTCGGCGAAACGTGGGTGTACTCAGTACACCTCTGCCACCCCCGCTTGGGGAATATAGGCGTGACGGTGTGTATTATTTTTATCCAGTTGCAGGTAATTTTAATCATTTCGTTAAGTTAATACAGTCAATGTATTTTTTTTAAATTTAGCCTATCATGAAGCATATTTCTTAGGGTTACTACACCTTCAGCTATGGCCGAAGGTTTTTGTCGATGGCCTATTAATCAACTTCGGCTTTTGCCAAAAATTGACCTTCGGTCGGACACCACCGAACATACATAAAAAAGGCAAATTGAAAACCTCCTTTTTGACCTCGCTTAAAAACAAAGCATGCTGTTATCTTGATATAATGCCCCTTGAAATAAAATGCAAGATCTAACTATTCCATAGAGATCCCCTCCTACCAGCTGCTACCGCCATCCACGGCATGTTCTCACAGACCCTCCCGATGCCCTTACATACCTTCTTTCGGATACAGATATCGCACATAGGATGAGACACCGACCTCGCCGGCGAGATCAAAGAAACCCTTGCCCGCCGGCTGGTGCAGAGCACCACGGCGAGACACCTAGTATACGCCCTCCCCCATAGCGACTGCCCAAGCCGAGGCCTAGGCGTTCCTCCTTGAGGCGTCCTTGAGCTAGTTGCCCCCTTGCTCTTCTGGCTCGAGCGTAGTGGTTGCACGCTCGCCCTCTTGTCCGGTGAAGCTGTAAAGGCCCCGCGGCCAACAGCGTACATCATATCAGAGATAGGAATACTATACCATAAAATGATATCGGACCGTGGTACCAAGTAGGGTACAGATATAGAAATAATAAAACGGTAGAAGTGCTATACATGCACAGTATAATAATAGACACAGACTCACACAAACTCACATTATTGCCGTAAAAAAGTGCATCATCAGCAGTGGATCACGATGCTGGTTGTGTATGTACAAATTTGTATATAGCTCTAAATTAATTTAGGCTCGGTACACAATCGTTTGTTTTCCCAAATTATTAAAAAAAAACACCGTATAATTGTTACCGTATAAGTATATTCGTAAATAGGTTGGCTGGCTGGGATAATTTTAGATTCGGAGAAACAAAACACTTTTTTATTAAGCTGCGTCAATTCCTCGACCACTCGTATATTAACACCGTTTTTATAATGCAACAAAAGACCTTATATTATTACAGACGCCATCTAGCGGCAATGCGCTCAGGATATTGACCAACTCGTGTCTTTCGTTTTTAACCGACTTCTAAAAAGGAGGAGGTTCTCAATTCGACTATATGTTTTTTTTGTATGTTTGTTACGCGATCATTCCGCCAATAATGAATCGATTTTGATGATTCTTTTTGCATTGGGTTTAGTATAGCTCCAAGGTGGTCCCATTTTAATTTCATCGGTATTGGACCTTGGACTTTGAAGATACATCAGGGAACTCCTTAACGACAAACAATACGAATGTGTAGATTGAGATATTATGGGTATTACGTCAATCCTATAGGACTCTGCCATAGAACTAATCAGAATATTAACCGACTTCAAAAAAGAAAGAGGTCGACAATTCGTTTGTGTTTTTTTATAACGTCTTTATTTATGAACTGATTTTGATGGTTCTTTTTGCGTTGGGTTTAGTATAGTTTCGTGGTGGTCCCATTTTAACGAAATCGGTATTGAACTTTGGACTTTGAAGATACACTCGGGGACTCCTTAACGGCGAACAGCACGAATGTATAGCAGGTACCTTGCTGTACAACTCGGCAAAATAATATAATATAGGTATATAAATATTAGTAAATAATTCACTTGCCACTTAAAATGATAAAACTAATTATTTTTTTTAAACCGACTTATAAAGCAAGAAATAAATATTTGAAGTCGGTGCCAAGTACCCGACTGCACTAACCGGTACAGACTTTAAATATTTATTTCCTGCTTTTGAAGTCGGTTTTTTTTATAAAGATTTTTATAATGCAAAAACCTTATATTAGTAAAGACATCAGAGCATCATTGCCATCTAGCGGCAATGCGCTGAAGATATTGACCAGTATATTTACAAGTTTTGGAAGACATTCATACCAAAAGCCACTGTATCACATGCATTGGTCTGTGCAGTCCTGAGGCATTTTGTGATAACTGGACCCACTAATCTGACTACTTGAAACAAAGCTCTAAAATTTATTAAAATTCGTAGGACGGAATTTATAGATGGCTTAATTTATAGATGCGCATTTGTGATAATGTTCTCACATATGTAGCGAAAAGTTTACGTGACTATTCGACTTCTTGTGTCTTATTCTAACATTTCTATGGAGTGGAGTTGCGTGTCAGTGCCCTGAATCTAGGTCTCCTCGGCTTGTCCTGCACCTGCACGTCCATTCATATTTAACTCGGCCGGCGGACTCATTGTGGAGGCTATTTGCGACCTACAATTATGTTAACTTTCCTTTTAATTCCATACCGTTTACATTTTCAAGTGGGTTATTGGGACTTATTGGATCTGGTACATCGAAAAGCTGTTTCGCGAAGAGCTTGTACACACATACCTAAATTGTTCTTAATTTTGAACGTTTCGAATTTGGAAAATTGGAGAAGCCCGCAATACCCTGATGGTACATATTGCTCAGTGTAATAGCTTTTTATTGCCCTTTATTTTGAGCGCTCTGATTGTTGAAAATAATTGTAAAAAGTAGAAATAAATAAATAAAGACAGTCCTGTTAAGTTCTTCGCGGCATTTTCTCTGAGGCCACGATCTTATGATAAAATAAAGAAATTGGCAAAATTGGACGTGTCCTGTATATATATATATACAGGGACCAAAGATGATGTTATCTTGAAATAATTCATATGAAAATGCCAAAAGGTATAAAGCTGCTTGAGGTTCCCTTAACCATCTATGTCCTCTCGAAGAGAAAGTAAGAGTTATATATCTGACTAGCTTCTGCCCGCGACTTCGTCCGCGTTAAAATTAGACAGGAACATAACATTTTTCCGGGATAAAATGTATCCTATGTGTTAATCCAGGTAATAAACTGTATGTGTGCCAAATTTCATGCAAATCTTCAATCTTTCAATCCAAAAAGAAACTTTGACATTCATAATATTAGTAGGATTAGTAGAATGTGTTTATAAAGTAGCCTTAATGTTGATTATGTGCTTGGTGTACTGATCCTTGGCCTATATTGTTTCAGGTTGTGCAGAGCGTGGAGTGTCCCCGGCGCTGCGTGACGCTCTCAACACCATCCGCGAGGCGTGGGTCGAGCCGCGATCGCTGTTCACCCGCTGGTCAGTATACTGATGACACAGTCCTTGCTTTTTAGTGTTTGGATGACACTCAATTAATAGACGGTGATTAACGATGATGACTTGATGGTGACGGACGGAAACAAACATTTGGGGATCACACAAAGATTTGTCCTGAGAAATAAACCCGCGGATGCTCGGTACGTTAATAAATCAAACGATCGATTGATCGTTAATAAAACTTGAAGAAATCCCATTAAGCGATAAGGCCGTCTTACTGTACCGTCATAACCATGTTCCATTTTGTTTCTTTGTGTCATTATATTTTATGTGCACAATAATATTATAAAATAATAATATTAGCCCTGTTAAAAAACTGTCCCACCGTTGGGCACGGGCCTCCTGTCAAACTGAGAGGGTTAAGGCCATAGTCCACCGCGCTGGCCCAGTGCGGGTTGGCGAACTTCACACACCTTCGAGAAACTCTCTGGCATGCAGGTTTCTTCACGATGTTTTCCTTCACCGTTAAACCAAGTGAAAATTATTTTTTAATACGCACATACTTTCGAAAAGACAGAGGTGTGTGCCTGGGGTTGAACCCGAGACCTCTGACTTTGCAGTCCAACGGTCTTACTACTAGGATATCACTGGCTATTATGTGCATAAAGTATATTATTATTATTACGTTAGTTACTGGTAAGTGAAGTGACCTACGCGTTAGCCTCTAGACCATGCCGTCGATAAGTTTTATACCTTTTAGCATTTTTTTACGAAAATCTTCATTATTTATGGCCCAACAAGAAAACGTACGAAAAGAGGGTGAAACGTCTTCATCCCCTTAGAATATTATGACAATGTCTAGAATGCGTGACGTAAAGATAACACTAAAAGAAGAACCAATATATCCATTTATCCAAAATAGTAGGCCTAGAGTCGACAGCTTCGCAGTCTAAGTTTGTGGATAGTTTATGTGATGGCTATTTAACTAGTCTTAAGGCCTCTTCTAATCTGTGTACTCTCTTACCTCGATTTGTGAAAGAAGGTCTTTATCCATCTACATTTGTACATGGTAACATAAAAATAAATTTGTCAACATAGATAAATTTTTTTTCTTTGATTGCAAAGTCAGAGGTCTTGTTTTCAAACCCAGGCACGCCTTTTCGAAAGCATGTGGGTATTAAAAATTAACTATCACTTGTTTTAACAGTGAAGAAAAACATCGTGAGGAAACCTGCATGCCTAGGAGTTATTCGAAGGTGTGTGAAGTTCGACAACCCGCACTGGGCAGCGTGGTGGACTATGGCCTAAACCCTCTCAGTTTGAGAGGAGGCTCGTGCCGAACGGAGGGAGAGTTTCTTAACAGGGCTAATATTACTATATTACTAGACACATTTTGCTGATTCCAAATAACTTTCAAAGTCATCGATAGATTCTCGATCCTGGCTTACAGGATTGATAGTGATGGGATTATGCGGCCGGCTTAGTCCTAAATAATATGATACGTATGAAATAAAACTATTTTACGGATTTTATCGCGGTTTATTTTTTTTATTTTTAGTTCCCGACGTTTCGAGTGCTTTGCAGCACCCATGGTCACGGGAGGGACTGAGGTGTTAGACGTCCAATAGGCATAGTTGTTACAGGGTACCCTCAAACTTCTTAAATATTTTTGTTGTGTGTGTGAATGATGTACGCTGTTGGCCGCGAGGCCTTTACAGCTTCACCGGACTAAAAGGCGAGCGTGCAACCACTACGCTCTAGCCAGCCAGAAGGGCAAGAGGCGACATACTCGAGGGCGCCTCGAAGAGGCGCCCTCGGTTGGGACAGTCGCTGTAGGGGGACGGGTGCACTACTAAGTGCACCGGTCAACCGCCGGCTATGGGAGGGGATTTACTACTACGTCGTCGTCGTCGCCCGTATTCTGAGCGGAAAGAAGGGATGACAAAGCATCGGGGGGGTCGGTGAGAACATGTCGCGGCCGGCGGTGGCGGCAGGGGTCGGGGGGGAGATCGTAGTCGGCGGTGGCTACGATTAACGGATTCGCATGGGTAGATGCGTTCGCGAAGTGACGTGTTGACGCCTTTTTAATAAAGGCGCGAATAGGTTCGAGACCTAGATCGGAGTGGAGGTCGACGTTCCGTACGAACCAGGGGGCTCCTACGGCTTTACGGAGGAAGCGGTTTTGAACCACTTGGAGTTTATCGATGTGAGAGGGGGCCGAATGCCCGAACACAACACACGCATAAGTCATGATGGGTCGAACGCAAGTTTTGTAAAGTGTCACCTTATTTCTAAGGGACATTTTACTCCGCTTGCAGATTAACGAATGGAGACGACCGAGCACAAATGATGCTCGGTGACGGACCCGCTTGATGTGCGGGCCGAAGGACATGGTACTGTTTAGGGTGACCCCTAGATATTTGACCTCTTTGACCCAGGGAATGGGTCGGTCGAACATGGTCACTTGGCCGAGATTACTTCTAGGGCGGCGCAGGGAGTGGAGCGGGGTGGCACCTCTGGAGAAGAACACCGCAGCGCTCTTGTCCGGGTTCACCTCAATACGCCACTTCCTGAACCAATTCCCTAGGGAATTGGCGGATGCCTGAAGGTGTCTGGTAATGAAACCCTTATTCCTATGCGAGACGTAGAGAGCGGTATCATCCGCGAATAGGGCTAGATGCGCCTTACTCGAACGAGGAATGTCGTTCGTGTAAAGGCTAAACAGGAGCGGAGAGAGAACTGAGCCCTGTGGGACTCCAGCACTGATGGAGTGGGAAGTGGAGCGCGTCATTTCTACGCGATAACGGAAGGCGCGATTCGACAAGGAGTCTCTTGTTGTTGGTCCGATCTACGCAGAATGAGCTCACGGTGTCTTGAGGTCTTGCAGTGTTATGCTTGGTTTTGGATTTGATTATATTAATTACCGGATTCCCATATTCGCGTAAATATAAGAACGCAATAATATGATACGTAATAGTAACGTCCGAAATTGAGTAATTGAACTAAATCGAGAGCTACACTGTCCTAATTAATATGGGTCATCTTGAGCAGTGCGTGTACGTTTTACGGTAGCGAACTAAGTATGATATATAGGATGTGCATGAGGACTAGTAACAGACAAGGAAATGATTGCTATTTTTAATTTGTTTTAATTTGATGAAATAATTTTAGTTCACATTTTACTTGCGAAATTTTATGGAGTTTAGCATTCGCTAAAAGCTAGTGTTTAATAGCGTCGCATTTGCTACTGTTTACTACTAAAGTGAAGTAGAGGTATGATCGATCTACTAATAACTAAAAAAAATGTTTTTTTTTTAAACTAGGAATTATTGCTGTGTCGTTGGTGCGTTTATAAAGATAAAATTCAGACCGAAATATCTTTGAGTCACACAAAGATTTGACTCGTGTGGGGATGGAACCCATAACAACTCGCTTCAGTGGGCAGAGTAGCTTGTACTCTTAACCATTGACCCAAGCCGTGCGTCAAAAATTGCAGAATTCTCTAGTTAGCAAGGCAAAATAAAATGTGATGTCATACTAAGCATTATTTTAGCATCAATTGTGAAAAGGAGCATGTGTGGCGAATGAAAAAGCATTTCACATAAATTTTCACATGTCACTTGTAAAATGTTCCATGTTTAGCACATGCGCCTGCGGTGGCTGTGCGCTCGCATATGTATTTGCGCAACTTGAGCCTACGGGATCAGACACACGTGAGGCCAACACGTGTTTGTGGCTACTTCAACACGAAGTTGCGATATAACGAGCTAGTTATTATAAATAACATTGGTTAAGTGTGGTGCTATTATAGCGAGAAGCTGGCCGGACTAGACTTAAAATATCTGACAGTATTTTGGTAAAGAATAGATAATTCATCATCATCATCATCAGAATGAATAAATTATAATTATTATCAGCCTTTGTCTTTTCCAAAGCATGTGCGTATTAAAAATCAACTATCACTTGTTTTAACGGTGAAGGAAAAAATCATGAGGAAACCTGCATGCCTAAGAGTTTCTTGAAGGTGTGTGAAGTTCGCCAACCCGCACTAGGCCAGCGTGGTGGATTATAGCCTAACCCTCTCAGTTTGAGGTGGCCACCAACTCAACGGTGGCACAGTTTCTTAATAGTGCTAATTTTATTATTATTAAAATAATATTTGTGAAAAGCATGTACGCGCACAACGTTACAGCTCGTACGTACACGCAACTTACTATTGGGCTTCACCTATTGTTTAGCGAGATTCCGGTCGCCCTTTTTTATAAGTTCATGCGTATAATAGTATAAATATAGACATCTCACTGCCTTGTGTAGTTATAGATCTAGACACTGAATATTTGTTTTCGATCGGTATTATTGTTGGCACGTATTTTATTGGCAATCTCTCTCCGTCGTCCAAACATTCCACAATCGTCGATAGCACTCGAGTTGAACCGGCCACTTCTATCTATCTATACCATCACTCCAGAGCCCTCATAGAGTAGGCAGAGAGTACGGAGTTCCAACATGTCGGTCCATTTCACTTGCAAATAAATCTTAAATTCAACTGCCTCGTTGGCTTGTTCTGACGATTGAGCCGGAAAGTGGGCATAGGAACTCCTAAAAACTCAACATAACTCACTCTATTTGAACTTGTTTAATTCGTTTAAGTAGGTGACCTTGGTGTAGACCTAGGTGGTGATAGTTTGTCTAACAATTGAGCCAAAAGGTGGCCATATTAAGGCCTCAACTAATAAAGATATCTTCTATGTCTCGCTATAAAAGGTGGTTCGATTCGCTAAAAAGATTAACGCGAGAGGTATCGTTACGAAAAGCTATTCTCGACTAGTCGCAAGTTTTTGACAGGCGTTGTTGTATGTTGTAGCGCGTTAATGAGGCTAACCCAAATACTTCGTGGCTTGTTGTCGCGAACACTGGCCCTCTGTGCCAAGACACACATACATACATGTAGTATATAGGAGTGAGTGGAGAGTTGGAGTGGGAACAAAGAGCTTAGTACTGAACATCTGGTTCACTGACGCGTTATCGTCTACCCATCTTGGCGCCGTAATAAAAAACATAACATGTGTATAGTTTAGCACTAAAATAAATATATTCTTGTTATATGAATGCCTTGATTATCAGCAAAAGACAAACTATAAGGCAAGAGAATTGTGAGAAAGAGAATAAGACAAAAAAGATTAGCCCGTTTCGCCGGATCTTCTCAGTGGAGGCCGCGTTGCAATCCGGTGGTAGATCAGTAAATTTAAAAAATATTGCAGGGTTTGTATAAAATGAACAATTTGACTGCCTCTTTGGTCTCATCATCATCTCAGCGTATACTTGTCCACTGCTGAACATAGGCCTCCCCAATCGCTTTCCAGCGTAACCGGTCCGATGCCACCTGCATCCAACGACTTCCTGCGATTTTCACAAGATCGTCGGTCCATCTGGCAGGCGGTCGTCCCACACTGCGCTTGCCAATACGTGGTCTCCACTCTAGAATCTTTCTGCCCCAACGCCCGTCCGATCTACGCGCTATGTGGCCCGCCCATTGCCACTTCAGCTTGCTAATCTTAACGGCTATGTCGGTGACCTTGGTTCTTCTACGAATCTCCTCATTCCTGATTCGATCGCGTAGAGAAACGCCGAGCATAGCTCTCTCCATAGCTCGCTGAGCAACTCTTAGCTTTTTTATGAGACCTATAGTAAGAGACCACGTCTCTGATCCATATATCATCACTGGTAACACACACTGACTAAAAACTTTAGTCTTAAGGCACTGAGGTATTTTGGATGAGAAGATGTTGCGCAGTTTCCCGAACGCTGCCCAGCCGAGTTGGATTCGTCGATTGACCTCTCTCTCAAAGTTGGACCTACCTAACCGGACTACCTGTCCCAGGTAAATGTATTCGTCGACAACTTCAAGAGTAGAGTTCCCAACGGTGAGTGCGGTGGGTACGACTCTTTGGTCTAGTGTCAAATAATGTGCTTTGTGATCACGAGATCTTGGGTTCAAATCCTAGACCGGACAAATGTAGTTTTTCTATCGAAAAACTCCAGTATCTAGTTTCAGTCCGGACTCTGGAATTGTGCCCGGTTTACACCGCTGCCACCCCCGCTTGGGGAATATAGGCGCGACGGTGTAAATAATTTGAGTCAAAAGAACGCCAGGACAAGCGACCGGTATTGTGCTGTGCACGCCCATCCAGTTTGTATCCGCAAACTTCACCAGGTCATTGGTCTTTGTTGTGGATGGCCTGTCCACTCTACAATTTCTGCTATGTGTTCGCCTGATAGACAAACATTCAACATGAAATTAACATACTCAAACAGTGCCGAAACAAACATTGTGGGTCTATAAAGATTTATTTGTAGTGTCGTATCGGCCTTGCGACTACTTTCAGTAAACGGAGCGGCCAGCGCTCTTACTACTATCAGACCATTTTCGAAGTCTGGACTGTAAATTAAACATTTTCTGCCATTGTAAATATGTACAAAGAAACCAAAATATCAATATAGAAATAACCCAAACATCAACCCAAAATTTGAAACGTGTCTCGGTAGGACAGTTATTGTTATGGGAGCTAATAACACTTTACGCGTCGCTCAGGCCGTTAGCGAAGCCATAACACTGTGTGACACGCAAAGGCCTTTAAGCCTTGTGGCTTGCGAGTGGTCTCGATGGACATTCCATTGCCCATTTCCATTGCACCATCAGTTTATGGCCCCGATAAATGGACTCGCTCTCGCCGCCCCGCTCTTTGCTGTCCAGAAATTGATGGTCCATTTTGGAATCTCGAATCTTATGCTCAATCTAAAATGAACAGGTATATAAAGATGTTGCATATGTTTGACTCATTATGTAATAAATCTGGCTAAAAACGGAGTACGGAATAGGTGTACTTCGTGCTAATAGCCTTCTCTCATAAAACGATAGAGAACGGGTCATAGTCCATTACACGGACCCATTGCGGATTGGTGGCGGCAGGCTTAGGCCACCTGCTGTTGGAATTCGACAAAAAGCATATAATTTTGTGAATTAGTGGAGGCAGATTTATGGCCACCTACTGTTGGAACTTATCAAGCCGCCTATAAGGCTTGTTTCAACCATTACCATATGATGTGTGTGTGTGTGTGTGTGTGAATGATGTACGCTGTTGGCCGCGAGGCCTTTACAGCTTCACCGGACTTAAAGGCGAGCGTGCAACCACTACGCTTTAGCCAGCCAGAAGGGCAAGAGGCGACATACTCGTCGACAGCCTCTTCGAGGCGCCCTCGGTTGGGACAGTCGCTGTAGGGGGACGGGTGCACTACTAAGTGCACCGGTCAACCGCCGGCTATGGGAGGGGATCTACTACTACGTCGTCGTCGTCGCCCGTATTCTGAGCGGAAAGAAGGGATGACAAAGCATCGGGGGGGGGGGTCGGTGAGAACATGTCGCGGCCGGCGGTGGCGACAGGGGTCGGGGGGGAGATCGTAGTCGGCGGTGGCTACGATTAACGGATTCGCATGGGTAGATGCGTTCGCGAAGTGATGTGTTGACGCCTTTTTAATAAAAGCGCGAATAGGTTCGAGACCTAGATCGGAGTGGAGGTCGACGTTCCGTAAGAACCAGGGGGCTCCTACGGCTTTACGGAGGAAGCGGTTTTGAACCACTTGGAGTTTATCGATGTGAGAGGGGGCCGAATGCCCGAACACAACACACGCATAAGTCATGATGGGTCGAACGCAAGTTTTGTAAAGTGTCACCTTATTTCTAAGGGACATTTTACTCCGCTTGCAGATTAACAAATGGAGACGACCGAGCACAAATGATGCTCGGTGACGGACCCGCTTGATGTACATGGAACTGTTTAGGGTGACCCCTAGATATTTGACCTCTTTGACCCAGGGAATGGGTCGGTCGAACATGGTCACTTGGCCGAGATTACTTCTAGGGCGGCGCAGGGAGTGGCGCGGGGTGGCACCTCTGGAGAAGAACACCGCAGCGCTCTTGTCCGGGTTCACCTCAATACGCCACTTCCTGAACCAATTCCCTAGGGAATTGGCGGATGCCTGAAGGTGTCTGGTAATGAAACCCTTATTCCTATGCGAGACGTAGAGAGCGGTATCATCCGCGAATAGGGCTAGATGCGCCTTACTCGAACGAGGAATGTCGTTCGTGTAAAGGCTAAACAGGAGCGGAGAGAGAACTGAGCCCTGTGGGACTCCAGCACTGATGGAGTGGGAAGTGGAGCGCGTCATTTCGACGCGATAACGGAAGGCGCGATTCGACAAGAAGTCTCGTAAGATGAGCACGAGTCTGTCCGGCATACCCAATTGGTAGAGCTTGTAGATCAAGCCGTTGTGCCAGACTTTGTCGAATGCCTTCGCGACATCTAGGAAGAGGGCGCCCGTGTAGATGGGTTTGGGTCTATTGAGACCGGAGAGGATGTGCTCCGTGATGCGGTGCACTTGGTGGACGCAAGAGTGTTTGGCTCGAAAGCCAAACTGCTCGTCGATAAGAATACCCCTGGACGTTACGAAGTCTTTGAGCCTCGCCAGAAGCAGGCGCTCGTATATCTTGGCCAGGGAGTTGAGGAGACTGATAGGGCGGTAGCTCGCGGGGAGATTGCGAGGTTTGCCGGGCTTGGGAATGCCTATGACGTCCGCCTCCTTCCACTTAGCGGGGAAGGTGCAGTTCGCCATGGCGGCGTTCAATATGGCCACTAAGAGGCAGATGAGTTGGGCGGGCAGGCATTTCAGAACGCGATTCGAAATGCCGTCAGAGCCGGGGGCTTTTTTAGTTTTGAGACCCATAATTAGATCTTCGACCTCCGTTTGGGTGATAGGAGGTAAGGAATCGACGGGGGGGAGGGATGCCCTGCGCTCGACTTCCCTGTCGACCGCGTCGACGTGGGACTGGTCGACGGACTGAGAGCTGGGGGCGCACTGGCTCTCGAGGGAGTCGGCGAGAAGCTCGGCCTTTTCGTCGTCGTCGAAGGCTGGGGGTGCGCCTGAAGGGCGGGACAGCGGGGGCATGTCAGTCGTGGAGTCGGATTTGAGGCTACGCGCCAGCTGCCAGTAGGCCAGATGCGATGGCGCGATGCCCTCTAGGAAGTCACCCCACCGTTCCTCCCGGACCTCCGCGACACGACGCTTTACCTCTCGTTGTAAAGCGCGCATCCGGGCCCGATTGGCTTCGGTGGGGTAGGAGTCGTGCGCTCGGATAGAAGCATTCTTGGAACGAATGAGATCCCTAACATCGTCCGGCAGTCGAAAGCGGTTGAGGTAGAGATCTTCCGCCTCGACCTGCTTGGACGATCGACTGACAGCCGATCGGATGTGCTCGGTGAAGGCATCTACGGCCTGATCGGTGTCCTGAGGGGACGGGATGGAGTCCGAGCTGACAGGGAGGGGGGGAGGGTCGGCATCCGCCAAGGCCGTGCTTAGCGCATGCCAATCCACCACCGTCTTTTTGGGTCGCTGAGGGGCGGAAGGGGGGGAACCGAGTCTCATGACTACAGGTCGATGGTCAGAGCCGAGTTCCTGGACTACTTCCAAGGAGTACAGCCGTAGGGTGACACCCTTCAGAAGCGCCATGTCCAGGACGTCGGGTCGGTGATTGGGATTGTTAGGATAGTGGGTAGGGTGCATAGGTGCGATGACGTCAAAGTCGAGAACGTCGACTAGGGCGTCAAGGCTCCTACCGTTAGGGGAAGTGGTGAGACCGTTCCAGGCCACGTGCTTACTGTTGAAGTCACCCGCCAGAATGACGGCGCTTCCCAGATTGAGGAGTGCTTCAAAGTCACTCCTGAGAACGGATTTAGTGGGGGAAAGGTATACGGAGGCGATCACGATGGGCTGGTGCCCCGTGAGAGAGACGCGACAGACCGAGGCTTCGATGTTGGTGAGCGCGGGGGGATCGATAGGGATGCAGTAAAGGGACCTCCTGTAGTAAATGAGAGTACCGCCTCCGCGGGAGCCGACTCTGTCATTACGCACGAGGTTATAGTTTGCGACCCTAGGATCGCGTTGTGCGGGCTTCAGGAAGGTTTCCTGCACGAGGAGGATATCAAGTTGGTGATCTCGGAGGAAATCAGCAACCTGATCTCGCTGGGAGCGAAGGCCATCGGCGTTAAAGAACGCCAGGGATAGGTTGTGGGGCCATTACCATATGAAGTAGCGACCATGAACAACGGCTTGACGTGCCTCCCATAGCACGAAGACGCTCAGATATGGAAATGACATAAATGTCAATACGGCTTAATTTAGTGGTATAAGATTAGGCTGCTTGGCCTGCTGGAATAAGTAGTCGAAGCTTCGATATTACAAGTAACAAGTTTAATACATTTTGTTTCGGTCTGAGTTTTTCTTGCGTGTATTTGTGGTTATAAACGCACTTACAATACGGAAATAATACCTAGATTGGGGTAAAGTTTACCACATAAAAAAGTTATGAAAAAACTTGTAAAATTCTGGGTCCAGTGATTAGGTAGACTACGTTATATGTCAGTATTTCAGGAAACCCTAGAAACCTGTTTCAGGTAGCATACCCTGAAGCATGACGAAACGGGTGCTGTATGAGGACAAACTAGTTTTCTCTCCCTTTCTATTATACTTATAGACTTTTCTGTAATTTATATACAGTGCATACTGAAACTAAATATTATATACAAAATAGGTGCGTAAATATAGCTTGAATCAGGTGATATTATTTATTAATGAAGGCACAGAGGCGTTAGTAGTGCTGGTTTTACTGCGGCGTTCGTAACGATAACCAAGGTCAAGCAGCGTTTGGTTTGGTCAGTTTGAGATGGGTGGTATCTTCATTTTCGAGAAACGAACAATTTTTACTGTGGCGACACTGCATGCACTTGGTGTTGTGTATCGTTTTCTCATCGCAAATGGATCACAAAACGAATTGTAAATCTCCCATTATCAAAACAGTAACCGTGAAGTTCCTTGCCCTTCTTTTCCACAGGAATGAAATTCCGAACGGGGGATAGTCTTAAATAATATTTGAAGTAAAATTTAATTGTGTTGATGGATACTATTACTTACTACAGAATTTCGCTTCTCGCCCTTACACAAGGATCAATTACATCCTGTTTATACAACTAATAATAAATAACTAAAACGATAATATCAATGGATTCCTCTAGAGGGAATAATATGAACAAATTTTATTGGTTTAGAGGTTAGACACTAGTTATGTTACTAAAACAAGTTAAAGGTGCGTCGACATTGTGCGCGGCGTATTTATTCGATCGATATTTAGTCTAATTTTACTGTTGCACTATTTCTTGGGATCATTATTTTTAGCTAAAGATCTAATCTTTATGTATCTATATCAACGTGACCGATATCTTGCTGTAGGCGAAGAATACAGAGTTTCAACTGGTTCTTTCCTTACAGACCTTTATCGCTTCCTTCACTTATACTTACATTCATTAACGCTTACTGGTTACTGACTTGCCGGCATAGCAAATTTACTTAGTCTTTTTTTAGTGCCTAGGAAATGATTAGTAGGGTGTAGAGATGTCAAAAACGACACTAGACAGATCCCGTTACCGAATAATCGACTGTAAAAACTAATTAGCCAAATATTCAAAAATAACCGTTCAATCAGAGATGATTATCGGATAACGTGATAATTTGTTGTCGGAACAAGTGGGTGTACTCATTAGCTGGCCGCTGTTGACTTAATCTGATCGC
This sequence comes from Phalera bucephala, assembly GCA_905147815.2. Classification (NCBI taxonomy): domain Eukaryota; kingdom Metazoa; phylum Arthropoda; class Insecta; order Lepidoptera; family Notodontidae; genus Phalera; species Phalera bucephala. Next base: position 1,336,027 of record LR990627.1, read on the forward strand.
TCTGATTGCATTGCTAATGATTTTTATCTTATCTTTCACATTATATCGTGTGTCATGATGCATTTGATTGAATTCAAATATTTTGCAAATATTTTATAGAAATGTGATTAAGATCATTTTAATTATCTTTATCTATAATATTATACATATGAATTGAAATCAAACGCCGCGCTTTTCTAAGTATATATGTATGCGCTAATCTCGGAAACTACTACACTGATTTTCTTCTTGCTTTAATACTAACAAAGCATAAGGCAAGAGAATCGTCATGAATACTTAAAAATCGTAAAGGTCGCCATAATTTTTCGTAAAAAAAACATTTGTATTAATTTCAGAAGGATAATAAGTATTTAAATTTATACATGTGCATCCTACTTAAGTAGCCCTAAACCATAGCTAGGAATTATTCCTACGTCGTGGGTGTATTTATATACATAAAATTCATATATTCACTTGAAGATTTGTACTGTGTACTGTGCGCGGATCGGACCCTCGACTGCTCGATTCGGTGGGCGGAGCGGCTTAAGCTCAACCACTGGGCCAAGATGTCCATCAATAACATTAATATTATACATTGCGCGTACAAATCTCAACGTTTTTATTCCTTTACGAATATTCATGGCAAAATATATAAGCACTTCTCTATTTTCCACTAACTATTCAAGAAAATCCATATAAAATTTAGGTTGCAGCTCCATTTACACATACTTATACTGGTGATTACTTATAGATGCATAAGTATACTGTAAAGATTCTGCATCAGCTTTCAATGAAGCGCATCAGAATGCGGTGCATCTGTCCCACGCCTCAACGCTCTGCACCGCACCCGTACCACATTACACGCAAATATGCCAACTATTCGCATTCCACATACATCGCCGGTTTACTTAACGAACTGAACTCCGTTACGGAATGCACGCAGCAATGTAGGCACCCCACATACCGACGCCCGCATGTTTCCATAATACATCGCCTGAAATAATTATGGAATAAATTTTACGTGTATTCGTTCAGTCGGTTGCCGCGGCTCATAGCGAACGCGCGTTCTGTCATATTTTTTCACTGTCATGAAAAAATATCGATACGTACCCTTATATCGATACGAGTAATATTATTAATCGATTTCTTTTTGATAACAATGTGCATTGAAATTGTGACAATGGTTGATGGGTGTAGAAGACATCCCTTATCGGTGGAAGGTAAGAATTAATGTAATTTCAATAATGGTGTTTCGTTTATTGACCGCTGACCTACTGCAACCCCTTACGTTCGAACAACAGAATAAATAATAGAAATAACTTACAATGGTTTAAATACTCTGTGTTAAATTTCTACCCCTACCCTTTTGTGGTTTTTGGAGCGGTGTTGCGGAATGAGGTAAAATCATTTCTTTGGTTTCGTTTCAAAAAATACTATCTAAGAAAGGGTTTTTCGGGAGACACACATGACTGTTTATTTTTAGGTGTGCCAGAATTTAAAAATATTTTAGTGAAAACATTTACAATTTACTCTGACAGCGAAGATTAGTCATAAAATATATTTTAAAATTCTTGTACACTTAAAAATGAAACAGCTTTCGGGTCTCCTGAAAAAAATATTTATTTACGACATTATGAACTGACAATGATAATTTAATATTTTTAAAGTCTGACTTAGTAAATTATATGCTAGTTATGTATACATATAATGCGCTCGTAGATCACCTAGCTTAAACAGCGTTCAGCTTTTCCCGTGACCTTTAGTAGGGTTTTCGTTCAACTTGCGTGGAGCCTGTCCACTCTACGTCTTCCAGTACGTGAACTCCACTCTAGAACCTTTCCGTCGCAACGGCCGCTAGTTCTGTTAGTCAGTAGTGTCTGCCGTGACTTCGTCCGCGTTAACTTTAGACAGGAACCTTACATTTGTTCGGGATTAAAATTATCTTATGCGTTAATCCAGATGATAAACTATCTGTGTGCCAAATTTCATCCAAATCCGTTTAGCCGTTTTTGCGTGATTAAGTAACAAACATCCAAACATCTAAATCAGATATGTCAAACATGCGGCACACTGAGCATTCTCTTGCGCCTCGAATTAATTTTGAAAACAGCCAGATAATGCGGGCTGCCAGCGTGTTAAAAACCGTTTTGGAAATTTAATTAATACACTTGTCTTATAATATTACTTTTATTCGTTAAGATTTTCCGTACTTTGTCTTTTTTAGGATTAGATTTTGCGGCCCACCTAGTCTACGGTCTTCATGCTTTTGGTCCACCAGTGACTGAGTTTGACATGGCTGGTCTAAACATACAAACTTTTACATTTATAATATTAGTAGGATATACAACAAACAAACAACAACAAGGAGAGAAGGGAAATAAAAAAAAAACAGTTTATAAAGGGTCTGATTCCGCATCGCTTTCGGTTGGCAGGATGCCTAGAATGTTGGTAGCATCGCTACGCTGGCGAAACTTAAATGTTGTTTTCTTGTGTTAACTTCATGTCTTAAGTTCGATCAGGTAGAATAATGTTGCTGTTTGATGTTGTCGTATGTATTCAGAACCAGTCTGGTTTCCGAATAGCATAATAGCTGTATTATGCTACTCTGTCAAGTTAATAGTATCACAATCTCTGCATCTCATTGTTATTGCAAACCATTTAACATCGATCGAGGCCCGTTATACAGCAATACGTGCATCCTCTATTGTGTAATAGCTCTCGAAATGAGAATATTTGAAGGTTTAGTCTATCCCGAACGCCTTCTGACAGCGCTGCTCGCGTTCGTAGGATTTACTCTCGACGACCTACTCCTGGTTCCTGGGGAGTGCTAAACGAGCAGCACCTTCCTCGGTCGTAGGCTATTCTCTCAGCAAAGTTGCGCGGAGTTGTCATACCAGAAGGCAGGTCTAGCCTGATCATAACGATTCGAAATTTGGTCTAACTTCCGTCTCCTCAGCCTATTTCAGAATGGTTAGTATATTTCTGAGTCAGCGAACCACATTTTCGGCCTTCGTCACTCTCCACCATAGGAGATGATGTCAATCGCTGACCAGTACTTGATAAAAAAAAAGATGAAATGAGAAAATGATCCGAGTTCGTATGTAACCTCTCTATTCTAGCTATCCACATTCATGTTCACTTCTCTCCACTACCGCCCGAGTGAGCTGCATGTAAGTTACAGGTAATACGCACACTCTGTCGAGAATTACCTTTGTAACTTACAGAAAAGCTTACAGGTCATTGTTCCTGAACAAAAATATTCATGACACAATGGAAATGGTATCCCTGATCTTTGATATTTAACGGCGAATGTACCCATTCGGTAGTTATTGGAGGCCTTCAGACGAGGGTCTCAATTCTACTAAAACTCCGCTAAACTAAAACCGAATCTTAATCGTTGCCGGTCAACAGCGTTTAGCTGTTTACGTATAAATGCTTGTATTCATTAGTTGTCAAATGTCACAACACGTGTTGCTTGAGACATCGGGCGAAGTTGAGCAACGTTGAGCAACGTCGGACTACCTCTTGTCCCGCGACCTATGCTGCTACACGTTCATGTTTATTTAGTGAATTTGTGCTGTGTTTTCGCTTTCTTTTCGTGCTAAGCGCTATGTTCCTAAACAAAAGCGACGCGGCGACAGGAAACAGGTCCCGCAATATGGTCATACGTCGTCTAACGTCACCAGCGACACGCATTATTGCGGAACATTTGTCCCCTAATAAATACGAGATTGTACTATTAAATACGAAGCCGATGATAATGATCGGTTGCGGTGAAGATTAGGTTTTATCAAAGTTTTTTTACCAGAATTGGGGCTTGAACTCCGTGTCGTCGTACTGTCTCGATAGTTGCGAACTCGTAAAGTTTTTGTTATTTGTGTTTATAACTAGAGGACAGTTTCGCAAACAGCCACTCTGATGCTGAAATTCCATGGCTCAGCTTCCCAGATTTTGGCGTGAGTCACTTGGATTATTAATTTTATTTATTGGTGCTATGTTTGTTATTAGGTTGAAAGTAAGACTGTTTTATGCCTCTTATTTACGTTGGCGTATGTGTGCGTGCGGTGCCTAGTTTGTGATCAGTCTATACGTTGGTTTTCTACTTAATTATTCTGATATGTAGTAGTCATTATCTAATAATTCCAATTCTGTGTCATTATTTCTTAGTATTGGAATTTCTTCCAGTACATTACGCGAGAGTTTAGAATAAAAGGAAGTTAAGTAAGAAACAACTTCTGTTCTCGAATATTAAGGATTCAAAACAAAACGGTTTCCTCTCTAAAATATACAATTTCATTTCGGTCTCCCACAAAGAACTGAATTGGATGTTTTGCTTGGCTCGGACCGGAATCCGTAATGTTTTTGCGTTACGCAAGATGAATGACATGTTTTGGCAAAGTTTCTGCGCCGTTGCTTTGATTGGCGACTGCCTGCATCGCTTATACCTTCATATGTTGGTCCAGGTTCATTCATGATTCTCACTTGAGATCAGTGTTAACAAGTATAACGAACTCGTATAACGAATTTACCACAAATACCAGAACTCTATGTCCATTTCGATTGCTCATTTCATATCCAAACTCAAAAAGTTTGACTTGCCTGCATTGACGTAGCTGCAGTTTGTTTATTCGAATACCTTGCTGGATTTCTAGTACTTTTCTTGTAACTTAAAAATATTAAAACTTTTAAATAACATTGCATGCTGTGATTACTTAGTAGAAGATTTGTATTTCTAATTTAGCCTTATGCTACAAACGCATTAAAAAGAGAAATGCTATTCTGTTAAACTCAAACTGTTTATTTTGCCTTGCTTGGGGTTGTATTAACAAATGGTCATATTCACATTTTTTTCACTTATTAATCTACGACCGAATGGGAACGCGCCCTCCACTGAGAAGATCCGGCGAGAAACTCAGCGGGCTTGTCTTTTTTGTCTAATTCTCCATTGAATTTTTTTTCATCCGTTTCGGTATCGATACGTACACATTTTTATATTATACAAAATCATTTATACAATCCAGCTCCAGTGTGATGCCTTACGACTGAGATATAAGACTAATAATAATATTTTTAAATATATGTTATAATGAAAAGCTAGAGGGTTCTGGGTGGACAAGTCTCCCCAAGCAGCACCCGTTCACGAGTATGACTGCCTGAGCAGCCGTCACTATTCTTCTTTCTTTTATTAACTATTCTTGTTGGCTAACTTAAGTTCTGCTATACTAAGGTTGTCTCGAAGAGAAGCTGCCTTGGTTGGCTGGTTGCATTATTTGTAAGGCGGGAGGCCTATTTCTTACACTTGCCTTGTAAATTGTGATCTTTTTTCTTATATCTGTTGTAACTATCAAGTGTCGTGTGACTATCTAGGTATCTATTAATTTTTTATATCTCAATACTTAAAAGCATTTAGTGCACTTTGATGATTCAAAACGTTAAGTGTGAGAGTCGTTCGTCACTTATTAAATTCTTTGAAAGACCACATGTTCTTTCCGTGTAATGGCCGTGCAGTATTCATTCTGTAAGCTCAATTGGAACAAAAGCTGTAAATGGTTTGCGTTATGAATAATTTGCTTTTGTAATGAGCCGCTGTGTTTCCGCACGACTGCGGCCATCGCCCAACCCCTTGTGAAATGTCTTAACCAAAGCTCCGATTTCGTTATTGTTATTATTTTATAAAGAACTGCGCTCCTTAATTAGACTTTATATACTCACTGGGTTGTAAATGCTTTTACAGAAATCAAATCCTTACTTTTTTAGATTTTTAGGGCTCCGTACTGCAATCTGGTTACAGTACTCCTTACTGTTAATGGTCACGAATCAGATAAATATATTTCATCTTCTGGAGTACCTCAGGGTCCCATTTAGGTCCTATCTTATTTTTTCTTTTCATTAACGATATTATCCTAAAGGTACACCACTGTCAGTGTTGCAGCTGACGATATGAATATATATCGTAATATTGAATCCTTCGCAGATATAGAACTGATTCAGTCTGACTTAGATCGTATTTATGAATGGTGTTGCACAAAAAACTGAATGCTACAAAATGTCAGCATATTCACTTCACGAGGAAAAGAAAAGTTTTAGATGCGACTCTTCGCATTAATGACGCGGCAATTACTGTAGTTACCCAAGTTAGCGACCTAGGCGTCATTCTGGACTCTAAGTTTAGTTTCATTCCCCACTATGATATTATTGTTAACAAAGCAGCTAGAATTTTAGGTTTTATTAAACGCAATTCAAAATAATTCAAAGAGGTGCGATCGAAAATAACCCTGTATTTTGCACTTGTACGAAGTGTGCTGGAGTTCAGCAGTATTATCCGGAACCCGCATTATGCAGTCCATTCTGATCGCATTGAGTCTTTGCAGCGATCATTTACACGGCATTTAGCATTTATAAGTCCTGGCATTTCCAGTAGATGAAGATAGACTCACCTTCTTTGGCATGTCTGCATTGTATCAGCGTCGACGCATGCATGATTTACTGTTTTTACAAAAAATTGTTAAGGCTCCACACCATGCCATGACCAGTTGGAACGTATAGGAATATGTGTTCCTAAACTAAATTCTCGTAGAGCTAACCAAACATTTTTCAAAATACCGAGGTATAGAACCAACTTAGGTTCGTACTCTCTAATATCCAGAATGATGTCAACTTACAACAGTTGGTGGAAACTGCGCGATTTAGATATATTTAATGACCACTCTGCGCACTTCAGGGATAAGATTTTAAATATTAATAGAAAAAATAAAGTATTGTAAATCTTTTGTTTCAGTCCGTATTTATACCTACTTCATTTTATTTTTGATTTATATATGCATATATTTATATATTAATAGATATACTACTTTGCACTACTTTCATTCAGATATTGTTTAAAGGACTATTCGAGATTGTATATTTTGAATTTATGTAATAGTATATGATTGTTTGTAGTAATTATAAAAAATGTTGTGCATATCTGTAATTGATGTAAGCACTAGAAATGTTTTGTTCTAAAATGTCATTAGTAATGTTTGTGTTTATTGATGATGTGCCTTATAAAATAAAAATAAAAAATAAAATCTGTATCATGATGATGGATGGATGGATAATGATGATGACTTCCCGTTGGGCTAGAATTGTGAAATTTGGCTAGAAGCAAACTTTTATAGTACAAATAAAGAAAAAAAACCGGAACATTTATAATTCAGAAATTATATTCCGTTAAATCCTTGAATTCGATGAACAATTTAAATAGTACAATCTATTTATGTCTGTTGGTAAATTAACTAAGACACTGCAAGAAATAAAATCCAACGCCAGTACATATTAGAGAGAATAGAATCTGGATGTGCGTGTTGCCTTATGACAAGGGTAGGACAACTGTGTTGATTTAATCGGGATGTCCCGATTTCAAACCCCCTGTGTCCCGCCTAAAGGCTGGTAGGACGCTAATTGCTCCGATTTTCTACATCGACTAATTTTTATTCAATGTTTTTATCGAGATAGTAGTAGTAATAACGAGGTATGCTGCGCTTAAACACGCATTCGAAAAAAAGAACACATGTAAGTATAAAGCAAATGATAGCCTAGTGGTTAGACCGTTGGACTGCAAAGCCAGAGGTCTCGGTTTCAAACCAAGGCACGCACCTCTGCCTTTTCGAAAACATGTGCGTATTAAAAATTAACTATCACTTGCTTTAACGGTGAAGGAAAACATCGTGGGGAAACCTGCATGTCTAAAAGTTTCTCGAAAGTGTGTGAAGTTCGCCTACCCGCACTGGGCCAGCGTGGTGGACTATGGCCTAAACCCTCTCAGTTTGAGAGGACGCCCGTGCCTAACGGTGGGACAGTTTCTTAACAGGGCTAATATTATTATTATTTTTATACGTAAGTATAGTCTGCAAGTTATGGTTAAAAAGTTTTTAAGTATAAACATGTCCCAAGTTTAACTCAAATTCTCCCGCAGGCTTTTTGTACAAAATAAATTATTATTGTCATTTTACAATTTTTTTAGATACTTATCTACCACCGGCTCGTAAAATGCGACTTGTCGTTTTTACACGTATATTTTTTCTATAAAGTCCCTAAAAATTCTCTGCCAGAGTTGGCCAGCCTATTTATGACTTGGTGACAGAGATACGGAAATGGCAAACTAAAACAATATTCTTACCTAGTTAAGAATTTCATTATGACTCAAGCTAAGCATTTGTCAGGTCATCTTAGTCATAGTTTGCCAAGCTGTTAGTTTGTCGCGCCCGCCGCAAGATATCGTCCGCGTCGGTGCGTATGCGCATACTTGAGGTTTTGTTGTGAAGCTCAAGAGTCGAGCTTTTCGTTTTGTTCTGATGTGGACTCTGCACCGCACTTATCTGCACTAGGGTTATCGACCTATATGAATTTAATTTGCAGATTAAAAGTCTAAGGATGTTATCTGTTTCTGAAAATGTTGATGATGTGTTAATTTAAGGTATAAATAAAATAAATAACGCCTATAGTCCCTAAGCGGGGGTGGCAGAGGTGTACTGAGTACACTCACTTTTCGCCGACGATGTTATGTCCCATGTAATAGAGGGTGACCCTATTGCCACATACCGAGCACAATTCCAGACACCGGACTTTTACTGGGAATTTTTCGTTCCAAAAACTACATTTGTCCGACCTAGGATTTGAACCAGGACCTCGTGATCTCAAAGCGCATGATTCGCCACTAGACCAACGATGGGCAAGCAGTCGACGGTGTGTTTACAAACATGAAATTTATATACACCAACACCCAGACCTAAATAATCATTTATGGGCAACACAAAGTTTTGTCCCGTGCAGGAATCGAACTTAAACGGTTTAAGTTCCCACTGGACCAAGCTGTCCGTATACCCGTAACAAACATTTATATTTTTCTCTTAACTGCGCGTTGATTCTCACTAATAACATGGCTATTTAAAGCCATTGAAGCCACCCAAATTAAGAAAAAAAAACTAATAGGTTTACCGCAAACTACAGTCAGCAATACAAGGATCTAAACATAACATAGACGGACGATTTAGCGCAGTGGTTAAGTGCTTAAGCCGCTCCGCCCAGTGTGTCTTATAGTCGCGAGTTCGATACCCGCACATTTGTTTCGGACTGGGTATTTGTGTATGTGAATTTTCATGTTTGTAAACGCACCCACGACACAGGAATAAACCCTAGAGTGGGGTCCATGTTTAAAAAAAAATTCATGTCTGTAATTTCACCCACGACATAGGAATAAATACTAGGGTGGAGCTACGTTTAAAAAAAATCAATATGACTTTATATAAATCGGTATTGATATTACTGCACTGAGATAAACTTAAAAAAAAACCATAAAAGTCTTATGATATTGTACTTAACTGTCATACATTTTTGCGTCCTGTCCATTTTGCTAAGAAATGTTAAAACTTTCTATCTATCTATATCATCACGTCAGATTCCTTGCGGAGTAGGTAGCGAGTACACAGTTCCAACAGGTTCTTTCCTTACATGTCTCGCGTACTCCACTCACGGTTACCGAGATTCTAGACTTGCCCTTCAGATAAGTTATGGTCTATTCGGTCATGATAATATTGCCTATATCTTCCCCAGTACCTACAACGTTTCACTTTTTAACCGACTTCAAAACGGAGGAGGTTCTATGTTCGGTTGTATGTATGATTTTTTTTTCGTTTATTTTTTATGTATGTTCACCGTTATTTCCGTCAGTGGACCGATTTTGATGATTTTGCATTGCGCTCAGTATAGCTCCAAGGTGGTCCCATTTTAATTTAATTGGTATTGGACCTTGGACTTTGAAGATACACCAGGGAACTCCTTAACGACAAACAATAGGAATGTGCAAATTGAGACGATATGGGTATTACGTCATTCCTATAGGTACCCTACTATAGAATTAAGCAGAATGTTAACCGACTTTAAAAAAGGAGGAGGTTCATAATTCGTCTGCATTCTTTTGCAATTTCTTCACTTATAAACTGATTTTGATGATTCTTTTTGCATTAGGGTCAGTATAGCTCCGTGAATTTAAATTTTATTAATATTGAGCAATGGGATTTGAAGATACACCAGACGTTTCCTATACAGAAAACAGCATGAATGAAAAAATTCAGTTATTATGAGTTTTATATCAATCTTGTAGGTACCTCACTGTATAAATAAGTAGGATAATATAAAGTAGGTATATCAATAATAATAATAAATTCACTCATCACTAAAATTGTAAAATTAAAAACTTAAAAAAAAGGGAAACCGACTTCAAAAAGCAAAAAATAAATATTTGAAGTCGGTGCCAAGTAACCGACTGCACCAACCAGCACCGACTTCAAATATTTATTTTTTGCTGTTTGAAGTTGGTTTCCCTTTTTTAACCGACTTCAAAAAGGAGGAGGTTCTATGTTCGGTTGTATGTATGCTTTTTTTTTTTTTTTTTTTTTTTTTTTATGTATGTTCAGCGATATTTCCGTCAATTGTGGACCGATTTTGATGATTTTTTTTGCATTGGGTTCAGTATAGCTCCGCGGTGGTCCCATTTTAATTTCATTGGCATTGGACCTTGGACTTAGAAGATACACCAGGGAACTCCTTAACGACAAACAATAGGCATGTGTAAATTGAGATATTATGGGTATTACGTCAATCCTATAGGTACCCTACTATAGAACCAAGCAGTATATTTGCCAACTTCAAAAAAGGAGGTTCATAATTCGTCCTTTTTTTATAACTCCTTTGCTTATGAACCGATTTTGATGATTCTTTTTGCATTTGGTTCAGTATAGTTTTGAGGTGGTCCTATTTTATTGTTATTGGTATTGGACCTTGGACTTTGAAGATACAAGAGGGAACTCCTTAACGGCGAACAGCACGAATGTATAGATTCCGTTATTATAGTCATTATATTAATCCTGTGGGTACCTTACTTTACAACTTAGGAAAATAATATAATATCGGTATATAAATATTACTAAATAATTCACTCGTCACTTAAAATTGTAAAATAAAAATCTTTTAACAAAAAAGGTAAACCGACTTCAAAAACCAAAAAATAAATATTTGAAGTCGGTGCCAAGTAACCGACTGCACCAACCAGCACCGACTTCAAATATTTATTTTTTGGTTTTTGAAGTCGGTTTACCTTTTTTGTTAAAAGATTTTTATTTAAAAAGTTTTTGTAATCAGTTTTTATACAATATATTTAAAAAAAGCGAAAGATAATGGATTTATGACGATATAAAGTGGTGACGTTTGTTTTTTAGATGTCTATTATGCTGTCGCGCTAACCCTGGGTGGAGAGCTGAGCTCTCCACAAGGGCTGCTATTTCCGTACCACTCACACATGTCGAGCACTTTATATTTGGTCGCATGTCTCAATGTGGACATAATCTTGGTTAGTTCAGTGGATTGTATGACACATTGTGTTAAACTATACAATGGTGATTCAAGTAGTAGTAAATGTAGTAGCAGTGCACTTTTTTATAATCTCGATCTATTTAACACCATTTCTTATTACAAGAAAGAATGTATATACAATGTTGAACAATAGTGCTTAATAAATTGTATATTTACATGGAATTAGATTTTTTGTTTTACATTAATTTTCTGTCTATGTCATCACGCTACATCCTAGTATGCTTTACATTATTATGACGAAGGTATGTATGACGTAGTATACTTTATTCAAAATTGCACCAGATTCCTTGCGGGTTAAGGTGGAGAGTACTTAGTACTCTCCACCTTAACCCGCAAGGAATCTGGTGCAAGGACTTAGGTCCTTTCCTTACAGACCTCTGGCTTTCTGCAATCTCATAGTTAGTTCTATACACGCTCGCCGGTTACGGAGACTCTTGACTTGTCCACATGGTCTATATCACTGTGAACGATTGCTTACTCCGACCGTTAGGACCGCACACGTAAACCTTTTTTACTTTTAGTTCGAATTTGATCATGGTCAAATCTTCTAGGTCTTCCCCCGTACCTACATCTTTTCACTGGTGATCGGCCATGGCTGTAGTCTACCAGCCTACCACCGGAGAGGTCCTGCTCGTTCAACACTGCTCAGGGACTACGTGTAGGGATAATACACCGTTACGCCCATATTCCCCAAGCGGAGGTGGCAGAGGTGTACTGAGTACACCCATTTTTCGCCGACGATGTTAGGTTCCATGGAATAGGAGCGAACCTATATCCATATACCGAACACAATTCCAGACTCCGAACTCTTACTGGGATGTTTTCGGTAGATTTTTCATTTCTTTTCAACATTTGTCCGACCTAGGATTTGAACCCAGGACCTCGTGTTCACAAAGCGATACGCTTTGTCACTAGACCAACGACGCAGTAAGTGTAAGAAATCGAGAGTAAATCCTACAGTCACGAGGAACTTAACTTTCGCACGTCACATCTGTTTAATTATTCTTTACTCCGTGAATTCTTCTTTATGGGTATAAGGAAAAATTCGTTTATTTACCCTATCTCTTATATATCTTACTACCGACCCTCCCCGGCTTCGCACGGGGGATTTATACACATAAACCTTCCTCTTGAATCACTCCGTCCATTGGTGAAAACCGTATGAAAATCCGTTCGGTGGTTCTTGAGTTTATCGCGTTCAGACAGACAGACGCGGCGGGCGAATTTATTTTATAATATGTAGTGATACCTTTTGTATCCTCAATAAATGCACTGAAAATTTTCATAGTCTACCTAAGCTTAACTTAACGACAACAATTGAATACAATTTTATCACTGGGAAGATTACGCGGTACAATAAAAACTACTTTTGTTTGTTCTTCCGTAAATGATAATTTATTATACAGAGCCAAGTAAGAAGCCACATGTATCCCGGAATGCAATAGCAACAGTGTAGTTGCGCACGCGCACGCGATGCGTCGCCGCCATGATTCCTCGCCCCATGAACACCCGAGATGATTGCTTTTACATATTTTCTATGATCCGCTCCGTTTATCGCAGATATTAACATCACGCCTGCAGTTATATTAACACATTGATCAATATTTCCTCTGCGTACGCGCCGCTTGTATTTATTAAACATAAAATAAATTCTACATAGAAAGAACAGTTTACTGTTTTGATAGGCCCTATCAGATATGGAATCGAACTCAATTAATCCGAGCCCGGACGGCTGCTATTACCACTAAGCTGCAGAACTAGGTGGCTGATGTCCTGAATTTTGCATTCTATATGTTCATTCAAAACCGATATAAATGATGTGGTGCCATCTACCGACTGCATTAACAAGCTTGTCGTGTTTGTAATTATCTTTAATAGGAAGAATTTATACCTGACCTGCCACTTTTTGAACAAATTCTAGACTCCGGAAAACGATTGAGATTTTTTCTGTGAAAAAAGCACACTTTGCTAGAAACCCGATGTCATCATCTACCATATTTACATGCTTGTCGGTTTTCCTACATCCTTTACAGGAAGACTTTATACAAATAGTATCTACGTACCCGGCGAACGTGTATGAGACGAATAATGAGAGTGGAGAAAGCGTGAAAGGCCTGTGAGGAAAAAACTTGTTGAAATGCTCAGCCTACACCGCAAAGGATCTGGCGTAGATATATGTAGATAGATAAGCTGTACCCGCAACTTCGCTCGCGTTATTTTCAGGCACGTATTTCACACCTTTAAGCTTTTTTTGAGACAAAAGGTGGCCCTCCTTCCTCTGAATAAAATCTATGTCCTTGTCGAATTTGATCAAAATCTGCTCAGCGGTTTGGGCGTGAAAAGGTACCAGACAAACAGACAGATAGTTACTTTCCAATTTATAATATTAGTAGGTATGGATTAATACAACCAATCATTCATGTTTGGTATTTCATAATTCCAGTCGAGCAGTGACCCGTACGTGTGTGGAGTGCGAGACCCTGGACAGCCGCCCTCGTATCGCTCCTCGCAGCCCTAATCCGCCCCCCGCCATGCTGGAGCGAGGGCAGCTGGCCGACCTGGCGCCACGGCCTGGAGCCTCGCCAGGGCTGCTGTGCCGCCGATATTCCGTGCCGGAAACTATCATGAGAAAGTGAGTAGACCTTATAAATAAATAATTAAACACCGTTACACCTTTATTCTCCAAGCGGGGGTGTGTACACCCCTTAGACTAAGACTTGTTGAGATGGAGGATTGCTAACAAAAATGGCGCCTAAAAGCGGCCTCAGTAAGGGTGCGTCCAAACCAACGCGTCCAGTCGCGTCTGCAGTGGCGTCCGCGGTGGCGATCAGTACCTATCTCCCTATGACCGCGCAAGAAGACGTCACACAGATCGCGCGTGGAAGACGCAGGACGCGTTACTGTAAACACGTCCATAGAAATACTATTGTTACGCCATCGTGCACACCATCACGGACGCGACTGGACGCGTTGGTTTCGCCGTACCTTTACGCACTATGGGTGCGTGATGCCAGTGTTAAATTTTTTTGAAAATTCTTTCAAGAGCTGTTAAAAGTGTGCGCGCGCTGTCCGTACTAAAATTTATCCACCCCGTGGGTATATAACTTTATGCCGTATCCGCGCGCGCGATGCTTCATCAATACAAGTAATTCTGCTAAGGTACACTTACTTTTCGCCGTCGATGTTAAGTCCCATGTAATAGGGGGCAAGCCTGTTGCTATATACCGGGCAAAATTCCAGACTCCGGACTGATACTGGGAATTTTTCGATAGAAAAACTACATGTGTCCGACCTAAAATTTGAACTCAGGACTTCGTGATCGCAATGCGCATTATTCGTGACTAGACTAACGAGGCAGTCAGTGAGTCAATTTTATACTCTGATTAGACTTTCGAGCTGTCATGCCGATACGGATGCACTCATAGCTCAAGCACGAACCAGACCATCCTTTTTTACCTGGGTAAAATCCTGCATAGTAATTCCGAGCCTCGGGGGGAAGCTCGCGGGGCGTGTCGGATTCCTACCTACTAAAACCCCAGGGTGGTAGATATCAGCACTCTGGAGGGGCTCCAGGGTCTCCGTTAGGAACGCACCGGTTCCCCTCCTCCGAAGCCTCCTGCCGCGCTCCGAAGAGTACGCCATCGGGGGGAGCCTTGATGACACGCTCCCCCCTGCGCGGTGCTCACGAAACCAGACCATCCTATCCTAACTTCTAAATCCGACAATGTGTAGCACAATCGTCCTAACTTTATTGTTAATAAGTCCGAAGGAAGGCGTGGATCATGTTTAAAGGGACATAATATGAAAATGCACAATTTAGTACAGTCAGAGTTGGGAATGCAGCGCAGTGGTTGCACGCTCCCCCTTTTGCCCGGTGAAGTTGTAAAAGACCTTCGGTAACGGTGCAGATTATTCTGCATATGTGTGTAGTGGACTGCTATAGACTGATGATTATTATGATGATGACACAAAGTATGCATGAAAGAGCACGAAAGCATGATAAATAAACGTGCTCATGCGCTTAATGCAACAATCTGGCAAGTAAGCGTGATGTATGACAGCAACGTTGTAAAGATAAAAAAGGCCTTCGGAAAAAATGGCGGAAGAATGACAGAGTTGATACAATGTGAATGAGGAAGTATTTAGGTAGCAGGGAAAACCTAGACTATCATACCACGATCAAATAGACCTGCCTTTTGGGTTGCAGTGTAAGTAGCACCCAACTGTTCCAAATGGAAGCCATCAATTTGACCTATCTCTCTCTTTGCAGGTATCGCCTTGCTCAGCAAAGATCCGATACTGAGGATAGTCCGCCAGCAACTGATCGTTCACCAGCTTCGGCCTCCCCTCCTCGCGAAAGTTACTGTTCACCATGCGAGACGCCGCACAGATTCGCGAAACGAGACCGTGAGTTAATGCGCAAGTCAGCGCTATTGCGGCGAATGTGGGGAAGGCCTTGCGAACCGTGCCGTGGTTGCTGTCGCTGCGGGGAGTTAGGAGAACCTCCGCCTGACACCCGAGGCAGAGAAACCCGGTCTTTGGACGGTTCACGTTCTGAGTTGCGACATATATCCGGCGGTCTTACGTCTTCTAGGCACTCACATGCCGCGGGCTGGACCACACCAAAACGGCAACGTCTCGATTCTGCCCGTGATTTCCGTGGCAGCGATGAAATGCTCCGCGCAGCTATGAGGAATAGCTACGACCGCGCTGAAGAGTCACGGCATGAGAAGGCTGCTCGCGCAGACCTCTCCGACTGCAGCACCTATCGCTCCCATCGCCGTGAAACCTCCTCCGACATGGAGACAGCCATAGACGGGTTCACCGATAGCGAGTGCCTGAAAATTTCCACTCAGTACTCAGATGGGCTATCAACAGACAACGTTACCGTGGAGCTAAAATCATCAACAACAGATGATACTCCAGAAAGTAATGGGTTTGCGTCCCACACGCATGCCTATGAACCATCACTAACAGACACTTCGGACACGTTTTCAGCATCTTTTCCAACTACAAAAGAGACAAACGGACTAAAATTCGGTGACCAGATATCTAGAAGCGCTCATATAGACGGGCGTATCAGTGAGCGATCGGTTAGTGTGGAAAATGATGACAGAAATTTACTTCCTTATGACAAACCGCTGACTATAGAGACGCCGTCATATGAAGTGTTGGAAATCGTGGTCTCCGAGACCCTCAACACGAGCACAATACCGGCTATAACTACGCAGTCTCCGGAGAGAGAACCGGTGTACCAAACCTTGAAAGCTCGTCCAATGCATACGAAGAACTTGCAGAATATCAACATAGACGAATACGTGTCTAATATTCTGGTAGAAAGCCTCAACTCGTTGACGGACCAGCTGGAATGCATGAACGCCTCAATCGGCAGCGACAGAAAGATCAGTATCGTCGAAAAGGAAATTAAAGTAAAACTGCAGAACACAGGAGTGAATACCATCGTTCATTTAAGCCCGACCTCCAACAACCAAATCATATTTGGAAACGAGGAGCTTTGTAATAGTGATGACCGTAAAGATGGGTGTAATAATCCTCGGGAAATGCGTAATTCCATTACTATTCGTGAAGAGTTAGTGCATAGTGTTGAGTCAAATAATAACCTGACGTCAGCGGCCACGACTGCTGATGCGCACGACACCCGCGACGCCCGCTGTCCATGCGACACCTTCGACATCCAACACGACAATGTCAACAAGGCTGTTCTCCAGCAAATCCAGAAACTATTCCAGGATGAATTGCACAACCTCGATTCAGACTACCCGAGTAAAGTCATGCCGGAGATATCTCACATAGAAATTTCCAATGTAGATGTGTTTATAGATAACAACAGTGACCCTACTATGATGCCGGTCGACACATTACAAGTGCACGCCTCAAGAAAAGCAGATAATTGTGAAATGATCAGTGGAGTAGGCACTGGGAACTACTATCCAGATATTGTTGACAATCCAGTAGTACCAAGATTCTCTGCATTCCCGCATACTGACTCCATGGAAGTCAACACCTCTTCTTCTGATGATGCTGAGCTGATTGGTTCTGATTGCACAAGTCTTGTCGACAGCCTCGACGATCCCAATTCTCCAAGGTCCGTTCTACTACGAAGGTCATTTAATAACAGAAGGAGCGAACTGGTCCGCTCTGCTATAGACGTTTTAGATCTTCTACCAGAGAACGTACGCAATGAAACGCAGCCGAAAGACAAAGGCGAATCGTTCTTTATTAGGATAAAAGACAACGAATGCGACTGTGACAAGGAAAATGTTAATGTAGCAGACCATATGCCAGAGAAAATAAAACAAAGACTGTACAGGCGACATAGAAAGAGAGAACTGCGGATGGAATGTGCTAGAAGAAGCCGCGTCAAACAACTAAAACGTGAGGCAGAAAGGCAAAGGCATGACGACGCTTACAGATCTAAGAAGGAAGCAGAGAGGGAATGCATGGCGATTGTAAACGCCCTCATCGATGACGTAATATCCAAGATTGCTCAGGAAGAGTACAAGTGCATGCGTATCAAACACAGGCCTAGTAAAATGGTTACTTCAAAATCTGACGAAAACGTTTCCAAAAGAAATTGGAAGAAAGAACTGGAACCAATCGAAACTAAAGATCCTTTCAAAGTTACTAAAAACAGCGTCGTTCGGTTTGAGTCGCCTGATAAACAGAAGAAAAAAAGAACAGAAGACGGTAGACAGAAGGAACGTCACAGAGGCGATAGGCATCAGATTCATGGCAAACTATCACTTCTAACACGGCCTTCCGTAGCTTCCGACGAAAAAGGGCCGAAGAGGATATACCAGAAATCCGAAATACACGAAGGAAACAAATGTATAGAGATCCTCGAGATTCTAGAATACGTGAACGGATCGCAGAGTTCTCCGGAAACCACGACTTCAGATGAGAACCAAAATCAGAGCTTGAAAAACAAGAAGTCGCGAATACCGGTGCCCGTTCATGAGAAAGTCCAGAGATCTCCTACTGAGAGTTCGCAAACGAACCGAGATAAGCCTCCAATAGCGCGGGAGCGCAACGGGAATACTAACAGAATGATTGCAGACATGCTAATGCAAGCCTTAGCTGACGGAGACTACAGTGACTCTAGTCCACCGCCAATCGAGCTACCGCGTCGAGCCTCATTACCTTTAGCTGAGCCGCGTTCCCGCTCTAACTCACTCCGGTTTAAGCGCATCTTCGACATCATACCAGAAGAAAGAAGTAGCCTTAGTCTCGAATCCGGCAACGAGGACGTAAACCATAACCGCCGCGCATCAGCACCTAGCGTCGTCGAGGAGCGGCTAGAGACGGAGTGCGCCGTCCCACCAAGTGAGACACTGAGCCGAAGACCAATCGAGGACGCTCCAAAGAAGATCAAGGAGACGAAAAGTGCGAGCACCTCACCGATCACAGAAGGCGACGTCGACAAGCGAACGCTGAGGTCCAAAAATCAGACCACGATGACGTCACCGAGCAGCAAGTCTGCGGCCACGAGCCCGCTGCGTGCGCCGCGCCGCGCTTGGCTCGGCCTGCCGCGGGATGGGCGCGCGCCGCTAGAGGAAGGTATCTCACTGTCGGTCTCGTGCGCACCGCTGCCGCTGCCGCACCGCACCGCTTCCTCCGTGCCGGTGGAGTAGCCACCGCACGCTCACTGACGCTTCCTCGACCATACAACGTCACGGCACAAATAGTCGCGCGGGCGCTGCCACGACGGCCTTTTAACCGTCGTCGTGGCGCTCGTGTCTCCTATCATAGATATTACGGCACCAGAAGTCGGCACCATATTGTA
Organism: Phalera bucephala; assembly: GCA_905147815.2. NCBI lineage: Eukaryota > Metazoa > Arthropoda > Insecta > Lepidoptera > Notodontidae > Phalera > Phalera bucephala. The sequence goes on from LR990627.1 coordinate 1,355,219, forward strand.
AGAGTATTTATTTTTGTTATGTTTAGTATATAGAGACGCATTTATGTATTTGAACATTTTAAATAAACGATTGAGGTCGTTGAATGGTTGTTTTATTGGCGCGAAGGTTCCAAAGCGAGAGTTGGGGACGGCGATCGGACGAGAGAGAGGAGGTCGGTGACCACGCAGCATGAGCGTCAGACAACAAAAGCTGAACGGGAGACAGTTGGAGGCAGCCGCCCCCGCCGCCCCAACCAAGATCGCGAAGAGCGTACACGCAGACAGGCAAAACGTTCAACACGTGGTGCCTCCGAAACGCGTGAACGCATCGCCCCCGACGCTGATCGACCTCTTCCTAGCTCTCTACGTGAGGACTCCTATGAAAGCACTGAGAAAAGGGAATCACGAACAATATCTCTAGATAGAAGTGAGGAGGATACTGTGCATTCCACAAAACTGCCAGAATTCAAGGGCGGTGGTGAGGGAGTCAGCTCGAGTGATAGCAGCGAATCGGGAGGCAGTCTGCTGTGCTCGTTGGCGCCGAAGTGGCTGTCCCATGCGCGACAGAGACGTGCGAGGCGACGAGAGCCTCTTGCTCCGGCAGCACCATGTTCTTCGAGCCCCACTCGCCCCGATCATCAAGCTCCAGGTGGGTACTTATCACTAACGTTATGAAATCAAAAAATGCTCAATTTGCTTTGGTAATAGCGCATGTATTACTTGAAAAGTGGTGGAAAAAAAATTTTAACGTTATGATACCTGGCTTAAATGTTTTGTTTCTCAAAAGGTACAAGCAGAAATTAGCTTAAAATTCCATAACTATTGCATTATTTATTAAGTATGAGGGTAGAATTGTACATATGAAAAATTACATTAATTATGCCCAAACTAAGATCTAAGCGTCGTCAGGATACCTCCATATCCAAGTGAACTTAAAAACTTGGCCAAAAGCATAGATCATTCACACACACACACACATATTACACATATAACTCGGCCGAATCGGTCTAGTGGTAGGTAAAACGTAGTACCCTCCTGATGTCCTTACTTCACTTCTTTCGGATTCAGATACCGGACACAGGATCAGACACCGACCTCGTCGGCGAGGTCGAAGAATCCCGCTGGCCGTTGCAGTGCACCATGTCGAGACATTTAGTATATACGCCCTCCCTTATAGCGATGGCCTAAGCTGAGGCTGTTTCTCCTTTAGGCGGCCGTTAAGCTAGATGCTCCTTGCTCTCCTGCCGAGAGCGTAGTTGTTGCGGTGAGCTTAGCTCTTATATAGTGAATCTGTAAAGGCCCCGCGGCCAAAAGCGTAGATGCGCACACTTATACACGCACCACAAAGCAAATATAAAAAAGAGATGACCTAAGCAACTGTGCACTGTTTTCCAACTAGGCCCTGACGTCATCGCGGTGGGCGTAGTTTACGTCAGTCTGTTATTCTTAGTTAGATGGCAAATACAAGAAGTGGGCGGGATATAAGGTTCTCTTCATCCTGTACCGCCTCGTGCAGTGACACGCTAAAAGGTGTCAGAGGTAAAATTCTATATGTGACGCGTCAGTGCATGGCGCAGGCGCGGGGGCGGCGGGCGGCGCGGGCGGAGGCTGGTCGGTGACGGTGGCGGGCTCGTGCCGCGCGGCGCTACCAGCTGACGTCGAGATGCGCCTGCGCTTCCCTCACGAACGCTCGATCGACTCCGACGCACCCTGCCAGGTTCTCCGCGTACACAGACCGTTTTAACGTTTCTCATCTTTGCACTATGTTGTTTTTATTAGATAAAACATTTTCAGAGTATCGGTTTGGTTTATTAGCACTGTTGCAAGCTTTCAGAAATATTATAACTTAGCTTTCTGAAACATTTTTCGGTTCTTCATTTCTTCTTCGTTCGGTTTTAGAGTCTGGGTTCCGCCAGAGTAAAAAATAAGACTTAATTTTGATCAAGCAGACACTGATCATAATATGAATATATAACTTTCAAATAGGTAGGTACTTTAACAATAGAGTACTTAGGAGCCCATTTCGACGGACGATTTAGCGCAGTGGTTAAGAGGTTAAGCCGCTCCGGCCACTGTGTTTAATAGTCCCGCGCGGGACAAATCTTTGTGTGACCCACAATTATTTGATTCGGTCTGGGTATTTGTGTATGGGAATTTTTATGTTTGTAAACGCACTCACGACACAGGAATAAAGCATAGTAACGATAAAAAAAACCTACGCGTTTGTTTAATTGATAAGATTTAATTAAAACGCTATAACCTTTCTCAATGAAAGGTTATTTATCACGTTATAAATAAGTAGTTAAATATTCCAACAGACACAAAGCTTCAAACAACCGCGCTACGATAATACACTGTTACAAGCGCTTATCGACTAGTTCCTACACAAGAGCACGCCACGCATTACGCTGCCGCCCATCATGAGGTACGCTTGTGAGGTGTTCGGGCACGCCGCCCGCTCTTACATCGATAGACTTCAAACAGTTCAATTCCGTTTCCTCCGCAAAGCCGTCGGAGCCCCGTGGTTCATACAGAATTTAGATCTCCATTCCGATCTCGGTCTCGGACCTATTCGCGCCTTTATTAAAAAGGCGACAACCCGATATTTTGCGAACGCGTCCAATCATAGAAATCCGCTAATCGTAGCCGCCGCCGACTACGAACCTAACTCCTATAAGCCACTACCGCCGTTCGCGGCTTGTTCTCACCGACCCTCCCGCTGCCCTTACATCCCTTCTTTCGGATACAGATACCGCACACAGGATCAGACACCAACCTCGCCGGCGAGGTCGAAGAATCCCTTGCCCGCCGGCCGGTGCAGAGCACCACGGCGAGACACCTAGTATACGCCCTCCCCCATAGCGACTGCCCAAGCCGAGGCCGTTCCTCCTTGAGCTAGTTGCCCCATTGCCCTTCTGGTTCGAGCGTAGTGGTTGCACGCTCGCCCTCTTGTCCATGGAAGCTGTAAAGGCTCCGCGGCCAACAGCGTAGGTCATTCACACACAGCATACGCAGTCTGAGGAAAGGCGTTTGTACTTAGGCGCGTGTACGTACGGGAACAAGTATATCTTACATGGCGTGGTTATATGAAGTTTTATTTGCCTTGGAGTATTACAGTATTCATGCGATATATTGGTCAGGAATGCACATGCGCGCATTGTACGGCATGCGAGTGCTCGGCGCGAGCGCAGTGCGTAGCGCGCACGGCCGCGCTGCCGCCGGCGCTCGCCCACAGACATGCGCCGCGCCACGCCCGGACTGACTCCAGCAAACTAACACTCACTATGAAGAAGGAGGCGCTCGGTAACTGACACTATTTTTGAACCTGCATCACTGCCTACCCTGGAAAGAATCTGGCGTGAAGACATAGATGACTGCCTCATCGGTTTAGCGGCCCATGATTCGAGTGTTGATAAGTGTTGTAAAAACGCTTGAGTCGGCGCTTAAGCGCTCGCGCCTTCTACGATTCTACGAGCTTCAACGCTCGTAAGCGTCGACTCAGCGCTAAACGCTCGACTTCAGCGCTCATTTTTACAACACTATCACGAGGTCATGCGTTTGAATCCTATGTCAGAAAAAGTATAGATTAAGTATCAAAAAATTCTCAGTGGCAATTCGGAGTCTGGAATTATGCCCGGTATAAAAGGTATTTTGAAGACTGGTTCTGCGAGTCCACTTCCTTGAGACCCCTGATGTCCGTCTTCATTATTAAGCCCTATGCAAAGATTCTGGATGCTGGTCTTTTCCCTGAAACTTTAAAAACTATACAGAAGGATAAAGACGGATTTATATACTTAAACAGCTCAGGATATAAGAAACTATACAGTTTATATTTGTGCTTGTGCTTTTCAGACTCATCAATTCTTGCATCAAAGAGTTCCAAGAAGTCATGCGACCCACTACCAGACCTGGAGACGTACCGGGCGTCAAGAAGCAAAATCAAGAGCTCCGTCAAGGTAAACTGACGTAGACCAGGATAGCTATACTGAACAATAATGCCAACCGTATCTACAGTTGGCATTATTGTTCCTCTTCATATTTTCCAATTAGGCAGTCCTTTTCATTGCTGATTGACGTAATTTTTAGATTTTCTCACAAAAGGGGTGAATTTTATGGACGTGTTTATTTCATTCTTTAAATTTGGATTACTCAGTGCGTTTTTCAGGATATGGGAGGGAAGATACGTAAATATCAAGATTGCCAGGTTATATTCTTCGTAAGATGACCTTTTAGAGAGTTACCTAAGCCAAGGGATCTGGCGTGATGATATATATAAGTTATACTTAAGCCTAAGTCTCTTTAGCAGCAATACACTGGCTATCTAGTTCTTTCCAAAGTGGGACATAGAAACTGGTGTAAGTCACAGAAGTCGTGAAGATGTATTGAATCATGCGCTGGCAAGCAAATTGACATCTAGAAGGCGGTTGTTTCAGACGCGACGGGGGTACTCCCTGCACTGCTGGCTGCCCGAAAACGAGCCCGCACCGATCAGGTACGACCCTGCTGTTACTTTTTTTGTCATAGTTCTAGATGGGGTCTTTTTCAACCTGCATACATGTCAAAAAGGTTTACCCTGCCAGTGTACAGCCATAGGTGGTGTCTTTTAGACCCTAAACATAATTTTGACTTTGACTGTCTCGTGGGTCTAGTGGCAAAGTGGCATCGCTTTGTGATCATGAGGTTCTGGGTTCAAATCCTAGGTCGGACAAATGTAGTTTTTCTAACGAAAAATTCCCAGTATAAGTCCGGAGTCTGGGATTGCGCCCGGTATATGGCAATAGGCTGGCCCCGTATTACATGGGACCTAACAATGTCGGCGAAAAGTGGGTGTACTTAGTTCCACCCCCGCTTGGGGAATATCGGCGTCACGGTATGTAAACATGTTTTTAAAAGTAGACTACATACTTTCTATTTTTTGACAATGGCAATCGGCTACAGAATTGGGACATTTTGCCAGTTTTGGAAAAAAACCCGACTTAGAATTCGAAACAAGGACCTCGTGATCGATAGCCGTACTGTGCTCCACTAGACTAATGAGACAGGTTGTTGCACATTGTGTATGAATACATGAATTATATTTTCGTAACCTAGGAGTAAAAGTCATCTTTAAGCGCTAGGTTGCGAAAATAATCGCCTCGAAGCGTCATGATAAGATTTTTTTAATACGTAGGCCCACTAGGATTTATTCCTGTGTCGTGGGTGCGTTTAGAAACATGAAAAAACACACACAAATACACAGACCGAAACAAATAATTCTGAGTCACACAAAGACGTGTCCTGTGCGGGAATCGAACCCGGAACTATTCGACCCAGTGCGCGGAGCGGCTTAAACTCTTAACTACTGCGCTAAATCGTCCGTCTGTAAGTGTACCTAATCATCATCACCGTTGAAAGATGTCCGCTGCAAGACACAGGCGTCTTGTAAATATTGCCCGGACGATTGGCTTTGTGCAGTTAATCGCCCATTACTAAGTTTTGTTACAATTAAATACATAAAAATGTTTGTTGGCTTTGCAGGGAGAGTAACGGGTTATCAGTGCTGGGCTGTGCCATCATCCCGGAGCTGAAGCCGCGCGTGCCCACCATGAGTGAACGGGACTTGACGCGCATCTACACGCCCAGGCACTACCTGCGATCATAGTACCAAGCCATGCGTGCAACCATACGAGTAAACATCCTACGAGACAGTGTCATACAACCGTTCTACGAAAAACACGCCTATAAAGCACGCCACCGAGGACGAATGTCAGCGTAAACTAGTTTTGTCCTCGGGCGGCGTATATGTGAACTAGTCGGTGAGAGCACGCACACATTGCCAAGTTCCATTGCAGTGCAGTTGTACGAAGCTTTGCCTCTGTTGGTATGGTTACCAATGTATTGCGTCTACGCGGCCTATGTAATGCTAATCACACAATAATTATAAACTTGAATCAATTTATAGACAGGTCAGGTTTTTTCCATGGGAAAATCCTGCAAAGGACATTCGTAAGCCTTGGGGGAGGTCACGTTCTACCGACTTAAATCTCCACAGTAGTCTTAGCCGGGAAAAAAGGCCTGTTCCTTTTACAAATTACAAGACACGTCTTTTTAACGAAGAGAAAACCTTTTATCCCGCCCGTGTCCAGCGACACTACTCGTGTAGTGCGTAGTTCCAGTATTTCAAGCTGTCGATGGACCAAGTGTATCGACTTAAAACTCTCCGGTGACAGAACCTTCGTCGCTTGGGAAACCACCGTAAATCTAGTCTTTTTTTTTAAATTAATACGCAGCGGAGACAGTACGTAGCAGAGGACACTTCATAATTTGCGTTTATTCAATTTATGATTTGAGCAAGTTTATCGTTACGTGTGTGACTAGCTAGCATCATTCTGGGGTCGTGGTCCGACTATTCTGTCCAACTAGTTGGATTATAGGCCGTCGATAGGGGCATTTTTTGGCAGAATAATTACCCCTGTGCGTTAACCCCACGGCACATAACATATCGATATAATATGTTTTCTGTGCCAGGATACATCCGCTGCGTCGCTACACGCGTACGCGGTAGGCGGACAAAATATAGTGTATAAATAAACACCAGAATACATAATATTGTTAGTGTTGTTGGTAAAGTTATGCACTAAAGATTTTTTAAATATAATAAAATTTATTGGTTATAATCGTTGTTTTATTTAAGTATCTACTTAAAGGGTTTTCGTATAGATTCCACAGAGTACATTTGTAAGAATCATTAGGAGATTAAAATGTTAGGTTAGGTTATCCTAATACTCCGAGGAGCACCGCGTCGGCGCAGGGAAGCGAGTTGTCAAGTCTCCCCCCGATTGCGGGCTCTTCGGAGTGCGGCACATGGAGGCACCGATGCGTTTCATACGGAGATCCGAATCCGCATCTTCGAGGTAAAAAAGGCATAGCCTATTGCTATAATACATTTGATGAATCCGGCACGGATACTACTAATAAGAGTCGAACCCAGGACTTCTTTACGTCTAACGAGGTTACATTAACTTTTTTATAATTTGATTAATAATCTACCTATTAACTATACATACATAGGTATGGTAAACAACAAGACGCCAATGTCATATAAAAATCTTTATTGTGTTAACAATAATATTATATTCAAAGAAACTTACAATTAAGCTTTAGTTCAAATTTGCACCTTTTGAAATTAATTTCAATTAATATAATAATTGCTAGAAATATACGTTCGCATACTTAATACAATATGATCCACTAATTATTACTAAAATATTATTTTAAAGGCCTCATTTGAGTGGTAACAATCAAACATCTTTAGCGTGGGTTTTCCAATTATAATGAAAGTTTCTTCTGCTTTATTGAGTTCATAGTCCGACAGTATGTTCTGCATAATATCTGATGAAGGCACAGACTCCTGTTTTGGTAAATAATTAGTAACATCTTGAGGGCAATTTCTGTTTACCATGACAACCAACATTTGATGAAATGAGATGAAAAATGTTATTGACTCTCAACAAAATGTATGGAATAGCTGTTCTATTTCGCATAATTTAAAATATCCCAGGATATAAGTTATTTCTAGTATAACATCTTAGTACTTAAGGTCCGAATAAATTCACGCACACAAACGCGCGCTCTACGAGGCTTCTGGGCAGCTCTTAGAAGGTGTGTGTGTGTGAACGATCTATGCTCTTGGCCGCGGGGCTTTTACAGCTTCACCGGACAAGGCTCAGAGGGTACTAACCGCTGACCACTTCAGAAAAGCCGCGTCGAGCGCGCGTCTGTGTACGTGATGCTTATTTGGACCGCTAGTGAAGATGCCCGAGATACTGTTTCCAATGCCCTAACTGTGGTTATTTAACACGATGTACCGAAGTTGCCCTTAAAGCACTGATTACATTAGCCAACCCCGACTCCGACTTAGGGCGTTTAGTGGAGCAGTCATCGTTATGACAAACATCGATGTATCGATTTAATTATTTTTCATTTTCCCAATTTTCTATTTTATACGGACAGGAAAGACTGAGAGACATACGAATAAAGAGAGCTTAATAATAGATTGATGTTTCGATACATAATCAATTATTTCATTTTCACATCATTTTTTACAGGAAGATCATATTTTATCGATACATTCATGTTTATCATAACAATGACTGCATCACTAAACTCCCTAAGTCGGAGTCAGGGTCGGGTAATATGATCAGTGCTCAAGATGTAATTAATTAATTATTTACCAATAACCCAGCAATTTGCATGTTAGATACAAGTTTCATTATTTAAGCATGGGTACAAGTGAACCATGAAAATAAGGCACTTCGATGTATGTGTATAACTTTACAGAACACGAGGGCGAGCAAGTAATAACTACGCTCCAGCTGGGCACTTTGGTATTAATTAAGTTGATTTGAATCTTCCAATCATGTTAAAGTCAATCAAGTAACGTGACTACAGAATCTGTTGCATGGCAGAGAAGGGCAGTGCTAATTTTTTATGAGTAGTAAGTATAATCTACTATGACGTTCTTGGCTATAATGGACCTTAAAGTGGATCTACCAATAGAATTAGGAGAAAACCCTAGCCTTCTTGTTAAGCAGAAATGCTTCTTTTGGTAAGATGTAAAGGACAAACAAAGAAAATATTACCATAAGTTGACACAAAAAATCCATAAGCAACTTAATTGTCAAGTATAAATATAGCTCAGTATTTGTTTATATTTTAGGCACTTTACAAACTAACATTAAATTCATTAGATTATATTAAGAAGCTTATTAAAACATTTCACATAAATTATTATCAGTCATATAGGAACAACCTAACAGTATAGAATTTGTTATATTTCATTTAAACATGGTCACATGAATACTTTCTAGATAAAAGTATTGGTTATACTTTGTTTTATATAATTTGGTGCATTTACACATAAAAATAATGTATATGTTAAATAAATAAATAAAATGTGTCTAAACCAAAGCAAAGACTTGAGACTTACAAAAAAATATTTTAGTCCAATCTGGGCTTTTGTAGTACTGACGAATTGCGGTGTTCTTAGCAATTAGCTAGTTTATGTAGCATTCGGTTTAGTCAGTCTGAGATAAGTAACTGTTTGTGGCATTTCCATATTTGAACATTGCATGCTAAGCTGTTAATCTTAGCTGTCATTTAATGTGATAGTAGTTTCGTTGGAAGCTATATGAGTAGCACGAAAAGTTACAACGGCGACTGGCCACAAACATGTCTCACGCAATCTCTATTGGGTGGAGTATAACCTATTCTTTTACCTTGATTTGTTACAGGCTTTTGCCAAAGAGTGGGGCAGTTATTTGCAGCAATTTGTTTATTTTTTGATAGGCTTTATTTGCAAAGGCACTAAAAATCTTTATACTTTCTGTAACATGGAAAAATTGTTCATACAATTGGATTCAAGTTTTGTTTCTACAAAATATCCTAATCACCATGTCTAAATATAAATTATTTTATAGAAGCTACCTATAAACATGTCCTCCTTAAATGAAAATATATATCTCATACTTTAACGGCAGAAGAAGTGTTGCTATCGAGTCCATTAACAATAGGTTGTACATCTTTCCTGGGCCGTCGGAACAGCAGGACGTGAGGCTCAGGGTTGTGGACCATGAAGTGCAGCCAGCCCGGAGACTGCTGAACCCCGAGGTTGCGCCACTCCGTCTCCGTCATGAGGTGGGACTTGGGGACGAGGCGAGCAATGTCAGCGGGGAGAATGACGTGTCTGAAATCAGAATTGCTTTGTTAGTCTACCTTTATCATCATGGAAGATCTCTTGTGGGGGTCCAGAGAAAGGAGAAGAAAGAAGTCCAGAGTTCCAACAGGTTTTCTTCTTACAAAACTTTGCCTATCTGTTTTGTTGATCGGGTGGTATAAAGTTGGAAGAATTAAGTTCCCCGAGGGGGGTGGCAGAGATGTAGTACACCCACTTTTCGCCGACGATGTTAGGCCCCATGTAATAAAAAGCGAACCTATTGCCATAAAATCTGAAAATGCCGGACTCTGGTTTGATAGTAGGCCTTTATTCAAATATTTGTTGCTACTTCCTGCTCCATGCTTGTATGTTTTTGAAATTTGCCTTTTCGTCAAAATGAATCCCGACTTGTATACACGTAAAGAAACAATTTGTAAGTTCCTTACTAGGTACCCTGATAGACTAGTGCCGCCTAGCATAAGAACAGAGATATGCAGTAGAAACTGCTATGCTATGTCAGTTAGAATATACAACCACATACCACAACACATTAAATACCTCACTATAAAAGAGTTTAAAATTAAATTATTTAAATTTCTGTTAGGAAATTGCTTTTATTCAGTAGAAGAGTTTATGAAATTTTGATCTGCACCTAATCTGACATAGCTTCGATTATAATATATTCTCAATTTTAATTATATTTTTAATATTATTGAGTGACATAAATTTGATTATAAGAACGTTACTACAATTTAATGACATGTAATCTTATTATTATAATTATTGGTCGACATACATAATTAAGTATTGTTCAGTTGTCTTAATATTAGTAATAAAATATAGTATGCCTAATTTATGGTAAATTAAACAATTTATACAATAAATACTTTGACTTTGACACTGGAAATTTCTGATATTGAAAGATTACATCTGGTCTGAACTAGGTGCAAACCATTTTATTACACCATTACACCAACGAGGCGAATAAAAATCAATTCATAAGCTGAAGTGTTAGTGAGCTGGCCCCTTAGCATGCATGGACTTGCAGAGGTGATCGAATGCTGTCACCAACTGGATACAAACTGGTGGTCTGATCATGTATCCATCATAATCAGCCACTGCAGGGCAATAGTCTTAACGCGGCCTCCACTGAGAAGATCAGGTGAGAAACTCAGTGGGTTTGTGTATTTTATTTAATTTTCTTACTCTTTTTTCAATTAATTTTACAATTAAATAGTTAAGATCTAGCTCCAGTGTGATGCCTTACTATCGAGATATGAGACTGATGATGTTATTTCTAAAAAGTAAGTATCTATGGATTCTGGATGGACCACACAAGCAGCACCCCCTCACAAGTAAGACTACTGGAACAACCACTACGGCCCATCATGACGTACGCTTGTGAGGTGTTCGGGCACGCCGCCCGCTCTCATATCGATAGACTCCGAACGGTTCAATCCCGCTTCCTCCGCAAAGCCGTCGGAGCTCCGTGGTTCATACGGAATGTAGTTCTCCATTCCGATCTCGGTCTCGAACTTATTCGCGCTTTATTAAAAATGCGACAACCCGATATTTCGCAAACGCGTCCAATCATAGAAATCCGTTAATCGTAGCCGCCGCCGACTACGAACTTAACTCCACTCCTATCAGCCGCTACCGCCGTCCGCGGAATGTTCTCACCGGGTATTTGTGTATGTAGATTTTCATGTTTGTAAACGCACCCACGACACAGGAATAAATCCTAGTGAGGGGCTACGTTTTTTAAACCAAAAAAAAAAGAAAACCCTCCCGATGCCCTTACGGGATGTAATTCTTTCGGATACAGATACCGCACACAGAATCAGATACCGACCTCGCCGGCGAGGTCGAAGAATCCCTTGCCCGCCGGCCGGTGCAGAGCACCACGGCGAGACACCTAGTATACGCGGAGGGCGTATACTAGGTACCCATAGCGACTGTCCAAGCCGAGGCCGTTCCTCCTTGAGGCGCCCTTGAGCTAGTTGCCCCCTTGCCCTTCTGGCTCGAGCCTAGTGGTTGCACACTCGCCCTCTTGTCAGTGAAGCTGTAAAGGCCCCGCAGCCAACAGCATAGATCATTCACACACACACAAAGGAACAGCCATTACTTCCCTTAACTATATTGGAGCGACCCGCTCCAGACAGCCACCACAAGCAAATACATTTGAGTGAGCGTGTTTTGTGTCACTCTTTATGATGCTGGGCCAATCTACCCCAAGTTCTTCCGCCAACTCTTCCATATTCCTCAAAAGGGGGTGGCACAGGTATGCTGTGTACATCCACATATCCCCGTCTATCGCTTATAATAATGGCATTATACAGTAGTAGTAGTAGTACATACAGTTATGTATCATGTAACTTAAACACAAGAGAACATGTTATTATCATCACATCAGTTTTCTGTTGAGCAGAGAGCAAGCCATCAAGCCATTATCTTTTTTGATTCCTCCCCTATGAGAGTAGAGGAAGCCAGAGAGGTCTGTAAGGCAAGAACTTATTGAAACTACCCTCTGCCTACCCCACAAGGGATCTATAGATTGATTTTTCAAGGAATCTGTGTAAAAATTTGGAATAATTATTTTTCTGACAAGTTTTGAGGTTACATCATTCCATTTTTGTATTGCAATGATAGGAATGACATACTTATTTGGTATTTAAAGATAAGATAACATGCTTGCTCGTGTAGATTAGAATATATTTCTGCAAAATGTTTAAATTAATTACATAATATAATTTTAATGTGCAAATGACTAAGAATTTATGTTAATTTTTGATATGGTAGGATGTGTAACAATTTTAGATCAGGGTGTGTTAGTTTGTTGCATGAGTTGGAAGGCTTATACCCAATTTACACATTGCTTACTTTTGCGGGAAGTTGGAGAAAGTCAGTCGTATAAACGCACCACTTACACTCTACTTTCCTTCCTATATTCTTACTGTTGGGCGCTCCCTACGTTAGCAGTTTTTTGAGCAGAAGTCAAGACTTACAGACCATGCCCGCTCAGTGTGGCCAGTTTAGATATCTTTTCGGGATTATGGGGAAAAAAAATAATTTTGGTAAAAACTTAAGGATAAAAACTAAAAAAATACATAAAATACAAAAAAATGTGAGGGTGGTGCATAAGAAAAACTATGGGAAAGCTAGTATAATAATTGCCTTGGGGATATTTTTAAGAAAACATATCAATATATGATGCCAGGAGTTATTTGCAAGCATAAGAGAAACAGAGAGCACTGCTTGAACTACTAAGGTGCTTAGTTGATGCTGCCACAGTACTGTTCAGTGCTCTTGTCAGGAAGTGGTGACAGTAGCAGTCTATAAACTGGGTATTATAAAAGGCTGGATAAGTTTGAACAGCAGTTGGCCACAAACATGCCTGGGCTGGGTCCACATGGTGGAGTAGGACCTAATCTATCTCACTTGGATTTGTGAGAAGGCTTTAGCATAGCAGTGCAACAGTATAGGCTGATATCATAATTATTTCTTGTTTAAAAGAGACAATATGCAGTTTGAAACTCAGTATTTTTGTCACAATAGAGTTAGATGAAAATAATACTACTCAAGAGGTTGTTATATCACAATTTGCACTCATAATAACTTCACCGTACAATCCGTCATGACAGAGCCTATTGTATTTCATAATACGTGATGGATCTGAACTAAGCACCAAATAGTTTCATATTCGAACTGTTAGATGTTACAATACTGATACCAATGGTACACGTCAGTACCATATTGAACAGCAAAACGAATAAAAAAACCAAAGATATGGACTTCTAATCACATGTTAGCCATAATACATAGTAAATTTGAGCTCGTAATATACACAGATCTCTAAATTAACGTTAAAATCGTAGAATACTGACCTGTACTCATACACATCGTCCGTGTACCTCTCGGAGTATTGGATTTGGTCTACAGGCATTTTTAGTATATTTGTTTGAATTACTTCCACAAACAGAAACTAAAAATATTCTACAACAATACTAGCAGAGAAATATTTTGATGAAGAGGTATTTTTCAGCGAATACCTGGCAGATTCGTAAATCCGTAATCCCAAAAAAACAAATTTTTGACAATTGACATTGACGGTCCAATGAAACAAGAATATGCGTTCAAAAAGTAGATCATTTAAAGACATGCAGTCGGATTGCTGGAAATTAAAGTAGCATTAATAATTTTTCTATGATTAACACAAAATTATCATAAAATAAGACATTTATTGAATAAAAACATAATTTTTGGTTAAGAAACAAGAACAAAAGTAATAACTCATTCGTATTTATAGAAATCGTTTATTTAGAATTAAAATAGTATTTTTAGTATTGGAATGCACATTCCAACGGCGGGAAGAAAATTATTACGTTCCATTTCAAGCAGTTTTTAAATTTCAATCATACCCAGATATCCTTTAGGGGTACCCATGGATATAGTCTTTTATCTGAGGTATGGGGCAATCAGCAAAGCAATATTATATTATGTCTGTGAGACATTCAAATGTATGAATATTAGAATACGTTATCCAAAACTACGGAATTTAAACGCCTGTTAACAAATACTAACATTATGTACAATGTGCCTATTTTTCTTTTGGTAAAATTAATCAACTCGGGAACAATCTTGCGTAATAGGTAGGGTGATATATCTACACCGCTCTGATTGCACGGTAGCACGAAACAACCGCTCGCATTATCCAATCACGGCGACCCCTGTCTCTGTAACAATTCAATAATAAATACCCACACGTGTAGGGCGACTATATTTTTATCAAAATCTACAACAATAAACTTATCTTTTAGGTTTTACATGATATTAACCGAAATATTGAACTAGCGTTGATATAGCTAGATAGATACATAGATAACCAAAATATGAAACGATTAGGTCTTGTGGTTAAGAGCGTAGGCTTCGCTTTCTAGATCGAGCAGTCACAGGTTCGATCCCCGAACGGGATAAATCACTGTGTGACACACACATTTTTGTTTTGGTCTGGGTGTTTGTGTATTTGTATTTCATGACTATAAACGCATCCACGACCTTAGAATAACAATAATCCAGAAGCCGCGTTCAGTCGTAATTGCACGACGCGCGGTGAAGCCAAAAAATCAATCAACGTCCCGCACTTCCCACCCGCATAATGATGCTAGTTAAAAATGAGTTACCACTTTTTGGGGTAAATATTCAGTAAGAGATTATAAAATAATTTTTGTTTATTTCTAGCGGTAACATGTATCTTTATACATATTAACAAAAGAAATAGACGTAATTAAGTAGGATCTTAAAATAAAACGCGATTCCATTAGCAGTAAGTCAATAATGTTTATTTTTTTTATAAGTTAATAATTATTTTTTATTTGTGTCGTTGCGTTACAATTTGACGGACGATTCAGCGCAGTGATTAAGAGCTTAAGCTGCTCCACCCGCTGTATCTAATAGTCGCGGGTTCGATTCTCGCACGGGACAAATCTTTGTGTGACCCACAATTATTTGTTTCGGTCTGGGTATTTGTGTATGTGAATTTTCATGTTTGTAAACGCACCCACGACACAGGAATAAACCCTAGAGTGGGGTCCATGTTTAAAAAAAAACTACGAGCTTTTAGGATCGATTCTGCGAACGGAAAAAGTGTAATATTATTTTAACTATCCTATCTATCTATCTATCTATAACCTCACGCCAGATCCCTTGCGGGGTAGGCAGAGAGTACAGAGTTCCAACAGGTTCTTTCCTTACATACCTCTCTGGCTTCCTCGACTTTCATAGTTCGTCTCATACACGCTCGCCGGTTACGGAGACTCTTGACTTTTCCATCAGATAAGACTCGGTTTATTTGGTCGTGGTAAGATAGTCTAGGTCTTCCCCGGTACCTGCATCCTTCCACTTTCACATTGTATATCTGTTTTGTCATTGTTTCCTCTGGCATTCTTTCTATATGCCCGAACCAACGGAGCATGCCCTTTCTCATCTTTACACCGATACTATCTTTCATACCTACTCGCTGTCTTACTATGCTGTTGCTAATGCGGTCTGTCAGCTTCACTCCGCACATCTTCCGCAGAGCTCGCATTTCTACCGCATTTATCCTACTTTCATTCTCCTTCTTACATACCCAGCTCTCGCTACCATATAACAGCGTTGGGACAAGAACTCCGTTATGTATGGCCAGCTGCGCCTTAGGGCTTAAGTGCCGGCTCCCGAGTAGCTTTCCCATCGCACCATTCACTCTGTTCCCTGCACTCACTCTTCTCTCTATGTCAGCGGTGTATTTCCCATCCTTACTGAAGGCGCATCCAAGATATACAAACTCATTCACTTGCTCCAGCACATCGTTACCAACCACAATCCTTACATTCGTTCTGGTTTCTTCCCTTTCAAAAACCATAATCTTGGTTTTCTTCACATTCAAGTGTAAGCCATTGATCATGCAGTCGTTTTTCATAACTGTGACTAGTGTTTGCAGATCAGTGGCTGTTGGCACTATTAAAACCGCGTCATCTGCATAAAGTAGATGGTTTACCACTAAGTCACCCATTTGTACACCTTCATTCATCGCTTTCAGTCTTTGAAGACTTTTGTCCAGATATATTATAAACAGTCTAGCGGACAACACGCAACCCTGCTTGACGCCGATTTTAACGTCAAACCAGGGTGACCTGTTACCACCCACCCGTACGCATGCCTTGCAGTCCACATAAGTGGACTGGACGGCTCGCAACAGAGTGCCATCTATACCATACTCTGGCAAAATGTCCCAAAGTCTCTTTCGCACAACTCTGTCAAATGCCTTCTCCAGATCTACAAAACCGCAGAAAACCTTCCGGCCCACTGCCAGATGCTTCTCTACGATGTTGCGGAGTGAGAAGACTTGATCCGAACATCCTCTTCCAGACCTGAAACCCCCTTGTGCCTCGCACAACATTCCATCGGACTTCACGCGCATTCTCCGTTCAATAATTTTACCGTACACCTTGGCTGTCAAGCTGATCAAACTGATGGCCCTGTAATTGGCGCAGTCATATTGTGAGCCCTTGCCTTTATACAAGGGTACTATGACTGCGCGGCGCCAATCTGTAGGGACTCTACCGGTCCTCCAGCAAAGGTTTGCAAGGGCCCGGAAAGCGTCCCGGACGCAAGTTCCACCATATTTGATCATCTCGGCAGATATCATGTCTACTCCCGCAGCTTTACCGTTTTTCATACTTCCTATCGCCCATTCAACTTCTTCCCTAGTGATGTCCTCCGTTGATTCTGGTGCCGCAATCACGCCTTTAGGCACGTCTGCGGCATCAGCATCCGGGTCATCTCCATACATTTCTCCAAAATATTCACTCCACCGGTTTAGCACAGCTTGTGTGTCTGCAAGAATGTCACCATCTTTAGATTTTATCCTTTCCATTCTGGAGCCTGACGAATCACCTCGAGCCTTTCTCACCTTGCTCCAAAAGAGTTTGGTGTTGTTCTCGAAGTTCTTCGCCAGCCTCTCCTCCTCAATCATACTGGCTCTTTCACGCTTTTCTTTCACTAAAGTTTTAGTGGCATTCTTGCATTGCCGGTATATTTCTTTCCTCATCTCTGTCATACTGGCATTCAGGTTCAAAGAAGATACATAGTCCTGCCACGCTTTCTTCTTACTTTCTACGGAGCTTTGCAACTCCGCATCTCACCATGCATCACCTTTTGCTGTAATATGCTTCTTTGAGCAACCACATACTTCTTTCGCGGATTCCACCAAACTCTCTTTCAGGCTATTCCAGCATTCATCTACATTTGAGTCCGAAGAGCCTGCTGTCAAAAGCTTGTCTCGGACTCTGTCTTCATACATTCTCCTCACGCTCTCATCTTGCAACTTTTCAACCTTTAATCTTTCAAGGTCTCCGAAGGGGATACGCTCTCGCCAGTGTCTCCACTTCCTGAACAGACCACTAAACCGCGCAACTACGAGATAGTGGTCTGATTCCAGAGTGGGGCCTCTATACGCACGCGTATCTTGTAGTTTGCTTCGGAGACGGTTATCAACCAGGATCAGATCTATCATGCTTTTTTGTTCATTCCTTCTCCACGTATACAAATGTATGTCCTTGTGCTGGAATATCGTATTAGACACAAGGAGACCCCTTTCCAAACAAACATCTACAATGAGCTTACCTGCATCGTTCACTCTCTTATCACCATAAGGACCCAGAGCAGCGTCGCAAGTTTGCCGCCTGGTTCCTACCCATCCGTTCAGATCGCCACACAGAATCACCTTTTCATTAGCCTCAGCCAAATCCAGAACTTCCCTGAAATTATCCCAAAACTTCTCAAGGTCCTGGGGTGTCGACGAGCTTACGGGAGCATATGCTGCGACCAAAAATACTCTAGTGACACCCAGTTTTAAACGGACCCAGAGAAGTCTCGCATCGCACAGGCCATAATCTCTCACTCCAGAGGCCAGGCGACGGGACAGCAAGATACCCACCCCCATGCTGACACGACTGCTCTGCGGTACCCCAGACCACAGAGCCATCGTTCCATCAGGTAGATCACAGGTTTCACTGCCCCTCCGCTTAGTCTCTGTTACACACAGAGCATCCAGGCGTCTCTCTTTCATTACATCAATCACCTCATGCATCTTATCTTCCATACCACCTCTTACATTCCAAGTGCCTATTCGGCACTCTGCACCCCACGACTCGCCAGTTCGGGCCCGGCGTGATGGGTGGCGGCCCCCATCGCCGCTTCCACCTATATGCGTACCGACGGGGGCGGGCCGGTACGCGTCGCCTCGGGGGGACGCCCTAGCCCGCACTGCGGTACGTCTTCGGTCCAAGATTGCAGCCATAATGACTGGCAGGGGTCGCGACAAGCACGCTCTTGGACAGACCCCCATTTGTAGAATCATTTTTTTTAACTATCCCTTTTGTAGAATCATTTTTTTTAAATATTGCCTGAAATGTGGGTGTACGCGGTATTTCTCTGTCACCGCCACTTGGCAAAATAGGTTTTCAGTATCTAACATCGTCGACAAAATGTTCATTCATGTTTCATTCGGCTTATCATTATACTACTAGGAATAAAATTATATCCCGACTTTAACTACTACTAAAAGCGTCATTCCATACAGCTTTTAGTACCTAAAAGTGGGAAAAGTACTTTCGTCATCGTACTAAGTAGATAAATCGTTATGTAATAAGTAACTAAATTAATAAAAGTTAGTACTAGAACAACTACCGTCCATAGCAAATAAGAAGGGAAAAATTACACTGCGGTATTGGCATGGCTATGGCTCACACAAAATGGACGCATCATTTTCGGTGACAATTATGAACTGGACATTTAATTCAATATTTAAATAATACGATATCCGATTGCGCTACTTACACATGAAATCTAATTCCATCTTGTTTCCTATGAGCTTGACGGAATTGTTACAGGTAGGAACGCCACAGGACGCCATAATTAAATTTAATTTGACACGCGTAGAGCACGTTGTTTCGCACTGCATTCGCCGAGTGACTAATCGCGTCAACGTGTGACTACTTGCTTTGCAGGTACTAATTGTTGCTTCAACTCGATGCGCGCCCCCGGCTTCTAGACTATTGTTATTCTATGTCCACGACAAAGGAATATGTAATTTCTTGTATGGGGCTACGTTTAAAAAAATATAGTATCAAAATTAAAAACATACACTTTAATTGCAAGCCGAACTTAAAAGGAGAAAATATTTTTAAGTATGAAATGTTTGTTAAATTACTTTTATTGTGAAAAAGCGTGGGACATCGTGAAGGTCTATCTATCTATATCATCACGCCAGTTTCCATGCAGGGTAGGTAGCGAGTACAGAGTTCCAACAGGTTCTTTCCTTACAGACCTCTCTGGCTTCCTCCACTCTCATAATTCGTATCATACACACTCGCCGGTTACGGAGACTCTTGACGTGCCCTTCAGATAAGACATGGAATATTTGGTCATGGTAAGATTAAGTAAAAGTCAAGCTGATAAATGTGAAAAAAACATACTCGAGGGTTGCTTTTACATTGCTGTATTTACAAAAAAAAATAATTTTACTAAGAAATATTTACGAAGAAAATTATCGTTAATTTCAAGGGTTACTGGTGTAAACTTTGAAAGACATACTTGCTATAAGACACCTGTAATCCCAACAAGTTTAGAAGTTCGACTTTACCCAAATAAATAGTTGTAATTGGTACTACTAATGCTGAATGCGTATAGCACAAAGCCGGTCGTGGCGATCTCTGGGGGAGGCTTTTGTCCTGCAGCAGATGTTTTACGGCTGGTGATGATGAAGTGCAACTATTGTGATTTTCTCTTCATTTATTTTCTATACGCAATGTCTTTAAATTACCTAAAACAGTGGTCACCCTAGTACAGATGTGGCCAACATCTCAGCAGCCGGTTATAAATTCAGAAATAAGATTTATTTATTTTCTAGATTGTTTGAGTCTGGAATTGTTCCCGGTATTTGGCAATAGGTTCGCCCCCTATTACATGGCACCTAATATCGTCGGCGAAATGCGGGTGTACTCAGGCACCTCTGTCACCCCCGCTTGCGCAATGTAGATGTGACGGTATAATATTTTCTACCGGGATGCACCTTTTTTTTTAATGACAATAGCGTGTTGGTCTGGTCAGACCAGGTCCTCGCTTTCTACCAGGAGATAGCGATAAGTCTTCAGCACGAGCTTAATGTCCCAGCATTCGCGTTTGATGACATTTCAAAATCATGATCAGTATTCATGAGAAGGTACTCGTACTAAATACAATAACTTCATATTCGCATGCGATAGCTAACTTCGCATATGAACATGAACTTGACGCCTGGTCGAATTCTCATAGCCGAAATTTCATTATGCAGGATGCACTCAGTGAAGACCTAGCTATAGAAGAATTACTGTAACTTTACTTCTGTAATTGTACTCTGACACTCGTGTAGTAATAAGTTTATATGGTACGAACGATCCAGAATATTCTTTTTATCACTAAAAGTAAACATATTTGGTCATTTGAATTTAAGTCCGGACGGACTGACGGACAGCTTGGTCCAGTGGTAAAGATATTAAGCCGCTTCGCCCACTGGATCGCGAAATCGCGGATTCGATTCCCGCACTGGATAAATCTTTGTTATCTATATTATCATGCCACATTCCTTGAGGCAGAGAATACAAAGGACATTTTTGAAAATTGCCCTAGGACCAAAAAAATTTGACCCATGCCATTATTATTTATCTATTGTATTAAAATAATGGCAAATATCCGTATCTAACGGACAATTTGCAATCTAAAACGGATATTTCAAAGTATTGTAAGTAATTTTATTTATGTCGCCGACATCTTTACTGAATATCAACACACAATATAACCTCATATGTATTAATAGCTACTGAATTATAACCTCTAAATCGAATACTTTTTGTGCAATATTGCGATTCCCCCGCTTTTTCGCTTAATAATAAATGCCTTAAGAGAATTTATGGGTGATTTGAAATCATACAAGTATTTTTTCATTGCTGTTGGTTCTGGGGCAAATCAAGTATGGGCGCAAAGCAATGTCCTTTCAACAGAATCTTTCCTTACAGATCTCTCTGACTTCTGGCAAAATTCTTGCGTGACCCGCAAATATTGGCCTGGGGCATGTAAATTTCATGTTTGTAAAATATAACTACTACGAACTACGTTTTTTAAAAAAAATCCCCGGCTGACCGCGGGTTGGCCGTGCCTTCCCTAAGATAATAAGTTGATGGGCGATGCAGTATTAGAGGTAATAACCTACACCAGTCAGCCCCCCATTCTGTATTTGTCCGACATCGCAGCCATGACCGAGATCACTCTGGATTTTCTGCAAAATTTACTGAAGGATGACCATCCTGATGTCAGCGTACATCATTTTGAGGTCAGTGTAGGATTAGACGAATTACATTAATTTTGATTTTGACTCTCTATGACTAAACGTCCGAAAGGATAAACACGTATGGAACGCAGGTACCTAGGTAATATTTCCAGTCTACATTAATCATGAGCCGAAGACGTTCACTGCAGGACTAAGGCCCAAAGATGGTCTCGAAGACCGGCTATGTGCCGTGCATCCAGCTTCAAAATATAGTAAAATCATTATTTTCCAAAAATGTATGTAATAATGCATACGTGTCTATGCTATGTACTTTATTCCCGTTTTATGAATATTCATTTTAATAATAATCATAACTAAATGTCAGTTTTCTTTTGTTTTGTTTTTTTTTAATAAAACGTAGCCTCACACTAGGATTTATTCCTGTGTCGTGGGTGCGTTTACAAACATGTAAATTCACATACACAAATACCCAGACCGGAATTAATATTTGTGGATCACACAAAGAATTGTCCCGTGCGGGAATCGAACCCGCGACTATTAGACGCAGTGGGCGGAGCGGCTTAAGCTCTTAACCACTGCGCTAAATCGCCCGTAACGTAAATGATCCTGCATCAAAATTAGCCACATTAGCAAATTTCAGACTCAGGCAGGAATACCACATTTATTCAGTAGGTAGATCATCTCGGATAAGACTTTCTTCTGATGATTAGGACTTATTTCTGATCTGTGTACAGGACCTCTATTATTCTACTCTCACTCTCACCACAACATTACGCAAAATCTTATTCATACAGGGCGCTCCAGGCTCCAAACAAGGCGACAACTATACATCAATGGTCTACCGAATAAGCTTGATAGGAACCAGGAGATGCATCAAACCGGACTGTTCCGAGGAAATCGAGGAACCCTGGGAAGGCTCCATAATCTACAAATGTCTACCAGAAAGTATACTTCGACGCGAAGCTTTTAAAAGCGATGAACTGTTTTGCAACGAAGTCGCGTTTTATACAAAGATATGGCCTTGTTTAACCAGCTTTCAGGAGCAATGGAAGGTCAACAATCCATTTCAGTCCATACCCAAGTGCTATTTGGCCCAGAATGATTGCGTGGTACTGAAAGATTTGAAGCAGCAAGGGTATATTATGCCTGATAGGCGGCAAGGTCTGAATTTAGAGCAGTGCTATTTTGTACTGAAGCATTTATCGCAGTTCCATGCTATGTCGCTGGCGATGAAGTGCCACAACCCTGAGGCTTTTTACGAGCTGTTGAATGTTAAGGATGGGATAACTGAAGGTTAGTTTTTAATTAAATCGTTTTAAGCTTTTATTTCTTAGTCTGTTGTTATGTGCTTATGAATGTGTACAATAAAGTGTACTCTATTTAAATCGAATCATTTTTCATGAAAGCACTTTGTTTAAGTCTCTTGTAAGAATAAGGTTAAAGGTGACTTGGTTCGCAACTCAGAGAACCTTTCCTAAAAAAGAAGTTGACAATTCGAAGCCAGGTTCCGAGAAAAACGTAAATGAGGTTTTCCGCAATAGGTAAATAGACACATGTATACACACGTACACTTAGTAGGTACACGGCACAGCTTTTAGAGATCCATCATCAATTTTCCGTCACGGCTTAATTTTGCAAACAGCTTTGCTTAAGATGCAGCCATCTTAAGCAAAGCTGTTTGCAAAATTAAGTTAGTAATATATCGATGGTAATACAGCAGTGAAAAAAAGGGAATTGTTATAATGTTTTACTGATTTTAAACATTTTTTGCAGTATTCTTCGTATCAGAAAACGACGATTACTACAAAAACTACTATCGGGAAGCGACCCGCAACGCGATTGCTATGGTAGAGCAAGAGATTTCAGGGATGGAAGATCGGGAGGTGTACCTCTCCAAGTTCCGTCAGTTCTGCAGCGAAGATACATTCTTCAGTAGCATGGTGGAGCTGGTGGCGCCGAAGGAACCCCTGGCCGTGATATGCCATGGCGACTGTTGGACCAACAACTTTCTGTTCAAATACAGTGATGGAGATATCGCTGATGTAAGTCTTTTTTGTTTTTCTCAGTTATTTAAGAAGCAAATACCGGGACTCCGATGAGTTCTTGAGTTGAGTTGAGTGATAAAAGAAACTGAAGGCACAATATTTTTATCTATGTTTTATGTTTTATTTTTAATGTCTAATTAATTTAATTTGTAATTATTATAAAAATAATCAATGTTAATTACGCTACTAAATTGGGAATTCCTGTAATGGTAGCTGTAAAAATGTGTGAGAAAATAAATAAAAAAAAAAATAAAAATATTTTTTAACACAATTTTGTTACCAAATTACCAAATAACAATCTATTTCTGAACGGCAAGTCAAGTCTCCATAATCGGTGAGCATGTATGAGGCTCTCATAAGGGTGGAGAAAGCCAGAGAGATTTGTAAACAAAGAATCCGTTAGTCCGTGTACTCTCTGAGATAGAGATAGAGATAGAGATAATAATATCAGCATATACTACCAACTGCTGGGAAAAGGCCTTCTCTCACTAATCGAGAGGAGAGAGTTCATACTCCACCACGCGGACCCAGTGCGAATTGGTGGGGGCAGGTTTGTGGCCACCTGCTATTGGAACTTATCAAGCAGTCTATAAGATTTCCAACTCGGTTTAACGACTACCACATTAAGTGCTAATCGGTACCAACGGCTTAACGTGCCTTCCGAAGTACGGAGACGTTCGAATATGAAAATGTCACAACGGTCACCCATCTCAGGCCGACCGAGTCGAACCCTGCTTAACCTTGGTGATCGATAAGAATACCACGATCGCACAGTGCTACGAGCGCCTCTAGCGATAGAGATAGATCGATCATTTTAACGGACGGTTTGGTTCAGTGGTTAAAAATTAAAGCTACTCCGCCCACTGGAATGAGGGTAGTCGCGGGTTCTATCCTCGTACGGGAAAAATCTTTATGTGACCCACAATATTTGTTTATATCTGGGTGTTTGTGTGTGTAAATTCATGTTTGTAAACGTACCTACGACACAGGAATAATTCCTAGTGTAGGGCTATTTTTTCATAATCGAAAATGTTCTAGTGGGATCTCAGATCTTTATTACACCTTAATTTTTCCCTTTACAGATGTCCATAGTTGACTTTCAGTTAGCCAGGTACGCCTCTCCAGCCCTTGACCTGGCCTACATCATGTACCTCTGTCTGGACCGTCAGCTGAGGGTTCAGCACCTTTCATCGCTGCTGGAGTACTATATCGATGAACTGCACAAGAGATTAGTGGAGATGAGCGAAGAAGATTCTGTATTTCATAGCAGTCTGAATAGAGAATCTCTACATGAGTTGTAAGCATAAAATTTGAAATAATTTGTCGTTGGGACGCTCTTGTAACTGGGCGTCGCGACGCTCTTATACCTAGGCGTCGCGATGCTCTAATGACTAGGCGTCAAGATCCGCTTATAACTTGGCGTCGTGAAGCTTTTATAACGAGCCTTCGCGATGCTATTACAACTAGCCGTCGCGGCGCTATTATAACTAGGCTTCGCTACGCTCTTATGCTTAACTAGGCGTTGTGACGTTCTTGTAACGAGGTGTCGTGACTCAATAATTAGTCGTTGCAACCCTAATATAACTAGGCGTCGCTGCGCTCTTATAACTACGCGTTGCGACTCTATTCTAACTATGCGTCGCGACGCCTTATTACTTAGGCGTCGCGACGTTCTTACCACAATGCGTTTATCGGGCATCAGGACGGTCTTTTTGCGTTGCGACGTCTTATAGGTACACGTCTAGATGCTCTTACAGACAGATGTCGCTTTAATCTTCTATATGACGTTGCCTTCGGTTACAGTACATCGTCTTTATTTTACCTACTAATTGATGTTTTTCGCCGTAACAGGTTGCAAGACGAATTCAAACGCAGTGCTCGATTTGGCCTCGGCATCGCCTTGGATATGTACCCAATTATGACCTGTAACACTGATGAGGCACCTAACTTGTACCAACACGAGGTATTGTAATATTTTCTGATCTTCTAAACGCTTGCCATGGTTCAAGGACAATTTCGTGAGGAAAACTCCACGTACTACTAACTATCAGTTTTGTAGATAGTAAGACCTATTCATTTATCAACGCGTAGGATGCTGTATATCATCATACCAGATCCCTTGCGGGGTAGGCAGAGAGCACCAACAGTTTCAACAGCTTCTTTTACGTAGCCTGCTCCGTTCACTGAAACGAGTATCGTGAGTCTATAGCGTTGTACGCCTTTTTGGTTTTAGGTGGTAGTGAGACAAGTACGTCCGCTTGCTTCAAGTATCGTTTATAGTCTGTTTTACAATACTGTTTTACAATTTATGCTTACATAGCATAATAGTACACGATACATACATCCTCTTATCAGACGAATCTTTATATAACCCACAAATATATGGACTGGTCTGGGAATTGGACTATCACGTTGATCTAGTGGCGCATAATGCGTAGCGATCACGAGATCCTAGCTTCAAATCATAGGTTGCACAAAATGTAGTTTTTCTATCGAATAATTCAGTATCCGTCCTTCTGAAATTGTGCCCGTTATAATGGCAATACGTTCGCCCCCTATTACATGGGACCTAACTTCGTCGGCGAAAACTGGTTGTAGACAGTGCACCTCGGCCACCCTCGTTTAAAGAATATGGGCTTGACGGTGTTATTTTTTTTCTCTATTATAGGAAAACGAGTCATCTTCGGTATCTGGCGTACAGCCGGTGATGACTTCGAACGCCGCTTGTAGGAGGAAGATGACCGATCTGGTGATGGAACTGGTGGACCAAGGTTTACTCTGAGTTCTTCGGTTATTCCAATGTATATACGAGTTGTGTGTTTATTATTAAAGAATTAATTGGCTTAGATCAAAGCAAAAAGAGGTTAATAGTAGCTACGTTTCTAATTTCTATCGACGCAAAATCAGAATGTGAATATTTTCAGCGCTGATTCTTCAATTAAATAACAGTTTGCATTGGATAATATAAAAATACTTGATGGAGAAGATTAATGTTTGAAAAGTAAGCTATCATTTCTGAATCGTTAAAAACGTAATAAAGACTCCAGCAGCTTTTATAAGAAACTTCCCGTTTAAAATAAAAGATTTTTTTGTCTACATTGTCAAAACTGTCGCTTGTGTAAGGTCAGTCTAAGATGTAAGGTAAGTTAAGTCACGATAGAAAGGTGGTGTGGTATCAAGGGTAGAGACAGATTAATTCTCATCTCTTAACGACTTTCGTCGTCTCGGTGGTAAAAAGATCTAAACCACAGATTGATTGTTTTAAGAGAAAACAATTTATGGTATATAAGTAGAACTAATTCTTTACTAAGTAAATATCTGCTAGTGTTACTACGAGTGTTCAAATTCACATAGGTATTTCCAAATTTCTGTTACATTATTTTCTTGATTCTGAACTAATACTACACTACTTAAATATGACTCTAACTAACTATAGACTACTCTGAGTAACTAAGATCTTTTCACCTCCAAGACCACGATTTAGTATACATTGTTTTTAAGAAATAATACAAATTTCATTGCAGGTATGTAAATTTTATTGTATTTCGTTCAGTTAATAAACACAGTACAATAAAGTGTTGTGTTAAAGCCTTACATATTATCTTCATTGTTGTATTATAATTACGTATACAGTATAATTTGTGACAACATATCTCTTTGATCAAGATCTATGGGATATTTTTTTCTATTGTAAAAATCAGATCATTCATTTACGTCCTTCAATTTAAAAAGAAATGTCTAAACACTTATATAATTACATAATAATATTTTATATTAGTAAATAATTCAATAAAAAAAATTAATGACTTTCATAACTGGAAAACTTTTTGAGGCCGCGATTGTCGAAAACTACCATTTTTATTTTTTCTTATTTTTTTCCAATAAATATTAAACAGTACTTTTTATTATATATTTACTCGATTAAAAGCTGCGTTGCCGAACACGATGCTATCTCTTTTACACTTACTACGACTGAGTAAGTAGATTAAGGATAGCTATTACTTTTAATATATTTCGCTTTTAAAACGAGTTTTAATATAAAAATATGATTATTATAAATCAAACTATACTGGCCTACCGCTTGGTAAAGGCTATTTTTTTATTTTTTTTTTATTCCTAATAGACTTTTTTTTTAATTAATTTGGTATTTTTTGACAATCTTCAACCCCTATGTGCCCTTAAATTTACATAATAAAAACAATGGTAATTTAAATAAAATACCCGTACTGACTCGTGGCACATTAATTGAATTTATTTTTTTATTAAATTAAATAAAACATTATAATAATAAAAAAAATTGCGTACGGGCTCATTACGTATTACAACTTTATTTGTAAACAGATCTAATATTACTTAAAATAAAATAATCAGTCATTGAAGACTTCAGATTTTCAGTTGAGATTCTAGCGCCTAATTTTTTTTTTATATATCTGAAGTTTCCAATAATTTTCTGCTTATTTAATGATTAATGTTTTTTATTTTATTTTAATATTAATACTAAACAAGTCTGGTGTATAAAAAGGCACTGAATTCGCACTTAAAATAATAATAATTTACCGCGGGAAAAAGAAGTAAAATTTTTATGTAAAGAAAAATACTATAAATATTTAACATTATTTTTTTTCTTATTTTTTATCACTGGTTTACGGCGATTTCCCGCGGTAATGTTTTGGTCCTGACTATTATTAATTGTCCGTCAAACATTAGCACCCATATTTTTACATAAACTGTCATCTGACAGTTTGACAGCACATTTACTTGACACTCGCCCTCAAAACTTGTTGAGTGGTGACACCAACTTTACCTTTTGAAGCTTGTGTAGGCCTCATAAAGCCTGAAGTTGAAGTCCTGTTTCCTACGGTCTTTAAAGGAGGTCTTGAAGTGCCCACGGAGCTGCCACTCGACGAGGATCTGGATGCCGGCATCCTCGATACAGGTTTAGGTATAGGCTTTGGAGCTGCTTTTACTGGAGCAGGAGGCGCCTTTTTCACCGTAGCCACTGACGCTGAACTGTTCAAAGAACTTCTGGAACTTCTCAAGGAGGCTCTAGAAGTTGACCTTTCTACTCTCAAAGAATTCGTCCGTTTAGGGATGACACGCTTGGGGTCTATGGGCGTTCGAGGAGGGGTTCTCGTCTCTTTGGCAGAAAACTTCTTTGGGACAACTGGCGATTTGGCGATTTTGGGGACGGGAGAGTGGCATTCTACGTTGCAACCTGAGGAAGCACCTTGGGAAGCACTTTCAGAGTTCAAACTCTGAGTTTCTTCAAACCCTTCATCATTTAACTCATGTTCGCTTTTTACTTTCGGTATTCTAGGTGACGTTGTTCTTTCAGGCACCTTCTCTGGAACTTTTTCTGTCTTTGTGTGCAAGGATCTTCTATACGCGTCTCTAGACCATACGCCAGTCGGTGTTTCAGTTGGAGATTTTAGCTCTCTAATAGCTTTTTGAACGTCTTCCTGGTTTATCGAAGTCTGCCGCCTCATCCGGAGGTACGGCTTCGTTTCTTTGGTGGTTTTGTCTGTGCTTTGGTTCTTTAGTCTCTCCTGCCACCGTTTTAGCCTGTTTTCCTTCTCAACTTTAATAGCTTCCACTGGTTTTACCTCCGGAGGAGTCTCTACAGTATAAGAAGCTTGGACTTCTAACTTGGAAGGTCTTATAACTTGAGTTTCCGCAACTAATTCAGGAGTTACTTCTGGCTTCTTTTCCTCTTCAGGAGAACTTACCTCTGGAGTTCTCTTATACCTTCTCGTTCTTCTAGCCGCTGAAAATCTGTCGAACTGTCCATCTCCTAGAATTTCTTGGCACAAGTCTTTCATTTCTGCCGATGCTTTTTCGCTCAAGTTTGTCCTGGTTGGTATTAAAGGTTGGAATTTCCTGCACGGTTCTCGATCAGGTGGTGGGTTGAAGAGTTTCCTCTGTGCTGGTGGGGTTTCTATGTTATCAGAGTCAATTTCTATCCTATCTTTTTCTATTCTATCGGGTTTACAGTCCTTAGCAGCGGTTACCTGAATATCAGGCAGTTTTCGCTGTTCTTCCGTGATGGAGACCAGTGGTTGGGGTGTTTCTATGTGCTGTCGGGACCGCTGTCTCCTGAGCCTTCTCATCTCTTCGTTTTCCTCCGTTTTCCTCCAAGGCACTTTGTTGTCTTTCTTCTGAGGTTGGACATCTGGAAATTGATTAATGCCATTTTATAAATGGAACTAAAGAAGATTATGAGGTATAGTTGTATAAATCTTGTTACATCGATTTTGTGTTAAGTTATGCCGTCTTATGGATAAGTTAACGGGTAAGGTTACTAATGTATGCACAGTCGTGATTTTAATCACTAATTGTTAAGTAGGCCTTGTCAAGTTGCAAGCATTTTGTGTATATCTCTTTTCGCTATCAATAAATCGGTAACGCCTGATTGTGACCATGCCACTTATAGATATAAAATCTATCAGTTTTCTAAGTGTACATCAGAACGTAAATTTGGCTTTAAAAGATGGAATCTAGAAGAGTGGTATCGTGTTGCCATTCTATCTCGTTCCTGCACATTTAGTGTAATATAACGGAAGACTTAGAATGATTAGGCCTTCTAAAAGATAGACTCGTGTAGGGTAAGAGCTTGACACGTACAGCACAAAGCTGATCGTTATGGCAATTTTTGGGGACGGTCTAATGCTTTTGCAGTGGACGGGTTTTGAATAAGAAGAAGGAGTATGTACCTTCCACGGTCTCGAGCGCCCGTACGACGTCGGTGTCGGGCAGTACAGCGGGCCGCCACTCCGCGCGAGCCTCTGCCAGCGGCTCCAGCCCGCCACGTTCGCTCTCTGCGGGACAACATACTATATCACACTCTTGCTCCGTGTGTAAACCCTGGTTAACATTTAGTAAACTTGCACGGCAATGTGTAGATCCGCAAAGTTTTAGGGGACCGCGGTGTTTCTCAGCGTTCGGCGGATAGGTTATTTTTGGCAATTCAATTTTCGAGGGTATCTGCGCTTCAGAAGGCACCTAAGCCGTTGTTCCTAGCTGCCACTTAATGTGGTAGTCGATAAGTCATGTTGGAGGCTCTTAATAATTATTTCGAGCAGGTGGTCACAAACCTGTTTTCATTAATCCGCTCCGATTCCTCGTCGGACCTATTTTTTGAGAACACGTTTGCCTAGCAATGAGATAGTACAGGCTGATTCTTTATTTCACAAAGGGGGGGGGGGGGGCGCCAGAGGGTTAAGCATGCACAATTTGACGTCACAGTAACGTTCTCGAGCGTGCTGTCATGTATATCTTTATTTATTAGATACATTCAAACTGTAAAAATAATGGCATATAAACTCGATAGCTTTACGCTTCAATTAATTAAACGAAACATAGCCCCATACTATTTTTGTTTTTATCTAAAAAAGTAGCTCCACACTAAAAAGCATTTCTGTGTTGCGGGTGCGTTTACAAGTATGTAATTCTCATGCACAAACACTCAGACCGACACAAATATTTGTCGGTCACACAAAGATTTGTCCCGTGCTGGAATTGAAGCCGCTTCGCCGGAAGATGGGCGACGCGGCTCAAGCTCTTAACCACTGGACCAAGCCGTCCGTCGGATTATTCCTTTTGTCGTGGGTGCATTTACAAACGTGAAATTAATATACACACAAGATCAAAACATTTGTGAGTCTCATAAAGATTTGATCTGTTTGGGGATCAAATCCGTCTACTCGATCCACTGGCCAGAATGGCTTAAGGGCCTACCGTGATTGACCATTTATGCGCAGGAGAGCGACAGTGATGCAATCACTTTACGAATAAATAATAAGGGACGGATATATTGAGTGCGCGCTCGGAAATAAACGACGTATGTGCAAAAACACATTTTATCGTTTTCTAAAAAAAAACTACACTATGAAATAAAAAAAACCGCTGTACACGAACTTTGTTACAATTATTCGCCATTTAAGTAAATTGTATTGACTAGTTAAGTGGTTTGCGTTGGAATCAGAAAAGGTAAAGCAATAGAGATGACTTACGATTTTTTTTTCCATCGAGAATATTTTGTTTAATCGTGCATTCCTTTGACTAAATTCTAAAATATAGATTCCAAAATCATATTTCTAAATATTAAGTTTCTAATCCATATACTTATTGAAGTGTCGCATATGTTTGCGAACCTTTAAGGCCAAGATAGGTTACCATAGTCATATAAAGGCATATGAACGACGCCTTGACAACAATTAAGGAAAACAGTGGTCGCCGTGGCCAAAACGGCTAGGAAGTATAGTAGTAGTAGACGTGTATGGAAAACCTAAACACGTTTTGGACGTAAAACCCATGGACCGAGTCATCTGCCAAGTGTAACCTGTTCATGGTTAGCCCTCTGGTGCTGTTCCTGGTAAGGTATGTGGTGTACGCACCGGAGTCGTTTTCCAAGGAGCGCCGGTTGGCTTGCAGGCGCTTGGCGCGCTCGCGCAGCTCGGCGTCACGCTTCTCCTCCTGGCTGTTGGCGCGCAGCCACGACTCGATCTTCTGCCGCCATTCCCTGGGGAACACGACATTAACACTCAATATTATATCCTCAGTCTCATACATATCTGTGAAGCATCACATTGGAGCTAACTTATTATTAACAGAAGCCTGCCGAGTTTTCCGCTGTAGTCTTTACCGAGTCGGTGGTGGATTATAAGGTAGACTAGATTGAATCATAATATAAGGTAATATTTGAACGATTTAGTTTGATATTTTGTAATTTTGAAATTATCTTAGAAGAAATGTTTTAAAGAGCCGTAGTCCATTATAAGAAAAATTGAACTACATAGGTATGTGTTTAGAATATTTCCTGATATAATAAATCCTGCCTCTTTAGTCTAGTGTCTTTGAGACACAGACCGAAGATGGGTCCGACGTCGGTCGGACTTCGTTTTATATGGAAAAATAATTAGTAGCAATCTGAATTATGAAATTATGCTCGGTATAGTGGCAATATGCTCGCTCCCCATTGGGAACTAGCATTATCGACAAAAGAGGGTGCACCAGGTACACCATTGCTATCCCTGCTTAAAAATGTATGCATATCAAGTCATCAAAAATATGCATATTTAGTCGGCTAAAGTACGAAAGATGGACCTATAGGTTACAATCAAGGCATACGTCACTGGTTTTATCGCCTTACGCGTGAGATGACCGTTTTGTATTACTTGTTAGTATGGCGTTCGGAGATAAAAGTATGACACTAGAAAACTCGTTTCAAGAATTATAGAGCGTAGCTAGTATTGTATTGAATGGTCAGACAAGACTATTTTGATTTTCGTACAAGATTCGAAGTCTTTTTCTCACGCGAAACAATATTTTGCCGGCGAAGACCGAAATATCTTGCCGCCCGTGGCCGTATAAGTATAGAAGAACTACATACTTCGGCTTAGGTGTGGGTGGCTCAGGTTGGGGATTCGGCGAGGGGGGCGCACGCGGCGACGCTGGTCTCTCCCTCTCCCGCTCGGGGTCAGGGATCTCCAGCTTGGCGCGAACGGGACCGCGCCGTGACCATGAACGATCTGGAACAAATGGGATGGACACTAGGACTTCTCTTTCTTTCAGATGATATGTTCATGCTAAATTGTTATGAATTTAATGCATAAGGAAATTCCTGTAATATTAGTTGTGTATATAAATAATAAATAAACAAAAAATGGCCCATTTCATTAATTGTCTTAGACATTGCGGTATAGTGTCAAGGTCTTCATTAAAACTAATATAATCTTGTGCGAGATATTACTTATTAAACTGGATCGAATTCTTTCTCTAACTGCATAGCCATGGATTTGATCTCCACAAGGAACGAATTATCGAAAGAACTATTTTAGGGGAGGCTTCGGCCTTCATCACCGTCTCGCGGCTGATGATAATGACGGAACAAATCTTTCTGTGACCCATAAATGTTTGTTTCGGTCAGGATTTTCCGTGAACACTCATGACACGAAAATTAAATTTTTAGTTGGTGGCTATGTTTAAAATAAAATACATAATGATAATATAAATGACTGTAAAAGTTGAATGCGTACAGCACAGAGCCGGTAGTTGATGATGATGATGATAAACACGAACTACATAATAATGCACATACCAAGACTTCCCCAAGCACTCCTTTCCCTAAGGTCATTGGCAGCTGGAGAGGAGTGTCGCAGAAACTCCAGGAGACCTTCCTCATCGTCACCAGGACTCGCCCTGCTGCGTCTACGCAGACTCCCAGTTGGTGTTACGTCTAGGGGAAAAAAGGAAGGGTGTTTACATTTCTTGAAGGTTTGACGAGGTCGTTACCTAGTTGGATGTCTTGGTTGCGCTATTTATTTATTTGAGGATTACTGTACCATTTATAAGCTGAGAGTTTCTTTCAAAAATTGAGGTAAGGATTTTGGTCATACTTCACAACAGTGCGGATTGATAACTTTATATTAAAATACATTAAGACGACACTACCGCGCCTGAAAGAACCTAACAATTTTCTAAAATCAAGTGAATAGTGCCGTAAGTTGCACCTTCCGAAATATAGATGACGAGATAATTTATGCTCCTTTCACCCTTCCAGGAAAAAGAGGTGTGAGAGATAATACTTTTAGTCTAACTCACCAACTTTAACTTCGTATGATACTGACCTGGTGAAGGAGATGGGTCGTGCGGTTTTCTTAGCGATCTTCTTCCAAGACCGTTCCTGATGTCTAGGAGCAGAGACTCCATAAGCGATTCGCATTCTGATACTGGTGTACTGCACATACTGCCACCTGTTAAAGAAAAATTATCCATCGGTCCTTTATCACAGGCAAAAAGTCAGCCGTTTTAGAACTAAACGGCTTTATGGATGCCGACGGTAAGAGCTCAGATGGAATGGCAAATATTTCGCCGGTAGTTTTATGGGACAAGACAAGGTTGATACCTTAGCACCGTTCCACCGTTCCGGAGACTGTCATTAAGGCTAGTATGGCTGTATATTCTGCCGAGTGCCACAAATGCGTAAACATAGTGATCTTCTGGGTGGTAGAAACTTTGGGACCACAGTTTTCAAGACCATTGAAATCACCACTGAATCTTTAGGGATTTCTTTGTAAGACTTACTTATAACATATACTTCACATCTTGGTTTGGCGTGATATATAGCTACGAAGTAATCCTTAAACCTACGTGCAGATGAGTTATTAATTCTGGCATCCTCACCTGTCTTAATCCTAGCAGCAGCCACGTCTCTGGCCTTCCGCCTGGCCGCAGCCTGCTCCTCATTTGCTCGCCGCCTCTCGTTATCACTGACCGCCGAGCGGAACTTACTGCAGAACGATACGAAGATCTGTAACAAGGGAAAATATAATGAGAAGGATTTCCTGCACAGCATCATTATCAGGCGAAGGCGAAGCTCTTCCCCATATAGTCTAATGTTCGGGTGAAGATCGCGGATATAACCTCGTTATGTACGGTAGAAGAACGTCGTGGCGGTTTTTGGGGTGTCCTATTTACTGTACAGTAACTTACATATTTTGGTGCTCTAGTTGAATATGATTCCGAATTTTCAGTTGGAGCTATTACAGTCACCGGATATGTAGAGAGTGGTAGATATGGTAATATAACACAATTTTGTGCATGTTTTTAATGTGTCAGAAGGTTCTTAATGGGAACCAATTTATCGATTATTGCATTTCTATTCTGTAGATATGATGAACTAATATCTGACCTTAAAGCATTCCTCGAGCTTAAAGGCGACAGGATCCTCGCAGAAGAACTCTGCCAGTTGCTTCCTCATGCTCTCCACCTCCTCCATGTCTTTGTTGAGTGCTGACACCTCTTCTTCTGCCACCTAGGCAAAAATGGCTTGATAGAAATTAGATGTACGATGAAGTTTGATAATACCAAGGTAAAAATTGATAATTATATTGATGGTATGCCGGTAGGCTTTCCATTAACGATTTCTTCAAGGATAACAGGCGTAAAAGGTGTTTTTCTAAGGCGAGGCGGTGACTGTGCACACCAAGGCCGCTCCTCCATTGATGCGTCCTAGAGTTGGTTACCCCCTTTGCACTTACATCTGGAGTGAAGTTATACGTAAGTAATATGCTCGCCCGTTTCTGATGACGCTGTAAGCCACCTCGACCAACAATATATTCATTATGACTGTACTCTAGTGTAAGCTGTATTTATTTAATTTTGTATGTTGTATGCATTTTTAGAGAAATAAAAGATTATTAAAGATAAAAAAAAATAATTGCAATTATATAGCTTGACTTGACATGATTCCATTATAACCGCAGAACCGGATAACGTTCACTTATCCGATATTTAGGGCGAAGCAAACTTGTAGCAGTTACTCATTTTTAATTAAACAGGATTTTATATCCTCACCTATCGCGTTCGTGATAATATCCTTTTATGCTCAGCTTTTGTGTTATTAAACTTAAAAAGGTTTTTTACTGGCCGATACGATATTTCTATCGTTGACATCGATACTAAAACTTACCTTTGGTGAGTCTGATAGAGATTTTCGCTAACCGTATACAACATTACTTCGGTATAACTGTGGAAATCATGTAGTTTTTGCGTATACTCATTAAAAATAAAATAAAAATAAATTTATACACACATACATACATGCGCACACGTGTACCTGCATTCACATAGGATGAGGGTGAGATAAGCCTAATAAAGATACCATTTTTATAATTCCTCTCACAGGCATTAATCTCTCGACTAATGCAAGACTACATGACTACACAAGACTATATAAAAGTTCTGAACCCTCCTGAATAGTCCATAAATACCTGCAAGAAATCTCCCATCTGCCCTTTAATGTCCTGCTGCGTGCTCGCTAGTTGGATCTCCTTCTTGAGCTGCCCGATCCTGTGGTCCAAGGTCTTAATCTCATTGTACAGCTGTTCTACACTAGCTTTAGCTGCCTCCTCCAGAACCCTGGTGTCATCTGCGAAGTGGATCAGCTCTTTGTTCTTCCTTTCTGTTTGCTGTAAAATAAATTCATTATTTAAGTATTTTTGAGTTGAATAAATATCATAGACACAGCGTGAGAGACACATAATAATGTATTCCTCGTGTTATTTTTAATTCATATTATGTTACGGGGGTCTGGCATCCTCGCGTATTCCGGCCGTAGGTGGCCGTGGGTAATTACTGAATGAGGGCAATATAAAGCGGATCATCATGGTGATCCTTGAGGAGTTAATTAGTCCGGAATATGGCGTTGTACTTGGCATGATAGCTATTGCTATCCACCACACATTGGGATCTAACATTGTCGACGTAATCTGGGTAAACAGTGCACCTTATCAACTCCATTATGGAATACTTACCATCGCAACATAGTGCATGAGGGTCATGCCTGGCTTGTTGGCTCTGATGTCGGGTAGCTTTTGTAGCGATGACAGCTTTACTCCTGCGGCGCCGCCCGCGTACCCGCCGGCATTAAGGAAGTTTCCGGATATTAGAGCTATGTATAGCACTTCCTGTAGAATATATAAACCCATCAGTTCACTGTTGAATATAGCCATAACTTCAGAAGACCATTTGCCAGTAGAGACCTATCTATCTATCACACCAGATCAAAGATGGTGATACCACGCGGGATTTGTGCGGATTGGTGGAGGCGAGTTTGTGGCTTACTTGTTTGTGGGTTACTTGATAAGATCCACCAGATCTTATCAAGTAACCCATCAACTGAGCTTAGCGACAACCACCTTAAGTGCCGGCTGAGTTATATGGCTAAACGTGTCTTGCAAAGCACGAAGATGCGCGAAAATGGAAATTCCACAAACAGCCACTCATCTCATCACGAGCGAAGAATATAAAAAAAAAACAACAATAAGGGATAAATTAATAGTACCTGTAACGCTCTTGAGGACATCAGGTCGTCTCCAGCGACGAGTATAGCGTTTATAGCACTTTCTAAATAGCCTGAAGTCGACGACCATTCTTCTTTTAGTAACATGCATTCTATGCGCAGTTTGTAGCTGGAAATAACAAATATTAAGACAATTTCTTCTAGTCATAGAGTCTCTTATAGATCAAACGTAGTTATTTGTCTAATTCTAACATTTTAAGCACACGGTCCAAGATTCAAGGCCCAGTTCGCGTCTTTGGGTTTTAAGTTATCTGGTTATTATTATATACTTACATATGCCATGGCCGTTAACCGTAGCAGAAAACTTCTTATGAAGATATTTTACAGAGTTTTTGGTAAATATATGATGCACTAAATAAATAAGGAGGGGTGTTTTTTCTGCTTTACTAGTAACTATAAGTAAGAAGAGGTGTTTTATTATAGTATCTCAGACCCAAAAATTCAAGGAATTAAGCATATTTCGTTACCAAGTACAGAAATTCCTGAAGAATACGAAATCAGTTACTTGCTTACTTTGGAAGCTGTATAAGCTGCAACAGAAACTTCTCTGCGTTGCCCAGCTTAGTGACGTCACCGGAGAAGGCTTTCAGCATCTCACACTCGTCAATCTCCGGCAGTATCTTAAGCAGACCTCGCAGTTTCTCTGTTCCGATGTCGTCGTGAGCACCTTCTCGGATCAGCTGAATTATATCCTCGTTGGAACTAGAATATGTATTGAGCAAATTTATTTTACATGATAAATCAGACTATGCTATTGCACTGCTTGGTATTGGTCTTTTGTAATAAATCGAGGTAAGAGAGAATAGATCATATTCGGACTTATATTATCATTGGTGAAGGTAAGTGCGTAGCTCCCTACTATTAATGGCCGGTTTCAATATTCTACTCTAAGATAGATTTGATTACTGCCAGTAGAATTTTTACAGATTTTTCGTACAAAATGTGTCAAAATTCTATCCGTAGTAGGCAAATCAGTCCGTGTGCTAAATATTGAAATCGGCCGTAAGTGTATAGGACGTTAAACTTGGTTTGAGGGCTAACTCATAAATTGGTAACTGGGATCAAGCTTAACGTGCCTTCCAAAGCATGAGGACGTACAAATATGTTTTCAATATTAGCCCTGTTAAGAAACTGTCCCACCGTTGGGCACGGGCCTCCCCTCTGAGATGGCTTTGGTCGTAGTCCACCACGCTGGTCAAGTGCGGGTTGGCGAACGCCCACACCTTCGAGAAACTCTTAGGCATATAGGTTTTCTCACGATGTTTTCCTTCACCGTTAAAGCAAGTGATAATTAATTTTTAATACGCACATGCTTTCCAAAAGACAGAAGTGCGTTTGAACCCGAGACCTTTGACTTTGCAGTCCAACGGTCTAACCACTAGGCTATCACTGCTTACTCAATTACGTATACGTGATACAATATTTTTAGAATCAGAATCCAATACTTTTTTGGTCAGTCATGGGTCTTACCTTCTAAATTGCTTCAGGAATATGTTAACATTAAGACTCCGCTTTCCGTCCAGGAGTGTGATCTCCGAAGACTCCTTCCTCGGCTTCCGTTCCCCGGAGCTGTCGCAGATCGGGCTGCGACCAAGTCTTGGAGATGACCCTGCTGATCCTGTTGGCTGGATCTAAAACCAAAACAGTCTCTAAGTTTATCGATGTCAATTATGAAGGTTCTTTAGAGTCTGCTTGAAATTAAAATACCCTATGACTATGGGTATGACAGAAGTATGAGGGTTTGTTGCCAGACAAAAAACCGTTGTGGTGGAACGCCCTGTTCCCCTTCTCTTGTGCCTTGTAAGATAAGAGCGTCCTAGAGGGAAACAAGAATTACTCTTATCGTCTTCTCTTTATATCTCTACACATTTATAGGGATATACCTCAACTATTGCCTAGTTCTCAGTCTGTTAAGAAGACTGAGTTAGGTATGTAGAATTTATCCTAACTATAAAAATCTTTAGTGGCCTCTTTGAAATGGCACAGAGGCTCCAGTATATCCATTCAGTGCACACCTATTTTTTACTTTTGCTTTGTTCAATTAGGACCGCCCAGAAGCAAACGAAAATAACTCTTGTTGTATTCACTTTTCATTTCTTTACCTCCTTGATATATCTCTAAAGAAAGAGTTATTGCTTAACATTGTATGGATTCATTTTTTGAGGATCACCTGTTGACAGAAGAGTCCTTCAATCTCGCCCCAGTCCAGATCCGCTTTCGGTGAGTGCTTGTGACTGGATGCTACGAGTGACCAGATGTTATTCTGGCCTATTACCTGTAATGGAAAAATTTTGTTAGACAAGAAACTAAATCGAAAAGAAGGTTAAGATATCGCTCGTAGATCAGGATGCAGTTAGGGCAGAAATTTGACCTAATACCGAAAAAGAGTACCAGTTCCTAACCGAGTAAATCAATTTTTTTTAAATATATCCCATTGCTAGGATTTATTCCTGTGTCGTGGGTACGTTTACAAACATGAAAATTCACATACAGAGATATGGGTATGACCGAAACAAATAATTGTGGGTCATACAAAGATGTACCCCGTGCGGAAATCGAACCTGCGGCTATTAGACACAGTGGGTGCAGCGGCTTAAGCTCTCAATCACTGCGCTAAATCGTCCTTCAATTGTAACTACAATATGGATTTTCATAAACATAACATTACGAGAAGAAGTTAAATCTAAAAGCTTGTCTTACAAGCTCAGCAGCTCGCCCAAATCGGCTATCTTGGTAAGAAATGGTGTCCCAAGTGTTGCCGACCTTCCCAGAATTCGTGTTCTTCAGTAACTTTTGGAACACCCCCAAATATACATTTTTTACTTATGTGAATGCTAGCGAAAGACATTTAAAGGATTATAATGGTACTGCGTACTATTCAAGAACGATGAAGATTATGTGTTAAGAAAATACACTCTACTCACTTTATTATTTGGTATCTTATTCCAATTGATTGTTTTCATCTTGGTCTTGGGTAATGGTGTCTCCTGTTGCGGCAGTTTGATGTCCGCCACGAGAGCAGGGGGTATGGGGGCAGAAGCCGACGGTGGTGGTGGCACGGGCGGTGGTGGCGGCCCCCAAGCTGCTGGGGGTGGGGGCGCAGGAGCAGGCGGTGGTGGTGGACCTGGTTATAAGAACCACGATCGTAAAAGCACAGATCTGGGATTTTAGATAGAAACACGTAACGCGACACGTTTTGATATCTTTGTGAAGTAGTCGTTTAATAGTACTCCAGTAGAAAACAGAGTACCATTACATGATCACTTCACTATGTTATCCTCTGTGACTGCGTGGTTCTACAGCTCTGTAATGCACCGCTTATGGTCATAATGAATAAGGGTCCGGCATGCAATCTTGAAACTTACTATAAGCCTTCTAACGTGGCCTAATAATCACCCCATAATTTAGTAACCGGAACAACGGCTTGACGTGTTATTCGAAGCACGGAGTCCCTTGAAAGTGGTAGTGCCACATACGGTCTGCTTAACCTCGTCGATCGCTAGAAACACTTCAGTATCACAGTGTTTTGAACGCCTTCTGTTTTTTTTCTTGATTTTTGAATTAGTTCTTTAGTAAAATGTTCACGCATTTAGGGGATTATTTTCCAAAATACCCTTAGCATTGCAAGGAGATTATTCTGCAGTATTGTTTGTACTTACCTCCACAAGGCGCAGGCGCCGGTGGTGGCGGGGGAGGGGGTGATAAAGCTCGCTGTAGGCTCTGCTTCCTACCTCCCCCTGACAGGTCTCTGTGTTGACACGTACATCCCACTTTTGCCTGGAAATTGGAGCAAATTAACAAGATTGTTTTTTTGGTTGAAGGTGGCTATTTTTGTTCGAAATGTTTGCCCTCTAAAATAGAATGGCAAGAATAACCACTTTATCATCAGCCCAAAGACATCCACTATCGGACAAAGGCCTCCCTCGAA
The DNA here is from genome assembly GCA_905147815.2 of Phalera bucephala. Taxonomy (NCBI): domain Eukaryota; kingdom Metazoa; phylum Arthropoda; class Insecta; order Lepidoptera; family Notodontidae; genus Phalera; species Phalera bucephala. The sequence goes on from LR990627.1 coordinate 1,396,592, forward strand.
GATCGCCACAACGACAGGCTCTGTGTTGTAGTTATTAGGTTTTATCTCAGACGGTCATAAAGTCATCGGTTCCCTATATGAGGGGCATTCCTACTCGAGAATCTTCCTGCCGCAACCGTAACGTAGGTGTACCGTCTACACTCACTTATCACTGACGGTGTTAGGTCCTAATCATAGCAAGGTGTCGCCTCTTGCCATTATACCGGGCACAATTCCAGGCTAGGCAGAAAAGGCTCACTTGGGCCGACCTAAGATTCGAACCTAGGAGGTCGTGATTGCTAGCTGCACCATGCCCCAGTAGACCAATGAGGCAGTTTTTAGAGAAAGAGATTCGCTCTCTAACTTTTTATGAATACTTCTTATAACTAATAGATAGTAACTCTTCAAACATTTTTTGTATATCGGACGTTTTTCAGGAGTTCACTGTTGTTACAGTCTTAAGTGTAATACCTGCACGCTAGGGGCCCTGAGGAGCTTGGCAGCATCTTCCCGTGATTCAAGCAGGGTTGCACGATGGACCAGCGTCTCCGCCGTGTCCCATACGATGTCGCTCACTGGTTCTTTGGGGTCTATTCTGAGCAGGTGCTGGAGGATGCTTAGAAATGGTATCTCTTGGGGCGTGTCTGCTACCTGTTGAGAATGCAGGGAAGATAATTACAGGAGTATAATTATAAACTTAGATAAACCTTTCTAAAGCATGATTTTATAGTCCGAATACGACAAAGTTACCTTGTTTACTTTAAGAGTTTCCATGGTTACCATCTAGTACAGTCACAAGAGAGCAGTCCTTGTGACTGTATAGTACCATATTATTGCATTGTCACTGAAGTTACTTAGTACTCCAAATTTCAGCTCAGCCAGTGCTGGAAATCTGGATTACAAATTTTGAGCCGGAAAGACAGTCACCAAGAAAAGTAAGTTAATAAAGGCTTGTAAAAATACTCGTTGAAATACGTAATATAAGTTTTTAAGTAGTCTTATGGGCGTCACACCTAACACGACTCGACTTCAATTCGACTAAATGTAAAGTTTTCAAATGTGACATTTATGTCGTGTCACGTACAGTGACAGTTTTTAATATTAAAGTTACATCGTGTACTACCACACATCACCCTAAGGCCTTAATGTAATAAAGTTAATTATTTTGCCATTATACCGGTCACAATTCAGTATCCGGACTGATATTGAGAATATTTCAATGGTAAAACTACAATTTGACCGAATGCTAGAACGGAGGATCTCGTGACAGCCAGCTACTATGAGCCAATGCACCAATGAAGCATTCAAGCCTACCTGCTTCAGTATTGCGTAGAAGACGTCCAGGTGTGAGTTGAGGTTGATGCCTCCAGGACCCTGGGCCTCGTCGCTCTCTCGTTGTTCCTCGAACACGTCCAGCTGGACTCCAAGGTCTGGGTGACTGGCTGCTTCATGTCTGTGAAATAATTTGGGATAAGTCGTGTCTAGGTCCTCTAGAGGTAATGGTACTAAGTTCCCGTAGGGGTAATTTTATTAAGTTCCCTCCTGGGGGAATCCTGTTTATTCCTCTGCATGTCATTCTAGTTATCCTAGCGGTATTCCTTCTTAGTTCTCTTAGGAGTCATCCTACTTAGTTTCTCCAAGGGTGAAGATATTTAGTTCACCTATGGTATGCCTACTTAGTTTCCTACTCAGGGTAAGAGGTAACCCTACGTAGTTCTTTCGGGGTTAGTCTCCAGGGATAAACCTATTTAGTTCATGGTGATATCTCTAGCTTCCACTAGGGGCACCGTGGAAGAAGCTTTCGTTTTGTGGTGACTAAGGTATCGTATACCACAAGCATGTAACCGATGAGCTGTTCTTAGTTTCTCGATGTAATGGATATAATCTTTGAATATTGTATTTTAGGTCTTTCCAAAAGTAACTATCATATAGTAAAGAATGACCACAACATTGAAAAAACTCAAATTAGGATTTGTCTCTACTTATTGAAAAGACTTTAGTTCATCCACTGAAAAACTATAAAATAATTAGCAAAATAATCCCAAATACACAACTAGTCTTTATCGTAAGTCCTTGAAAGGTTCAAATTAAACGATTACATTATTACAATCCAGCAATTGGCCTACCTTAACTGCAGCTAATTTAAGTAACGGGTCTTTAACCATCGTTCTAAGTACTACTTAAGTCTGGATACGCATTCATTACCAGCTATGTCAGGGCTTCAAACTGTTATTATCATTTAGATCGCGTGGGTAGTGTATCTAATTGGTAAATCCTTTGGTATACGTCCAATAGAACCTTCAGATTATGATTAATGGAACTTTTTAAGACTTTATCGGTGGATCTGTCAAACTTAGTTTATAGTTAAAACACTGACACATTTTTCCTCAACCGAAGGTAGAAGAGATGTATCGTGTACCCCAACATTTCGCCGAAGCAGCTTAATAAGGTGAGCTCATTGCTATTATGGCGGATACAATTTAATTTAACTTTTCGTGCGACTTAATATTTGCACTTAGAAACTCGTGATCATTAACCGCTTCATATGCCATTAGACCAACAGGTAATGGGTTCGACCCTTACAATATCGGTATTTAACATTTTTAGTAATATCTAGCCGTATGTATGGAAATATAGGCATATCGACATTTATTTCCTATCCGGCTGTCTATATCACTCATATGACGGACGGCTCGACCCAGTGGTTCAGAGCTTGAGTCGTCCCGCCCACTGGAATTAGTAGTCGCGGGTTCGATTCCCGCACGGGACAACGCTTTGTGTGACCCATAAATATTTGTTTCGGTCTGGGTGTTTGTGCATGTGGCTTTCATGTGTGTCAACGCACTCACGACACAGGAATAATTTCTAGTGTGTGACAACGTTTTCTATAAAAAAAAACATCACCTCAGATCCCCTGCGGGGTAGGCAGACAGTACAGTGCGGCGCGCGTGTATGACACAAACTATGAGAGTAGACGAAGTCAAAGAGGTCTACAAGGAAAAAACCTTTGGTTACGCTGTGTTTATTTTTATTTATAAAAAGTACAAATCAAGTTAATCCAACAGTCCAAAGTCCAGTTTAGTCACAATATTATTTTCCACTAAGCTAAATGTTAGCTGGTAGATTATTCACGGCGGCGGTTGTCCCTCCATATTTGGAGCGCGCGGTCGATCGGATGCGCCTACGCATTCGAGCCTTTTTGTGCGTTTTCCTACTGTTGAGACGGTTGGACACTGTGTTGTAATGATCTTTGTTGAATAAAATAGTTAAAATATTTTAAGCTCAATAGAAAAGTTGTTAATGGCGTCTTATTTCGATTTCTTTGGTTCTTTGCCTCGTTATAACCAACAAGCCGTCACGCTTTACTTAGTTCCAAATGAGAAAGGGGTATGTTTATTGTTATTTATTTTACTGGCAATATATGGGGTCGATACTATTACCATTTTGCGAGGTACCATTTCAGACTTCACACTGAAATTGGGAATTTTACCATAGAATAATGTGGTATCGTCCGACAGATTCGAACCCAGGACCTCGTGATCGCTACGCGCACCATTACACCACCAAGGAATTATACTTTCTGACTAAATAATTATAACATTCTTAAACATAATAAAACAACTTCTTTTTAAAACTATAACCATTTCTGTACGTGGAAACCATTGGCTTTGTATTGCCTATTTGTTTGTGGAGGACTGATCAGCGATTGACCCCTATGCCATCTGATGGAAAGTGGCGATTGGGCCAAAAATGTAGCGTGCTGACGCAGTAATAGCCTATTCACTCTGAAATAGGCTAAGGAGACGGATGTTAGACCGAGTTCTGAATTCGTATATGGCTAGACCCGCTTCCTCGTAAGGTAACTCCGGGCATCATGCTGGAACATGACTGGGTCGCTTGGCGGCATGACTTTGCTAGGAGGGTGGTGACCAGCCACGGCTGGAACCTACCTCTGGTGAAGATGCTACTCGTTCAGCACTGTCCAGGGACCACGTATAGACAAATCAAGAGTAAACCCATGGACGCCAACAGCTTCGGCCCCTTATTTATTTATGAGGTTTTATTTAACTTGCAATGTTCGTATGCTTGTTTGTCTGTCTTTCCTGTTAAAATCTTGTGATCCATTTTTTAAGCACTTGCGAGTATCAAGTTGAGCTAAAATTGGCATACGTACGTAAAGTTGGTGACAATGCAATAATATGGTACCATGGAGCTGCTCTGATGATGGAGTCCGAAGGTGGCCATAGAAACATGTAAAATATACAACGTAACCCCCTCCTGTTTAGGCTTGTACGAGGCATGCCATTTAAGTTTTGTCGTTTGAAGGAAAAAACAACTAGAACCTTATAGTACTTTTTATTGTTTTTAAAAGTATTCACCAAGTAGCTTAATACACTTTTCCATTCGCTCAAACCAATTATTGTAACATTTATTCCACTCTAAAGCCCCACCCAGTGTTCAAAATGGCTGACCCACACCCCCAGTGTTTAAAATGGCTGACTTGAAAGCGTCGACTGCTTCTTCACCGGACTGTAACCTTTGACCACGAAGACTTTTCTTAATTTTAGGAAATCTAAAGAAATCGTTAGGGCTGAGGTCAGGACTGTATGGAGGATGGTCAAGAATTTCTACTTTTTCCTGCTTCAAATACTCAATCGTTTGACGAGCGCTGTGTGAGCTTGCGTTGTCGTCGTGCAGGATGATGCGTCGCTTTGAGTTAGATTTTTGAAGTTCAACGATGACTTGTGGTAAACAAACTGTGGTATACCACTCTGCGTTAACCGTTCTACGACCTTCAAGTGCAATAGTCGCAACATGGCCGGTTTTTCCAACGAACGTGGCCACCATCTTCTTTGAAGTGCTTCGAGAACGAACAAATTTAGTCGGCTTTGGCTCGTCTTGAAAGACCCAGATTGTAGATTGTTGTTTGGAATCAGGATCGTAGGCATAGATCCAAGATTCGTCACCACTGATGATGTCGTAGACGTGATTTGACTCTCCTCGGTTGAACCTTTGCAGAGTTTTCTTACACCATCTGACGCGGGCCGCCTTGTGATCGTCGGTAAGCAGATGCGGTATCCAACGGCAAACTAGCTTTCTCACACCAAGCGCTTCATGCAAGATCTTCTGAATGGTTGTCCCTGAGATGTCTAATAGAGCCTCTATCTCTCGATATGTCACATGACGATCTTCGAGAATTAGTTGTCTCACAGCAATGATGTTATCTTCAGTAAAGGCGGATTTTGGGCGTCCTTTGCGAGATTTGTCACTAACACTAGTATGTCCACGCTGGAATTCTAAATACCAGCGTTCGACAGTCCGCAGACATGGGGCTTCATCACTGAACACAGATGTTAGCTCTTCAAAAAACTGATGCCGTGTCAGGCCTCTTCTAAAGTTGTAGAAAATTATTGTACGAACTTTTCCTTAGAAAGATTCATTTTCGAACGTAACCTGACAGATTCCAATCGACGCTGTGACTAAACAATAGCATTAATCCTAATACTTTTAACTGTTTTGAGATTCAAAATTTAAACATATTCGAATATAGAACAGTTCCAAATTCAAAATTGCCGGTAAATATGGAAACGACAGAACTTAAAAGGCATGCCTAGTAAGATTGGTATGGACAAGTACTATACAACCAGATAGTCATAGTCAGCTGATGAAGCCGAAAGGTGGCCGATGGAACCACCTAACTACTCAATATTGCCCTGCCGTGTTTGAGCTCGTTGGATTGGTCTTGATAGGTACTTTTTTGTGACCTTTCCATAGCATTGACTGTGTGAAACATGAAACACTGCTGCTTAAATTGGAGCACTATGAAATCCATGGTTAAACACTTAATCTTTTAAAATCTTGCCTAGAGGACAGACAACAGTGTGTTTAAATAAATCAAACTAAATCTCTAGGGTCTTTAGTCTTAATGGGCGTTCCACAGGGTACAGTACTGGGTCCGTTCCTATTTTTAGTTTACATAAATGATCTACCTGAAGTAATTAAAAAACGAGCGAAGATAGTGTTATTTGCTGACGGTACCTCTTTGATTTTTAAAGTAGGTAGACATGTTGATAACTTTGATGCAGTAAATAAAGCTATTCTTCAACTACATAATTGGTTCACATCCAACAATTTAGTGCTCAATAACAAGAAAACTAAATGTATAAGGTTTTCTTTGCCAAATTACTAGGGGTTACGCTTGACTTCAAGTAACAATGGGGGCCTCATGCTGATAATTTAGGTAAACGGCTTAGCTCCGCTGCCTATGCCGTAAGGAAGATCAGACAATTAACTGGTGTGGACACCGCGAGGATAGTCTATTTCAGCTACTTTCATAGTGTCATGTCTTACGGTATATTATTGTGGGGTAGGGCAGCTGACATTGAGTCTGTTTTTATCTTGCAAAAAAAGGCTATTAGGGCCATCTATAACGTAAGTAGTCGCGACTCTTTGAGAGAACTGTTCAAAGAAGCTAATATCATGACGGTCCCATGATAATATATTAGAAAAAAATTAGATCTCTTTAATCAGCTAGGTGATTACAGCATTGCTATAACACACGACATAGAAATAAATTACATCAACCGCAATTTCGTCTGTCAACAATTCACACGTCTTTCATGGGGCACTGTGTTAGATTTTATAACAAAATTCCAATTGACGTCACTAAACTTAGTAAAAATAAGTTCAAAGCTTGTGTAAAACGAACACTTTGCAAGCTTATTATTCGATAGAAAATCTTCTATCGAATAATTTAAAAGTTAAAAATGCTTGGATAGATACTATTCCAGCTGCACTGAGTCATGACAACCGATTCAACAGTTATTAGTTAACATTCCCCCTCTTCCTTGTATTAATTTAACATAATGACATTTTTTTTTGTGTCATTGTTTTTTGTATATGCGGGAACCTTGTAGCCATTCCCATAAATAGTATAATTTGTATTTTTTTTTACTTAGTCTCCCCTGATGACCAACCTACACTGTTCTCCCATACCCTACAAAAATGTATAAGAAAAAGTTTGTAAAATTTTTACTTTAAAAGAGTAACCGTGGAGTTTCTGGCCCTTCTTTTGCACAGGAATGACATTCCGAAGTGGCGGTAGAGTCTTTGTTACTTTTCTGACGATTCATAAATACTGTAATGGTTTACATGAATAAAAAATATTCTGGTTTTGATTCTCTGATTCTACTTTTTAGATCCGAACGGTGTCCAAGGTATGGTGATGGAGCCGGAAGGAAGTCATAGGAACTCCTCAACTGAGAAAGATATCTTCGTTGTGTTTTTGCTATAAAAGCTTGTTTTTAAAAAGGTCTCTTGAAATTCAAATTATTTTAATCAAATCTCCGTAACTGATTAGCGGGTATGGCACAAACTATAAGAGTGGAGGAAGCCAGAGTGTGCCTGGAAAGAACCCGTTGGAACTTTGTACTCTCTGCCTATTATAGATATACATTGGCGTGATGATTATAGATAAATAAATAATGTGTATGCAAGTTACCATGAGTCCTTCCCGTGACCATGGGTCCTGCAAAGCAGTCAGAGAACTCAAAAATCAAAAATAAACCACGATAAAATCGAAAATAATTTTATTTCATGAGTAATATTCGTGTAAATCTAAGGACTCAATGTATGAAAGTAAGTTGTATGTTTTCATCATAACACTGTGCCTCTCAGTGTCTGTCCGTTAAAACATGTCAAACAGGTTGTTTTTGCGAATTCAAATTTGCGATTAATATTATGGTGATTGATGATCACTATTCTTGGCAATCTTTTCATTTTAACAGAGACTTTTTTACTTTTGTAGCATGTCCATAATATGTGAATACATGTGTAATTTGAAATAGATTAATTGGGATGCTGGATTATGGTTAAATAGGTTGCCGTTTTGATATAGTTTACTGTTGAGAATTTTGAGTTTTGTAGTATTTTGTCGGGTTATAATCAGTATTAAATGGATCTAGATCTAGAAATAGATATTTATCTATATAATCACGCTAGATCCCTTGCGGGTAGGCGAAGAGTACAGAGTTCCCACAGGTTCTTTCCTTACAGACCTCTCAGACTTCTACCTCTCTCATAGTTCGTAGTCCTTCAAGAATGGATCAGAAAAATTGTTTGGCTTAGTTGGTTCAGTGGTCCGACCGTAGGTCCTGCATGGAATAAATTATGTGGGTTCATTCCCCGCACGGAATAAACAATTTCAGGTACCTGGTACATGTAACTTGTATAGGCTAGTACCGGAAGTCTATATTGCAGTGGACGACTATTTGCTAATGATTGATCGATTTCGACAAGGATTTCTTAAGCGAGGACAACTTTTCTTAAAAAAAAACGAATAGAAAATTACATACAAGAAGATAGGTGCTATACTTTTTAGTAAAAGCGTCGAACAAGCCATAAACGCATATCCTGTTTTAATAATATCAGCCCAGCAGTGGGCAGTATACTGCCCACCGCTGGGCAACGGCGTTCTCTCACAAATTGAGGTGAAAGGGATTAGATCATACTTCACCACGCGGACCCAGTGCGAATTGGTTGAGGCAGGTTTGTGGCCACCTGCTGTTGGTTGCTTATCAAGCCGCCTTTAAGGCTTCCAACTCGCCTTAACGACTACCACATTAAGTGGTAGCCGGGATCAATGGCTAAACGTGCCTTCTGAAACATGGAGATACTCGAATATGAAATGCCACAAACGGTCACCCATCTCAGGCCAACCGAGTCGAACGCTGCTTAACCTTGGTCCGTTGAACACCGCGGTCGCACAGCGCTACGAGCGATTCTATGTTTTATTACTCAGAAAACATTATTATAGTCATCGTGGCTACAATAATTAGATGTTCACGACAAAAATAAAGATATACATCAAAAACAAAATCAATCACATGTTTTTTTCTGTATTTTTTCCGATACACTTTTTGTATCAATTACCTGCCATAGCTATTGAGTTACCACCATAAAACCATTGAAGCGATACAATCAATTGGACAAAAAAATACTTGTATAAAAACGGATACAATATTATTTATTTCGACGACTATATTTAATTTTAACAAACTTTTGAACTAATACAGAAGTGAAATATTTAGAGGTTTTATATATATGAGTACAAATATTTAGTTTTTTTTACAATTATGGCAAAACTAAAATTGTGACATTTAAAAAACAAATTTAAACAGTTTCATTTTCGTTTGTTATTACCATTTTTTTTTTATCTGCTTCCATATTAATTTTACATAATCATAATTTTAATTTAAAAATTCCTTTTAAAATACAAGCTTTTATAGCGAAAGAACCGCGAAGATCTTGCTTAATTGTGAAGTTCCTATGGCTTCTTTCCGGCTCCATCATCAGACCCTGGTCACGATCCGGGTCTAAAGCACTCGTCAAGACAAATCTAACGAGCCCAAATATGGCGGGGTTATATTGAGTAGTTGGGTGATTCTATAGGCCACCTTTCGGCCTTATCATTAGAATCTCAACACTATCTGGTTGTATAGTACTTGTCAATACAAAACCAGCAAACCTAAACACGAGGGGGTTACGTTGTATATTTCAAATGTTCCTATTCCCACCTTCCGACTCCATCATCAGATCAGCTCCGTGGTGCCGGTATTATTGCATTGTCACCGAAATTTCATACGTATGCCAAATTTCAGGTCAATCTCTCGATACTCGTAAGTGCTTTACCAAAATAGATCACATGATTTGAACCGGAAAGATAGGCAGACAAAGATGCAAACATTGCAAGTTAAATAAAAGCTTGTAAAAATCAGCGTATACGATCCCACTGATGAGTAGAGTCCCTTTTGTCACAAATTGAGATGATAGGGATGAATAGGTCACACATCACCACACGAACCTAACGTGGGTTGTTGGAGGTAGGTTTGTGGTCACCTGCATCATGTAGTAACCAAGACCAACGGCTTAACATACCATCCAATCTTAAGCATGGAACCGCTCAAAATTGGAAACATCACAAACCATTGACTCTACTGACCGAGTCATACACCTAAATAATCGCAAAAACACCGCAGTCTCGTAGCTACAACCGATACAAAGAATATTATAATTTATAGTTTGATGACATCGAATCTGTGACCATGTGTTTCGAAACAGCCATTTATCAAGTTTTGCACACTGCCCGTTTTTTCTCATAACTATTCTTTTGTTTTGGATGTAGGTATGTCTGTATATGGTTATAGGTCCGTATATGCGATGGTTTATTGTATAAAAACATACCTAACCGTTAATAGAGTCGGTTTACGTTTGAAAATAACGGCTGTATGACTTTTGTTTAGAGAAAGCATTGCATGATTGTTGATTTTTGATCATTCCCGTGGGAATTAAAAAATATTGTGTCAGTTAATTGATTATTGAATTCTAATTACTTTTTAAACAGCTTATAACACAGGCTAAGAAGGAAAACTTTAAAGCAATATTCAGGAGTATTAACACAGCAAATGTTGTCCGTAATACGCAATCAACTTAGGAAGTCCTTTTGCTAACCAGGGGCCTTAAAATTAAGTTAAGGGTATTAGAATAAATCAGTTGATGCTAAATCCCTACTGGACAAAGGCCTTCTCTCGTAAATCGAGGTGAGAGAGAATAGGTTATACTCCGACACACAAGCAAGTGCGGATTGGTGAAGGCAAGTTTGTGTCCACTTGCTGTTAGAACTTATCAAGCCACACACAAAGCTTCAAGGCTTGGCTTAATGGCTACCATATTTTAGTGATAACTTGAACTCACCTTAAATTGTTTATTGTAGGAAGAAGACCGAGACCTGAAATCAAAGGTATAACATAAATATCATGACCTTTTATTCAGTAGTCTGACCTTTTATCGCCCAGCATACTGTATGGAGTAGTTATAGGTTTGATCGTACGGGATAAATATTTAAATGCTCCACAAGATTTTTTTGGTCTGGGTGTTTGTGCATATTATGAATATGTTTGTAATCACACTCACTATACAGATTAACATTGGGTCAATTAATTTTATTATATTAATACTTATGACCTTTCAAATACATAAAAATCTGGGATGCTAGAGGTGTACTGTACTAACCCATTAATCGTAATAAGGGACAAACTTTTAGACAGCAATTTAGACTCCGGAGTAGGAATAGGAATAGGATTTAGAGTATTTCGACAGGCGTAATGTCCTACCTAGGAATTATTTCATTCTGATCAATAATATTTATAATTACCAATGAACTCGTTCCTGACACGTATCCTGTCAGGCAACCTCGGCGCTGAAATGATGAGGCAGTTGATAAAAGCTACTAGCGCCGTCTTATAGTCCGTGGTGGTGGCATTCTTCAGTTCTTCCACCACAACATTCAAGCGGTACCTCTCTCCTTTTAGTGTCTGCAAGAAAAGGTATACATGATGACGATGATAATGACTTGGTTTATGGATAAAAAGTAGATCGCAGAGATCATAGACGAACGAACTTGCAATTACTCTGTAATTGCAGGTTCCGTTGCCGCACAACCTACCCAGGATCAATCTTTGAGTATAAATATAATAATAAAATCGGCCTATACTGCCCCACAGTTGGGCAAAAACCTTCTCTCACAAATCGAGGTAAGAGACATTGGGTCAGTGTGATCAACAATTATTTGTCCCGGTCTACGTGTTCATAAATGTAAAATTCATGTTTTTAAAACACTCACAAAGCAGCCGTAATTCTATTGTCTTACGCGCTAGGATTAAGATTGGAATTTCTATGTTTTATGTATCAGTTTTTTTATTATTTGCAACAACATCGACATTGTAAAAGGTTTAGAGATCAATCATTACCTTAATTAATCTTATTCTCAGTACAGTCACACATAGTTATCTTTACAAGGAAATAGTTGGATTTACCTTATACCGCTCTAGCGTGTCGACCGCCCTCGCGTAGCCATCCGCGTTGTACACACACAGCGCTGATAGCAACTCGAAGACCTGGAGAAAAATATCAATAAATTAATCGAATTAATATCCCCGCTAAAAGGGATGTATTGAAAAAAGTTGATGCAAAATTAAACCTAATATTTAACCTCTACAACATGAAAACCTTCAGGAAAAGAGTTATAACTTTTTAAAAAGCCGGCAATGCATCGGTGTTTCCTCTGATGTTGTTGATGTACATGTGTAGCAGTAATTTTTTATCATCAGGCAACCCGAAATATTATATGGCTACTCTTCAATTAAAAAAATATTGATCTTGACTGACTGATTGAAAAATGCTGACAAACAAAAGCTTTTGACATTGTTACTTACCTGTTTCTTAACAGGCGGGGCTGGCGAGGTGAGCGCGGCGGCGAGTTTCCCTGTATACTCGGCATGTTCAACTATATAATCCAGCCCAACACGGCTCTCCATCGCCTCACTGAAATAAAAATAATAGTATTTTAACGGAGTTCCGCAGGTTTCTACGTTGGGACCTATTCTTTAAAAGATGATGTGACACTTATTTGTTATATTCAAATTATATTAGACCCTAATTTCGTCGGCGAAATGTGTGTACGCAGTGTACTACGTTGAGGTGTTCCTCTGCCAATGGCGGTTAGTGAATATGGGTGTTTAATTTTATGTTATCTCAGGTAGCACTTGTTTCGCTTTTCGATATGGAGATCATCTATCATTTATCTATACATATAAAATTACTTGAATTATTTATTTTTTTATATGTTAAATCGTCTAAATAGTTCCTCACTGATAACTAGTTTTAAATTTAGGTTATTTATTGGTTTTATTATCAAAGATATCAGCGTTTATTTTGCCAGCACAAATAATATCGATAGGATGTGACTCATTAAATACTTTTAGAATACTGGCAAGATCATTAATTGGTTCTGTCAAAGTATTGCAAAAATAGCCAAAATAAAGAAACAAAGACTGGTTCGGATTAAACAAAAGATTAATGAGCATATGCGCGTTTTTTATCTCTGTTAGTCTATTGTTCAAGATGTCTGTTGTGTCTACACACTTATCATTATAAACCCAGACTGAAAGAATTGGGCACACATTTTTCTTGTTTATCAGTTTATGTAGAAATGTTACACAAAATGGATTTGTATGTTACAGCACAAGTTACGTATCTATAGCCACGGAATTGAATACCTCTAGTTCTTGCTTTAATAAGGTTACTAAAATAGAAATTAAACTAGTTTAACAATCATAAACATGATTTTGTTTTGTCTTAAATTTAATTTTGTATCGTTATTCGCAGATTTTTTAAAATTTGAACAGCATTATCATATTCAATGGATTTTAGTATTATTAAGTAATTCTTTCAACTGTTACATACTCACTGTATCAATTGTTAAACCAGTTTTGATTTGAATGAATAATATAAACAACTACAGGTAATATAAGAAATCACATAGCCCCAGAAAAGGGGAAAAGGAATATATTAAAAACAATATCTAAGAGTTATAACCGCACTTCTTATAACTGCCCTATAAGTTACAACATCTAACGAATTCTATTGATCAAACGTCTCGAGGGAAACACCATTTCAAAATTTCCTTATAACGTCGTAACCGTCTGGGAATGTTTTTTTTTTAATTTAAACTCAGTCTAATAGCTTTTAAAGCTCGTAATTGTATATACTTTTTAATTTTATTTATAGCCTATTGCAAGACTGTATGCAAATAAATTCAAAGAATATTAGCTTCTAAGATAAAGTGTGTTTGTTGCATTACTGAGAAGTTTATGTAAATTAACTTATCCCCGCGGCTGCGCTTGAGCTGGCCATAATTTAATGCGAATAGTGTTATCTGTTGATCTACAAAGTTGGAATGAATAATTAGTAGAAGTAGAGAAATAAATTATTCTTTTCGACGAGGCAAATTAATGTGTTTGTGTATGTTTGGAGGTTTGAAACATGGTCGTTATCTGTATGTATCCGAACACGTGAAGGAAGGAATGAATGGGGAAAAAACAGGAGAGTAGAGAGGATTGTGTAAGAAACGACGGACCATTTAATTGGAAAATAAGTAAAATATTGAAGAAACGAAAAACAAACTATGTATTTATTTGAAGCAAGATGTATCATTTCAACCGAAGGAACCTACATTAATAGTAAGTGATATCGACCTCGTTGGTCTAGTAGCGCATAGTCCAGCTGCTAATCACAAGGTCGTTGTCTTTCAAACTTACACAATTTATTTTATAGAAGCCCTGCGGGAGCGCTTACGAATAGTCAATTTACATTTTTTTAATCTAATTTAATTACTAATCTACCACCGGATCGGAACGCGGCCTCCACTGAGCAGGTCCCGACAAAGAAATTCAACGGGCTTGTCTTTCTTTATTCAATTCTCTTTCTCTTTTTCCCTTTCTATTTTTTTCTTTAATATTGTGTGGATACAATATTTAGGTTAAAATTGAATAGTTTACGATCCAGCTCCAGTGATGTCTTTCGACCGAGATATGAGACTAATGATGCTATTTATAAAGAGTGTCTAAAGGATTTCAGATGGACCAGTACCCCAAGGATTTGGTCTGGTGTTGGCTGTTCCAGTAGTCATACTCGTGAACGGGTGCGGCTTGGGGTACTGGTCCATCTGAAATCCTTTAGACACTCTTTATAAATAGCGGGTCAGTACCCGCGTTAGACAGCCACCGCAAACAAAGACATTATAGTGAGCATGACATAGTCTTTCGAAACATCTCAATAGAAGTTCGGAGTCTAGAATTGTGGCTGTTCATACTGTGTACGCTCGTCCCTTTTTGTATGTGGTCTTAACATCGTCATCGAAATGTTTTTCTTTTTTTAATAAAAACGTAATCCACACTAAATTTTTTAACTGTGTCGTGGGTGCGTTTAGAAACATGAAAATTCACATACACAAATACCCAGACCGAAACAAATAATTTTGGGTCACACAAAGATTTGTCCCGTGCGGGAACCGAATCCGCGACTATTCGACCCAATGGGCGGAGCGGCTTAAGCTCTTAACCACAGCGCCAAATCGTCCGTCATGTTGATGTACGTCGTCCACCTAAGCCACCACCTGTAATCCGAATTTTTCAGTAGGAAACCCCCTTATATCAGTTTGCTCTTAGCATTCGAATCCGGGACCTCGTGATAATCAGCTATAACATGCTTCACTAGAGCTAGGCAGTTTCGATGAAGTGATTTGTAATATTTTATTTCTAACCACAGTTTAAAAGTAAATTTATTAGCAAATTTGAATAATTAACCGGTTTTACATTACTTGTGTACGTTTTGTTTACGAGGTCCATGTCCTTATGATGGAACGATTTGTTAATACTTTAATAGTATTAATATTGGGAACTCGTTTTTTGTGGTTTTAAGAATGGATGGTGCTTTTAAATTTATGCATAGTAAAATAGAGCATACATACAAGCAGAGACGAACTATGAGAGTAGAGGAAGCCAGAGAGGTCTGTAAGGAAAGAACCTATTGGAACTCTGTACTCTCTGCCTACCCCGCGAAGGAGCAGGCGTGATGATAAAGATAAATAGTAATGGAGGAAGTGAGACAGGTCTGTAAGGAAAGAAACTGTTGCAATTTCGTATTCTCTACCTACCCGGCAAGCGATCTCGCGTGATGTTATAAAAAGATAGATAGATTTAGAAACAAAAGACTTTAGACAAAGATTTAAACTGGATTATAGTGCAATGGACGAACCAGCAGCACATGTTCCTGAGTATGGCCTATTCATACTCAGGAACATGTGCTTCTGGTAGCCATCATTTTGCGAAACCATTTTTATCATCATCATCAACAGCCCAAATTAGTTCACTGCCGGGACTGCTTCTTCCAATGTAAGCCACAGAGCCCGATCTTCAGCTTTAAGTATCCAGTTTCTACCAGTCATCCGATGTTAGCCGCCACTCCATCTCACTTTTGCCCTACACTACGTTGGCCTGTTCGTAGTCACAAACTCAAATAATTTATTTTGTATAACCCCGCGGGGCATTTACAAATTGTCAGTTACACTTTTTTCCATCTACTACCGGAGCGGAACGCGGCCTCCACTCAGGAGATCCGGCGAAGAAACTAGGATTGTCTTTAAATGTGGGTGTAATGTTACAATTAAATAGTTTACGATCTAGCTCCAGTGTGATGCCTTACAAGCGGAAGACGAGAGTAATGATATTATTTCTAAAGATTAAGTTTCTAAATGATTCCAGATGGACCAGTCCCTACAAGCAGCACCTGAGTATGATTACTCGTATTGGAACAGCGATCACTCCTGATGATTCATAAATACTGTAATGGTTTACATGAATAAAAATATTCTGATTTTGATTCTCCCTTCGACCATTTTGAAGGGAAGGGAGTGACCCGCGCCAGCTACCGTAAGCAAATACATTTTAGTGAGCATGACCAAACGAGAACCCCAAAGAAGGTGGTTAGATTGCGTACAAAAGTAGCGATAACCCAAGGTCATCCGGCACTCCACTCTAAAATCCGTCTATTTCAACGGATGTCGGTTCTGCGGCAAATGTGACCAGCCCACTGCCACTTTAGCTTGCTGATCCCCGCTGAACCTTTTTGGAGACAAATCCAATATTGGAGACAGAAAATTACCCGCTATGAAATGAGTGGGTGTTGAGCAAATATAAGTTTTATAACCACAAGCAACATAATCAAACAATTTATCCGGTACTGTCACGACTCCTTAACGACACATTGTCGTCGTGGTACGCCCAGACAGCGTTTCCCAACATATAATGGTTATTAATCGAACACCGCCAACAGGTTCTGGTTTCGACGATCAATGGCTGCTATCTGAAGTTTTGACAAATCGCGCTTAAATCGTAGCAGGTGTCGTTATTGAAATATGGAAGTTAGTTTAGGAGTGCTACAGATAAGAAGAACTAAAAAATCGTTTATAAAACCTTTTTCTTAAATTTATTTTTCTTAAAATATCTATTTTCCGGATTTTATCACGGTATATTTTTATTTTTAATGGCGACGAGAGGGGTTGAGGTGTTAAATCTTACACCTCAACCCCCTTATCTTAGTGTTTGACGGACGATTTAGCGCAGTGGTTAAGAGCTTGAGCTGCTCCGCCCACTGTGTCGAATAGTCGCGGGTTCGATTCCCGCACGGGAAAATCTTTGTGTGATGCACAATTATTTGTTCCGGTCTGGGTATTTATTTGTGAATTTTCATGTTTGTAAACGCACCCACGACACAGGAATAAATCCTAGTGTGGGGGCTACGCTTAAAAAAAAAAACTTAATATCATTTTCATCGCTTTTTAAAAAAATTCGCCTTAAACTCATCTGTTTATGTGTATTACTACTGTTTTCCTGCCTGCCATGCAGGCGAAGGTATGATATAGTCTTTTTTTTTCTTTTCAAACAGAAGGGACAGATCCTTTAACGGATCTGGCGTAATTATATAGGTAGATAGATAAAAATTAACGAAGTTATACATGTGTCCTGGATGCGTGAATTGATCCATTTTTTTGTGGGTCACACCACAAGAACTTCTTTATTCCGTCAGTCACGCAATGATTTTATTCATGCGGGGATCGTACCCGTGACATGTTGATTCAGTATGCGATGCGTCGGCCAACACTATGACAAACCAAGACATAACAAATTTAGTCAGAAAAAAAAGCTTTTTTCGATTTTGATTCGTCAGCATATTAATATTATCCGTGTTAGTATCTAAATAATACAATAAATACGGGAAGGATCAAAAAATTAATTCTCACGTCTCATCAATTTTATATTGACACTAACATATTGTACATCATATTTGTTTTTCTTAGCCATAGAAAAATCATGTTCCTTAGTAAACAAGGAAATAAATAATACATCATCAAATTATGTTAAGTAAATAATATAACAAGATGATCGTGACTTAAATATATAACGTAAGCACAGCTTAAAAACCGCGGGTTCACTTAACAAACACAAAACTTGATATGTACATATCATGTACCTACCGACATTATGATGTGACAGTAGAACTAGACACATAGTCATTGCATAATTTATAAAAAAATATAATTGCAGTGGACCATAACTTTGTAACATCATCCTCATCATATTGTAACATCCTCACAATTAATTAAAATATATTATCAAACCGTACTACGAAAACCTACAAGGTTTGTCTGGGTATCGTTGAGCCGTTAATTGTTACATATTATTATTTTTTACTTAAGATGTTCGATAAGAAGAAGCAAGACCTAGCTTAAAACATCTTTGAATTTGATTTGTACAATGGCTTTAGGTTCATAGAAAGTTTATTTAAAAAGAATAGGTTTTTAAAAAACATAAAAATTAACATAGTCAAAGAATTTAGTTATATATTAGAAAGTTTATAGTAGAAAATTTGAAACACTGGCTAATTAGACGTACTGGGGAGCAAGATAATGCGACGACTAAGTATTAATTTGTGGATTAAGTAAACACACGCCTACTGCCGTGTGCGCTGCTTGTGAATGGGGTACCTGTTTTAATAAGCTGTAACATGACATAATCGTTTTGCAGTTAAACCGATTTTATGTCAGCGCTAAACATCTCAATAGTTATTTAACTTTGATATACTCGTATAATGCACAATGGCTGGATGTTCGGTCAAGGTAACAAAGTACAGGTTTGTTCGATAATATTTACATATACATAACATAAGTTAAATAGCGTCGTAGCCTGCCTTGATACTTCACTAGCACAGTGCCAGTGGCAATCACGAGGTCCAGAGTACACATCCCCGTTCGCACTTATCGTTTGTGAAACCTATATGCAATCACTTGCTATGATTGAAAGGTAAAAGGTCCAAAATCCAATGAAACGTAAAAGTATTTGACCAACGAGCGGGGCTAGGCTTGCATAAAAGAACGTAATGATGACACTAGAAGCCATATAGCTGCGTTTACTTGTCGTCACACATGTGATAAAAAATTTCAGAAAATACTTCGGAACTGCGCGTACCAATGTATGTGATACAAGCTAAGGTATTGCTACGTTGCAGGGTAAATAAATGCCGAATAAGGGGCAAAGTATTAGGCTCTCTACGCCCAAAACTAATGTTGTGAAAATGAGCGCTGAATTCGAGTGTTTAGTGCACAGTCGACGCTTACGAGCGTAAAAGCACACAGAAGACGCGAGCGTTTAAGCGCTGACTCGAGCGTTTTTACAACACTACCCAAAACGTAACACAACGTAAAAAACACTCAAGCGCGGATTCTAAATCTTTCTCTACGGATCGATAGGAGAACTAAGGAGAAACTTTAATTCGTTTAAAAATTAACATTCTCCGATAAAGGGTTTACGAGATATTGGGGCGTATTGAAGTCGTAACAGTATGAAAGTCTTCCAAAACTTAACGTAATTTTTTGCCAGCAATAATGTGAGTGTCAGTCTGTGTCTATTTAAATTGCGCGATTATGGCGAAGTGGTGACAATTATTTCGAACTAAATTTTACGCTATTTGACTTCTACAACTCACCAATATTGAACTGAATTTAGCTAGATTGGTAGAAAATCACCAGGTTCATCCGTCACACTGTTTTTTTTTATTTTTTATCTTTACTTTCATTTTTCATCTTTACTTAAGTATTTTTACATAATTTGTATTAATATTTATTAATAACATTTGTTATTTAATGAATTTTATGTCTATTTATTTTGTAAATTGCAGCGTGTACCACAACACAGCGCTGATTTATTTATCTTCATAATCATTCACCACACATGATTGAGTAAGGGATCCAGTTGCCATCTTGATGATGGGAACTACGAAATAATTGTTCCGCAAAGGTCACTAAACGGATTACAAACAAAATTAATGGCTTTCAAACACGTGGGGGAGAACCAGACCCGGGGCATTGTTTCTGTGCCAAGGTGGACTATGGAGCGTGGAATATTTGTCACCTGGGTATCTTATTCGATTCCAACTTAACACGTAACGCGGTATGTTACGATAATTCCATGAAATGAACTTTTTATTTTTACAAGCTTTCATTTGATTTGCAATGTTTGTTTAGGTCAATTCTTGCAAAGTGAATTAGAAACACTTCCTCATGCCTCCTGAAACAATGTCATTCCTATATTCCCCAAGCGGGGTTGGCAGAGGTGTACTGAGTACACTCACTTTTCGCCAACGATTTTAGGACCCATGTAATAGGGGGAGAGCCTATTGACTGAGACTTCGGAATCAGAATTTTTCGTTAGAAAACCTACATTTATCCGACCTAAGATCCAAGGACCTCGTGATCACAAAGCGATGCACGTTGCCACTAGACCAACGAGGTAATTGCCTTCCTCTTATCCTATAAAAAATAAATACCGTCACGCCTATATT
Source organism: Phalera bucephala (assembly GCA_905147815.2). Taxonomy (NCBI): domain Eukaryota; kingdom Metazoa; phylum Arthropoda; class Insecta; order Lepidoptera; family Notodontidae; genus Phalera; species Phalera bucephala. The sequence goes on from LR990627.1 coordinate 1,416,866, forward strand.
TCAGGCGGGGGTGGCAGAGGTCTACGTGTCGTGGGTGCGTACACAAAGATGTAATTCACATACACAGATACCGAAACTGAAACAAACATTTGTTGATCACACAAAGGTTTGTCCCATGCGGGGATCAAACCCACGACTATTTGATCCAGAGGCTGGAGCGGTTTAAGCGCTTAAGGTTTCGTCAAATAGCCGATGGAGCGCGACGGTAGCGTGATAGAAGCGCTCGTTCACGACCACCACGACCGAACTCGCGACGTTTGCCGCCGCGTAGAGTGGGGCTGCGCTGTGTGGCGTCTCCAGTGCATGTCAGTACATTACAACTCCCCAAGCCACGCCGAGCGGGGCTGCGCCGTGTGTCGTCTCCCGTACATTTCAGTACATTACAACTCCCCAAGCCGCACGATCGTCACGCTCCCGTCGCGCTGCGTCGGCTATGTGGCGAAACCTTTAATCACCGGAATAAGCCAATAGGTATGCACGCTACTTCAGCGGCATACAGAATACCATAACACGACCATTTCACAAAGTAATCACAACGCGCCGCGTTTGGTCATAATGAATAAGGCCTTAGTGCGATCATCCGCGGGCGAGTTGCAAGAACATGTGCAGGCGCATTGAGGGTAGGGAGACCGGTGATGCCCTTTATGTTATTGGAGATAAAATTATAGTCTTTATTATTTGCATCTTATCTAAAGGGTAAAGAGGCGCTCATAGCGCTAGCACGTAGCGCTTATTACCGCTCATCAAGGTTAAGCAGCGTTCGACTCAGTTGGCCTGAGGTGGGTGACCATTTGTGGCATTTTCATATTCGAGCGTCTCCATGCTTTGGAAGGCACGTTATGCTGATGGTCCCGGTTACCACTCAATGTGGTAGTCGTCCAACCTACATTGTTACCTCAAACCCACAACAAAATGTAGATGGAAAAAATTGTAAAAAATGTATATTAAAACAAGTTAAACAAGACAAAAACAACTGTGGAGTTTCTTGCCCTTTTTCTCCACGGGGATGATATTCTGAAGTGGCGGCAGAGTCTTTGTTACTTTTCTGTCGATTCGCACACCGTCACGCCTATTTGTCCTAAGCGGGGGTGGCAAAGGTATACTTTACGCCGACGATGTTAGGTCTCATGTAATAGAGGGCGAGCCTATTGCCATATACCGGGCATAATTTCAGACTTCGGACTGATACTGGGAAATTTCGATAGGAATACTACATTTGTCCGACCTAGGATTTGAACCTAGAACCTCAAGATTAATTCACTACAATGGTTTACATGAATACGAAATTTTATGATTTTGATTGATTTAGAGAATGAACAGCCACCTGGGCTGTAGGTGTCAGAATAAGCTACAGAAAACTTAAGTTTCAGCATAGCAGATTTTGTAACGAATTCCGGACCACATTTCTAATCGTTTGCAATATTTATACGAAATATGGTCTACGAGAGGAATGCGAAATGGTAATTTTAAACGCGAAGCACGCAATCGATTTAATTTTGTACGTGAATTCAAGAATGATTACATTGAATGTAAATAGTATTCGAAACAATGAAAATGGAGCGTAGAGTAATATGGAGGAACGGATTAGGCATGTCGATATAAAATCGACTTCGTAGGTTCGGGTTCGGTTCGGTAAAAGCGATTTAATAAAACCACAGAAATCGTACTTAATTGAACATTTTATCAGTATATATTTATTTATATCATCACGCCAGATGCCTTGTACATAATTCCAACAGGTTTTTTCTTTACAGACCTCTGACTTTTTCCACTCTCATAGTTCGTCTCATACACGCTCCCCGGTTACGGAGATTCTTGTTTGTCCTTTAAATAAGACAAGGTCCATTTGGTCATGGTAAGGTAGTCTAGGTCTCTCCCGATACCTTAATTTTCCACCTTCGCATTGTGTATCTGTTTTGTTATTCTTTCTATATTCAATAGGTGTGTACGTATTTATTGCGCTAATCTATCGCAATAATTCGAAACAATAGCGGAGGTATGTTAGAACCAGTTGTCAATTTGTTAAGTTTGTCAGAGGCTGTTTATCTGCTGGCCTTAACTCAGCGCCGTTTGATTATGCGCCGGTATGCCGATTGCTTGTGGTTTAAGTTATAAGCGCTATTGAAATATTTGTGTTGGTTTTTTTTGCTAGAAAAATTATTTTAGTATAGGTAAATGATCCTGTTATGTCCGAAAAAATGTAAAAAAAAATCGAAAGAATGGTCATAGGTCCCCTGTCGCTCTGAAAGCAAAAACTCTTCGGGGAAAAGTGGGTGTACTATGTAATGCCTACTCTTTCAAGGAAAAGCCGGCCTGAGAAATAAACCTATTATAATGTACGTAATGTTATAAAAATTTAAGAAAATGAGTGGAAATTACATTAAATCGTAAGTAACCTAATATGCAAATAGGCTGTCTTTTCCGACTCGAGAATGTGCTATGAACATCACTAATAGTAGAAGTTAAAGAAAGTAGTTAAAGAAATAGTAGCTACATTGTCCCCTCCCTGTTTTTGGTTGCCTTTGCTAAACATGTCACAGTCGTGGCCATCGAGATACTCCCTAGCTAATTATTACCGCAAAAAATAGATGGCCACGATGTTAGTGCCATAGTTAATATTTATATATATTAATAATCAAAAATGTAAACCTACAGCTAAACCTTTCTACGGTTAAGGCACCCCGAACTCAACTGCCAGTTATTGATGGAAAAATTCCTTTGGAGATGAGCAATTTTACCCCAAGGTACAGACTTCTACTCCGGTTAAACACCTTTGACACTACCTACTTCCTAGTTTTTTGTAACGAATTAATAATGATAAACCAACCAAACATGTTATAATGGGAGACTTGCAGTGGGGCTATACCAATCTAAACGGACCGTTAACTTGGATGACTAAATTCCCAAATGCATGCGGATCCAGACAAAGCCCTATCGATATCGATACATCAAAAGTCAGAAGAGGCAGCGCTCCACCTATACAGAGACGATATTCCGTCGACCACCCTCGGTCTATCAGTAATTCTGGGTACTCCTGGAGAGTGGAAGAAAATGGATATGATTCAGAACTGCAAGGAGGACCTCTTGGGAATGACGTGTATAAACTAGAACAATGGCACTGCCATTGGGGGGCAGTGGACGACGAAGGTTCCGAACACACTGTCGACGGACGACCTTTCTCTGGAGAGCTCCACTTAGTACACTGGAACTCCTCAAAATTTAACAGCTACACTGAAGCAGCTGGGAAATCTAATGGATTAGCTGTACTGGCGGTTTTACTCACAATTGGTTCGAAGCACGAAGAATTAGATAAAATTGTAAAATTACTTCCATTGATTCAGTACAAAAATGATAAGGTGACGGTTAAAGATCCCCTGGATCCTGAAAAACTGGTTCAATCTAAGGTTGTTTATTGGACTTATTCTGGTTCTCTGACTACACCGCCGTGTTCGGAATCTGTCGTGTGGATTATATTTAAGGAGCCTATTCAAGTTTCTGCTGAACAGTTTGTTCCGATGAGGACGATGAAATGTAACGAGGCGTTATATGGAGTAGAGGATGTGCAGATTTTGCGCAACTATCGACCGACAATGCCGCTTGGTAATCGAAAATTGCGTGAAATTCGTTACTTTTGTGGTAACTCATGCCAACGACATACGATACGTGACACGATTCAAGGCCCTTCCTCGCCATGACCATAATGTGAAATGTGTAATGGTATTCTATATACCACTGGTATACATACCACCATTACACAATCAAAGATGTTAAGTTATGATGTCTGAAGTAAATAGTAGATTCTTCTGACTCAGTATTTGCTTGATAACCTGACTGGTAACTCTTTTATACAAGCTGATTTATAGTATGGTCGAATTAATGGATACGTAAAAGAACAGTGTTTTAATTATTCTACATTACTTAGAGCACGCTATTTTTTTTAAGTCAATATTTTTATAAAGCTCATTGGACCGTAAATTAGAATAACCAGGTGAAGGATATCAATCCCCTTACCCTCTGGGAAATAGGCCTCTTCAACTGTACGAATCTGAGTACGACCCTCGGTTACTCTGATCCAATTTATGTCAATCATAGCATCGTGCCTATCATTATGAAAGCTGTCAGATAATTTTAACACTAGAATAACTAAACCTAAACTAATAATTATTTCTAACGTTAATTATTTTTTGGTAAATTTTAATTTTATTGTACCGCACTCCGTCTTTTCTTATTTCTTTTGAAAATCCCTCCACAAGACCGACTTGGTCTAGTGTGGTATGTTTTGCCTGTTCAGAGAGTTAAGCACTAAAATATTGATAATAGCGGAACACTTGCGAGTTGATATGACGTCATTGTCACACTAAACATTTACTTAATAAACATGAACGGGGCAGCACGATTTCTCCCTCTGTACTCTGTATTGTGTTCCTTGGAAATAAATTTATTATTAATTTTGTTTTTTTTTTATAATATCATACCTATCCAACATATTAGTTACCTCGTTTAGCTTGATACTTGTACCAACCGTCAAGTCCTCGGCGCGAAGGTACGCTGGATGTCAACCCACGCCTTCCTAGAGGCATGTGTCAGCGAGCATCTGTCTTGTTGACATGACTTTTCGAGGAGTCACTAGTTTGGTAAACAAGGTGCAAGCTGGGAATCGTTTGATTCCTGAGTATAATTTCATCATCATCATCAGTAGCCTGTAGCAGCCCATTGCTGGACATAGGCTTCTCCAATTGCACCTCCCTTTGCATGATCCTCGGCTACTCTCTTCCAATTGTTTAGTTTTATTTTCCTATGTTTGTTGCTCGTTTATTATATTTACTATAATTATTATATTATATTCATTCTTTAATTTTTTATTCATTAACATTTAAATGTGTGTAATCGTCAATATGGCATCTGTGAAGTCACCTTTTTCATAATATGCTGAGGCAGTAGCCTGTTTAGCCCTACACAATCGCTGGCTGTATTTTGTATGTATTTTGTATGCTGTATTTTGTATATTTACCTTTTGTTTATAGTTTGTTGTGTGTGGTTAAATTAATGTATTTTCTTTCTTTTCTTTCTTTCTTCTTCAATTATTTGGGTGTCCTTAATTCCAAAGTGAATAAGTTACTGAGCTAGCGAGCCACATCTTCACTTTCCATGAGGTGACACAGGGGTTCTTCTTCTTCTTCTTCTTCAGCCGAAAGACGTCCACTGCAGGACAAAGGCCTCCCCTAAAGACCGCCACAACGACCGGCTTTGTACTGTACGCATCCAACTTCTACCCGCGACCTTCACCAGGTCATCCGTCCATCTTGTAGGGGGCCTACCCACTCCACGTTTTCCGGTACGGTGACACAGGGGTAAATGAACAAAATTCAACTTGGGAGCTAACCGAAGTCCTAGTCGCAACATGGTTAGTTTTTACGAGTAAAATAACCTTTGAGCCAATTTTTTTTAAGACATAATTAGAGGTATACACAGTATACCTATATTTCTCCAATGCGGTTTTGCAACTTTGTTTTAGACCACCATTGTTTAGGTATAAAAGGTAATAGTCATAATTCTGAATGAGTATAATAGTAAACGCAGGACAAGAGGGCGAGCGTGCAACAAATATGCTTTTGGTCAAAGGAGGCAATCAGTTCAAATGGAACTTAACGAGGAACGGCCTATGCTTGGGCAGTCACTACAAAATCTAAGTCAAACATTTATTGATATAGGCCGATAAAAGCATTTACTTACATCTAAATTATTCCATATTTTACATCTACCACTGGACAGACGGACTGGCTGAAAACTTCCGGTGAGAAACTCGGCGGGCTAGTGTTTTAACTTAATTTGTTTTTTCCACTGGCCTTTTAATAACCTTTTTTTTTCTTTCTGTTAGGGTATACATTAGGTGTCCCGCGAGTATATCAATGTTAACCCCGCCTAAGGAATAAGGCATGATACTTATTATTTTATACATCTGTATATAACGTGACATAATACCACAAAAACTGTTGGTGTAATCATATATGTAGAACATAATATAACACAGTCCAGTTAACAAAGGCAATCTGTATAAGACATCTTGGTCTCGCAGCTGGTTCTAGGAAACTCAATCTTAAACACATCTAACGAATCGCGCGCGGAATGCCAATCGTCACCGGCAGAGATCTTAAATCTTTTATAGGGCTCGCACGAAAAAATATTTAAAAATATGTAATAAAAATGAAATAAATATTATCTGAAGGGCAAGTCAAGAGTCTCCGTCTCCGGCGAGCGTGTAGGAGACGAACTATGAGAGTGGAGGATGCCAGAGAGGTCTGTAAGAAAAGAACCTGTTGGAACTCTGTACTCTCTGCCTACCTCGCAAGAGAACTGGCGTGATGATAAAGATATAGAAAAAAATATTATATTAAAAAGGTGTATTACCTACACCCACAGTTCGCCAGCAATGTTAGCTTCCGGTGTTATTGGGCATAGCTCCAGAATATCTTACCGGACTACTACTGCGATTTTTTTAGTAAAAAATCTCCTAAGGTCCCAGGATTTAAATCCAGGACCGTGACCGCCAGCCGTACTATGCCCACCCAAATATCGCTGAGAATGTTAGTTCCCAGTGTAATAGTGGGCGAGCCTATACCGGGCACAAAAGTCTCCGGGCTAAGCATTTTTCGACAGGAAAATCATATAATATTATGGGACCTAAGATTACATTAATTAATTTAAACCACAGTTTAGCATCAGTAGACACCCCTATAGGTGATTAATGATGCGGAACCACACTTGTTTTTACAACGGCGCAGGCGCACCACAAGCGCTATTATCATTTTTGACTATGCATGTTTCCTTTACAATGGAATTGTTAAGATGTACTGATTATTTAATAGAATAAGTATCGGATTAATTGATTGCGGATTATGTTGGAATTGTTTATCGGCTTTGTAGTTTCCAGAAAAATGACACATCTTATTCGAGGGAATGTATAAGGCGTGTAGGTAACTTAAATGATGCAAGACCTCAGACATCTCTATGAGATTTTTGCTAAAAATCAAAGTTCTAGTTTTAAAGAGCTAATTACCATTTTCTTAAGAAATTTATATAATGAAAGAAAATTATTTTTTTGGGTTTTATCGCGGTTTATGTTTGATTTTTAAGTTCCCGACGGAGAACTACACTATATCCAACCTGGACTTTGAAAGTTTTCGAAGTCCCAACAGAGCTTAAAAATCAAATGTAAACCGCGATAGCATACATTAATAGTATATAGTTATAGTTATAGCGCGATAGTATACAGTTTTATTTGATGTGAACAACTCTATTTGTCGGATTTTATTGTGGTTTAGTTTTGATTTTTAAGTTCCCGACGTTTCGAATACTTTGTAGCAACAATTGGTCACGGGAAGGGCTGAGGTGTTGTGCGATAAAATCCGAAAAATAGTTTTATTTCATGTGTAATATTCGCGTAAACCTAAGAACACAGTTTATTTCATGTGTAATATTTGCGTAAACCTAAGGCCCGTATTAAAGGACGAATATCAGTCGTGGATCTAGTTTTAAATTTTACATTTTAGTATAAAAATCAGTTTTTTAAACTAGATTCACGACTGACTGACGTTCTGTAATACAGGCCTAATAAATCAATATGACAACTTTATCTAAATTAACTACCAAACTTGGCGTATTGAGGAATAATGTCAAGAAGTGCAATGTCAATCGCTGTATTGCTTTTATACATAGGTAAAACGACTATTTAATATCCCCTGATCGAGGAATATTTCGAGTGATTTATAGCACACACCGTCACGACTATATTCTACAAGCGGGGGTGGCAGATGTATACTGAGTACACAGACAGTGACTAAGATTTTTTTCGATAGAAAAAGCACACTTTGTTCGATCCCAGGACCCCGTGATCGCGACTCGCACTATACGCCACTAGACTAACGAGAAAGTTATCGTTTATGCTCACTATAATGTATTTGCTTGCGATGGCTGTCTGGCGCGGGTCACTACCTTCCCTCCAATATGTTCGAGGGGAGTGTTGGCTGTGTTAGTAGTCACACTCGTGAACGGGTGCTGCTGGTGGGGAGTGGTCCATCTGGAATCCTTTAGACACTCTTTATAAATAACATCATTAGTCACTGGAGCTAGGTCGTAAACTATTTAATTGTAACCTTAACATTGTATCAACACAATATGAATAAAAGAAATTTAAAAGAAAAAAGAGTAAAAGAATTAAATAAAAAAAAAAGCCCGGTGAGCTTCTTCATCGGATCTTCTCAGTAGAGGCCGCGTTCCTATCCGGTGGTAGATTGGCAGTTTAATTAGATTAAAAATAAAGTAGATTGACCATGTGTGTGTGTGTAAATGATCTACGAAGGGAAAGGGGGCAACTAGCTCAAGTGCTCCTCAAGGAAGAATGGCCTCGGCTTGGACAGTCGCTTTGGGAGCGTATACGCGTAGAGGTGTCTCACGTTGATGCTCTGCACCGGCCGGCGGGCAAGGGATTCTTCGACCTCGCCGGGAAGGTCGGTGCCTGGTCCTGTGTGCGCTATCTGTATCCGAAAGAAGGGATGTAAGGGCATCGGGAGGGTCGGTTAGAACATGCCGCGAACGGCGGTAGCTGCTGATAGGAGAGGAGTTATGTAGATTGACTTTTTGTAAGCCCCCACGCGGTTTATACAAAATAAATTAACAAACAAAATAAATTTGAGTTTAAGAGTTTTACTGCCAAACATACGACGGTCAAGTGTAGGTGTACAAAGTACACCCCAGCCTGCCCATTCAGGCAAAGCAAGCGTGAGTGTTACACGGAAATAAGCACGTAAGTACGTTGATTAATCTCACTTTTTGCTAAGTAGATACGCAAGTGAGATAAGCTTAAGCTTTTGGGTTGTTATCAATGTCAAATCGCATTATGTATGTTGAGTCAATTAAGTTGGGCGTGAAGATAATATGTCTACATATTCTGTGACGGTTATAAGTTTGGGCTATTTAATGTGAAGGTTGCGGGTTCGATACGTAATGAATTAAAAAATCCGTCACACCTTTTTTTCTTAGTGGGCGTGGCGGAGGTGTATGGTGCACAGCTACTTTTCGCCGGCGATTTTAGGTCCAAATAGAATATGTCTAGTGTTGTAAAAATGAGCGCTAAAGTCGAGCGTTTAGCATTGAGTCGAAGCTCAAGAGCGTTGAAACACGTAGAAGACGCTAACGTTTTAAGCGCCGACTCGAGCGTTTTTACAACACTAAATATGTCTCAATCACAATTCCAAACTGCCCCGTTGGTCTAGTGGGATCGTTACGCGCATTATACCTGGTGATCTAGGTCCTGGGTTCAATCCTACGTCGGACAAAGTATAGTTTTTGTAGATCCCAGAGGGAAAAAATCCCAGTATCAGTCCGGAGTCCGGAATCCAGGACCTCGTGTTAACAAAGCGATGCGCTATGCCACTAGACCAACGAGACACTCTATATTTTTTTATTTAAAAAATACGTAGCCACACACTAGGAGTTATTCCTGTGTCGTGGGTGCCGTCACAAACATGAAAGTTCACATACACAAATACCCAAACCGGAACAAATAATTGTGGATCACAAAGGTTTGTTCCGTGCGGGAATCGAATCCGCGACTATTCGACACAGTGGGCGGAGCGGCTTAAGCTCTTATCCACTCCGCTGCATCGCGCGTCCGTTATAATCTCTGCCTATCCGGCAAGCTGCCTATCGGGCGTGTAGATATACATAGATAGATAGATACTTGAAGTACTAATGAAGGTTCAGGTAAAAAGCTAGTCGTTCGTGGCCATCTTTTATAGCCTACCAGCAGTTACCCGCGACTTCGTACCCGGTCGACAACAGCGCCACCTACCAGGTCTATGTTATATACTCTATGTTACTTCTGAATAAGGTAGCTTTCCAATGGTGAAAGAATCATTAAAATCGAAGCAGTAGTACCGGAGATTACCCCGAACATCCAAACTCACAAACTTTACCTCTTTATAATATTAGTAAAGATGTCCTGCAGTGATTGTCTATTGGATGGTGGTGATAACTTTGTTTTTAAAATTATCTCGATACTATACCTTTCCCGGTAATATGGACATAGAAATAGATCTCAAAATCGTAACTTAAGCTTAAACTTAAGCTTGCTATCAAAAAAGTGTATAAGATCACCCACGACATAACCTTGCCTGAGGCGACGTGGTCTCAACGACTGTGCGCACGCACCTCCGTCTGTCAGTCCGGTTTACAGCTTTATCTATCGCTTGCCATCGGGTGTTGTTAATTATCAATTATCAGTAATTACGCAGTCCAAAAAGTGTTGGTAATGGTTGAATGAGTGAAGGAGTTGATTCGTGCTCAGCGTATTAGTAATTGAGGTAAGCGCGGACGCAGATGTGGCGGAAATTCAATTGAATTTAACAAAATGACAGTTTTTTTTGTTTTCTTTTTTGTAAATGAGGGAACCATGTAGCCATTGATAGTATAATTTGCTTACTCTCCAGTATCTAATTTGGAAATAAATAGATAATTTGCTTTATTTAACTTAGACCCACCTGATGACCAACCTACATTGCTCTTCCATACCTCACAACAAAATGTTGATGAAAAAGTTTATAAAATTTTTATTTTAGAATAGTAACCGTGGAGTTTATTGCCCTTCTTCACAACAGGAATGACATTCCGAAGTGGTGGTAGAGTCTTTGTTACTTTTCTGAAGATTCAAACGATTATAGTATTTACTATAATCGTTTAAATGAATAAAAAATATTCTGATTCTAATTCTGAAATCGTAGAAGTCAATGTCAAACATATATTTGCGGAAGTCGTGATAAGTTGCTATGTACAATAAATGTTTAAGGGCTTATATCCTAGGTATTTATATTGTTATGATACGCTATTTATTATTCAATTAGAATGCGACTTTTGGATACGTTTTGGGATCAAAATATCTCGTTGATTCCAATTCACAAGACAGGCCATCCGAACTTACGAAGAAACAGGCACGCTTTTAGGAGCGTGGCACACAGGGGCACGGGTGCGTGTCTCGCAGTAAGTATAGCATAGTAGTATAGCTAGTATCGAAATTCTAACATCATCCGCTTCATCTCTTTATAATGTCAAGATTTGTTCTAATCTTTGTTCTAATAAAAGTGCTTTTTAGATCGCCCATACCTAAGTACGTAAAAGTTAAATTTCTAATTACACGATTGATATATTCGTAAGACGAATTGTTTTTTTTTGAAAGGCCTCTTTTCCAAGTCATCAACCAACAATAACACAAGGAATCACCAAAAAATAACCCGTTTTCTATATGCCTCGCAAATTTGCGATCCTAAAGTGTTGAGTTGGCATGTTTGCACGTGACCTTAGCGCAAGGTCCTCCGCATTTGGGCAGGCCAACCAGTCCGCCTGCGCCCTTACTGCGCATAGCATTGACACCGGAGTACCATGTGTGACTGGTTTGATAACTTCTGAAGAGGCTAGGCAGTGTTTGCAGTCGGGGAAAATATTTGGGAAGTTTTTGCAACCTTCTGAAGTTTTTATAAATTTTCGACACAAATTTCTTTAAATAGCTTACACCTAATAATAAGGTAAGATAGAGGGCAATACTTAAATTTTCTATGTTTGAACCTCATAGTGAAACTTAAAGATAGCATTTCGTTTCGTTATCAATCGTTCAATGTAGTATACTTGGTTTAATTGAAGATTAAGTAGCTTAAATTCTGTTTTTACTCGCAATTGTTGCGCCATAAATAAGTATTTCGTTCTTTCTTACTATTGTAAGGCTTAAACTTATTTCAAAAAGTGTTTTCTAGTTGGAAATATCCTTTATGAGGTTCATATTAATAATATGTTGTAGCTCCAATAAAAACAGAATACACTTTTCAGAATATATTTTTTAGAAATAGGAATGATAAGACAGTAATGCATAAGCAAGCTCTCTATTCCACACTTATATTAGTATGTCTGTTACGTTTCCACGCCCAAACCGCTGAAAAGATTTTGACCAAAATCGGCAAGGATATAGATTTTATCCAGGGGCAGGACAGAGGCTACCTTTTGTCTCAAAAAAAGCTTAAGGGTGTGAATAAATACACGACTAAAAATAATGCGAATGAAGTTTCGGGTACAGCTACTATTTTATAAATAATTCATAACTGATTTGTTTTTCTCAATGAACCTTTATTTTTCTAAATGCTCTTAGGTCACAGAGCGAAGTCCAAATTGCGACGTCCACTTAGATCCATTGAATGGTTTCATTAGAAGCTCCTAGTGTACTTTTTCCTCCATTTGACCCTTCATGCGAATCAGTTCCAATATGGTTCAACTTTTTATAGACATGCAAATTACTGTTCTATTTATTTTTGCCCAAAGACATGTCATCAGGAAGTACTAAAGCGTGCGATATCGGAAGTATTCAATATAGAGTGCAGTTTCAAAACCAATTGTTTCCTAGGATCAGTTTCACTATCACCCGGGGCGCATGCGCGCTAGGCAAGTGAAAGCGGCCGGTGACCTCTCGCGATATCTGTGTTAAAGGGCTCAACTCTTGCGCAGATCTGGTTCGAGGTTTTCCACTTTTTATTTGATAGATGTTGTTAACTTGTTTTATTTGCTTTTCAAGTTCGTAATGCAGAGTTGTAATAAATAATGGTTTGAGGGCATAATTTTCGAACCCGCGACCGCTCGATCCAATAAACTGAATGGTCTACGCTACTAATAAACCAAGCCGTCATCAAATTCATTCGCCGTCGGATCTATTTTGCAAAACCGTTTGGTACATTTAATAACTTTCAAAATCCTATTACGGCGCTGTAATTTCTTAAGGAATAATTGAACCTATTATTTGCGGCACCTTTAAAGCAGGGGAAATATTCGTTTGAATACTTTCCGATTTAACAAACCAACCGATTATCTTCACCTAAGGCGTAACCCTCCTTCCTTTGTGCCATTCTTCGCAATCCTGTGCCTACTCCAAGTTCTTCCGAAACCACAATACTTTGAATCATGATCCATCTTTAATTATACTGCAGGGCATAAGTCATCTTCCTCTTTACCACATATCACTAAAGTACACTTATAATGAAAGCAGCCTGAATTTGTTCTGTCCAATGAACCCCCAGACGGATCAGTTCCCGTCTACCCACGAGGTTCCTGCTTGTGGGTTTGTGTGGCGAGGTCGACGCCCCGGCATGATATGAAGTGGAAAAAACTTATAGTTCATATGACTTTTAGGGTTAAGTATAGCAAAAACTTTTGTAAAGTTTTTTTTTTAGTTTTATTAACCTAATGTGTCCCACTGCAGGGCAAAGGTCTCCCCCTCATTTCTTCAACGATCTCTATCCCCTCAATAATGGACAATCTTTTCGATACGCGTCGAGGTCATCGCGCCACCGCTTCCTGGGCCTGCCTCGGCGACGATGATCTTGTTGTGGAACCCACTCGGTACACAGTTTGGTCCACCTATTTGTATCCATTCGGCTCAGGTGACCCGCCCAATTCCATTTTAATGTCGCGGTTTTAACTCCGACGTCTACAATGCGGGTTATGGAGGGTAACACAATGTTCCGTACTCGATCGATACGTTTTATGCCTAAGAAGCTACGCTTCATTGCTCGTTGGCAAACCTTTGTAAAGTATAAAAAAAATCGTATGTCATGGTTGGCGTTTACAAACACAATATACATACAGAAACACAAACATTTGTGGGCTAGTATGGTAAGGTGAGTTAGTAAAGCTTTCACTTCAATAAAAAAAATAATGTTATTTGAACTTTTTTAGTGGCGCATTAAAACAGGATGCTTTGGTAATAAGGCATGAAAACCTTTTTTATTTTCCTCCTCATAAAAATAGAAAATCATTCTTACTTAAGCAACTTCCTAGATCAAATCAACCAAGAGTTCGAGTCTCGCAAGAGTCAAGTTTTTGAGTGTCCCACAGGATTCTAGTTTTGGCTTTGTGCGCATAAAATTAGTAGGATCTACAAACGCAGGCGCATGCACGACACAAAAATAATGATTATTGGATAATAGGTATTTTTTTAATCAATATACGGAACCAATTCTCAATGAGTTAACTTTACAGTTTAGTGTATGATGAGATGAGTCACGCCGTATCAATATTATATTTCCTTTGATCGTGGCGGCCTTTGGACACTTAATATTCTCCAGCTTGAATAATAAGCGTCGCTGTTTGAAAGGTCTAGCAAAAAGCAACATTATTGTATGAATATTAAATTACGAAAAAATAAATGCCGTTACGCCTATATTACCCAAGGGGGTGGCAGATGTATACTGTTTATATTTATCGCCAACGATATTAAGTCCTAAATTAATAAGGGGCGAGCCTATTGTAATGACAATAGGCTAATGTGAAGAGTTCCAGACTACGAACTGTGACTGAGAATTATTGAATCGAAACGCAAACTGTCCGCCCTAGGATGCTAAGTCCCGTAATACACAACGAAAATCAGTCGTGTATCTATTTTTAAAACTAACGTTTTGTACAAAAAACAGTTTTTAAAATAGATTTGTAGCGACGCCTATACATCGCTACATAGTTGCAACTACCTACCAATAGCTGGCGCGTAGGTACTTATTTTCATAACGAAAGGGGAGGAACCATCTAGAGGTTTTAGCACTCAAACGCGGATTTTAAATCTTTCTTGACGGATCGATAGGGGGTGAGCAATGCGTTTCAAAATCAACATCTCCGATAAAGAGTTTTCGAGATATCGGGGTATGTCCAGGTCGTAACTATAGTAAACATAAATAAAAAATACAGACGAATATAGAACCTCCTCCTTTTTAAAGTCGCTTAAAAAGAACCGAGGTTATCAATAATTTCAAAACCAATTTCTACAGGTGCTAACTACGAGTAGGGATGCGTAAGTGTTTTTTTTGGATGTCATTTTGTTAATGATACATACTCTAATTCCAATAATATATAGACGACTTTACACCTTATATAGAAACAGATAGACATAACTAAACTAATAAATAACTATTGTTTATTATACCGTGTCTAACACAAAGCAATTATCTACTTTTACACAAAAGAATTTCATAATTTGATTACAATTAAAATCAACAAAAACTAAATTAAGTTTTAAATAGGTAGTCTGGTCCCAATAAACCGTAAAAATAACGCACATCGTTTGTTCCTTTAACAGCATTAAAGTCTAAGATTTATTGCTTGCAAACATTTTCTTTGGTTTGGTTGTCATTGCTTGGGTTATAGCACTTTCTTTTTTCATAGAGCCCTAAGTTGACATATTAGATAAAAAAAGAAACACCGTCACGCCTATATTCCCCAAGTGGGGGTGGCAGAGGTGTACTGTGTACATCCACTTTTCGCCGACGATGTTAGGTATTAGATGTTTAAAGTTAAGGCGAGAGAGAAGTAGGGCCACAAAGAACTGGTTCCGACAGGACTTCCTGCTTTGTAGACTCAATCTGACCACCATCTTTAGGGTTCTGATTTGGTTATGCTTACTATAATGTCTTTGCTTGCGGTGGTGCGTCACTCTCTTCCCTCCAATACGGTCGAGGGGAGTGGTGGCTGTTCCAGTAGTCATACTCGTGAACGGGTGCTGCTTGTAGCGACTGGTCCATCTGGAATCCTTTAGGCCAGCCATGTCAAAACCTAATCTTAAAGAAGACAAACTACTGAAAATCTTAACGAAAAAAGGCTGGCTATTTTCTGACCGCAGGAAAATGCTCAGTGGGCCGCATGTTTGAGATGCCTGCTTTAGATGCTCTTTATAAATAACATCATTAGTCTCATATCTCCGTGGTATGGTATTACACTGGAGCTAGATCGTAAACTATTTAATTGTAACCTAAACAATGTATCCACACAGTATGATTAAAAAAAATAGAAAGGAAAAAAGAGAAAGAGATTTAAATAAAAAAGACAAGCCCACTGAGTTTCAGCGCCGGATCTACTCAGGGAAAGCCGCGTTCCGACGCGGAGGTAGATTAGTAGTTATTTAAAAAAAAATGACAATTGACGATTTGTAAGTGCCCCCGCAGGGCTTGCACAAAATAAATTATTTGAGTTCGAGTTCAGGTGAAAGAGCGGTTGTATTTTATGGAAAGCGTCACTGGTGTATGGAAATAAGAGTCAGATGACGACGGCTTGGTCCAACGGTTAAAAGCCTAAGCCAACAATGAAAGATCAACTATTCGATGCAATGGGCAGGGCATTGGATCGAGTAGTTGATCTTTCATTGTTGGGTTCAATCCCCGCATGGGACAAATCTTTGTGACCCACAAATGTTTGTTTCGATCTGGATATTTGTGTATGTTAATTTCATATTTTTAAGCGCACGCAATATACAGTAATAACTCAAAGTATGAGTCTTCGTTTACAAAAATATAAATATTAATAATCTCTCTTTCAGATCTCCTGATATTAATCATTATAATGGTATATCAATTATTACGATAAAATTAATGTTTTTTTTCTGTTCGCGCATAAAAGAAGCCACAATACATAGCCTGAAATTAAAATTAACCATCTCGCCTGCAACTACCTAGTTATTGACATGAATGAATAAATCTAAGGGTTTAGCATGAAAAGTTTGACGTTAGCGTGACGCTAGCGAGTGCATATGTCATCCCCGTCACACTACAAATTTACTTAATAAATACTAACATGGCAGCACGCCTACTCACTAGCGTCAAGCTAAAATCAATCTTTTAGAGCTAAGCCCTCTGATTTTCTAATCTGAACGAAACAAGTGCCTCATTTTGATGGTTTGCGTTTCAACTATTATCAAGTTGTGAATGTCGCGGTAAACAAAAAAATAAGTATGATTAACGCCAAAAAACCGTTTAACTGAGTCACCCGCGTTTTTTCTAGGTAATAGACACAATTTAACAGTAAGGAAGTGTTTATCATAACGGCTTTTTTACTTGACAAGTACCGTGTGCTTGTATTACGTTATGTTTAAAAAAACTTAGATAATTAGATCAACACTAGGGATTTAGTGTTTTTATAAACATGAAACTTGCATACATAACACCAGGACCAAAACAAACATTAGGGGGTCATGTAGTGGAAGGTTTTATCGAATAATTGAAGAATTGAAGAACCTGATGGAACTCCGTAGTCTCTGCCTACCTCGCAAGGGATCTAGAGAAAATTATTGTTAGTAACAGTCTGGAGTCTAGAATTAAGCCCGGTATAATGGCGGTAAGCTTGCTCCCTATTACAGTGCTAATGAACAGCGTCGGTGAAATATAGGTGTACATTTTTTTACTCCATCAGTCACCTTTTCTGTATAAGAATATCTGTCATTATTCTACAAACGATCACAAGAAAAAAACTTATAAGTGTCCAATAAAACAGATACCCAATCATTCACAAACACCCGAGATGCATAATAAAAGATCGATTTCATTCAACAAACACAGTCTTACATAAATCTCAATAATGAAGTCTTGCGGCGCACGCGCACGGCCGCTGCGCCCGCGCCGACACAGACCTTGAGCGACCGGTCCGTTATGCAATGTGCCGACACCCTGACAGCAGCCGCTGGCTACGATTAGCGGATGACAAGCCTAATATAATTATAGACTTGTATTTTGGAAAGTCTTTTTTTTGTATTTATGCCTCCGGTTTTAAGGCGTAACTATAAAAAAGCTTTTCAAAAATCAAGGGTTGGTCTACAGGGTCTGCTAGAGTTCAAATTCAAACATATATTTTTTTAATATCATTCAACATTCATTGCCACAATACTATAAATGAACAACTATATTTTGTTGCGCAATCTTATTAACTACCTGATCAGAGAGGCATTCTTGTTTTCATAGGATTTATAATTCCAACATTTTATTTACGAATAATAAGTTTAAGATTAAGCTCTAGTATTATACCTTCCACGTGAGATACGAGACTAAAATATTTTTGAATAGTGAAAATCTAATGGACAGATGGACCGGTCTTAATAAATAGCACCCTTTCACGAGTATAACTATTAGACCAGCCACCAGCCATTACTGCTCGGTACCATATTGAATGGAAGGAAGTGAAGTTGGTTAATAAGACTTATCGGCATGGGGTTGTTATGAAAATAGATTGTCATCTTGCTGATAGTGGTGATATTCGTGGTGTTTTTTTTTGTGTGTGTGTGTGTGTGTGAATGATCTTCGCTGTTGGCCGCGCCAACGCGTAATCCAGTGCTGAATACTATCAAAAATTAAGTAACTAACGATGAGGAAAGACTATGAATGAAATCAACATTTGACGTTTTTTGGACAACAGATAGCTTTAGCCTCCTCAAGAAGCAATCTATATAGGTGAAACTTTTTTCAAAATCTATTTAGCAGTTTGGATATGAAGAGGTTAAAGACAAACAGACAGAGTTACTATAGATTTTTCAATACTATTAGTATGAATTCTGATTATAAGATAATGGATATGAAATCATTCGAGTGACGCATCGTTCGAGTTAATTGGAAGTGGATGTATGTCCGGCGATGCGACAGACGAGTGTTATTAGCGAGTGCGAGCCGTCTGCGCATACGCACAACGGCTTATTGTCTGCTCTGTGTTGCTGTGATCACGGGATGCAGGGCTGTCATTTGGGGATGCCTCTTGAGGTGTTAGTACTCTGTAGCCAATGTAAAAATTCTGCCAAGAGCAACTGCGGTACTTGCAAAGAAGCGGTTTAAAAAAACACAGGTCTAAGTATAAAATAAAACTTTTCTCGGATTTTATTGCGGTTTAGTTTTGATTTTTAAGTTGCCGACGTTTTGAGTGCTTTGCAGCACCGATGATCACGGGAACGACTGAGGTGTTAGATGCCTAAAAGTATAGTGGTTCCGGGGTAACACGTCGATTAAACTTAGTCGGCTAAAGGTGCACATAATACACTTCTGTTACCATTACTTGGAGAATATAGGAATGCTAGTGAGTATTTATTAATAAAAGCAATCTGTCATCCCTGATATGGACAGGAAGTGCCTACTTGAAGTGTGAAACAACGCGCGACGCACAGACGGACCGGATATATTAACGACCTACACCACTGCAACGGTAGACGTTGGCTTGATTGCAATGTTCAGATCATAAAATTGCTTTCTAGAATTTACCGAGACAGTAATTCGATCTCTTGTGCCATTTATGATTGAGGAAGTGGGCAGAGGTTTATATAGTACATTTACGGTTAGTTATTTGTGCTATAAATGTGATAGGCATGTGTTACCTGAGTGATTAATTAGCAATTTATCTTGAAGTAGATGTCGTTATAAACGACTGAAAGGTGGGAGGCATTTAACATTACTTAAGTTAGGCGTTTACAGCTCAGCTGGAACATGATTTTCTTAGCCATCACGAAGGTTAAGCAGTGTTTTCCTCTATTAGTCTAAGATAGGTGACTGTATGAAGCATTTCCATTTTTAGCGTCTGCGAGCTCTTAAAAGCTCGTGAATAATAATGATGGTCCCGGTTACCACAGAATGTAGTAGTCGGTAAACCAAGTCGGAAGATATATGGGTGGTTTGATGAATTCCAGCACCAGGTCTGCACTGGTTTCGCATGGTGGAGCAGGTATGAAGTATTTTCTTCTACCTTGGTTTGTGAGAGAAGGTTTTTGTCCACAATAAAATCTGGTGTATTTTTATTATAGGATAGTGGAATGAAATAACAATGACTGCTCCCTTTTTAACTTCGTGTGAAAGTACAAAATGCGCGTAATATTCCAAACGTGTCTAACAACGCCTCCGGGATAAGATCGTGATCTTACTTATGCAGTTATGGTGAATATACTTGTATACCTTATGAATAGAGTGAGTCTTACACCATTTTTGAGGTATTTCTCAAGTTGTAGAAAATGTTTTATAGTTATTTCCCTATTCTTTTTTTTTGGATTTTGAGTTTATTTTTGGTCTGTGTCGTTGGTGTAGTGGCATATGGCCTAGCTGGCGATCCCGATGACTATTAGCTTAAGGGCCTACCGTGATCGACTCCATTTATCGACCGGGAGAGTGACAGTGATGCAAATATTATAAAAAAGAATAATATGGGGCGGATATATTAACGCGCGCTCGGAAAAAAAATTACGTACATATGTACAAAACCAATTGTATCATTTTACTAACTACTTTACAAGAACTTTGCTACAATTATATGCGATGTTATATATATGATTAGTTCTTAAGCATTTCGCGTTGGAATCAGAAAATGTTAAGCAATAGCGCTGACTTAGATTTTTTTTATCTAGAAAATTTCTTTTAATCGTGTATTCCTTTTACCAGGTTCTAAAATATACAGTCAAAAATTATTTTCTGAATAATAAGTCTCTAATCCATATCCTTCTTGAAGTATATGGGGTACAAAAACACGTTGTGTATGTAAATTTTCATGTTTGTAAACGCACCCATGACACAGGAATAAATTCTAATGTGGTACTAGGATTTTTTTAAAGACCTTGACCCTTGAAGATTCAAATGTCGGCCAAATTGGGTAAGAATCTAATGATGCTCAGTTCCAGTCCAGAATTTGGGATTGTCCCCGGTATTTATTTTCTGTTTTTTCCGCCCCACACTAGTATTTGTTCCTGTGTGGTGGGTGCGTTCACAAACATGAAAATTCACATACACAAATACCTAGATTTAGCGCAGTGGTTAAGAGCTTAAGCCGCTCCGCCCATGGTGTCTAATAGTCGCGGGTTCGATTCGCGCACGGGACAATTCTTCGTGTGACCCACAATTATTTGTTCCGCTCTAGGTATTAGTGTATGTGAATTTTCATGTTTGTAAACGCTGCACGACACGGGAATAAATCGTAGGTTGGGGGAACTTTAATTAAAAAAACTTCGGCATCCCATTTATGAAGTAGTTATTTGGTAACTCTATAATTTTGAATAATGTAAGCTCTTGGATAGTGAACGGAATGTCTTTCCCCAATTGGAGGTAACTCATCTGTAAGTTAAGTATATCACCATGAAAGCCTCCTTAAAAAACGATTTGCCACCTCGTAAGGGATCTCGCGTGATGATATAGATACATAGAAAAAGGATATACAACCAATCTCTTTGTTCTATCAGTAGGAACTACATTCTCGTTACACAACACTCTATATAACTAAATGATATCTATTTAAATACATAAATGGCGAAACCGCGTGTCTGTACATTTAACGCCAAGGTTTCGCACAAACAAAGTGTTTATCCGCCATATTTGGAACATGGCGAGGCGTTTGACGCGCATTCTCTTCCTATAAGGGTTGGTCTAGTGTTTACTTGTAGTATCGAATTTATATTATGCCACTGCTGCCACTTCCCGCATAGAGCAGTTCCGGGATTGGTTACATTCTAGTCAATTTCAAATCTATCTATATCATCCCGCCGGATCCCTTGCGAGGTAGGCAGAGATATCAAACTTCCAACAGGTTATTGCCTTACGGATTTTGCTAAATACATATGGTTTAAAATCGATTATTATATGTCGAGGTGAACAAAGAAAATCAATAAGGGTATTTTAATAAAAATCGTATTACTGTACGATCGAAATCCATAGTATTAACGGCATAGTTATACTGATCTATCGAAATACGATACATAATAAAAATAGTTAATGATAGAGCTACTTTTATTTATTTATTCTTCATGCACTTTTATATACATAGGCGGACTTAATGCCTAAGGCATTTTCTGCCTGTCTACCTTAGGGTGGTGTAGAGACCAGTGTGGCAGGTGCGAAATTAAACAAGTTGAAAAAGGTAAAGGAAAAAAATATAAATAACAACTAATTAACTATTTACAATACTTAATTAATATAAGTTATATATAACGATAATATACATACATAAATATTTCTATATACTACAAATATATGTACATGTAAACTGTGCGACATAACGATGTGAAGCAATTAACATTGAGAGGGATTGAGCCTTTTGTGTAGATAGTTTTACAGACTTTTTTTATAAGAGAGACAACAAGCAACAAGGATAGACTGACTACTTCATTTTGATGAGTTATTTTTAAATCTCTTTCTTACTATCTTTAGTGGGAAATTGTCCTAAAACAGCGTATACAAAAAAACAATGTAATTAACTATGATAAACTAGGTATATATGTAATGTAAAGTTACTTACAATTATCTTGTACACGACAACATCAGGAAACCTGAAACGGAACAAATTAATACATTAGATTGTTTTTGATAAAAAGTAGCCCTATACAAGTTCGTTAACAAACTTAAAATTCATATATACAAACACCCAGACAAACATATTAACCACTGCGCCAAATCGTCCGACATCGGTTGATTGTCGAAATACCGATATCGAAAAATATCGTTAAAATAAATGTCGTCATTTTACCAAAGCCTTTGGAGCACAAGTATGAAAATACCGTGCTTTCTAACGCACAAAAATGTTTTAATTCTTCAAACGGTTACCCATTTTAAGACCGATCGCTACAAGAACCGCAGTACTGGGCTACAACATTTTTTTTTGGTTTAAAACGTAGCCATATTTAGGATTTATTTCTGTGTCGTCGGTGCGTTAACAAACATGAAGATTCACATACACAAATACTTAGACCGGAACAAATAATTGTGGATCACACAAAGATTTGTCCCGTGCGGGAATCGAAGCCGCGACTATCAGACACAGTGGGTGGAGCACTAAACCATCCGTCCGTCAATTAGCTAATACATTATAATAGAAGTACACAGCTAACGACATTGGACGGTCACGATAACCAGAACTGTGGCATCCTTCACGGCGACGCGGCGGGAGGTCAGCAGCGCGCTAATATCATCAAGGGAACGATACGGTTCCGCTAGCACGACGAAATGTGACGAATTTAGTTTAGTTTCCTTAAAAAAAGTAACGTTACGCCTTTATTTCTCAAGCGATGGCAAAGGTGTACTGTGTACATCTCCATTTTGCCGAATTACACTAATAGAAGGCGAGCTTATTGTCTATTTATGTATTTATATCATCACGCCAGTTCCCTTGTGGGGTAGGCAGAGAGCAGGTTCTTTCACGGTCACCTTACAGACCTCTCTGGCTTCCTCCACTCTCATGAGCTTATTGTCATTGTGAAATAATAAAAAAAATAATAAACACCGTCACGCCTGTATTCTCCAAGCGGGGGTGGCAGAGGTGTACTGTGTACACCCACTTTTAATCGACGATGTTAGGTCCCATGTAATAGGGGGCGAGTGTATTGCCTATTTCGATAGAAAAACTACATTTGTCTGGCCTAGGATTTGAACGCAGTGTGAATCGTGTCTAAGAAATCACCGTCATGTATTTCTCCAGGTGTGTGACCCCGTTATTATAAGGGACTCTTCCGTATTTCGTCACGGGAGTTCGTCGACCTCTTTTGACGGGTTTTATCACGACATACCGTTGATAAGGGTCAGATAAAGATTGCTTAATGTTACATTAACAGCTCGTTAAATTTGTAAAAAAGATAATAACAATCTTGAGAAAGTTCAAATTAATAACATTTGATGTTTTATTGCTCCCCTACAATCATTAAACTTTTTTTTAATGATGTCACCCCACACGTGGATAATTTGTGTCGTGGTGAACGTACGTTCCCTATCATAGGTTACCCTAACCTAAACTATGATAGTCAACGTACGTTCACTAATATAGATATTGCAGATGCTCAGTGGTTAGAAACGACGCGTCGGCTTAGCGCGTCGAATCCCACTCGAAACGATAATTTTTCGTTCTATTTAGAAATAGGTGGTCGACTTCTTTGGTGATCCAGTGGCGCAAAGAGCGGTAATCGATCACAAGATCCTGGGTCCGAGAGTCAAGTGACTTACGTTAGTGAGTGAACACAGCACACTCAAATCAAATCATTAACTTCGTGTACATAGGTAGATATGAGCTTAGGTGTTAACATTATAATAGGCCATTCCATGTACTGCCATACAGCATACGAAATCATCAATTAGCAATTAAGAATATTAAATTATAATGGAATAAGATCCTCTTTCGGAGCCCAAGATTCTTTGGAATATCTTGGGCTTCGTCCGAAACTCAGATGGAAGTTGGAGAGTCAGCAATAACGCCAAAATCGAAGAACTCATGGCTGGCCCTAATATCATAGGAGAGATTAAAGTGTACACACTCTGATGGCTTGGCCACATTCCAAGAATGGGAGAAGACCATAGTGTAAAGAAGGCCTATCTGGGCCGACCAATTGGCCGCCGACCGGTTGGTCATCCCAGGTATCGACGGAAGGAGATGGTTGAGGCGGATCTGCGTGAGCTCCAAGCCGAAGACTGGCAGGGAAACGCGCAGAACCGTGAGAAGTGGTTTAGTATTAGTAATGGAATAAGATAAAATATAAGTTAATGTCATTAAATTAATTTATATAATAATATAATATTAGCCCTGCAGCCTTAATATTTAGGCCATAGTTAATTAAATTAACACTTTATTATAGATATGAGGATACATAGGAGGCTTTTCTTTGATAGAGCGGTTTTACATTTATAAAGGCATATCATGCCACTGCCACTGGCACTCTCATTTAAGTAATATAGGCGTAAAAGTATGTATTAAGATTTTTAAAAGCTTTTATTTAGCTTGCGATATTTGTTAGTTTGTTGGTTTAGGTCAAACTTTGCAAGCTAAATTAGAATCACTTGCTCTTATCCTAAGGGGTTGAAATTTGATATGGTGGTTCAGTTCCGATGATAATGCATTGTTATAGTGAGCATGCCCTGATTGTATGCCCAGGATTGGCTCCAGTCGAAGGTATTCCTCAACGGTCATCAGCGTAGACACGAAATTTTGTATACACATTTAATAGTGGTTGCCAGGGGAAAAATATAATCAGATTAATGATTACAATTGAATTTGGTAATATTTAATCATGATTCAAGAATAAAAGTATAATCGTCATCGTTGAAGATTACAAAATGTAATTGTAATCGTTAATCATTAAAACACCATCACGCCTATATTCCCCAACCGGGAGTGGTTAATCTGATTACATTTTTCTCATCTCTGGTCGTTTCAAATTGCACCACTACCTGCTATATAAAAGCGTGTTATAAAAAAAGTATATTTATAATAAAATTCTATATCATCACGCCAGATCCCTTGCAGGGTACGCAGAGAGTATAGAGTTCCAACAGGTTCTTTCCTAACATAACTCTGGGTTCCTCCACTCCCAAATAAAATTATTATAAATATTTTTTGTTACAATGAGTCTGGCGTAATTTTTAAAATCGTATGATTTTAAAAACAATAATTTTTACGTTAATTGTTGCGTTACTATGTATGTGTCTTCACCTTTAAGTGCTAGTAAAGATTTCACCTGCGCCTACGCAGTTTATCATTGTGCGTAAATTTACATAGGTAAGTGTAATTTTATGTCTGTTTTATGATATTAGAAATCACCGGGTCTCGGTTGAGCGATCTGTGTCTGATTTACAATGTCGGTCTGGTCACGAATTGTGAAGCAAAATGTTGACTTGAGTTAATCTATACTAATAATAAGAGCCCTGTTAAGAAACTGTCCCACTGTTGGGCACGGGCCTGCTCTTAAACTGACAGGGTTTAGGCGATAGTTCACCTCGCGGGGCCAGTGCTATTTGATAAACTTCACACACCTCCGAGAAACTCTTAGGCATGCAGGTTTCCTCACGATGTTTTCCTTCACCGTTAAAGCAAGTGATAGTTAATTTTTTGTGCGCACATGTTTTCATAAAGACAGAGGTGCGTGCCTGGGTTTGAACTTGTGACCTCTGATGTTGCAGTTCAACGATCTAACCACTAGGCTATCACTGCTTCTATACTATCCTCGTTATATTATTAATGTGAAAGCGCGGACTAAGTCGCGAGCAGAAACTAGTAATATTTTAAAGAGGAAAGATTTGTTTGTTTGTAATCGACAGACTTAATAATTCTCTTGCATTTTTTTATTTTAAAGAAATCAGCCCCCTCTAGGATTTATTACTGTGTCGTGGGTGCGTTTAAAAACATGAAAATTCACATATACAAACACCCAGACCGAAACAAATAATTGTGAGTGACTCTTTGACGCAGTGGCCCGAGCGGCATAAGTTAATAACCACTGCGCCAAATCCTCCGTCAAACTAAGTTGGTCCGTCATAGTAGTTTCACCATTAGTAAGCTACATTATTCAGAATTAACATAACTAGGCTATATTGTATTTCAGTACTTATAAGATCACAGCCTGAGGTAATGATATTTTTAATAATCCATAAAGATATTACAAAATAAACGCGTGTGCAGCCACGTTGTAACGGCTAGTGTTTTATAAGTTTTTTGTTGATAGGCAGAAGTTCCAGAAGTGGTGGACAATTCTTTTTTTAAGCAGCCATTATCGTACCACCGTTAGGCAAAGGCTTCCCTTCACACAGGACAGTATTGGGAATATGTAAACACAAATCTACTAATGACAACACTATGCATAATAGATGTCAACCCTTCTATATAATCTGTGCTTCCGCCTTGGGCTCGCTCTCTGTGCAATTGTCTTTTCTCAGTGCTATTTTTAAATATAGTTATATCGTTTTGCTAATAGCGATATTTATCTATCCTCTACAGACAGTTCTATTTAATAAAATCGAAGGCTCAATCAATTATTCCTGTATTAGACCAGGGATAAATCCATGTATTAGACATTTCGAATAGGGCCTGTATTCAATCATTATGCGAAATTTAATAAACATAATTATGAAGACACGACACAAACAGTACCTTGTTATGGCGTCGCATCGCTTCCTGTTAGTACAACGTTGCTCAAGATAAACATCATTAACTTGTGTAAACTGCGTTTGTAGCACCGAGTGGATAGTAAGGGTGTTCCAATATTTGACTATAATATACTACTCTGTGTGTGTGACTGATCTACGCTGTTCGCCTTGGGGCGTTTACAGCTTCACCTGACAATAGGGCGAGCGTGCAACCACTACGATCGAGCCAGAAAGGCAAGGGGGCAATTGCCACAAGGGTACCTTAATGAGGAACGACCTTGGTTTGTAGTCGCTATGGGGTTGGCATATACTAAGTGTCTCGCCGTGGTTCTCAGCACCGGCCGGCGCACAAGGGATTTTTCGACCTCGCCGGCGAGATCCGAAAGAAGGATGTAAGAGCATTGGAAGGGTCGGTGAGAACATGCCGCGGACGGCGGTAGCGGCTGATAGAAGAGGATTATACAGATTATACACACCGGCCGTGGCTAGTGGGACAAGACACAAGTCCCGGATTTTGTCTGCCTAGGCGTGTGAGTACCAAGAGATAACCACGAAGAAAATGTAAAAAGGAGATGGCGTTATTAGATTTCCATGTAAAATCAAGCGTGTCTCTGCATAGGGTGGCGCGGGTTGAAGAGGACTTTACATTTGCTATCTAGCTGAGAGTGACAGACTGACGCAAACCACGCCCATCGCGATAGCGTCAAAGCCTATTTGGAAGACACTATGCACAGTTGCTTTAGCCGACTCCTGTATATATTTCCTTTGTGGAGATAACCGCCTTGTTTCACATGCTAGCGTGGCATGACAAAAGTTTGGCACAAGAAAACTCGTTTTAAGCATTGTATTGTCGTATATACAAGATAATTATGAGTTCTGTTGGTAGGTGTTTACATGAAGTTGCGGCCAAGATCTTCTAAAGCAGGGAAATGATTCACAAACGGTCACTAATCTTAAACTAACCGAGTCGAACGCTGCTTAACCTTGGCGATCGCTTCCACTAAGCGTTATGAGCTATTCGTTGGCTTCAGTCCCATTATGTATTACGTTATAAGCAGGTGTGTTATTAATTAGGCAGTAGGTACAGTCGACCCCGAAACCACCTACATAATTGAACATTAAAACAAATGTAATTTGCACACAATAACCTATAATCCAAACAGAGACAGACAGACGCATATAATAGATATTAATATAAATTTGATTGGCTGTCTCATCGGTCTAATAGAATTTGACAGCTGGCGATCACGAGGTGCTGAGTTCGAATCCTAGATTGAATAAAGAGATATTGAAGTTTCTTCTTCTTCTTCAGCCGAAAGACGCCATTCGAGCCACTGCAGGACAAAGGCCTCCCCTAAAGACCGCCACAACGACCGGCTTTGTGCTGTACGCATCCAACTTCTACCCGCGACCTTCACCAGGTCATCAGTCCATCTTGTAGGGGGCCTACCCACTCCACGTTTTCCGGTACGTGGTCGCCATTCGAGAAACTTTCTGCCCCAACGCCGTCAGTTCTACGAGCGATGTGCCCCGCCCACTGCCACTTAAGTTTAGCAATTCTGAGTGCTATGTCAGTGACTTTCGTCCTCCTGCGGATCTCCTCGTTTCTGATTCGATCCCGCAGGGTAACTCCGAGCATAGCTCTCTCCATCGCCCTTTGGGTGACCTTGAGCCTTCTTATGAGGCCCATCGTAAGCGACCATGTCTCAGTGCCGTAAGTCATCACTGGCAACACACACTGGTCAAAGACTTTTGTCTTGAGACACTGCGGAATTTTGGACGAGAAGATGTTACGTAGCTTCCCGAACGCCGCCCAACCGAGCTGGATTTGACGATTGAGCTCTTTCTCGAAGTTGGACCTACCTAATTGGATTCTTTGTCCCAGGTATATATAATCGTCAACAACTTCGAGCGTAGAGTCTCCAACCTTTATAGAAGTTGGTACTACATGGACGTTTGACATGATCTCCGTCTTGTCCATGTTCATTTTAAGACCTACTTGTTGAGAGACTCTACTGAGGTCATCGAGCATGGCACTGAGGTCTTCCAGGGTATCCGCCATGAGCAAGAAGTTGAAGTTTATCTATATAAATTTTTTTTTTAAAAACACCAACTGGCACCGACTTCCACCATTTATTGTTTGCTTTTTAGATAACTTAAGTTCCTTTTTAATAAGTTTAAAATAAAATTAAAAGCTCAAGTCATCATCAGGCCCTGGTTACAATTTATCCTACTAATATTATGGATGTGAAAGTTTGTATATTTAAATGTTTGTTACTCAATTACGCAAAAACGGCTGAACGGATTTAAAGGAACGAAATTTGGCACACCGATAGTTTATTAACTAGATTAACACATAGAATACTTTTTATCCCGGAAAAATGTTAAGTTCTTTCTAAACTCAGCACGGACAAAGTCGCGGGCAGGAACAAGTCTATCCAAAACCTACTAATTAAGTCTATTCCAATAACCCCAAACACGATATCTCTGCTGTAAGCTGGTGAGGAGTTGAATATCCTGCTGATTCCAAATAATGCTGCAGCATCAGGTCAAGGTGACCATGTGATTTTAATATCCAGAGACCGGATTATATGCATTTTCATGTTGCATATGCTTTTACATATTTAGCCCCTTTTCCCCCGTTATTGCATATTTTAACTAAAACTAGTGATAATGCATATATTCATGCTATATTTACAATATTTTAAAAATTTACAAGACCGGGCTTTATGTAGAGACGTCGTTCCTCATCGCACTTGAATGACTGTTTAATAAAATCGAAATATCTTATAACTAACAAACCGGCTTCCCACGGGAGAATTGTACAAAAAACCTTTCTCTTGAATGACTTCGTCCATTGGTGAAAACCGTATGGAAATCCTTTTGGTAGTTATTGAGTTTATCGTGTTCAGACAGACAGACGCGGCGGACTTTGCTTTATAGATAGATAGAGATTACTGTGTTTTCTTTTATTTATTATTTGGTTTTGCATATATTGACATGACTGACATGACATGACATTGACTGCCTCGTTGGTCTGGTGGCAAAGCGCATCGCTTTGTGATCACGAGGTCCTGGGTTCATATCCTAGGTCGGACAAATGTAGTTTTTCTAACGAAAAATTCCCAGTATGAGTCCGGAGTCTGGAATTGTGCCCGGTATATGGCAATAGGCTCGCCCCCTATTACATGGGACCTAACATTGTCGGCGAAACGTGGGTGTACTCAGTACACCTCTGCCACCCCCTCTGGGGAATATAGGCGTGACGATATATTGACATTTTTCAGTCATGTTTTAATAATTTTTCATGCATATTTCGAGGTTGTTATGTTATATGGAGCATATATTCCGGTTTATAGTAATATTACTTAAGTCATAATATGCCTACTAAATTTAGAATCGATTAGACCAGTAAAAGTGGCTCACATCCCTTCAACAACTAGAAAAGAGCTGATGATCTTCAAACGGTCGGACAGATTATCTTGAATCATACAAAGCTAAGAACATTCTCCATCAAGCCACCTTCCAAACAAAAAAATCTAATTTAAAATCGGTTACACAAATCTATGTATCTATTTATCTCATCACACCAGATCCTTTCGGGTTAGGCAGAGAGTGCAGAGATACACGTTAAGCTTATAACACCCCTTTTTCTGCGTCGGGGGCTTAAATTTTTATTCCACTATGGTTACATACTATTGCTGGTGAGTGTAATAAAGCTTCATACGAGTAACTAGCCTTAATGACGTCAAACGGTCGAGTATGGGCTATCGGCGACCGCGATCACCATCGAAGGAAGTCAACAGATGTATTGAATTACACAGTGCCATTAACGGCACGGAGGAAGTGAGTTGTCAGTTTAAGTCACGCCTTAACTGTAGGGTTGGCCCTTAATGACCCAAAAAAGGTTTAAAGAAATTAAATCGCCAAATAAAAGCAATCACGTAATTATTGGGACTTTTTTTCTAGTAGAAAAAAGCCACTTCACTTTGATGTAATAGTGATAATAGGATAATTGAGACAAAATTATCAAATTATCGTATAGTAATATAGACAATAATGTCAAATAATTTCTGGAAATCAGCTGTCAAATTCGGGCCTTGGCTACCGTTATTGGCGAAAAAACTATAACGACAAATGTTAATTTCTTTCTGGTACCCCAAGTCTTCTGTCGAATTTGTATGACAATTGTCATATTGTGTGAAAAATTCGACAAAGTTTGTTACTCAATTTTTTATGAAACAGTAACTAGTCATGTTGTCATCTATCATTGATTATCGTCTCTTTTATTTAACAAGACCGCCGGATTACGGCAAAAGATTTCTCTTAAGAGGGACTTCATTTTGGAGAAATTAGTAGGTGGTAATCATACACGCATTTATACACGTAATCAAACACATATCCATAATTACATACACCTCAGTTACTCTAGCTATTCTTCCGGTATTTGAAAAAGTTATTTAACAATATCTGGTCTTTAAAATTACCTGACTTATTTTCACTTTTAAGCCTAAGTTATATCATACAAATCTTAAGTTATGCGCGACACATGAAGGTTTACGAAACGCTTTCACCAACCCTATAGTTACATAAAGCCGTGCGCACATAGTTTAAAAACGCATTATACGGGTGACGAGTAATGCATTCAGTAAGTGTCTCCACGCCCTTGCATTGTTCAGCTTTCTATGGAGTTAGTCATAGATTTCACGTGAGGGGTAGGCAGGGACATGATGCATATATTTAATGTAACTATTTATAGCATCACGCCGAATCCCTTGCGCAAACGTGATCGAGGTTCTGATCCTAGCGGGGTAATAGTGCCTTAATTATAAGACCCCATATTTTGTCATGTTCTCACATCTCCTATATCTCCATATATCTTCCATATTAACTTTGGTCCCAGATGTTGTGTTTATAGACATTGAACACACCAGCAGTATGAAATTTTCATAAAGATATTTGTAAAAAACACGAAAGGATTTTACAGACAATTATAGCCATCGTTCCATTGAACCAGTCAAGAGTCTCCGTAATCGTCGAGGGTGTACGGGACGAACTATGAGAGTGGAAGAAGACAGAGGGTTCTGTACGGAAGCAACTTGTTGGAAATATGTAATCTCTGTCTAAACCGCAACTGATCTCGCGTGATTAAGTAGATACATAGATTTAAGAACCATTGTTTAAATTTTCTCAAAGCTAACTTATTCTGCATTAGTCATTTCTTCGCCGTAGGAGTGCTTCAGCAAATAGATGGTGGTGCCTTAAATAATCAGGATTTTAAACAAAAAAAAACATTTTTTAACAAGAACGTTACAGCTACGGCTAAATGGACACAAAAATGATATTCTGTCAAGAATACAGAGAGAGTGAGATAAAAAGGTATATCGATCGGAAATACCACTTCAAGTAGGTTATAAAATAAATAAATACCGTCACGCCTATATTCCCCAAGCGCGTATCAGAAATGTACATTGTACCATGTACTAAAAAGCGAGACTTTAAAAAGATTGCTATATACTGGGCACTATTCCAGATTTCGTACTGATAAAGAGAATATTTCTACAGAAAAACTAGATTTTGCCTGAAATACCTCGTTATACGTTTATTATTCTTCACTAGACCAACGAGGCAGTAGGTTATTTCTTTGTATAAACTAACTGAAAGCAATTCAGGACAATCGTTATTGAGGTTCTAGTATGTCGGACTGCCATATTGAATCGGAACGCCAAAAGTTATTTGTCACTAACAATTAATGCTTAATGAATTTAGCACACAAACGGTGCGCACGCGCCGGCTATGGCGAGTATTGAATGGGAGCGTTGTCCTGCGCTTCCTTGATCGAAGATAAAGCCGCCATTTATGTCCCCCCTCGATTATGGGGGGGCATTGTTGAGTCAACAATAAGTTTCGTAGACAGCCTTATAGGGAAAAGATAGATAAATAAATGAACAATGTCACGCCTATATTCTTCAGGCAAACGTGTACTGAGTACACCCACTTTTAGCCGACGATGTTAGGTCCCATGTAATAGGGGGCAAGCTTATTGGCATATACCACAGTTCCAGACTCTGGACTCATACTGGTAATTTTATGTTAGAAAACCTACATTAGTCCGATCTAGGCTTTCAACCCAGGACCTCGTGATCACAAAGCGGTGCACTTTGCCACTAGATCAACGAGGAAGTCAGGGTGGCAGATAAATAGGTATAAAAATACATCGTCTCGCCTATATTTCACAAGCGCGGGTGGTATAGGTTTACTGTGTACACCCATTATGCGCTGACGACAACTACATACATTAGACTTTGTACGGTTCCAAACTATATCAATATTTCTACTTCTTTCGAAAGATGTCCACTGCAGAACAAATGTCTCACCCAAAGGCCCATGGGATTGTCTGCTTACTGAGAAATTTTACGAAATTCGATAAGCTATTTAAACTATTTATTTTCGCTACAACAGAAAAGAAAATAAAAGTCGAAATAACTAGAACTTAACTTGCTTCAGTATGTGTAGTAACAAGAGAACCAGCTCAGTGTTCGTTGTGCTTCACGGACAGCACTGATTTCCAGCTGGTCCCTGCCATCATCATAGTACAACAAATCAAGGAGTAAACGCACACGCAGACAATACAATGGTCAAACTAAAATCAGAGTTGGGCAAAAATTAATCGTGAAAAACTTAAGTTGCAATTAATATATTTCGGATTTCGTCGAAGCTTCTTTGTGGCTTCAAAGTACCCGAGGTTTCGAGTGCTCTACAGCACCCATGATCACGGAAGGGACTGAGGCGATTGACGTACAAAAGTCATTGTTATTTTGGCGTACCTCAGGGGGATAAATTTAATTGCAAATGAACATTCAATTGATTGATCCTGCAATTGAAAAATGCCCAACACTGACTAAAATTGACAATACAGTTAAAGTCTAAGGGAAATAACACTTATTCCGATATAAAACACAAGGCAGAACTAATATAAGATAAGATTTAGTCCGACCACCGACCGACAGATTTAGTGTTGCTCAAATGCAAGACCAAAAATGAGACTAAACCGAGTCTTGGTCTTCGCCTCGCATCAGTCACCTGGTCTTGGTCTTGAGCAAGAGTCTTGCACTGATCGAATGCTTCTTATCAATATATACATATGTTCTTACAAAATGTTATAATGAGTGTCGATTCAGATTTTATAAAAGATGCAATTAGCAACAAAACAAAGAGCTCATTAGATTTTTATATTATTTTAGGTTGAAAAGGATTAATTAGTCAGGTACCTACTTCTACGAACCTACCTACTGTATCAAATAATTAACTTACCTTGATCTCTCTCAATTCTTATAAGAGATGGGTCGAAATATCTGTTATGGGTCGAAGTGATATGATATGTATGGGTCGTCGCGTTAGGAACTGCGAGTAGCTTGGTGGTACCAAGCTACTCGCAAGTCTCGCGGAATCAGTCTTGGTCTTGGTCAAGTCTTGCAAGGTCGGTCTTGGTCTTGCTAAAATTAGGTGATCTAGGCCTTGCAAAAATTCAAGACCAAGACTGACTTTGGGCAACACTACCTACGATTCAAAGCCAGATCCTTATGATTGCCAACAGCACTATGAAACACTAGACAACAAGCCAGACAGGTATTCATTCAAATTTAAACCACACGGTAACAATTCAACAGAAATCGTCTTCGGTTCGAGTTTACTGGGTCACGGGTTTAACCTTGCGGTTTAACTTAAGTAAGTAATGTGTTATAATTAAATGTGACTGCCGTCTATTGTTATGTTACATCGATTAACTTGATTTGCATGTCTTCACGACCGCAACTTCCAAGGGCTTGACAGAGATTATTACTCGTGTGCATTGATGCTGAAAGTATTTTTCGGACTTCATTAAGGTATTTTTGATTTTTAAGTTTCCGACGTTGAGTGGTTTGCATCACTCATGGTCACGGGAAGGACTGAGGTGTTAGACGTCCAAAAAGAATAGTTGTTCCGGGTTATCCTCCAACTTCTTAATTATTATCTGTTGGTCCGATCTACGCAGAATGAGCTCACGGTGTCTTGAGGTCTTGTGGTGTTTGGCTTGGATTGGATTTAATTAATTACATTGAATACCGGACCCCAAGTCGATAGATGCACCAAATTAAGATTTCAATAGCTCTGTTCAACCTACCTATTCAGTTTTTAAAAGCATCCTTCACAAAGTCATCGGTCCATCTTGTAGGGGGGCTGTAGAATGCGAGTATTTTGTTTCTACCATAAATAAGTTAAGTTCCTCCAGTGGGGGTGGCAGATGTGTACTATTCCTTCTTTTTCTTTTTTTTAAAAAACGTACTCCCACACTAGAATTTATGTACCTGTATCGTGGGTGCGTCTAAAAACATGAAAATGTACTTACACAAATACCCAGACCGAAACAAATATTTGTGGGTCACACAAAGATTTGTCTCGTGCGGGAATCGAACCCGCGACTATTCGAGGGAGGAGCGACTTAAGCTCTTACACTCTCTCCACTGCACCAAATCGTCCGTCGATTTGTCGTACTGTACCCACTTTTCGCCGAAGATGCTAGGTCCCATGTAATAGGGGGCGAGCCTATTGCTATATGCCAAGTAATTATTCTATCATGGGACTTTTTCTGTCTAAAAATTACACTCTGTCAGACCTAGGATTTAAAGTGCGTCATGATCGTTACTATGGTATTTTCATATAGGATGGGTAGTGACCATTCTAATTGCCAAACGAAATTATACTTTAAATAATGGCAATAGATGGCATGACCCGTTTCTTTAGTTATGGTTTTATCTGTCTATCTATATCATCACGCCAGATCCCTTACGGGGTAGGCAGAGAGTACATAGTTCCAACAGGCTCTTTCCTTACATACCTCTCTGGTTTCCTCTACTCTCATAGTTCGTCTCATACACGCCTTATAATATCAGCCTATACTGCCCACTGCTGGACAAAGGCCTTCTCTCACAAATCGAGGTGAGAGAGATTAGGTCATACTCCACCACGCGGACCCAGTGCGGATTGGCGGAGGCAGGTTTGTGGCCACCCGCTGTTGGAACTTATCAAGCCGCCTTTTAAGGCTTCCAACTCGGCTTAACGACTACCACATTAAGTGGTAGCCGGGACCAACGGCTTCACGTGCCTTCCGAAGCCCGGAGACGCTCGAATATGAAAATGCCACAAATGGTCACCCATCTCGGGCCGACCGAGTGTTTAACCTTGGTAATCGGTAAGAACACCGCGGTTGCACAGCGCTATCAGCGCCTCTGTTTTATGCCTTAACACCATTGAAATAAATATTATTTTCGTTAGGCAATTAGAACTGCCATACCCTTACTATGTGAAATATACTATAGACCAACGAAGTAGTCATGTCTTTATAAAAATGTCGCTTGACTATTGTCACTTACTCTAGTAGAGTAAGTGACAATAGTCAATCATTTGAGACAATAACTAACTAATAACCATAGGACGGCCCGTCAGCGCGTTGTGAAAGCTAATTGTGTTGTCTGTCTGTTTGTTTGACCTCGTGCTCGCGACCTCTCCTTCTGTTTGCGGGTCGCGCGATTGCGGTGAAACTGAGCTTATGTGGATTACTTGCTTTAGATATAGGGCTGTATATACCGGAAAACTGAAAACTAAATTTGTCTTATTCAGAAAGAAAGAAAGAATTGGTAGAAAGAACTGGAAACAAAGGTTGGATCCCTAGATGAGATATCTTTGTGTGACCCATAAATATGTATCCGCCCACTAGAATCCACATTTAAGATTCACAGGCAGATCCATGGAGTTTGTTTCGGTCTGGATGTATGTGCATTTGAATTTTATGTTTGTAAATGCACCTTTATATTAGCCCTGTTAAGAAACTGTCCCACTGCTGGGCACGGGCCTCCTCTCAAACTGAGAGGGTTTATTTTTTTTATTTTTTTTTATTTTATTCATTTTAGGAAAACTAACAGTTAACAAAGAACAAGTATGGCTTAAGTAGTAAATGCTGAAGGCCAATTATAAGTTTCCACAAATAATTACAACATGAATATAGCACGGCAGAACATAAAGTGACGATAAAACTTTAGGCCATCACGCTGGCCTAGTGCGGGTTGGCGAACTTAACATACCATCGAGAAACTCTTAGGCATGCAGGTTTCCTCACGTTGTTTTCCTTCACCGGTAAATCATGATATAATTATTTTTATAATACGCACATGCTTTCGAAAAGACGGATGTGCGTGCCTGGGTTTGAACCCGAGACCTTTGACTTTGCAGTCCAAGGGTCTAACCACTAGGCTATCACTGCTTATGCTAAATGCACCTACAACACAGGAATTCAGAGTTCGTTTTTTTACAAAAACTAATTATTACTACTTCGTTGGTCTAGTGGCAAAGCGTATCGCTTTGTGATCACGAGGTCTGGGGCTCAAATCCTAGGTCGGATGAATGTAGTTTTTCTAACGAAAAATTCCCAGTATGAGTCTGGAGTCTGGAATTGTGACCGGTATATGGCAAATAGGTACCCTATTACATGGGACCTAACATCGTCGGCGAAAAGTGGGTGTACTTAGTACACCTCTAGCACCCCCCCTTGGGGAATATATAGGTGTTACTAATTATTATAGTTTCTTCTATCTATCTATTATTTATTTATTAGGGATTAACAAACAGTTACACATTGCTTATTACTCAAAAATTCTATATATCTATATCATTATGCCATATCCTTTGCGGGGTATGCAAAGAGTGTAGAGTTCCAACAGGTTCTTTCATTATATACATCTCTGGCTTTCTCCACTCTCATAGTTTGTCTTACGACGACTCTTGATTTGCCAGACTTCTTTAATTCTCTACTAAGTGTCTAGTTAATAGCTTAAGCCGCTCCCCCACTTGATAGAGTAGTCGCGGATTCGATTCTCGCACGAGACAAATCTTTGTGTGTCCCACAAATATTGGTTTCGGTCAGGGTATTTGTGTATGTGAATTTCGTATTTGTAAACGCACTCACGATACAGGAATAATTCATAGTGTGGAGCTAC
Organism: Phalera bucephala; assembly: GCA_905147815.2. Classification (NCBI taxonomy): domain Eukaryota; kingdom Metazoa; phylum Arthropoda; class Insecta; order Lepidoptera; family Notodontidae; genus Phalera; species Phalera bucephala. Next base: position 1,454,595 of record LR990627.1, read on the forward strand.
ATTTACTGTTAGAACTCTGTAACCCAGAAGTCTATATGGTGAGTCTTCGTATTAAATTTTGATCTAAAAATGAAGTTTGTTTCAAAGCTTTATAATATTTACCATTATAATGTAAAACAATACGTTTTTGTGTACACTCACGTCAATAATGGCGGTGGCGAGTGCGCAGATGTTTCGAGAGAATGACAACCGAGACGAAACGACAGCCGTGTTGTGACAGCGACTTGCGTATGCGCATACTGCTAGTTTTGAGATTTTAGCGTATAGGAAGCTATATAGAAGCTAAGTCATACTCTTCATAAATATAGACGCTTAAACAATTTGGGTTTTTGTTTCGAAAAATTTTTACTAGAAGTCTGGAGTCTAAAATCGTGTCGATATAACGGCCATAGGGTTGCCCCTTACTAAGGTTAAGCAATGTTTGGTTCGGTCGGTCTGAGAAGGGTGAATCTTTGTGGCGGTCTCATATACGAGCGTCTTCGTGCTTTGGAAGTCACGTCAATACACTGATCCCGGTTACCGCCTAATAGTAGTCGTTAAGCAAAGTTGGAAGTTTTATAGGCTTGATAATGTCGAACAGCAGATAGCACAAACTTGCTTCCATCAATCCGCACAGCGTCCGCGCGGAAGGGTGAACCCAGCAGTGGAACAGTATAGACTTATTTTTTATTTTTATTTAAATAACTGTTGGAACTCTGTACTCTATGCCTACCCCGCAAGCTCACTATAGAGTATTTGCTTGCGGTGGCTGTCTGGCGCGGGTCACTCCCTTCCCTCCAATGTAGTAGAGGGGAGTGATGGCTATTCCAGTAGTCATACTCGTGAACGGGTGCTGCTTGTGGGGACTGGTCCATCTGGAATCCTTTAAATACTCTTTATAAATAACATCATTAGTCTAATATTTCAGTCACACGTCATCACACTGAAGCTAGATCGTAAACTATTTAATTGTAACCTAAACATTATATCCACACTATATGATTGAAAAAAAAGAGAATTACATAAAAAAGACAAGTCCGCTGAGTTTCTTCGCCGGATCTTCTCAGTGGAAGCCGCATTCCGTTCCGGTGGTAGATTAGAAGTTAAATTAGATTTAAAAAAATTGTAAATTGACTATTTGTAAGCACCCCCGCGGGGCTAATACAAAAAAAAACTATTTGAGTTTGAGTTCAAGGGATCTGACATGATGATATAGATAGATAGATTTAAATAGCCACATATTATTAGCTTATCATTTGCAGTGCGTAGATGTCTTCACTAATCGTATACAGAGTGTAACGTTTATATTCAGTTAGAGATGCGTAAATGTTACAAAACTGTTTTAGTTAAGAGCTCAGTAATGGTTACAGATTGCAATAAACAGCTGAGTGTTTTAATAAAATAATAATGTGCTTAGGTATAATATTATACCTGGAAGGCAAAGTGCGGTGACACCTAGGTTTCACCGACTACGACCTACACGTCAGCTAAAGCCGAAGCGCGGTTTTAGAAGTTTGTAACAGAAGTCATATTATGAAAAAAGTCGCTTTATCTATAAATTACGTCACATGAATTTTATAATTTTCGGAGCCTTCTCCCGTCCTTGTCACAGGTGGCCAAAGGACATTGTTCCGCGCCCATACATGATATGTCCCAGAACTAGAAAAAAATACTTGTATGATTTTACATCTCCCATAAATTCTCTTAAGGCATTTATTATTAAACGGACAAGCGGGGGAATCGCAATATTGCACAAAAAGTATTAGATTTTGAGGTTATAATTCAGTAGCCATTAATACATATGAGGTTATATTGTGTGTGACATTCAGTAAAGATGTCGGCGACTTACATATAAGTACTTACAATACTTTGAAATATTCGTTTTAGATTGCAAATTGTCCGTTAGATACGGATATTTGCCATTATTTTAATAAAATATATAAATAATAATGGCCTGGGACAAATGTTTGTTGGTTCTGGGGCATCTTTCGCCAATGTCCTTTATTTAACACTTGAGTTAGACCTGGCATGACATATTTTTTATTATAGAAAAGTACTTACAATACTTTGAAATATTCGTTTTAGATTGCAAATTGTCCGTTAGATACGGATATTTGCCATTATTTTAATAAAATATATAAATAATAATGGCCTGGGACAAATGTTTGTTGGTTCTGGGGCATCTTTCGCCAATGTCCTTTATTTAACACTTGAGTTAGACCTGGTATGACATATTTTTTATTATAGAAAAGTACTTACAATACTTTGAAATATTCGTTTTAGATTGCAAATTGTCCGTTAGATACGGATATTTGCCATTATTTTAATAAAATATATAAATAATAATGGCCTGGGACAAATGTTTGTTGGTTCTGGGGCATCTTTCGCCAATGTCCTTTATTTAACACTTGAGTTAGACCTGGCATGACATATTTTTTATTTTAGAAAAGTACTTACAATACTTTGAAATATTCGTTTTAGATTGCAAATTGTCCGTTAGATACGGGTATTTGCCATTTTTTTAATAAAATATATAAATAATAATGGCCTGGGACAAATGTTTGTTGGTTCTAGGGCATCTTTCGCCAATGTCCTTTATTTAACACTTGAGTTAGACCTGGCATGACATATTTTTTATTATAGAAAAGTACTTACAATACTTTGAAATATTCGTTTTAGATTGCAAATTGTCCGTTAGATACGGATATTTGCCATTATTTTAATAAAATATATAAATTATAATGGCCTGGGACAAATGTTTGTTGGTTCTGGGGCATCTTTCGCCAATGTCCTTTATTTAACACTTGAGTTAGACCTGGCATGACATATTTTTTATTATAGAAAAGTACTCGTATTAAAAAGAAATGTAATTACTACTTTTGAACAAACTAGTTTCATGAAATAAAACTAATTTTTCGGATTTTATCGCGGTTTAATTTTTATTTTTAAGTTCCCGACGTTTCGAGTGCTTTGCAGCACCCATGGTCACGGGAGGGACTGAGGTGTTAGACGTCCAAAAGGCATAGTTGTTCCGGGGTACCCTCAAACTTCTTAATTATTTTTGTTGGTCCGATCTACGCAGAATGAGCTCACGGTGTCTTGAGGTCTTGCAGTGTTATGCTTGGTTTTGGATTTGATTATATTAATTACCGGATCCCAAGTCGATGGAAGCACCCAGCCATCTTCTCTATTAAAATTAGGATGTTTTTTAATTTCAATAGCCTCGCGAACCATCCTTGGTAGGAATCGGTGTTCTTTTACGAGGATTTGTGGTCTATCAAATCTGATGTTATGGCGGGTGCGGTCAAGGACATGTTCACAGACTGCAGACTTCTTTGAGCGACGGTGTTTTAGGTCAGCTATGTGCTCTTTAACCCGAGTTTTTATCGGTCTTTTTGTTTGTCCTATATAAGAGAGACCACATTCACAATCAAGCTTGTATACTCCTGCATCTTGTAGAGGGATGTGACACTTGACAGCTGGTAAAAATTGACTGATCTTCTTCGGCGGCTTATAAAATGTTTTAATTGAAGCACGCTTCAAGATGTAGCCAATCTTGTCCGTGACTCCTCTCATGTAAGGTAGCACAGCAGGGAGACGCTCGACTGTGGCTGGTTTCACTCGGTCACTGTGACGTTGGCGTGGGACTCGAAGCTTATTGTCGTGCAGGACTTGCTTGACATGTTGAAGCTCGGCAGCCAGATGTTTCTTGTCACAGATCCCTTGTGCTCTCTGAAACAAAGATTTACCAACAGTAGCTAACTGTGTTGGATGGTGGTGAGATTCACCGTTTAAGTACCTATCAGTATGGGTCTTCTTTCTATAAACCGTATGGCTTAAGGTGTTGTTCGGGTTACGGATTACTAAGACATCCAGGAAAGCTAGGGAATTGTTTGCCTCCAACTCCATTGTGAACTGAATTTTAGGGTTAATGGAGTTAAGATGATTTAGGAATACAGTTATTTTGTCGGATGGTAATATTGTGAAAGTATCATCTACGTACCGCTTGTAGAAACTTGGGTTTACAGGTGATGTACGAAGGGCTTTCTCCTCAAAGTCTTCCATGAATATATCGGCAACAATGGGAGATACAGGGGAGCCCATCGCCACGCCATCTACTTGCTTGTAGAACTGCTCCTTCCACAGTAAGTAGCCAGATGTAAGGCAGTGTCTCAATAGTTCTGAGTATTCCGCTGGCATGTTATTCTCCGCTAGTTTCCTTTCTACAATTTCGACACAGTCTTGTACAGGTAGGCATGTGAATAGTGACTGGACATCGAAACTGACCATAGTTTCATTGTCAGTAAGATGTAGATTTTTGATCTCACTAACAAAATGGTATGAATCCTTAACATGTCCTCTTGTGTGGCCTCTGAGGGGCGAGAGCACTTTCGCTACGTGCTGAGCCAATCTGTAGGTTGGTGTGTCGATTTGGCTAACAATTGGACGTAGCGGAGCATTCGGACTTGGGATCCGGTAATTAATATAATCAAATCCAAAACCAAGCATAACACTGCAAGACCTCAAGACACCGTGAGCTCATTCTGCGTAGATCGGACCAACAAAAATAATTAAGAAGTTTGAGGGTACCCCGGAACAACTATGCCTTTTGGACGTCTAACACCTCAGTCCCTCCCGTGACCATGGGTGCTGCAAAGCACTCGAAACGTCGGGAACTTAAAAATAAAAATTAAACCGCGATAAAATCCGAAAAATTAGTTTTATTTCATGTGTAATATTCGCGTAAATCTAAGAACTCAACTAGTTTCATGTTTTCAGTTGTCCATAACAACTTGTATGGGTAATAGTCAATAATATAATATACACATTAGCTGTGGCGTGTCCTTTGCAAACACTGGTCTCGTGACTGGCCACTGTTTTGTAATCTTACGTGATTATCTCGAAAACAAACACCACAATCTATGAGAAGGCCATTTGTCCTAGAGTAGTTAGATCACATACTTTCTTGTAAAATAAAAAATAAACACCGTCACGCCTATACTATCCAAGCAGAAGTGGCTGAGGAATTTTTTGGGACTAAGCGCACCACACATTCCCACCATTGCAACTCCTGTAAGTCTGGATCCTTAGATGACACCAAGGTGTGAACCTTGGGGTGCCCGGGAAGCGCTTTAATTGTCTTAATCTTTATTTAATTAGAATATAAAAAGTCTATAATTTTATATCTGAAGAGGACGTCACAAGTCTCCGTCATAGGCGAGTGTACATGAGACGAACTATGAGATTGGAGGAAGCCAAAGTGGTCTTCGAAGAACCTGTCGGAACTCTATACTCTCTGCGTACCCCGCAATGGATCTGACGTGATGAGATAGATACTATAAGATGATGTCTAGATATTATATAGATAATACAACTCTTAAGTGTAAATTATCGGGTTAGTATCGGTTGGATTATAAATAAATCAATCAATACCAAGGTAGATCATATTCATAAAAGCAAATTTACATAACTTCAAACTTCTTAACAAGTACTAAATTAACATAAAGACATGCTACTGACACTAGTTTTATCAAAATACGACACACTTTCACTCTCAGAGAGCAATTGACTGGACACTTGAGTTCTGACATTGCGTACACTCGAGCACTCAAGTGCTTCCGTTAATAAAATTAATAATACAAAAAACCGGTGAACGCCTACACTATGGTTATATGTCAAATATTTTATGGTTTATGTAAAAACAGAGATTGTTGAGGTTTTACGTAAATGTAAAACTAATAATCAATCAATAATCTATTTAGTAGACATACCTAGATAGATATAATACAGTTGTCCTTGTTTTGCGGTTTTGCTAAAAGAAGGTGTTTATGAGAGTGGAGGAAGCCAGAGAGGTCTGTAAGGAAAGAACCTGTTGGAACTCTGTACTCTCTGCCTTCCCCGTAAGGGAACTGGGGTGATGATAACATCATATATAAATCATATTATAGAAACAAGGGAGGACTGTAAATAAAGAACCTGTTGGAGCTGTCTCTGTCTACCCTGCAAGGGATCTGGCGTGATGAAATATAGGAAATATGCTTTTTGAAAAGTCATTCGTACTAGTATAGTCATCCGTAGCCCACGCACCGTGAGAACTTCAAAACATCATGTATTGCCACATTTTGAGTGGCCATTATGCATACACGTCTGCGACTGTACCTCCGATCTGTCAGTGAAAACCCGTTAATTGGATGCGCCTGCGCATAGCTATTGTTTACGAAAATTTTCGATCTTTGAAGTGATGTCCAATAAGCTTGCTTTACGCTACAAATAGAAAAGCTGGATATACATGACGAAGCCGGTCATCGTTATCTTTCATTTTTGTTCTAAAGTAGTCCGACACTATGATTTATACTGCATGGGGAGTTTTGATAAGCACGAAACACTCAGATCTAAACAGATACTTGTGTGTCACATAAAGATTTAGGATATGGTTTTGATAGAGTTCCAACAGGATTTTTCCTCATAGACCTCTCTCGCGCCTTCCACTATCATTGTTTTTTTTTTATGTTTATGGCATCACGACACTCACTCTCATAGTTAGTCTCATACACTCTCGCTGATTATAGACTGGCATTTGTTTGATTAGAAGCCTAGATCAGAAAAACTAATTTAAATAAACACCGTCACGCCTATATTCTCCAAGTGGGTTACACTTGGAGAATATAGGTGGGTTACAAGTGGGGTACCTACTGTGTAAACCCACTTTTTGCCGATAATGTTAAGTGCCAATATTATAGGGGTGAGTCAATTACCACGATACCGGGCGCAGTGCCAGACTCCAGACTAATACTACCGGACGGACGATTTAGCGCAGTGGTTAAGAGCTTAAGCCGCTCCGCCCACAGTGTCTAATAGTCACGGGTTCGATTCCTGCACGGGACAAAATTTTTGTGTGATCCACAATTATTTGTTTTGGTCTGGGTATTTGTGTATTTTCATGTTTGTAAACGCACCCACAACACAGGAATAAATCCTAGATGGGGCAACGATTTAAAAAAAGTACGGGAAATTTCTTCATCGAGATATTAAATTGTCTTACCTAAGATGAACCCAGGATCTCGAGATCGCTTTATTCGCTACTAGACTGGCAAGACTGTCTACATGTCTCAATGTTAAACAAATACTGTCAATGACCTTGAAATAAGCCAATTACTAATCTTGAAAACTTTCTCAATTATAATTCTATCACCCCTATTGCCACAAAGGCGGCGTCACACCACACGCTATAATTTTATTTGACAGTAATTGCTATAGTCCTTATATAGAGCTGAAAGCGATACGATACCGTTTCTTTTTTTTATAAAAATCGACGGATGTTATACTTGTATGGTGTTCAAATTATAAATAATGATTTTGAGAAAATAATTTGTAGTGTGATTGTAGGTTTTGTAAATGTGGTTGCTCTAAGATATGAGTTCTTGATAGATATGATTACGTTAGATCCCTCAGGGAGTATGTAAAGGACATAGTGTTAACTGATTCTACCTTTTAGTGATTCTTCTCTATACCATTACACTAGATTCCCTGCGGGGAAGATAGTGAGTGCAGAGTTTCAATAGGTTATTTCTTTCAGTCTTGTCTCGCATTCTTCACTTTCATATCTTAAACACTTGCTGGTTACAGAGACTATTATTGTTTCCTTTGTTTCACACAAAAAGCCACGTTAGGGCGATCATTCCACTCGCTCCACTCCAGTGCTAGGGAAGCAAGCAGCAGAAGTGATATTTTTTTTCTTTTTGTTTAATTAATTGTAGTCTATTCCAATCAATACGTTGAAAACTTTTTTACTCAATATCAAAACGTCGATTTCTTGCTCATAGCATTTTCATTTCGATTATCGTCTTCTGAAATACTGTCGCCTTCATATTATACTTGTTATAGATTTCAATTGCGAGCCGCTCCATTCACTATGTCTAATAGTCGCGGGTTCGATTCCCACACAGGACAAATGTGTATGTGATTTTTCATGTTTGTAAACACACGACGACACAGGAATGAATTTTAGTGTGGGGCTACGTTTTTTTAATATTGTTTCGCCAATATTTCTTGGGCCTGCCTCAACGATGATGCCCATTTAGAGGTGCCCATTGCATGACTGCTCTAGCCCATCTTTGTGCATTCAATAAATACGTGCATGGATGCGTTTAAAAAGATGGTCATAGATGGCTTCTTCCAAGTCTATATAGGGGCGACCTTCGCCCAGCATTGGGATAAAATACAACCATTAAAAATCACACGATCAGAAAACCGATGTTTAAATTCATTTGGCTAATGAAACCACGGAATTAGGAATACATCGCTTCGCTTCCCAGTATGACCACGCCTTAACACGCTATTGTTAATATTAAGTATGCACATAATTTAAAAGACGCCACTCAATATCCAATACAGGTAGACCCTTCAACCATATTCACTTTCAAACATAATAACCGAACACGACAGGTCTATTTACCCTGGTTACTGCAACCATATTAATCAGAGCTCTACAAACATACGGTGTTCAAACGGTGTTGTTAATAGAGAAGGGTCAATTTATGTTTGCGTATTTTTCTCTTATGCAATAGGAGTTTAGTGAACAAGTCACGATTGTCAACGGTCGTGAGTTGCGTTCCCGTCACACACAGTTTTGTATATTAATATTGTTTAAGGGAATATAAGGTATTATTGAGGATTTCACTTGGGGCATGAACAGAATAAAATTAAAATAAAACTATGGACTTAACTACACTAGGATACGTAATGTAGTAACGACGGTTACTAATTTGAACATTTCAATATGTATACACTGTCACGCCTACATTCGCAAGCGGGGGTGATGTATACTAAGTACACCCACATTTCGCCAACGATTTTAGGGACGAGACTGTCGCTAGTACTCCCGGTTTAATTATTAATAACCAATTGGTAATGGTTGTGGAAAAAACACACTTTTGATTTGAGAAACCACACATTGTCCGACATAGGATTCCAATACAGAACATCGTAATCGCCAGTCGAACTATATGCTACTAGACTAATAAGGCAGTCAAATTATATTAAACAGCTTAATATTGTTATTATATTTTTGTTAAATTATATTTACTGCTTTACGACCATGTTAGGTCCCATGTTTGCCATATTGCCATATACCGGGCGTATCCAGACTCCGGACTCATACTGGGAATTTTTCGTTAGAAAAACTACATTTGTCCGACCTAGAATTTGAACCCAGGACCTCGTGATCACAAAGCGATGCGCTTTGCCACCAGACCAACGAGGCAGTCATAGCAAACACATGACGAAAATATCTTGCTTAGTTGAGGAGTTTCTATGGCTACCTTTCGGCTCTATCATCAGACCTTGGATACCATACAGGTCTAAAGTACTCATTAAGACGAATCCAACGAGACCAAACAGGGTGAGGTTATATTGAGTAGTCGGATGGTTCCATTGGCCACTTTTAGGCTTCATTATCAGACCGTGAACACCATCTGGTTGTAAAGTACTCGTCAATACCAATCTAACAAGCCTAAACACGAGGGGGTTACGTTGTAATGTATAGTTCACATGTTCCTAGGCCACCTTCTGACTCCATCATCAAACCAGCTCCATGGTACCATATTATTGCATTGCAGTGACTTTATATACGTTTGCCAAATTTCAGCTCAATCCGTTAACCGCAAGTTCTTGAAAAAATATTACAAGATTTGAACCTAAAAGACAGACCGACAGACCGACTTTGGAAAAAGTCACAAACACATGAGGCTAAAAGCGAGAAAGACACGCATCAATAGGTATCTTTCATAACATTTCAGAAAACATGAATAATACCTAAATTAGAATGACGTGGGAAAGCGTTGATAGTTGATAACAAACGACCTTCCGAGGCATTCTGCTGATAAGGTCATAACGAATGTATTTTTGGGCGATTGGCTATATACTCCTAGATATTGTTCGCGACTTAGGATTAGGTTAATATTTCAGTATTGAAAGAATGGTAGGAATGTTATCTGGAGAAATAGATGGTTGATCGATTGCTTCCTGTCTAGTGGGACATAGCGCGTGTAGCGATAATGACATATTATACTGTGATAATGTGGTCCTAAATTCAAATCCTAGCTCGGTATTATTGGGTTTTTCTATATAAAAAATCTTAGAAGCATTTGCAAACGATGCAAGGCCCCAATGTAATACGGGCACAATTCCGGACTCTGCACTTGATTGAGAATTTGTCCATAAAATATTTAAAAAAAGTAAACTGACTTCAAAAACTACTAGGGTAACATCTATCTATATTTACCATCACGCCACATCTCTTGCGGGGTAGGCAGAAAGTACAGAGTTCCAACGGACCTAACTTCATTCACTCTCATAGCTCGTCTCAGACACGTTCTCCGGCCAATGTAAAGTAACGTATCAACATTTTTCGAAGAAAAAGGGGGGTGGGAGGAAATGGCCTTGGGTCCCCCAATCCGTGTTCGGGGACACGGAGCAGGTTATTGCAGAATATATAAGTCTTAAGACAGTGTTAAGACACACGGAGCCTTAGTCCCAGCTGTCGATGGACTAAATGTGCCAACTTAAAGCTCTCCAGTGACATGACTTTTGTAGCTTGAGTCGGGAACGTAATGCACAACATTCGCAACCCTGACGCGAACACCCTTTTTGGGCCAACCTTGTGAAAAGTAACATATCTAAGTTAGAAATGTAAATGTTTGAAGATGGTGCCCTGATGGTCGAGTGGTACGGCCGGTTATTTGGCTTAGCTCTGGAGAAGATCTAAAAAGCCGGAAATGCATTGGCAACTGATATTGCTGATTCTATCGTTGGTAGCTAAGTAGAAGACGTTGGACCCCGTACATTTTGACTCAAGAATGGTGACCGTAAGGGACATTCCAATCGTGGAAGACCAGGAGGCCAATTCTCATATTTAATTGAAACTGAGACTAAATAATGACTGAATTGAGATTTAATTATGAATTTACTTACATTTGTTATTCTGCTGCACTAAAATTTCGATTTGATTTCAGTCTAATTTCAATATATTGTTAAGTTATTTAATTTAAACTATATTAATGATCACATGTTAATCTCAGCTACCACAGTCTAATTATAAAATATCTAACTATAATTTTTAATTTGACGATTGTTTTGTATATTTGCTAATTATTTTAGTTTTAAATTATATTGGAATACTGCTTTCATTTAATTTTTTTTAAACGTGGGCTACGTTACGTACGTACGCACACTAAGAATAATTTCTGTGTCGTAGGTGCGTTTACAAACATGAAAATTCACATACACAAATACCCAGACCGGAACAAATAATTGTGGATCGCCCAAGATTTGTCCCGTGCGGGAATCGAACCCGCGCTAAATCGTCCGTCAAATTTTGTTTAACTTTCGGTCCGATCTCGATTCTGTCGATATCGATGTTTTACGAGGATACCATTTGTGAGATTTATGTCATGAAGATTAGATCGAGATTGCATTTTGAACACTTTTAATTGCTTTTAATTATGAGATCTGGCCTTCAGTATAAAGATAGGTTGATAATGTAGTTAAGTCCGTAGGTAAGACCTGGCCGAAATTGGCTCAGGATAGGGATGTGTGGCATAGGAGGCCTATGCCCTATTAAGGGTGGATACGGATGGTGGTACTATGGATGATGAACCCTGAAGATTTCTACCTTCTCTTCTATAAAAAAAAGCGTGTCTATAAAAAAATAACTGGAGCTGTTACGTCATCGGTGTGATGTAATTAGGCGCCTGTGCGTCTTGGCTGGCGTACGTGAGAAACTGGCGGTGCGATTAACAACGTGATTCAGTTATCAATAGCGATAATACACTCGATAAATGAAACAATGTGAAATGACTAATTACTTACATTTTCTTTTTATCGATTTTCACTTTCTTGGGTTTTATTATACAGAGAAAATTCTTAATTTAAAGTCAGAAAAGTATAATGAGAACACCTTTTTAACGAAAAATGAAAAGGTATGGGATGTGGCTAGGTATGCGGACCCAGTGCGGATTTGTGGCCATCCGCTATTTGAACGATGTATTTTACTTTCACTATCTGGGTAATCATATCAAGCTGCCTATAAGGCGTCCAAAAGTTTCGCCACATAGCTGACGGAGCGCGACGAGAGCGCGACGGAAGCGCTTGGCTACCTTCGGTCGTGACGTTTGCCGTCGCGCCGTGTGGGGCTGCGCTGTGTGGCGTGTCCCGTCCATTTAAGTACATTACAACTCCCCAAGCCGCGCCACCGTCGCGCTCCTGATGCGCTCCGTCGGCTATGTGGCGAAACCTTTATTCGGTTCATCAACTATCAAGTAAATATAGAAGTTCCACAAATGTTCATACGTCTCAGACTGACCGAATAATTAATAAAAACAGCTTCAGGCCTACATTTTATTAATTAAATAAGTTACTTTATTTAGCTATTTATCAATATTAAAAAAAATAAGTTTGCTGTACCCAAAGAATAGAATTATGTTTTGGGACCAAAAAAAAAAGATATCATGTGGGTCGACTGCGGATTTTTTTCTGTGAGATGAAGCTTCGTGGGATGAACGCGAAGCAAATCCCTTATGTATGATGGCTCACCCGCGAGGTCAGGTCCAGCGAATAACATAATATTATCTAGAGTACAACATACTCATCGTATGGTTAATATGTATTCCATAAATTTAGTAAGTATACTCTCTATCAGTCATTACCCTTTATACGGACGCCATTTTAATCCATGACGTGTCCAGACATCTCTGAACGTGGATGAATCGTAAATAGCCCCACTTATGCCCCTATAGGATTACCATATCCAATACAATTCGTCATGTACCGCGGACCGAATTGCTCATGCCAGTCGGACTTATTAGCTGGGACTAAATTTAGACAGAGATCATAACAATTTGAGTAACAGATATGACATAATTTGTTTGTTGAATCTGCCTACGTTCTGTTACCATACAATTTTAATACTTTTATCGCTTGATTTTATGTCTGTTGACAAGTGTAAGCTTCAAAAATCGGCAAATTGATATATCTATATCATTACGCCAGATCTCTTGCCGGATAGATAAAGAGTACAGTTCCAGCAGGTTACAATAGGGAATATGCGTGTATTTTTTATATTTTTATACGATAGATTACATCAATATAAAAGTGCATAAAAATTTTTAGCGTCCAAAACAAAATGTAAAGGGCAAAAAAAATATTGAAGATAGCAAACAGATAAGAGCATTTTAAACGCCCGCCATTTTGGCGCGCTTGGCGTGACGTCAAAGTCTAATAACAACCAATTAGTGAACAGCTGTAGAGAAGTATTTTATTCTGTAATTTATTTTTATTTTGTATTTTGCGTCTATTATACAATGGAACAACACTGTGTTGTGCCTAAGTGTAAAAATACAATAAGAAATGCACCCGATAGGTGCGGACATAAGGAGAAAGTGGTGTAAAATCAGAAAAAGAGACATGGTATCTCCATCAACTTGTTTATATTGCTGTGAAGATCACTTTAACGTAAGAATTAACTTAAATAATTTAAACTCAAATTTTGTCTTTGTGTAAAACGCCAAAAAAAATAACAATAAAACTAACTCAATAGCAAACATCCAATAATGAAAAAATAATTTATTAAGAAAATAATTATTGTACTTTCAATAATTATTTTCTTAATAAAAAAGTAATGTTATTAAAAAAAATATTGGTATAGAAATTATTCTATTGCGATAAAGTTTGTAAAAAAAAATATTTGACCCTTATTTGAATTTCACGCGTATTTCCTATTACTTCCTTTTCTTTGAAAAAAAGTAGCCGCACACTAGGATTTATTCCTATGTCGTGGATGCGTTTACAAACATGAAAATGCACATATACCAATTCCCAGACCGAAACAAATAATCGTGGATCACACAAAGAATTGCCCCGTGCGGAAATCGAACCCGCGACTATTAGACACAGTGGGTGGAGCGGCTTAACCTCTTAACCACTGCGCTAATTCGTCCGGCAATTTTGTTGTGAAGTTTAGTAAATTAGTCAGATTTTTTTAACAAACTGGCTTGTTAGTTTTGGTGCTTAGTATTCCTGTTGATCACGAGCTCAATACCTCGTCACTAACGATAAGAGGATATATCTACAGAAAAATTCTCAGAACTCTGAATTATCAGAGTCTGAAATTGTGCCCGGTATAATGGAATAGGCTCGCCCTCTATTACATTGGGACCTAACATTATTGGCGATATGACGTACAAACACACACATCTATAATCTCCACTTGGCAAATAATAGGCACGACAATTATATTTTTTATTCATCTTAAGCCACTTTTCATTCATAATGGTACAGATAATATTACACAAACTATATACTTTATTAGAGTATAAGTTGAAAAACTGATCCAAAGACTACTTAAAGCATAATATTCTCATCATCATCATCTCAGCCTATACTTGTCCACTGCGGAACATAGGCCTCCCCAATCGCTTTCCAGCGTAACCGGTCCGATGCCACCTGCATCCAACGACTTCCTGCGATTTTCACAAGATCGTCGGTCCATCTGGCAGGTGGTCGTCCCACGCTGCGCTTGCCAATACGTGGTCTCCACTCTAGAATCTTTCTGCCCCAACGCCCGTCCGATCTTCGCGCTATGTGGCCCGCCCATTGCCACTTCAGCTTGCTAATCTTAACGGCTATGTCGGTGACCTTGGTTCTTCTACGAATCTCTTCATTCCTGATTCGATCACGTAGAGAAACGCCGAGCATAGCTCTCTCCATAGCTCGCTGAGCAACTCTGAGCTTTTTTATGAGACCTATTGTAAGAGACCACGTCTCTGATCCATATATCATCACTGGTAACACACATTGACTAAAAACTTTAGTCTTTAGGCACTGAGGTATTTTGGATGAGAAGATGTTGCGCAGTTTCCCGAACGCTGCCCAGCCGAGTTGGATTCGTCGATTGACCTCTCTCTCAAAGTTGGACCTACCTAACCGGACTACCTGTCGCAGGTAAATGTATTCGTCGACAACTTCAAGAGTAGAGTTCCCAACGGTGAGTGCGGTGGGTACGAAATGGACGTTACACATTATTTTCGTTTTGTCCATGTTCATTTTAAGACCCACTTGTTGAGATACTCTGTTGAGGTCGCCGAGCATTCGTCCTAGATCTTCCAGCGACTCCGTCATGACCACAATGTCGTCGGCAAATCGAAGGTGAGTGATGTATTCGCCATTGATGTTGATGCCAAGTCCTCGCCATTCCAAAAGCTTGAAGGCGTCCTCTATGGTGGTCGTAAACAGTTTCGGAGAAATGACGTCTCCCTGTCTTACTCATCTTTTTATGGAGATCGCCTTCGTGCACTGCCCTTGTACTCAGACTGACATGGTGGCGTTATTATACAAGCACTTCAACACTTCAATGTACCGATAGTCAATGCGGCATCGCTGGAGAGATCTAAGAACCGCCCAAGTCTCGATCGAATCGAAGGTTTTCTCATAGTCCACAAACGCCAAGCATAGTGGCCGATTATACTCCTCGGTCTTCTGTATAATCTGCCGCAGCGTATGTATGTGGTCTATGGTACTAAAGCCTTTCCGGAAACCGGCTTGTTCGGGAGGCTGGAAATCATCAAGCCTGCGTTCGAGACGATTCGTGATGACTCTCGAAAACAACTTGTAAACATGGCTCAGCAGTGTGATGGGCCTATAGTTCTTTAATAAAGTGTTATCACCTTTCTTGAAAAAGAGTACCACCACACCCCTGTTCCATGCTTCCGGCGCTTTTACTTCGAGCAAGACGGAATTAAACAGCCTCTGAAGGACTTTAAGTACCGGCGATCCGCCCGCTTTCAGAAGCTCTGCAGTAATTCCGTCTTCACCCGGCGCTTTGTTGTTTTTAAGTTGGTTGAGAGCCATCCTAATCTCGTACAGGCTGATGTCCGGGATATCTTCAGTGTAGTGTCGGGTTAGCTTGGCTCTTGGGTCTTTTACCAAGTCAACAATAGGTTCAGCTACTGAGGTATACAACTGTCCATAGAACCTCTCTATCTCCCTGAGCACCTCTGACCTATTCGACGTTACGTTTCCGTCCTCCGTCTTCAGCTTCGTCAACTGGCTTTGCCCAATCGACGCGGCTCTTGCGAACACTTTGGAGCCCTTGTTCTGCTTTATGGTCTCCTCAATACGTCTTGTGTTGAAGGACCGTAGATCGTGTCGCAAGGACTTCAATATCTGTCCATTGAGCTGCCTATAGGACTTAGCATCATCGGAGGTTTGGAGTCTCATGGTACGTCGCTCAGCCATAAGGTTTCGGGTGTAGTCGGATAGCTTTTGAGGCCTATTTTTACGGTGGGGCTTAAAATGCTTAGACCCGACCGTATGGACAGTCTCTACCAACCTATTGTTGATTTCGTCCACTGATGCGCTGCTGTCTAGCAATTCGAAGCGGTTTGACAATTCGAGTTGAAAGTTCTCGGGGTTTTGGATATGTGTATTAGAAGGTCGGAGCGTAGACTTCATCAGACGCGATCTTTCCATTTTGACATTAATATTTAATGTGCCTCTGACCATTCGGTGATCACTGCCGGTTTTTACCCTGTGAATCACGGAGACATCATTAAATATTTGTCGCTTGGTGCTCATGATGAAGTCTATCTCATTTTTTGTGAAACCATCAGGGCTCATCCAGGTCCATTTCCTATGAGACG
Organism: Phalera bucephala; assembly: GCA_905147815.2. Taxonomy (NCBI): domain Eukaryota; kingdom Metazoa; phylum Arthropoda; class Insecta; order Lepidoptera; family Notodontidae; genus Phalera; species Phalera bucephala. The sequence continues at coordinate 1,471,268 of LR990627.1, forward strand.
GCTTCTGGAAGAAAGAGTTCATCATAAAGAGTCCCTCTTTCTCCAGAAATTCGGCCAGCCTCTGACCCCTGGGGTTGCGCTGCCCATATCCAAATTGCCCCACTCTCAACTCATCATCGCCCCGTTTGCCCAGTCGCGCATTGAAGTCACCCATAATTACTGTAAAGTGTGCTTTGGAAGTATGTATGGCTCTACTAATGTCCTCATACATAACTTCGACCTCATCATCTGAGTATGCCGAGGTCGGTGCGTAGACCTGTATGACCTTCAGCGAATATCTTTTGGATATTCTGAGTATCAGGCACGCTACCCTGCTCGACACACTAGTGATGGACACAACGTTGTTTATGAGTGACTTGTGGACGATAAATCCGACACCACCTTGGGACTGCTGTTCGCCCTCCCGGTAGTAAAACAAGTTGCCGGATTTTAAGGTGATCGTGTCCTCGCCCTCTCTTCGGACCTCCGATAAACCAACAATACTCCACCGCAACTTGTTTAACTCTTCTTCCAGCTCAACTAGCTTCTCATCTGTCCTCAATGTGCGTGCGTTGTATGTCACCAGGGCCAATTTTCGGTTTTGGTGGTAGCCGAATCTCTGCCGGAGATTCTTAGCACCCCTTGTCCTGTCGTTACCATGGCTGCTACCGTGGCCAGGACGAACAGGACCGCCGGGGACTAGGGGCCTGGTTTTCTTGCTTTCTTCCATATTGGTTGGGGGTGTTTGCCATACTCGCCACGCTTGGCAGGCGGGTTGGCGAGCGCAGTTTTTGGTTGTAAAAGTGTTAAGGGAACGCTGCTGCCCATTCCCTAGTTTTCCCTTAGTCGCCTTGTACGACACCCGATGGGATGAGATGGGTTGGTCCTATTCTAAGCCGGGAACCACGCGGGAACCATAATATTCTAATATCCTCTAAAAGAAATGTCATATCTCCACGTATTTTTTAATCTTTATTTTCACGAAATCATGTTGAACTATATCATGCAACAACCATCTATTGGACTAATATCTACATTAAGTCGTCAATTTTACAGTCCAAAATTGAACGACAAATTCCTGACACTATAGTTAATAATGCTATGCAACAGTGCAGTAACCTATTAATGTGTGCTAGCATTAATTTCAACTTTGATATTATTGTTTTGGAGTTCAAAATTGATTAATAACAATAAGTTAGGTTAACATATGTTTGTATAATATTTCTACCGAGATACCAAGGGAATGCCTAGCCAAATTCATTAATTAAGCTGTTAAACTGGCCTTAATTATTACTTACAAAATTTTGCTAGCAGCTTTTGTTCGCAAATAAACATGAAAATGATGAGTATGTGTTTTCGTTTATAGCTCGGGAACGGATGGATCGAGTTTAATGCGGATTTTGCTGCTAATGACTGAATTCCTTCAGTGTTTGGTATATCGGAGGATTAAAATTTGAATGCTATTTCGGTTAGTTATATCTTATGGCATTCAGGCAGAGACAATTAGTTAAAAAACGTGTTTTTCAATTTAACTCATTCTTAGTTTAAAAACATGTTTAATTTTTAAAGTGATTCGAATCGCGCTATATACAGAGTATTGTTTTGTATTAAGTGGGGAATCTGGCGTAATGCTAAGTTTGTTTGTTTATTTTGTCTTTTCGCGGAATTAATAGAATACATACTAGTATACCTAATCTCTCTCACCCCGATAAGAGAGAAGGACTTTGCCCAGCAGTGGGCTGTATAGGCTGATATTATATAGTAGTCGGAATACTTAATAAATCTACACTACTTTAAACTGGATATGTTTGCTTCTAGTTCAAAATTTTAATAATACTCATTTGAGAGTAAATCATACTAACATTAGTTGAAGCGAAGAATACTGTACCACGTGGTAGTATGTAGATAGTATCGTAAAGTATACTTTCCTCGGTCCGACGATTATCAAACACGTACAGCAACAGGAGTTATTTTTTTTAATTCATAAATCATACTGTCTCGTTGCGATGGCGAGGTCCTAGGTTCAAATCCTAGGTCGGACAAATATAGTTTTTTTATGGACAAATGTCCAGCATCAGTCTGGAGTCTGGAATTGTGACCGGTATATGGCAATAGGTTTGCCCCTTATTACTGTCTCACTTATCTGAAGGACAAGTCAGGAGTCTTCGTAACCGGCGAGTGTGTATGAGATGAACTATGAGAGTGGAGGAAGCCAGAGAGGTATGTAAGGAAAGAACCTGTTGAAACAATGTACTCTCTGCCGACCCCGCAGGGGATCTGCGTGATGATATAGATAGATAGATCACTAGTATTCTGTTACTGTACTCCCACATCTACTCCTGAAAATTCCGCACGGATACAAAACGACACCCTGTACAATGCAAGTATAAAGCCAGAATTTGCAATTTTCTATTATTAGATTTGGTTACTAAAAATAATCACAAAATGGAAGGGCTTGTAAGATTTAAGTGCAACTGACACTGATCGTATCTGAAGACGACTTCGTTAACACACAATTATTATTTGTGTGCTTGTAGATATAAGATCAATATTTACTCCAAAAATTGGTAAATATTACGCGGGCAGGATGTGCGGCGGGCATGGGAAGTTTCTTGAATTTTTGGCTTCACTGCGCGGCATGGTTTGACGAGTGGACGCGGCTCCTGCATTATATTTATTCTAAGTTGTAGACGCACCCACGACACAGGATTATTACAACCTTGCAGCTACACGCGTCATACATGCAAAAAAGCATTATCTCATGACCGATACAAAACGGATAATAACAATACCATGATCGATGTTAATGCAGATGTGATAAAAACTGGTTGATAATGATTGCATTGATAACGTGTTAGCCAATGTTTAGTAATGGGCTCAGGAATCACTTGCCGAATTGAAGAAAAGCATGCTATGATTCCGGTGTAGAAATGTATAAAAAAGATTATCGTGACGCGTATTCCCCTAGGGAGTGGCTAAGGTGTACACACATTTCGCCAACGTTTGTTTAACATTATTGGTGACCTACAGTACTACTATATGTAAATATCTGCAGACCTCTTTGGGAGTGCAGTCTCTGGTACGAGCGTAGCATATGTTGGAAAGTTTGCAAAATATGTCTGGTGTAATCTACTATACCGACTTTGTAGAAACTCGGGATAAATTCCGTGAGTTCAAGCGTTTTTGCCATAGCTATTACTGGAATCAAATAGCCCCCGTTAAGATTTTTATCGTATTCATGCTACTTTGCAACTGGGCTTATCCTAGTTGTAGTCTTTTTTGTTCTATGACTGATTTCACATTGTGTCTCCCACTTAGCAAAGGAAGGAAGTTGATTGTTTTAATTTTTTCCTACTTCTGTTCTATTTTCCTTCTAATTAAATTTGTTGCGGGTTCTAAGGCAATAAAAGCCTTCCCCGGCCACCCCAAGGCTGAAACCTGGATCTCATCTAAGGAGACCATTGTGGATCCTGGCTTACAGGAGTTAAAATAGTGGGAATGTGTGGCGGGCTTAATCCCAATAAAAAAAGACCTTTGGTAATCTTATCGCCGTTTTCATCCATATATTCCTGGTGAAGGTCGCACGTAAAAATCATGGTTGGAATTAAAAAAAAAAGTTCCTTTTTTTGTTTAAAACAAAGTTTAATTTATAGTTTATTATCTCATAATAAAAAAAAGCCGATCATAATTATTTATATTTAGAGGAACGTCAATATGAAGAAACCTATTTCGTCGAGTGGGATTTACTAGTGGGTTCCATATATAGAAAGAGTTTTTCCATCCTGTAATTTTTGATAAAGATCGTTGTTAATATCAAGGCAATAAAAAGGATAATAAATAAATAAAAGCATAAAACAGATTTTCTATACATACCTAAGCATGCTTTATTTGCAAATCTAGAACTTATTTAAAACGTGTTTAAGACATTGTTTAAAATACATATTAAAAACAGTGGAAAGTACTGTTTAAAACATGATTTAAACACGGTGATTAAAACAAAATGTATTTTTTTGTAACAACCCTGGTAAAAATTTGATGTAGGCATCAAATTTCACAAAACATACAAAGTCAGTAGTTGTGGCAATATATGGGGGAAGCCTGTCTCCTACAGTGGATGTCTTTCGGTTGATGATGATTATTTCACATGTCCTTCGAAAACACGTGACTGCCTCGTTGATCTGGTGGCAAAGCGCATCGCTTTGTGATCACGAGGTCCTGGGTTCAAATCCTAGGTCGGACAAATGTAGTTTTTCTAACGAAAAATTCCCAGTATGAGTTCGGAGTCCCCCTATTACATGGGACCTAACATCGTCGGCGAAACGTGGGTGTCCTCAGTACACTTCTGCCACCCCCTCTGGGAAAATAAGCGTGACGGTGTTCCTTCAAAAACCTAATTTCTCTTTAGCCTTATCTCAGCGTTAGTGACAATGACACATTGATGAAACTCAGAAGTTCATGCCGAAATTTGACCCTTGGATCTAATTTACAAGATATCTGGTCTAACAAATATGCTACCACTGTAGATATATGTATATCATCACTTTATTAGTCATCCCCGCCCACTATTACATGGGACCTTACATGGCCAGCGAAAAGTGGGTGTACTCAGTACACCTCTGCCACCCCCGCCTGGGGAATACAGGCGTGACGGTGTACATACTAGTCCCCTTTCTCCTCAATTATTAACAAAAACACAGCAATTTTGAACAGCTGGGTTTCCTGGGACCTTTTTTACGTACGGAATATCCAATATGTAAATTTCGGTGCGGTTTTGGAATAGATCATGGGGCGGGCATGGTTTGCTCCCGATTCAATTCCCTAAAGTAGCTAACATCGACAATTTCCAAGATCTCTACAGGCACTCTATAGCATTCCTAGGAGCTTCGAAGAAAAACTACATACTACTATACAAGGTGTAACATAATAAACGTAAGACCTCAGACACCCCAATTAGAGAATTGCTTCATATATTTAAAACGAAAACCAAATTTTCAAATTTAGAAGTTTTTACCCCTTTTTTTAAGCACTTTTATACCCTAATTAACAATGAAATTGTATGTGTATGTGTGCGTTTTGAGAAATACGGTTTAGGGATCCATTTGAAATCTCCTTATTGCTATGAATCAAGAATAAATTTAGTTCTTTATAGCGAACTGAAGGAGTAAAAGCATTTTTTGCAAATTTAAATAAATTATAAGATACATTAAAATTGTTGTAATCAATTCAGTTACCCATTTAGAACAAACTACTTTCAGGTCTTGCGTTAATTATGTTATAGCTTGTATATACCATTGGATCAGTCTTCACGCGGTCTTTACAGAGAATATTGGGCGAGTTAAGTACTCCTCGCGAGATACACTCAGTTGCATAAAGCTGATCGTGATCACTTTATTGCATAAAGCGAAATGATCACTAATTTAATATTTCAATTTAAAACTTGTCGATGGTTATTTGTTTCGAGGCAAGATTTAATGATAGATTAGCGGTTAATGTTATGTTTAAATTTAAAAGAACGTTTCTGCGACTGGGCGAGACTCATTTAACTTTATTGGGTTTATTCGATTTTCCACTCCTTTTTTTATCTGCGTACCTACATGAATAATATGCTATTTTAAATTCTGTGTTACTTCGAAGTGGTGTCGCTGTTACAACGCTGTGTGACAAAATGTAACGCTACAGATGAGGGGCAGTGATAACGTGTGGAGATGTAAAACGAGTGTGATGGCGGAAACTGTCCGACAAATATGGTCACCACCCACTCACATACGGGGCTTTTACTTTGCTAGAGTAAAAGATTTTGTAAGATTTACCTAATTAGTGAAAGTTATTTATGAGTAATCTTTGCCCGAGACTTTAGGGAGCTAGCCCATTCCATCATCTCACATCACCTTTACAATTTCGTAACAGTTCAGTTAAATCCGGTTTACATCTATTCGGTTTCACCTATATTTTTCAGCGGCAAACAGGATGTGGCCACTTGTGGCCATCGGCGGGATTGCAATGGCCGGGAATGTCATTCACCCTGCGGTACAAGAACTAGGTCAGATTTTGCGAGAGACGATTGGAATAATCTGGGTTTGTTTTACATGTAAAGTCATTTATTTTAAATCAGTCTATTTTGCCATGACCAAATATACCGTTTATTAACCAAATATACCAAGGAAAGTTAAGAGTCTTAGTATTTGATCGATGGTGTCGGATGAGAGTGGAGGAAGCCAGAGAGGGTTGTAAAGAAAGAACCTGTTGGAACTCTGTACTCTCTGCCTACCCCACAAGGGATGGTATGATGATATCGACAAATAAAGAATAATTCTAATTTTTACAGGCGGCTTGATCCCATGGTTACGAGCTTAAGCCGCTCCTCCTACAGGATCGAGGAGTCGCGAGTTCGATCACCGTACGGGACTAGTCTTTATGTGACCCACAAATATTTGTTTCGGTCTGAGTGTTTATGTATGCGAAGTTCATGTTTGAAATGCACCCACGACATAGGAATTAATCTAAGTGTGGGTTAAAAAAAAAGAAAACAGTATTCCGATATAATTGAAAACTGAAATAATTAACAAATATCATTAATCATTCCATTGTGTCGCTACGATACTATCTAAAATCGTTGGCTATTACCTCTGATACCTTCATTTGGAAATAGGTATGTTATTATTCACAAAATATTTTATTTTTTCAGCTATAAAAACCAGATCGTTTCTAAAGTCTTACGCAAGCACTGAAATACAAAGCCTACGTGAGAATCCATTAAATTGACTCAAACTAGAATGAAAATACAACTCAAATGTTCATTTAAAATAATAAAACAAACTCACCACAATGAAACTCCAAGAAACTCCACTCAATATTGCCAAAACAAATACAAAAAAAAATAAACAACACTAGTATACTCCTGGCTAACCAAATCAAAACCAATTTCCGTTGCACACGCGGCCGAAAATAACACACACAAAAATGCGTCCGTGCGATTAAAAATACTTCTATTTCGGTCGCAGTTGCATGCAACCAAACATACGACTTATGGGCCATCCATAAACGTTACACGTTAAGGAGGGAGGGGGTCAAAGTGTTACATCGATTGACAAGGAGGGGACATGTTCTAAGTATCGTGATGTCACATTTTTTTTTAAATCGGCCTATGTTTTTACATAGACCCACTTAAGTAATTGTTTAGGTATCATGGGTGCGTTTCAAATATGAAATTCATACACAAAAACACAATTATTTGTGGGTTACGCAAATATTTGTACCGTGCGGGGACTGAACCCGCGACTACTCGACCCAGTGGGCAGAGCAGCTTAAGCTCTAAACCACAGGACCAAACATTCCGTCAGACATAAATACATAAATATATGTATATAAATCAACATAAATATCTAAATCTTAAGTATTATTAGAACTTTAAACTTCAGCTGTAGTGAAAAACTTCACAAATATAAATAACAAGCTGAACCCGCAACTTCATTCGCGTTATTTTTAGGCGTGTATTTTACAAACTTGAGTTTTTTTTCAAGAAAGGCATCCAACAAATGTGACCACATGTCACAAGTACGGAGGAACGCCTCAAAAATAATAGAATTTATGAAGTAATTTATAGATGCCCCTTTATTTAAACATTCTGGTCAAAATTGGGTTATGTTAGGCGTACTTACGACATTGTTTATTTAGCTATTGCAACTGTAGAGAAAGAAGTCGATAAATGTCAATGTCAAATAAATAAGAGGTGTCTAGTTACTAATATTTGTATAAGGCTTGGCGCACGTTAAATACTTATGTCAGACAATGCGACTTACTTTTATAGACAACACTGTTACGCATGTAGTTCAGTGTGTAAAGTGGAGACAGGAGTATAATGTGTAATGTACTGTAATACGAAGCTAGCCTACTGCTATTAAATTAGCTACTTTCCCGGACGTCCTATTGAGAATTTTTGTTAGTATAACGCCATAAGAGATAGTTGTTTAACATACACGACTGCCTCGTTGGTTTGGTGGCAAAGCGCATCGCTTTGTGATCACGAGGTCCTAGGTTCAAATCCTAGGTCGGACAAATGTAATTTTTCTAACGAAAAATTCCCAGTATGAGTCCGGAATCTAGAATTCTGCCCGGTATATGGCAATAGGCTCGCCCCCTACTACATGGGACCTAACATCGTCACGAAACGCAGGTGTACTCAGTACACCCCTGCCACCCCCTCTGAGGAATATAGGCGTGACGGTGTGTGTGTGTGTGTGTGTTTAACAAAATAAATAGGGTAAGGAAATCGGTTGTTTTGGGTCATATAATTACGTGAAACGATGGAGTTTAACCCTATATTTATTTTAGGTGTAATCTGTATCGAAAGCTGTAATTGTGTCCGGTATGAGGACATCAGGCTTGCCCCACTTTAAAGCAGTCAAAGTCATAATCAAAAAAGTCAAAACCATTTGTTTGTATAACAAAAAGCACTTACAAAAGTCAAAATTATTACAATATTTTACATCTAACACCCTAATTTTGAGATCCAACATCGTCGGTGCCATGTGCCACCTCGCTTGGGAAATATAAGTGGGACGGTGTTTATTTTTTTCTAGTCGTAAAAACGCAATACCCACCAAAAGTCGTTGCTTAAGTCGGCGCGTGTGGGCCGAGCTTTGCAGTACTTAGAGGGTATGTGTGAATTATACAGTTGCGAACGACTGAAACTCTGGTAGGTGTGTGAAAACGTTATCGTAATAGCAGTAATATTAATAAAATGATATACAACTACTGATTTTATTGTTTGTTTAGCCGATAATGTCTCCTACTGGACTAAGACGGTCCAGTGGTTAAAGGCGCCGCTTCGCTCCGTATTTATTTATTGAGGATCACCAACAGAATATACATTTTTTCTTGTCAACATCATTATAATTACATTCATGTTATTCTAATTATAGGTAATCACATCGTGCATTAACAGCTACTCTAAAAATTCAAATCAATACATTAGAATACATTACAAAGTCGACCACAACTACGGTGTGAAGCTGACCGGCCGTATTCGCAACAGCATAGTAAGAAAGCAAATAGGTATGAAAGAGAATATCGGTGTGAAGATGAGAAAGGGTATGTATGCTCCGTTGGTTCGGGCATATAGAAAGAATGTCCAAAGAAAGAATGACAAAACTGATATACAATGCGAAAGTGGAAGGATGTAGGTACCGGGGAAGACCTAGACTATCTTACCATGACCAAATAGACCGGGTCTTATCTGAAGGACAAGTCAGGAGTCTTCGTAACCGGCGAGCGTATATGAGACGAACTATGAGAGTAGAGGAAGCCAGAGAGGTATGTAAGGAAAGAGCCTGTTGGAACTCTGTACTCTCTGCCTACCCCGTAAGGGATCTGGCGTGATGATATATATAGATAGATAGATAGAATACATTACAAAGTCGACCACAACTATAAAATTTATCTAATATATATCAAATGAAATTATTGTTAATCTAGTAATAAAATAAAATAATGGTGTGTTAAACATAAAATTGAAAGTTTCGTTTTTAGAATTCAGTATTAATTTTTGAACTTAATAATTAAAAAAAAATATAAATTGAATTAAAATTATCAAAAAAAAATATACTAAAGAATAATCGCAACATAAAATGTAAAAAAACATATTATTAGTTAGCGCAAGAGTAAAATTAGCGGATAAGTAAAATTGCATAGTACTACAGCGACATTAAATATTATAAACAATAAAATAACATAACAATTAATTACCATGACCGATGAGTATTCGCGGGTTTATCCCCGCACGGTACAAATCTTTGTGTGACAAATATTTGTTTTGGTCTGGATGTTCGTGTATGTGAATTGCATTATTGTAAATGCAACGTTATTAAAAATAGTAAAAAATAAACAAACAGACCTCAAGAAGGGGTGGCAGAGATGTGCTAAATATACCCACTTTTCGCCGATAATGTTAGGTCCCATGTAACAGGGGGCGAGCCTATTGCCATTATATCCGGCACAATGCCAATAAACCAATGAGTTCCGTCGATTGTGTTATCTATCTCTATATCATCACGTCAGATCCCTTGCAGGGTAAGCAGAGAGTACAGAGTTCCAACAGGTTGTTTCCTTTGAGAAGTATTTCTCCGGCTTCCTCCACTCTCATAGTTCGTCTCATACACGCTCGCCGGTTACGGAGACTCTTGACTTGTCCTTCAGATAAGACTCGGTCTATTTGGTCATGGTAAGATAGTCTAGGTCTTCCTCGGTACCTACATCCTTCCACTTTCGCATTGTATATCTGTTTTGTCATTCTTTCTTCTGACATTCTTTCTATATGCCTGAACCGACGGAGCCTTTATCATCTTTACACCGTTACTATATTTCATACTTACTCGCTTTCCTACTACGCTATTGCGAATACAGTCGGTCAACTGTGTTATCAATTGTAATAAATCACCAAAACATCAGCAGTTAGGGGACTATCTAAAGGCTAATAATGTATTAAACAAGTGTCAATACGGTTTTCAAAAGGGCAAAAGTACAAACACTTTATTGGCAAATTTCACAGATGAAATTAATAATTATTTAGGTGATAAAAAGTTTGTAGTAGCAACATTTTTTGATTATAAAAAAGCGTTTGACACTTTACAAACGGAAACCCTACTTAGTGCATTGGCTGAGTGCGGAGTGAGAGAGCCGCTTAATCATTGGTTCCGTGACTATCTCACAGCACGCTCTTATCGTGTGAAAGTGGGCGAGGCGTACAGTGACAGTAAGACAGTGCAGTGCGGCGTACCACAGGGATCGGGGTGTGGGCCTGTCTGCTACCTCATACACGTGAATAGCTTGTGCGGTGTACTAAGGCACTGCTCGGCATTCATGTACGCAGATGATCTTTGCGTGCTGCGCGCGGGCACTGACATCAATGACAGTTGCAGATTAGTGCAACAAGATATAGATGCAGTAGTAAAATGGTCGCATGACAATGGTATCGTGTTAAACGCAGACAAAACAAAATTAATGATTATACACTCACCTTATTTACACTTATCCTTAGAACCCCCCCTTTTATTCACTCACGACTATTCATGTATGCATAACAATCTAACCAATTGTAATTGTAAACCTATCGAACAGGTTAAATGTATTACTTATTTAGGTATGAAAATTGATGAAAACTTCTCTTGGTCTCAGCACGTAGACTATGTTTGCAATAAATTAAGAATATTACTAGGTAAATTTTACCATCTTAGTTACAGAGTTCCTATTAATACTCTAAGATGTTTATATATGTCTTTAGTTGATTCGATATTTAGTTACGCTCTCGATAGTTACGGTCTTACATTTAAAACAAACCTGGATAAATTAGAAACGCTTCAAATTAGATTTCTAAAACTACTTGTCAATAGAAAGATTAATAATAGCTGTAAGGATAACTATAGAAAGTTATTTCAAATTTGTAAAATTCTTCCAATCAGTTTAAAACACAAATTTCTTTTAATTGTAAACAATCGTGACCGTCGAGAGTTTTTAACTCCAGCAAGCAATGTGTACAGTACGCGCTTGGTGACCGACGGCAGATACAATGTACCAAGGGTAACCAACTACTTCGGTGACAGGGCGCTAAAAAAACGCATCCCATACATTTTGAATAGTCTGCCGGCGGCCATAAGGGGCGAGACAAATATAAAAAAATTTAAAAGGAATCTGAAAAAACATTACCTAAGTTTGTGTTAAGTTAGTGTTACCATTATATTAAGTTTGTAGATTCAACTGACCCCACAGTCAAACTGGTTGCACAGTTTTGTGGGGCGATGTTTTTTATGTTGTGCATTATGTTGTGATCGTAAATAAATAAATAAATAAATAATCAATATTTTTTCAAATTGACTTGTATGGGTAATATGAACGCACCCATGACACAGAAATAATCTCTAGCGAACGGCAACATTTAAAAAAAAAAAAAAAGCACAAAATATCATTACTTTTAGGTCATACCAAAACATATGTACATTTAACAGTTACTATCTCATGAAATATATTATAATATTAAGATTTGTAATCTCAAAGCTTGACCACATAACTTGACCAATTCCATATTAACCTGAATATTTTTGTTGTACCTATTATAGTCAGTGTCAAACGCAGCTTATGAAAATGATTATGAAAAATTGAAAAAATAATGGCCAAGAATTCTTTCGATATCGTTCTGTTTATATCATCACACCAGATCCCTTGGGGGTAGGCAGAGAGTACATATTAGATATTCCGAGATATTTAATAAATCGTTTCGATAATCGTCGGCAACAAGTGCTCACAGGTACACTTCTGTTAGTCCCCGCTTGAAGAATATAGGCGTGACGGTGTGTATTCATTCAAAATTGCGTTTTGTTCTGCCAGTGTGTTCTATCGTTTTCTATTAATAATTTACATTTTTGCCCGACCTGGGATTCAAACCCAAGACCTCGTAATCACTACGCGCATTATTCGGCACTAGACCAACAAGACAAGTGTTTTTATTATATTTAAAAATTTGTAGTTATCTAAATTTATTGCCACAGAACTCATCCAAAAACAGTATGTAGAAGACGTTCTCAAATCGGCTTTAGATTCGATTAATCGGGTATTGATCTTTTAATGCTCGTATTCATTTGATTCGAGTCGAATCGAAGATCTATGTGTTTTAGAATGAATCGAGATGCCCACTTGTGAACGTACATATCTGAGTGTTTTAACTTTTCGCATGTATATATGTACGCGGATGATTTAAAGTTTGCTAGATGTATCAAATCCATGGAAGAGTCAGAATTTTTGCAAAATAACTTAGATAGACTGTTGCGATGGTGCGAAGATAACAAAATGTGTCTGAATGTAAGTAAATGTTAGGTATACTAGGAAACATCAAATGGTCTGTCCAAGAGCGTGCACGTCGCGACCCCTGCCAGTCATTATGGCTGCAATCTTGGACCGAAGACGTACCGCAGTACGGGCTAGGGCGTCCCCCCGAGGCGACGCGTACCGGCCCGCCCCCGTCGGTACGAATATAGGTGGAAGCGGCGGTGGGAGCCGCCACCCATCACGCCGGGCCCGAACTGGCGAGTCGTGGGGTGCAGAGTGCCGAATAGGCACTTGGAATGTAAGAGGTGGTATGGAAGATAAGATGCATGAGGTGATTGATGTGATGAAAGAGAGACACCTGGATGCTCTGTGTGTAACAGAGACTAAGCGGAGGGGCAGTGAAACCTGTGATCTTCCTGATGGAACGATGGCTCTGTGGTCTGGGGTACCGCAGAGCAGTCGTGCCAGCATGGGGGTGGGTATCTTGCTGTCCCATCGCCTGGCCTCTGGAGTGAGAGATTATGGCCTGTGCGATGCGAGACTTCTCTGGGTCCGTTTAAAACTGGGTGTCACTACAGTATTTTTGGTCGCAGCATATGCTCCCGTAAGCTCGTCGACACCCCAGGGCCTTGAGAAGTTTTGGGATAATGTCAGGGAAGTCCTGGATTTGGCTGAGGCTAACGAAAAGGTGATTTTGTGTGGCGATCTGAACGGATGGGTAGGAACCAGGCGGCAAACTTGCGACGCTGCTCTGGGTCCTTATGGTGATAAGAGAGTGAACGATGCAGGTAAGCTCATTGTAGATGTTTGTTTGGAAAGGGGTCTCCTTGTGTATAATACGATATTCCAGCACAAGGACATGCATATGTATACGTGGAGAAGGAATGAACAAAAAAGCATGATAGATCTGATCCTGGTTGATAACCGTCTCCGAAGCAAACTACAAGATACGCGTGCGTATACAGGCCCCACTCTGGAATCAGACCACTATCTCGTAGTTACGCGGTTTAGTGGTCTGTTCAGGAAGTGGAGGCACTGGCGAGAGCGTATCCCCTTCGGAGACCTTGAAAGAATAAAGGTTGAAAAGTTGCAAGATGAGAGCGTGAGGAGAATGTATAAAGACAGAGTCCGGGACAAGCTTTTGACAGCAGGCTCTTCGGACTCAAATGTAGATGAATGCTGGAATAGCCTGAATGAGAGTTTGGTGGAATCCGCGAAAGAAGTATGTGGTTGCTCAAAGAAGCATATTACAGCAAAAGGTGATGCATGGTGGGATGCGGAGTTGCAAGGCTCCGTAGAAAGTAAGAAGAAAGCGTGGGAGGACTATGTATCTTCTTTGAACCTGAATGCCAGTATGACAGAGATGAGGAAAGAAATATACCGGTAATGCAAGAATGCCACTAAAACTTTAGTGAAAGAAAAGCGTGAAAGAGCCAGTATGATTGAGGAGGAGAGGCTGGCGAAGAACTTCGAGAACAACACCAAACTCTTTTGGACATGATATCTGCCGAGATGATCAAATATGGTGGAACTTGCGTCCGGGACGCTTTCCGGGCCCTTGCAAACCTTTGCTGGAGGTCCGGTAGAGTCCCTACAGATTGGCGCCGCGCAGTCATAGTACCCTTGTATAAAGGCAAGGGTTCACAATATGACTGCGCCAATTACAGAGCCATCAGTTTGATCAGCTTGGCAGCCAAGGTGTACGGTAAAATTATTGAACGGAGAATGCGCGTGAAGCCCGATGGAATGTTGTGCGAGGCACAAGGGGATTTCAGGTCTGGAAGAGGATGTTCGGATCAAGTCTTCTCACTCCGCAACATCGTAGAGAAGCATCTGGCAGTGGGGCGGAAGGTTTTCTGCGGTTTTGTAGATCTGGAGAAGGCATTTGACCGAGTTGTGCGAAAGAGACTTTGGGGCATTTTGCCAGAGTATGGTATAGATGGCACTCTGTTGCGAGCCGTCCAGTCCACTTATGTGGACTGCAAGGCATGCGTACGGGTGGGTGGTAACAGGTCACCCTGGTTTGACGTTAAAATCGGCGTCAAGCAAGGTTGCGTGTTGTCCGCTAGACTGTTTATAATATATCTGGACAAAAGTCTTCAAAGACTGAAAGCGATGAATGAAGGTGTACAAATGGGTGACTTAGTGGAAACCATCTACTTTATGCAGATGACGCGGTTTTAATAGCGCCAACAGCCACTGATCTGCAAACACTAGTCACAGTTATGAAAGACGACTGCATGATCAATGGCTTACACTTGAATGTGAAGAAAACCAAGATTATGGTTTTTGAAAGGGAAGAAACCAGAACGAATGTAAGAATTGTGGTTGGTAACGATGTGCTGGAGCAAGTGAATGAGTTTGTATATCTTGGATGCGCCTTCAGTAATGATGGGAAATACACCGCTGACATAGAGAGAAGAGTGAGTGCAGGGAACAGAGTGAATGGTGCGATGGGAAAGCTACTCGGGAGCCGGCACTTAAGCCATAAGGCGCAGCTGGCCATACATAACGAAGTTCTTGTCCCAACGCTGTTATATGGTAGCGAGAGCTGGGTATGTAAGAAGGGGAATGAAAGTAGGATAAATGCGGTAGAAATGCGAGCTCTGCGGAAGATGTGCGGAGTGAAGCTGACCGACCGCATTAGCAACAGCATAGTAAGACAGCGAGTAGGTATGAAAGATAGTATCGGTGTAAAGATGAGAAAGAGCATGCTCCGTTGGTTTGGGCATATAGAAAGAATGCCAGAGGAAAGAATGACAAAACAGATATACAATGTGAAAGTGGAAGTATGCAGGTACCGGGGAAGACCTAGACTATCTTACCACGACCAAATAAACCGAGTCTTATCTGATGGAAAAGTCAAGAGTCTCCGTAACCGGCGAGCGTGTATGAGACTAACTATGAGAGTCGAGGAAGCCAGAGAGGTATGTAAGGAAAGAACCTGTTGGAACTCTGTACTCTCTGCCTACCCCGCAAGGGATCTGGCGTGAGGTTATAGATAGATAGATAGATATAGACATCAAATAATCAACTTTAATTAAAATATCAATAAAGTAACTGTTAATGAAACCGAAACTGTGCGAGACTTAGGCGTGCTTTACGATCGCAAATTGACTATCGGCCCGCATTTGGATAATATCGTCGGTAGAGCGTCTAGGATGCTTGGCTTTGTGATTAGATTTTGTAAACTGTTCCGTAATTGCAAAAAGCTTGTTGTAGCAAATAGTATGGTGCGAAGCACCTTAGAATATTGCAGTATCGTCTGGCGGCAAACGTGTCCAAAAGCCTTTTTTTGGGCACTTGGCATATTCTGCAGGCATTTTAAAAACCACAAGATCGTACCTCGGCAGGCTGCGATACTTTAAGATGCATACCTTAGGGACCCGAAGGAATGCGTCTGACGCTTTGTTTCTATTTAAATTTCTTAATAATAATGTATCTTGCTCATAGCTTTTAAACCTTATACAGTTTCGGGTACCTTCCAAATTGCCTCGAAAGCCTATTACCCTTCTTAGTCCACCTCTTAGAAGAACCGTTTTGGGCAGTCATTCTCCTATTGCCAGGTTAAGCAGGGATTTGAATCATTGTAGTGATCAAATTGATGTCAACTTTGATAGCTTGGGCTCATTCCGTAAGAAGATAAACAAATGTTTTGCTGACTCTTTCCATTAATTATTATACATTCGTATTATATTGTGTTTTGTATTTTTAAATTAATTTAGTATTGTGTTAAAAATATTTAGTTTTTCTTGTATAGGTTTTATATCACAGTTACGTATGTGCAAGTACTTTGTTGCACATAATTCATTACATTAAAGCATATAAAAATGGTGTATTTAAGTGTAAAAAATTGTAGGTAAACCATATGAAATAAATAAATACACGCCACAAAATCGCGCCTTCGCGCTCCGTCGGCAATTCGACCAACCCTTAAGAGTGTGAAATACACGCCTGAATAACGTGGATGCAGTTGCGGGTAGTAGTAAAATGAATAAAGTTAGAGTATTCTTGCTTTTTTAATGAATGAATTCAGTATTAGCCGTGCAGCTTCTCTTGTATGTATGTAATACACTAAATAACAGTCTGTATATAAGAAGCTAGCAGTTTCCCGCGACTTCGTAGCCGGTCGACAACAGCGCCACCTACCGGGTCTATGTTATATAGCCTATGTTACTTCTGGATAAGGTATCTTTCTAATGGTGATACAATTTTTGAAAGCGGTCCAGTACTTTTTGAGTTTATTCGTTACAAACATACAAAAATGCAAATCTTTCCTCTTTATAATATTAGTATAGATATATGCGTCCTCTACAAAGTCCTTGTTTTGAACACTTATTGTTCTAACAAATTAGGAAAATTAAACACGTTTTTTATATTCGCCAAATTTGCCTTACCAGGTACATAACCTCAATTTCGTGTGTCCTAAGCCACGAATAAACACCATAACAGGTCATTGCGAACATCAAACACGTTTTTAGCCGATGTAATCTGCACCTAATTCGCTAACACACTGTTTTCGCCATAACGAAACTGTGTTAAAAACGTTAAACTACTTTAAAAATTCGTACAATGCAGTGTACAGACGAGCGAAATAGAGCGCAGGTTACCGAATGCGAATAAATATTGACAGATGGATGTACAATGGATTGGGGGCGATTCGAATTAACACACAAATAAATGCAAACTACGACGATCAATTAAGTTTTTAATGTTACCTGGTTAAACATGCAATATGTCAAACAATAACATTTATATTTATGTACGCAGTAATTGAGTGGTGAACCATGTGCCGGAAGATATGACGCGAGCAGCTTCTCGACAAGATCGACGTATGACTTAGTGGGGGTCACAGATGGATGCTGAAAGCGGACAAAGCAAAGACGATAGTTGTGGCAATTTGGGGTGGACTTATCCTGCATTGGGGCTGATGATGAAGTTGTGATAATCTAACTTCGTACACCTGTATTGTAGTGGCAAGGTTCAACCCAGTTTGCCGTTTTGGGTTTCAAAACTTACTAGCGGTGAAGGTAAACATTGCGAGAAAAACTTCATATTTGATAACTGTATAAGTTGTTAAAAGATTTGTGAAATAATTTATTTATCTATATCATCATGCCAGATACCGGTGTATGTGACAAATTATGAGACAGGACGAAACGATATAGATCTCTGTAATAATATGCACGAGAACTAAATTGGAGGCATAATAACTTGGTGAGATGTACTTGACACATATACTTAAAAGCCCACTAATTACAAAAATAGGTGAAAATTGGTTGTACCATATACACCTGTGTCCAATCCCGAGTGAAAACGATTGATTTGCTATACAAGAAGTTTGTACACAGCATAAATAAATGCATTTCGAAGCTAATTTTACTACTACTATTACTATATCATCACGCCAGATCCCTTGCGGGCTAGGCAGAAAGTACAGAGTTCCAACAGGTTCTTCCCTGCATACCTCTCTGGCTTCCTCCACTCTCATATTTCGTCTCAAACAGGGAGACTCTTGACTTGTCCTACAGATAAGACTCTGTCTCTCTGTCTCTCTCGGTCATGGTAAGATAGTCTAGGTATTCCCCGGTACCTACATCGTTCCACACTAGCATTGTATATCTGTTTTATCATTCTTTCTATAGGCCCGAACCCGAGCATACCCTTTGTCATCTTTACACCGACACTATCTTTCATATCTGCTCGCTTTGTTACTACGTTAATTTTTCTCCTATTTCGTTAAGCGAATACATTGTGACCCCAGCTTTAACATCACACATGTCCTAATCTCCTGTAAACATCGACCATATAGGGTCACGCACCATACGCGCCAGTTCCGGTTAGATTATCTCCGGCTGATTCGCGAGTTAACATCTGTTTTAACCAAAGCGGTTTGTTATTACCAGTTCTTTCGCATAATTGGTACTTGGACTGTTTATTGGCTTTCTTTTGTGATTTGGCAGGTTTATTGTGTGGAATGATGAATAAAAGTAAAAGGAGTGCTGTGTATACCCACATTTCGTTAACGATGTTAGGTCCCATAATAGCACAATTCAAATATGATCATACTCGTTCCTGCTCGCGACTTTGTCCGCGTTGAATTTAGATAGGAACGAAACATTGTTCGGGGATAAAAAGTATCCTATGTGTTATAGTATCCAGGTTATAGACGCATACAAAAATAATTGTAAAACTCTCATTTTTAAAAAGAGTAAACATTGAGATTCTTGCCCTTCTTCTCCACAGGAATGACTTTCGGAACGGTTGGTAGAGTCTTAAGTAATCAATAATTTTCTATTCTTGACTATTAATAAGTGCCTTTTGGTCTACATGATTAACATTTGATTTTGAGACTATTTGTGTGCCAATTTTCATCCAAATCTGTTCAGGCGTTTTTGAGTGATTGTTTAACAAACATACAAACTTTCACATTTATAATATTAGTAGGATTAGTCGGAGGTGGAAGGTAGGTTTGTGCCTACCCCGCAAGGGATCTGGCGTGATGATATAGATGGATGGATTAGTAGGATGGTGGGTGTAACCTGTGTATGTGCCAAATTAATAAATTTCCGATAGTCAACTGCTAGCGAATATTTTTTCGATGGAAAACCTGAATGAACTTGAATGTGAAGAAAACCAAAATTATGGTTTTTGAACGGGAAGAAACCAGAACGAATGCAAGGATTGTGGTTAGTAACGATGTGCTGGAGCAAGTAAATGAGTTTGTATATCTTGGATGCGCCTTCAGTAAGGATGGGAAATACACCGCTGATATAGAGAGAAGAGTGAATGCAGGTAATAGAGTGAATGGTGCGATGGGAAGGCTACTTAGGAGCCGGCACTTAAGCCAAAAGGCGCAGCTGGCCATGCAGAACGGAGTGCTTGTCCCAACGCTGTTATATGGCAGTGAGAGTTGGGTATGTAAGAAGGAGAACGAAAGCAGAATAAATGCGGTCGAAATGCGATCTCTGCGGAAGATGTGCGGAGTCACGCTGACCGACCGTATTCGCAACAGCGTAGTAAGAAAGCGAGTAGGTATGAAAAAAAGTAACGGTGTAAAGATGAGAAAGGGTATGTTCCGTTGGTTCGGGCATATAGAAAGAATGCCAGAAGAAAGAATGACAAAACAGATATACAATGCGAAAGTGGAAGGATGTAGGTGCCGGGGAAGACCTAGACTATCTTACCATGACCAAATAGACCGTGTCTTAGCTGAAGGGCAAGTCAAGAGTCTCCGTAACCGGCGAGTGTGTATGAGACGAACTATGAGAGTGGAGGAAGCCAGAGAGGTATGTAAGGAATGAACCTGTTGGAACTCTGTACTCTCTGCCTACCCCGCGAGGGAGCTGGCGTGATGATATAGATAGATAGAAAACCTAAAATTTTGTCCGACCTGATATTCGATTCCAGGACTTTGTGAGCGCCGGCCGCACCATGTACTACATCATCAACGAGGTAGAAAAATAAATGAATAAATTGATATGTCTCCCCTCCTTAATATAAAATTATTTAATAAATTAATTTAGACTTCGTCTTTGACTTCTAATGTTTTTTCCTAAATATCATTATCAAGTATTTTTAACTGTACATTGTACATGTAAAATATCATTTATGGAGTTCTAAGATACGCGAATATAACACACGTAAATAATAAAACCTTTTTTTTCAGATTTTATTGCGCTTTATTTTTTAATTTTTGACGAAGGTAACAATCAGAAATAAACCGGGTTTTTGGCGGGAAATCGAAGAGTACTGTCGTCAATTTTAACCATTATGTATTCTTATATGTGCACGAGTGAAGGTAATTGTAACAAAGTGATAAAACGTGCCTTTTCGATTTCCCTCAATACGGCCGTCGCAATTAGTATTTAAAGTATCCAAGAAAAACTAACTCTTTTTTATATTTAAAAAAATTGTTGGAATCGATTTGGTTGCCGATTTAGAACACACTACTTTCAGGTGTTGCGTTAATTATGTTACACCTTGTATAAAGATACTGCAAAATAAACGCGTGCGCAGCTGGCTATGACAGCTAGTTTTTAATACTGTCAAACAAATCGCAAACCAATTACAATCGTTCGATCGGTCATAGATCAGTCTCGTTCGTTTAACAGAGTCTTTATCCAATTGGTTTCCCAGCGATCGCGGTGCACTTGTCACATAAATCTCAATGGAGGGCGCTGGCCAGTCCCCTTTCCCATGCCCCACGAGAACTTGTCCCAATAGGATAAACAGCAATAAAATATTTTACTGCACTAGTAATTGAGTGCAATTTGCATCGGCAGTGTTATCAATCATTTTTTATGGGAAATATGACATGGAAATTGGTGTTTCGTTGATATGCTGGCTATTGAGTAGATAGAAATTATCATATTATTGCATTGTCAATCAGATGTCCACAAGTGCATGAAGTCAAAACCTATATAGTAGGTAGTACAGGCTTATAAATCAGTCATATTTATATTATAATTATTCTTACATCTACCGGCGAGAAACTCAGAAGACTTGTCTCTTAACATAAATTCTATGTATTCTGATCATGTTTTATGCAAATAATTAATTTAATTTAATTTTCATTATTCGACTGGTCATTCTATTTTTTTTGTGTGTTGTTTTACCGTACGTATTTTGCTGAATGTGGTTCTACAACCCAATCAATCTTACCACCGAGATTCTGAATTGACAACTCATTACAGTGCTAAATAATAATAATAATATTTATTTATTTCGGATTCAATCCATAGTGTGTTAGTAACAATTTCCTTAAAATCTATGTTAGTAACAATTAATTATTTAAACAAAACACTATTTGGCACTCGACCAGCATGAACCATGCATACTTATCCAATGCCTCATAATAACGCCGTCAAACCGGTCCGCAAAAATTAACAAAAATCTGTTGGAGCTGTCACGCACCCTCGTCATCATGGATGCTGCTCTTTTACGCAAAATCGAGTGAAAGCCATCCACATGCGCAGCCGCAAACATCTCTGACGCGCTGCAGTATCGCGGCAGCCCCAACAGAATCCTGAACGCATTATTATATTGGATCCGCAGAGCATTGAGTGCCCCCTTTGTATAGTTGACCCACAGGCTGCACGTATAGAAGATTTGACAATAGGCTTTAAATAATGATAATTTTACTTCTTAAGTGCAGCGTGCAAACCTGCGGGTCAACATATTACATCTGACTGTCAACGCTCTGCGTTCCCTCTCCAAATCTTCATCGTCAAGCAAAGACTCCGTGAATCAGTGCCCCAAGTACTTAAATCGCGGAACTCTTGCTAGAGGAGTGCCGTTTAAAAGAATTGGTGGCAAATTGACATAAGTCTTATTTCGTGACTTAAAAACCAGCAACTCACTCTTCGATTCGTTGTACTTGAGACCATGGGCCCCGGCGTACCGCTCACATATGGCAACTAATTTACGCAAGCCACTAATCGATGGACTCAGCAACACCATGTAATCCGCATAACTAATATTGTTCACAACTATACCGTCAACTTAACAACCCACCATGGTGCCGCAGAGCTCACCAATTATCTTGTCTACGTAAAGGTTGAAAAGCTTGGGTGACGACAAACCTCCCTGCCTCACTCCGCATTGCAACCTGTACTCTGAAGATAAGGATCCCGCCCACTTCACAAAGTTGGTTTGATTGTTGTAAGTAGATAAATTAATTATTATTTAATTTTTTATCATGAGATAAAAGTTATCTATCTATCTATATCATCACGCAGATGCCTTGCGGGGTAGGCAGAGAGTACAGAGTTCCAACAGGTGCTTTCATTACATACCTCTCTGGCTTCCTCCACTCTCATAGTTCGTCTCGTATACGCTCGCCGGTTACGGAGACTTTTGACTTGTCCTTCAGATAAGACACCTAATAAATTATAATGTCACTGAATATAATAGTGAAACAATTTCAAACTATTTCAAAAAAGTAAAACAATTCATAAAATTATATTTTCTTATTCGTTTATTTCATGGATGACTTTTATCTAGTCCAACGATGGTTTCCTCTGTTGAACGGATATTAGTATAAGTGTAAAAAATGCCAAATATTGTCGCGTGCTCCTGGCATGCGACAGGTGCGCACGCGCCGACTGCGACGGAGCCCGATCACGGCGTGTGTTAGGGTTGACGCGAGATTTGGAAAATACAAATGTTATCTATATCATCACGCCGGATCCCGTGCGGGGTAGGCAGAGAGTACAGATTTCCAACAGGTTCTATCCTTACATACCTCTCTGGCTAAATGTAAAATCACTAATATTTTATAATTATTAATGATGAAATAGATAGTTCAAAGATGTTCAGATGTACACAGACTATGAATTCTGAGATGGTTAAAACCCACTTCGTCGACTCAGAATTAGGTCCTCGTTATCACCAGCAGCCTAATGCACCACTAGACCCATGAGGTATTTATGTCGTTGGTCTAGCTCTAATCTCGTTGGTCCAGTAGTGAATAGTGCAAGTGGCCATCACGATGTCCCGGATTCGAGTCCTACATCGGAAAAAGTGTTATTGTGGTTTTTCTATCGAAAAATGTACAATCCGAAGTCTGAAATTGTGCCTGGTATTTACCCCATAATGACAAAAAGTAAGTACCTAATATTAACCGCAAAATGTGGGTGTTTACACTACACCTATCATGCCCACTCCTGCTTCGAAAATATAGGCGTAACGGTTTTACTTTTCGGACTTTGCAATTGCACCCGCTATAAAGGTTTGCTATCCATTAAAATTTGACTTAATATCGTAGATGAGGTTTAGGTGTACATAGAACACCCTACTTGGGGAATATAGAATGTGATTTTATTTTTATTTATATATAATAAGTATACAAGGTGTATCGTACTTAACGCAAGACCTCAGACACCCGGATTAGCTAATTGCTTCACAAATTCAATACGAAAACCCAATTTGCAAATTTAAAGCTTTTTACCCCTTTTTTAAGCACTTTTATACCCCAAATAACAATGAAAGTTGTACGTATATGTGTGCATATCAAGAAATACACTTTAGAAATTCATTTAAAATCTCCATATTGCTTTGAATCAATAATAAATTTAGGATTGAGGAAGGATTGTGGTTGGTAACAATGTGCTGGAGCAAGTGAATGAGTTTGTATATCTTGGATTCGCCTTCAGTAAGGATGGGAAATACACCACTGACATAGAGAGAAGAGTGAGTGCAGGGAACAGAGTGAATGGTGCGATGGGAAAGCTACTCGGGAGCCGGCACTTAAGCCATAAGGCGCAGCTGGCCATACATAACGGAGTTCTTGTCCCAACGCTGTTATATGGTAGCGAGAGCTGGGTATGTAAGAAGGAGAATGAAAGTGCGGAGTGAAGTTGACCGACCGCATTAGCAACAGCCTAGTAAGAAAGCGAGAAGGTATGAAAGATAGTATCGGTGTAAAGATGAGAAAGGGCATGCTCCGTTGGTTCGGGCATATAGAAAGAATGACAGAGGAAAGAATGACTAAACAGATATACAATGTGAAAGTGGAAGGATGCAGGTACCGGGGAAGACCTAGACTATCTTACCACGACCAAATAAACCGAGTCTTATCTGATGGAAAATCAAGAGTCTCCGTAACCGGCGAGCGTGTATGAGACGAACTATGAGAGTCGAGGAAGCCAGAGAGGTATGTACGGAAAGAACCTGTTGGAACTCTTGTACTCTCTGCCTACCCCGCACGGGATCTGGCGTGAGGTTATAGATAGATAGATAGATAAATTTAGTTTGTTATAGCGCACTGAAGGAGTAACATCATTTTTTGAAAATTTTGAAAATATACAAGATGCATTTGTTTTTTTGTTTAAAAGAAACGTAGCCCCACACTAGGATTTATTCCTGTGTCGTGGGTGCGTTAACAAACCTGAAAATTCACGTACAAAAATACCCAGACCGGAACAAATAATTGTGGATCACACGAAGATTTGTCCCGTGCGGGAATCGACTATAAGACACAGTGGGTGGAGGGGCTTAAGCTCTTAACCACTGCGCTAAATCGTCCGTCAAATCATTAAAAATAGTTGGAATGAATTCAGTTACCGATTTAGAACAAACTACTTTCAGGTCTTGCGTTTATTATGTTACAAATTTTATAGAATATCCTTCCGCCTGCCAGCCCTACAGGCGGCGACACACGACGTATTTTTTTTACCTTCCCGATATACCCGCCACCCATTCAGAGATCACGGCACTTGCACTCGCCGGCACAGCTTTTTGTGTCTTTTCCCATTCTCTGACTAATATGTTGGCGTATTGGAATACTTTAGCACACGATATTAGTGATATTAAGTATTATTAAAATATCGTTGTTATCTTTGACTTCAATCGTAATATGGAGTTAGTGATGTAAGCTATCTATCTATCTATATCATCACAACAGATCGCTTGCGGAGTAGGTAGAGAGTACAGAGTTCCAACAGGTTCTTTCCTTCCATACCTCTCTGGCTTCCTCCACTCTCATAGTTCGTCTCATACACACTCGCCGGTTACGGAGACTCTTGACTTGTCCTGTCAATTAGACACGGTCTATTTGGTAACTATTAGTGATGCAATGTTTTGTAAAAAAGTAGCATTTTGTCAATTGAATTCAATTGAAAGTGTTATAGTTCAAAGAAAAATATACACGTCACGCTTATGCTCCTTAAATGGCGCCAGTAGTGGTAATGGACATAATTCTATGATGATAGGTCCTAATTTACCGAGCAACAATACTATTGATATTTTACCGGGCATGATTAGAAACTCTGGACTACTGTCAATCTATTTATCTATCTATATCATCACGCCAGATTCCTTGCAGGGTACAGAGTTCCAACAGGTTCTTTCCTCACAGACCTCTCAGGCTTCCACCACTCTCATCTCATCTCAGTTCGTCTCATACACGCTCGCCGGTTACGGAAACTGCCAGCCGTACTACTACAAAGAATGCATTTCTTGAAAAAATTATGGGCGTCAGAAATGTACAATAGCATTGTCACGTCGATTACCGTACATACCGTACCGTTACCTTAGGGAGATACTTTGACCAATCTGGATTCGAACACAGCACGTTGTGGTCGTTAGTTGCTACTCCATTTACTACAAGACCAACGACGCAATTTAGTTATGTACTAATAATCTATTCCTCCTTAGTCAACCAGGGAACACTGGTTGTTAAGAGGAGGTATTTAAATATCTTTACAACCAATATAGAACAAAAACTAGGATGAATCGATTCAACATGCAAACAAAGTTTAAATGTTTACATGAGTATCCAGTAAAGTATTTAGATCGCCTATATGTAGAATTAGAATTTTGCACCGGATTTCTAGGTTATGAATCATCAATTAAACTTTAGCTCCAAGCTTTAGTATTTTAAATAAAACAGTCATTGGTCTAGGGGGCTTGGTCTAGGGGTTCAGAGCTTCTCCTTGCCGGCAGTAGTAGCGGCTATGCTGGCACCCGATTAGTCGTGGACGGCCGTATCATCCTTCTGTGAGACTGTGATGTCTCAGAAGGAGGAGGCCAGGATCGGCCCTCTGCCAATCCCGCTCGCCGAAGGCGACGGCGCTGGAGTGGCGGCACAGCCCGCCCAGGCACTCCCAGCCAAATAGCCCAGGTGTGCCCTGCCGCAACATTTGACGGGGGACCCTCCCCCCCTGCACTAACACCCGCCGCGGGGCCTTTTCGTGGGACGCTGGGGCGGGGGCCCAAAGCGACTTCACGTGCGACCCCGAGGAGGATGGCGGCGTGATGTGGCCCACGCCGCCGTGAGCACCGCGACGGTGCAGGGGGGAAACAAATTTCCTCTCCCGAGGCGGGCTCTTCGGAGCGCGGCACAAAGGGTGCACCGGCGCGTTTCACTTGGAGATCCCGGAGCCCCTCTGACACGTGCCAGTGCCGGCCACCGTGGGGTTTTAGTCGGCAAGATTCCGACATGTCCCGCCATCTTCAAGGGAAGTTGGAAACGGGAAGTCCATGAGGATTGCCCCACATAAAAAAAAGCGGTTCAGAGCCTGAGTCACTCCGCCCACTGGATCGAGAAGTCGCGGGATCGATTCCCGCAAGAGACAAATCTTTGTGCAACCCACAAAAATTTGTTTCGGTCTGGGTGTTTGTGCATGTTAATTTCATGTTTGTAAACACATCCACGACACAGAAATAATTCCCAGTGTTAGGCTACATTAAAAAAATAGACGACTTAAAGGCGTACCGCGTCGATCATTTATCGTTTGGAACAGTGACACTGATTATTATCATTACATTTACCTTAATAGTATTACATTTACCACATTACAAAAAAAAGACATTAAAAAGCAAAAAATAAATATTTGAAGTCGGTACCGGTTAGTGCAGTCGGTTACTTGGCACCGACTTCAAATATTTATTTTTTGCTGTTTTAAGTCGGTTTTTTTTAAGATTTTTATTTTACAATTTTATGTGACAAGTGAATTATTTACTAATATTTATATACCTATATTATTACCTACAGGATTAATAAAATAACCATAAAAAGCGGGATCTATACATTCGTGCTGTTCGCCGTTAAGGAGTCCCCTGATGTATCTATAAAGTCCAAAGTTCAATACCGATTTCATTAAAATGGGACCATCTAGAAACTATACTTAACCCAACGCATAAAGAATCATCACACGTATTAGTTAGATACATCGCATATACTAGATACGTTAGCAGTTGCTAACGTATCTAATATACTCATTTATTTAATGTAACTATGTTTTATTTTGGTAAATTGGAACTCAGAGTCTCAAAACACAAGTCATGCTTAGTTTGAGGCTCAAAGAAATTTTGTACTATTGTTGTTAAAAACTTGTGAATAAATGCTTTGTATCTTTATTAAAATCAGTTCATAAATTAAGACGTTATAAAAAAGAACACAGACGAATTGTCAACCTTCTACTTTTTTGAAGTCGGTTAATACTCTGATTAGTTCTATGGCAGGGTACAGGGTATGGTAGGGTATAGGATTGCTGTAATTCCCATAATATCTCAATCTACGCATTCGTATTGTTTGTCGTTAAGGAGTTCCCTGGTGTGTCTTCCAAGTCCAAGGTCCAATACCGATGAAATTAAAATGGGACCACCTTGGAGCTATACTGAACCCAATGCAAAAAGAATCATCAAAATCGATTCATAATTGGCGGAACGATCGCGTAACATACATACAAAAAAACATACTGTCGAATTGAGAACCTCCTCCTTTTTAGAAGTCGGTTAAGAATAATCAGGGACGGATGTATTGAGCGCGCGCTAGGAAATAAACGACGTATGTGAAAAAACTAATTTATCATTTTCTAAAAAAAACTATACTAGGAAATAAAAAAACCTACTTTACAAGAACTTTGCCACAATTATTTGCTATGTTTTAACTAAATTCTATTAACTAGTTCTTATGCGTTTCAGATTAGAATCTAAAAATAAAAAGCAATACAGATGACTTTAGATTTTTTTTCTATCGAGACAATTTTGTTTTATCGTGTATTTTTTTATAAGATTACTAAATATACAGTCGAAAATCATATTTCTAAATATTAAATTTCTAATCCATATAAATCCTTAGGTGCATGGTGTACAAAAACACGTTTTTATCAGTATCCTCTTAAGCCGGTCGTCGTGGCGATTTTTGGAAGAGGCCTTTGTCCAGCTGTGGGCGTCTTTTGGCTCAAGATAGATAGGAAGTCATTAGACTTGCCCACCGGTCGGTGACAAGCAACACACAAAATCCTCCCATCTTTTTTCATCATTATCATCAGCTGAGAGACGTCCATTGCATGAAAAAGACCACTTCTAAAGATCGCCACAACGACCAGCTATGTATACGTATGTATCTATGCTGTACGTAATTAACTTTAGGGACCTTTTGTGGGCCCAAGGCGAGGCCGTTCTTACTTGGGGCCCACTTGAGCTAGTTGCCCCCTTCCCCTTCTGACTCGAGCGTAGTGGTTGCGCGCTCGCCCTCTTATCCGGTGACGCTGTAAAGGCCCTGCGGCCAACAGCGTAGATCATTCACACACACAAATCTTTTGTGGGCAATCTTTTCACGCGCAGGACTAAATTGTATCAGCCCGTGATCTGATTAGTCGTATTGAGTGGCGTGCAATTGGTACGCCTAAAACAGCACCACTAAGCTATGGCAGTAGTGTTGTGTATAACGAAAAGGAAATACCACCAAACGTAATAATAAATAGTAAAGTGTAATGTGTGTGTCAACACAGAAACAGCTGTTCACACTTCGTGGAAATAACGCGAAATAATTCCGTATTAAAATAGGTCAGACGATTGCAATAAGTAGCAAAAGGATAATGGTTGTATATAGTTCTATCTCTATCTATATCATTACGCCACATCCCTTGTTATATAGGTAGAGTGAGTACAGAATTCCAACAGGTTTTTTTTTACTTGCAGACCGCTCTGGCCTTCTCTACTCTCCTAGTTGTACATTACCCAAGCGGGGGTGGCAGAGAATTGCTGTGTACACACACATATTACAGTAAGTAATAGGGGGCGAGCATATAAATATTTTTTTGATAAAAAAATTACACCTTGTTGGCCCTAGGAATCGCACTGACGACCTCGAGATCGCTAACCAAATAATGTTCTTCTGGACTGACGCCACAGTCAATTGGGATTTAGAAAGAATATTTTTTAAAAGTAACCTTAAGTAATTAATACACATTTCTATTTCGACTATTGATAAGAACTTTTTGCTCTACAAAAATATAAATTTAAAAATCAGCCATCGATGTCTGTCGATGAACAAAATCAGGCGTGACAACATATGTGTATCGAGGCAGTCAATCATACCTAATTCTATCTATTTAGATAGGGTTAGGTATGACTGACTGCCTCGTAGACCAAAAGGCCCAAAACTCGGTTAACGATTATGAGATCCCAGGTTTGTATCTGAAATCACAGAAATAATGAATTCGAGGTGTGGCCTCACAGAGTATGTCGCACCTGCTGGCCATCCCTTTATGCCCTACTACCTGTACAAGGGAAGCACTGAGCACGGCCACAGACTGCTCGATCGAACTAGCCACTAACGTAGCAGGACAAAAATGAAGTAGGGGTTTACAAATTATGGTTTTCCTATCGAAAAAATATTGGGAGCCGGCACTTAAGCCAAAAGTCACAGCTGGCCATACAAAACAGCGTGCTTGTCCCAACGCTGTTATATGGCAGCGAGAGCTGGGTATGTAAGAAGGAGAATGAAAGTAGGATAAATGCGGTCAGAATGCGAGCTCTGCGGAAGATGTGCGGAGTGCAGCTGACCGACCGTATTCGCAACAGCGTAGTAAGAAAGCGAGCAGGTATGAAAGATAGTATCGGTGTTAAGATGAGAAAGGGTATGCTCCGTTGGTTTGGGCTAGTGTTGTAAAAATGAGCGCTGAAGTCGAGCGTTTAGCGCTGAGTCGACGCTCACGAGCGTTGAAACACGTAGAAGACGAGCGTTTTAAGCGCCGACTCGAGCGTTTTTACACCACTAGTTCGGGCATATAGAAAGAATGTCAGAAGAAAATGATAAAGCAGATATACAATACGAAAGTAAAAGGATGTAGGTACCAGGAAGACTTAGACTATCTTACCATGCCCAAATAGACCGTGTCTTATCAAAATCATTTGCTCTCTTCTTGTCTTTCATAATTCTTCTATTGTGTTTTACCTATTAGTATGTATTAGTGTGTAAGTATATGTATGTATATAAATATATATATGTATGTTGTATGTAGTGTAGATCTATGTATGTAGATTAGTATTTAGATTTATTAAATGTAAATAGTTCAATGATAGTGTACGCCACCAACTGCCTTATTTCTCTCTTCAGCTCTTTGGAATGTTGGTTGCCTGGAAGAGATTGCTGTTAGTAATAAGGCCGCCAATTGTGCTACCATTTGTATGTGTATATTTTATTTTCTTTGTTTGTTGTTCTTGCTTATGTTGGTGTACAATAAAGTGTATTCTATTCTATTCTATTCTATTCTATTCTATTCTATTCTTATCTGCAGGACAAGTCAAGAGTGTCCGTAACCGGCGAACGTGTATGAGACGAACTATGAGAGTGGAGCAAGCCAGAGAAGTACGTAAGGAAAGAACCTGTTGGAACTCTGTACTCTCTGCCTACCCCGCAAGTGATCTGGCGTGGATAATATAGAAAAATCTCAGTCTTCGCATATAGGTTTCAAGAATAATAAGAAAGATAAGGTAGATTTTAAATAGATGACAAGGGTAGTACAATGACGTCACGGTTCATCAGAATCACCGGCTTGCATAAGGCTACACATGTTAACAGCCAGACAATAATTTTACCGTTGCATAGCGCAAGGGGTCAATGAACGCTCGTAAAACTGCGGATTTTAATATTTTATGTTAGTACTCATATTGTAACTTATGTTGTCGGCTGCCTCGTGTTTCTAGTGGTGAAAAATGCGCGTTGCATTCTCGAGTTCGATTCGTAAGGTCGGATGAAAATGTAATTTTCAATAGAACAATTTCCAGTATCACTCCAGTCTAATATTACGCCCAGTATAATGGCAATAGGCTCGCCCCCTTGTACGTGAGATTCGATTGGTTGAGGAGGGTGGAGGAAGCGAGAGATGTTTTTTTCGGAAGGAACTCTGCTTACCCCGCAATGGATCAGGAGTAACGATAACGATAGATATAATAAAACCACCTTGTTGGTCTAGTGGTGGTATGGTGCAGCTGGCGATAGCAAGGTCCTGAGTTCGAATCTTAGCTCTGACAGTGTTGTGTGACCGCGCAAAAACTTTTCTTCTTTTCGAGTCAAGAAATGAATCAAATGTTTTCGTGTCATCATAATAAGAAAACATTTTATTTATAGTTATAGCATTTTAAAAAGAAACTTGTTTTCAAGAGTCCTTTTTTTATTAAATTTTATTATTTTGTTACTATTTTGCAGAAGCAGTGATAGCCTAGTGGTTAGACCATTCGACTACAAAGTCAGAGATTTCGGGTTCGAACCCAGGCACGCACCTCTGTCTTTTCGAAAGCAAGTGCATTTTATAAACCAACTATCACTTGCTTTAACGGTGAAGGAAAACATCGTGAGGAAACCTGCATGCCTAAGAGTTTCTCGAAGGTATGGGAAGTTCGCCAACCCGCACTGGGCCAGCGTGGTGGACTATGGCCTAAACCCTCTCAGTATGAGACAATGCCCATGCCCAACGGTGGGACAGTTTCTTCATAGGGCTAATATTATATTATTATTACTATTGTATTTAACCGCCTTGAAATAATTGCGTGTAGTATCAACAAAGGTGCAGACACTACACAAAAGATACGACGTCTTATGAAAATAAATCTATTTTCCACATTATTTCAAATATAATAGTACAACATGCGCATGCGCAGATCATCGCACGATGAGAACTTGATCACCTTCACCCGGCTTCATGATTCAGACACAGCGGCAAAAACAACTAACTATTATGTGCATCAGTACGAAGTTTACAAAAACGTTACATTGAGTCAATTTAAAAGGATATTGCGACTTATAATTACTGTTAGGTAATTAAGTTACCGTGCAGTAGTGGGCACTGTAGAAAAACACCACTTGTTTTTACTTGTACTTACAGAAAAAATAAGCTTTATTATGGCACTACAGAGGTACAAAATATCTACAGAAGTAAGAGGTATTGATTGTAAAAGATGAACCACCTAACAGATTGCCTAATGTTAAATTTTAAACACAAATTATGTTTATGAATACAATGTGTTAAATTAATATTTCTTTTTAAAACAATGGTTTATCCATAGAAAGAATGGTGGATGAAAGAATGACAAATCAGATATACAATGCGAAAGTGTAAGGATGCAGATACCGGGGAAGACCTAGACTATCGTACCATGACCAAATAGATCGTATCTTATATGAAGAGCAAGTCGAGAGCCTCCGTAACCGGCGAGCGTGTATGAGACGAACTGATAGTGGAAGAAGCCAGAGAGGTCTGTATGCAAAGAATCTGTTGGAACTCTGTACTTTCTGCCTACCCTGTAAGGGATCTAGCGGCCAACGGAGCATGCCCTTTCTAATCTTTACACCGGCAAAAGGCAATCCTTCCTAAAGATGCAATCTACCTCTTTGGCAAATTATATTAATATCTATTCATCGGTTTAAGCGTGAGGCGTGAATAGGTAAGAGACGACAGACTGACTTTCGAATTTATAATATTAGTGGCCTGGCCCAGCCAGGTTGGTGAAGTGTAAAGAAAGAAAGAAAATATAACATTTGTTTAACCACACACAAAGACAACGAAATATTAAATACTATAATAATATTAGCCCTGTTAAGAAATTGTCCCACTGTTGGGCACGGGCCTCCTCTCAAACAGAGGGTTTAGGCTATAGTCCACCACGCTGGCCCAGTGCGGGTTGGCGAACTTCACACACTTTCGAGAAACTCTTTGACATGTAGGTTTCCTCACGATGTTTTCCTTCACCGTAAAAGTAAGTGATAGTTACTAATTTCTACTACGCACATGCATTCGAAAGACAGAGGTGCATGCCTGGGTTTGAACCCGAGACGTCTGACTTTGCAGTCCAACGGTCTAACCACTAGGCTATCACTGATTATAATGAAATAATAATTATTACGAAATACATATTTGCAGACATCAGAGGTACCCTGAAGTTAGACAGAATGATGTCTAATGATGTTATTATCATCATCATCAGTCAGCCTGTATTTACCCACTGCTGAGTGCAGACCTCTCGTCTATTACGCCATTCGTTCCGGTCCTGTGCTGGTCTATGCCATAATTTGCCGACCACCTTCACAATGTCATCCCTCTATCTGGCTGATAGTCTGCTTTTGGGCTTCAGTTCTTTTATTATGTTACAGCGCTAGTATTCTGGCAGCACCTATCAAAGAGTGTACCTACAGTACACCTCCACATTTCGCCGAAGATATTCAGCCCAAATGTAAAAAACCTGGCTGTTGTATTGGGCAAAATTCCATACTCGGGGCTGCATAAAAAGAAGTGTTGCAAAAGTTTTTTTCTTCTATTTTTGCATTATTCTTAAATTTTTTTTATTTCATATTTCTTTCTTAATTGTAACATAATATAGTATTCTATTTGCGAAATTAACTTTTCTCGACCCTCAGATCTAAGAAATATTCTATCTTAAAAGACGACACAAGGTCCCGCTATCGTTAGGTAATTAATATCGACACGACAGCGTCGCGACGGCTGTCCTTGGTTTGATTCCTGGTACGCATATTGTTAAATTAGGTAGATGGATGCCGGAATTGATTGTGTTAGTCAGTTTATTAATTAAGATATTTTATTTAAAAAAATATAAACATCGTCACGCTTATGTTCCCAAAGTGGAAATGGCAGAGGTGAACTTTGTACACTCACATATCGCCGACGATGTTAGGTGACAATGTAAAAGGGAATAAGTCTATTGTCATACTGGATAGAATTCTAGACTACGTCCTATTACAGAATTTTTTGTTAGAAAAAGCACGCCCGTCGCAATGTGCATCACTGAACGCAATCCATCAAGTCATTTAATTAACTACTAATAAAAACTAATATATTAAATCCACCTATTCTGCCCCACTGCTGGGAAAAGGCCCCCACCTTAGTGTTGTCAGAAGGCTCGAGCTTCCGAGCCTTAAAGTCGTTGAGAGCTCGCGCATCCATAGAAAGCTTGAGCTTCGACTCGAGCTCTCTATAAAGAGCTCGATTCGAAGCTCGAGCGCCGGCTACAAGGCTCGAGCCGCGGCTCGAACCTCGAAGCTACAAGGCTCGGAGGTTCGAGCTTTAAACGAGCTCTGTTAACAAGGTTCACGGTAGTTACTTTGAAAAAGACTCTGCTCAGAGTTTAAAGTCGAGGGCTGTAAAGCAATAGTAATAGGTATGTAGAAAGGGTCAGTCAATGTTCTCGTAATTTCTACCGATTTTAATGAGTTCGGGAATTAATAATTTCGAAACATGTTCGAAACAAGTAAAACGAAAACTTTAGGTATTCATAAAATACCACTAACACGGTGTTGTGGTGCTGGTCTAATGGACACGTCTTTTGTACAACATAGCCATGTTTGGGTTCGTTGGATTTGTCTTTACGAGTACTATAGACCGAGATGGTTTTTAAGATCACATGATGGAGCCGGAAGATGGCCTTCAGAACTACCCAACGAGTCAACACAGCCCCATGGCGTGTGGGCTCGTTTGTGTTTTGGCAAGTGCTTAAGACCCAGACGATGTTCAGGGTCTGATGATGGAGCCGAAAAGTGATTAACGGAACTGCGCAACTACTCAACATAACTCCGTCGTGTTTGGGATCGTTTAACATGTCTTAATAAGAACTTTGGACTGAGATGATGTTCAGGGTCTGATGATGGAGCCGAAAAGTGGCCAACGGAACTCCGCAACTACTCAACATAGCCCTGTCGTGTTTGGGGTCGTTTAACTTGTCTTGATAAGAACTTTCGACTGAGAGGATTTCCAGGGTCTGATGATGGAGCCGAAAAGTGGCCAACGGAACTCCGCAACTACTCAACATAGCCCCGTCGTGTTTGGGGTCGTTTAATTTGTCTTGATAAGAACTTTCGACTGAGATGATTTCCAGGGTCTGATGATGGAGCCGAAAAGTGGCCAACGGAACTCCGCAACTACTCAACATAGCCCTGTCGTGTTTGGGGTCGTTTAACTTGTCTTGATAAGAACTTTCGACTGAGATGATTTTCAGGGTCTCATGATGGAGCCGAAAAGTGGCCAACGGAACTTCGCAACTACTCGACAAAGCCCCGTCGTGTTTGGGGTCGTTTAACTTGTCTTGATAAGAACTTTCGACCGAGGTTATATCCAGGGTCTGATGCTGGAGCTGAAAAGTGGCCGGAAGAACACCGCAACTACTCGACATAGCCTCGTCGTGTTTGGGGTTGTTTAACTTGTCTTGATAGGAACTTTCGACTGAGATGATTTCCAGGGTCTGATGATGGAGCCGAAAAGTGGCCAACGGAACTCCGCAACTACTCAACAAAGCCTCGTCGTGTTTGGGGTCGTTTAACTTGTCTTGATAAGAACTTTCGACTGAGATGATTTCCAGGGTCTGATGATGGAGCCGAAAAGTGGCCAACGGAACTTCGCAACTACTCGACATAGCTCCGTCGTGTTTGGGGTCATTATATTGACAAGTATTTTGGACCCAAATTATGTCCAAGGTCTGATGGCAAACGTCACACGAAACACCATCGTATTAGGGTATACCTTATTTGTTTAAAATAAGAATATGAATAAATAAATAATTATAAAATTTAATACTGAACAAATAAATACGCACAAATAAAGATATTATTAGAGAATAATAATCAAAGTCTAAAACTAAATAGTACGACATTAAATAAAGGTTAATCATCTTATAAAAACCTTTTTTTATATACTATTGAACTGAAAATATTATTTCGTCTGTCTATTTATGTAAAGAATTTCAACAGGTTTTTTCCAAATAGTCTCCTCCCATTTAGTGTTTACAATATTTAGTTAAAAATTATAGTTATAGAAGAACCCCATCCTTGGTTGCTTGTTAAAGTTCTTATAGCCAACTGGACTTTCTACAGTCATTAACACTAAAAGAAAACGATCATTCATCAAAATCCCTTAGTTATTACGTAAATACAAAAATC
This sequence comes from Phalera bucephala, assembly GCA_905147815.2. Classification (NCBI taxonomy): domain Eukaryota; kingdom Metazoa; phylum Arthropoda; class Insecta; order Lepidoptera; family Notodontidae; genus Phalera; species Phalera bucephala. Next base: position 1,507,740 of record LR990627.1, read on the forward strand.
CTAGTTTTTACGTAAATACAAAAATTAATACATCCATCCTCACTGTTGTCTTTTTGTATGTTTAAAAAACCTAGATGTTTTTCGTATCCTTGCATTTGCAGTACCTAATAAGATTTTAATTATCTAATACCTCCTTATTATACTGCAATTACATAGGTAACGCATGTGAGTGTAGGCAAGTAAGTCGCTACAAAACGGAGCCGCGCGGCGGCGGCGATGGCGTGCCCTTCCCTGCGCCCGCACACACTTCACCCCGCGGTATACGTCACTGAGACCACCAATATATATTACAGAGAAACAGATTCGAAAAGCGGGCGCGCGGGCGGGCGCGGTATGTGCTTTACAACATGCGCAGCAATGTCTGTGACAAAGCAATACGGAGATTTCAAATGCATTTCTAAAATGTATTACTCATTACGCACACATTTATATGCAAGTTTCATTGTTAATTAAGGTATAAAAGTATCTAAAAAAGGATAAAAAAAAATTAAATTTTGAAATTTTGTTTTTGTATGGAATTTGTGAAGCAATTATCAAATATTGCGTTATTTACTTACAATATATACTTATAACTTGTAACTAGTTAAACATTTACCTATGTTTTCAGTAATATTTATTTCCTCGTCAAATAGCCCTTTAGGAACAGGTAAATATAATAGACGACCTTAGGGAGTTGTTTCTCTGTACACTATGCTGAGGCGCCGACCGGGTTGCCGGGTGCTCGCGCAAGGGTACCTACATTCGGCAACCAGTCGTATTTTAGTTGCGCGCCAATAACAACGCACACGCTCCTCATAGCACAGAGAGTAATATTTACTGATAATGCTAGGGAACAAAAACGACCAAGATATTGACATGTCTATTGAGACAATTGTAAGTCCCGGGTTTACTTCCAGTTAAGAATCTTTAATAATATCAAAAAGACAGCGTTTAAGTTGGAAATGGGATAATTTTAAAACATCTTTTGACCGACAAGTACTTGTCAACACAAATGTAAAGAGTCGCAACACGTCGGAGTTATGTTGAGTACTTGGGTTGTGCTGTTGGCCACCTGCCGGCTGCATCATCAGACCTTGGACATCCGTGTATACAAAACTCGTCAAGACAAATCTAATGAGCCCAATCACGGCGGGGCTATGTTGAGTAGTTGCGAAGTTCCGTTGGCCACTTTTCGGCTCCATCATCAGACGCTGGACACCATCCGGGTGCAAAGTGCTCGTTAAAACAAATCCAACGAGCCCAAACACAGCGGCGTTATATTGAGTAGTTTGGTGGTTCCATTGGCCGCGTTTCGGTTTCATCATCAGACACTGTACACTATCTGGTTGTATAGTAGTTCTCAATACCAATCTAACGAGCCTTAACGCGAGGAGGTTATGTCGTATAGTTCACATGCCCCTATGGCCACCTTCCGACTCCATCACCAGATCAGCTCCATGGTACCATATTATCGCATTGTTATTGGATTTACATATGTATGCCAAATTTCAGCTTAATCGAATACCCGCATGTCCTTGAGAAGTGGATCTCAAGATTTGAACCCGAAAGACAGTCAGATAGACATACGAACATTGCAAGTTAAATAAAAGCTTGTAAAAAATTAACATCCCCGATAAAGGGTTTACGAGATATCGGGGTGTATTTTAGTCGTAACATTAACATTCTCTGCCTACCCCGCAACGTATTTGGCGTGGTGATAGATATAGATAAAAATATTCATTTAGTACAATATTTGGCTAATCGTATCAAAAATCAAAATATCAGGTTGTATAATTAGTTCTTATTAGTATAGGCAAAATTGAAAGCTCAAGCTTCGACTCGAACCTTTAAGAGCCGAGTCCTAACGGCTCGCGAGCCTTTAAAGCTCGAGATTTGAAAGCTCGAGCCTTAAGGGCTCCGGAGCCTTAAAGGCTCGAGCGTTGAACGCTCGCGAGCTTCGACTCGGGGTTCGAGCGCTCGACTCAGAGCTCATTTTTTACAACACTACCCCACCTGCCACCACCACGCGCTCCATTCCGGTCTCGGTCTCGAACCTATTCGCACCTATATTAAAAAGGCAACAACCCGATATCCGACTACGAACCTAACTCCCCTCCTATCAGCCGCTACCGCCGTCCGCGGCATGTTCTCACCGACCCTCCAGATGCCCTTATATCCCTTCTTTCGGATACAGATATCGCACACAGGATCAGGCACCGACGACGGAAGAATCCCTTGCCCGCCGACCAGTGCAGATCACCACGGCGAGACACCTAGTATACGCCCTCCCCCACAGCGTTTGCCCAAGCCGAGGCCGCCTTGAGGCGCCCTTGAGCTAGTTGCCCCCTTGCCCTTCGAGCGTAGTGGTTGTACGCTCGCCCTCTTGTCCGGTGAAGCTGTAAAGGCCCTGCGGCCAACAGCGTAGATCATTCACACACACACACACACACACACATCCACCACGCGGACCCAGTGCGGTGCGGTGGATGCAGGTTTGTGGTCACCTGCTGTTGGAACTTATCAAACCGCCTATAAGGCTCCTAATTTGGCTTAACGGTAACCAGATTAAGTGACGGACGGGTTGTTCCAGTGGGTAATAGCTTAAGCCGCGGTGGATCGAGTGGTCTTGGGTTCGATCCCTGCAAGGGAGTGTCTATATACAAGGTGTAACATAATAAACGCAAGACCTGAAAGTAGTTTGTTTTATATCGGCAACTGAATTGATTCCAACAATTTTTAATGAATCTTATTTTTTTTTTAATTTAAAAAAATGCTTTTTCTCCTTCAGAGCGCTATACATACAAAATTTATTCTTGATTCATAGCAAAACGGAGATTTCAAATGCATTCCTAAAACGTATTTCTCAAAACGCACACATACACGTACAAGTTTCATTATTATTTGGGGTCTAAAAGTGCTTAAAAAAAGGGTAAAAACCTTTAAAGTTGGAAATTTTGTTTTCGTTTTGAATATATGAAGCAATTTTCTAATCGGGGTGTCTGAGGTCTTGCGTTTATTATGTTACACGTCGTATATGAATTTCATGTTTGTAAACGCACCCGCGACACAATAAGATTAGAAAAATAATTTCTAATGTGGGCCTACATTAAAAAAACGTGGTAATTTAATTAACGTGCCATCTATCCAGGAAACTCGGTGGTCTTGTCTTTTTTTTACTTGTTTATGATTTTACATATTTAGTTATTTTTAAAATTATAATAGATAACTATGTTTAAGCAATTAGTTATAATATGAAGACGCTAACCGGCAATCAAGTAACAAAATGTACACTTAGCCGTGACAAACCGACATACCTCCCGGTCACTCCGAGCTCTGAGTTCCGAGAACTGCGCGCGCGCATCCCGGTATTTCTGTACCGGCGCGCGGCGCATTTACGGTGATGACACTGCATTTGCCCCAAATTGTCTTAATAAATCAGCCTATACTGTACTGGGAAAAGATCTCTCACAAAATAGGAGAGAATATGTCATACTCAACCACGCGGACTTAGTGAAAATTGGTGGAGGCAGGTTTGTGGCCACCAGCTGTTGAAACTTATTAAGCCACCTATAAGGCATTCAAATTGGTTTGGCGTCTACTATATGAACTAGTAACCAAGATGGCTTAGAGTGCTTTCTAAAGTTTGAAATAGACAGAAATGATGTTCTAGAACAGTGGTAGTCTTTGTTACTTTGATCTGTTGATTCATACATTCTATGTGTACTAAAAAAAATATTCTGATTCTGATTCTTGGAGACACAAATATCGAAATAACGATCACCCATTTCAAAATTACGACGATTTAGCGCAGTGGTTAAGAGCTTAAGCTGCTCCGCCCACTGTGTCGAATAGTCGCGGGTTCGATTCCCGCACGGGACAAATCTTTGTGTGATCCACAATTATTTGTTCCGGTCTGGGTATTTGTTTGTGAATTTTCATGTTTGTAAACGCACCCACGACACAGGAATAAATCCTAGTGTGGGGCTACGTTTTATTAAAAAAAAAAAAAAAAAAAAAAATCACCGAAATGAATGCTACTTAACCTTGGTGATTACTAAGAATGCGGTCACTCAGTGTTATGAGCTGTAAAACATTATTATTATTGCCTCTTGTTTATTAATAAACGCATCTGCATCTTCAAATGCGTCTATAAAAACGTGTGATTCGTTTTCAAGTGCATTTGTTGAATCACAACTATTTAACAAAAATATTGTTGTGTTTTTCCATAACTGTGTTCGTAATAACCGCAAAGAATTCCATTAGATGTAGTAAGCTTAAGATTATTTTAATGAAATAATATCAAAGTTAGGTCATCTTTCGAGGTTTTCCTTTAATTAGGCGAGTGTTAGTTTCGGTAAATTTATATTTATTATTGCTTAGAAGCGCTCATAGTACTGCATGACAGCGTCCGGTCAGTCTTACGATGAATGGTCGTTTATACCATGTAATTCTAGAGCATCTTTTATGCTTGAAAAAGCAAGTATTAAGACGTTGTTTTTGGCTGGCATTTAATGTTGTAGTTTTAAAACAAAATAAAAGCCATATTCCTAAAGTTTTCAAAATGAAACGCAGATCATTTATTTTGCCTAAACTCAGCAATCGCACTTACCAATTGGTCATTTCTTTGTAAATCTACCTATCACTGCATCACACGGTTGGGACAGTACCACAAACATTTTTTCGCCAATCGCTATTAACCACCTCATTTCGTATTGTGGCAGATGTTTGCCCAATTGTGGGACAATTTTTAGGGCCCGTATTACAGAACGTTAATCAGTCGTGAATCTAGTTATAAAAACTGATTTTTATAATAAAACGTTAGTTTTAAAACTAGATTTACGAGTGATTTTCCTTCTGTACGGGCCTAAGTGTTAAATACGATGACGGTACCGAGAATACCATTCGATAGCCGTTCTAAAAATGTTTTTATTAAGTGACATTGTTCACGGAAAAGTATGTATCAGGTTACACATATACATAACCTGAATTTAAGATGTAATCTTATTATTTGTGACCTTAATTATGTACTCATTAACACAGTTAATTTAGGGGATTATTGACTTGAAAAGAACGAACTAAAATTGGCAAAATTCAAATAGTGCCTAATAGAAATAGAATGGTCTAGTGACAAAACGCACAACGTGATCACGAGGTCCCGGCTTCAAATCCTAGGCTTTTCTAAGCAAACATTCTCAAAATCAATAAAAGTCTGGAGTCTGGAATTGTGCCCAGTGTATGGCAATAGGCTCCCTTATTACATTGGACCTAACATCGTTAACGAAAAGTGGGTGTAATCAGTAGACATCTGCCACCCCCGCTTGGGGAATATACACGTGACGGTGTTTATTTCGAAATGGAAGAAATAGATGGTTTGGTCTAGTGGTTAAGAGCTTAAGCCGTTCCGACCACTGGATCAAGTAGTCGCGGGTTCGACTCATGCATGAGACGAATCCGTATGACCCGTAAATATTTAACATAGTTATTTTAGGAATTTATTGACCCGAAAAAATGAACTAAAACTAACAAAAAGTATATTGTAATAGAGACGACTTAGTTCAGTGTTGAAGAGTCGCTTCGCTTACTGAATCAAGTAGTCCCGGTTTCGATTCGCGTAAAGGAGAAATCTACATGACCAGTGCTTAAGAACTTAAGCCGCTCCGCCCCCTAGAACGTGTAGTTGCGGGTTCGATTTCATTAAGGCACAAATATTTGTGTGACTTAAAAATATTTATTTAGTTCTGGTTGTTTGTGTATGTAAATTTTAATTATTATTCTGGAGTTACATTAAAAAAACATCATCAGACCGAAGTCCGGAATTGTGCCCGGTACAATGGCAATAAGTACGCCCCCTATAACACTAAGACCGGTGAAAAGTGGGTGTACTCAGTACACCTCTACCACCCACACTTGGGAAATATAGGTGTGACGGTGTATTTTCAAATAGTTATTAGACTAAGTTGGCTTAATAAGATCCAACAGCAGGTGGCCACAAACCTGCCTCCACCAATGCGAACCGGGTCCGCGTGGTAAAGTATGACCAAATCTCTCTCACCTTTGTGAGACAAGGGCTTTCCCCAGCAGTGGGATAATATAAGCTGATATTACTATTATTATTTTATGGTCGTATCCAAATATATTCGAGAAACTTTCCTATATAATATAACGAGATTATCTCCAAAAACGACACATTTCAAAACATCACAAACCAATGACTTATTAAGAAATTATTATAGAACCAAACTATCCATTCTCATTCCCTCTTTAACTTGTATACATGTATATTTGCGTCTCATTCTCACACTGAAGTGTAAAAATATATTAAGTGTGAGTAATCCTGTTTAAAAGGAAACAGGAGGTGAGTTGGGTAGGTCAGGATTAAGCATAGTTATTTTTATATAACTTTGTGATGCCGTTACTCATAAAGTATCAAAATACTTAGTGTTTTAGATGAATTTAATGGAGCACCGCGCCGAAATGTCATAAAAATTATATACGAGTACCTTTGGGGTGGGTAAATATTAGTAATTACCCACGCACATGCACACATTGACAGATTTTAAATAAATCAAACACTGCCTTCTTTATTTTGAGTGTGTGTGTGTGTGTGTGTGTGTGTGAGAGAGTGAGTGAGTGAGTGATCTCCGCTGTTGGCGGGCCTTCACAGCTTCACCGGGCAAGGGGGCAACTAGCTCAAGGGAGCCTCAAGGAGGAACGACCTCGGCTTGGGCAGTCGCTATGGGGGAGGGCATATACTAGGTGTCTCGCCGTGGTGCACTGCACCGGCCGGCATGCAAGGGAATCTTCGAGCTCGCCGGCGAGGTCGGTATCTGATCCTGTGTGCAGTATCTGTATTCGAAAGAAGGAACGTAGGGCCTCAAGGAGAAATGGCCTCGGCTTGGGCAGTCGCTATGAGCATAGACATCACGCACACATAGTGCGTAATTATGGCCGATTTTTGGCGCCATTTTTGTTAGCAATGCTACGACTAGTCAAGTCTTAGTCTAAGCCTAGCAGTATATCGACTCACCTCTTATGGACATATTAGAAATCGTTACTATTTTTTGGGTGTATTTACAAATCAATAAGATTTAGAGGCGGACGATTTAGCGCAGTGGTTAAGAGTTAAAGCAGCTCCGCCCACTGTATCTAATAGTCGCGGGTTCGATTCCCGCACGGGACAAATCTTTGTGTGATCCACAATTATTTGTTCCGGTCTGGGTATATGTGTGTGTGTATGTGAATTTTTATGTTTGTAAACGCACCCACGACACTGGAATAAAATCAAGTATACGGCTACGTTTAAAAAGAAATGTATCGAACAAGGACCGAGGATATCTAACGGAAAATTCTCAGTAAGTCTGGCATTGTGCCCCTAATACATGGGACCGAACATCGTCGGCGAAAAGTGGGGTCTCAGTATACCTCTGCCATCCCCGCTAGGGGAATATAGGCGTGACGGTGCTTATTTTTTTTTTTAATTTGACGCAATATAATTATTCTTAGTATATAGCTACAGCTCAAATCTAATAAGAGGGCAAGCCTATTGCCATAATATCTGACACAATTTTAATTTCTACACTGCTTCCAATAACATATTGGCCAACTTGGGATTCGAATCTAAGACTAGCCGCTATGTGCCACTTGGATCATAGTCAGAATCTATCTATCTATCTATCTATATCTATATCACGCTAGATCCCTTGCGGGGTAGGCAGAGAGTACAGTGTTCCAACATAGTCAGAATATTACGAGTATGTTTTATTAATTTAAACCATTATTATAGTACCTACTTATGAATCATGATTTAGTTCAGGCATTTTTTTCCTATTTCATTAAAACCAACAAAACATTTTAACTCCAAGTTAACTAACTTAAAACTACAAGTTAAAAATAACTTAAAGCATATGGTCAATGAACAGGCAATCGAGTGAACCTAATGAGTCAGCGGTAGCCCAGCGTCGCCCACGCGTGGTCAACGTGGCCAACGTCTAAATAAAGGTTTATATTTCTTAGAAATATTCGCTGGTCCGACAGTTTGAATGACTTATCCGGTGGGTAGGTATTTTAGAACTAAAGCCCGTACGTGACTAGATTCGTGCCTATAACTTAAGTTTCTAGTTAGATGAATCATTAGTCTAAGGGCCTCTATTAAATATTGTAACAGTTTTGCACTTTTAGTAAAAGGCGATAATATAATATTATCCCTATTAGAAACTGACCCACTGTTGGGCACGGGCCTCGTCTCAAACTGAGAGGTATTAGGCCATAGTCCACCACGCTGACCCAGTGCGGGTTGGCGAACTTGACACACCTTCGAGAAACTCTTAGGTATGCAGGTCGATGTTTTCCTACACCGTTAAAACAAGTGATAGTTAATTTTTAATACGTACATGCTTTTGAAAACACAGGGTCGCGTGCCTGGGTTTGAACCTGAGACCTTTGACTTTGCAGTCCAATGGTCTAACTACTAGGCTTTCACTGCTGAAAGGTGATACAACTTAAAAATTATAGTGCTAAGGAAATTGGGTTCGAAGTTTTCATTTTCCTCATTCTTTTTATACTGTACTGCTTTGAGTTTTAATTATGCTTACTGATAGACAATAACTCAAAAATTGGCATAGTCGTGAAAAGTTACTGAGTTCAACTTAACTATAAAAATTCGTTTTAATTCAATCTGATGTCGCCAAAACGCGGGATAACGATGCTCTTGAAAAGAACTAACTTTTTTTGAATGCATTTTCAACTGATGGGTCTCAGGTGGATTGTACGAGTACTATCTTCAAATGCAACAATTCAGCTCGTCGAAAAAGCTATTCATCTAAAAAAGGGCTTCTAAAGCTTTGCTCTGCAAGTAGTTAACAGATTAAATTAAAAGAAGTTCCTATGTCTACTTTCCGCTTCCGTCATCAGATTTAATAAACATTGTACTATGTTATTTTATTGCAACCGAAGTTACTTAGATATACCAAATTTTATGTAGGATAAAAGTAATTCTTGAAAAATGGATCACATTTTTAAACAGGAAATTACAGACATGCGTATCTAGACTTTTGAGAAGGAAATTCGGGTCAATTGCGTATCTTGTGCTATTAGTATTTGATAATTTGCAAAATGGGACTAGGTTTCTAGGACTATGTGTAGGAATGAGTCAGACGTATAAACAAAGCGTAGTGTTTTCGTATTTTCAAACGTATGCCTAGACTAAGCATTATTGCTGTGTCGTACGCGCTTACAGACATGAAATTCACATAAACACGATTTTAGACCAAAACAACATTTATACCGCTTGATCTCTTGGGGTGTAGGCATAGAGTACAGATTTCCAACAGGTTCTTTTTTTACAGACCTCTCTGGTTACAACCACTCTTATAGCGGTCTAACAAATTATTGTAGGTGACACAAAGGTTTGTCTCTTGCAGAGAACCCACGGCTACGCGAATCTGTGATTCGAACTCTACGCTCTAAGCCATTGGCCCAAGCCGCCAGTTTAATAAAAGCTTGTATGTAACTGAAAATATGGTCGCATACCGTTTAAAAAGCAGTTTCTTTCATCGCTTCCTATTCTTCGGAAGGCTGTTGCCTTCGGGCCGCGCTCGGAACATCTGTTGTCGGGAATGTTAAGGTGTAGTTTCGCCACGCACGCTTTATATGGCGAAACGGGTCATTGCTATACGACGCGACCTTAGCTGCGCGCACGCATCGCCCGCGTGTTTACTTTGATTTGATTATTATCTTTGTATTTTGTTGCGGATTAGGGCCTTTGAGATTTGAGGCACTATGCTATTAGGGGCAGGTCTATAGCTAGAATAATAATATTGTCACTTGCTGCTTTAAATTAAGGCATGCGATACCCACGCGGTGCGCCTCGCGAATTAGTGGGAATGTGTGACTTAGTCCCAATCAAAAATACACACTTATACAAATTTAATGCCCACTTCCCTACCTCTGTCGAAGTCGAAGATATAGATACCGGGGAAGACCTAGATTATCTTATCATGACCAAATTGACCGAATGTTATCTCAAGGGACAAACTTAGTCTTCGCAAGGCAAGCCAAGAGACTCCGTAACCAGCGTTCGTGTTTCAGAAGAACTATGAGTGTGGAGCAAGCGATACAGGTTAAATGCCAACTCTACAAGGGCTCTGGCATGATGATTATTCATAATCATGTAATATTTTACAGGTGTACAAAAATATACCTGAACGTTAATGGTACATAATAACACATGACAAACTAGTATTTACTTGAAAACACACACCGCAAATAAACAACAGCGTACAACCTTGACCTAAAGAAGTAATTGATAAGTACGGCTGTTTATTCTGGCGGTTGAGGAAAAACGGCCATTTTGTGCGTTTCATGATAATGGTGACGTAACATGGCGCTTAAATGCTGAGGCGATGACGCGACGGAGATCATTCAAGGAATTTAAGAAGAATAAACATCGACACAAGCGGGAGTTGTGATGGTGTCCTGTGTACACTCATATCGCCGACGATGTTGAGTCATAATATAGTAGGGGGCGAGTCTACATACATACACTCACGCCTTTATCCCACTGGGGTAGGCAGAGGCTACAGTTTGCCCCATACTACGATTCTGACACACCTCTATATCCAAATCCATTTTACTGGGCGCAAATAGTGAGTGGATTTTACCACTTATTCAAAATAAAAAAAAAAAACCTTATGGTTGACAAAACTTTTAAGAACATTGCATTGTCAACAAAAATATTGCCCCGTAATCTATTTCCTACCGACGTTTAAAGTTTCAAGCCTCAAGCTGATCGGGAAGTTGGATCCAAATCCATTGTAGAATTTGTAGCCAACAGACACACAGATTAGAATGAGAGTTGATCAAAATATCCTACTTATATTATAAAAGTAAAAGTTTGTTTATATAGATGTTTGGGTGTTTATTAATCACGCTAAAACGGCTGAACGAATTTGGTTGAAATTTTGGTACACAGATCGTTTATTACCTAGATTAACACATAGGATACTGTTTGTCGCGGAAAAATGTTAGTTTCCTGTCTAAACTCAACGCGAACAAAGTTGCGGGCAGAAACTAGTTTGTAATAAAATTTAGCCCCGCACTAGATATTATTCCTGTATCATGGGTTAATTTTACAAACATGAAATTTTCACACAAAGATTTGTCGCGTACGGGGTTCGAACTCGCGACAATCGATACAATGTGTGGAGTAGCTTATGCTCCTACTGAACCAAGCTCTCAATCAAGTTCACATTTAATTTGAGAACCCCAGATCCATTGTTTAACTATTTTATTAACACACATTTTTTAGTCAACCGCAAAGTGCTTTTTAATAAGACCAAATGAGATGACAAATATACCGGTCCGGCAGCTAACAGCCAATGTCACTGTCGATAGCTGGACGGGGCTGTAAGCAATAACTCAATTAGTTTAATATGTTGCTATTACTTCACCGCTAACCAATTTGCTTAGAACCACTGACGATTGTGGCCTAAGTTATGAGCGAAAGAGATGACAAAAAAAATAAACGCACTTCCTGTGCTATCTACCTATATCATCATGCTAGATCCCTTGCGGAGTAGGCAGAAAGTACAGACTTCCAACAGGTTCTTTCCTTACATACCTGTCTGGCTTCCTCCACTCTCATAGTTCGTCTCATACACGCTCGCCGGTTACGATGACTCTTGTCTGCCCTTCAGATAAGACACGATCTATTTGGTCATGGTAAGATAGTCTAGGTCTTCTCCGGTATTTAAATTCTTCTACTTTTTGTGCTATGCTAAAAATTGTATGCTTCTGTGTAATCCTGATACCAATATAAAAAAAAAGTTTCCATGATCAGATAAATCTGACTAAGCAGCCAGAACACTCGGTCACAGGGTAATACTAGGACAAATAAAACTATAGTAATTGTACCTACCTAAGTTCCTCGTTAAATCGTTATTTCTATTGTAAGTTTTCATACACACCGTCACGCCTATTTTCCCAAAGCGGGGGTACTGAGTACACCCACTTTTTGCCGACGATGTTAGGATCCATTTAATACAGGGCTAGCTAGCCTAATGCTATCATACTATGGAAATTGGGTGTACACAGTAAATCTCTGCCATTCCCAGCTTGGGGAATATAAACGTGTTTATTCTTACAAGTTTTTATGAGGCAAGATAGAAACGATACAAAATTACAGGCATCTTGCAATGTTTATTAGTTTGTTTAGGTTAAATCTTGCAAGCTGAATTAGAACCACATCCTTTTATCCCACGGAGTTGCAATTTATCGTGTTGGTTCAGTTTTAATGACAATTATATTGGCTCCAAACGAAGGAACTGCTCAACGGCCAAGAGCTCAGACACAAAATTTTGTATATAATTTTGATTGCCCATTTTAATTGCACTTCCAGAGCAGTTACATTAAAGCTTGTTTTTTTTACTATTCGTTTTTTATTTATAATTTGAGGTTGTAAGGGTTCTGACTTAAATCCTAAAGAATCAAGCCATCCTCACCTGCTCGTGGTACAACCTGCTAAATAACGAACGAGGCTCTGGCGATCCACCAACCCGCACTGGACAAGCGTGGTGGGTAAAAGTCCAAACCCCCCTCTTATTCAAGATGATATGGATAGCTATATAAAAAACAGGCCCCAAGTGCCCGGCAACTCCAGCCATACGGTCAACGGGGACGGACGTTGGTCACGTGGTGGAGTGAGGGGTGCTAAGAATCTCCGGGTGGGAAACCCAAACCGTTCAACAACATTGGCACGTGTAATTAAGGATACCGATATGCTTAATGTCTTAACGTATAATGTCCGCACTTTAATGGGAGAAGAGAGACTAATGGAGCTTGAAAACGCTTTAGCAGACATTCGGTGGGATATAATAGGTCTTTCAGAAGTTAAGATAATGGGAGAGGAAATACTGGAAAGACGCGATAGTATATTCTACTACTTTGGAGAAACAAGTGGACTACATGGAGTAGGATTCTTAGTGTCTAAGAAGTGGAAGAACAACATTATAGAGTTTAGGGGATACTCAGAGAGAATTGCCGTATTAAAGATCCAATTAACAACTACAAAAACCCTAACTCTTATTCAAACATATGCACCAACATCTAGTTATAGCGACGATGACATTGAAGACTTCTATGATTTGCTGGACAGAGCCTATTGCAATAACAAAGGATCCTATAATATAATACTTGGCGATTTTAATGCAAAATTAGGATTAGGCCAAGACTCTGATCATCCGAATATACATGGAAGATACGGCCTTGGTGTAAGAAATGATCGAGGTACACGTCTCATTCAATTCGCTTTTAGTCAAAATATGTACATATGCAATAGTTTATTCGCAAAGAAACCACAAAGACGATGGACATGGATATCGCCTGACGGTATGATTAAAAATGAAATAGACTTTATACTATCAACCCATAGACATATAATTAAAGACGTTAGTGTTATCAACAAATTCAAGTATAGTTCAGATCACAGACCCGTTCGAGCTAAAATTAACTTTAATTTTAAAGTTTTTAGAACAAATCTATTTTCTAAAAACACCAAAAAACTTACAATAGAAACTCTCACAAATAATCACGACCAATTTAACTTAGAACTCAAAAATCACTTTGCATCTCTAGCAATAGATATTGACGATATAGAAGGCCAATATAACGCAATAACAACAGCAATTCAAACAAGTAGTAGAAAATTAAATAACAAGGTAAAGAAAGAGAAAAAACTTACTGTAGAAACAATTAATTTAATAAAACTTAGAGTAAAAACCACAAAAAATACAGAAGACTATAGACGAGTTGATAGAAAAGTAAAGCGGAGCATTACAAGACATTAGAAGATTCAATACCGAAATAGTAAAAAAGGCTATAGAAAGTCACACTTCTCTTAGAATTGCTCGCCAAGGCTTATGTAAAGGCAAGTCATGGATTAATAATTTAGAAGATAACAACGGAAGAAAATATTACAATCAACAGAAAATACTGGAAATCTGCACAGACTTTTATAAAAATCTATACTCTGATGCGTCCAAGATCAATCTACCCATCTCCTACTTATGTCCTAGCTCGATTCGTCCTGTTACTTACGAAGAAGTGCATAATACACTTAAAACCATGCGCTACGGCAAAGGCTCAGGAGAAGATGGCATCACGACGGAAGTTTTAAAAATAGGCTCCCCTGCACTTTTGTCTCATATCACTAACTTTTTCAACACTATTCTAAGAACTGGTAAACTGCCATCTAAGCTGTGTCATGCCAACATTATACTTTTACACAAAAAAGGTAATAAATCGGACATCTCAAACTATAGACCCATAAGTTTAATATCACATTTATATAAACTTTTCATTAAAGTAATACTGAACCGAACAAACCACAAACTGGAAAGTCATCAACCCCCAGAACAAGCCGGTTTCCGTTCTAGTTATTCCACCACAGACCATTTACATACATTAAACCAAATCATTGAAAAATCTACAGAGTTTCAAAAGCCTTTATACCTAGCCTTTGTGGATTATGCAAAGGCTTTTGATAACGTATATCACAAGGCCATATTTTCAGCTCTAGAAAACCAGCAAATTGAAAGAACATACATAGATCTTATAAAAAACATCTACAATCAAAGTACAGCGTCTGTCAAACTTAATACCACTGGTTCCACGTTTAAAATAGAAAAAGGAGTTAAGCAAGGCGACCCACTCTCTCCAAAACTGTTTATAAGTACTCTAGAGGAAGTTTTTAAGATCCTAGCAGTTTCATGGGCTACAAAGGGGATAGTCGTCTGTGGCAAAAGATTAACAAATCTGCCCTTTGCCGACGACATTGTCCTTTTCGCCTCCGCAGCTCGCGACCTGGAAGATATGCTCCAAGAACTCAGCAGGAAGAGCCTTGAGGTTGGACTGATGATGAACCGGTCAAAAACACAAGTAATGACTAATAGTGTCAAGAGCAAAATTGAGGTAGATGGGCAAGCTCTACATTACGTCGATGAGTACATATACCTGGGCCAGATAGTTTCCTTCGAAAACAGGCAAAACAAAGAAATCGATCGTCGCATCGAAAACGCCTGGAAGAGCTACTGGTCCATGGGGCAGCTTATGAAAGGCGACCTGCCTTTAACATTAAAACGGAAACTTATCGACATGTGTATCTTGCCCGTTCTCACCTACGGCGCTCAAACGTGGTCACTAACCGAGGCTCAAAAGTCCAAACTCAAGGTTTGCCAGCGAGCAATGGAGCGTAGCATCTTAGGCCTAAAACGTATCGATCGAGTACGGAACACGGTGTTACGCTCCATGACCCGCATTGTAGACGTCGGAGTTAAAACCGCGACATTAAAATGGAATTGGGCGGGTCACCTGAGCCGAATGGATACAAATAGGTGGGCCAAACTGTGTACCGAGTGGGTTCCACAACAAGGTCATCGTCGCCGAGGCAGGCCCAGGAAGCGGTGGCGCGATGACCTCGACGCGTATCGAATAGATTGGCCATTATTGACAGAGGATAGAGATCGTTGGAGAAAGGAGGGGGAGACCTTTGCCCTGCAGTGGGATACAATAGGTTAATAAAAAAAAAAAAAAAAATTTGAGAAATAAATCCCCGCTCATCGCTTATGCCTCGCGTTCACGCGAGTCCAGCGCGTTTGAACAGTCGCTCAATTGTGCAATTTCTATCAATCGCCCGTGATGTGTGTAATTGATTGAAAAGACGTGTGACAGCCCGCCAATTATGCGCCCGCGCACCCGTCCGCCGTTTTGTCTTTCTCGTATTGAATATGCAGATAGATTAGTTTATTTAGTTCAGTGTGTTTTACAAAATTAAATGTCAAGTTTAAAACCTGTGTAATTATGAGATATAATTCATATAGTTAACTTAGTAGAAAGTTTACTTTTTAAATGCAAGATGCCATACTTCAATCAGGTTCAGGTTCCGTTGGAATTAGCAAAAAAATTTAATTAAAAAAAGATCTTTTCAAAAACAAGCGAATGAATCCCCCACTAGGTGCAGTAACTTCTAGTCAGTCGAATGAGAAGATGGACTTACCACTAGACCAAGTCGTCGAATTTAATGAAAATATCGTCCGTTTGTATGTCGATAGAAATCAAAACATGTGTAGGCTGAGTTTTCACACGCAAGTGTGAGGTGGGCGTGAACTGGACTTTATGGCATTTGATGGGCTTGGCATTTAGGAATACGACGATGGTTATATTAAGATGCCGAGTTGTTAAATGTAGGGTTTATTTGACAGCATAACGTTAAATGTTTAGGTTACTAAATAACTGACTTTGAGAAACTATTTAACAAAAACTTATTGAATAGGAATTATTAATTCCAATCAAAAATTTTGCGTAAATGCTTATTCACAAATTAGCGATTTAAGATGTATTTTTCATCAATTTACCTACAAATCTACCGAAGGACTGTACAGAGCTTTCAATGAGATGAACGGGTAAGAAACTCAGAGGACTTTAATTGACACTATTTCTTTTTCATATCATATTTTTTATAGGAAGTTTGGATAGGTTTTACTTCAAGCTTCAGTGTCATAACGCTATATCTGCATCTTTCTAGTAATGCCTTACGACCTAGACATAAGACAACAACAATAACAACACATCAACACGCCAGATCCCTTGCAGGGTAGGCAGAGAGTACAGAGTTCCAACAGGTTCTTTCCTTACATACCTCTCTGGCTAGACTCATTTTAAAATGTTAATGAGCAGAGCGTTAAATGATGATAGGCAAACAGTATCACTATTATTTATCTTTTTAAGCACGCATAATACCAGTAGTAAATTTAATCTAAAAATAAGACTTACCAGTACAAGTATATCCAACTGTAATGAGCACTAACACTGAACCACTGTCACTAAACACACACTAAACTTGTTTGTTGCTCGGCTCGATGGAAGTTCACCTCATGTCGACATCTCGTTGCAATTGTCCACGTCACTGGGTACGAGTGTTGCTAGTCCTGGAACAAATAGATGACTATTTTTAGAACAATTTATTAAAAGGGCGACTTTACATCTACCGCAAAGTACCGCGGAGGCAGGCGGGTGCAGCGCTGTGGACGCGCAGCTTTGTAAATCCACATAAAAAACGCGAGACTGGAGCCCTCCACCCGCTTTGCGGCCACGCATCGGCACTTTGCGGCAAATTTGAAGGCGCTCTTACTCTTTACTCTCTACCTACCCCACTAATCTGGCGGGATCTTATAAATAGATTCAATTAGGTATAACGGACTACCTCGATGACTTAGTGGTGCATAGTTGAGCTAGCGAACATTAGATCCTGGGTTAGAATCTCAGATCATAGAAATAATGAATTATGGCTTTTCTTTCGAAAAATTCTCAATGATCGCATTTAAGTTTCGAGATATCCTGATTCTCAGTTATGCCACGACAAATACTTTGGTTTATAATCCCGAAATTATGTACGACAAACAATGCCACTTGCTCTAATAGCATTTTTCTTGTCATTTTTTACACCGAAATACCAATTTTGAGCGCTTTTGACTTTAAAAATGCTCCTTGCTTATATTTTACGTCTGCATTGTATTTTCAATTTTAACATTATTCAGTCCACCAATTAATTTATAACTGAACTAGTTTTCCGCGACTTCGTACCCGGTCGACAAACAGTGCCACCTACCGGGTCTATGTTATACAGCCTATGTTACTTCTGGATAAAGTAGCTTTCCAATGGTGAAAGTATAATTAAAATCGGAGCAGTAATACTGACAAACTTTACCTCTTTGTAATATTAGTATAGACTAGCTGTACCCGCAAATTCGTTCGCGTTATTTTTTGGCGTGTATTTTACACTCCCAAGGTTTTATTTAGAGACTACAGATAGCCTATGTATGTCCTTCCCCTGGATAAAATCTATTTACTTACCGAATTTATAGATATAGATAGATAGATGTATAGAATATAGATAGAAGATGAAGAGTTACTTCGTAAGGAGACGAACTCGAGCACAATATTAGTAGGCGAAATTACACATTTTAACGTAACATTGCAGCTCGCGACTAACCATCATTAAAATAATAAGTTTTATGGCTTATCCCGCAATAATACGGGATTGCTTGAATTTTCCGGGATGAAAAGTATCTTAGATTTTAAGCTAGAGTATATGTTATTACCATACCGAGTTTCATTGAAATCTGTTTGGTAGTATTTGCTTGATTGAAACACAAAGAGACAGATAGACCGAAAGACAGACAGACAGACAATAATTCCAAGAAAAATTGTTTCGGCCTTTATAATATCGATAAGGAAGTGTACATCAATTAAAATTTTCAAAAAATATACAATGTACAGATTCGGCTCGGTTACAGTTTTATTATATGTATATATGTATAGATTGGAACTCGGTTTCTACTGAGAAGACCCGGCGAGGAAGTCAGCGGGCGTAAAATACGCCCGCTCATTCAATTCTATCTTTATTAATTTACCAATTGCAATAGTAAATATTATGCATTTAAAAATTAAGACTACCCTGTTTTACTAAGTATACCTTACAAAAAAACAAATAAAACAGTTTCAAAGCCTCACCAGGCGTTCCATATAGGAATGACTAAGTCGATCCTTATCAAATCTCGAGCTATAAATAGACTCCTTCTGAGAGCGGCTGAAACAAAGCACGCTGGGTATTTATGCCTAATTAATTATCTATTTTCAGAGACCAGTTAAAGCAAATAGACTAACAATGCGTGTATGAGACGGACGCACTATGAGAGTGGAGGAAGCTAGAGATATCTGTAAGGAAAGAATCTGTTGGAACTATGTACTCTTAGCCTACACTGCAAGAAATCTGGCGTGATGATATAGATAAGATAGACTAACAGTGTCCTACAAAATATTGTAAGTCGTTTTCGTACCGGCATCTATTGATAAATATAACGGCGCTTAGGTTTTCTGGATGGCTGTTTCAATGCCGGTAGCGGTGAAAGGTAGATATACCTTCTCTTTCATAGTCGTCCGCATGGTGGCCGAATATAAAGAAAATCTTGAAACAACACTGGGGTCTCGTCCGGCAATTAAGTGACATGGAATGCAGGGAGATTAGCTGCTCCGCGATGCGTCCTAGCGCTTGCCCCGTTGCTAATAGGCTAATAACGCAGCGCCGTCCGCCATCTTACATCGACTATCTCTCATTAGTGATTCATCGATTGACAGATGTCATCTGTCATCGCTTCACAACTAAATACACTCGTGCAACCATAGAGTATGTCTATGACAAGATTATAAGGTTACTAAAATGAAAATAACTGCTCGCCATTACATAAAACTGGTAATTTATCAACGTGAAATAATAATTATATATCTTAAAAAAAATAATCACTGTCACGCCTGTATTCTTCAAGCCGGTAGAGATGCACACAACATTAGGTCTGAATGTAATAGGGGGCGAGCCTATTACCATGATACCCGGTACACTTCCTCACGCATACGCGACTAGACCATCGAAGGAGTCTGTCAATCTAATTGTATTTTTTTACAAAATATTACATTTTTCAATCGCCCCGTAATAGATGGGACCTAACGTCGGCGAAAAGTGGGTGTACACACACACAGCACAACTCTGCCTCCACCACTTGGAAAATATAGGCGTAACGGTATTACATATTAAAAAAATGTTTTTAACTAGAAAATTAATTTAAATTTCTTACTTCCAAAGCCTATTGCAAATTTTCAGGCTCCGATTCAGCGCCATCTATGCATAATACAGGTTATGCGGGTCACTATTTGTTATAGCGGTATTGTCGGTCTATTATTTGTAATTAGTCTGTGCTCTTTAATGCACTTTATGCACTCTAGATAATGAGAGCTTCGTTAAAATTATTGTTTTATCTGCATCTACGAGCATTGACTATTTGAATATACTGCCATTTGAGAAAGAAAGTTGGTAGAGCACATACTTGTAAATTGAATACAAAAATGGTATTATACAAAAAATCTATCTATATGATCACGCTAGATCGCTTGCGGGGTTACCCTTACACAATTCCAACAGGTTCTTTCCTTTCAGTCTTCTCTTACTTAAATCATTATGATTGTTCAATATGACTCTACATTACTCTATATATAAAGATCTAAAGATATAATTGTTATCAATCATTGTAATCATAAGTTTTATAAAAAACATCAGAAGTTTTTAAGAGCTTAAACATGAGGGGTTTCAGTGACAGTTTTTGGTATAAATAGTATCAGTTTTGGTAGTGTCTCCGTTATTATAGTGTAGATTTTGGTAAAATTTGGTTTAGGTGTAAATATGTATTGGTAGAGGCAGATTAGTGCCCGTAAAACTTCTGACTTGGCTGGACAAGTCCATGAAGTAGTTACTGAACTTACCTACCTTCTGAGGCATATAAATGCTCGAGTATGGAAATACCACGAGCGATCACCCATCCTAAGCCGACTGTGCACGAGCACCTAAATTAATTAAAAATTTTATTAACAAAACCCGCAGAATATTCGATAATATACCGAATAACCGGAAAGTAGGTAGTTACAACGGCAGGTTGGTAGGCGCGGCGCCGGCGCGGGCGCAGGCGCGTCCCACGCGTAACCTTGGGCTGTATCAACTGCCGCAGGTTCCCAAGACACGACGACACGATCTTATCTAGCTCCCTTTGACTATTATATCGTTAATTGAAGACTTTGAAAAGAAAGATAACTTTATTAAATACAGCAAAAACAGTCACATACTATTTTAAACTGATACATATTATTAGAGGCTTGCCTCGTTGGTCTAGTGACAAAGCGCATCGCTTTGAGATCACGAGGTCCATGGTCCAAATCCTAGGTCAGACAAATGTAGTTTTACTATCGAAAAATTTCCAGTATGACTCCGGAGTCTGGAATTGTGCTTGGTATATAGCAATAGGTTCGCCCCCTATTACATGGAGCCTAACATCGTCAGCGAAAAGTGGGTGTTCTCAGTACACATCTGCCACCCGCGCTTGGGGAATATAGGCGTGACGGTGTTTTTAAATATTATTAGAGGCGCTTGTAGCCGTACGACCACGGTGTTCTTAATGATCACTAAGGTTTAAACAGCGTTCGACTCGGTCGGTGTGAGATGGGTGACCGTTTATGGTGTATTCATATTCGAGCGTTTCCGTACTTCGAAAGGCACGTAAGCCGTTGGTCCCGGTTACCACTCAATATGATAGTCGTTAAGCGAGTTGAAAGCCTTATAGGTGGCTTGATAAGTTCCAACAGCAAGTGGCCACAAACCTGCTTCCATTAATCCGCACTGGGTCTGCGTGGTGGAGTATGACCTAATCTCTCTCACCTCGATTTGTAAGAGAAGGCCTGTGCCCAGCAGTGGGACAGTATGGGCTGATATTATTATTCTATTACAAGCTTTTATTTAACTTGCAATGTTCGTATGTCTGTCTGTGTGTCTTTCCGGTTCAAATCTTGTGATCTATTTTTCAAGCACTTGCGGGTATTCAATTGAGCTAAAATTTGGCACGTATGTAAAGTCAGTGACATTGTAAGAATATGGTACCATGGAGCTGCTCTGATGATAGAGTCGGAAGGTGGCCATAGGAATATGTGAACTGTACAACGTAACCCCCTCGTGTTTAGGCTTGTTAGATTGGTATTGACAAGTACTATATAACTAACTCAGGTTCAGAGTCTGATGATGCAGTCGAAAGGTGGCCAATGGAACTATCCGACTACTCAATATAACCTCGCGGTGTTTAGGCTCGTTGGATTTGTCTTGACGATAACTTTAGACCCGTATTCGAGGTCTGATAGAGCCGGAAAGAAGCCATATGAACTCCTCAGCTAAGCAAGATATTTTCGTTTTGTTTTAGCTATAAAAACTTGTTTTTAAAAAGGTCTTTTCACATAAATTGATATTATTTATAATATGATCACTCAAAAACGAAGCGGAAAGTATTTTCCGCGCAGGTTGGGTGCGGCGCAGGCGCATTGCCCACGCCCAACCTTGCGCACGCACTGCGAGCTGTTTCCGAGATTGTGGGGACAGACGCACAAACTTGCGACATACCGCTTACACTTATTAGTTTTTACAACTACTGTTTATGGGTAAATAGCCTGCTCCGATCGGTAATGATCGAGGTTAAGCAACGTTGGGCGCGGTTAAATTATATATAGGTGACCGCTAGTTACATTTGACAAGAGGGATATCCGCTATTTTCCGAATTGTCTACATATCCCACATAATAACACCGTCACGCCTATATTCCACAAGCGGAGGTAGCAGACGTGTCATGTATATACCCACATCGCTAATGATGTCAGGCACTGACATGGTGGGGGGCAAGCCTATTGCCATTATACTGAGCACAATTCCAAACTCCGGGCAATTAAAAAACACAACCGGCCTAGGATTTGAACCCAGGACCTCGTGATCACAAAGCGATGTGCTTTGCCACCAGACTAACGAGGCAATTACTCAGAATGTATTCGAACTTAATACCTTGCGATCGCAATCAACAGACGATACATATGTATATCACCGAACCCTGCTTACATATAATAATTATATGTATAAATAACACTTTCACATAAATATATTATGTATTATTTATTTTATTATATATTATTTATTTATTTTTCAATCAAAGTGAAATCCCATCTCCTAGCTTCATTATGTTAATTTTAAAAACTAACTATCATGATTTATGGCTAACGCTTAAAGAATAATTTGATGTTAATTTTAACAAATGGTTTGTTTCATAGAGAAAGATAATAAATGAAGTTGAAGTGTAATTGTGGGGTTAATAGGATGTATGCCACTCTCTTAAGGATGTGAATATATTTACAAGGCACTCAGAGTGCTGTGCGACAGCATTGTTCACCAGCGATTACTAACGATAAGCAGCGTTTGGCTCAGTCGGTTGGAGATGGGTCAGCGCTTGTGGCATTTTCATATTCGTGCGTCTCTGTGCTTCAGAATGTATGCTAAGCCATTGGTCCCGGATACCACTTCAGGTGGCAGTCGTTAAGCTAACTTGGAAGCCTTAGAGGCGGCTTGATAAGTTCTAACAGCAGGTGGCTACAAACCTGCCTCCACAAATCCGCGATGGGTCCGCGTTTCGGATATGACTTAATCTCTCTTACCTCGATTTGTGAGAGAAGGCCTTTGCTTAGCCAATGCTCGGCCAAGAAACGCCAAACAAATTAATTTAAAAGACTAGCCTGCTGAATTTCTTGCCGGATCTTCTCAGTGAAGGCCGCGTTCCGATCCGGTGGTAGATTTTTTTTTCACCGTCACGCCTATATTCCCCAATCCTGGGTGGCAGAGGTGTACTGAGTACACCCACGTTTCGCCACCGATGTTAGGTCCCATGTAATAGGGGGAGAGACTATTGCATTGCCATATACTGGGAACAATTCCAGACCCCGGATTCATACTGGGAAGTTTTTTCGTCAGAAAAACATCATTTAATTTTTTTTTTAAACGTAGCCCCACTCTAGAATTTATTCCTGTGTCATGAGTGCGTTTACAAATATGAAAATTCACATACACAAATACCCAGACCGAAAAAAAATAATGGACCGAATAAATAACGGACGTAATGTCAGCTAACGCGTCAGCCTGCCAAGGTAAGCCAAAGCCAAGCCAAGCCACGCCGAAGCGAAGCCACGCTGAAACAAAGCCACGCCAAAGCCAAGTCATGCCAAAGCCAAGCCACGATAGTCGATTCTCGAAACTGTCAATAGCTGCCGCCATGTTGATACATCCCTTGACGCCCCACCAAAATGCTACTGCCAAAGAAGTGGGGATGTATCTATATAAGCCTTAGCTAAGTCATTTGGGAAGGATTCTAGTACCAATTAAACGGGTAGAACGAAACTCTGCTTCATTTTATTTCTATCCGTTTCAATAGACACAGTGGGCGGAGCGGCTTAAGCTCTTAACCACTGCGCGAAATCGTCCGATGTAAAAAATGTAATAATTTTAACGTTTGTGAGAGCTATTGCATGGGCCTATTCAAATAAAGGTATTCGACTTTGACTTCGATAGATATTATTATATAATATGATTATTAGATAATATTATTATAAGTCAAGAGTCTTTGTAACCGGCGAACTTGTATGAGACGAACTATGAGAGCCGAGGAAACAAAAGAACTCTGTAATGAAAGGACCTGTTGGAAAACTGTACTCCGCGATATCGCGATAAAATCCGAAAATTTGTTTTATTTCATGTGTATTATTTGCGTAAATCTAAGAACTCAACTGTACTCTCTGCCTACCCCACAAGGGTGTTACGGTAGATAACCCATTATATTATAGTTGTAAATGTCATTCCCATGCTTGAACTGGAATGTAGCAAATGCAATAACGCACGATTTCCTATACAATTTGCAATACCATAGCAAATAGCATAAACAGAAGCAATCACGCGATATTACAATTAAGTTGTTAACTTATCGATCTTGGCCAATCATGGGACGGGCAGTGTTTAGCAACAACTTAAAGAGAATTAAGTTGTATATGTACATACTAAGTTAATGGAAGTTACAACATGTGGTTTGTAATTAATACAATTATCCATTTATCTATCTATATATATTATCACGCCAGATCCCTTGCAAGGTAGGCAAAGAATACAGTGTTACAACAGGTTCTTTCCTTACAAACCTTCCTTCACTTTCATTGTTCGTCTCATACACGCTCGCCGGTTACGGAGACTCTTAACTTGTCCTTTAGATAAGATACTGTCTATTGGGTCATGGTAAGGTAGTCTAGGTCTTCCCCGGTACCTGCATCCTTCCACTTTCGTTTGCAATTAAATTTCAAATATACATCCTTGACTAATAGACTGTCCAGTTGGCCTAGTTCGGCTGGCGTTCACGAGGTACTATTTTTCAATACTAAGTCGGATAGTGTGGTTTTTTCCATCGGAAAATTTAAACTAATAGACTCGCCTAGTCTTACATTATAACCTGGGTGAATAACTTAACGGTAAATAACATAACCCTTCCTCTTGAATCACTCCGTCCATTGGTGAAAACCGTATGAAAATCTGTTCCGTAGTTATTGAGTTTATCGCGTTCAGACAGACGCGGCAGGGGGAATTTGTTATATATTATGTAGTGATATCATCGGCGATATGTGAGTGTACACAGAACACCTTTGCTTAAGGACGATTATAGGCGTGACGGTATTTTATTATTTATTTTTAACTCCTGACGCAAAGAGAGTTGGGTGGGTTTAACGTGTGTCTGTGGCATCGTGGCAACTAAACGGATGACCCGATTTTGATTTAGTTTTTTTTTTAAAGTGACTTGATCGAATGTGTTCTTAGTTGTGATTCATTTTAGTTGATTTTTTTTAATTATTAATTTTAGTGTTATTTGTATTAAATCAGCCTATACTGCCCCACAGCTGGGTAAACTCATAATACGAGGTGAGAGAGTATATTTTATACTCCACCACGTGGACCCAGTACGGATAGGTGAAGGTCATTTTTGTGGCCACCTTCTGTTGGAACTTATCAAGCCAAGCTATACGCTTCTAACTTGGCTTAACATCTAACATAATATGTAGTAGCCGAGAACAGCTTCACATGACTTCCAAAGCACGGTACCTCTTAAAAATGCCTCAAACAGGCACTTATCTCAAACTATGGGCTTATCTCTTTAGTTTTTTTTGTTGTTTGAGATCTACGCTATTGGCCGCGGGGCCTTTACAGCTTCACCGGACAAAAGGGGGAAAGTGCAACCACAACGTTCGAGCCAGAAGGGCAAGGGGGCAACTAGCTCGGCTAGCTCGTATATATACTAGGTGTCGCGCCTTGGTGTTCTGCCCCGGCCGGCGGGTAAGGGATTATTCGGCTACTCGCCGGTGAGGTTGGTCTCTGATCTTGAGTGCTGTATCTGTATTAAAAAGAAGGGAAGAAAGGGCATCGGAAGATTCGGTGAGAATATGTCGCAGGCAGCGGTAGCGGCTGATAATCTCTTTAGCATTATTATTATAAAGAGGCAAAATAACCTTGAAAAAGAGACGTCGGTATATGGTTTTTCTCTTTAGAAAAAAAAAGAAACGATGTCACGCCCATGTTCCCCAAGCGGGGAAGGCGGAGGTGTACTGCGTACACCCACTACTCGCCGTCAATGTTAGCCATATTTTGCCATATACCGGGCACAATTCCGTACTCCGGACGCAGGATTTTCCGTAGGATTTGAAGCCAGGACCTCGTCATCACAAAACGAAGCGCTCTGCCCCTAGACCAGAGAGGCAGTCTCTGCTCTTTAGAAATATTATTTTAATGTTATTTTTGCTTGAAAAAGAGACGATATAAATGCAGTTTTTAGCTTTATTTCTCTCTCAAGGCAAAGGATCGAATGCCGTGTGCCTTTTGTGGTTGCTAAGAACACCGCAGTACCGTAAAGCTACCAATTGCTATAACAGGGTCCTTATTTATTATAACCAAACGTGGCACGTTACAATAACTTAGAGAAATGATGGTGTAATATTCTGTATGCCTCTGACGCATTGCTATATACCGAGCACAATTCCAGACTCCAGACGGACGCGGATTTTTTTCTATAGAAAAACTACATTTGTCCATCCTAGGATTTGGACCCAGGACCTCGTGGTGGCCAAGCGCATTATTTGACACTAGACTAAAGAGGCAGTCGGTATACTCACGTTTATTCATGATCATTAGTAGTCATTTCTATCGCTATCGTGTTGTAATAACGTGATAGGGGCCCATTACAGTTAACTTTTCGTTAAGTAAACCTGCATTGCTGTCGGTATCTATGGTAACATAATGACAACTTAAATTAAAATTGATCCAGGAAAGAAATTCGTGATAACGTGAATACTCGTTTTGTAAGACTAACGTTTAACATTCGAACCATGGTTTCTTCTTTTGGGCTCACAATTTAATCTTGATTTCTACGAAAATTAAAAAAGAATTTGAAAGACATAGACACAACTCAGCCAAAATATATCCATATGTGGACCCAAAAAAATGCATGGTATTTCCAAATAATTCCTATGTAATGTATTAAAATAAATAAGTCATCAATAAAAGAAGAGTTTTTTAAAAGTATTATTTTGGAAAATTGAATACGTAAAATGAAATTTACCTTTTCATCTTTATATATATATATATATATATATATATATATATATATATATATATTTTATATATATATATATATATATATATATATATATATATATATATATATATATATTTTATATATATATATATATATATTTATTCTTATAAAAAATACGCTGTAGATTTATCAACAATCTTCTGTAAATAGAACCTATTTTTGGCTAGGTTCCCCTTAAAATATTGAGTTCTTAGATTTACGCGAATATTACACATGAAATAAAACTATTTTACGGATTTTATCGCGGTTTATTTTTTTATTTTTAGTTCCCGACGTTAACGTTCCCCTTAAAAGTTTTTTAATTAAGTACCAATCACCTCGTTAACTGTACATACATCGTTGTCTACCCTTTTCAAGATAACAGGCGTAAGAAACATATGAATGATTTAGGAAAAACCGTAAATCACAAGTTCAAATCACGTCTAAATCCCTATGACGTGTGTACAGTCGTTATTTGCTATTGTTTGTTAATGTTCGTGGCTTGTGTGGTTTCTGCTGACGTGAGACCTAGGCACCTAAGTAGTTACCTAATATTTGAGGGGTACCAAAATTATAATATACAGTATTATAATAATAATAATATAATAATATCAGCCTATAGTGCCCACTGCTGGGCAAAGGCCTTCTCTCACAAATCGCGGTGAGAGAGATATGGTCATACTCCACCACGCGGATCCAGTGCGGATTGGTGGAGGCAGGTTTGTGGCCACCTGCTGTTGGAACTTATCAAGCCGCCTTTAAGGCTTCCAACTCGGCTTAACGACTACCACATTAAATGGTAACCGGGACCAACGGCTTAGCGTGCCTTCCGAAGCACGGAGACGCTCGAATATGAAAATGCCACAAACGGTCACCCATCTCAGGCCGACCGAGTCGAACGCTGCTTAACCTTTGTGATCGGTAAGAACACCGCGGTCGCACAGCGCTACGAGCGCCTCTTATTATCATCTAGTTACATTTCCGTAAATCAGTTTAATTCATGCATTTAAGTTAGTGACTCTATTTTACTGATCCGATAACTGCACTTAGAAGACAAAAGATAGAGCAATTAAATGTAAGAAGAAATAGGAGTGTCTCGATTAGATACAGGACAGGCCTATCAGCAATAGGTGGATACTGACCAATTGATAATAATGATTAAGACTGATAAACCCTTATTACTGTGATGATTTCATTATTATTTCAACAAATTTCTGTTCTCCACCAATCCATCCCGGGTTCGCATGGTGAAGAATTACCCTTTCTTTATAACATTAATTTGTAAGAGAAGGCCTAAGCCCAACAGTGGGAACATATCTGGTTTATTATGCAGTCACACATATTTATTTAGAAGGTAGATCAGTTAAAATCCCGTTGTAAGTCTGTACTCTCTGCCTACCTTGCAATGGATTTGACGTGATGATAAATGGAGAGCGAATTAAAAAAAAATCAATATAAACAGTAATAAATTGTCTCAAATTTAATAGGAATAGTAATACTTGCTGTTACAAGCGGATCCGCATGCGTTTATTTTATAATTTCTTTAAAAATTATACTCTATATGTTATTCTGATATATAAGCTATATAACTAAAAAGTTTCATTAAAATCCGTTCGGTAGTTTTTGCGTATTATATATATATATATATATAATTCTTAAAAACATTTCTAGCCTATTGCAAACTGTCTCAAACATTTTATTCAAGATAAAACAGCACAAACTCGACATTCGAAGCGCCATCTGATCGACTAAGGTCAGAACCTCGGCCGATTAGTCACAGGCGAGCTCACGGCCAAACGCCATGTAGGTGCGCAGGCGCATCGCAGGACAACCTCGCTCCTGCAACCCAGGGAATAAGGTTCGGTTTCGCGTAGCCTACATTATTTTTATTACTACGCTGTGCAGATATTTTATAAGGGTTTTAATTAATGGGAAATGTACTGGATTCTTGAGATGGTGGCAGTTTTAATTGTGTTTAAGTGTTTTAAACGCACACGTTTCACTTAAATTGTATTGAACTGTCTGTGTAATGATTCAATTACTTAAATATATATAAGTAATATGTGAGACTAGCTTCTTCCCGCAACGCTGCTTCGTCTAGTGGTTTAGTGGCCTGGTTCGAATCCTAGGTTGGGCAAAGAGTAGTTTTTCCCATTAAAAAGTTCCCAGTATCAGTCCGGAGTCTGGAAATGTACCCGGTATAATGGCAATAGGCCCGCCCCTTACACGGGACCTAACATCGTTGACAAAAACTGGGTGTATACCTCTGCCATCCCCGTTTCGGGAATAAAGGCAAAATGGTGTTTAATTTTTTTTTACTTTTACGTTAGAAGAGGATTCATGGCATGGATGTTAAAAAAGTTTGAGAATACCAAAAATTTGTGTTTGCATGTAACTAAAATGGAGAAACCAATTTTGATACAGTTGTTTTAATATACCGTCACGCTTATATTGTCTGAGCGGGTGTATATGAGTCCTATGTACACCCACCCACATATCGCCGACTATAAACTCCAATAATTTGTTTCGTGTAAACGCTTACAAATAATACATTTACATTTTTTGAACCTAATTTAACTACTTATCTACCACCGGATCGGAACGCGGCCTCCACTGAGACGATCCGCGAAAAAAATTAGAGGGCTAGTCTATTGTATTTTATTCTCTTTCTCTTTTCTCCTTTCGTTTTTGTTTCAATCATATTGTGTTGATAAAATGTTTAGGTTATAATTAAATAATTTACGATCTAACTCCGGTGCGGATTCCATGCGGATAAAGGATTCCAGATAGACCAGTACAAGTACAAGCAGCACCCAATCACGAGTATGACTACTGAAACAGCCATCACTCCCCTCGACCATATTGGAGGGAAGGGAGTGACCCGCGCCAGACAGCCACCGCAAGCAAAGACATTATAGTGAGCATGACTAAACCAGAACCCCAAAGACGGTGGTGAGATTGTGTCTTCAAAGCAGCAATACCAAGCTCATCAGGCACAACACCATACGCTATATTAAGTTTCAGTGTAAGCAAGGCAAGCGTATATCCGATTATACAGAGCACCCCGTCTCGGGACTGATACTTAGAATTTTTGACGGAAAAATCACGCTTTTCCTGACCTAGCATTGATACATAAATATTATAATTGTGTACCCGCTTCTCAGGTAAATATGTAGAATTCAAAAATACTAGTGCGTGGTTCCTAATTTAATCAATTTTTATCTTCAATAAAGAAAAATGCGTTACATAAAAAAACAATGTGCGTGTAATAAATCGAAATTGAAAACATTGCCAGTATATAAAAATAATGCGTTGGTAAGCGTTGACGTAAAAATTTATGCTCCGATTCACGTATAATTTAAGCGCTAACAAATTGTAACAGGTCTTTATACAGGTAGTAAGCAGTTAGAGCATTTTAAATCTGACTGCCCTTTTATCCTTATAGTCATAACAATATAGTCTATTCTAGCACAAACCACCCAGGAGACAAAATCTACAATTAAAATTGATCTAGAAATAGCTCCTATCAATTTTGATCCATTTCAGACCTAACCACAATAGGTTTAAAATCCAAATTAGGACAATATAATGAAGACATAACAACCGTGTTGTCTGTAGCCACAATATCAATCAAATCACGTCAACATTGAACGAGTACAGTGAAGTACAACTTCCATGTAATAGGCCAGGAGGCAGACAACACGATTTTAATAACTGCCAATGCTGATATTATGTATGTACTTATACTGGCTGACTGGAAAAGATTCCTTTTACCTTTAGAGCTTAAGCCAATTCCCAAACGGGACAAATCTTAGTGTGACCCACAATTATTTCTACAGTCTGGATATTTGTGTATGTGAATTTTTATGTTTGTAAAACGTACCCATGGCACAGTATAAATACTAGTGGGGGGCAACATTTTTAACAAAAAAAGAATATGACCGCCATTTGTACTTATTGTTATGAATTATGTTGTATTTTTATACTGTAATTACGCTAGTAGTATAATTAAAAAAAAAACTATCTAGATATATAGAGTTATCGTAGTAAGGCCCACTTACACGAACCAGGGTTAGGGTAACCTACCCACTCCACGTCTTTAAGGAATATGTGATGGGGTCAGTTATGTAAATAAGGTAAAGTTTTTGACATAAAGTAATCACTTCCATACCTATTACAAGACTAAAAGGAAAAAAATATCGTCTCCATGTAGTAAGTAGGTCAATTGATTAATAGTCTAAATGTGTCATTTTTTTATAATTTTTCAATACAGACTCCACCTATCGTCTCTAGAACTCATAAAACTGGTTGTTTTCACGTCAAAAATTAGTATAAAAAATCTATCCATCTATATCATCACGCTAGATCCTTTGCGAGGTAGGCAAAATATGAAGTTTTAACAGGTTCTTTTCACCTAAGACTAAGACTTGACTATCTTCCCATTATAAAAGTCACATTGTATAATCATTTAACTGTCAAAATAACATTACCGCGTCATGATAGAGTAGGCCTCCGAAACTATAAGGAACAATGGCTCGGTTCATTACATCAGTACATTGAAACATCACTCAAAAACAAGATTACACATTCAAGGCAGGTGTCAACCCGACATACCATCAATAAAAACTCAAAACAATACATTTTCAACTCTAAAACTGTATCATAAGGTTTGGTATACGTTTTCGAGATCAAGAGTGGCAGGATTTCGCAATGCTGACAAAGGATATAACAAATTGTTTTTCTGAAGATCTGAGATTGAAAGCTTAATGGAACGCTGTGTAAGTTATTTAACGCGTTTTAGCAGAAAAGTGCTACTATTCTTGGTAATGTTCTCTACAGTTTTCCTACAAATAATAAGCCACAAAAATCCTATAGGCTTGCGTGGGAATATGGATCTAGCACATTGAAGTCTCTTTCCGAGATCAATTGCTGAAGATAATAATATAGGAATATCAACTACTCGTATATAAAAAAGCGACATATTTATTGATGTTTATGGAAATGATCATGAAGGTATGGAAAGAGGGTTGGATGGTCATGTAACTAAGCTTTTACAGAAGTATTCAGAAAAGGTTTTAGTTGTGCCCGCGTCCCGGAAGGCTTGGAATATGCGGGCCCCTCTGAAGCTGGATCACGTTGGTGACCAGGTGACCAGGTCACGTTGCGGTCTTTGAGAAAGGCTTTAGTCCTGCAGTGAGTGTTTTTCAGTTCAAGAATGAAACCATTTTTTAACGTGTACAAAATTCTGCATAAGACTTTAGCAAGACGGAGATGCTCCCTGGGCGGATTTCCTATCAAGTACTCTCCGGGAAAGGGAAAAGACATCAGGATCTAAGGAATCTACGCACCAGTGCCTCTCTTCCGAAGAGCACGCCATTGAAGGGGAGAGTTGAACACGCTCCCACTGCACCAATGTGGGCTACCTCAAGATTCGTGAATTAAACTTGCCATAACTAGCACTAATTACCCCCGGCAGGCAGTGACTCACCTGTTACTCGATGGACTCTCTAAATATTAGGTATTTCATTTTATAATAAGATCCAGTAATTTTAAAATTCACACTCCCAAATTTTTCTATCCACACACCACTTATAATATTTAAAAACGTATTTCCTAAACTTCTTTAGTATTCAATATGACACTTTGAACTTACGGGTTAAGGATCAAAATCGTTTGTTAATTGTCTGACATTAGCCGTCCGCCATATTGGCTCCAGGAAGCGACGCGACGTTATGTCAAAATAGAAATGTTTGCCGCGAAATTGGGTGAACTCCTAACTGCTTTAGGATTAGGCAGATTAATTAATCTTTTTTATTATAAACTTAACAGCAGTCTAGATATAATATAATGCTTGGTATAGTTACAATAGGGGCGCTTTTAGCGCTGTGCGACCGCGGTGTTCTTAATAAGGTGAAGCAGCGTTCGACACGGTCTTTCTGAGATGGGTGACCGTTCGTGGCATTTTCATATTTGAGCGTCTCCGTGCATTAGATGACACGTTAAGCCGTTGGTCCTGGTTACCACATAAGCCTTATAGGCGGCTTGATAAGTTTCAACAGCGGGTGGCCACAAACCTGCCTCCCCCAATCCGCACGGGGTCCGCGTGGTGGAGTATGACCTAATCTCTCTCACTTCGATTTGTGAGAGAAGGCCTTTGCCCAGCAGTAAGACAGAATAGACTGATATTATAATAACAATAGGCTCACCTCTAAAACATTGAGACTTACCATTGTCGGCATCATTTATACAGTGCAATGTCCACCACAAAGCAACTTCGTACTAGCATCGTGATGTACGCCTGCCACCGCCGCTGGGGGAATCCAAGTGTAACGGTGTTAATAATACTATTATAGTGCTAAACGCCGTCACGCAGTGGGGGATGCAGGGGTGCATTTTGTACACGTATTTATCGTGGACGATGTTAGGTCCTTTTTCCATTTAGCCGACCACAATTTCAGACCCAAGTCCTTTACTGGAAGGTTTTCGATAGATAAGTCTTAATAAAATAATAAAGCATTAATAGAATAGTGGTTAGACCGTTGGACTGCAAACTCAGAGGCCTCTGGTTCAAACACAGGCACGCACGTCGGCCTTTTCGTGCATGTGTGTGTTAAAAATTAACTATCACTTGCTTTAACGGTGAAGGGAAAACATCGTGAGGAAACCTGCAAGCCTGAGAGTTTCTCGAAAATGTGTGAAGTTCGTCAACCCGCACTGGGCCAGCATGGTAGACTACGGACTCAACCCTCTCAGTTTGAGAGGAGGCCCGTGCCCAACGTTTCTTAACAGGGCTAATAAAAAATGTCCTAATAAAAGTTTTGCCCGACTCTACCTCGGATTAGAGTAGATATTTCAATTCGAACCCCAGACCACGTAATTCGCAACCGCACCATACGCCACTAAACCAATGAGGCAGTCCATAAATACAAATTAGTATTCGCTATTAAGGTAAATTGCTATATTTATTTACCTAGACCTCCTCGTTGGTCTAATGTCAAAGCGCATCGCTTTGTGATCACGAGATCCTGGCTTCTATTCCTAGGTCGGACAAATGTAGTTGTTCTAACGAAAAATTCCCGGTATAAGTCCGGAGTCTAGAAGGCCCCTATTACACGGGACCTAACATCGTCGGCTAAGTTGATGTACTTAGTACACATCTGCCACCCCCGCTTGGGGAATAGGCGTGACGGTGTAGGCCCCTATTACACGGGACCTAACATCGTCGGCTAAGTTGATGTACTTAGTTACACATCTGCCACTCCCGCTTGGGGAATAGGCGTGACGAGGTAACCTTATTTACCTAACTAAGATAGAACCCGTTAAGCTCGTTGTTGATAGTTAAGACGTGATTATAACATACATATATATATATATATATATATATCATAATAATAAGTTTCATATTATAAATTCATTCACTTAACATGCTAATTGATCGATAGATCTTTGATCAAACATTATTTAAACAAAAAATTTACACCGTTAATGAATGTTTGTTTTTTTAATCCTAATTGGACTTTGGATTGCGGAAAATAGTTTGTTAGTTTAAAAAATAAAACTATTGAGATTTAAAATTAATTAATTTTATTATTTAAAATTAATTTAACAAGTCAATAGAAGGTTTATACGACTATTTTAATAGCTAACTTTAATTTAACCTATCTAATTTATTATCTTGACTAACTTATTAAGTGATGTGTTAAATAGTAAGGTTTTTGGCCATGTTTTTTATTATCTCGCTTTTTCGTTTGTCTGTATGTCTATTCAGTACTTTCAAGTAAGGATGTGGGGCGCATGCAAAAAATAATTGATGCATGAATAGTTTCACTCAAGTCACTAAAAGTTTGTTGCACTAAATTTGTTTTCTTAACCACAGCTATTCCTTGCTCTACCTTACTATTATCTATTGTATGCTTACCAAGTTTCTCCTTTCATTATCATCACGGATGTTTAGATGTTTGTTACTCAATCACGCAAAAACGACGGATTTGGTTAAAATTTGGCACACATATAGTTTATAACCCGGAATAATACATAGGACAATTTTCATCCTAAAAAAATATAAAGTTCCTTTCTAAAGTCAACGCGGTCAATTTATTTTAAATATTTACTGTTTATTTACAGTAAGTATTTACAATAAATATTTTTTTTTACGTACTAAAAGTACTTATGCGGTGAGTTTTCAAAAGACATGTGCAAAATATTTTGAAATATGTAACATAGGTATACAATACACACCTTTGCTCTCCCATTCTAGAATAAAACACCCAACACACAAATGTTTTCATACGCAAAACTTCTCAACAAAACACAGCACCAGCAAACCGAGCTAGTTAAAATTCCACAACAAATTTAGAATACGCGGAAAGCCGGAAAACTTAACGGAAGGTGACCGAAAATAAAAAAGGAATGGTCACAAATATTCAGCCGCGGCCGGTCGCGGTTCGCTTCCTAGTCGGGGAATAGATCAAAGCTGCGTATACGCACCAAGAGATTAATTTTCACCATAATTATGCTTAATAACTCTTTAATATCTCTGTATATATGCGTTTTGTGAATTTCGTAACATTTCGGCGCCTTGTCGGGTTTTATAGCACAGCGGAATAGGCAGCGAGCCCACTTCATACGATAAGAACTGCTTGTCTCGAACGCAGCGATTAACGTGTACTTTCATAAGCGCACATTTCAGCGCAGAGAGACATTTATTAATAAGTCCTTCATGATTTATTTGTCGAACATTGAAAGTGTATCAGATTTGATTGAAATAAATATTCAGATCGCTGTTTTGCATGTTGTGTTTTTGAGGACATACTAGCTTATATTTCTTACTAGAAGCCAAGAAAAATATTTCTCCGCAACACCCGCAAACGACGAAATGAAATAACAAAAAATAGGTACCCAGTTTCTCCTCCTAAAAGATGGATTTGCTGAGCAGTAGGACAGAGTTTACCTAGTTTTTAACAAACCAGTTACAACAAATCTGACCTAGAAGATAGGATTAATGTTTCCATCGTGACGACAACAATATATTACCTGTACTTCACAGCAATGCGTTTGCGGTACATCTTAAACGTAACTTGACAAACGAATTTCAATTACACTGTCTAGTAGACAATACCGGTTGACTCGCATGCGTGCGGCCTGTCATACCGCAGCAATATATAGTGGTTACCCAATATATAGTGATGTGTACCCAATATTTAGTTAACCAGCTGTTGTAACAAGCTTTACTGATACCATGTTATTCGTGTCTAGTGGTCTCTTTGATGTTTTATGATGGTTTGATTTGGTGGATGGTGGTCGGTGGCGCCGTGGATGCCTTAATGTAATTTCACGAATGTAACCTCCAAAGGGTGGTGGGAGACCGTTGGTTTTATTGAATTTCCAATTTTGAGAATACCTCGTTGGTCTACTGGGGTATTATGCAGTATCGATAGGAACACCATTAGGACACGAAGATTAGAACTCGATTGATAGCGCCGCTTTTTAAATGCGAATTCCTGAAGCGGCTTACAGCGCTTGTTTTAGTGTAGGAAATAATTGCCTTGTCGGTTTATTGGCTTTTGTGCGCGAAGCGTTAACGAGGTCTTGGATTCGAGACCTAGGTCGGACCAACATTTTATTTTACAATAGAATAAAAATCCAGTGTTAGTACGTCTGTCACTGTGCCTGGTGCAATGGCAATAGGCTCGCCCCCTATTACACGGGACCTAACATTGTCGGCGAAAAGCGGGTGTACAGAGTACACCTCTGCTACCTCCGCTTAATAACTTAGGCGTGAGGGTGTTTATTTTTTTTTAGAAACAGCTTTTATTTCTTTCCAGGCAGCGCTTTATAATCGGGTGTTAAAAATGCGCTCCTGCGCATAAGGGCTTAGACCATTAATGTTGTTTTTTTTTCATTATATCCACACTGCCTACATAATAGAAACACGTCAACTATAATAACTTTATGCATTACATAATTATATCTCCACGATAAACATTTATCAAACTGAATATGTATGCAAACGACGCGGACGCATTTTTATCTATTTTTCTACATACACTGTATAATACTTTGTGTACATTATCTGATATGAAGTTAATGATCGAAGGAAAATATAGTCAGCCTCCATTCTAAAAGAATATGATTATGGTCACATTAAATAACAAAGGAAAACTCCGTCAAGCCTATATTCCAGAAGCGGTCGGTGGCAGAGGTTTACGGAATATGTTCATGCACATTTCGCCAAAGATAACAGATCTCAATGTAATAGGGAGCGAACCTATTGAATGCTATTTCATTCATCCGTGTTGCCGAAACTTGTTGCATGAATAGGACAGCGTGTTATTTCGATATCGTTACATTACAAAAAATACTGCGTGTGTTTGCTACAGGTCAGACTATAACAACTCGGAACACGGTTAAAGAACCCGTTTGATATAACGCGATCATGTTGTAAAGACTGTCTATTCGATTAGAAAATATATACAGTGGCAGTAACATCACAAGTCAGCCTGGCTATGGGATCTCGAAGGGCCATGCATGAATGATTCATAAGTCTGGTTTGATGTTTTTTTTCTGTTAATCGGATATAGTTTTAGGGTTAACAGGTCTGTCAAATATGTTTCGGTTAACTGTCATTATGTCTGTCAACAAGACTGTAGTTAGTTTTAGATTTCAATCTAATTAAAACAGTTGTCGATAATAATGAAATTTAATTTGGTAAAATATAAAGATTCGTAATTTAGAAGGTTTTGTTTGAGAAGGAAAGAGTAGTTAAAGAAATTCTGAGTATCAGTCCCAATTCTGGAATTGTGCACGGTATTATGGCAGTAGGTTTGTCCCCTGCGCCACTTCTTGAGTTGCATTTGAGTTTTTTGATTTCGAATATTGAAAAGTTTTGGTTGTCTGGAAGAGATCGCTCTCAGTAATAAAACCGCAATTGTACTTATCTGTCTATTATATATTATTTTTTCTTTTTAATGGTTATAGCTATTGGTGTACAATAAATAGTAATCTATCTATCCTTGGGACCAAACATCGTCAGTGTGGGTGTATACAGTACACCTCTGCCACTTTCACTTAAGGAATATATCGACATGTCCAACGAACCAAGTTCTATGATCCAGTATTTATGTTTGGCATAAAAAACCTTATCGGGGGGCACGAAAGTTGCATATACCATTTATTTTGATAGGTATATGTAACTTTGTACTATGGGATCGTCGCTATGTGCGACGGTATTTATTTTTTAATTTGTTTAAAAATTGAAATTTTTCGTTTTCTCTGGCCACAAACTAACATAATATAAAATCTTTATCCTCTATTATTTGTACGTATAAATTGGACGGCATCTCTTGATTAGGGAAAACTATTTTATTCTATTTGGAAAGCCATATTAAAGCCTAATGATCATTCCGATCCTAAGTTGAAAAGAGCCAACCCTCTTTTCGCAAAATTATATTTTATGGTTTATTAATGTGATATTAATGGTGTGTTATTATGGTTCTTCTCTTAGTTTTGTTGTTTAGACCTCCCCAGAATGGACCACCTTTTACGCTTTTGAGATTAAGGTAAAGATACGCTACGATACGATAAGCTAACTTAGCGAAGTTATAAGTATCAAGGTTTCTTTTGATAGCCATTGGCCGTTGAAAGTGCTAATATACACGAATAAAAAATCAAAATCTTCCCTATAAGGCTATGTTTATTTATTTTTATTTTATTAAGTGCCTCGTGGGTGTAGTGACGTATAATGCACGTAACACTCACGAGATCCTGGGTTCTCATCCTAGGTCGGACACAGTTCCTGGAATCTAAAATTGTGCCCGGTAGAATGGCAATAGGCTTGCTCCTTATTAAATGGGACCTAACGTCGTCGGCGAAAAGTGGGTATACAGAGTACACTTCTGCCGCTGCCGCTTAGTAAATATAGACGACACTGATGACAAATGAAGGAAGCATATTTCCAAAAGTTCTACACAAATGTTCGTTATTTGCAAATGTCGTTTACCATAAACAAGACAACCGGTTATCCTAGAATAAGTGACAAATAGTTACTTATTTGATGTCGTTTTCGTATGAGAAGGTATAACGAACACTTACTTACATTAGTCCGATATAAGACACCATTAAAAACAGAATCCCATTTCAATCTACCTGTTTTGCTTTAATAAAAAAGGAATTTACATAACATTAGCTTAAAGCAGGTAATAAAAATTCACAAATCCTTAATACTCGACTTATTACATTTTGCCTGCGGTTATTCAATAAGATTAAATAACTAATAAACGTTAAATAAAAAGGTTTTAATAGATAAATCTTTGGATATCAAGCTACCGTTCTTTTAAATTAAAAAAATACGAAAAAAACCGTCAAGCCTATATTTTTCAATCGAGGGAGGCAGAGGTGTACTCTGTACACCCACTTTTCGCCGACGTCGTTTTGTTTCATATAATAGGGGCCGAGCGTTTTTCGTACACCGGACACATTCCAGACTCCGGGCGGACACTGGGAATTTTTCGATAGAAAAACTACATTTGTTCAAGCTAGAATTTAAACCCGTCCTGGGTTTAAATTCTAGCTTTAGCTCGGGATCGCAACGTGCATGTTTCAATATTCTCATTATTTTCTTTTTACCCGACTATGGTTAAGCCAAAAGGTAGGTTTATATTTTTAGCAGTCTATGTAGGTACCTTTGTATTTACGTATATTCCACTGTAGCGTCAAAAACCATTCCGATCTCGGTCTCTATTCCGATCTCGGTCTCCATTCCGAAGTCGAAGAATCCCTTGCCCTCCCCCATAGCGACTGCCAAACCGAGGCCGTGCCTCCTTGAGCTAGTTGCCCCTTCTGGCTTCAGCGTAGTGGTTGCACGCTCGCCTTCTTACCCGGTGAAGCTGTAAAGTCTCCGCGGCCAACAGCGTAGATCATTCGCACACAAACAAATGTAGCGCCAAAACTAAACTACTCTTAAAATTTTGATGTATCACATAGGCTAAATTGTATACAAACAAAATAAAAAATCAAGTGTTCATCCAAATAAGTGGGGTGTTTGAAATTTTTCTTTGCTAGCCCCTTCAACTCGACCTCTCAAGTTTCATTAAAAAAGTAGATTGGTTTCGTCATCAACATTGATTGAAAAACAAAGAGATGTTCGCAAACCGATTTCAATGCAAACTATGAATGTCATAAAATGTTTTACATTTTCTGTTTTACATACTGGTTTGCTAAAACATCGTAATTTATCCTGCTTGAAACTGGATATGGGATTTGGGGGTCCGTTTTCGGTGATATTAATTTAAGTCGACATTTTAAGATCGTTAATTTATGATTAATATACATTGGTAGCTAAGTAAATCTACCTATAAAACACAATAACGAGTATAATTAAAGCTAAGGGATGTTTGAAGAAATAAATCTGTTTAGTATTTGAAAAAATAATTGGAAAAGCGAGTATCCTTTTAACATGCACATGAAATGTTTAATATTCTTATTTTATAGAGTTATGATAAAGCAGATAGATATTGCGAAAGTGGAAGGGTGTAGGTACCGGGGAAGACCTAGACTATGTTACCAAGACCAAATAGACCAAGTCTTATAATAATAATATTAATATTAGCCCCGTTAAGAAACTGTCCCACCGTTGGGCACGGGCCACCTCTCAAACTGAGAGGGTTTAGGCCATAGTCCACCACTCTGGCCCAGTGCAGGTTGGCGAACTTTACTCACCTTCGAGAAACTCTTAGGCATGCAGGTTTCCTCACGATGATTTTCTTCACCGTTAAAGCAAGTGATAGTTTATTTTTAATAACCTAACACTTGCTTTAACGGTGCACATGCGTTCGAAAAGACAGAGGTGCGCGCCTGGGTTTGAACCCGAGACTTCAGACTTTGCAGTCCAACGGTCTAACCTAGTGGTTAGACCGTTTGACTGCTATCACTGCTATATACGCTATACTATTTTATACTAAATTATTATTATTTATATTTAATATTATTAAAATTTCAAAACTTTGACTATATTATGTTGCTATGTAACATACATAACAATTCTAAATACACGCAAAATTATAATTTTTAACTTGACATTATTTTAAAATTATATGAAATTATAACAAGGCCTGCACACGATATTACGCACTTACAGTTATAACACAAGATGTATTAGCCTTGACATTATGTAATTACCTAAAAGTCAAGGTCACTCTACCCCCTCAACGACCTTGACATCAAAAGACATAAGATTTATCTCAAAATGTATGTATTTTTTTCAATTCCAGTAGGCGGCCACTGCTACAAATGTTAATGTATCTTTATCAATAAATAATTTCATTTTTACGACGGAATAGATTATCATAAACTTATCACGTAACAATCATAATAAATGTTAATATCTTTAAGATTATTCGTTTAAATTTCGTTACAGAGTACGATTACCAGTAAGTTCCATAAAAAAGACTTCTTGTTTGGTATTGTTACGAGTCTAGATTTACCTGAAAGGATAGGACCAACATATCAGAATCAAAATAGTTTTTATTCATGTAAACCATTACAGTATTTATGAATCGTCAGAAAAGTAACAAAGACTCTACCACCACTTCGGAATGTCATTTCTGTGAAGAAGAAGGACCAGAAACGCCACTGTTACTCTTTTTTTGAAATAGTACTTTTACAATTTATTCCATCTACATAAGTTATCTTAAGATCACAACAACAAAAATCTTTTTGTTGTTGATGCGATTTTTCTATCTATCTATAACCTCACGCCAGATCCCTTGCGGGGTAGGCAGAGAGTACAGAGTTCCAACAGGTTCTTTCCTTACATACCTCTCTGGCTTCCTCGACTCTCATAGTTCGTCTTAAAATCGATTTTTAAGAACTATAACATAACTACCGTAAAACCTTACGAAATTGAGGAGAACTCGAAACTTTGTAACTAACGGTATGAACAGATAGAGCGAGTTGACAGCTGTATTAAGTCTTATTTAGTTGACAGCGAACCCTAAAATT
This sequence comes from Phalera bucephala, assembly GCA_905147815.2. Classification (NCBI taxonomy): domain Eukaryota; kingdom Metazoa; phylum Arthropoda; class Insecta; order Lepidoptera; family Notodontidae; genus Phalera; species Phalera bucephala. Next base: position 1,549,832 of record LR990627.1, read on the forward strand.
ATCTACGTAGATTCCACATTAATGGCTGACATCAAAATCTAAATGAAGATGTTTAATAATAAGGTATAACATTAAAAATATGATAATTAACAAAGTAATTACATACTAAAGTCCTCAGCATTTATAGTTTCAAAACACGTTTACGAATAAATTTATTATAATTGGTGCCTTAATTCAATTGAAATAATTTAATGTTGGTTTTTAATTAACACGGAATATTTTTTTCAAAACGAAATATGTGTCAAGCTTACGGTCTCGTTGGTGTAGTCGCGAATAAGCTTTGCGATCACGAAGTCCTGCGTTCAAATCGTAGGTCAGACAAATGTAATTTTTCTTTGGAAAAATTAGCAGTATCAGTCCGGAGTTTGGTATTGTGCCGGGTATATGTCAATAGTGTAGCTCCCTATTGCATGGGACTTAACATGATGAGCGAAAAGTGGGTGTACTTAGTACACAACTAACACTCCCGCTTGGGATAGTAAGGGTGTTTTTATTAAATTTACTTCAATTTAAATTGGACAATATCGGCACTTTTGTCCACAAAATACCTTAGGTACATAGAAAGAAAAACGAAAGCACACTAACAATTTAATACACACGAAAAATAATAAAGGGATCAAGTTAAGTTTTAAAGTCATTGATAAAAGGTATATCATTGATAATATGATAGGGATTGGTATCTAGAGTTTGTCAATATCGCTTAGAAAATAGCTTATGAAAATAAGTATCCTGAATGCGTTGACAATGACTAGGTGCTTTATAAGTTGCTTAAAGCAAAATTATTTGTATGAGATTCAAGCCAATAATAGACTTTAGTATACTTAATGAGAATGTATCTAAGGGCTTATGATTTGATATGATAACTTCTGGAAAGAAAATTCAAATTTCAGAAACCAAAGAAATTTTAGTAAACTGAATCCAGTATATGATATGGGTGTGGCTGTAAAAATGTATAAAATTCCAGTATATTAAATTCCAAAGGGGTGTGCCATATTCAAGCTATGATCTAATTAGTGAGAAACACAAACAAATATATGACGGTTCTCTGAAAAGAATCACAAGTTCGCCTAACAAAACCACACAGCTAATAATCCCTTCTTATTCGATCATCAAGATGGTCATCGACATGAAGCTTCAGAATCAAACAATATGTCCAAGAAGACCTGCAAAAAGATTACCAATCAAGGTTTCTACAAAAGGAGGTAAGAAAAAAAGTTTAAGTAAGAAACAGAGTTTTTCTAGTTTTGTTTTAGTAGTTTTGCCTTAGAATAATACAAATATCTATCTATCTATCTATATCATCACGCCAGCTCCCTCGCGGGGTAGGCAGAGAGTACAGAGTTCCAACAGGTTCTTTCCTTACATACCTCAAATACAAATATAATAATTTTATATACCTATTTAATATGTAAGAGGAAGTGTTTGTTTAAAAGCGTGTTTATGAATATCGTTGATGAATGAAATAAAAAGCAAAGGGCTCAAAATTGAACCCTGTGAACTCCAGATGACACATTGATAATATCAGGAGAAAAAACATTAGGGTTATTATATTATTCCTGGGTTTTATTCTGTTCAATATGAAAAAATGCTTTTAATTGCAAGTTTCCATGCATGCCGTTGAATTAATTTTTTCTCATTATGACTGCAATGGCATATCTTCAGGCTTATTAAATTTCTTCTTAAAAATAAATGTACTCAATTGATACGAGGAGATTAATTACTTTAAGTTCCAATTAATTCAATCAGTTGATTCAACAAAGATATTGATCGTATTTAAAAATTGATAGAGCATAAATATTTTTAACTCGGTGGCGGACATTTAAAAAAATAATTGTTTCCCAAATACTTGAATCACTTTTCGGAAACGTCTACATGTAATCGTAACTTAAAATCTTAGACGCAACGTCGATTACAAAATTAACAAGAAAAATAATTATCTACCGATATGAAAACCTAAAAAATACATCTAGCGCACGATAAAAAATCTCAAATAAAAAAAAACATCTATTCACGTCTTATGATCCTAAAAATACCTGACAGAAGGACATATTGTTCCTCTTAATAGCATAGTCCTTTATATAGTACAGTTCCTTGACGTATATAGCCAAAACTAGGTCGTCAAGGTAAATATAAACTCGCAGAAAGCCTAATATATGCACGCCTTGATGCCATATTATCGTTTAGCAAAACTAATTCGTTAACCGTCAAATTTAAACACAACACATACTCTAGTGAAAACTTATTACGTAAATGTAGGTATAATAATAAAACTGACATACTTAAATAAGTCGAGTTTTCTCGTATTCCATTCAATATTGTTATTTAAGCACAACACACGCGCGAAGTAAGTTCGTTTTTGTTTTACACAACACGTGCTCTTTCGATGAGCGTCGGCAACGCACTGGCGTCGGCTTCTACGTCCTTCGACATTCGACTTTCACTGCAAATGATAATACTATAATCCTACCAGATTGAGTACTCATGTGCTATAGAGCATTTTGTTAGAGTGCCTAGAATATTTAAAATGGTTGGTTTGTAGTGCCCAGTCCTTTTGTTCAGGGCGCGGCGCTTGCATAATCTGCGGTCTGTTTGCGATTGTTTTGAGTTTTCCTCTCTTGAAATGACTACCCCACTTTACTCTACAATTGACCGGGCTCCGAAAGCAAATTACAAATATTTGAGCCAAAAAATTTGCTAAGATCATGATCATCATAGAATGAACCAAAACCTTTTTTTGAGAAATGAGTTTTTGCCACAACCTTATTTTCTGGAATAAGGTAAATACAAATTTTATTCAACTAAACAACCATCCCCATCCCCATCCCAATTTAATCAATATAAATCCTAGAATTGCATTTAGGGTAAACTGAAGGTTAGGATGTGGGATGCAATCAACCTTTACAAATAATCAAATCAATCAACACACTAAAATTACGTATAGACTACAATTATGAAAATTTACAGGTATACAGGCCCTTAATTTCGAAATGTTCTAAATCATAAAATTATATGATTTTGGCATATGCTAATTTAAATTAGAATGTTTAGGTTTTTTCTTGCTTGTCTTATTTTTCTCCCCTAAGATCCTGTATAACAGTTCAAAGCAAGCTACCGTGCCAATTTTCAATAATATTAGTTTAATATTAAGATATTAGTTTATAAGACAAATTACTATTGCTACTGATAATAATGACAACCAGCCCCTAAAATGATGAAATATCTTGACTTCCAGAGTTAGTTTCAAAAAGTATCCTCCTATTTTGGGACATCTCTCTCTCGCTCTTACATTTCCTAACGTGTCGGACAGGATCCATTATTGTTACATCCTTAGCTTTCAAGCTAAACTATGTTACCATCTTAATAACATTGATGAATTCAAAATAAATAAACATAACCTCTATATGAGTCACGATCGTTATTTTTTCAGATACAACCATTAAAAAACTATGTGACACACTTCACGTAAAGCCATAACTACACATAATATAACTTACACAACAACTTATCGTAGTAACATAGTATTTTTCTGTAAATACTGCAACATGAGCAGCTAAGCAAATTAACTCGGTTATCTACAAGGTTGAATTTAAAAATACACTTGCAATAAAATAAATTAATATCTTTCTCATTCTTTCCGATGCCAAAAAGAAGGATACTGTGATACCGATGAAGATATAATCTGACTTAATAAAATAATTTATGAAATAAAAGTAAGTTCTTATATTTACGCGAAACTGAAATAAAACAATTTTTCGGTTTTAATCGCGGTTTATGTTTGATTTTTAAGTTCCCAACGCTTCGAGTGCTTTTCATCACCCATTGTCACGGGAAGGATTGAGGTGTTAGACGTCCAAAAGGCAGTTGTTTCGGGGTATCCTCAAACTTCTTTATTATTTTTTTTGTTGGTCCGATCTACGCAAAATGAGCTCATGGTGTCTTGAGGTCTTGTAGCGTTATGCTTGGTTTAAAAACCACCGAACATTTACCGCGATTAATGAAGTAATTTACGATGAATAAGAGAGGTGTACTTTGTACATCCGAACATCACCAACGATGTTAGATCTCAATGTAAAAGACGAGCTTATTACCATAATACCAAGCACAAATCGTAACTTCAGACGGCCACAGAAATTTTTCTCGTTACAATATTCCCAATAATCTATTTATATCATCACGCCAAATTCCTCGGAGGGTAGGCAGAGAGTATAGAGTTCCAACAGGTTCTTTCCTTACATACCTCCACAGAGTGGAGGAAGCTAGAAAGCTTCCTCCACTCTCATTGTTCATCTCATACACGCTCGCCGGATACGAAGACTCTTGACTTGCCCTTCGGATAAGACACAGTCTATTTGGTCATGGTCCCAATAATATCATCATTATATTAATACGTGAAGCAAAAACTTTGTACCCCTTTTTACGGAAATTGCGCGGACGGAGGAGTATGAAATTTCCCACACTTATAGATTATATAGAGAAGGAGTGCAGAATGCTTATATTATTTAAAATTATGCATAAAAATACATTAAATCAATAAAAAAAAACATTACACACACTACCATGTATTTGACACACACACACGCTGTCAGTCTGTGGTGAAATTGAGAATAGATTAATATTGTTTGACTTTAATATTATTTGTATAGTCTTACTGAATGTCAAACATAACCAGTAAACGATGAAAGAGTTTTTACAAAAAACATCGTTTACAGAGAAGTTTTGTATCAATAATTAAATTATCGAAATATGTATGTCAAGTTCAATGGACAGCATTTTATTAATCGCCTGGTTTTTTGCTTCGATAAAAAAATCTTAAAAAAAGTTATTCTTTATTTTAATCATTTTTCGGATTTTTTATTTAAATTTCATATAATTTGTTTTAAAAAAATAGGCAAATTAACAGTGTAGCCTTGGCGAAATCTGTGATTATAGAAGTATAGTCTTTGACAATAGAACCTTAATAATGTTCAAACATATAATTTAAATTAATTATAGTCGAAATTCGACCAATGGGCGACCACTAGTTTGTATAATACTGTATTTTTATAATATTTTGTATTTATATACTGTGCCACTAGTAGATAACCTCTGTTGCAAAAGGAAGTAAAAGAAAATGGATGAAACTCTACCATGCGGGCCTTGTAAGGATTTTTTTCCACATCTATCTTAGTTACATTAATACTTCATAATGAAGACAATTTAATTTTAATTGTTAATGAAGTTTCTTCTTCGAGTGAAGCCTTTAGTATTTTTCACATAGGATGGGTAGTGACAGTTCTAAGTGCCAAACGAAATTAATATTCAATTCAATGGTGTTAAGGCATGAAACCATAAGTATAGAAACCGGTCATGCCTCTTATTGCCATTGAATAAGTATAACTTTCTTAGACACTTACAACTGTCACGGTAACCACCTTACATGAAATATACTATAGGGTGAGCCTGTATTTCAAGACTCCAGGTCTCTCTCCCACCATAAGTTACAGGTGTAGGTAACTTAATATGGTGTTTTTGGTTATTATGTCAATACTTGATTTTCTGTGAAATGAGTGTGTAAGTGTGTGTACGCGTGCGTGGATGTGTGTTTATAAGTAAATGTATAAAATTTGTATGTGTGCGTGAATATATGTAATTTTTATTAGCAGAAGTAGCTACAATACGTTAAAGTCAGGTAACAATTATTAATAAGGATTCAGTGTCGTTATAATTTAAGCTCAATAGATACTTTTGTATAGTAGATTTACATTGATACGAGGTCTTTGAAAACTATTTAGAAGTAAAATGAGTCTATTATATAAGTAGGGAGCAAGGAAACTTGAGTTCCTCCTGAAGAAAGTAGTGTAGTGCTCAGTTGCTTTGCATATTTTGTTATTTTTTCGCGCAGGATAAGGTTTCTATCGCTATCTTCTGTTGGAACCAGAGCACAGAAAGAGATTTTGAATTCTGTGGTTGGAGCTTAGCAAACTGGTTTAGTTAGGTTGCCATCTTCACTTTCATTACGTGCCTACCACTGGACAGAGACTTTTGACAATAGGAATGTCACAAATGGTCTCCCATCTCTATCTACGCGAGTTTTACGTTGACCTTCGTGATCGCTACGAGCACCTCTTCATATGATTACATAGCATAAAATCTGCTTCACTTTTCATCACTTTTGTCTGGCTGTCGGCAAATACTTGACTCAATCTAAGCTCAGTTCTAAATGTCAATATAATATCAAGTATTTCACCACTACGAATCCGACATTGAATGCAAATATCACATTAATGAAAGGATCGACTGTTGATCGTTGTTATAATGATGTGAATTATATCAAACCAGTGATCCGTCCTGGCTTCATCATATTTAGGCCATGTTATACAAAATATGGAACCGAAAGATGTAGAGTGGACAAGCTCTAGGCAAGGCACAAAATCAAAATCAAAGTTTTTTTATTTATGTAGACCAAAAGACACTTATGAATAGTCAAAAGGAAAAAAATAATGATTACTTAAGACTCTACCACCCGTTCGGAAAGTCATTCCTGTAAAGAAGAAGGGCAAGAAACGCCACGGTTACTCTTTTTAAAAATGAGAGTTTTACAATTCTTTTTGTATACATTGAATTCATAGGGTATGGGAGAACAATGCAGAACGAGCTAAATAGATGTGGTTAAGTACAGATATATCATAAGTGTACTTAGATTCATGGTATCGGTTAGTGTCTACATAGTGCTCTCATTTACAAAATAGAGATTTTGTAAAGGTATATAATAAAAAGTATAATAAGAGAAAAAAAAAAGGTTACTATCAAATATGTAAGGAGTGCGTACAAAATAATTGGTTATAGCTCCAGTGTGATGCCGAACGAGACAAAATTCAACAGTACTACAGTAAATGTTTATACAGTCAAAGGATAGAGGACGGACCAGTCCTAGTGAGGTTGAACAATGAAGGTTGAAGGATGGCTTGGTGAAGATCAGGCCTATAAGCTGGATGCATACAGGACAAAGCGAGTCGTCATGGCGATCTTTGAGTAGGCCCTTGTCTTCCAGTGGATGTCTTTTGACTGATGATGATAATGTCACAAAATATTCATAAATTATATACCTGAGCTCTTCTCGTGAATCAGTCTATCTCAACCGAATGAAAATCCGTGAAGAAGTTTCTGAGATTAGCGTACATGAATAGAAAAGACTCGGTGGCAACTTCAATTTACTTTAAACTCTAGTTTCGGCCCGTGACTTCGTCGCGTGGACTTTAAACCAGAACCTTACATTTTTCCGGGATAAAATGTTGTGTGTGCTTAATTTCATCCAAAGCCGTTCAGTTGTATTTGCGTGATTGAGTAACAAACATCCAAACATACAAGTTTTCACATTAATAATATTAGTAGGATGTAGAGTCTATGGATGCGTACAGCACAAAGCCGGTCGTGGTGGCGGTCTTTAGGGGAGGCCTTTGTCCTGCAGTGGACGTCTTTCGGCTGAAGAAGAAGAAGAAGATAGAGCATATCAATCAATCAATCAATCAGCCTATCGCAGTCCATTGCTGGACATAGGCCTCTCCTAACACGCGCCATTGCACACGGTCCTCCGCCTTCCGCATCCAGTCTGTCCCAGCGACCTTTTTGAGGTCGTCGGTCCGTCTAGATGGGGGCCGTCCTACCTTACGCTTACCAAGTCGCGGTCTCCACTCTAGGATACGTTTGCTCCATCGGCCGTCGGTCCTTCTGCAGATGTGACCAGCCCATTGGCACTTTAGCTTACTGAGTTTGCGAGCTATGTCGGTAACTTTGGTTCTTTGTCGGATTACCTCGTTAGAGCATATATAGAGTTATAATGGAGATAATCTCTAAGGAAAGAAATTGTTGGAACACTATACTCTCTGTCTGCCCCGCGAGAGATCTGGCGTGATGATATAGATAGATAGATAAAGATAATAGCGCATGGTGCTGCTCGCGATCCCGATGTACAAAATTCAAATCCTAGTTAGTGGTTTTTAGTGCAATGGATTGCCACTCAGTACTTGCGATTTTCAACGAATGACTAGAAGGGAAAATATACCTACAGATCCCAAAAAAAGAAAGAATATATCGAGTTTAAATCTTCTGCATTTATTTGGCGTCAAACCATAACTGCCTCGTTGGTCTGATCTAGCGGCAAAGCGCATCACTTTGTGATCACGAGGTCCTGCGTTCAAATCCTTGGTCGGAGAAATGTAGTTTTTCTAACGAAAATTTTCTTGTATGGGTCCGGAGTCTGGAATTGTGCCCGGTAATAGGCTCGCCCCCTATTACATCGGACCTAACATCGTCGACAAAAGTGGGTGTACTCAGTATACCTCTGCCACCCCTGCTTGGGGAATATAGGCGTGTGGCGTGTGTTGACGTACACTCATGTCTCCTGAAAAAAATTTTACACGGAAGGAGAGTGAAAAGATCACGTACGCAAAATAATAATAAGTTCAAGGAGTTTTTCATGCAGACAGATCTTGCTGTAACCAAAAACGGCATAATGTCACGAACACGACTCGACAAAACTCTTATTTACAGCAGCCGACGTTCCGATTTATCGGGAAGGAATACCCTCACGATACATTATTGAATAAAGAACGAGAGATATTCAAAAGCCACAAGATTTACAAAACGTTTACAGAATACCTTTGTAAATAAGGTAAATATTTGAAAGATACTAGTCATTACTGGATTTCCGGTGTAGAGTATGACCTATTCTCTCTTACATCGAGGTATGAGAAAAAACATTCGTCCAGCAGTGGAGAGTATAGTCTAAAGGAGTTTAACCTATTGCTATTTGATCCCTGTAAAATACTACTTTTTTACTGCAAACTTCATACTTTAACTACTGCATACACAGAAAGCGTTCTTATTTTTGATATATAATAAATTCTGTTTTATACCAAAATTTATCTACTTAATTTATTCATTAGATCACCAAAATTGACAAAATCTATTCTATTTTTAATACCTCCTGGTACAAATATGTCGCTTTAATGTAACAATAATTAAAGGCAAAGATGATTTTATTTAAGTTTTTATAGCAAATAGGAACACGATAGAAAATGTCAGTTTTTAAAGAAAATATGGAATTAAAATTAAATCGTAGTATCAAACTCTAACACTGAGTGACCAGCAAGGCATAACGCAAACCGGTATATTTTGCATCGGAGTTTTTTATATTATAACTTAGATGAGCACTACAAAAAGATTTTTGGAAATTAATCCCCTAAGGTCGTCGTCTCGTCGTCGTCCCCTAATTAAAATCGTCACCTCACCTCGATTTATGACAATGCCTTTATGCCCAGCAGTAAGACAGTATATTATTTGGTTTTTTGTTAACGTAGCTCGAGACTAAGAATTATTCCTTAATAGTAGGTGTGTTTACAAACATGAAATTCACATACATGGCGTCTTATCTCCACTTTTGTTTGCAATTTTCATCAACTCAATTTGCCGGTATTTTCCTACCACCTGCATGCAGACGATATGCACATTTACACTTATGCATCACTTGCAAATCTTAAAGAAGCAGTTGATAGTATCAATCACGATTTGTGCTGAATAACTTAATTTTGAAAATCTTATGGATTGACAGTAAATCCCGTCAAAACACAAGCCATGATTGTAGGTAGCTCCCGAACGATTTCCAAAATAAATTGGTCGAAGGTCCCACAGCGGCACTCATATTCCATACAGCGAATCTGTGAAAAATCTAGGAGTCATAATAGACCGCTGTTTAACCTGGAGCCCTCAACTAGAAGTCATTAGCTACAAAACATTTTTAACAGCGGCCTCTTTAAGAAGACGTCGTAACTTTCTACCCACTGCCTCTAAAGTTGCACTAGCACAATCTCTTCTGCTCCCCATCCTAGAGTATGCTGATACCTGTTATTTAGATTTAATCGTTGACCAACTGTATAAGCTTGAGCGGCTCCAAAACCTCTCGATTAGGTTCATATTTGGCTTATGTAAATATGACCATGTCTCCTCATTCCGTAAACAATTCAAGTGGCTGCCCATTCGATTTCGCCGGAACGTGCATATTCTTTCTCTTCTTTTCACTATATTGTTTAACCCTTCCTCTCCTTCTTATCTTAAAGAACGTTTTGAGTACCTAAAAAGCAGTGGCCCCCAATGTCTCAGGTCCTCAGAAAACCTTAGCCTAAGGATGCCCTTTCATAGTAGCAGCTTCTATGATAAGTCTTTTGCTGTCTAGGCGGTACGACTGTGGAATACTCTACGTGTCAGTATATGGCGTGCGTCGTCGGTAGAGAGCTTTAAAGATCAGGTGAGAAAGCATTATTTTTCTCTTTGTCCACCGGATCCTACTGTCATATCTAAATAGGTAATAATGCGTATGTTTAGTAATTTTGGATTGTATATCTCTATTATATCTATAGTATTCCAAGGGTTTAGTTATGGATCTGCAGAGAAACACACCGTTCATGACAAGATTTTATGCCGCACTGACATACCTACATACATTATATTTATATAACTTAAAGCTACCCCCACACCATAATAATAAATACATTACAATATCGTATTTTGTTGTATGTGTTTGCGTTTATATATTATATTTTAGTCTTTACCGCTAGCTATTTACTATAAGTATTTATTACTATTTGTTTTTGACTAGTGCACCCCCGTCTATGCAACGACCGAATTAATTTCTCCATCACAAGGTTGCCTGGAAGAGATTGTTGTTTAGCGATAAGGCCGCCCATTGTGTTACATATAGTCTTCTTCTTTTTTTTGTTTGTTTTGTGTGTTATTGGTGCGCAATAAAGAGTTATCTATCTATACACAAACACCCAGATCGAAACAAATGTCAAAGATTTTTCCCGTGCGGGGATCGAACCAGCAACTACTCGACGGCTTAAGCCGTTGGACAAAACTGTCCGTCAATTTATTTATATACTTTATTAATCTCCTAAGGCGGCTACATATAACAGATGTAACTAGATCTCTTTTTTGAAGATTTTTTGTCTATATTTTTTTGCCACACAAAATGCGCTCATCTGCATACGATTAGCCAGTAGCTGTCAAGCTAGCACGCGGAAGGCGGTAATTAATACGCTTAGAACGGATATAGGCAAGGTCATGCGATTAAACTAGTGCGATGCCTATTTAGGTCGCACTTAGTGTCGTATTTTAATAATAGCACCAATTATAATTAGTGTATGTCCGGGTAGGAATAAGTTTATCCCAGTTTTTCATGACATTTTTTATGCTCTACATATATTTTTCATATGTAGCCAAATACCTCCCAAAAATATATTTAAAGACGTTACACGGTATCCGATTCTCAAAAAAAATATTAATAAAATTATGCACAGCAGTTCAAAAACATTACACATTTTAAACTTTACGATTAAAATTTACGGTCACATTTTTTAGTATGTCATAAGTGACGATGTCATGTTTAATTGATTTTTTACCTCCAGTCGCCTTCCATGACATCCAACGGAAGTAGTACCATGTAAGACCAAGTAGTTATATACTATCCAGTTATGTAACTACATGGTCCCGGCACCTTACATGAGACAATCAAGTAACTATTGGGACATACGAAATCGTGTCGGATGCTCTAAAACCCTAAGACATGAAATAGGGTGAACGATCTCCAAGTGTAAAAATAAAGTTAAGGACGCCATATCAATTAACTGCGACGGAAAATTGACTTTTATTGTCATAATTGCAGACAACATATTGTCTGGTAATTGTTGACCAGAGCAGTCTTGGGACAAATTATGGGTCTGATAGGATTGGTATAAAAGCAGTGATGGTTTAATGGTCAAGCAATCAGGAGGTCGAGGGTTAAAATGCCAGCTCTGGGTCTTATGAAGTCTATAAAGTAATCATTCTCTATGTTAGCCATTCCGATCTCGATCGTCGAGAATATAAATCGATATGAAAAAAGCGCTGTACCACTTTTCGCGATTCATTCAGTCATTCAGTCATTTTATTCCCCTTGTCTTAGCTGCCAGGATTGGCATTGGATAGGGATATTATGGCATAAGAGGGAAAAGGCTTTACACGATTAAGTGGGTGGAATGAACTGGAAGTGATCATGATGTGGAGCGTAATTACCGCCGACTTCATGCCGGATCCTTCTATACAGCATTCTTGGCGTCACCGAATCCTTCACTTTTCTTGTTTCACATACAGATACCGCACACTGGATCAGACGCCGTTCTTGAAGTCAAGGTCAGAAAATACCTTGCTCGCTGGCCGATGCAGAGCACCCCGTCGATACACCTTTTTAACCTGAACTAATCCTGTATAGGACTTCCGCGAGCCTCAGGGTTCGCGGGGCGTATCGGCTGAAAACCCCACGGTAACAACTGGTATTGACATTTTGGAGGGATCTCCGTTACGAACGCACCGGTGTTTCTCTGTCTTGCTCTGGAGAGCTACGTAGCGACACCTAGTTAACGCTTGCCTCCAGTCAAAAACAGAGGCTGTGGGTTTGAATATTTTTTTTCAGAATATTTATGTAATACAACTGATACACTAATGCATTTACCTAATAATCAACATTCCTCTTGCCCAAGCCCAGGCAGTTTCTTCTTGAAGCGCTTTTGAGCTAATATTTCTTATTCAGAATATTTTCTAATGAAACTGGCACTGAACTGACTAATGAACTTAATAATCATAACGACAAAACAGAAACCAATGAACAAAAAATATTATAATTTGTAACAATAACTTATTAATCATAATAAATTACTTAACTATGGCACTTACAATAACTTTAAACAGATTAAATAACAGAAAATCTTGATATTATTTTTATTGATTAATTTATTAACCTTACTTTCAATAAAAGTTGTTAGTAAATATCTAACTCCTAAGAACATATTTCAAGTTTTATTTTAGATACTTTTTACATAAAATGTAGCACTATAAACTAGGTTTAGGTTTAGTGGTATGGTCCTGAGCTCGAATCTTCCAAGATCGGAAAGAGTCTTATTGCGGGTTTTCTATCTATCTATATCATCCCTCCAGATCCCTTGCGGGGTAGGCAGAGAGTACAGAATTCCAGCAGGTTCATTCCTTACATACCTCTCTGGCTTCTTCCACTCTCATAGTTCGTCTCATACACGCTCGCTCGACTCGTTCTTCAGATAAGACTCGGTCTATTTGGTCATGGTAAGATAGTCTAGGTCTTCCCCGGTACCTACATCCTTCCGCTTTCGCATTGTATATCTGCGGGTTTTCCTTCCAATATAATCTCAGTAGCAGTCAGAAGTCTAAAATTATGCCCGTATAATGGCACAAGGCTCTCTGCCTAAATGCATCGTCAATGAGATGTAAATGTACCTATACAATACACACCTGCGAACCTCGCTTGAGGCATATAGGCGTGACGGTGATTTTTTGTTGCTACAAACTGTGTAATAAATAAACTAACTAAAACAAAGTAAAAATCATATAGCTATTTGACTAATAGCATCAGTGATCATCTGCCTACTCCGTTAGAGATCTTGTGTTATAATATGGATAGACAGATAAAGATTAAATTTAAATTTTCTAATGAGAAACTTATAGTATTTAAATTTAAGTATAGAAAACAATTATTATATTTTATTTAATATATGCAGTGATAGCCTAGTGGTTAGACCGTTGGACTGCAAAGTCAGAGGTCTCGGGTTCAAACCCAGGCACGCACCTCTGTCTTTTCGAAAGCATGTGCGTATTTAAAATTAATTATCACTTGCTTAAACGATGAAGGAAAACATCGTGAGGAAACCTGCATGCCTAAGAGTTTCTCGAAGGTGTGTGAAGTTCGCCAACCCGCACTGGGCCAGCGTGGTGGACTATGGCCTAAACCCTCTCAGTTTGAGAGGAGGCCCGTGCCCAGCAGTGGGACAGTTTCTTAACAGGGCTAATATTATTATTTATTATAGTATCTAAGACGCTCGTAGCGCTGTGCGACCGCGGTGTTCTTATCAATCGCCAAGGTGAAGCAGCGTTCGACTCGGTCGGCCTGAGATGGGTGACCGTTTGTGGTATCTTCATATTCGAGCGTCTCCGTGCTTCAGAAAACACTTTAAGCCGTTGGTCCCGGTCACCACTTAATGTGGTAATCAATAAGTCGAGTTGAAGGCCTTACAGGCGGCTTGATAAGTTCTATTGACTTGACAATCCGCACCGGCTCCGCGTGGTGGAGAAGGCCTCTGCCCAGCAGTGGGACGGCATAGGCTAATATTATTATAGTATTTATGAATCGTCAGGAATTCAACAAAAACTCGACCAATACTTCTAAATGTCACTCCTGTTGAAAATGAGAGAACGAAACTCCAAGGTTATTCTTATATATTAATTGAAAACGAATAAAATCCTAATTCCTATTAATATTTTCCGGGTTTAATTTTCACAATCTCAGGATGGTTCGGATCTCCATTCCCTCTAACAATATAAAGAGTGTTAACACCAACATCTTCTTTAACCCCCTGTTTCTCGGCTTTCGGTCTTTTCACATAGAAATTATATTTATTATCAAACACATAATCATCAAGACTTACTGGCGTCGTACTTGCATAGTTTCTTATAATACGAGTGTAACTTTCTCGAAAAGTATCCGGGAAAAGAACTCCTTTACCTTTTCTAAACTGATCCTTTTCTATAACAACATCTGAATCATTTTCATTTGGAAATTTCACTGATTTGCTACCTCTAACTGGTTCTACTTCATAATTTAAATCATTATTTGTTCTCAAATCATCTGGAAACAACCATTTCGAATTATCATCATCTATAGTTTCAGCGATAGGCTTATTTTGTATCCTATTTTCTATTTTATCTTTCCCGTAGTAGTTATTTTGATCAAAACCATATCTGTTCTGTTTATAACCGTATTTAGTGCCATAGTTTTGGCTGTTGCCATAAAGATATTGATTCTGCGAGTCATACTGGTTTTGTTGCAAATCCTGTTGGTTACCATTCGGTTGGTGTAAACCGTACTGCCCAGCTAATTGGTTGTAAAATTGCTCCACATTTTGGTTCTGTTGGGGAATTGGAGAGTTGAAGAATCTGAAGAATCCTCCGTTGTGGTTGTTCAGGTAGTGGATCAGTTTGTCAGGGTCTCTTGGGCATTGAGGGTAGGCGTAACGGCAGGATGCTGTGTTGCTCTTTGATGTCATGCCTAGGAAAACGGCACGCCCGAAGACGAAGAGTGGAGATGTGCTGATTCCGTTGTAAGCTGAGAGTACTCTAAAAGATATAAGATTGAATTATTGTTAGTTATATTACGTAGGGTGCATTTTATTAGCTTTTGTTTAGATATTAGATACGAATTGTGTTGTAGAAAATCTCTCCTTACTTATATTTTATCCGCTGAGTACTTTTCTATTTATTCATGCATTTATTATTGTTACGACCCGAACATACCCCGATATCTCTTAAACCGCTTATTGGGGAATTTTGATTTTAAAATGCATTATACACACTTAGGTCCCCTAGCGAACTGACTAGAAAAATCTGTAATCCGCGCATAAGTGCTGAAACGTCTAGAAGGTTCCTCCCCTTGAATTATCGCCGGCGCGCGGTCGCGGTATACAAGTACCTATTCGTTCACGTACAAACAGGTATTTAATAATAATATCGCTTTGTGGGCCGCGCCACCTATTGTTCGAAGTACTTCTATCGATGTACTTAGAGGGTTCGCGTCCGTTCTAGAACTTTCATACGAGTATAAAAGGAACACAGAGCGCGGGGACGGACACAGTCTCTTTTCGGAAGCGACAGCGATCAAATCGGGAACGAAGGATCTAAGTGGAATACACCGGCGACCTTAGCAACGATATACGGATACTACGAGTGACTCAGCGACTCCAAGTCGCTGAGTCACTCGTAGTATCGTCACTCTACTCGTAGTAGCAGTATTTGGATACTAACGAGAGTAGTACTAGTGTATGATTAGTTCGCGTGTGTACTTACATTCGACGTACTGTTGTGTATGTACAGGGCCTAATAAAGTACTTCCTACGTCATTCAGCATTTAATAACGCCGCAAACGTAACATTATTATTAGCAAAAAATATTATTAGTAGTATTTATTTTCGTATAATTGTTTTCTTTACATCATCGTGTCTTTTTGCACCTACCACACGTGTCCTTACACCACGACTGGCAGAAAATACCTCAGACATTAAGTCTGCCTAATAATAAAATAATTAATTAAAAAATACTAGCTATAATTAAAAAAAAATACTTTATCTAAAAAATTCTTAGAGCCCATCTTATATGATTGTCTACACGAAACAATTAGGCATTTACGGAATTCTTTGATGATTTTAACAAGTTGTTAAAGTACTTACGAAAGCAAAGGCTCCAGACCAGCTACTGACTGTAATAAGCTACTAGACCCCGAAGCTCTTCCTCCTGCCGCCTCACAAAGTAGTCTCGGCACGCACTGGTAGTCATCGTTTGTCGCTATTAAAGTCAAAGCTTCGGATAAAGCTGATAATGTTTTTGTTGCTAACGACTTTGGTCGACGCGGCCGTCCTGAAAATACTTGAGACGGTTTCAAAGTAAATACTAATGTTAAAAGAAATAAATTTACAATGGATATCAAATAGGTAATAGTTAACTTTGTTAATCCTTAAAACCTTATGGAACAGTTGGCTGCAGAAAACAAGTTTGAATAATATTTTTTTTAAATTATCTGGAGGGGTTAACAGAATAAGATGTAGTTATCATTATATTGATTGGTTGTAGTACGGAGGTGATGGTCAGGTGGTGTTCGTGGTATATAATAATTATTTATTTAAAAAAATAGAAATTAAAAATTAACACGCACAATATGTGTTTACTACAAAAATAATCTCGATCTATGCTAATGTAGTTACCATATTTGTCATATGGCACTCGCTTGCAAACACCCACAAAATAAGAAAGTGACTTAATAAAATATGGTGAAAATTGAGAGGAAATTTCTCTTAACATAAAACCGATACTCACACCAAATTTTACCTTTTCTCGGTAGTTATTTAGGAAAGTAAAATTGTGATAATATTCTTAAACAAATTAATACTTACTATAGTTTCCCTGAAGACCAGACTGATACAATCCAGGTTGATTAAGTCCATAGTTCTGCAAATATGGATCTCCTGAGCCGTGGAATCCTTGAACATGTTCTAAACCTGATCCATACCCAGGATTACCTTCACCTGGGTACCCAGGATGTAAATTGTGTACAGGATTAGGATACTCTGGTCCAAAATTGACAGCTCCTGAATTCCCTACGTTTGGGTAACCTGTATTCTGATGGAGAAAACCATATCCTGTATTGGGGTGATTTATAGGTCCTGGTAAATTAGCATTAGGAGCATTCGGACCAAAATTTCCATTAGGATCAAGTCCAGGGTTTATCAAACCATATGATTGATATTTAGGTCGCCTTCTGCGCTTCTTCTTTTTCTTTTGTCCAGGTTTCTGATCTCCATTATTATTATCATCTACAAATGCTACCCGTCCTGATACTAATTCTGTATCAGCATCTGTGGCTTCATAATTTTCTCTATCATTACTCGATTCAAACTTTACTGGATTTTTGACTTCATTTGAATCCTTTCGATCGTCCTTAAAGATTATTTGTTTGTTTCTGTTTTGATTGTTATTATCAGCGTCTTCATAATCAATTTGAAAATCATTGTTATCATTAAATTTTATCAGTTGATCTTTACCTTCGAGTGTTGTATCATAATATTGGTATAGATTATAATCTATATTAGGTTTTTCATCATTTTCAAATAGCATTTGTCCAGTGTCAGATTTTGGATAAGTATTTGGTTTATTGTACGTATCTGGTATATTTTCTTCAAAATTAATTAGGTGGTCGTTTAGGTCTACTCCGTAAATGCTTATATTTATCATAAAAATTAAGATTAGTTTCAATCTAAAGATTATCATTTTTATCTGAAACAATACAAAGCAATCACATGTATATCTTATTGTGATTCATCATTATTACCCGGAAAGCGTCTACTATAGGATATAATCTTCCTAAAATATTGCGGGGATGACTGGTATTGTGCTATTATATAACTCAAAAATCTTAAGATATTGAGTTACGGTCATAAAGGGCTATTAAAAGGTACGCTCTTTGTGGTGAATATTAAAACAGCGGCGTTTGTATGGTAGAATTATCAAAAACGATACTTCGGTCTCTTTCACTTCCTTCCCTCTACCCGCGCAGCTCGGCTCTGAAGGAACGTGATTAGTACCCCAAAAAATTGTTTTTGAGATAAGTCACTACTGTTCTGAAGGTGCGATATATTCACCTCCTTCTCGCGACTTTCTCCAGATCATCCATTCAACTTGTGGTCTGCCTACTCCACATCTATTACGAGTAGCTAAGTTATATTATATATAATTGTTATATTATTAATAATTCATGATACTGCCAGGGCTGTTTATTTTGATAGTTTTTACCTAATTTGTATTGTAACTGTCGCGTCAGTTATCTTAATAAAATGAATTATTTATTAAATAAATGATATATAACTTTTGAATACGAAATCCAGCAAGTATTTAACTTTCCCAGATTTGGTGTGGCAAAAAATATTCCTACGCCAGGTCCATCAGTTCTCCTTGTACTACAAAGGCTGTTAATGAATACAGTCGTACAAGGATCTTTTGGCCCGCGGCCAAAATCATGACAATCTCAGTTGAGTCAGAGTTTATAATTTAATAACTTTAATTAGTAACCCTGCGGACCCACCTGTTGAAATGTCTCCTTGGAAGTAAGGAGATTTTACTAAATGTTAACCCTAATTTCCCCTCTGTCAATGTCATTCATGGGCCAAAAGATCCTTGTCGCACTGTAGTTTTGAATGGGAATGGCGTTCCAATTACTAAAATTCAAATTTAAATTTGATTATTTGCGAATAGACAACGCGAATACGTATACGGTATACTTCAGTGAAATTACAAGTGGTTACAACGTTCAGCCATATTCATGCAACACATTACATAATATTAATTTTTATATATATTTTTGTAAATAGTTAATGATTTTGATAAGAAATACTGTTTTGTCAAGTGGCGTCAACATTAACGGTTATTATTCTACACTGCAACTATATTTTATGGGTAATTTGTAAGATATATACAGACTTTAATCTCTTTTGCTGTCCGAAGAAATGGAAATAAAACCATGTAGCCAACCTTGCAAGAATAATTGCATTTATGAAACGGAATCTGTTAATTTATTCATTTTAGTCTGTGATTTGATAAAGCGACTACTATCTTCAGAACACAATTTTGCTAAGACTTAAAGTGTAGGCGTTCAGTATAAGCGATTTGCTTTTGAAAGGATAAAACACAAATAATATAAGTATATGATATTTACAACAAGCACTTATAAAACAGATCGATACCTGACCTGTATTGATAACTAGTTATCAGTTGAAAGTAGGCCAATAATGTAGACAAAACCTAAATCCTACAATACTATAAATGTGAAAGTGTGTAATGTTTGGATGTTTGTCACTTAATCACGCAAAAACGGCTGAACGGATTTGGATGAAATTTAGCAAACATAAAGCTTATTTCTTTGATTGACACACATAATAGCTTTTTCCGCGAAAAATGTAAGGTACTTGTCTAAAGTCAACGCGGTCGAAGTCACGGGTAGAAACTAGTAGGTTATGAATGTATAGGTATCTACTATTAATAAAATAAATGCTAATTATATCTAATTAAAATAGCTGCTGAAATTTCTGACAGGCGGATTATGAGAAACCACTTAGGTATGCTAATATAAAATTTAGCCTTTTTTATGCAACTTGAAATACCTATATTTTTCAGTTTATGAGGGGAAATCAAACCCACGGACTAATTCACAGGTGAATCAAGTTAGGTCTATTTAAAAAAAATCCATAAAATACTAGGCATTATTCATGTATCTTGAGTGCGTTTACAAACACGAAATTTACGTACACAAACACCCAGACCGAAACAAATATATATATATATATATTTTTTTTTTTAAACGTAGCCCCACACTAGGATTTATTCCTGTATCGTGGGTGCGTTTACAAACATGAAATTTCACATACACAAATACCCAGACCGGAACAAATAATTGTGGATCACAAAAAGATTTGTCCCGTCCGGAGATCGAACCCCACGACCACTCGATCCAGTGAACGCAGCCGCTAAGCTCCCTAAGCAAATAAGATGCATAAATACTGGTTAACTGAGGTCCTTTACTCTTTAGGCTGCTTAAGAAATTTGCAGCAATGCTGAAAAAGTACTAGTGTAGATCTCCCAAGCCATCCATCAAAGTACAGTTTAAACAAAGAGTTAATATGAATTAAATTAAACTTTAGGGTTATCTAGATAAGATTTAGGAAATCCTTTACCAAACAGTCGAACCGCAAAGACCAAATAAAATTTAATAACTATATAAATAACAAAAAAAAATACTTACTTATTATTTTCGCCACGAAGCACACACCACTTCAACAGGTATCCACAAAATGCGTGCAAAACTAAAGAAAGTTCCGACATCGCGTTGGCGTATGAAAGTTGTATTTTATCATCGAAGAAGCCACTTTATGACGTCAAGTAAACTAATATGGACGGATCCTTGTCCGTTAAGGTAAGGGCTTTGAATTAGGCAACCGTTAGGTAATAATTTGATTAAAGGCTGGCATAGACGAAATGAGTTTCTTTGACTTTACCTCTCATCATTAGCGCGCATCAGTCCACTGCTGGACATAGCTTAGGCCTCTACCAAGGCCCGCCACTGAGACCGGTCTTCGACTCTGCTCCAACCACTGCGAGTAGGAATGTTTTTTTTGCAATAAATTAAAGGTGGTCTTCGGAAGTCAGGCCAAAACATAAGAGGACAAATCTTAGTATGGCTGTCGGTCTTAATTCGAATTAGATCAATTTAAGGACGCCTTAACATGCTAAAATTTGCTATAACTACCGTAATACAAGATAAGGCCAGATACAGATGCGTAAGTATATCCGAACGAGGCCGTATTTGTTCATGAATGAATGAATGAATGAATGAATGAATGAATGAATTATTTATTTGTCATAACATAGGTATGGAATTAGATCTTAATACTATGAACAGTCTCACTATGTTTCACCCTAAGGGTATACAAAGGTTCATATTAATAATAAAATGGAAACATTATTCGGTTAAAAACAATCAAAGAAACACAGGTATACAAAGTGCATGCTAAGGGTATACAGAAATGCATTGTAATAATAAAATGAAATTAATACTTGGTTAAAAGGAAATAAAAATAATGTAATAATAAAATATTATGTCAACAACAGCAAATTATACTACATGTCATACTGTAACAAGTCATTGTATAATGTCAAATTAATATGTAACTCAAACACCGTTTAAATGTCATGGTCATTTAAGAAGTCGCCTATGCTATAATAACATTTTTCTACTAAGAACATTGACAATTTAGATTTGAATTCCTTTATTTGTAAGGTTTTGAATTCATTTGGGACCTTATTAAATATATGGACGGCCATACCTAATACGCTTTTTCTGGCAGCTGCACTTTTACAACCAGCTTTATTTGTGATTTGGTATTCATATTGCTTTCTAGTTGGTAGTTTTCTCACATCTGCTATATTGTTAAATAATTTTATGTTCTGTTTTACGAAAATTGCCATTTCCAATATATATAGTGATGACATTGTTAGAATTTTTAATTGTTTAAAGAAAGGTACACAACTATCTGTCATTTTCAAACCACAAATTGCCCTCACACACCGCTTCTGTGCTTTAAACACGGTTTCTCTATTGGTTGCATTACCCCAAAATATAATACCATACCTTAAGATAGAGCCAACTAAACCATGATAAGCAACAAGTACTGCTTCTCTATTTACAATTTTTGACAAATTATACAATGCGTATGCACATTTATTCAATCTTTTGCAAACATGCTCTATTTGTGGTTTCCATGTTAACTTGTTGTCAATATGTAGGCCTAAGAATATTGACGTTTCTATTTGCTTAACTTCAGCTTTTTTATATTTAATCGTCATAAATGATTTACGTGCTTCTTTTGAGAATTGCATTAAATTTGTTTTGGTTAGGTTAATCTTTAAGTTATTTCTATCTAGCCAATTTATTAGGTCGAATACCGATGCCTGAATGCTTTTATCATATTCACTGAAGTGATCACTACTCACTAAAATTGTACAATCGTCTGCGAACAAAACCATTGGACACATCACATTTTGGGGTAGATCATTAATATAAATTAAAAATAATAATCGACCCAACACACTCCCTTGTGGCACTCCATATTTAATTATTCGCTCACAGGATTTAAATGTTTTTTCCCTCCTGGTATTGTGACATACTCTCGTTACTTCGGTAATTTGTTTTCTATTAGATAGGTATGATTTTAACAATTCAAGTCCGTTACCTCTTACACCTATTGCATATAATTTGTCAAGTAGCAGGTCATGTTCTACAAAGTCAAATGCCTTAGTCATGTCTGCATAAATTGCACATACAATTTTTTTTGCGTCTAAGTTTTTAATTATCATGGACAAGAAATCATAAATAGCTAGATTTATTGTCTTATTTTTTCTGAATCCCTTTTGTTCGTCACAGAGTATATCATATTTTTCAAGATATGAGTAAAGCCTTTCGTATATAGCCTTTTCAAATATTTTTGACATTACTGATGAAATAGCAACAGGTCTGTAGTTATTAACGCAAGCTTTATCTCCTTTTTTATGCAGAGGTTTTACTATCACGGACTTCATTTTCGTCGGATATACACCTGCACTTATACACATGTTGAAAATATGGCTTAAATGTGGTGAGATAGTTTCGATTACATGTTTAATAACTTTAGTCGATATACCATCTAGTCCTACACTATTTGTGTTTCTTAGATTTCTTGTTATTTTAATAATGTCTTCAGGTGTTATTGGATACAGGAAAAATGTTTGTAATTGTGTATTAGTCAGTTTAACTTTATTACGCGGTCGTGCATCTAACTTTACTTGGTCTACAAAAAAATTATTAAAAATATTAGCAATGTCATTTGGTTCAGTATATGTATTGTCATTATATTTTATATTTTTTATATGTCGTTTCATCTGATTTGGTTTGCAGCTATTAATAATGTTCCATGTTGCTTTCGATTTATTTATGGATGTCTTTATATAGTAATTGTTCTGTGCTTTTCGAGTTAATTTTATTTTTTTGTATTTTTTGTTGCAGTTATTAAACTTAATTTTATTTTCTAAGCTCGGTTTTAGTCTTTGTTGCCATAACAGTTTCCTACGGTTCCTGCTACACAATTTTATGCCTTTTGAGATCCATTTAATGTTCTTTTTTAGGTTATTAATTGTTACAATTTTTATCGGAAAGCATAGATTGTAAAGAAGTAAGAAAATATCAATAAATCTATCATAAGCTAAATCGGCATCATTTACTGTATACATTTCTGAAAATGTCAAACTTTGTAGGTATGACTTAAATTTGTTCAAATTTTCTTTTGTAATGTCTTGTTTACGCATTTTCCATGTCGTAATATCAGATTTTCCCTTTAAGTTACGGAGTTTGAGTATCTGCGCTGTATGGTCAGAAAGTCCTAGTTCAAGTATATTATATTGGCAACCACAAGTAAAGCTATGTGCAAAATTGTCAATGCATGAATTGCTTACCAGCCGAGTTGGTTGTCGAATCTCTAGCGTCAAATTAAAACCTAGAAGAAATTGTTCAAATTCTGCAGCAGTCTTGTTCCTTCTTAGTAAGTCAATGTTAAAATGTTCATGCTGAGTATTTGTTTGGCTCTTATATTGTTAATAATTCTTAATCTAATACGAATAATGTATGGCTTTCAGCTTAGATTAAAGCCCGTATTACAGTAAAACAGTCAGTAAAATTAATTCATCATTTATTTATTTATTTACATACTAACACGGCAGACACACCATTTACGTTAGCATAAAGATAAATATATATATATATATATATATATATATATATATATATATTTATATATATATATAAGAATTAAAAGTATGGAAGTGCACAATACAAGGTTATTCATTCCAGTCCCTCACAATACCTCAGACACTCAGAGAAAATTTCACTCCATGCATCCGCAAACAGATCACATCCAGGACTGCCGTCAAGGAGAGCGTTCAGTGCGGCGAGAGTGCGCTGGATTGGCGAACGAGCACGCGCTACTGTTCTACATGTTGGAACAGAAAACAATCTATGCTTCCTGTTCCGACAGTAGTTAATAGGAGCGCAGAGTCGACACAACTCGTTATACAGGTTAGGGGCATCAATTAAGCCCCGAATTTTCAAAGTTAAGTTAAGTTTTAAAACTAACGTTTTAGTACAAAATCATTGTTTAAAACAAGATTGACGTCTGATTTACGTTCTGTAAACGGGCCTAAGACTTGTTTAGACAGAGCATTGCTAACAAGAATGGCGGCTAAGGCCGGTTTCAGTTACGCACTATGTGTGCGTGATGCCAGTGTTCGATTATTTTTTAATAGTTGTCAGTGTGTGCTTGCGCGTGCGTGCGTACTTCAATTTAACTACCCTATGTATACGGGTGCGCATCAAATTGAAGCAACAATTACTGCAAAGCAAGTAGTCACACGTTCCCGCGAATAGTTATTCTGCGACCGTCGTGCGAAATAACGTGCTCTGCACGTGTCAAATTAAATTGTATCTAATAGTCGCGGGTTCGATTCCCGCCTGGGACAAAGCTTTGTGTAATCCGCAATCATTTTTACCGGTCTGGGTATTTGTGTATGTGAATTTTTATGTTTGTAAACGCACCCACGACACAGGAATAAATCCTAGTGTGAAGCTACTATAAAAAAAAAAAAATAATTAGCCTCCCCGATGAACTCGATGACAACTAAGTTGACACTTTACTATCCAGGGTGGGACTCTGGATAGTAAAGTGTTTAATACTTTGCATACCAATTGCGACGGCTATTTTGAGGAAAATCGAAATGGCACGTTTTATAACTTTGTTACAATAACCATCACTGATGCTCATATAAAAATACATAATGTTTCATATTTCATCAACATTACACAGTATTATTCGAAATAACACAAGTTTTGGAAATAAAAACAAATTGACGACATCTCTCTTCGACTTCCCACCAAAACTCTGCTGTGTGGTTTACCCCTGCTTAAGTAGATAGATATATATAAATCTGAATAAAGTAAAGCAGATGAAGAAAGATTTTTTTAGGGACTGACTGTTAAATGATAGAAGAATTTTTCTCGTCTATACCGGCCTTAAGGCGCCGTACGAAATATTTTTCCTACATCCGGAATCAAACTTAATAAGTGATTTGATAATGATGTTACGACTAATATGGTTTCTTTATACTTTCAATTTCCAATCTAGATTTTATTTAAGTCGTAATAACTAAGCTGATCGAACGATCTTAATACCAAGAGGTCTTAGGTACTTTTCCCAGTTTACACCGCTGTGAAAGAGAAAATATAGACAACTAGTTTCTGCCCACGACTTCGTCCGCGTGGACTTTAGACCACAACCTAACATTTTTTCGGGATAAGTATCCCATATGTTAATCCAGGTAATAAACTATCTATGTGCCAAATTTCATCTAAATGCGTTTAGCCGTTTCTGCGTGATTGAGTAACAAACAGCCAAACACCTTAACATACAAACTTTCACATTTATACAATATCACGGCTACATTCCCTAAGCGAGGCTGGCAGAAATCCGCATAACATAATTACCACCATCCATTACCCACGACACAGGAATAGACCACAGTGTGCGGGTACGCTTAAAAAAAATCATAGACAATGTTAAGTTTCAATGTAATAGGGGGCGGGCCTATCGACATTATATACCACACAATTGCGGACTGAAGGCCTGCTTCTGAGTATTAAATCCTTCGTTCGACCTAAGATTCAAACCCAGGACTTCGCGATTATGGGAGTGAGTAGTGTAAATATAATATGCAGTTGCATCTATCCCCACCCAAAGAACACGTTGAGTCACAGGTTCGATTTTCGCTTAGAACACATCATCATCTTAGAAAAATCTATAACATCCCGCCAGATCTCTTGGGGGTAGGCAGAGAGAACAAAGTTCTAACATGTTCTTTCCTTACAAACCTGTCTGTAAAATGATGTGGCCTATTGTGTGTGTTTCAGTATGGATGTATAGGTATAAAAATCTCATTTTACTGTTGCATCTACGACACCGAAATAATTCCTAGAGTTGGCAACGCTTAAAAAAATTACTAACAAAGTGTTGATTTCTTTCACAACTCCATTTACCAAATCAAAACATCACATTGACCTTCAAAACTCGATTCGTTTCGTCACTCGAGTGCCGGCACCGGTTTATATCGATACTTAATCGATTAACCGTTGGGCAACACTAGTGAGTGACAGCTCGCGTGGACGTGAGCGCACCACTATCGCCCAGTGAGGTGACAAGTTCGATGATTGATCGGATAATCGTGGTTACATTTTGACAGCATTGTTAGTCTTGACATGTGGTCCAAAAGTCTAACCTTTAAGTAAGAAGCAAATAGGTATACTATTCTTCCACACCCTACTCGAAAGTTTGTGAGGATGGATGTATGGAAGTTAGTTATCATGTAAAAACTACAGAACGAATTTTGATGATACTTTGCAGTAATGAATATTATACATCGGCATAAGCAGGCGATGTTGCCGGGGGCGCTAGTCTAATCTAACATTCATATGGTTTACCAACAATTGTTTACACTTAAATACACAATTTTTTATATACTTTAACGTATTGAATTATGTCCCACAAATTACTTACAGGTAAACACAACATGCACAAACGGAACTGTGATCTAAAAACGAAAGAATAAATAAATATACATACACAATACTAAATTAATTTAAAAATACAACATAATACGAACATATATTAATAATGGAAAGAGTTAGCAAAACATTTGTTTATCTATTTATCTATCTATTTATATCATCACGCCAGCTCCCTCGCGGGGTAGGCAGAGAGTACAGAGTTCCAACAGGTTCTTTCCTTACATACCTCTCTGGCTTCCTCCACTCTCATAGTTCGTCTAATACACACTCGCCGGTTACGGAGACTCTTGACTTGCCCTTCAGCTAAGACACGGTCTATTTGGTCATGGTAAGATAGTCTAGGTCTTCCCCGGCACCTACATCCTTCCACTTTCTCATTGTATATCTGTTTTGTCATTCTTTCTTCTGGCATTCTTTCTATATGCCCGAACCAACGGAGCATACATTTGTTTATCTTATTACGAAATGAGCCCAAGCTATCAAAATTGACATCAATTTTGATCACTGCAGTGATTCAAAACCCTGCTAAACCTGGCAATAGGAGAATGACTGCCCAAAACGGTTCTTCTAAGAGGTGAACTAAGAAGGGTAATAGGCTTTCGAGGTCATTTGGAAGGTACCCGAAACTGTATAAGGCTTAAAAGCTGTGGGCAGGATACATTATTATTAAGAATTTTAAATAGAAACAAAGCGTCAGAAACATTCCTTCGGGTATCTAAGGTATCCATCTTGAAGTATTGCAGCCTGTCGAGGTACGATCTTGTGGTTTTTGCAATGCCTGCAGAATATGCCAAGTTCCCAAGAAAACGCTTTTGGACACGTTCGATACGAAGTATGTGTGTGGCATAGTGTGGCCGCCAGACGATACTGCCATATTCCAAGATGCAAGAAGCTTGTAAAATGGAAAGATTTGTTTAAATGAAAACTAATTTTAGCGATTCTTTCACCATTAAAAAGCTATATTATTCAGAAGTAACATAGGTATGCGTATATCACTACATATTATAAAACAAAGTCATCCCCGCCCTCTGTCTGTATGTGTTTCTGTGATGTGTAGTCCCTAGTATTGGATATATGTATAAATTTATGTCAATAATAGAAAGGTAGGAAGTTAAGAGTTTAAGCCACTCCGCCTACTGTGTGTAATAGTCGCGGGTAAGATTCCCGCACATCTTTATGTGATTCACAATTATTTGACCGGTCTGGTTATTTGTGTATGTGAATTTTTATGTTTGTTTAAAATAAAAACGAAATACAAGAGACCCGCCCCGGCTCTGCCCGGGTGAATTAAACCTCGATTCCGTCTATTGGTAAAAACCGTTTGGAAATCCGTTCGGTAGTTATTGAGTTTATCGCGTAAAGACAGACAGACAGACGCGCCGGGGGACTTTGTTTTGTAATATGTAGTGATAAAGATATTACAAAAGAAACCCGTACGCAGGCACGGGTATCAGCTAGTAAATAATAAACTAATGTCGGCTTGGTCTAGTTTCAGTCTGGGTGTATGTGTATGTAAATTTCAAGCTTGTTAACGCACCCAACGACGCAGCAACAAATCCTAGTGTAGAGTCACGTATTTTTATAATATAAAGAAATATATTATCTCGTTGATTCAGTAATGTTTAGTACGGGTAGCGATCACGAGGTCCTGTGTTTGAAATCAATGTCGGAAAAAATGTACTGTATATCGAAGAATTCTTATTTGCAGTCCGGAGTGGAATTTTACACCTCTACCATCCCCGCTTAGGTTAATACAGGCGTGTTGATATGTATACAAGGTGTAACTTAATAAACGCAAGACCTGAAAGTAGTTTGTTCTAAATCGGTAACTGAATTGATTCCAACAATTTTTAATGTATCTTAATTTTTTTTTAAATTTGCAAAAAACACTTTTACTCCTTCAGTGCGCTATAAAAAATAGACTTATTCTTGATTCAGAGCAATAAGGAGATTTCAAATGCATTCCTAAAACGTATTTCTAAAAGTTTCATCTATAATTGGGGTATACCAGTGCTTAAAAAAAGGGTAAAACCGTTAATTTTGGAAATGTGGTTATTGTTTTGAACTGATGAAGCATTTCTGTAATTGGAGTGTCTGAGGTCTTGCGTTTATTATGTTACAGCTTGTATAATAACATAAAAAATGAACACCATCCGCCGTCACGACTAGATTCCTCAAGCGGGAGCAGAGGTGTACTGTGTGCACCCGTTTCGTCGACGTTGTTAGGGACAAATGAGTTGGGAACTGAGCCTATTGCGACTACATGGCACAAATTCCGACTGCTGGCTACTACCACAGAGTATTATAATAATAATTAGCTTCTACCCCCGACTTCGTCCTCGTCAGCTTTAGACAGGAACCTAACATTTTTCCGAGATAAAATGCATTCTATGTTAACCCAGGCAATAAACTATCTGTGTGCCTTTCATTTAAATCTGTTAAGCCGTTTTTGACAAAAATACAAACTTTTATATTTACAATGCAGTGATAGCCTAGTGGTTAGACCGTTGGACAGCAAAGTCAGAGGTCTCGGGTTCAAACCCAGGCACGCACCTCTGTCTTTTCGAAAGCATGTGCGTATTTAAAACTAATTATCACTTGCTTCAACGGTGAAGGTAAACATCGTGAGGAAACCTGCATGCCTAAGAGTTTCTCGAAGGTGTGTGAAGTTCGCCAACCCGCACTGGGCCAGCGTGGTGGACTATGGCCTAAACCCTCTCAGTTTGTGAGGAGGCCCGTGCCCAGCAGTGGGACATTTTTTTAACAGGGCTAATATTATATATTCGTAGGATATTCTGTGCTACTACTGAGAAGTATTCGTCGACGACGTCTTGGTTCGAATCCTAGATCGGAAAAAAGCATTACATGATAGTTTTTGTATCGAAATATAGACATAAGTAGTCAAAAATTGTGTATAAATTATATAGACCCTCTTCGATCATATTAAGATCTAACATCGTTACTGTCACTGCCTCGTTAGTCTCGTGGCAAAGCACATCGCATTATGATCGTAGGCTCCTAGGTTCAAATCTTAGGTTGTACAAATGTTGTTTTTCTAACGTAAAATTCCTAGTATGAGTCCGGAGTCTTGAATTGTGCCCGGTATATGGCAATAAGCTCGCCCCCTATTACATCGTCGGCAAAAAGTAGGTGTACTAAATACACCTTTACCACCCCCGCATGGGGAATATAGGTGGGTTATTGTACTTATTTAGTCGTTTTAATGATGTCCATTGAATACGTGTCGCAAGAACAATTCGCCGGTCAGCAATAGTGTTCACCAAATTCTTTGCTCCTTTGGCTTCGAGGAAATATCGGTTCGATTCGATCAAATATCAAATATGACACCACAAAAAGGCAGGCAAAAGAGGGCGGTACTAAAAAATTAACAGGCTTCCGCTTTTTTGCAAATACAACTTTAAGTGATACGAGTAAGGCACAATATGCCTTAATTTATGTTTATGTCATAACTATAACTACTCATGGTGATCTGGGGACGTGTTTTAGTGTAACTTTTGAACGGGACTGTGTATCTTGTAATGATATATCGATATCCTTTGGTACTTGATTTATGAATATACCTATTAAAAGGAACTGAGCGCCGTTTATATTGATCTTTTTTAAATTTATTTAGGTACACAAAACACATTACAAGAAATGACAAAAAAATACAATGAAAATAATAGTTTTGTTCAAGATTCTAATGTCAACAAATGTGTATACAACATAATCAATCATACTTCAATCAAGCGACTTAATTCTTTTTTTTGAGGTGAATAATAATATAATGAGGTGATATTTTTTCTGTGTACTTTTTTTTTTGTAAATAATGTAGCCATTCTTATAAATAGTATAATTTGTTTTTTTAACTCAGTCTCACCTGATGACCAACCTACATTGTTCTCCCATACCCCACAAAAGAATGTAGATGGAAAAAGTTTTATTTTTTTACTTTAAAAGAGTAACCGTTGAATTTCTTGTCCTTCTTCTCCACAGGAACGACATTCCGAAGTGGTGGTAGAGTCTTTGTTACTTTTCTGACGATTCATAAATACTGTAATGGTTTACATGAATAAAAAATATTCGGATTCTGATTCTAACATTTAGAATAAGGGAAATATATAAATAAACTATATTTACTAAGAAATTACATAAAAGGTTATTGGGTAATGGGGTGATTTAATTAAACTTTCTTGTTTTTACCATGATGCAATGAGAATATAATCTCTACGCAATGTTGGTACAAAAATGTTACAAATGCAATGCAAACGTCTTCCAAAACCGTTTTTTTAACTTTGAACTGCTTCTGACTTCAGACAATTTAGATATTGTTTGTGTGCTGTCATTGCTGCTTTAGGTTTCAACCGCTCGCGAACAATACGAGTGGCATTATTTTGCTAACTGGTAAAATAGCCAAGGTCACGCGCATAATTTGTGGCGTAATATTTCCAGATACGCATAGCTTAATATTGAAACAAGTTTAATTGTGGGAACTCATAACTATTGAAAACTCATGTTGTTCAACACTTATTATCGTACTAAGACCGAGCGCACGCAATACGATTTTATATTCCTTTTCTTATCACCATTTGTTATTACAAAGACTCGGGTTCGTATTCTAAAGTAAAGTTAAACAATGCTAGTTACGTTAATAGTTCGTAATTAAAACTATTTAATATAAATTGTTAATGTATTTTTTTCTTGGAGTGGCCTGGAGTCTTAACTAGGGTAACCCTGTATTTCAGGACTCCAGGTCTCTCTTCCACGGTAATTTATAAGCGTAGGTAAGTATTTGTTAATATGGTGTAGACACACACACAAAGACACACCATCACGCCTATATTCCCCAAGCGGGGGTGGCAGAGGTGTACTAAGTACACCCACGTTTCGCCGACAATGTTAGGTCCAATGTAATAGGGGGCGAGCCTATTGCCATATACCGGGCACAATTCCATACTCCGGACTCATACTGGGAAGTTTTCGTTAGAAAAACTACACTTGTCCGACCTAGGGTTTGAACCCAGGACCTCGTGATCACAAAGCGATGCGCTTTGCCACTAGACCAACGAGGCAGTCGCAATATGGTGTATTTGGTTATTATGTCAATACTTGACTTTCAGTGCAATGTGTGTGAGTATGTGTGCGTGCTTTTGTGGGTGCGTGCGTGCGTGCGCGCGAATCTTTAGTCGGACAGTATATTTTTTCTAAGTAAAAATTCTCAGTCGCAATACGAAGATGAATGATAAGGATGGCATATCTCGTCACACTAACATCAAAGCTAAATTTTCATGCGAAGTTCTCTGTGCTGCCACCTCCGCTTGGTAAATATATGCGTGATGCATTCACTTTGTTCCACCTAGGATTAGAAGGTGTCCCTCGTGATTGTTACGCGCATTATACACATCTAGACCAACGAGGCAGTCGCTGTTATGACTGTTCGTATAATGTGCGCTAAATCATTTTATTTGTTTCAAAAGATTCAGAAACAGTTCAGTTTTAGATCACGATGTTATATCACGTAAAACGTACACATTATTATAACGATTATTTTTGTTTTGGTGTAGACCTTTAGACACTGCACCTTGAATAGATTCATTCAGGATATAAGAATTACTGTTAAAATTAAGCGGAATCTTCATGTAAAGTACACGAAGACATTTGAACGATACATATTAAAGTAGCTAGTTTTGATGGAAGAAGCTATTTGTGATGGACAATATGGTGCAGTGGTCAAGAGCTTAAGCCAGTGAATCGAGAAGTCGTGGGTTCGAAGACCGCATAAGACAAATTTTTGTGTTACCCCCAAATATTTGTTCCGGTCACACCCAAATATGTAAATGCACCCACGTTACAGGAATAAATAAGAGGGTGGTGCTACGTTTTTTATAAAACGAAGAAAGAAGAAGCTAAAGCGACCTTTGAGAATTTTTACAGGATGAATGATGTCACTCATTACTGTTTTTCGTACACTGTCATGACTATATTCCCCAAGCGGAGGTGGCAGAGGTGTACCGTAAACACCCACTTTTCGCCGACGAAGTCCCATGTAATGGGGGCGAGCCTATTATCATTATACCGGGTACAATGCAAGACTCCGAACCGATACTGGATTTTTTTCTATAGAAAAAGTACATTTTTGTTCAACCTAGGAGTCGAACCCAGGACCTCGTGATCGTTACAGGTATTTGCCAATAGATCAACGAGACAGTCACAGTTGTACAAACAATCTATCTATCTATATCATCCCGCCAGATCCCTTACGGGGTAGGCAGAGAGTACAGAGTTCCAACAGGCTCTTTCCTTACATACTTGTCTGGCTTCCTCTACTCTCATAGGGCAGTACAAACAAACTATGCTAAAACTGTATCTAACCGCCACTGATCAATATTTTCGCATTCTAATAATATACAAAAACTCCTAGGTAAATGGATAAACGCGTTAAACGCTGCGGTAAGACTCACCTAGTTCCAGTTTCCACGCAATTCTCAATGTTATACGCCCTCCCCATAGCGACTGCCCAAGCCGAGGCCGTTCCTCCTTGAGGCGCCCTTGAGCTAGTTGCCCCCTTGCCCTTCTGGCTCGAGCGTAGTGGTTGCACGCTCGCCCTCTTGTCCGGTGACGCTGTAAAGGCCTGTGGCCAATAGCGTAGATTACTTACACACATAAAAGGTTCGATTTTAGCGAAATTTTATTAGTAAAGCTTAAGTCTGATCTAGGCACTACCCGGGGCTTACCATAAATAAATAAAAATTAATGTAGCTCCAGCTTTATACATTAATTTAAACAGAACCTAATTAATTTAAACAGAAAGATTATGGTTTTTGAAAGGGAAGAAACCAGAACGAATGTAAGGATTGTGGTTGGTAACGATGTGCTGGAGCAAGTGAATGAGTTTGTATATCTTGGATGCGCCTTCAGTAAGGATGGGAAATACACCGCTGACATAGAGAGAAGAGTGAGTGCAGGGAACAGAGTGAATGGTGCGATGGGAAAGCTACTCGGGAGCCGGCACTTAAGCCATAAGGCGCAGCTGGCCATACATAACGGAGTTCTTGTCCCAACGCTGTTATATCGTAGCGAGAGCTGGGTATGTAAGAAGGAGAATGAAAGTAGGATAAATGCGGTAGAAATGCGAGCTCTGCGGAAGATGTGCGGAGTGAAGCTGACCGACCGCATTAGCAACAGCATAGTAAGACAGCGAGTAGGTATGAAAGATAGTATCGGTGTAAAGATGAGAAAGGGCATGCTCCGTTGGTTCGGGCATATAGAAAGAATGCCAGAGGAAAGAATGACAAAACAGATATACAATGTGAAAGTGGAAGGATGCAGGTACCGGGGAAGACCTAGACTATCTTACCACGACCAAATAAACCGAGTTTTATCTGATGGAAAAGTCAAGAGTCTCCGTAACCGGCGAGCGTGTATGAGACGAACTATGAGAGTCGAGGAAGCCAGAGAGGTATGTAAGGAAAGAACCTGTTGGAACTCTGTACTCTCTGCCTACCCCGCAAGGGATCTGGCGTGAGGTTATAGATAGATAGATAGATTAAACAGAACCGATCGTTTCAATCAATAATTGGTACATAAAAAGTATCATAAACAGTTTAAGGTTTTTCCCTGCTTCTTGATTCTAATATCACAGCTTTGCGATAGCTGGTTCAATTAATATACGTAAAACCTAGGAAAAGTTGCTGCTCCATTGCGGTTAGACTAAGCACTTTTCTAACACACAAAGCAGATTACTCCGTCAAGCTTATACCCAAGCGGGGGTGGCAGAGATGTACTTTTTACACACTTATCGCCAACGACCTTAGGTCCTAATGTAACAGGGTGTGAGCCTATTGCCATTAGACCGGGCATAATTCTATACTCCAGACTGCGACTAAGAATTATTTCAATAGAAAATGCACACTTTGTCCTACCTAGGATTCGAAGTCAGGACTGCGGGATTGCCACACTATGCACTACTAGACCAGTAAAAAAAAATATATACAACAAAAAAAATATATCAATACTTGTCACACAAAAATCCTAATAATGAGACACTACTATTAAGAGTTCCAATAGGGTCTTTCCTTACTCCTACTTCCTCTCTAGCTTCCTCCATTCTCATAGTTCGTCATATACACACTCCCCGGTTACGGAGTCTCTTAACTCTGTACACTCTGCCTACCCAAGGGGTACTGGCGTGATAATATCGATAGATAGATAAATTATTAATTAAGATTTCTGTGGGCTTGAAGTGCTAATCAGTTGGTGTCATCGGCTAGTCTGATATTCTCATTGGGAAGGTACGTTTTACATAAACACGTGCATGTTGTTTTATGCTTAAAAATAGTCGTAGCACCACTGTTAGGATGGAGTAAGCTCGCTGTTATTATGCTGTGACATTATCAATACAAACCATCTTTTGTTCATCTCCGCTTTGTGGCTACATTTTTTGTTGTTTTTTAGAATACTAATCTGATGAGTTTCTTTACCATGAAACATTGTATAATGCTAATAGTAAAAGAGGCAAAAAACATAGCTAATCAGGTTTACAAGGATGTTGTAACTCTGAGCACTATTTTTTGTGTTTTATTACACGGAACAAATCTTCAGAAGATTTTCAATTCTTCGTTAGAGAGACTAATGTATGTGAGAATGTCGCATTGAAGTATTGCCTTTGATAGAATCGGAATCACAATATTTTTTAATCATGTAAATCATTATAGTATTTATGGATAGTCGGAAAAGTAACAAAGACTCTACCACCACTTCGGAATATCGTTCCTGTGGAGAAGAAGGACAAGATCTGTCCCACTGCTGGGCAAAGAGTTTCTCTCACAAATCGAGGCGAGACAGAATAGGTAGGTTTCACTATGTGGACCCAGTGTGGATTGGTGGAGGCAGATTTGTGGCCACCTGCTGTTGGAACTTATCAAGCCTATAAGGCTTTCAACTGGGCTTAACGACTACCACATAGCACAGAGACGCTCGAATATTAAAATGTCAAGAACGGTCACCCATCTTAAGCCAACCGAGCCGAACGCTGCTTAACCTTGTTGATCGATACGAACACCGCCGTAACAAAGTTCCACGAGCACCTCCTGATATAATAAAGAAGCATGAACTATTGTGCGTAGAACATATTAATGTTATCGTTAAGGAAAGTCATTGAAACATCGCGTAGGAAGGTGTCTCTTCAATGTATCGGCGGCATTACGCTCAATTTTACCTGTGTTACGGACAGACTGAAATATATGACTTTAATTAAATTAACCAAATGTGGACGTAATGTTTTTGATCTGTAATTTATGAGGCAATGATTTATTGTAGTATGATTTTAAGGTTATATTGGAGTGGGTAAATATGGTCCCAACATTTTTCTTTTTATAAATAATATAAGATATTCATTAAAAAACTCCAGTTGTTTGGCATATGCACCACATATACCTTCTAGTTATAATTTTAATATTAGATATTTATTACGAAAACATACCTAAGTAAGAAAGCACGCTTAAAGAAGCATGTCATAAAAAAACAACTGTGGCCCTACCGCAAATAAAATATATTTATAAGAGAAATTGGGTAAGAATCTAACATCGACGAAACATAAACAATAAATACCATCACGCGTATATTCGCAAAGCAGAGGTGACAGAAGTATACTTTACCAACAATGATAAGTTCCAATGTAATAGGGGACGAATGTGTATATTAAACTTGTCGAATCTATATAGAAGCGGCCCAGAATGCGGCCCCCTCGACCGCATTGTCGGTGGCATTCATCAAATCCTGCCGCGTGCAGGGCACAATGTAAGTTGGGCCATCGTTGGGAAGTCTATTTAAAGACTTCCAGACCGGCCATGGTAATTTATGTCTAGGTGGGAGACCATTATATTGCCATTTATAGCGACAATCCGTAACTCTCTTATTAATAGTTTTTCGACAAAAAATACAGCTGTTCCGACCTAGGATTCGAAGCCAGCCAGGCATAGTTATCACCAGCCGCACTATGCGCCTCTAGGCCAACGAAGAATCAAAAATGTAATATAAATTCTAATTCCTTGTAAAGATCTAATGATTTATTTTCGCATGAACATTGCGTAAGAATAAATATACTATAGAACAATAGTAATAACAACGTTTGTATATTTTATGTCGTCATCTTTGTGAGAAAAAAAACAATGTGTTTAAATTATTACTTTAAGGCACAGTAAAAAAGAATAGGCACTTAAATATGTAAGTGTATCATTGAAAGATTAAGCAGAAATATCTATAAAAATAAATAAAATTGAAGTGTCTGTTTGTAATGTCAAAATAACAGAATTTTACTAAATGCATATTAAAATATATACGGTACTTATAACAAACAAAAAAAAACAATTTTAAAAAATTGTGTCTGTCTCTCAGTCTGTATGTTCCGGCTAATCTCCGAAACGGCTGGACCGATTTTGACAGAAGTTATAGTGGCAGATAGCTTATGTTATAAGGTGGTGTTTCAGTAGTAGCTTAGTCTACTACTACTTTTATTTCAGAAAAAGTTTTTAATTATTGTAAAATTCCACGCGAGTGAAGTGGCGGCATTCAGCTAGTAATTATTAATAAAAAAAAAAAATAGATTGCTCCGATTTCTGAATTTCATCGACTTCAATTAACAAAACGAGCCCTCTAAGTCACAGTAAGCATTAAAAATAATATTTTGCGAAAAGCGAAGGTATATAAGCATATTTTGGCCGATGACATTAGATCCCAATGTAATGTAACGCCAAGTCTTTCGCCACGCCAAGCTGAGCTACGCCACGCCACGATAGTCGATTCTCCTGTCAATCGCTATCAGCCGAGCCGAGCCGCCATGTTGAAACATACCTTGACGCCCCGCCAAAATGCCACTACTAAAGAAATGGGGGTGTGTCTATATACTCGTAAGCCTTAGCAAAGTTATTTGTGATGCTTTTTGAGTACTCATTAAAAGGGTAGAACGAAACTCTGCTCCTTTATATTTCTATCCGTTTCAGTAATATTTATTACTATATACTACTATTACTATATACTAGTATTACTATATACTATAGTATTACCATTATACTGGGTACAGTTCACAGTTCCAGACTCCGGACGGCTATAGCTATTTTGTCGTAAAGAGCCCCAATTAAACTGTTCGACTTACGATTCGCCCCCAGGACCGCAAGTCGCCAGCCACAACATACATCATTAAAGCCAACCAAAAACATGCTTCTCATGCTCATTCCTTCTTTTGCAAGTGTTGCTTCTAATATATCATTTTATCTCTATCAGGTTTTCCTCTACATTTTAGTGTTCATTTGTTTATGCTACCAACTTTGAACGGATCAAAAAGTAATTAAGCTGACCGCAACATTAATTAACCAGCCTCGAACTCCGCTCATCGATGTGGGAATTATGCATGATCTGTGTCACCGTCTGTGTGCAGCCATGTTGATACTATGGCTATTTAAGTATTTTGTCTAATACTGCACGTTCGATTAAAAGCTTCAAAATAGTAATGCAACGAATATCCGGCACTATCCCGTATCCAGCCTATCCGTATATTTTCTGGTATCTGATATCCTGTATACTGAACTACTATCCAATGACCTGGTGATTCAGTAGTGGATAGACCGATCGGATAGCTAATTATGCCAGGGAATGCGTATTAGTTAGGATACCTAAGTCATCCAATATTATAAATGTGAAAGTTTGTATGTTTTTTACTCCATCACGTAAAACCGGCGGCGGCAGATTTGTTTGAAATTTGGCGCACAGATAGGTTTTACCTGGATTAACACATATCATACTTTTTATCCCGGAAAAATGTTAGGTTTCTGTCTGAAGTGAACAAGGACGAAGTCGCAGGCAGAAACTAGTATTATAGCTAGGTAACTGCTGACTGCCTCGGTGGTTTAGTAGAGCATGGCAAATTGCAATCAAGAGGGCTTAGATACGAATTAAAGTGTTATTCAGGTTTCTTATCCCAAAATTCTCAATAGCTGGTCGGAGTCTGGAACATAACACTTTCTGGACATACAAGCTTTAAACAGAGCGGTTCCTTCTTTAGAAGTTGAGTAAAGGCTAAACAGCTTTTGATCACCATATAGTGACCTAATGGGTAATCAGTTCTGTGACCACCATCAAATACTTGTTCGGTTGTGTGACCGTCACATAGAACGTGATATTTTATGGCAATTTTGGTGATGTGTGGGCGTTCGGAATATTTAGAGTTTTGCTACTAAGTCACTAATCGCTTTGTGTTTAACACTGCCTTGGAAATGATAATCATGTACTCATAACAACAACAAAATCTTATTCTATAGCTTGATATTAAAATTGAAAAATGTTACTGTAAAATAAAACTATTTTTCGGATTTTATCGCGGTTGATTTTTGATTTTTAAGTTGCCGACGTTTCGAGCGCTTTGTAGCACCTATGGTCACGGGAGGGACTGAGGTGTTAGAAGTCCAAAAGGTATAGTTGTTCCAGGGTATCCTCAAACTTCTTAATTATTTTTATTGGTCCGATCTACGCAGAATGAGCTCACGGTGTCTTGAGATCTTGCAGTGTTATGCTTAGTTTTGGATTTGATTATATTAATAACCAGATCCCAAGTCTTCCATCGACTCATGTAAGGTAGCACAGCAGGAAGACGTTCGACTGTGACTGGTTTCACTCGGTCACTGTGACGTTGGCGTGGGAATCGAAGCTTATTGCCGTGCACGACTTGCTTGACATGTTGAAGCTCGGCAGCCAGGTGTTTCTTGTCACAGATCCCTTGTGCTCTCTGAAACAAAGATTTACCTACGATAGCTAACTGTTGGATGGTAGTGAGATTCACCGTTTTAGTACCTATCAGTATGGGTCTTCTTTCTATAAACCGTATGGCTTAAGCTGTTGTTGGGGTTACGGATTACTAAGACATCTAGGAAAGCTAGGGAATTTTTTGCCTCCAACTTCATTGTAAACTGAATTTTAGGATTAATAAAGTTAAGATGATTTAGAAATACATTGATTTTGTCTGATGGTAATATTGTGAAAGTATCATTTACGTACCGCTTGTAGAAACTTGGTTTAATAGGTGATGTACAAAGGGTTGTCTCCTCAAAGTCTTCCATAAATATATAAGCAACAATGGAAGATACCGAAGAGCCCATCGCCACCCCATTTACTTGCTTGTAGAACTACTTCTTTAACAGTAAGTAGCCAGATGTAAGGCAGTGTCTTAATAGTTCTGAGTATTCCGCTGGCATGCTGTTCTCCGCTAGTTGCCTTTCTACAATTTCGACTCAGTCTTGTACAGGTAGGTAGTAGACCATAGTTTCATTGTCAGTAAGATGTAGATTTTTGATCTCACTAACAAAATGGTATGAATCCTTAACATGTGCTCTAGTGTGTCGTCTGAGTGGCGAGAGCACTTTCGCTACGTGCTGAGCCAATCTGTAGGTTAGTGTGCAGATTTGGCTAACGATTGGACGTAGGGGAGCATTCGGTTCCTCATTTCTCATTCCCTCCTGTGACCATGGGTGCTGCAAAGCACTCGAAACGTCGGAAACTTAAAAAAACAAAAATAAACCGCGATAAAATCCGAAAAATAGCTTTATTTCATGTGTAATATTCGCGTAAATCTAAGAACTCAGTAAATATTACTGTCTCTATCTCTATCTATCTATAACATCACGCCAGATCCCTTGCGGGGTAGGCAGAGATTACAGAGTTCCAACAGGTCAAGTGTTACTGTCCTCGTAGAAAAAGCAAATAGACATACCTTCACGTCTACATTCTACAAGCGGGGGTGGCAGACGTGAGTTACCATCATAATAAGAAGTATACTTATTGTAATTATACTGGGTGAAGCTAGAACAATGAAGACCACTCACACAAACAGTTACTACATCGGGCACAATTTTTGACCTCGATATCGTCAACCGTACTATCCGCTAAGGCAGCCACGGGACGAATATTTTGAATTTAATTAAAATACAAATACGGTACTTAGGTGCCTTGTGTTATGGATTCTTACAACGCTTAACTGCAACATGCGACCATTTTTCGTCTCAGTATTTGGTCAGTTGTCTTAGCGCGCGGGTGATTTGAATGGATATTTACTTAACGATAAATTACTTTTAAATGGTTTATGAACGTGTTAAATTAAGTGTTAAAATATAAGGTTTGTGACTATAATTTTATTAACTAAGGTTTAATTTGTTCATTTATTTAGTGAAGATGAGAAATAATAAATATTAAGTTAAAATAAATAATATGCAGTGAAAAAAACGGGGCACGAGAATTTCGACGCTAAATAAATAAAATATACCTATATCCATGATGTCAAAAAATGTGACAATGTGGTAAATAAATATTAGTGTTAAACCATTTTGATATATCATTCAGATGAAGAGCCTAGTAAAATAATGAATTAGTAAAAAAAACAAATCTATACTAATATTATAAAGAGTTTGTGAGTTTGGATGTTCTGGGTAATCTCCGGTACTACTGATCCGATTTTAATGATTCTTTCACCATTGGAAAGCTACCTTATCCAGAAGTAACATAGGCTTTATAACATAGACCCGGTAGGTGGCGCTGTTGTCGACCGGGTATGAAGTGGCGAGAATCTACTAGTTTCTAATAAATAAAACCGTACAAATAAATACATATTCATATTCATGTTTTATTTTTCATTCCGCAATGTAGTTTACATGGTGATCAGTTTTAAAGCTAGGTTAGGTAACTGTCAGGTACAGAAAAGTGTTTAGGAGAGAAGAAGATTAGGGACTTTAAATTAAAAGACTGCATCGTTGGTCTAGTGGCAAAGCGCATCGCTTTGTGATCCCGAGGTCCTGGGTTCAAATCCTAGGTCGGACAAGTGTAGTTTTTCTAGCGAAAACTTCCCAGTACGAGTCCGGAGTCTGGAATTGTGCCTGGTATATGGCAATAGGCTCTCCCCCTATTACATGGGACATAACATCGTCGGCGAAACGTGGGTGTACTCAGTACACCTCTGCCACCCCCGCTTGGGGAATATAGGCGTGACGGAGTGTGTGTAGATTAAAAGTAATAAATATAACAATATTTTTAGAGTAATACTAAGCTTCGAACTTAGTTATGTTATCATTTGTAGGGAGTTCAGTAGTAATAGATTTTTAATAGATATGTTATGGCTTTTATATATATACTATAAGATCAATTATTGACAAAAAAAAATATTTTTTAGTAAACTTTTAGTAATTATCAAAAATTATTACTTGACTATATTTTTACTCTAGAAGAGTAGAACATAAATACCACTATTTATACTTATGGATCGATCAACAATATTTGCAAATAAACTTCTGATTATTTCGCATCAACCGGGTACGTAGAATAATCATTACTAATCGCCATGTTCTCTACCGATCTAAGAGTATTTCAGGACTGGAAAATCCGGTGAATACCGGCGGGCCGGACGTTGTTACGGACTGGGTGTTTGTGTACGTGAAATTGTAAATTTCATGTTTGTGGACAATTCATGTCATCACGGCACAGGAATAATTTCTGCTGTTAGGGATAGGGTAGGATTTTTTTACAAAAAATAAAACGATATATTTCTTGTGATCTTTAAATTCTATCTATCTCTAACTATATCATCACGCCATATCCCTTGCGGGGTAGGCAGACAGTACAGAGTTTCAACAAGTTCTTTCCTTACATACCTTTCTGGCTTCCTCCACTCTCATAGTTCGTCTCATACACGCTCGCTGCTTTAAATTCCAGTTCGGAATAAATATAACTTTTCTATAAAAACATTCCGGATGTATATCGTCCGGATTTTGGAATTGTGTCCGGTATAATGGCAATAGAATCGCCCCCTATTACATGGGGCGTAACATCGTCCTAACCTTAAGTGTTTATTTATTTATTTTATTTGTTTCTTATACCCACCTCCAGTGTTACTAGTTTTACAGATATTTAACTAATATATGATGAATTCGAAATACTAACCACAAAACTGATCAGGATATTCCAGTTTAGAGAATTATTAAGCAAAGCACATATTATTAAATCTCAGTGTAAAAATAAAGTGGTCTTAAGATGAGACAAACGGTGCTCCACTCAAGTCACCTTTATTTATCATTAAACAAGATGCACGTTATGTTATTCTAAAAAAAATAAAACACCGTCACGCCTATGTTCCCGAAGTGACATGGCAGAGTTGTACTTTGTACACCCACTTTTCGCCAACGATGTTAAGTCCCAATGTAATAGGCTTTGAGTCTAGAATAACGGCAGTTATTCTGGAGACATGACTCCGGACTGATACTGCGATTATTTCTATCGGAAAATTATTTGTTCGACCTACGACTCGAACTGAGGAGTTCGTGATTGCTACGATCATTAATCGCCACTACAGAAACAAAACATTCTTAGAACAATCACTATTATTTTTTCATTAAAATATGAACCCACACCAATGATTTTGTAATATAAATTTGACCGGTATTGTGGGTAAGTTCGTAACAGCGTATTTTTTTAAATGCATACCTCGATCAATGACCCAAAGACGCCAAAATTATCGAACCTGTTTACCCAAGCTCAAGATCAACAGAAGTTAACGTTTTCTAAAGAATTATACTCGATTTGGACACAAGAGCTATGAGGGCTATATAAGCGCTTATGCAGTATCCCTTCTCTCCAATATGGTCGAGGGGAGTGATGGCTGGTCCAGTAGTCATACTCGTGAACGGGTGCTGCTTGTGGGGACTGGTCCATCTGGAATCCTTTAGACACTCTTTACAAATAACATCATTAGATTTATATCTCGATCGTAAGGCATCACACTGGAACTAGATCGTAAACTATTTAATTGTAACCTAAACATTATAACAATATGATTGAAAAATAAAAAAACAAGCCCGCTGAGTTTCTTCGCCGGATCTTCTCAGTGGAAGCCGCGTTCCGATCCGGTGTTAGATTAGTCGTTAAATTGGATTTAAAAAAAATATAAATTGAATATTTGTAAGTGCCTCCGCAGGGCTTATACAAAATAAATTATTTGCCTTACTACAGCGTTCCTAAGCAGCTTAAAGAGTAAAGGAACTCTGTTAATCAGCGTTTATGCAGCTTACGTGTGCTGCTTGGGTTGTTATTTTCTGCTTAATCAATATGACTGTTT
The DNA here is from genome assembly GCA_905147815.2 of Phalera bucephala. Lineage (NCBI taxonomy): Eukaryota > Metazoa > Arthropoda > Insecta > Lepidoptera > Notodontidae > Phalera > Phalera bucephala. The sequence continues at coordinate 1,593,814 of LR990627.1, forward strand.
TGTTGATCTAATGGCGTACAGTATGGGTGGCGATCACAAAGTCGTTTCTTCGAATCCTAGATCGGTCAGTGTTATTGTGATTTTTGATCGAAAAATTCTCAGTATATTTTTTTAATTATTGATTCAACCTGTTGGAGCTCTGTGCGCTCCTCTCCTGCCTACTTCACGAGGGAAATGGCGTGATGATATAGATAGAAAGATGATATAGATATCCTAGATTGGATAAATGTAGTTTATCTAACGAAAAATTCCCAGTATGAGTCCGGAGTCTGGAATTGTCCCCGGTATATGGCAACAAGCTCGCCCCCTATTACATGGGACCTAACATCGTCGGCGAAAAGATGTACTCAGTACACCTCTGCCACCCCCGCTTGAGGAATATAGGCGTGACGGTGTGTTTATATATCCGTCCGGAGTCTGGAGTTTAGTTTAGTAGAGTTAGCCTGTATAAAGACAATACGCTCTCGCTCTAGTATATTCAAATCTTAAATCGTCGGCAATATTTGGGTGTACACAGAACACCTCAGCTGCCTCCTATATTACTAGAGGCTATTATCCCTTGATTTTCTTAAATGTCTCGCTAGTAATTTACAAACAATTGCAATTCACATTCACAAACACTCAAACTGAAACAAATTTATAGGACGCACAAAGATTTGTCCCGCGCGGGAATCGAACCCGCAACTGCTCGATCCAGTAAGCGGATCCAATGAACCAAGCCGTCGTCGAATTCCATTCCCCCTTGAAGAATATAGGCGTTCTATCTATCTATATCATCACGCCAGATCCCTTGCGGGGTAGGCAAAGAGTACAGAGGTCCAACAGGTTCTTTCCTTACATACCTCTCTGGCTTCCTCCACTCTCATAGTTCGTCTCATACACGCTCGCCGGGTATTGAGACTCTTGACTTGTGCTTCAGATAAGACTTAATCTATTTGGTCATGGTAAGATAGTCTAGGTCTTCCCCGGTACCTTCATACTTCCACTTTCGCATAGGCGTTTTTAGTGTGTGTATGTGTGAATGATCTACGCTGTTGGCCGCGGGGTCTTTACAACTTCACCAGACAAGGATATTTTTTTAAGTTAATGCAGTGATTCGCCTGACAATAATTATCAGTCAGTTATCTTGGCGACAGCCACGATAAGGAAGCCATTGGCACTCGGAACTACAACTGCGCCGATATACCAAGGCTGTCGCCGCTAGGTTGGTTAAAAATACTAATTAAAACCTTAATATATAAGAAGGTCATGTAATGAGCACTTAACTATATATGGTGTTTAAACATGAAGTAGAATAGTACGAAAAGGATATTTGACCCGTGGATGACGTTGGTGCGAAATTAGGGTGATCATTTAGTAAAATTTTCCTATTTCCAGGGAAATATTTCAACAGGTGGGTCCGAATGGTCACTAATTCAAACAATAACTTGAGTAAATTTCATAGCACACGGCAACTCTGCGTCTGTCCGCGGGCCTCAAGATCCTTATATGAGTGTACAGTCATGTTAGGATCTTGTGGTTCGCGGTAAAAATCGGAACTAACGCGGTCATTAAGTGTAATGTCACTTCATGGCTGTCGCTGAGTTGTGTTTGCTATTAATTTTCGAGTAGTTACTTTTAGTCAAGTATTTACACAGTACATCATTTTTATTCAATAGTTGGGAAACTGTCAAAAGTAAGAAATGTCAAAAGTGAATTTTCTCAGCCAAGTACAGAATTTTAAACACATGACATTACTCGGCTTAGTAAATTCTTAGGACTAAGTAATTAAAGGTCTATAGATACGGATGCTAGGCTTGTCTAGATGGAGCATTGCTAACAAAAATAGCGCATAACTCAGTTACCCACTATGAGTACACGATGCAAGAGTTCGATTTTTAAAAACTTGTTCGGAAGCCGTAAATGTGTGCGTACTACACTGGGTAAATAAATTTTATGGCTTTACCGCTCGCACGATGCACGACAACGCTTTAGCACTGCGCGGATCAATGTAGTGGCTTACCCAACTGCGAAGACTTTAAAAACCTGTATCTATGCTTAAATTGCAATACAGGACAATACGGATACAATACGGAAAGTATTTTTAGCTGTAATAATGTGAGTCTGTGTATATTTTCCCAATTGCGACGGGAGCGCTCGGGAAGCGCTCGGCTACGGTCGGTCGGCGGTCGCCAGTGCGGCGCACACGTCACACTGGAGAAGCGACGTCGTATCGGCCGGGCCCATCCCCGACACTAGCGACCCGCTCGCACGTGTATTTGTGTCCCCCTTCCCCCGTGCTTCATTTTAAAGTGAAACTTTTATTAGATCGTTACAAACTTTTTGGTCTGTGTGTTGCATGTCGCGTGACGGTCGGCCACCGACCGTCACGCGACATGCAATGCGCTTGCCAGAGCAGCCAAGGCCAATATGTTTCACTTTTACCGTGGTTTCATAAAACCACACAAGGATTTTTTGTAATAGTGTCGAGCGCGACGGCGGCGGGTCGTGACGCTTGCCGTCGCGCCGAGCGGGGCAGCGCTGTGTGGCGTTTCCCGTACATTTCAGTACGTTACAAGTCCCCAAGCCACGCTACCGGCGCACTCCCGTGCGCTGCGTCAGCTATGTGGCGAAACCTTTACAACAACTTCTGAGGTCGTAACATATTGACATTCATCGTCTCCGGTTCTCCTCTTGTCGTGAGGAAATACTCTTTCTCCGTCCCCATACGGACAACGCCATGTATATCGCAGTACATTTATATTAGTAATTGTCCGCCAGTACGTTGTTTATGTCGCTCCATTTTCAGTTAACGCCGTTAGACGGTGACCTACTTAACATTAAATTTCACAATTGCTCTTCACCTGTTAAAGTAACTCACATTTCTACGAACAAAATAACGTTAACGATTATGGGCGTTCAATTGTCTTAGTTTTTAAGCGACTTCAAAAGAGAAGGTTTTCCATCTGTTTTCCGTATGTATGTATGTATGTTATTATGTTTTTACGCGGTTTTTCAAAAAAATGTGATCCGATATGGATGAAATTTTCGTTATTAAATGATCGATGAAGATTTGGAAATAGACAATAGAACTCTTCAATACTAAACAGAAAATTATGTCAATTTTGTAAGTAACTGTAAATCTAAGCAGACTAATATAATATAAGTATATAACTGTTAATATTTAATTTATTCAACGATTAAAATTGTAAAATAAATATTTATATTTCTTCTCCCTCCGCAACATCGTAGAAAAGCATCTGGCAGTGGGACGGAAGGTTTTCTGCGGTTTTGTAGATCTGGAGAAGGCATTTGACAGAGTTGTGCGAAAGAGACTTTGGGACATTTTGCCAGAATATGGTATAGATGGCACTCTGTTGCGAGCCGTCCAGTCCACTTATGTGGACTGCAAGGCATGCGTACGGGTGGGAGGTAACAGGTCACCCTGGTTTGACGTTAAAATCGGCGTCAAGCAGAGTTGCGTGTTGTCCGCTAGACTGTTTATAATATATCTGGATAAAAGTCTTCAAAGGCTGAAAGCGATGAATGAAGGTGTAAAAATGGGTGACTTAGTGGTAAACCATCTACTTTATGCAGATGACGCGGTTTTAATAGCGCCAACAGCCACTGATCTGCAAACACTAGTCAAAGTTACGAAAGACGACTGCATGATCAATGGCTTACACTTGAATGTAAAGAAAACCAAGATTATGGTTTTTGAAAGGGAAGAAACCAGAACGAATGTAAAGATTGTGGTTGGTAACGATGTGCTGGAGCAAGTGAATGAGTTTGTATATCTTGGATGCGCCTTCAGTAAGGATGGGAAATACACCGCTGACATAGAGAGAAGAGTGAGTGCAGGGAACAGAGTGAATGGTGCGATGGGAAAGCTACTTGGGAGCCGGCACTTAAGCCATAAGGCGCAGCTGGCCATACATAACGGAGTTCTTGTCCCAACGCTGTTATATGGTAGCGGGAGCTGGGTATGTAAGAAGGAGAATGAAAGTAGGATAAATGCGGTAGAAATGCGAGCTGACCGACCGCACTAGCAACAGCGTAGTAAGAAAGCGAGAAGGTATGAAAGATAGTATCCGGTGTAAAGATGAGAAAGGGCATGCTCCGTTGGTTCGGGCATATAGAAAGAATTTCAAATGAAAGAATGACAAAACAGATATACAATGTAAAAGTGAAAGGATGCAGGTACCGGGGAAGACCTAGACTATCTTACCACGACCAAATAAACCGAGTCTTATCTGAAGGAAAAGTCAAGAGTCTCCGTAACCGGCGAGCGTGTATGAGACGAACTATGAGAGTCGAGGAAGCCAGAGAGGTATGTAAGGAAAGAACCTGTTGGAACTCTGTACTCTATGCCTGCCCCGCAAGGGATTTGGCGTGAGGTTATAGATAGATAGATAGATAGATAGATAGATAGAATAAATATTTGAAAACAGAGAACCGACTTAATAAGCAAAAACTAAATATGAAATAAAACTAGACGTCCAAAAGGCATAGTTGTTCCGGGGTACCCTCAAACTTCTTAATTATTTTTGTTTTTGTTGGTCCGATCTACGCAGAATGAGCTCACGGTGTCTTGAGGTCTTGCAGTGTTATGCTTGGTTTTAGATTTGATTATATTAGTTACTGGATCCCAAGACGATGGAAGCAAAAACTAAATATATGAATTCGGTGCCAAGTAACCGACTGCATGGATCGACGGGCATCAACTTCAAAAATTTATTTTTTGCTTTCTAAAATCGGTTTACTTTTTAAAAAAGTTATTTTTTTACAAGTTTTTATTTAACTTGCAATGTTTATACATTAAAGTCAAACCTTGCACGCCGAATAGAACCAACATTAAATTCTCATGCACAAACACCCAGACCGAAACAAATAATTGTGAGTCACACAAAGATTTGTCCCGTGCGGGAATCGAACCCGCGACCACTCAACAGTGGACGGAGAAGCTCTTAACGACTGGACCAAGAATACACATTAGAATGAGTATTCACCCTAAACATCACATCAAAAATTGTTTCCATTTTGTTGCAGCCGATTATACATATTTCATAATTGTGTTAATAAAGTATTGATAAAGAATCAAATGATCAAAATAACATTTCCAAACGAGTTATATCTTTCTCATCAACATTAGTAACCGTTATGGTCAAACATTACCAATTTGGCGCACCGAAGGTCAAACAGGCCTCATCGTGACCTCTTACCTTTTACACATCTTAAAGGTTAAGGACATTTCTTTGATTAGATTCAACGGTGGCGGCTGGCTTAGTGGCTATAGCAGAGTCCCCTTGGATCTCTGAACGAAGTAGGCCCGCGTTCGATTTGAAAGATTGGACTAACAAGTTGACGGTAAGGGGATTACTTACGAGAATGACCAGGAACATTTTGGATTAAAATTTTTGATTGCCTGCTGATCTTGATAACAGTGAAAAGAACAGTTTTGTTTTACAATAATGCAGATATATTCAATGAATTTGACAGTGGAGGAAGCGAGAGAGGTCTGTATGGAATGACCTGTTGGAACTCTCTACTCTACGCCTACCCCGCAAAGCATCTGGCGTGATGATTTATAGCACATTTTAAGCTTTCTTTTCGTGTATATTCTATACATAGCCGATTAGCCGTTGAATTCACAATTTATATTAAAAAATTACATTTACATATGTACATTCAATTAAATTTCTATAATATGTTCACGACATTCTTATTTTTATTTTCATATATACTTTTTATTACTATCAGTTTCCCGCGACTTCGTACCCGGTCGACAACAGCGCCACCTACCGGGTCTATGTTATATAGCCTATGTCACTTCTGGATAAAATCGGATCCTACTGATCCGATTACCGGAGAATACCCTGACCATCCAAACTTACTTCTTTACAATATTAGTATAGATAGGCCGAAGATTCTTCAAGAATCTCCTGTAAAACAGCAATATTTTTGGGAATTCACAAATTATATCGAGTTGATATATCATACTTTTCACACAACAAACTTACTAAATAAAGATGAACGTGACAGCATGGTTTCCCGACAACGTTACGATAACATCAAAGCCCTCTAGTAACGGAACTAAACATTTTGTGACCCATAAATGTTTGTTTCGGTACGAGTGTTTGTGTATGTGAATATCACGCCAGATCCCTTGCGGGGTAGGCAGAGAGTACAGAGTTCCAACAGGTTCTTTTTTACAGACCTCTCTGACTTCCACTCTCATAGTTAAATAAACACCGTCACGCCTATATTCCCCAAGCGGTGGTGGCAGAGGTGTACTGAGTACACCCACTTTTCGCCGACGATGTTAGGTTCCATGCCAGAGGGGGCAAGCCTATTGTCATATACCATGCACAATTCCAGATTCTGGACTCCTACTGGGAAAATTTCGCTAGAAAATCGACATTTGTCCGACCTAGGATTTGAACCCAGGACCTCGTGATCACAAAGCGATGCGCTTTGCCACTGGACCAACGAGGCAGTCGACTCTCATAGTTCGTCTCATAAACGGTCGCCGGTTACGGACCTTTTATCAATAACCCTGTCGGTATGTATATAAATGTAGATACAGACCTCAAGAAAACTTAGTTATTTTATTTCAACATGTTATGGTCACGTCTGCCTCCATCGATAGCAGTTGCAATCAGTGAATTGGCTCGTCAAATGTAGACGCTATTGAGACACAATTGTGGATACCGATTTTCCTTATATACTCAAGTAACTTACCTATTAAGATTGCCGTTACAAAACTTGTTGAAAGTTAAGTAATATTAACTATCTATATCAAGGCGCAGTAACATTACTTTTTACAGTAAAAAAATAATATAAAAGTCAAAGTTGTAATGTGAAAGATGCATACTATATACTTCCGTTTTTTTTTTTCAAGAAAACCGTAACACCATACTAGGAATGTGGGTGCGTTTCCAAACATGATCCTTACACACACAAATACCCAAACTGAAACAAATGTCTGTGGGTCACACAAAGATTTGTCTCATGCGGGAATCGACCCGGCGACTACTCAATCCAGTAGGCGGAGCGGCTTAAACTCTTCACCAATGGACCAAGCCGAGTGTCATTTTTTTCAACAATTTTAAACTATCAGAATCTGGTAACAAGAAGTGCACTCTATTAGATGGATCTGAGGGAATGACATTGACAACTTACCTTGTCCGGTGAAGCTGTGAAGGCCCCGCGGCCAACAGCGTAGATCATTCACACACACATAAAATCACATGGTTAGAGCAGGATTGTCGATTGGGCCAGGATAACAGGACCAAAAGGCTTGCCACTTGTGTAGATCCTCAGTGCCTGTAGCCAAGTGGACCAACTATAGTCGGTAAGGGGATACCGAAAACAACGTGATTTGGTACTCCATGCATTTCAAGAAGTATCTGGATTAAAGACTTAATATTTAGAAATATGATTTATGAGTGTATATTTTAGTATCTGGTAAAAGGAATACACGATTGAACAAAATTTACTCGATAGAAAAAAAACTGTATATTCATCTCTATTGCTTTAGATTTTTTGATTCGAACGCTTGAGAACTAGTCAATAGAATCTACTTAATAACATCGCGCTTAATTGTAGCGCTTAAGTGTTGTTCTTGTAAAGCAGTTTAATACTTCATAGTATAGTCTTTTTAGAAAATGATAAAAATTGTTTTTGCACGTACGTTGTTTATTTCTGAGCGCGCTCAATATATCCGTCCCTTATTATTCATTTGTAAAGTCATTGCATCACTGTCACTCTCCAGATCGATAAATGGTCGATCTCGGTAGGCCCTTAACGCTAACAGAAAACCATAAAACGCAGAAATATACGAGATCGACATTTTAGAACAAAAAGTCTCGTGACAAGAACAAACCGCTAGTAATTGCGCCAAGAGAACGAAAAGAAAACGCTTGCCTCTTGGCTAAATAAAATGAAATGAAATAATAATATAAGGTCTGTTAAGAAATTCTCCCACCGTTGGGCACGAGCCTCCTCTCAAACTGAGAGGGTAGACTTTGGCCTAAGCCAAAGTCTACCACGTTGGCCCAGTGCGGGTTGGCGAATTTCACACACCTTCGAGAAACTTTTAGACATGCAGATTTCCTCACGATGTTTTCCTTCGTCGTTAAAGCAAGTGATAGTTAATTTATAAAACGCACATTAATCTATCGAAAAATTGTAACTAGCTCAAATCTAAGCTGTCTGAAATCTAAAATTGTCCCTGTTATGAAGGCAACGCGACCAGCAGATTTCTTGCAGAGAGTTCAGAGTTCCAAAAGGTTCTTTACTTACCGACCTTTCTTGCTTCCTCTAATAGTTGGTCTCGACAGAATCGCCGGTTACATAAATCCTTGACTTGTTTATATCAACACGCCAGATCCCTTGCGGGGTAGGCAGAGAGTACTGAGTTCCAACAGGTTCTTTCCTCACAGACCTATCTGACTTCCTACACTCTCATAGTTTGTCACATGCACGCTAGCTGGTAACGAAGACTCTTGACTTGGCCTTCAGATAAGACACGGTCACGTTTATAATGTTTCAAATAATTTATTTTCAGAAATACACATTGAAAATCTGATTAAAAGATTTTATTTAACGTGCCTTGTTAAAATAACTGTCTGTCTTTCGATGGCAATGCAGTAATAAGGACTATGGAATGGGTTTAATGATAGAGGCGGAAGGTAGCCATAATAACTTAACTTACTCAACTAAGCAAGATATTACTGTATTACTGTATCCCTAAGTTTATTATTTTTCCAATACTTTTTTGTTTTGTTTAATTTAATTTAATTTTTATTCTGTAGTTGTGTTACTTAAAACATAGCGTTGTAAGCAGTGTTGTGTATACCTGTGAGTGGCATATACACCAGAACTATTTATATTATACGTGTTATGGACTTATTCTCATGTATATGTTGTTGGTATGCCTTAAAATAAATAAATAAATAAGATATCTTCGTCGGGTTTCCACTATAAAATATTTTTTTTATGTATGATTGTTTATTACAATAATATCAACGTGTATGTGGCTCGCATTAAGGTATTTTGTGACGTGTTGGTTTTATAACATTGTGTTTATAAACAAATTGTAGAACGACGACCGATAAGATATTTATGACGGTATAATCTGGTAATCTTTCGCGCAAATACAAAAGCCACATTCAGCGTGTCACAGATAAAGGCAAGGGCAGACACAAAAACACAGTACAATTATTCATTTATATTGCTGCGTATCTTTATTAATTTATATTTATATAAGATTTTACCAAAACAAAAAGAAATTACCAGAAAATAATTATTTGCAACGGATCGGAAGAAAGAATGACAAAACAGATATACAATACGAAAGTGGCAGGCAGATACCAGGAAAGACCTAGACTATCTTACCATGATCAAAAAGACCGGTTTTTATCTGAAGGGCAGCTCGAGAGTCTCCGCAACTGGCGAGCGTGTACGAGACGATGAGACGTGTACGAGACGATGAGGCTGGAGGAAGCCAAAGGCGTTTGTAAGGAAAGAACCTGTTGGAACTCTGTACTCTCTGCCTACCCCGCAAGGGGACTGGCGTGATGATATAGACAGATAGATAGAAAAAAAGCTATAATCCATAGGTACAATATACTTTTTTCAAAAAATCTGCCACGAAGGCTGGCAGCATGGCCAATTGACAAAAAACACAATATAGGTAAAAGGCAAAGCAATTTCGTGTTTTATTATAAAACTTTATCCGTAATTTAAAACAAATGCACACTTTAAAAAAAAAACGTAGCCCAACACTTGGATCTATTCCTGTGTCGTGGGTGCATTTACAAAAACATTCACATACACAAATACCCAGACCGGAACAAATAATTGTAGATCACACAAAAATTTATCGCGTGCGGGACCCGAACCCACTACAGACACAGAGTGTGCGGAACGGCTTAAGCCCTTAACCACTGGGCTAAATCGTCCGTCGTCATTTTAACTGACTTCTAAAAAGGAGGAGGTTCTCAATTCGACTGTACGCTTTTTTTTTTTTTGTATGTATGTTACGCGGTCATTATGAATCGATTTTGATGATTCTTTTTGCATTGGGTTCAGTATATCTGCAAGGTGGTCCCATTTTAATTTCATCGGTATTGGACCTTGGACTTAGAAGATACACCAGGGAACTCCTTAACGACAAACAATACGAATGTGTAGATTGAGATGTTATGGGTATTACGTCAATCCTATAGGTACCCTCCCATAGAACTAATCAGAATAAAACCAACTTAAAAAAAGGAGGAGGTCGACAATTCGTCTGTGTTTTCTTCGTTCGATTCTTTTTGCGTTGGGCTTAGTAAAGTTTCGAGGTGGTCCCATTTTAATGAAATCGGTATTGAAACTTTGGACTTTGAAGATACACGAGGGGACTCCTTAACGGCGAACAGCACGAATGTATAGATTCCACTATTATATCAATCCTGTAGGTACCTTGCAGAACTACTCAGCAAAATAATATAATATAGGTATATAAATATTAGTAAATAATTCACTTGTCACTTAATATTGTAAAATAAAAATCTTTTTAAAAAAAAACCGACCATAAAGAGCAAGAAATAAATATTTGAAGTCGGTGCCAAGTAACCGACTGCACTAACCGGTACAGACTTCAAATATTTATTTCAGGATTTTTGAAGTCGGTTTTGTTTAAAAACAAAAAGATTTTTTATAGCCATTGTTTTGGTATAAAACATTCTTCTTGCGATGACACCACTATGGTTGCTGTTTAATATTATGTATGGTTAGTCTAGTCTTGATCCTAAGTTCGAATCCCCGGACAGTGTTATTGGGGTTTTTCTATCGAGAAATTCTTAGTAAAAGTTTGGAGTCTGAAACGTACCCAGTATAATCACAATACAATCGTCCCCAATTACATTGGGACTTGATATCGTTATCAAAACAGGGATGAACAATGTATCTACATTTCTACCACTCTCGCTTGGAGATATATAGTCGTGACCGTATATGTGTATGCGTTCGAAGATAATCTCCTGGTGACCTGTAACACAGGTATTTCATACCTACATCAGGCACTGGTCTCTCACAAATGCTTGTAATAGACACCGTCACACCTATATTCCCCAAGCGGGGGTAACAGAGGTGTACTGAGTACACCCACTTTTCGCTGACGATGTTAGGTCCCATGTAATAGAGGGCGAGCCTATTGCCATATACCGGGCACAACTCCAAACTCCGGACTTATACTAGGAATTTTTCGTTAAAAAAAACTACAATTGTCCAACCTAGCATTTGAACCCAGGACCTCGTGATCACAATGCGATGCGCTTTGCCACTAGACCAACGAGGCAGTCAAGTATGAAGAAACAAGTAAAACACCTTTAATATATCGTTATCAAGATACCTTTATTCTCGAACATTAATTCCATGTGGGTACACGACACACTTTTGAACAAATCCTGGACACTCGACAACGTCGTTGAGACGTAAATAACGTCTGCTCTGTTCGAGCGCTCGAATCCAACTAACTTAAAAATGGCCGGTCTCATCAAATTATATTCGTATTTGAGTCAAATCAGATACCGTTTAAAATCAGCGTTTACGTTTAAGTAACAAATCAAATGAAGTACTATTTATTTTCTTTAACAATTCAAAGTCAGATAAAATACTCTTAAAATTCAAAATAAATTATTTGTAACCGGAAATCGTGACACAAGTCAGTAAGTATTTTTACATATTCCAACATTTGTGAAGAGAAATAAATACTTTATTATTGTTAATTTATTTCGTTAATTTAAAATAAGTAGACAAGTATCGAATAACGTTACGTTAACAGTGCTGCAAGTCTGCTCCTACCCTAAACATTCTGGGCCTTTATTCGCTATGCCACATGAGATTCCCCGCAAGTAACGTGTGACGTCATAACAAGCAGTAAACATAAACACGCTTCCTTGACGAGCCTTCGCGTGGAATTACAAAATGGTATTCGGTATGCCGTAAGGAATGTTGTCTACGGCAATTTTATTTTTAATTTGAGATTTCGCTGGATTCGTTCATAATCTTACATCTATTAATTTTGGTAAAGTATCGGTTTTTCGAATATTCGTTTCAACTTATTCAATTTCGGTAAAAATATATTTATATGTGCTGATAACATGGTTTTAAGTATGTGTCTATTGAAAACTAAGTAAATAAGTAGCGCCAGATATAAAAAAGGCAACTTTAATTAACATTAAACAAAGATCCAAGTTTTAGAACGTACGAATTTCAAATACAATAACCTATACCCACACCTAAACAAACAAAGACTTGTCCCACACATATATATAGTCTGTTTTTTTTTAGTGGTCACTTTTACATAAAAATATTGTATGATAACTTAAGGCAATACAATTGTTCCAAAATTAGTTTATTTTAATCATTCATTAATTCCCCAATCCTTGCTCTCTGTCCGAACCGACCACTTTAGTGTCTTTAGTTGTCACACCATGTTTTTTCATAAAATTGGCCACTTAAGAAAAACCAGACTAAACCTAGCACCATTCCGATCTCAGCCTTGAACCTATTTGCACCTATATAAAAGCCCTTTTTAGCTGCTGCCGCCTACGCACTTGACTCGCCTCCCATCAGCCGTTATTGCTGCCCGCGCCATATTTACAGCAACCCTTACAATGCCCTTACTTCCCTCCTATCAGATACCGATATCACACACAGGATTAGACACCGACCTCGCCGGCGACGTGGAAGAATCCCTAGACAAGTTTCTTTCATGTTCACCACGGCGAGACACCTAATGTATGCCTTCCCCCATAGCAACAGCCCAAGTCGAGGCGGGTCCTCCCTGAACCTAGTTGCCCCTATGTCCTTCTGCCCCCCACTCCGGGAATACCGGCGTGACGGTGTTTATTTTTTATTTAAAAGTTTGTTTTGCAAATATACATACAGTGATTTAAAAGGTATACTTTTTTATTTAGTTTATTTACTATGTATCTTTATCTTTACTAGTTATCTATTTACACAGATACATATATAGATACATAATCTATGTATCTATCTAAATTAAAAAATTAATAAAGAAAATAAAAAAACAAAAACATCATCAAGCCAGATCCTCTGCGGGGCAGGTATGTATATAAATGAAACAAAAGTAATTGGTAAATCAACCAGTTTTATTTATGAATAACAAATCAATAATCACATGCAAGTCATTTGGTATTGTTAAATGGAACCTTGTAAGTCCTCATCAGAACAACAACACATACCATCTTTGTAACCTATGACCACAATAAATGCTATTTTATTTGATTTGAACAACATACATTCAAAATTATACAGTTTGGTATACCACACAGTAATGGTTCCACTTTGCTACCAAGGTTACCACACCATAATTATGCAGCTATAATTGAAAAACAAATTGAAATAAAAACATTTTTCTTTCATTCATTAGAATAAAAATTCCCACCACAGATGACATCACCGCACATCTTCCTCTACAAGAATGGGTCAACTTGGGTGTTCTAATTTTCTCAACCATCAGCAATTCTGTAAAAGAAGTTTCATATGAAAGATATGATTTTAGATGCAAAATTTGTGCTTCATAATGCAACACATTATTTGATGAACAATTAAGACTAACTAATAGAAAATGCATTATAATAACCCTACATTCTACTTGTAATGAAAATTGATAATGAAAAATAGCCTATTATGTTATTTTAGGTCAACATCATCCACCTATGCCCTATAATTAAATCAATGATACAAATATTTAATTCACCACAAAATCAATAATGTAGCACACCACAAATTATGTCTTTATAAAATAACAAAAGTCACATTTATTTTAGTAGATACGTACCTGTTTTTTATGATCACAGTTTTAAATGGGCCTCCTAACGCATTTAATTGGTAGGTTAGGTCTTTCCACATTTCTCGATAACCTTCCTTGAGGAGAACAATTGATGTACCCAGATTCCACCTGTGGGTCGGTAAATATGCTAATTGGGCTGTAGAAGCTTTCGTCCGGTTCATTGTGACTACAAACTAAAACAAAACACCATATTTTTAAGATAAATGTGTACACTATTGTTGAAATTGAGAAGTTCACTTTAATAGATGAGCCACCACAATTTTCCAATGTCACTGGTTATGAGTAATAATTTATTACTACGACGACGACGCGATGATCATAATATATCATTTAATTTAAATTGCAATAAAACTATTTAAAAATGTTTGTTTACATTGAATTACCTTAGCAAGTTTTTAACATGTTTTCAATAACACGCAAGCGCGGAGCGTGTTATTTTGACAGTTCGAAACATGGCGTGTGACGAGCCTTGTCATGTTTTCAAATCTGACAGTGGCATACAGAATTCCATTCCACGCCAATAACACGTATGTTTGATAACACGTCTTGTTTCGTGTTTAAATTGTCATAGCGAATAAGGGCCCTGATCGTCGGCGTATTCAAACAACTGTCTTAATCGGAAATGAACTTACATAATGACAAGTTGAATGGTAGCTGATAAACATGTTACAGATCATTTGAATCGTTCTTGAAGGAAAAATGTTATCGTGATAAAACCTCTATTTCAAACAGTCGATTCGTTATGTATTTACTCGGTGAGCAACATTTTACCTATTAATTATAAAAAAATACAGCATAACATTTATATGAAAAGCTTTTTTATTAGTTTTTTGACGAACAAATTTCAATCTAAACATAACAAGGCAGGGAGTACAGAGTTCCAACAGGTTCTTTCCTTACATACCTCTCTGGCTTCCTCCACTCTCATTGTGCGTCTCCTATACGCTGGCCGGTTACAGAGACTCTTGACTTGTCTTTCAGATAAGACTTGGTCTATTTGGTCGCGGTAAGATAGTCTAGGTCTTCCCCGGTACCTACTTCCTTCCAGTTTCGTATATCTGTTTTGTCATTCTCTTTTCTTTTTTTTTTTTTTTTTTTTTTTTTAATCCTGCTCAGCGTTGCGATCTGTCTATCGACATTTAGCCACTCCTTTGGCTGGACTTTGCCAGTTTAATATTATTCTTTAAGCAGTGAGTGATCGTCCATTGACGACTCTCACTATTCTTTGAAGAATCGGGTTATAAGATTAGGAACGCTGTTCCTTCTTAGTCTCGTGTGAGTAACACTTCCTGAACCCGATAGTTTGGCAGCTAGGGCATTAACGTGTGTAGTTAGTTTTTGTTGATAGCATTTGCTTCGAGCAGCGATTTCTTGTTTCACAGTGTTAAGTCTTAAGTCTTGTAGAATGTACTTATTGTGGATGCATTTTGGAATGTTGAACATCGACCTGATAGCTTTGGTCTGAAATCTTTCTAGAATTTCAATGTTGCTGTTACTTGCTGTACCCCAGAGCTCTATACCGTATGTCCAAACTGGTTTTAGTATTGTTTTGTAAATTGTTATTTTACCTTCGTTTGGTTAACCGTGACTTTCCACCAATCAACCAATACATAGATCTGAGTTTTGCGTCTAGGGCTTTCCTTTTGTTCCAGATGTGTTTCTGCCAGTTTAGCCTCCTATCAAGATGCATACCTAGGTATTTTGCGGTAACGTCATGAGGAATTTGTTCACCGTTCAGTGTGATTGGTGGACAGTCACCTTTTCTTAAGGTGAAAGTGACGTGAGCTGATTTGCTTTGATTTGCCTTTATTCTCCATGTTCGCAACCAATTTTCAATCGCCGTAATGTGGTTTTGTAAAATTGCTGAAGCAATTTCAGGTTTAGCGTGTACTGACAGTATTGCGGTATCATCAGCGTAAGTGGCAATAAGGGTGTTGTCATTAACTGGGATGTCAGCAGTGTATATGAGGTACAAAACGGGACCCAAAATACTTCCTTGGGGCACTCCTGAGTTTATTCCATACAAAACTGATGCGGTCTCGTTCAATTTGACTTCAAAGCATCTTTTGTCCAGGTAGCTTTTCAGTATGAGGAAGAATGTGTGAGGCAGGTGTTTTTTGATCTTATACAAGAGGCCATCGTGCCAGACCCTGTCAAAGGCCTGGCTTATATCTAAGAACACAGCCGAGCAGTATTTTCTATTTTCTAGCGTTTGGCTGATAGTGTCTATCAATCTGTGGACCTGCTCAATGGTTCCATGCTTTTGCCTGAATCCAAATTGGTGCTCTGGGAGAATGGAGTTTAGGTGGGGTTGCATTCTATTTAGGATAACTTTTTCGAAGAGTTTGCCAATAAGGGGAAGGAGACTAATTGGTCTATAAGATGATACTTCTTCTCGCTGCTTTCCCGGTTTAAGGATCATAACGACTTGAGCTAATTTCCATTGGAATGGATAGTAGGATAGTCTCAGACATGAATTAAAAAGAGTCGCCAAGAAAATTATTCCTCTCTTTGGGAGTTTACTCAGAAGTACAGAGTCCAATAGATCATATCCCGGTGTTTTGTTGGCTGGTAGTGACTTTATCTCGCGGTGTATTTCCTTAGGACTTACAGTCTTCAGTGGAAAACATAGTTGACTAGGAATCTGTAAGTAATCGGCTATCTCATCGTCCTTAAGTGGGTCAGTGCAAGGCAGTGGCGTAAATGCCTTTTCTAGGTGTTCGGCAAATACTGTTGCTTTATCGGCGTCAGATCTAGCCCAGCCTCCATCCAACTTTCTCAAAGGGGGAATATGGTCTTTTGGGCGCTTGAAGTTCTTAGTTGCTCGCCACAGCGAGTAATTGGTGTCTTTGTGGGCGGTGAGTTGGGACAAGCGACGTTGTAGGTAATCGTTTTCGTACTCCTTTATCATATTTTTTAGCTCTGTTGTTGATCTGTTAAGCTTTGTTTTGTCGGAGGGGTATCTGGTCTTATGCCATTCTTTTCTTAGTTTTCGTCTTTCCTTGACCTTCTCTATAATATTTTTAGGGTATTCTTTTTGAGTAGTTTTTGTTTTTCTATTTTTAGGAGTGGAAGCAAATGCTGCTGAGTGTATAATTTCGTTTAAGTTTTCGATACACTTTTCAATGTCCTCGTTTGTATTTAGTTTGATGTTTAAGTCTATATTACTTTGTATGATGTCTCTATATAGATCCCAGTTTGTGTTTTTGTTGTAGATATATGGACGTGACACTATGAGAACAGCCTGTTTATATAGATTCAGGATCACAGGAGTATGATCCGATGAAAGGTCTTCACATTTCTCGATTTTAAAGTATTCGTGTCCAATATTCCTTGTAACATAGAAATCTAACAGATCAGGTATTTTGTTGGTGTCTGTGGGCCAGTAAGTTGGCTCTCCATGTGAGATGCAATTAAGATTAAGGTCTTGTGTGGCTTTATATAACTGTCTACCTCTTGGGTTAATTAATCTTGATCCCCAAAATGTATGCTTGGAATTCCAGTCTCCTCCGCAGACAAAAGTTGTATCTAGTTTGTTGAAGAACTGCTTGAACTCATCTGTTTCGATTTTGTGTCGTGGGGGGCAGTAGATTGCAGACACTGTTGTCTCAGTGTTCTTATGTTGTATTTTAATTGATGCAGCCTGAATTTTTTCTGTTTTATATGGTTCGAGAGGATAATGCTTGATATTATTTTTTAGTATGACTGCAGTCCCACCATGAGAGTTGCCAGATGGATGATCAGATCTATAGATTGTGTAGCTGTCAAATTTAACATGTGTTCTAGGTGTTAGTCTTGTTTCAGATATAAGAGCAACATCTATATTTTCATTGTACATGAATAGCTCTAGTTCTTTTCGTCTGTCGGTCAACCCATTGGCATTCCAGGTGATGATGCGGATATTTAGGCCCTCTGTGTTGTAAGTCGTGTGATTAGTTTGATCATCTGATCCATCATGCTGTCCATCATGTCTTTCATGATTGCTTGAAATCTGTTAAACATTGTGTCTAGTAAGCTTGTTATGCTCTGTTGACTGTCCTGTGCGGAACCATGTGGTTGAGAAACGTCATTGTCTCGTTTGTTTTTTAGCACATTAGAATAGCTAGGTCTTGGGTGATCCTTTGGTTAGGCGTTGTTGTGTATGTTCGGTGTCGGAAGTACTGTCCCGTGTGGTGGTTTTTGTTGTTGTGGAGAAGGTTTTAGCTTGAGAATTTTTTCTTTGTATTGTTTATATTTTATGCATCCCTTATAGCTCGCCGGGTGATTGCCTTGGCAATTTGCGCACACTGCATCTGTCACCGGAAGTTTAGTGCATGTACTTGTTGGGTGATCATTCCCACATTTAACACAACGGTAGGGTCTAAAGCATTGATTTTTAGAGTGCCCGTATCTTTGGCATCTCTTACATTGCAGGATTTCTTTTTTCTTGTATGGTGCCTCAACTGTCACTTTGACGTGATTGATGTATTTTGTGTTAAATATGTTCTTGTTATTGGCTTGCGGTTCTAGGTCGACAAAGTATAGAGGTAGCTTTTCTTTTGTTTTTCGGTGCAATACGTTGACTACTTGACGGATCTGGTGTCCTTTCGCCTGTAGTTCTTCTTTAATCATCTCGATGTTTTCTGAGGCATGCAAGCCTCTAATAACTATTCTGTATGCCCTCTCGCTCTTTAATTTATACGTGTAGTGGTTGATATTTTTTTTAATGAGATTGTCCCTTGTTGTTTTATATGTTTCAATATCAGCAGGCATTAACTTAATAATATGACCTGATCTCAATGTAGTCATAGTTAACTTTTCTATATCTACAACTTTGGTTAAGAGTTCTCTCAGTGGCGCTATGTTGACTATACCAGTTACGAAAATTGGTTCAGGTTTTGGTATATACTCTTTGTTTACATTCGTAGTTACCGGTTCTTTATCGCTGAGTATGTCAAATTGATTTTGTATAGGAACTTTATAACCGGTTCTTTTGGCGTTTGACCGTTTGGTTTCTTCAGTTGGGCTGTCAGGTCTTTTACGTTTTTGGCTTGGGACTTCATCTCGCTGCCATTCATTGTTTGGGATTCCATCCTTTCTTTGTTCTGAGCTGTCCTTGTGAGGTGACAGGGTGTTTGTTTGCTTGTTGAATACGTTTTGTGTTTGGCTTGTATGGATGTCAGCCAAATTGCTATGTAGTTTTGGATGTTCTGATTGCATATCAGTGTTTGTACTGCCACTGAAGGACCAGGATCTTGGTCTTGTTTCAAAAAGACCTTTGTGAAGGAGTTGTTGTGTGTAAGTTTTTTGGGTTTTGTTTTCGTTATTCTGCATGTGATTCCCACGAGTAAGGACGATAGGGTGGTCACTCACAGGGTGACGCCGTTCCTGTGAGAAGGCTAGATACAATGGTGTTCGCCAGGTTCACCAAGGTTGGCGCTATAGACTGAACAACCCTCAGCCATGCATTCTCTTTTCTGACTTTCTTTCTGTATGCCCGAACCAACGGAGTATACCCTTTTTCATCTTTACACCGATACTATCTTTCATACCTACTCGCTTTTTTACTACGCTGTTGCAAATAGGGTCGGTCAGCTTCACTCCGAACATCTTCCGTAGAGTTCGCATATCGACTGCATTTATTCTACTTTCATTCTCTTTCTTACATACCCAGCACTCGCTGCCATATAAAAGCGACCAACACTTCATTATGTATGGCCAACTACGCCTTTTGGCTTAAGTGCCAGCTCCCGAATAGCTTTTATATCGCATCATTCAATCTGTTCCCTGCACTCACTTGTGTCTCTATGTCAGCGGTATAATCCCCATCCTTACTGAAGGCGCATCCAAGGTATACAAACTCATTCACTTGCTCCAGCACATCGTTACCAACCACAATCCTTGCCTTCGTTCTAGTGGTCTGGTCCTTAAATCATGCGTCAAATCAATAACGGTAAAATAATGCATCCATTTTGTCTGTGTTGCCAATACCACAGGGTTATTTTTTCCTTCTTTTATTTACTATGGACCTTAGTTGTTATAGTACTAAATATTATTAATTTAGTTACTTATTACAGAACGATTTAACTACTTACTTACGATGATGAAAATACTTTTCCTACTTGTAATTACCAAGACCTGTATGGAATGGCGCTTTTATATATATGGCGCAGTAAGATAGTTAAAGCCGGGATATAATTGAATTAATAGTAGTATAATGATATGCCGGATTATAGATCGGATATGGATAGGACATTTTACCGACGATGTTAGGTACTAAAAACTTATTTCGCCGCGCGGCGGTGGCAGAGGTGTACCGCGTACACCCACATTTCTGTTATTAAAATTAATATTACACTTTTCCGTTCTAAGAATCGATCCCAGAACCTCGTAATTGTAAAGCACTTTGGGAGAATTCTCCACACAATCAGGCAGGGGATGACACAAATAAAAATAATAATTATTAACATGTAAAAAAATAAACATTATTAACGTACTGCTTATGTAAACCGAGTCTTTTCTGATGGAAAAGTCAAGAGTCTCCGTAACCGGCGAGCGTGTATGAGACGAACTATGAGAGTCGAGGAAGCCAGAGAGGTATGTAAGGAAAGAACCTGTTGGAACTCTGTACTCTCTGCCTACCCCGCAAGGGATCTGGCGTGAGGTTATAGATTGATAGATAGATAGATAAACGTGTTTTATTTTAAGAACATACTTAATTACATATATTTCTTTAGTTAAAATGTATAAAGATACATGTTACCGTTCGAAACAAACAATAATGATTTTATAATCTCGTACTGAACATTTAGCCCAAAAAGTGGTAAATAATTTTTAACTAGCAACATTATGCGGGTGGGAAGTACAGAGAGTGCGGGACGTTTTTTGATTTTTTGGTTTCACCGCGCGGCGTGCAGTTACTACTGGACCCGGCTTCTGGATTATTGTTATCCTATGTGGCATAGATATAAAATCAAGTAACTAATAGTGTATGACCGAAAGGCGATTTTTGACCGTAGCCTTAGCTGATTAATAGGCCACCGCCAAAACCTTCGGCCACAGCCGAAGCCGAAGGCTTAATAACCTTAACTTAACGAGATCTTTGAAATTACCCACAACTGGTAAAAATAATAACACTAAAATAATTTTATTTATAACTTGCAGTTTCCCGCGTCTTCGTACCCGGTCGACAACAGCGCCACCTACTGGGTCTATGTTACTTCTGTTTATTGTAGCTTTCTAATGGTGAAACAATCATTGAAATCGGTCTATTAGTTTTTAAAACATACAAAAATACTAATCTTTCCTCATAATTATATTAGTGTAGATATTTATTTACTTAAAAGCATTCGTAAGTCGCACATCGTAATAGATCGTTCAATTTCGGTGCTTGCTGGAAACCCCTTGGCTCTGGTCAAAACTTTGGCCTATTTTGGCCGAAGCCGAAGGTTACCGAAGCGGAATTCAAAGCGTTGCTCGGACACTAGTAACTAACGAGGAACAAAAAAAAAAGAAGAAAGAAGTAAACACTATCTAAAAAGAAAAGCAGGACTAGGTACACATCTAATAACATAAAAACCCAATAAAATTGTCCCTCGACTGTAATAAAATTTCAAATACGAACGACACCTTTGGGTGTAGTGCAGGGAAAACTAGAAAATCAAATCTAAAACCGACTCTACACGAGAGTCAAACCGACGCAACTATCGAAACAACCGCAATCAAATGATTGGCAATTCAACAACATCATATATCACTATCGTACCATATTCCCGTCAAGGACATAAAAACCAGTTCAGATCTAATCTATATTCAAACAACAAAAGTAGTAAATCCATTTCATATTATACACAATCTATTTTATCAACAGATAGCGTGCATCCTCCGCAAGGTGTCGACGTACCCTAAAACACGCCGCGAAGAAAAACAAATGAGAAAAATCAGTAGTGATTTTCAAAAATGGTGATCAAAATAAATAAACAAACCAATACAAATAATGAAGACAGTTTTGCCAAACTTCTCGGCAATTTTGGAAAATGGCAGTTCCTTATATTCGGTACCGTATCGCTGGTCAAGTTGACATCGGGATGGGTCCAAATGGCTATATTATTTCTGACCCCAAATTTAAGTTTTCGGTGCGTGGAACTGAATACTACTGAGGAGATTAAGAATGATACTTGTTACTCTGGGTGTAGTAAGTATGAGTATGATACAAGCCCGTTTAATAACACGATAGTATCGGAATGGGACCTGGTCTGCGAGAGACGATGGCTAGCCAGCTTTACTCAGACAATGTTGCAGTTGGGGATCTTACTTGGCAGTGTCATTTTTGGGTTCCTTTCTGACAGGTGAGTTACGATTTTTTTTTTTATTAATGCCCACGAATAAGTGTAAAAGTTACCTATTGACTATCTATCTTTCATCACGCCAGATCCTTGCGGGGTAGGCAGAGAGTAGAGTTCCAACAGGTTCTTTCCTTACATACCTCTGGCTACCTCCATTCCCATAGTTCGTCTCATACACTCTCGCCGGTTACGGAGACTCTTGAATTATCCTTCAGATAAGACTCAGTGTATTTAGTCGTGGTTAGGCTAGGTCTTCCCCGGTACCTACATCCTTCCACTTTCACATTGTACATCTGTTTTGTCATTCTTTCTTTTGACATTCTTTCTATATGCCCAAACCAATGGAGCATACCCTTTTTCATCTTTACACCGATACTATATTTCATACCTACTCGCTTTCTTACTACGCTGTTTCGAATACGGTCGGCTAGCTTCACTCCGCACATCTTCCGCAGAGCTCGCATTTCCATCGCATTTGTCCTACTTTCATTCTCCTTCTTACATACTTAGCTCTCGCTACCATATAACAGCGTTGGGACAAGCATTCCATTATGTATGGCCAGTTGCGCCCTTTGGCTTAGGTCTCAGCTCCCAAGTAACTTTCCCATCGCACCATTTACTCTGTTCCCTGCACTTAATCTTCTCTCTATGTCAGCGGTGTATTTCCCACCCTTACCTATTGACTAACTCAAGGTTATAATGTTAAATTGCCTTTAACTTAACGCTAACCCCGTGTTCGTGTAAGTGAGCCTTAGGTTACTAACATTCAAATAAATAAAAAATAAATCATTAATTTAAATAAGACAAAAATCATGCACTTTCACCAAAGAACCCCAATCCATAACCTTGACATTCAATATAATGACCATACGATAGAACCTGAAAATGTTACCAAATTTCTAGGATTATGGATAGATAGCAAGCTAACGTGGAAAACCCACATAGAGGAAACGTGCAATAAATTACATAAATATGCTTATGTTCTACTAAGGCTTTCAAAAGTTGTTAACAAGGAAGCTCTTTTAACAGCCTATCATGGCTTAGTAGCATCGACATTAAGATTCGGACTTATATTTTGGGGGCACTCAACGGACAGAGAACGCCTTCAAAGCTCAAAAAAGATGCTTAAGGTCAATGTGCGGTCTGAAGACACGTGACACCTGTGTGCCTGTGTTCAAATCTCTAAATGTATTAACATTGCCTTCACTTTACATCTTAGAGGTAGCTTTATTTGTAAAAACCAACGCTAGGTTATTTTTAAAATATACACCAGTACGCGGTGCTCCAGCTCGCAAGCAGTATTCCAATATGATATGCCTCCATAAATGTAAAACGGCTCTATCAAAGAAAAGCCTCCTAGGTATGGCACCTCAAATCGATAATAAGGTGCCATATGACTTAAAAAATCTAGAAAATAATACATTTAAGCACAAATTATCATTATTATTAATTAAAAATGTTATTATAGTGCAGACGATTTTCTAAATGATTAATTAATTTAATGACATTTACTTATATTTTATCTTATTAATTATAATTTTAAATTCTTAATTTCTTATTAATAATTACCAATTGATAATTTCGTATGCTGTAGGCAGTACATGGAATGACCTATTGTAATGTTAACACCTAAGCCTATATTTACCTATGTACACGAAATAAATGATTTGATTTGATTTGAGCAAATTAAATGGCGCAAACAGTTAAACATCGTCGCGTCTACGTTCCCCAATTAGGGTTGGTAAAGATGCACTGCGTACTAGTATTCGCCGATAACGTTTGGTCTCACGTAATAGAAGGGGAGCCTAATACCATTATACCGGGCCCAATCCAAACTCCGGTTTGATACTGGGAATTTTTCGATAGTGAATTTTACTTTGTTCGATCTTGGACTCGGTTGGTTCGAACCCAGGATAATTCGCAACTACACCGACGAGGCAGTTATTAAGATATAAAATACAAATATTGTACTTCTTGAGTTTAAAGCAGAACGAATTTTCAGGTTAACACTCAGCTTAGAATTTTAAGTAGGTTTTTCAGTTGTTTTGTTCAGTGTTAATTACCAAAAAAGACAACAAAACACATAGTTATTGTTCTTAACTAATAACTATAAACACCTGATTTTATATAGTATAATACTATAAAGTAACTGGAAATTTTAATAGTTTTGTTTTAATTTACCATTGTAAATATGAAACATAAATTAATAGTAATAAACATTTTTTAAGACAGACTTTTATATACATAAGTCAGGTATATACAAAAATTGTACACATTGCGTACTGTGTACTGTGTACAAATTACACAGATTTTTAAGTGAGCATGGCAGACGTGTCGTGGCGATGTTTATTTTTAAATAGTTATTATTTATATTTACAGATATGGAAGAAAAAACACCTTTCTGACTGCAATAGTACTTGTAATAGGTTTGGGCCTAGGCGTACCGTTTTCGCCGAACTATGAGATGTTCACTGTACTCCGGGTGTTCCTCGGCATGGCCACTGCTGGGACCATGGTCATCTCCTTCGTCATCGTGATGGAGTCCGTTGGGCCGAAGTACAGGGAGGTGACGGGATGTTTGTTTCAAATACCTTTTATCATAGGTAAGTACATAATATATTATTATACTGTGTCCTTCGTTCTCGATATAAACTATATTAGCAGCTCTCTCGAGTCGCTTGGCAACCGCGCGTCATTTAGCCAATTGAAAAGTCAACGCCGCCTCTATGGTATCTGTGGACATAACCTCTGCAAGCATTCTTTTGAAAGCGCGGCAGCCGACGCTTTGTAATAAAGTTTTTGGTCGACAATTAATTTAATAACTTGTTATGGCACTGAAATTATATAACAAAAAGGTTGTAATATACTCAAGTGACCTTGTGAAATAAATTTAAAACATCGTATAGGCAAATTTAGAAAAGTTTACGTCCTGGCAAAGAAGTACATTCTAAAAAGATCAACCGATAGTTGTTTATTTGTGGTGTTTTTCAGCTTAACTTGTTTATTTATATAATATCTAATATTTGGAGACGTGAGTTTCGTCATATTAAAATTTGGGAAAGCTTCGTCGTCCGAAAAGTAAACTTATGAAGTCTATGTCCCTATTCGTGTACAAACAGTTTAACACGAAATATACCTGAAAACGATTATTAACCGTCTATAAATTGGCAATGTTATACCTCCAATAAGAGAAATTAGGGGGACGTTCATCAATTATGATGATTGTTCAGGATCGATGGCATTTTAAGGACACGGGTGATGTACGAGATACATCGACGTGGTCCGCAAGACTTGACGATAATTCAAGGACACGAGTGGTGTACGAGATACATCGGCGTGATCCGCAAGACTTGGGGCCCATACGAGATATGTGCTGAAGGTCATACTACTCATAGGTTTCATCCATGAGGTGTTCCTGTGCAGTTCACATTTCTACAATGGTAAGAATCAAAAATGTTACCTAAAATACATACCTTAAATATGCCTAAAACAGTAAATACAAAGACTATTGCTATAAACTATAAGCAATTTGTCATATTATATCTCCAAAAGGAGACTTACTGAAAGGGTAATTAAAGTGACATTGTTTATGTATAACAATACATTATTAATAACAAAAGTCACTTCTTTGCAGAAACATAGTGTTTTTATTGATTTCATTATTAGACATACTTGTATAATAATACTGAAATAGCCCAAACTGGAGCTTATTACACAAAGAATTGTGCAAAATTATGAGTACTTGTATTAAAAAAGTTAAATCCATCAATACTTATTCCTGAACAGGGTTTATAACCAAATAAGCCAAAGTAATATACTAATGGCAATGCCTGTTGTAACTGACAAGCAACAGGACTGTGGATACATTCCAAATATAATATCTTATCCTACCGATGCTGCGGCAGGCAGGTTGTGGGATAATTTGTGTTATGCACAAAGATACTTAAAAGATAATATAAAATACCTGGTCTATCCAGTTAACATAGAACTAATAATTATCTATCAATATTATCAACCTAGACTCCTTGCAGGGTAGCCAGAAAAGATTAATCCTAACAATACAGTCATGAAACCTTTATTAAGATAAGAACCTTTAAGGTCAGCAGTATATATTTTGCATAAAAGGAGTGTTAATATAGTGGATTATCAATATGGAATTATTAATTAGCTAGTCATAACCAGTAGTTAAAATTTCATAAAACGACCACCGTTGTAACCAATATAGAACAACAATCCTCATCCTGGGTATGGAAATATTAAGTCACAGTGTACCTATCAGTTCACCAAAAACCACATCACGTTGGACATTGGAAATCTCCTACCAAAGAAAGTGAGGTACAAAAAGCATGATAGGCATTTTACACAAGGACTTGGTTTTTAAGTTGCTGAAAAATTCAGAAAAACTACCAGGAATACAACATGGGTTTTACAAAGAAGCCATAATATTGGAGGCTAAAGGTATTCACTGACGGTGGTATGTATCTATGACACTAATAATGCCTTCAACGACAAACATAATTTTATTGGTTTTTGTGCAAGTACTTGCACTTCAGACAAGTGAATCTTGTCCTACATATGTTTAACATTATGTATAGAAACATTATTATTAGAAACACTATTGTTTAATAATTAGAAATATAATTTATAGCTATTTTTATTAAAAAAAAAAAAATAATTAAAAATAAAAATAAAAACTTAATGCTAACACGCTGGACCTTACAGTCATAATAAATAAACTAATAGAAAATTTATTAGTACCTATTCAGTTTTCTATCATGTAATGAGTTCAATGGTTTTGGGTTCTTGATTATTTCCTGCATCAATTATAGTGTACTTAATAATATTAGAAATTTGAGGCACACACAATGGAAAGCTATACATCAATTCATGATTTGGAGAATTAGATGTTTTTACTGTATTTTTTTTTTTGATCATATGATAATCAATAAATAATATGTAATTAAATAAGATTATTCAAGAAATTAATAACTATAAAAAATAGTGTTGTAATTAGTTTGGAATGTGTACAGTTATTTTGAACACCAGTGATGTTTTCTGGTATAGTTATGATAACACAAGCACAAACTGCTACCATTAAAGTAACAAGTTGGTTTTAGAGCACTATATATGTTGTAATTTATTTAAAGGTGTTTCAGTAAAAAATATTGGATTGAGATATCATACAAAAATTTGCAATTTTGGTATTGTTATACTTAAATTATTACATCCACATGTTACATGTATCTTATAAATAGGTATCTATATATAAAAAGAAAATAAAGTCATGCAAATGACTTGATAATAATATCCATTTGAAAATTTAATGATATTATGTTGACAAGCTACGGTGGATGAAATATTGAGTTACAGTATTTGAAAGTATGGATTATCTTAAACAAGAATAATCAAAAGTATATTCTTATCACAGGTATGATAAATATTATGTAGTATCAGCAATAATCTAAGTCCTAAGGAACTTGATATTATTTATTTATTATTAATGGGGGATACATAATAATAAGTTGAGTAACACTCAATTCTCACGGTTGGACATCTAGAACTAACGAGAAAGTTACCCATTGCAATTTTTGTTTTTACTTATAAATACAGTCACATACAAAGAAGCAAAGGAAGTGTGGTATGAAATGAAAATTTCATGGTATGAAATAATTCAGTTATGAATAGGATTCCCAATATGATACAGTTGTAACCCATGGTTCGGTTTAGTCGACTGTAACTTATTCGCTTCTTAAGTCATTACTAAATTAGGAGTGTATTTTTTAGTATTTTTAGTATCAGTAATGTAATTGGTTCAGGAGTGGTCCAATCGTATTGCCAAAACGAACGTTCGCGGGCGTTATTGCGCAAGAACGAATCGTTAAGTAATACATAAATATTTATGTAGCCAAGGATTTATTTGTCGGCGCACACTCAGAACATGGAAATGATTCCAGGATAGTTTCGAAATTTAAATTGAATTAATAATAGTGGTATAGTAATAACACTGGGGTAGGTTATGATTGTTTACCACGCATTAGTACTGCCCTTCGTTCCAGACTCTAAAATGGGGGGGGGGGGGGGGGGCGAGATTATATAGGTAAAGCACATCGCCTTATGGGAGGAATATCTCCAGATAAGGTGTGTGTGTGAGTGATGTACGCTGATGGCCGCGAGGCCTTTACAGCTTCACCGGACTTAATTCCATATAAGTTCAAAAAAAAAAAAAAAAATTAAAATTTTGATATATGTACATCTTTAAAGATTAAAAATATAACTAACATTAAATACAGCCGAATGTTGATATTAAAAAAAAAAAAAAAAAAAAAACATTATTTAAATATGTAATGATAGCAAAACCATTCTTATAATCACCAAGTTAATTCGTAGCCTTCGTTTGGTACCGTACTCAAAAGGAGATCATTTGACAAAAAAAAACAGTTGGAAGACACATTAGTGGGGAAATAGGTTTCCCTGTTATATTTGCATCATATTGTTATAGATTGGGTACTAACAGACTTTGTTTTCAGGTCTAGTACACAGTAAGGGTTTCTAGCTATCAATCTATCTCTATCCATATTATGACGCCAGATCTCTTGCGGGGTGGGCAGAAAGTGCAAAATTCCGACGGGTTCTTTCCTTGCATGCCTGCCTGGCTTTCTTTACTCTCATAGTTCGTCTCATAATGGTTGTCAATGATACAAGAATTATTATAAAGGATTTAATTTTATATAAACAAAACTCTAGATGGGCAATTCCTCAACTCTTGTTATATAGAAGATATCTATAGAAGAAAGATCTCTATAGAAGACATAACAGATAGAGACTGCACTGATATCTGATAAGTAATGATTGATTAATATTACCCGGTATTAATGAATTTTGGACAACAGGTGTGGTATAAAGGTATATAACAGGTGCTTTAAAGGTTTTGTTGGGATGGATCGACACTACATAACATAATATGTTATAGAATTTAATTATATAAATTTATTTTAAATAAGTTAGACATACTGGTTGTAAGAAACAATATATGTGTATATATTTGTTGTGTTTGTGTTGTATGGCAAAACAAAGAACGGGAATGTGTTATAGTACAAATATACTAATGATATGTTATTTTTAGAGGTCACGCTCAAAAAAAAAAAAAACCTTTATGTGGTATACTTCAACTTTACCCTTATAGCCCTAACAGCTGCTAATATAGTTTATATCGAGAACGAAGGACACAGTATAATAAGTGATCAAACGAACTTACCTGAAGTGAAGTTCGATCATTATTATACGAAGTCCTTCGTTCGAAGATATAAGTACCCAACCCGCCCTGCCCGTTGGTAAAGTTGAAATGTACTACTTCTAAAAGGAATGCTTGCAGAGGTTATGTCCACAGATACCATAGAGGCGGCGTTGACTTTTCAATTGGCTAAATGACGCGCGGTTGCCAAGCGACTCGAGAGAGCTGCTAATATAGTTTATATCTTCGAACGAAGGACTTCGTATAATAATGATCGAACTTCACTTCAGGTAAGTTCGTTTGATCACTTATTATAAGCACTGTTAAGAAACCGCCCTACCGTTGGGCACAGGCCTTTCTGTCATACTGAGAGGGTTTAGGCCATAGTCCACCACGCTGGCCCAATGCGGGTTGGCTAATTTCATACACCTTCGAGAAACTCTTAGGCATGCAGGTTTCCTCACGATGTTTTCCTTCACCGTTAAAGCAAGTGATAGTAAATTTTTAATACGCA
Source organism: Phalera bucephala (assembly GCA_905147815.2). NCBI lineage: Eukaryota > Metazoa > Arthropoda > Insecta > Lepidoptera > Notodontidae > Phalera > Phalera bucephala. The sequence goes on from LR990627.1 coordinate 1,623,732, forward strand.
CATGCTTTTCGAAAAGATGACGTGCGTGCCTGGATTTGAACCAGAGATCTCTGACTTTGCAGTCCAACGGTCTAACCACTACACTATCACTGCTCTCTACGCATACATAAAATAACAAAAGCAATAAACACCATGACGTCTATATTCCCCAGAATCAGAATAATTTTCTAGCCATCTAGATCATCACGCCAGATCCCTTGCGGAATAGGCAGAAAGTACAGAGTTCCAACGCGTTCTTTCCTTACAGATCTCTCTGGCTTCCTCTACTTTCATAGCTCGTCTCTTACACGCTTGCCGGTTATGGAATCTCTTGACTCGCCCTTCAGAATATTTTTTATTTATGTAATTCATTTAAGTATTTATAAATCGTCAGCAAAGCAACGAAGACTCTACCACCATTACAGGTTGTCGTTCATATGGCAAAGAAGGACAAAAAATCTCTACGGTTACTCTTATAAAATAAAATAATTAATTTTGTTTTCATCTACATTTTGTTGTGGGGTATGGGAGAACAATGTAGGCTGGTCTACCACGTGGGCCTAAGGGGGCGCAAGCGGGGGTTCACTGAGTACACCCTTTTTTTATGTGGGGAAATCCTCATGGACTTCCGCCAGCCTCGGGGGATGGTGGCAGGACATGTCGGACTCTTACCGACTAAAACCCCACGTTGGCCGGCACTGGCACGTGTCAGAGGGGCTCCGGGATCTCCGAGTAGAACGCACCGGTGCCCCCCTTGTGCTGCGCTCCGGAAAGCCCGCCTCGGGAGGGGAAATTTGCTGCTTGCTTCCCCTCCTGCACCGTCGCGGTGCTAGCGGTCCTCCTCGGGGTAGCGCGTGAAGGATGCTAAAGGCCCTCGCCCCAGCGTCCCACGATGCCAAAGGCCCCTTTGCGCATGTTGGTGCAGGGGGGGTGTCCCCTGACGCAATGGCGGCTGAGGACTCAAGTTAGCCTGTATTATAAAGCCCCGGGCTATTGAGCTGTCACTGTGCACACCCTTCCGACTGTCACTTGAAATTTTTCGATAGATAAACTACATTTGTCCAACCTAGGAATTATACCTAGGACCTCGTGATTAATTCGCTACTAGACGAACGAGGCAGCCAAATTAAATAATAATAAATAAAGCACATACTAGGAATTTATAGCAATATGGTATTCTCAGCAATTACCAAGGTTAAGCAGCGTTCCGTTCGGTCGCTCTGAAATGGGTGACCGTTTGTGACATATTGACATTCGAGCGTCTTTGCGCTTCGGAAGGCATGTTAAGCTGTTGGTTACCATTCCATGTGGCAGGTTGGAAGCCCTAAAAGCGAATTGATAAGTTACAACGGCAGGTGGCCACAAAGCCTTAACAGCACCGCAGTGGGTCCGCGTGGTGGAGTATGACCTATTCTCTCTTACCGCGATTTGCGAAGACTTTTGCCGAGCAACGAAACAGTCCGAGCTGATTTATACAAGACATACTAATACCTACCTAAAACCTAATAATATTACGAACAAAAAATTAATGGTCTAAGAGTTTCCTGGTACCGAGACTCGTCTATGAGACGTACTATGAGAGTGAAGGAAGCAAGCAAGAGAGGTCCGTCAGAAAAGGACTTGTTAGAACTCTATACTCTCTGCCTACACTGCAAGGGTTCTGGCGTGATGATAAAGCTAGATACCTGACAAAGATGAATGGTTATAATAATGACTGTATAAAACCAGTCGAAAATTATAAACATCGTGCCAAAAATTAATGGCATGTCACATATTATAATCTGCAAATTAGATAGTCACATTATAAATAATTTATCGGTATTAAAATGGATAGCAGTGGAATATTTTACAAAAAAGATACAGGTTCTTTTTCATATAAAAAACCCCTACCCTAAGATTAATTCCTGTGTCGTGAGTACGTTTAAGAAAGTGAAATTCACATACACAAACACATAGATCAAAACAAACATTTGTGGGTCACACAAAGATTTGTCCCGCACGGGGATCGAACCCACGAAAATTCGATCCAGTGGGCGGAACGGCTTAAGCTCTTAACTGCTACACCAAATCGTCGGTCAATTTGATTTCCTGGTCTGGACATACTCATATTATAATCCGACCAATCTGATGTAATGAAACTATAAAGGCGGACGATTTAGCGCAGTGGTTAAGAGTTTAAGCTGCTCCGCCCACTGTGTCTAATAGTCGCGGGTTCGCTTCCCACACAGGACCAATCTTTGTGAGATCCACAATTATTTGTTTCGGTCTGGTTTATGCGAATTTTCATGTTTGTAAAGGCACCCACGGCACAAGAATATATGCTAGTATCGGGCTACGTTTAAAAAAAAAGAGAACAAATAAAAGGTCCAATTAACTACAGTGCAACAAGGATCGTTGGTGTGAAATTAGAGTTACAATTTAATAAGAGTTTATTAATATAAAAAATCTACTTCCAAGGAGATATTGTAACAGGTGGGGCGGCACGGTTACTAATTAAAAAGGACTTGGGTGAAGGACATTGTCGAAAATTGCCCCAGAACCAACAAACACTTGACCCATGCTATCATTATTTATCTATTTTATTAAAATAATGGCAAATATCCGTATCTAACGGACAATTTTAAACCTAAAACGAATATTTAAAAGTATTGTAAGTAGTCAAATATAAAGGCCGGCGTGATTTTATAAAAATATATTTATTTTAAATATATTATAGATATTCAAAATCATGCGAACGGTAAGAGAGCGAAGACGATATTAAGGTACTTTGTCTGGTGATGGCTACTTATAGGCATCGCCAAACAAACATGTTTACTAGGCGCCGCCTACGCAGAGTGCGCCGTATTAATTCATATTTGCTTATTAATCAAAACAGTTAGTAGAACTGGACGGAGACTAACCATGTAACCTGATATCTGTTTACATGATAAAAACGCAGCTGAGGCAAGTTAAGCCGAATCATCAAAACAGTTCTTGGAATTAATTTGTATGAGCAATACTATGTTTTTATTGCATCATCTTCTAAAGTTCTTGCACTGAGCTATGTACTGGTCGGGTATACATAACTAAGTACTTATATCGAAGTCGCCGACATATTTACTGAATGTCAACACACACAATAGAACCTCATATGTATTAATGGCTACTGAATTATAACCCAAAATCTAATACTTTTTCTGCAATGTTGAGATTCCCCCGCTTGTCTGTTTAATAATAAATGCCTTAAGAGAATTTATGGGTGATTTCAAATCAAGCAAGTATTTTTTCATTGCTGTTGGTTCTGGGGCAAATCATGTATGGGCGCAAAACAACGTCCTTTTATAACAAACGGCAACTCTGTGACTCTCATGTAGTGACATTTCACTTGATGACAGCGTTATTTCCAATTTTGGCCGCGGGCCAAAAGATCCTTGTGGGACTGTAAGTTAGTATACATAGTATTCGTTTTTGTTGTCTGATCAGATAAGTCGGTTATATAATTTATAACAAACGGCATCTCTGTAACTATCATGTAGTGAATCGGAGTTAAAATAAGCTTGCTGTACATGTCTCGCGTCTCCACAGAATTTTAAATTCATTCATGGGCCAGTGTATACGCTCTTATAACAAACTTGCATAGGATATTCAAGATTTACCAACTAATAAATTTAAAACCACACTTAAGGCTAAATTATGTAACAAAGCATTACAAAATCTCGGATTACCTAGAAGATAAGACCGCGTCGGATCTCTTGTAAATATGGCAATGTTAAATCGTAGCGTGATGTGCCTGATGAGCTACCTGAGGCTACCGTCTTTGGGGTTCTGGTTTCGTCATAATAACTATAATGTCTTTGCTTGCGGTTGCTGTCTGGCGCGGATCACTGCCTTCCCTCCAACATGGTCGAGTGATGGCTGTTCCAGCAGTCATACTCGTAAACGGGGGATGCCTGTGGGGACTGGTCCATCTGGAATCCTTTAGACATTCTTTACATATAACCTCATTAGATTCATATCTCGATCGTAAGGCATCACTCTGGAGCTAGATCGTAAACAAATTCATTGTAACCTAAACATTATATACACACAATATAATTTAAAAAAAAGGGAAAGAGAAGTAAATAAAAAAGACAAGCACACTGAGTTTCTTCGCCAGATTTTCTCAGTGGAGGCCGCGTTCCGATCCGATGGTAGATTAGTAGCTAAATTAGATTTATAAAAATGTAAGTTGACTATTTGTGAGCGCCCCCGCAGGGCTTATACAAAATAAATTATTTGTATTTGACATTTAACTTAATGACAGCGTTACTTCCCATTTTGGACTGCGAGTTAATGCATAATATTTGTTTTTTGTAGCCTGATAATATTATGTCGGTTATATCCTTTAATAACACTTTATCTGGCGGAGATAGCAAAGGTGTAGTTGTATACCTCAAATTTCGTCGACGATGTAAGGTCCCAACGTAATAGGGGGCCTATTATCATAATAGGTACAGGGTACAATTCCAAGCTCCAGACACTACTGACAATTTAAATTCATTGTAATACCCAATTATATAGGGGGGCTTGTCCAAGAGCGTGCTCGTTGTGACCCCTGCCAGCCATCATGGCTGCAATCTTGGACCGCAGTGCGGGCTAGGGCATCCCCCGAGACGAGGCGCACCGGCCCGCCTCCGTCGGTACGAACACAGGCAGAAGCGGCGATGGGTGCCACCACCCATCACGCCAGGCCCTAACTGGCGAGTCGTGGGGTGCAGAGTGCCGAATAGGCACCTGAATGTCAGAGGTGGTATGGAAGATATGATGCATGAGGTAATTGATGTAATGAAAGAGAGACGCCTGGATGGTCTGTGTCTTACAGAGACTAAGCGAAGGGGCACTGAAATCCATGATCTCCCTGACAGCATGATGGCTCTGTGGTCTGGAGTGCCACAGAGCGATCGTGCCAGCATGGGGGTGGGTATCTTGTTGTCCCGTCGCCTGGCTTCTGGAGTGAGAGATTATGGCCTGCATGATGCGAGACTTCTCTGGGTCCGTTTAAAACTGGGTGTCACTAGAGTATTTCTGGTTGGAGCCCACGCAAAGACCTTGAGAAGTTTTGGGATAATGTCAGGGTCGATCTGGCTGATGCGAATGAAAAAGTGATTTTAAAGATTGTGGCGACTTGAAGGGATGGGTGGGAACCAGGCGGCAAACTTGCGACGCTGCTCTGGGTCCTCATGGTGATAAGAGTGAATGATGCAGGTAAGCTTATTGTAGATGTATGTTTGGAAAGAGGTCTCTTTGTGTCTAATACGATATTCCAACACAAGGATATTCATATGTATACGTGGAGAAGAAACGAACAGAAAGCATGATAGATTTGATCCTGGTAGATAACTGTCTCCGAAGTAAACTTCAAGATACGCTTGCGTATAGAGGCCCCACTCTGGAATTGGACCACTATCTCGTAATTGCGCGGTTTAGTGGGTCAGGAAGTGGAGGCACCGGCGAGAGTGTATCCCCTTCGGAGGCCTTGAAAGAATCAAGGTTGAAAAGTTGAGAGCGTGAGGAGAACCTATGAAGACAGAGACCGGGACAAGCTTTTGACAGCAGGTTCTTCGGACTTAAACATAGATTAATGCTGAGATTGCCTGAAAGAGTGTTTGATAGAATCAGCTACAGAAGTATGTGGCTGCTCAAAGAAGCATAGCACAGCGAAAGGGGATGCATGGTGGGACGCAGAGTTAAAAAGCTCTGTAGAAGTAAGAAGAAAGCGTGGCAGGACTATGTTTCTTCTTTGAATCTGAATGACAGTATTATCTCTGAAGAAAGAAATATACCGGCAATACAAGAATGCCACCAAAACTTAAGTGAAAGAAAAGGTGAGAAAGGCTCGAGGTGATTCTTTAGGCTTCAGAACGGAAAAGATAAAATCTAAAGATGGTGACATTCTTGCAGTCACACAAGCTGTGCTAAGCCGGTGGAGTGAATACTTTGGAGAAATGTATGTCGCCGAGTTTGCGGCACCAGAATCCACAGAGGACATCACTATGGAAGAAGTTGAATGGGCGATACGAAGTATGAAAAATGGTAAATCTGCGGGAATAGACATGATATCTGCCGAGATGATCTAATATGGTGGAACTTGCGTCCGACGCAAGGATGGGAAATGCACCGCTGATATAGAGAGAAAAGTAAATACAGGGAATAGAGTGCATGGTGCGATGGGACAGCTACTTGGGAGCCGGCACTTAAGCCAAAATACGCAGCTGGCCATGCATAACGGAGTGCTTGTCCCAACGCTGTTATATGGCAGTGAGAGTTGGGTATGTAAGAAGAACGAAAGCAGGATAAATGCGGTCGAAATGCGATCTCTGCGGAAGATGTGCGGAGTCACGCTGACCGACCGTATTCGCAACAGCATAGTAAGAAAGCGAGTAGGTATGAAAGATAGTATCGGTGTAAAGATGAGAAAGGGTATGCTCCGTTGGTTCGGGCATATAGAAAGAATGTCAGAGGAAAGAATGACAAAACAGATATACAATGCGAACGTGGAAGAATGTAGGTACCGGGGAAGACCTAGACTATCTTACCATGACCAAATAGACCGTGTCTTATCTGAAGGGCAAGTCAAGAGTCTCCGTAACCAGCAAGTGCGTATAAGCCGAACTATGAGAGTGGAGGAAGCGAGAGAGGTATGTAAGGAAAGAACCTGTTGGAACTTTGTACTCTCTGCCTACCCCGCGAGGGAGCTGGCGTGATGATATAGATAGATAGATTATTTATATGTATTACTGTTACTTAATTTGTCATTTTCCGCGAGGTGGAGATCCTGGTGATCAGTAAAACAGGTTTTAACGCCTACTCCAGACACCAGTCTCAATTAATTATTGTAAATTTGAACAGGTATACTGTAAATGCTGAGAAAATAAAGACTTTTGTCATTATTATTATAATTACATTTTGTAATCTTAAATGATTACGATTACGCATTTAATCTTAAATCATGATTGATACTGCCTACCCCGCGAGGGAGCTGGCGTGATGATATAGATTGAAAAATAGATACCCAATTATCTTTTCGTTTATTCCAGGTCACATGACAGTACCACTCTTCGCGTACTTCTACAGAAATTGGAACACCTACCTCTTAGCCCTGGGTATACCAGCCCTCATATACCTCGGGTACTTCTTCCTTCTCACGGAATCACCACGGTGGCTCATTAGCGTTGGCAGGGTTGAGGAGGCCACGAAGATTGTTAAAAGGGCTGCTATGATGTAAGTTCGGAGTACAGCGTAGTAAAAGAGGGTGTAGGTAACAATGTGTTGGTGTAAAGACTATAATACATAATATCGTAGAAAAGAATGAGTAAACAGACATACCTATAATGCGCAAGTGGAAGGATATAGGTACCCGGGAAGACCTACTTTCTTACCATGACCAAATAGACGGTGTCTTACAAGTCTTCCTAAATATTTTTGTTTGAGTTTGTTAAATAACCATCTTTACTATGCGTGACCGGTTATCACGAGGCTGGATTTGAATTCAAGATCGGACCACCTTTTTTGTTCTATATTCATAAATGAATTTTTATAACCAGCTACAAAAAAAACGAATTTTGTGTCGTCATTTCGCAATTCAAGATGTAATTCCTAACTGTTATTTGGGGTGTACCGAAAATTTCTCAGTAGTTATCTTTTACATTGGGACCTAACATCGTCCACGAAACGTAAAGTGTACAGTACAGCACACCTCTGCCTCTCCAGCTTGGGATATAATGAACTTCATGACCGCCAGCCATACCATATAACTAAGAATTCACATCTTTCCAGTAACAACTTGCCCACTTCAAAAGTGGAGGAGACCCTCACGAAACTGGCCCAAGAGTTGAGCACCCAGAGTTCAGAGCCCAAGCGGAATTACTTCGACCTGTTCCGAGGGTCCTTGTGGCTGCAGACCGTCTGCTGCTGCATCATGTGGCTCATCGTGGGCGTCACCTTCTTCGGGTTCAACCAATACATCAGCCAGACCAGTCCTGATCCATTCCTGAGTGTCAGCCTGGCTGGAGCTATCCAGGTACATGATTTCTAGATGAATAATAAGTTAGCCTATACTGTCCTATTACTTAGCAAAGCTAACTAGGTAAAGCCAATATCATGTCAAGGAGATGAATAGCTCATACTTCTACTAAGCAAACCTAGTGCAAAGTTGGCTACGCTGTTGGAACTTATCAAACTACCCACAAAGCTTCCAAGTAGCTGAACTACTACCTGGGCTCATATTTGCTATGACAAAACGCAGCGCGTTACTATAACTTCGTGAAATGATCGTATAAAATCAAAATCAAAAGTTTTTTTTAAGAGGAAAATATTACTTTTGAATAGTCAAAAAGGAAAGTTATTGATTACTTAAGACACTACCACCCGTTCGGAATATCATTCCTGTGGAGAAGAAGGGCAAGAAACTTTTGGTATACATTGCATTTATTGGATACTTATTGGATTTAATGCAGAACGAGCGAAATTATATAAGATTATATTACAAAAGATTAAACATAAATATACTTAGATTGACGGTACCAATCAGTGTCTACATAGTCCTTCATTTACAAAATATAGACTTTGTAAAGGTATTTACTAGATAGTTAATTTAACTGCTTATTCATACTGATAACAATTTACATTATAAACAAATAATACAAAAAGTGCATGTGGCACGACAAAGATAAATTAAAAAAAAAAACTTGAACACAATAGTATTCTTATAATAGATTTATATAATTTTTTTAAAAGGAAGTTTCGGTTTCCGTGTCTTATCTGAAAGGCAAGTCAAGAGTCTCCGTAACCGTCAAATGTTTATGAGACGAACTATGAGAGTGGAGGAAACCAAAAAGGTCTGTAAGGAAAGGACCTCTTGGAACTCTGTACTCTCTGCCTACCCCGCAAGGGCTCTGGTGTGATGATATAGATAGTTATATGGCCATATTTATCACATATTCATTCATTTCAGATTCCATCCAACATAATATCAATATGGCTGATCAGGACATTCGGTCGAAAGCTCACAACGTCTTTGTTCTTCATTCTCGGCGGTCTATTCGTGGTTGCCCTCTACTTTGTGCCCAAGACCTTCGCGCTAACATTAACCCTTGGCACTTTGGGGGTGAGCTGCGCCTCCGTGGTCGCCACTACCATATACATCTTCACATCAGAGTTATACCCAACTGTTGTAAGGAATATGGGTTTGGGTGCGTCTTCTACATCTATGAGGGTGGGTTCGATGCTCGCCCCGTTTATTTCAAATACAGCTGTGAGTGTGCCGTGGTTACCAACTGCTATATTCGGTCTGGCGCCGATAGGGGCTGGTCTGATTTGTCTGTTATTGCCAGAGACGAAAGGCAGAAATCTTCCTGATAGTATTGATGAAGTCAAGAGCGGTGATTAAGATTTAGGTTATATGTATGTATGTAAAAACAGTTATAATAACACCAGAAGTCGTATAGCGCCGTAAACTTGTCGCCTTACATGTTAAAAAATTATTACTAAATGCTTCAGGACTGCGTGGACTAATATACAAGGTGTATGGTAAATAAGGCAAGACTTCAGACGCCCCGAATAGATAATTGGCTCACAAATTCAATACGAAAACCAAACTTCCAAATTTAAAGTTTTTAGCCCTTTTGAAGCACTTTTGTATCCCAAGAAAAAAAAAAAAAAAAAAAATTAACAATGAAATATGTACGTGTATGCTAGGTGTGCATCTTGAGAGATTTATTTTAGAAATGCATTTATAATCGCCGTATTGCTTTGAATCAAGAATAAATTTAGTTTGTTATAGCGTACTGAAGGAGTAACAGCATATATTGCAAATTAAAAAAAAATGTAATATACATTAAAATTTTTTGGAATCAATTCAGTTACCGATTCAGAACAAACTACTTTCAGGTCTTGCGTCAATTATGTTACAGCTTGTATATGATGCAGTAGCTAAAGTTGGTGTGAAAGTCTTCCAAAACTTTTAATTGTACGTGCAAGGTAATGCAATTCATCCGATAATATATATAATGTATTTTTAGAACACTTGATGTCACGAAATAAAACTTAAATGAGTTGCTCTGAAAAGAGATTTTAATTTACAACACACAGTCCAATTACGTGAATGTATCATTAAATTTTTATAGAATCTAACTACAAATTAATTAAAGTTACCTGAAAAGAGAAACAACATTTTAAGCTATTATTTCTATCTGGCCCAGTGGGCGGATCGGCTTAAGCTCTTAACCACTGCGCCAAATCGTCCGTCATATTGATCTGATTCATCGAACTAAAAGGAATTACAAATTTCCGTAGTTCGATTGACCGGACTACAGGGAAATAAGAGTGTTCATGGTTCGACTCACCAGACCTAGAGTAAATATAAATACTTAAAACCACACAGAAAACAATAACAATATAAAGTTCTTGGAAAAAATCGCTTCTATATATATATATATATATATATATATATATATATATATATATATATATATATATATAATACCCTAATTCATTATTTCAAGAAGAAGTCGTCCTATCTATGTGATTTCTTGTTTCAAAGGTAATAATCACTTTTCTTATAGAAATTAGAGAAAGAAAACGGATCTTGATTTGACTGCCTCGTTGGTCTAGTGGCAAAGCGCATCGCTTTGTGATTACGAGGTCCTGGGTTCAAATCCTAAGTCGGACAAATGTGGTTTTTCTAACGAAAACTTTCCAGTATGAGTCCGGAGTCGGGAATTGTGCCCGGTTTATAGTAATAAGCTCGACCCCCTATTACATGGGACCTAACATCGTCGAGCAAACGTGGGTGTACTCAGTACACCTACCGATCGAAATTTGGTCCGATTAAAGAATCGGACTCAGATCCGTATTCATAAAAAAAAGGTCCGTCACGCCTATATTCCCCAGCGGGGTTGGCAGAGGTGTACTGAGTACACCAACGTACGAGTCCGGAGTCTGGAATTGTGCCCGGTATATGGCAATAGGCTCGGCCCCTATTACGTAGGACCTAACATCGTCGGCGAAACGTGGGTGTGGGAACTCTTCAATTGGACCAAAAGGAAAAGAAAGTTCACGTGGTGCAGTGTTGGGCATTTTTCAATTGTAGTATTAATCAATTGAAATATCATTTGCAATTAAATTCATTACCCTGACGTACTACAAAAAAATGAGTTTTAGACGTCAAACGCCTCAATCCCTTCCGAGATCATGGGAGCTGTACAGCACTCGAAACTTCGGGCACTTTAAAACCTCAAATAAGCCTCGACGATATCCGAAGTATTTTATAGTAATAATAATAATATCAGCCTATATTGCCCAATGCTGGGCAAAGGCCTTCTCTCACAAATAGTGAGAGAGATTAGGTCATACTCCACTACGCAGACCCAGTGCGGACTGATGGAGACAAGTTTGTGGTTGGGATTAATTCCTGTATCGTGGGTGCGTTTACAAACATTTAAATTCACATACACAAATACCCAGACCGAAACAAATAATTGTGGATCACACAAAGATTTGTCCCGTGCAGGAATCGAACCCGCGACTAATAGACACAGTGGGCGAAGCGGCTTAAGCTCTTAACCACTGCGCTAAATCGTCCGTCGCTTTGCGCAACAGTGGCGTAGGCTGGTTTATAATATATTTGTCCCAAAATCAAGGCCCAACATGGCAACTGTACACATTAATGGTGTCCTCGCCCCGAGGGAGCGGGTCCGTAGGGTTTATATGTGAGCGCCATTCGGACCCGCAGAGGGTCGCGCTGCGGCTGCCTTTATAAAACGATCCCCACGCGATATGTGCCTCTTCATACTGTTTATATCGCACTGTTATTTTTATTATTTGATATTTAATAAATTGTAAAATTATATAATATACTGCCCACCCAAAGGCCTTCTCTCACAAATCGAGGTGAGAGAGATTAGGTCATACTCCACCACGCGGACCCAGTGCGGATTGGTGGAGGCAGGTTTGTGGCCACCTGCTGTTGGAACTTATCAAGCCGCCTTTAAGGCTTCCAACTCGGCTTAACGACTACCGCATTAACTGGTAGCCGGGACCAACGGCTTAACGTGCCTTCCGAAACACGGAGACGCTCGAATAAGAAAATGCCACAAACGGTCACCCATCTCGGGCCAACCGAATCGAAAGCTGTTTAAACTTGGTAATTGGTAAGAACACCGCGGCGGAGGGCGCCCGTGTAGACGGGTTTGGGTCTGTTAAGACCGGAGAGGATGTGCTCCGTGATGCGGTGCACTTGGTGGACGCACGAGTGTTTGGCTCGAAAGCCGAACTGCTCGTCGATAAGGATACCCCTGGACACTACAAAGTCTTTGAGCCGCGCCAGAAGTAGGCGCTCGTAGACCTTAGCCAGGGAGTTGAGCAGACTGATAGGGCGGTAGCTCGCGGGGAGATTACGAGGTTTGCCGGGCTTGGGAATGCCTATGACGTCTGCGTCCTTCCACTTAGCGGGGAAGGTGCAGTTCGTCATGGCGGCGTTAAATATGGCCACTAAGAGGCAGATGAGTTGGGCGGGCAGGCTTTTCAGAACGCGATTCGAAATGCCGTCAGAGCCGGGGGCTTTCTTGATTTTAAGACCCATAATGAGATCTTCGACCTCCTTTTATAGGAGGTAAGGAATCGGCGGGGGGAAGGGATGCCCTGCGCTCGACTTCCCTGTCGACCGCGTCGACGGACTGAGAGCTGGGGGTGCACTGGCTCTCGAGGGAGTCGGCGAGAAGCTCGGCCTTTTCGTCGTCGTCGAAGGCAGGGGGTGCGCCTGAAGGGCGGGACAGCGGAGGCATGCCAGTCGTGGAGTCGGTTTTGAGGCTACGCGCCAGCTGCCAGTAGGCCAGGTGCGATGGCGCGATGCCCTCTAGGAAGTCACCCCACCGTTCCTCCCGGACCTCCGCGACACGACGCTTTACCTCTCGTTGTAAAGCGCGCATCCGGGCCCGATTGGCTTCGGTGGGGTAAGAGTCGTACGCTCGGATTGAGGCATTCTTGGAACGAATGAGATTCCTAACATCGTCCGGCAGTCGAAAGTGGTTGAGGTAGAGATCTTCTGCCTCGACTTGCTTCGACGATCGACTGACAGCCGATCGGATGTGGAGAGGGAGGGATGTGGGAGGGTCGGCATCCGCCAAGGCCGTGCTTAGCGCATGCCAATCCACCACCGTCTTTTTGGGTCGCTGAGGGGCGGAAGGGGGGGAACCGAGTCTCATGACTACAGGACGATGGTCAGAGTCGAGCTCCTGGACTACTTCCAAGGAGTGCAACCGTAAGGTAACACCCTTCAGAAGCGCCATGTCCAGGACGTCGGGTCGGTGGTTGGGATTGTTGGGATAGTGGGTAGGGTGCATAGGTGCGATGACGTCAAAGTCGAGAACGTCGACCAGGTCGTCAAGGCTCCTACCGTTAGGGGAAGTGGTGAGACCATTTCACGCCACGTGCTTACTGTTGAAGTCGCGCGCCAGAATGACGGCGCTTCCCAGATTAAGGAGTGCTTCAAAGTCACTCCTGAGAACGACTTTAGTGGGGGAAAGGTATACGGAGGCGATCACGATGGGCTGGTGCCCCGTGAGAGAGATGCGACAGACCGAGGCTTCGATGTTGGTGAGCGCAGGGGGATCGAGAGGGGTGCCCAAAATCGTGCACTATTTCACTTCTAGTGTATTATCTTTACAATGTCTGTGTATATAATGTTTTTTCATTGTGATATTGTACTGTTGTCATAACTTGTAAGGTAGGTATTAATAAAAGAAGTGTACTTAATGTATTTTATTTTCTTGGGCAAGGGCTTGGGCTAAGGAATAAGAATAACTTAAACTTAAAACCACAGATGGGCTGAATGTAATCAGATTAATGATTAACCAGTCCCGCTTGGGGATTATAGACGTGACGGTGTATTATTGATTAACGATTATAATACACACGCATTTATATACATATACACACACCACACACACGCACACACGCACGCACACGCACGCACACCCACACACACGCATACACACGCACACACACACATTCATAAGCGAGTACGCGTAATTTTTCTTTTATTCAAACAAATTCCTGATTTTTTTAAATTAATTTAGAAGTATTACTGTTACTTAATTTTTCATTTTTCGAGAGGTAGAGATCCTGGTGATCAGTAAAACAGGTTTAAACGCCTACTTCAGACACCAGTCTCAATTAATTATTGTAAATTTTAACATATAGGTATACTGTACATGCTGAGAAAATAAAGTCTTTTATCATTATTATTATAATTACATTTTGTAATTTTCAATGATTACGATTACGCATTTAATCTTAAATCATGATTGATTATTAGAAAATGCAAATTTAATAATTAGACTAATTACATTTTGCCCATCTCTGTTTAAAACGTAGCGTGGCATGCTACCAGCAAGGTCTAAGGATTCAAATCCAGGACCTCGCGGTTGCTGTGCGCATTTTGGGCCAGTAGAACAATGTGGCATATTAATTGATCTATTATTATAGTTACTTAGATACAAAATATTATCAACTTGCGCCTCTCTCCCCTAACGCGTACGGGGACCTGGCAGCAGTCCTCAGATAGTAATTACCGCGCAAACTGTAACAAGAACAAAGGACATAGTCGTAAAGTGCTCCAAAACCAAAAAAAAATTGACCCATGTCATAATTATTTATCTATTTTATTAAAATAATGGCAAATATCCGTGTCTAACGGACAATTTGCAATCTAAAAGTTTACTAAATGTCAACACACACAATATAACCTCATATGTATTAATGGCTACTGAATTAAAACCTCAAAATCTAAAACTTTTTGTGCAATATTGCGATTCCCCCGCTTGTCCGTTTTATAATAAATACCTTAAGAGAATTTATGGGTGATTTGAAATCATACAAGTATTTTTTCATTACATTCATTGGTTCTGGACAAATTCTGTAGGTATGGGCGCCGGCTTTTACAAATTGTTATTAATGAGACTTCAGGAGGGCATAAAACTTTAAAAACATTTTATAAAAACTATTAATAAATAATCCTGTCCCACTGCTGGGCAAAGACATTCTCACACAAATCGAGATGAAGGAAATCAGAAGGCAGTGCGGCGCGGTAAAGGCAAAATCGGGGTTATTTACTGTTGGGATTCATCAAGACTCTCAATCTCTGGCAAAATGTCCCAAAGTCTTTTTCGCACAAAAAGACTTTGGGACATTTTGCCAGAGTATATGGTATAGATGGCACTCTGTTGCGAGCCGTCCAGTCCACTTATGTGGACTGCAAGGCATGCGTACGGGTGGGTGGTAATATGACACCAAGATTTGACGTTAAAATCGGCGTCAAGCAGGGTTGCGTGTTGTCCGCTAGACTGTTTATAATATATCTGGATAAAAGTCTTCAAAGACTGAAAGCGATGAATGAAGGTGTGCAAATGGGTGACCTAGTGGTAAACCATCTACTTTATGCAGATGACGTGGTTTTCATAGCGCCAACAGCCACTGATCTGCAAACACTAGTCAAAGTTATGAAAGAAGACTGCATGAACAATGGCTTACACTTGAATGTAAAGAAAACAAAGATTATGGTTTTTGAAAGGGAAGAAACCAGAACGAATGTAAGGATTGTGGTTGGTAACGATGTGCTCGAGCAAGTGAATGAGTTTGTATATCTTGGATGTGCCTTTAGTAAGGAATGGGAAATACACAGCGGACATAGAGAGAAGAGTGAGTGCAGGGAACAGAGTGAATGGTGCGATGGGAAAGCTACTTAGGAGCCAGCCATAAGGCGCAGCTGGCCATAAATAACGGAGTTCTTGTCCCAACGCTGTTATATGGTAGCGGGAGCTGGGTATGTAAGAAGGAGAATGAAAGTAGGATAAATGCGGTAGAAATGCGAGCTCTGCGGAAGATGTGCGGAGTGAAGCTGACCGACCGCACTAGCAACAGCGTAGTAAGAAAGCGAGAAGGTATGAAAGATAGTATCCGGTGTAAAGATGAGAAAGGGCATGCTCTGTTGGTTCGGGCATATAGAAAGAATTTCAAATGAAAGAATGACAAAACAGATATACAATGTAAAAGTGAAAGGATGCAGGTACCGGGGAAGACCTAGACTATCTTACCACGACTAAATAAACCGAGTCTTATCTGAAAGTCAAGTCAAGAGTCTCCGTAACCGGCGAGCGTGTATGAGACGTACTATGAGAGTAGAGGAAGCCAGAGAGGTATGTAAAGAAAGAACCTGTTGGAACTCTGTACTCTCTACCTACCCCGCAAGGGATCTGGCGTGATGATATAGATAGATAGATAGAACTGGTGGAAATCTGTACTCTCTGCCTACCCCGCAAGGGATCTGGTGTGATGATTATTAGGTGTATTTATATAAATAACTTTTTGTAAGAAAAGAACACAGAATTCAAAAAGCAAAAAATAAATATTTGAAGTTGGTGCCAAGAAATTTATTATTTTATTGCTCTATCTATCTATCTATATCATCACGCCAGCTCCCTCGCGGGGTAGGCAGAGAGTACAGAGTTCTAACAGGTTCTTTCCTTACATACCTCTCTGGCTTCCTCCACTCTCATAGTTCGTCTCATACACACTCGCCGGTTACGGAGACTCTTGACTTGCCCTTCAGCTAAGACACGGTCTATTTGGTCATGGTAAGATAGTCTAGGTCTTCCCCGGTACCTACATCCTTCCACTTTCGCATTGTATATCTGTTTTGTCATTCTTTCTTCTGGCATCCTTTCTATATGCCCGAACCAACGGAGCATACCCTTTCTCATCTTTACACCGATACTATCTTTCATACCTACTCGCTTTCTTACTACGCTGTTGCGAATACGGTCGGTCAGCGTGACTCCGCACATCTTCCGCAGAGATCGCATTTCGACCGCATTTATCCTGCTTTCGTTCTCCTTCTTACATACCCAACTCTCACTGCCATATAACAGCGTTGGGACAAGCACTCCGTTCTGCATGGCCAGCTGCGCCTTTTGGCTTAAGTGCCGGCTCCCAAGTAGCCTTCCCATCGCACCATTCACTCTATTACCTGCATTCACTCTTCTCTCTATATCAGCGGTGTATTTCCCATCCTTACTGAAGGCGCATCCAAGATATACAAACTCATTTACTTGCTCCAGCACATCGTTACCAACCACAATCCTTGCATTCGTTCTGGTTTCTTCCCGTTCAAAAACCATAATTTTGGTTTATTGCTTTATTCTTTTATTGCTTTTTTCTTTTTTTTTAAGCTATTTATAAGGTTGTCATTTTGTTCGTGGTCCGTAATCTATATCGATGATGAAAGCTAAATGTGTCCAGCAGTGAACTGCTACAGGCTGATGATAGTGATGATAATAATATGACTCACTTTGGCGTGGCCCTCAGACCCATATACACTAGGGTCTGGTTCTGGCACTGTCCACGCAAGAATGAATCGTAGTTCCGACAATTCCGAGACAGAAACTCTCCCCCGGATACAGATTCTGCCCAGAATGCCCACGAGCGCCAGTGGCTGCAGAAATCTGAAAAATATACACATCTATAGAAATCTGGAAGAATAGAATGTAAACATAAGAGTTTTTACAAGCCTTAATTCAACTTGACTGCCTCGTTGGTCTAGTAGCAAAGCGCATCGCTTTGTGATAACGAGGTCCTGGGTTCAAATCCTAGGTCGGACAAGTGTAGTTTTTAACTTAAAAACTACTAACTAACGCAAACTTCCCAGTACTTCCCAGAGTCCGGAGTCCCGGTGCCCGGTATATGGCAATAGGCTCGCCCCATATGACATGGGACCTAACACCGTCGGCAAAACGTGGGTATAATCAGTACTCCTCTGCCACCCTCGCTTGGGGAATATAGGCGTGACGGTGTGTTTATTTAACTTGCAATGTTTTTTCTGTCTGTCCTTCCGATTCAAAATTTTGTGATCCATTTTTCAACCACTTGTGGGTATCCTATTAAGTGAAATTTAGCACACGTAAGTAAGGGACAATGCAATATTATGGTGCCACGGAGCTGGTCTGAGGATGGAGTCGGAAGGTGGCCATAGGAACATGTGAACTATACAACGTAACCCCCTCGTGTTTAGGCTTGTTAGATTGATATTGCCAAGAACTATACAACCAAATAGTGTTCAGGATCTGATGATGAAGCCGAAAGGTAGCCAATGGAACCACCCAACTACTCAATATAACCCCGCCGTGTTTGGGCTCGTTGGACTTGTCTTGACGAGTACTTTAACCCGGATATTGTAAATGGTGTGATGAATGAACCGGAGGGAAACCAGCGGAACTACTGAACTAAAAGCAAGATATCTTAGTTATGTTTTTGCAATTGCAATTTTATTTCTTTCTAAAAAGACGTAGCCACTAGGCATAGTACACTAGGCATCATTCCTATTTCTTGGATGCGTTTACAAACACGAAATTTACATACACAAACACAAAGACCAAAACAATTTTTTGTGGGTCACACAAAGGTTTGTCTCTTGCGAGAATCGAACCCGCGACTACTCAATCTAGTGGGCGGAGCGACTCAAGCTTTTAACCACTGGGCCAAGCCGTCCGTCAGCTATAAAAGCTTGTTTTTATAAACACCTTATAAAATTAAAATTATTTTATAACCGTTGTGTTTGAGGCTAGGTTGCTACGCTTTACACTGAATCGAATCGTGACGAGTAAGAATCCTGCACGGGACAATTCTTTGTGTGCCCACAATGATTTGTTTCAGTCTGGGTGTTTGTCTATCTATCTATCTATCTATATCATCACGCCAGCTCCCTCGCGAGATAGGCAGAGAGTACAGAGTTCCAACAGGTTCTTTCCTTACATACCTCTCTGGCTTCCTCTACTCTCATAGTTCGTCTCATACACACTCGCCGGTTACGGAGACTCTTGACTTGCCCTTCAGATAAGACACGGTCTATTTTGTCATGGTAAGATAGTCTAGGTCTTCCCCGGTACCTACATCCTTCCACTTTCGCATTGTATATCTGTTTTGTCCTTCTTTCTTCTGACATTCTTTCTATATGCCCGAACCAACGGAGCATACCCTTGCTGATCTTTACACCGATACTATCTTTCATACCTACTCGCTTTCTTACTACGCTGTTGCTAATACGGTCGGTCAGCGTGACTCCGCAAATCTTCCGCAGAGATCGCATTTCGACCGCATTTATCCTGCTTTCGTTCTCCATTTTACATACCCATCTCTCACTGCCATATAACAGCGTTGGGACAAGCACTCCGTTAGGCATGGCTTTTCTTTCACTAAAGTTTTGGTGGCATTCTTGCATTGCCGGTATATTTCTTTCTTCATCTCTGTCATACTTTCATTTAGATTTAAAGAAGAAACATAGTCCTGTCACGCTTTCTTCTTACTTTCTACAGAGCTTTTTAACTCTGCGTCCCACCATGCATCCACTTTTGCTGTGCTATGCTTCTTTGAGCAGCCACATACTTCTTTCGCTGATTCTACCAAACTATCTTTCAGGTAATTCCAGCATTCATCTATGTTTGAGTCCGGAGAACCCGCTGTCAAAAGCTTGTCCCGGACTCTGTCTTCATACGTTCTCCTCACGCTCTCATCTTGCAACTTTTCAACCTTGATGTTTGTGCTCTCTGGGTGTTTGTGCTTTAAAAAATCCTATTTTTCTAAACTACACGAATACTTAACTCCCTTATTCCTATAGTGTTCCTAGTGTGGTGCCCCAAGGAATTGGAAAAGGTTTTTTAATGAGTGAGCCGTGGGGTGCAGAGTGCCGAATAGGCACTTGGAATGTAAGAGGTGGTATGGAAGATAAGATGCATGAGGTGATTGAGGTGATGAAAGAGAGACACCTGGATGCTCTGTGTGTAACAGAGACTAAGCGGAGGGGCAGTGAAACCTGTGATCTTCCTGATGGAACGATGGCTCTGTGGTCTGGGGTACCGCAGAGCAGTCGTGCCAGCATGGGGGTGGGTATCTTGCTGTCCCGTCGCCTGGCCTCTGGAGTGAGAGATTATGGCCTGTGCGATGCGAGACTTCTCTGGGTCCGTTTTAAACTGGGTGTCACTAGAGTATTTTTGGTCGCAGCATATGCTCCCGTAAGCTCGTCGACACCCCAGGACCTTGAGAAGTTTTGAGATAATGTCAGGGAAGTTCTGGATTTGGCTGAGGCTAACGAAAAGGTGATTTTGTGTGGCGATCTGAACGGATGGGTAGGAACCAGGCGGCAAACTTGCGACGCTGCTCTGGGTCCTTGTGGTGATAAGAGAGTGAACGATGCAGGTAAGCTCATTGTAGATGTTTGTTTGGAAAGGGGTCTCCTTATGTCTAACACGATATTCCAGCACAAGGACATACATTTGTATACGTGGGGAAGGAATGAACAAAAAAGCATGATAGATCTGATCCTGGTTGATAACCGTCTTCGAAGCAAACTACAAGATACGCGTGCGTATAGAGGCCCCACTCTGGAATCAGACCACTATCTCGTAGTTGCGCGGTTTAGTGGTCTGTTCAGGAAGTGGAGGCACTGGCGAGAGCGTATCCCCTTCGGAGACCTTGAAAGATTAAAGGTTGAAAAGTTGCAAGATGAGAGCGTGAGGAGAATGTATGAAGATAGAGTCCGGGACAAGCTTTTGACAGCAGGCTCTTCGGACTCAAATGTAGATGAATGCTGGAATAGCCTGCAAGAGAGTTTGGTGGAATCCGCGAAAGAAGTATGTGGTTGCTCAAAGAAGCATATTACAGCAAAAGGTGATGCATGGTGGGATGCGGAGTTGCAAAGCTCCGTAGAAAGTAAGAAGAAAGCGTGGCAGGACTATGTATCTTCTTTGAACCTGAATGCCAGTATGACAGAGATGAGGAAAGAAATATACCGGCAATGCAAGAATGCCACTAAAACTTTAGTGAAAGAAAAGCGTGAAAGAGCCAGTATGATTGAGGAGGAGAGGCTGGCGAAGAACTTCGAGAACAACACCAAACTCTTTTGGAGCAAGGTGAGAAAGGCTCGAGGTGATTCGTCAGGCTCCAGAATGGAAAAGATAAAATCTAAAGATGGTGACATTCTTGCAGACACACAAGCTGTGCTAAACCGGTGGAGTAAATATTTTGGAGAAATGTATGGAGATGACCCGGATGCTGATGCCGCAGATGTGCCCAAAGGCGAGATTGCGGCACCAGAATCAACGGAGGACATCACTATGGAAGAAGTTGAATGGGCGATAGGAAGTATGAAAAACGGTAAAGCTGCGGGAGTAGACATGATATCTGCCGAGATGATCAAATATGGTGGAACTTGCGTCCGGGACGCTTTCCGGGCCCTTGCAAACCTTTGCTGGAGGACCGGTAGAGTCCCTACAGATTGGCGCCGCGCAGTCATAGTACCCTTGTATAAAGGCAAGGGTTCACAATATGACTGCGCCAATTACAGAGCCATCAGTTTGATCAGCTTGGCAGCCAAAGTGTATGGTAAAATTATTGAACGGAGAATGCGCGTGAAGTCCGATGGAATGTTGTGCGAGGCACAAGGGGGTTTCAGGTCTGGAAGAGGATGTTCGGATCAAGTCTTCTCACTCCGCAACATCGTAGAGAAGCATCTGGCAGTGGGCCGGAAGGTTTTCTGCGGTTTTGTAGATCTGGAGAAGGCATTTGACAGAGTTGTGCGAAAGAGACTTTGGGATATTTTGCCAGAGTATGGTATAGATGGCACTCTGTTGCGAGCCGTCCAGTCCACTTATGTGGACTGCAAGGCATGCCCTGTCACCCTGTCACCCTGGTTTGACGTTAAAATCGGCGTCAAGCAGGGTTGCGTGTTGTCCGCTAGACTGTTTATAATATATCTGGACAAAAGACTTCAAAGACTGAAAGCGATGAATGAAGGTGTACAAATGGGTGACTTAGTGGTAAACCATCTACTTTATGCAGATGACGCGGTTTTAATAGCGCCAACAGCCACTGATCTGCAAACACTAGTCACTGTTATGAAAGACGACTGCATGATCAATGGCTTACACTTGAATGTGAAGAAAACCAAGATTATGGTTTTTGAAAGGGAAGAAACCAGAACGAATGTAAGGATTGTGGTTGGTAACGATGTGCTGGAGCAAGTGAATGAGTTTGTATATCTTGGATGCACCTTCAGTAAGGATGGGAAATACACCGCTGACATAGAGAGAAGAGTGAGTGCAGGGAACAGAGTGAATGGTGCGATGGGAAAGCTACTAGGGAGCCGGCACTTAAGCCATAAGGCGCAGCTGGCCATACATAACGGAGTTCTTGTCCCAACGCTGTTATATGGTAGCGAGAGCTGGGTATGTAAGAAGGAGAATGAAAGTAGGATAAATGCGGTAGAAATGCGAGCTCTGCGGAAGATGTGCGGAGTGAAGCTGACCGACCGCATTAGCAACAGCATAGAAAGACAGCGAGTAGGTATGAAAGATAGTATCGGTGTAAAGATGAGAAAGGGCATGCTCCGTTGGTTCGGGCATATAGAAAGAATGCCAGTGGAAAGAATGACAAAAAAGATATACAATGTGAAAGTGGAAGGATGCAGGTACCGGGGAAAACCTAGACTATCTTACCACGACCAAATAAACCGAGTCTTATCTGATGGAAAAGTCAAGAGTATCCGTAACCGGCGAGCGTGTATGAGACGAACTATGAGAGTCGAGGAAGCCAGTGAAATATGTATGGAAAGAACCTGTTGGAACTTTGTACTCTCTGCCTACCCCGCAAGGGATCTGGCGTGAGGTTATAGATAGATAGATAGATAGAGTTATATATTTATTAAATGTATGGGTACTTGTGTGTACCTAATCCATGAGAATACACAGTAAATGGAGCGGTAAAGGCAGCTACATTAACCATTGTAGCTACATAAAAACAGTCTAAAGAGACTATCTGTAACTTTAAAAAAAACTGTAAATACCGTTAACAGAAAGTGTTTAACAAAAGTTTTTTTGTAAATTAGCATTTACAAAAAAACTTTTGTAGTGCCAATCGATCTCTCTCTCTCTCTCTCTCTCTCTGTTTCTTAAAAAAACTGCGCCAATAGACGTCGTTCAACGCTTTTTAAAAGCGTTGAACGACGTCTAATGGCGCACAAAAATAAAAGGAGTGTGAAAGGTATTTTAGTTTACCTTCAGTAGTCAGTGGAATTGTAGCAGAAATACACCCCGGTTGCTTAGCCTGCCCACCGTTGGGCCAGAAGTCGGCGTGGCTGATGTTGGCCGGGGCACCGAATCCTCCACCGTCCGTGTGCACCACGTCAACAAACAGTGCGTCAGCTGGAGCGATAGGTTGAGCCACGATTGGCAGCAGGGACGTGTAGAAGCCAGGATATGCTGGGTCTAAACCTGTTAACCTGGGGAAGGTGAATCATGCTCAAAGGTATGCTACGTTAGTTTGGGCATATGAAAAGAATGTCAGAAGAAAGAATGACAAAACAGATTTATAATGCGAACGTGGAAGGATGTAAGCACCGGGGAAGACCTAGACTATCTTACCATGACCCAATAGACCGTGTTTTATCTGAAAAGCAAGTCAAGAGTCTCCGTAACCGGCCAGCGTGTATGACACGAGGTATGAGAGTGGATGAAGCCAGAGAGGAATGTGATGAAAGAACCAGTTGGAACTCTGTGTTCTCTGCCTATCCCGCAAGGGATCTGGCGTGATGATATAGATAGGAGGGTCATGATTAAAAGGTGGTGCTTATAATCAGCCGGAAGACGTCCACTCCAGGACTTAGACATCTCCCAGAGTACTCCACGACAACTGGCTTTGCTCTATACGCATCCACTTAAACCTGCGACTATAAGGGGCTACCGCGAAAAAAAACCTGTTTTTGTACTCCATACACTTCAAGTAGTGTACGGATTAGAGACTTAATATTTCAAAATATGATTTTTGACTGTATATTTCTAATCTGGTAAAAGGAAAACACGACTAAACGATTCTCGATAGAAAAAAAAGTCGTCTGTATTGTTTTACATTTTCCGATTCCAACGCGAAATGCTGAAGAACTAATCAACAGAGTTTAGTTAATAACATAGCAAATAATTGTAGCAAAGTTCTTCTAAAGCAGATTTTAATTTCATAGTTTTCCGTTTTGAAAATGATAAAATTTGTTTTAGCACATACCTCGCGCACGCTAAATATGTGAAGAACGGTTTAGCGCAGTGGTTAAGAGCTTAAGCCTGTGTCTTATAGTCGCGGGTTCGATTCCCGCATGGGACTAATCTTTATGTGATCCACAGTTATTTGTTCCGGTCTGGGTATTTGTGTATGTGAATGTTCATGTTTGTAAACACACTATTCTCGTCCCTTATTATTCTTTTGTAAAGTAATGGCATCACAGTCACACTCTCGGTCGATAAATGATCAATCGCAGTAGCTCTTAACCATCTTATAGGGGGCCTGCCTACTCCACATCTTTCGTAGTCACTACAACCGCAATAAATCCACCTGTGTAATTGAGTGCAAGAAGAATAAAAAACGAAGTGGAAGAAGCCAGAGAGGTATGTTAGGAAAGAACTGTTGGAACTCTCTACTTTCTGCCTACCCCACAAGGGATCTGGCGTGCTGATATAGAAGAATAAAAAAAAAAATTAATGAGTGTGCCTCGGTCACTGCCATTTACAAATATTAAATAATTTATTTGTATAAACCCTGCCGGGGCACTTACAGTCAGATTAAAAACTAACAAAAATGTATACGTTACATTGAAAAGCTTAGCACCAAAATTTGATGTTAGCGTGACGCTAGGCAGTCGTGCTGTCACTTTCATGTTTATTTGGTAAATTTGTAGGATGACAAGGACGGCATATGAACTCGCTAGCGTCAAGCTAACGTCAATATTTTCATGCTAAGTTGTCAGTTTACAATATCGTTAGATTTGTTATAAGTGACAGTTCTTACGATTTTTCGGTGAAAGATACACACGTTTACATATACCTTGGAATCTTATATCCCTTAGCTTTCAAGTATCTGGCAGCCACAGCCAGCAGGTGCGAACCCATGGAGTGTCCGATGAAGTGGATGCTGTCCAGCGGGACCCCGCCCCGCAGCAGCTTGTACACTGCCCTGCCCACGGTCCTGCCCGCCTGGAGGCAAAGATAAATACAACATACATACACTTATGCCTATATCCCACAGAAGCGACTCCAGTCCAATAGCCTGGGGCGTAAAAATACGGCCTAACAAGTGTCTCCCGCCATCTGGCGGTGGATCTGCTCCCACACGCATATCGCACCTCAATAGACCCCTAAAACCACAAGGAGCGGGGGCCCTGAACGAGAAAAGGACGGTGAAGTGATGTGGCCCACGTCTCTGGGAGCAAAGCCTGCGTGCAAGCTCTTAGGAGTGTGGCATGGAGGGACACCGGTGCATTCCTCGCGGCGATCTCGGAACTTCTCCGAAGTGTCGATACCGATCTCCATTGGATTTAAGTCAGTAGGAGCACGACATTCCTCGCGAAGTATCTTCGTGGCATGCAGAAATCCTATATAGAATCTTTCGCTCGCGGAAGAGGTAGAAATTATACTGACATCTTTCGCTTCATCGACATTAATATATCTCCTTATGCATTTCCCTTGATTAGAGAGCAACTTGACCCTTTTCAAAGACTCCTCGTTGGTCTAGTGGCGCATAATGCGCACGAAGATCTGGGTTCACATATGATTTGACAGTTCTATCGAAAACTTCTCAGTAACAAACCGGAATCTCGTATTCTGCCGCGAATAATGGCAATATGATCACTCGTTTTTACATTAGAATCTAGCATCGTCGCATCGACACAATACACCTTCCCCGCTCGGAGAAAAATAGGCGTGGCGGTGTTAATTTTTTAGACTGTAGACTTACAACTGGGAAGCTCCTGGCGATAGTGAGGTAGTCTCCGAAAGCCAGGTTAGCCCAGTCCAGCAACAGGATGTTATGCGCACGTGCAGATATATAGGCGTTCACTATGGTTGACACGCTCTCGTCTGCTGACAGCTCTACGTATCTGAAATATGATTGGTATCTATTCTATATCTATACCATCATGCCAGATCCCTTTCGTGGTAGGTAGAGTATAAAGTTCCAAAAAATTATTTCCTTACAGCCCTCTCTGGTTTCTTCCACTCTCATAGATTGTTTCATACACGCGAGCCGCTTACGGAAAGTCTTGATTTTTCCATCAGAATAAAAGGTCTATTTGTACATGGTCAGCTGCTCTATTTGGGAAATACATAGACATAATACCAATAACAATGGTTTATTATTACATCAATGAATAATAATAGAAAAACCAAATGATTAGGGGTCCAAAATCTGGTATTCCATAATTTAATATTCTGATGAAATATCATTGGCAAAAGGTGAGTGTACACAGTACATCTGTACCAGAATCTCCCCAGGAGAGGCTGTCCAATGGCACTGAAATTTTTTAGGATAGAACCGTGAAGATAAAATTTAAGTATTTGCAGGTGTAAGTATGTGTGTATTTATCTTCAACTTACCCATGGGCATACAAATGCGTTGGTTTCTGAAGGTCGAATCTGGGATCAGCTAACAAGTTCTTGATAGATTTGATGTTGTAAGAAGTCGGTGATGAGAAATTTGTCCTGTAACCATACACATTTTTAAGATTCTCCCACTTTCACTGTTAAGTAACCACTTAACACAGAATTGTTTGCCTTCGTTAAGATAACCATCTTAACGAAGGCAAACAATTCTGTATTAGATAGAAACCCCGATTTATACAGGTGACACGGAAAGTGGGTATCATTCCCAAAGCACTTGCATTTATACTCCAATCAACGATTTACGCTGTTAGTCGAGGTGTCTTTACAGCTTCAACAGGCAAGAGGGTGAGCCAGAGAAGGGCAAGGAGGCAACTAGCTCAAGGACGCCTCGAGGAGGAACGGCCCCGGCATGGGCAATCGCTATGGGGGAGGGCGTATACTAGGCACTGGCCGGCGGGCAAAGAATTCTTCGACCTCGCGCGCGAGGTTGGTGTGTGTCCTGTGTGCGGTATCTGTATTCGAAAACAGAGAAGTAAAGGCATCGGGACGGTCGGTGAGAAAATGTCGCGGGCGGCAGTAGCGGCTAATAGGAGGAGAGTCGGGAGCGTAATCGGCGGCGGCTACGATTAGGAAGTTCTAATGTTTGAACGCGTTCGCGAAGTAGCGAGTTGTCGCTTTTTTTAATATAGGCGCGACTAAGTTCGAGACCGAGATCGGAATGGTTATCGACATTCCCTATGTACCGCGGGGCACCGACCGCGGAGTAATCGGAATAGAGTAAGGGCATCGGGAGGATAGCTATTAAATTGTACTGGGACGGTATATTTTGTCTTTTTAATACTAACTACTCCACAAAGCTCTACAAAAAAAACGCTTAAGCACTCTTACGTGTAATGACGTATTATCATGTTGTCTACGGTAGGTGTTCTGCCGGGCGGTCCTGAAACACACCAAAGGTCAAAATGAGTAAGATCAATACTGAGAGTTAGACTATATTCAGAGACGGTTCTGTATAATTTTATTCTTGATCAGAGATAGTTGTGACTGTTTAATCTTATTATACGGGGTCCAACTTTGGACCCATTTTGGAGAAGGCAGGTTTATGACCACTTACTGTTGTAACTTATCAAACCATGCAATAAGCTTCCAATTAGGTTTATCTTCACCTTTCCGCGGACCCCGTGCGGATTGGTGGATACAGATTTGTGGCCACCTGTTGTTGAAACTTATTAAACCACGTAAAAGGCTTCCAGTTAGGTCTCAAACTGAGAAGGTTTAGGCCATAGTTCATCACGCTGGCCCAGTGCGGGTTGGCGAACTTCACACAGCTTCGAGAAACTTAGGCATGCAGGTTTCCTCACGATGTTTTCCTTCACCGTTGAAGCAAGTGATCATTAATTTTTAATACGCACATGCTTTCGAAAAGACAAGAGGTGCGTGCCTGGGTTTGAACCCGAGACCTCCGACTTTGCAGTCCTACGGTCTAACCAGCCTAGTGGTATCACTGCTGCGAAGTAAGTAGACTTTCAAAAAAAGAAATGTCGCTTCGCAGAAGGTCACCCATCTCAGACAGACCGCGCCAAAGACAGCTTATCCTTGGTGATCGCTACTAAGACCGTAATGCTGTGGAGCTCTAGAGCGATGTATTTAGTTTTAAATTAACAAATTATACTTACTAACAAACAATCCACGAATGATAGGGTCAAAACTGTTTGCATTTAGCGGGAATGACGGTGGTCGCTGGCTCTCGCACGTCGGTAGCACTAAACGAAGGAAACAACTATTATAAATATATCAGGCGCCAAAATTTAGCGCCAGACGAATATTTAGGTAATAATGACATAAGTAAAAAATTTGATCATTTGAATAAAAACTTTAATTTCGATAGCAAAAAACATAATTTCGCCTGCTCCTGTTTTTTTTTGTAATGCCACTACTAGATTCGGGGGTGACCCTATTGCCATTGTACCTGACGCAATGCAAAACTCCGGGCTGATATTGGATTTTTTTCCATCAAAAAAT
This sequence comes from Phalera bucephala, assembly GCA_905147815.2. Lineage (NCBI taxonomy): Eukaryota > Metazoa > Arthropoda > Insecta > Lepidoptera > Notodontidae > Phalera > Phalera bucephala. The sequence continues at coordinate 1,652,216 of LR990627.1, forward strand.
TACACTTTGCCGTGGCATAGTGTAATTTTTCCTAAGTCGTGACTTAGGATATGAACTCAGAACCTCAGGATCGCTAAGCAATATTCGCTACTACTGGTGTCTACCAGTAGTAGCGAATAATATTTACTTGCAATATAGGTAATAATATTTACTTTTACTTAATTTTTACAACCAGAACCAAGTCAGAACTGTTTCTATGTCAAAAATATTGAAATGGCGACTCTTAGAAAACCTTAATACCCACGGTATAATGCAACAAGGATCTTTTAGCACGTGGTTAAATCGGAAGTAACGCAATCATCAAGTGAAATGTCATCTCATGACAGTTCACTGAGTTGCCGTTTGCTATGAAATTTACCCAAATTCTTTTTTTTTTGATTAGAAGGAATGTTTTGAAAAAAAGTAATTTTTTTATTTTGTTCTATAATTCTGTATAATTTAATTTGGTTTATTGCGTCTACATGTTGCATCTTTATTGAGTTCGATGAGTAAGAGCGTCAACTCTCTCGAGTTAGTTACACCGTGGGGACACTTCTGTTATAATATTTCCTTATCTTGTCCGGTAAAGCTGTAAAGGCCCCGCGGCCAACATCGTAGATCATTCACACACACATATACACAATTAAAATATTTCCCTGGAAGTAATCAAATTTTACTACATGGAATCCCTAATTTTACACCAACAAATCCAAGTGCCAAAAGATCGTTGTCGCACTATACCTTTTTTATTATCAACTTATTTATTTATTTATTTATTTGATTCTTTGTACACATACACAAATTGTTACAAATTGTTACAAGAAAAATTAACGTACAACTTAGTTTCTCGAACTGATTGTTTGTTTCTTCAACGAAACTTAGTTTCTCAAACTGATATCAGTTTACTATAATATCTTACTTACATAAATTATTGTAATAATACCCGTTACATAGCAGTTGGCCGTGACTTTAGCTGCAAAGTCATTTAAAAGATACTTATCGACCTTACGATGTTGCTTTAAGGACAGATTTAATTTGCACCGATAAATAAAACCTTAACAACTTACACTAATAAGTACTTGTTTCTGCCCGCAACTTTGGATGTTTGTTACTCAATTACGCAAAAACGGTTGAACGGTTTTAGATGAAATTTTGCACGCATGTAGTCTACTATCTGGATTAACACATAGGGACACTTTATCTCGGAAATATTTAAGTTCCTGTCTAAGCGCGGATGAAGTCAAGGGCAGGAACTAGTTTATAAAATTAGTAGGATAAGTAGGATAAAATTGTAACTAGACAGGGTCCGTCTGTATATCATTATAATGATGATGATGATGTGATCCAGACCAATTTCGGCCACAGGGACTGCATGAACTCCAATTTTATGAATTGCAAAGCATTTGAGGTGGAATTGGTCCAACATGTGAATTTGCCGGCGGTACACAGTCCAAGTTTCAGCAGAATAAAGAATGTTAGGCAGCACAACTGCGATCTTTGTAGCTAGTTTTAAATCATGGAAACAGAAGACTTTGGAATCCAACTTACCGAATGCTTCTGGCAAAAACAACTTCCTCACGTGACAGTGGGTCATCTAGCTTTGTTAGAGTGGAGAGTTGAGGAATCGCTTGAACGTGTTTTAAGTCAGCAAACGGGTCCACAATCAGCTGAGTGTTGAAGTGTTCCGCTCATTGCCTTAGCACTTCCTCCTTACTCTTATTCTTAGAATTCCCTCACTTCTAGCTTGAGAGGCACTTTTGCAAGACAGGTCGTTGCTATAAACTTTCGAACCTTGCCGTAAAATTCCCTAAGCTGATTTGTGCCAATGAGCCACTGCATATGACGAGTTTTGTCTTGCCACTACTTATCTTTTGTCTCCCGAGATAGTCTCCGTAGCTTGGAGCTACGAGTCGCTTTGTTTAATCTCCGGATTGTCTCTACGTTGGTTTCTTTTACTATACTGCGGAATAAGTTGTTGATGACTATTCATAGCTTCCATTAAAACACTATCATTCTTATCAAACCATTCCTCGTTCTTACGGACTTTTTACCCAAGGTACTTATGGCTATATCTAGAGTATAAGAAGACAGATGCCCTCCGCTAGCCTCAATATCTTCGATCACCTTATCTCTAGACAGGAGCACAGTAGTCAGAGGTTTAATATATTTTTCTCTAGTCTCAAGATCTTGGAGCCTGTCCACGTTTAAACATGCAGGCTTTGTTCTGTCGGATCTACTGGGACGTTGGAGGCGGAGATGTAGTTTAGTAACCATAAGTATATGATCAGTCCAGCAATGTGCCACCACGCATGACGCGCGAGTTAGAACAGGAGAAACTTCTTTTTGCCGTACGATATCGTAATCAAAGAGATGCCAGTACTTGGGTGCATCCAGGTATTCTTGTGCTTAGCGGAAAGTCTAAACATTGTGTTCGTAAACGCTAAATGAAACTGAGCACAGAAGCTGAGCAGCAGTTTTCCGTTATTGTTCATGCTTCTCAGACCATGTCTGCCCAATATTTTAGGTAAAGCATCATAATCTTGCCCTACTCTGTCATTAAAGTCCCCTAGCAAAAGGATTTGCTCACAGGAACGAAAGCTTTCGACCCATTGTGTCAGCTCCTCCTAAAACTGATCCGTAATGGCCTTGTCCAGCGTGGGAGAATATACACTGATGGCATTCAGGTAGTTGCTATTATCCAGAAGGCGCAGTGTAGTAACGCAGTCCGATATATGCACTGAATACTCCTTTAACTGCTTTACAAGCTTATTTATGATCGAGAATCCTACAACTGACCGTCGTGGTTCAGAGGAAGCGAGTCCTTTGCAGAAGAAAGTATACCCACCGCTGTGTTCCACTAGCTCCCCTTTATCGGCAAGGTGTGTTTCGCTGGGAGCAGCCACATACACATTATAGCGAAGAAATTCCCGAGCCACAACGCCGGTCTTCCGTCCAGGACAGGCATTGTCATCACGATCAATGAATGTTCGCACGTTCCATCACCGAAAGTCCTATCGGATGTTTTGGTAATGTTATTCTTGTTACGTCGACCACGAATTAGCCGCGGTTACTACCATCCCTATACGTTGGGGTGAGATTTTTTAGGGCACCTATTCTAGCCACGTCCAAGGCTGTTTCAGGAGAGCAGTGCCATTCCTAAATAGAGGTGCTCTGCCACTCCAGATACTACCGACCCCTCTCTGTCTCCCCAGTGCAAAGCGAAAGCAACCACGATGTTCTAAGAACACCCCCAGAGCTGCCCATGTGCAAACCTGGTCTGCATCGAACCGATGCAGTAATTCTCTACCTTAGTCCATTGCCACGGGACTTTATGTCAATCGGAGTCCAATATTCTGAAGCAGCTATCTGCGCATAAATATTTTTAGTGCATATGCGGGCGTACACGCCCTCTTTTGTCCTCACTCCCCATAACCGAAAGGAACGGAGTCTGTTACAATTGGCAGGTAATTCAGATGCAGTATCTAGCCGGCAGTCACTTCTGACCTCAACTGCCGCCCTAGGCCATCAACGTTACCATGCAAACTCGCCGAATTTGCCAGTATCCTGTGCCTATCAGCGTGGCCTGCCTTCTCCGCCGAGTTAGACTTCATGCTCAATGCAGTAGGTATCCGCGTGAATAATCTGTCCATCCACAGACGTTTTCAGGCTCCCATCACCGGGTTTGGTCCACGAGCCGACGTGGTTTGCTGGGATGTCGCCCTTGTGTGCATAACAGCTACTTGGAGCCACCGGTGAGTTTGTAGAATGTCTGCCAGTAGGGAACCTCATCCTTTACGGGTCGGTAGGCGAATTTTAGAGACACCACTACACCCTACATCTGTAACGCCAGAGCCCTTAAACACGATCCACAGCTTACCTTTCTGCGAACTTTTTGTCGATTTCTCTCTCCATCACTTTTCAACTTTAAGCTTAAGACAACGACGATAAGAAGTCAATCGTCCTAACTTTATTATTATTAGAACTCAGACATCCTATCGTCCTTGTCTTAAGCTTGAAGTTAGAAAGCGATGGAGAGAGAAATCGGACACCCGACAAAAAGTCCGGAAAGAAGGTTGTGGATCGTGATTTATTCGCTACTAGCGACCGGCCCCGGATTCGTAAGGGTAGATTATACACATAAACCTTCCTCTTGAATCATTCCGTCCATTGGTGAAAACCGTATGGAAATCCGTTAGGTAGTTATTGAGTATAACGCGTTCAGACAGACAGACAGCGACGGGGGCCTTTGTTTTATAATATGTTGTAATAGTGATGTATAAACGCGACGCGTTATGATATCTTCGTAAAATGATCGTACAATAGTTATTCTGTATGCCACTAAACTACCATTAAACCATCATTTTAAGAAGTTTTCCTAACTGGTTGCGTTACATGTTTAAATTAACTCGCCGGTCACCATACTTTTGACTTACTTTTGGGAAAGGAAGCAAAACGAACCCTGCAGGTACAAAGGTCCACCGTCATCATTTGAAAACTATTAACAATCTGAATTGTTTACGTAAACGATATTTCGTCAAGCCCCCGCTCTCAGTCAGTGTCCCCAATAAAGGTGTGCGCTTTTTTAAGGAAAAAAAGTTTTGTTTTTAGGCGTGTTAATATAATATTAACAATTTTCAATTGTATTCTTGCGGTGCATGTATGCAAATTGTCTTTCGACAGATGTAATACATAACTGCGAAGAAGCTAGGGCTACTCGTAACAACAAAAAAAGTCAGAATATTGTTGTTGGTACGTAAAAGGCAAAACGGACCAGATTTCATGGAACAGCTGACTATGGTGTTGAATCAAAATTACCAAGGATAGGTAAAACATGAAGGAAAATTAACATAGCAATCTAAAAGGAAGAAACAAAAACGATCTAAAAAATTACATTTTCATTCATCGCCGACGATGTTGAGTGTTTCACTGCTCTAATTCGTTTTCAAAAACAAACGAATGGTAGATACCAAGTTGCTAGTGGCGTTAGTGCCCTTCTTGCCTTTGTGTTTATACTCGATGCCATTGCGGTGACATAGATGACGACGATAATACAGTATTCTTTTGTAACTTATATCCAGATTGTTTTTTGTTTTAGTTTTGCCTTCATGTGTGGTCCGTTTCCGCGGCATGTTCTCACCGACCCTCCCGATGCCCTTACATCCCTTCTTTCGGATACAGATACCGTACACAGGATCAGACCCCGCCCTCGCCAGCGAGGTCGAAGAATCCCTTGCCCGCCGGCCGGTTCAGAGCACCACGACGAAACACCTAGTATACGCCCTCCCCCATAGCGACTGTCCAAGCCGACGCCGTTCCTCCTTGAGGCGCCCTAGAGCTAGTTGCCCCCTTGCCCTTCTGGCTCGAGCGTCATAGTTGCACGCTATGAAGGTAACGGTCTAAAACTAGTGGTTTTTGAAATTCATATAATATCTTCATTGTGCGTGACCTTATCAACGACGTTATCTATGGATTTCGTAGAGTATAAAATTATGCTTTGATTCTATCTTATAAAAATTAAATAACACTAATAGTTTTTATTCTTCGAATGTTTTCTCTTAAGTAGGATCAATTTTTTTAGTCCTTTTTTAGTCTTATTTATCAAGAAACAATAAAGTTTTTTTTTGTCTGCCGAGTCTTATAGATCCGGTATGAATCTACGCTTATTCGTAATTATGATTTAAGTATATAACTATTTAATCTAGTGGCGCATGATGTGGCTGGCAATCACGGTGCTGTTTGAATCCTACGTCGTACAGGGTAAGGGTGTTTCTATCAGTACAAATTCGCGGTAGCAGTCCGGAGTCTAAAATTCTTCCCAAGCACTAAGCTCGCTTCTATTAGGACATGGCATCGTCGACGAAATGTGGGTGAACTTTTGCTACCGCCGGTTGGGGGTGTAAGCGCGCCCGTCTTACAACTAATCGTGTACAGTCACATGTATCTTAAAAACAACAGACACAAGTCAACATTGAAAAAGAACCAAAAAACGTCAACATTGAAAAAGAACCAAAAAACGTCAACATTATTAAATGTTTAACCCACCACAAATAATGAGGACGTCCTTAGATACATACCAATGTATCTTAAAACACCAAAGTCCACCAATAAAATTATTTATAAACCAAAAAAGCACTAACAAATGTTTATATTTCAAAATTTTCAACAGACTTTAAAAAAAGGGGAGTGTTCTAATTCGTCTGAATGTATTTTAAATGTATCTACCACTGGATCGAAATGCGGGAAAGATCTGGTGCCTCCACTGAGAAGATCTGGCGAAAAAAGGGCTAATATAAAAGTTTAAAAATGGCCACTCACCACTAAATACTAGCGCAAAATTATAAATCCAATTCATTTTAAACGATCACAAGTTAATCAACACTTAAAGGCACTTGCACTAAAGGCGTCGACAGAGAGACTGACCAGGCGGTGGAGCGTCGATACCACGAGTACACACACTACTATACATTTTTGTTTTGTTTTTTTTTGCATACAAAACCCAATGTGAATCCATTATAACGTTTCTTCCGCTGGACTTTTTAAGGCCAAGGGTCTGTATTAAAATGTAAATTTGAGAAACACTTCAAAGAACATTTTGCTCATTAAAATTAAAAGGTCTATAAGAAAAAAACCTGTTGGCACTCTGTACACCCTTTTGTATCAATATTGCCTCTTCTGGGGAAGGCAAAGGGATCTAGCCCATATAGCCTAGTGATAAGTGGTATTCTTTATAGCTACGATGAATATATGAGAACGATAATAATGAAATTGGTCTGGTGGCAAAGCGTATCGCTTTGTGATCACGAGGTCGTGGGTTCAAATCCTAGGTCGGACAAATGTAGTTTTTCTAACGAAAAATTCCCAGTATGACTCCGGAGTCTGGAATTGTGCCCGGTATATGGCAATAGGCTCGCCCCCTATTACATGGGACCTAACATCGTCGGCGAAACGTGGGTGTACTCAGCATACCTATATAGGCGTGACGGTGATAATAATGCAATTCTTAAATTCCCCACCCTGGGTGGAAAAGCGATGGATACTTTACAAACGGCCGTTTTGAGAGCAGACGAAATGCACGCTTTAGCACTTTATTAAAATTACCTTCACTCATGCACATATAAGAATACATAATAGTTAATATTCCACCAACATTACACATTATTATTCGAAATAATACAAGTTAGGGAAATTCAAACAAATTGACGACATCACTCTTCAACTTCCCGCCAAAAAACCCTTCGTACTCTCTGCGTACTCTCTGCGTACTCTCCAAGGGATCTGACGAGATTATACGGACAGATAGATTAATAACGATTTAGCGCAGTGGTTAAGAGCTTAAGCCGCTCCGCCCACTGTGTCTAATAGTCGCGGGTTCGATTCCCGCACGGGACAAATCTTTGTGTGATCCACAATTATTTGTTTCGGTCTGGGTATTTGTGTGTGTGAACTTTCATGTTTGTAAACGCACCCACGACACAGGAATAAATCCTAGTGTGGGGCTACGTTTTTAAAAAAAAAAAAAAAAATAACAAAATAGAGGGTAGGAGTGATGGCTGTGCAAGCGTTTTGGGATCAGAATGATCCTAGCGTAGTAAAGAATAGGTGAAAATAAAACTAGAAAGTTTGGTGGAAGCTTGTGGAAGCTTTTTATATACGACCAACGGTTCACTAGAAAAACGATGCCAGAGTTTTTTTTATTAAAACGTAGCCCCACAGTAGAAATTATTCAAGTATTGTGGATGCGTTTACAAACACGAAATTCACATACACGGACACCCAGACCGAAACAAACATTTGTGAGTCACACAAAGATTTGTCTCATGCGGGAAGCGAACCCACGACTTAAGTTTTAAGCGGTTAAGTTCTTAACCGCTGCACCAAGCCGAACGTCATAATTATTGAGACTGTTCTCAGATCCCAAAACTAATATGGGGTAAGCAGTTTAAGGACACCCCGACATAACAGTCATAGGTTAGAATATCTCACACTTTAGTGGTATTTTTAGACTATACAAGGTCCTCTCCTACTTTACCGCACCGCACTGGATCGGCGTGGTCGAGTATGACCTCTCTCACCTCTACAAGAGAAGATCTTTGACTAATAGGGTATAGGCATGTCGATTTAAAAGCGATTAATCGAGAAATCGATTTTTACAAGGTAAAGAATATATTTTTTAGATCGATCTGAACCACTGGTTCGATTCAGTAGAGCGATTCCGACACGTTTATTGTTAAAAATACTACGTACTTAACTAAAAAATCATTCAATTACAATTGTGCCAAAAGTCGGCAATTGTTTGAACTAATATCTACGACTATGGAAAACCATAAGAATTATTAATAGGTACCGTAAGAATTGGAAAGCATTGAATTATTAGATTAAAAACTGTCAAAACTAACAATTATAATGTCAATGATCAAAAAAAGCGTAATAGATTTGATCCTGGTAGATAACGGCTCAGAAGCAAACTTCAAGAGACGCGTGCGTACAGAGGCCCCCGCCTTGAATCAGACCACTATCTCGTAGTTGCGCGGTTTAGTGGATTGTTCAGGAAGTGAAGGCACTGGCGAGAATGTATCCCCTTCGAAGACCTTGAAAGAACGCAGTTCTGGTTGTGCCTCGGCCGCGCTCGGTCGTTTTCTCTGCGCAGCCCGTCCGCTCGCTATCTGTCGTGCATAATTACTTACGATTACTTGCGTGGTTGGTCTTGCCTGCGCTTGCGTGACTGCGTCCATTGCATCTGCTCGGCATTTGTAATTGGCGCATTGCGTTTGGCTCGCGCATAACCAACTTCGCGAGTTGCTAGTCAGACGGCCGTTATAACGGCGGTCGGCCTTCCCGCGATTTCTAACGGTTTCGTTTCGTGTGCCTACGTGGTTCGGTTCGCGGTGCTTACGTGCTTGAGTGTCTGTGCAGTGACGTGTCTTCATCCGCTCGTGTGTATGCAGGTACGTCTTTGCCTATTCACGTTAGTACGTTTGCTCTGTGTACCTAATTACGTGGGTTGCTAGGCAGCCGCGTCGTTCTAACGACGCGGCCGGCCCTCCCGCGGTTTTCCTAACGGTTATTTTTCATAACAGTTTTTTTTAACTTCGATTCTTTATAGTGTTGTATTGTAAATCCACGTCTTTTGTCCGTTGGTGGTAAGTCCGGTGGGCGCCTAGTGGTGTCGTAGCCGGGCTTAAGCGGGACCCGAGCGCTCGCCTCCCTCCTTCAGAGGGCGGCCATCTCGGAAGGGCTTGAGCTCTGGCCTGGGGGTTTCCCTGGTCAGGGCTCTTTATTTCCCCGGAGCAGTTAGGGTTTGGTGCCGCCCGTTCGCCCTTAAGGCAAAGGGCACACCGCGTCCCCCGGTAGTGCCACCCCCCCGCCGCCACCCGGTGGGGGGATCTGGGTATCGTTCACGCCCGGGTCTTAGGGCCCCTTTCTAGTCCACGCGCCCTGCCATTTCCCCTATGGAAATGGCTGACGACTTGCCTCCCGATTTTGTCCGGGACCTTGGGAGGTATATCGTGCTGCATTGCCCGGACATGGTCCGGGAATTCAGGGCGACATACCCGCCCGCCTCGCCCGACGCATCGCCCGCGCGCGCGTCGCCCCCCGCCCCCGCGCACCCCGCGCCTTCTGCGCGCCCCGCGACTCCGTTCGCCGCGCCGAGAACGGATCTAGTTGCGCCGCCCCAGACCCCCGCCGACCGCCCCGTCTCGCCATGCGGGTCCGAGCCTCTCTCGGACTCGGACATGGAGGTCGAGCGCGCGTCCGCGAGACGCGCCGCCCCCGCCCGGTCCCCGTCCCCGTCGTTGTCCTCGGAGGACGACTTCATTCCCATTTCGAATGGGAAGCGGGCGCGTAAACCGCGCGACTCGCCACCTCCCAAGATCCAGAAGGCCGGAAACGTCTCCGGTTCTCCCGCCCCTCCGGCCCCTCCGGCCCCCGGCCGTCTCCCAACGCGGCCGCGAGGGCCTCCCCCCTCGCGCGCCCCGCACGTCCGAACATCACTCCCCCGCCGCTTGTCATTCAGGACAAGAGCGCCTGGGAGCGCATCTCTAAGGCGATCTACAATCGCCAAATTAATTACACGCACGCGCGTTCCACCGCGCAAGGCATAGCCGTCAAAGTAGCGTCCTCGGACGACCACCGACGGCTATCGGCGTTCCTGCGATCGAACAAGATCGCATATCACACGTACACCCTGGAGGAGGAAAGGGAGCTCAGGGTAGTAATCCGCGGTGTCCCTAGGGAGCTGGACACCGCCGTCATTAAAGCCGACCTCCAGTCCCAGGACCTTCCTGTGCGCCAGGTGCACAGAATGGTCAATGGGCGCTCCAAGGAGGCCAACGACATGGTGCTGGTCATCCTCGACCGCACCGAGTCCGGCCTAGGGTCTTCGACCTAAAGGCCGTGTGCCACATTTCTGGCCTCTCCGTGGAGGCCCCCCACAAACGTGGCACGCCCGGGCAGTGCCACAACTGCCAGCTATACGGGCACTCTGCCCGTAATTGTCACGCGCGCCCTCGATGCGTGAAGTGCATCGGGGACCACGCGACGTCCCAGTGCGCCCGTTCGAAGGAGACGGCGGGCGAGCCCTCCAGCTGCGTCCTCTGCGGCACCAAGGGGCACACCGCGAACTATCGCGGTTGCCCCAAGGCCCCGAAGGGGAAGCGCGGCCGGGCGAGGCGCGGCGGCCGCCGCCGCCCCCGCGCGGTTGCCCCCCCCCCTCTGCGCCCTCAGCGCAACACCTCCCCGCACCCTCAGCGCACCCCCGTCCGGTGCCTTCAGCGCCAGCGACCACAGCTCCCCGCGCTCCCGCGCCACAGAAGCTGACCCCCCCTCCCCCGCCGCTCAGGCCATCTCTTGGCGCCAACGCGTGGGTGAAGCCGCTGCCCTACACCGCGGCCTCCCACCCGTCAGTGGGCCCTGCCCACGCTCCAAAGCGCGCGCCGGCGATCCCGCCGGCGGCGGCTTGTCTCCCTCCGCCCACTAACGTAAGTCAGGACGTCAACCTCATTATGAGCGTCTCGGCGGTGATAAGCCCCGCACTATTCCCCAGAGTCCGCGAACTCGCCCTCCAACTCCGCGCCGCCACCAACTTGGCGAACCAGGTTCTCCTCGCCGCGGAATACAGGGACGTCTGTGACGTCCTGGCGTCCCTCAGAACCCAACCCCCCCGCACCCAATAATGGATTTACGACCTCCCCGCCATAAGCCCCACAACCTATCCCTGGCGTTCTTTAACGCCGATGGCCTTCGCTCCCAGCGAGATCAGGTTGCTGATTTCCTCCGAGATCACCAACTTGATATCCTCCTCGTGCAGGAAACCTTCCTCAAGCCCGCACAACGCGACCCTAGGATCGCAAACTATAACCTCGTGCGTAATGACAGAATCGGCTCCCGCGGAGGCGGTACTCTCATTTACTACAGGAGGTCCCTTCACTGCATCCCTCTCGATCCCCCCGCGCTCACCAACATCGAAGCCTCGGTCTGTCGCGTCTCTCTCACGGGGCACCAGCCCATCGTGATCGCCTCCGTATACCTTTCCCCCACTAAATCTGTTCTCAGGAGTGACTTTGAAGCACTCCTCAATCTGGGAAGCGCCGTCATTCTGGCGGGCGACTTCAACAGTAAGCACGTGGCCTGGAACGGTCTCACCACTTCCCCTAACGGTAGGAGCCTTGACGCCCTGGTCGACGTTCTCGACTTTGACGTCATCGCACCTATGCACCCTACCCACTATCCTATCAATCCCAACCACCGACCCGATGTCCTGGACATGGCGCTTCTGAAGGGTGTCACCCTACGGCTGCACTCCTTGGAAGTAGTCCAGGAACTCGACTCTGACCATCGACCTGTAGTCATGAGACTCGGTTCCCCCCCTTCCGCCCCACAGCGACCCAAAAAGACGGTGGTGGATTGGCATGCGCTAAGCACGGCCTTGGCGGATGCCGACCCTCCCCCCTCCCTCTCAGCTCGGACTCCGTCCCGTCCCCTCAGGACACCGATCAGGCCGTAGATGCCTTCACCGAACACATCCGATCGGCTGCCAGTCGATCGTCCAAGCAAGTCGAGGCGGAAGATCTTTACCTTAACCGCTTTCGACTGCCGGACGATGTTAGGGATCTCATTCGTTCCAAGAATGCTTCTATCCGAGCGTACGACTCCTACCCCACCGATGCCAATCGGGCCCGGATGCGCGCTTTACAACGAGAGGTAAAGCGTCGTGTCGCGGAGGTCCGGGAGGAACGGTGGGGTGACTTCCTAGAGGGCATCGCGCCATCGCATCTGGCCTACTGGCAGCTGGCGCGTAGCCTCAAATCCGACTCCACGACTGACATGCCCCCGCTGTCCCGCCCTTCAGGCGCACCCCCAGCCTTCGACGACGACGAAAAGGCCGAGCTTCTCACCGACTCCCTCGAGAGCCAGTGCGCCCCCAGCTCTCAGTCCGTCGACCAGTCCCACGTTGACGCGGTCGACAGGGAAGTCGAGCGCAGGGCATCCCTCCCCCCTGTCGATTCCTTACCTCCTATCACCCAAACGGAGGTCGAAGATCTAATTATGGGTCTCAAAACTAAAAAAGCCCCCGGCTCTGACGGCATTTCGAATCGCGTTCTGAAATGCCTGCCCGCCCAACTCATCTGCCTCTTAGTGGCCATATTGAACGCCGCCATGGCGAACTGCACCTTTCGCGCTAAGTGGAAGGAGGCGGACGTCATAGGCATTCCCAAGCCCGGCAAATGACTTTCCGAACGGGTGGTAGAGTCTTAAGTAATCAATAATTTTCTCTTTTTGACTATTCATAAGTGCCTTTTTAGGTTAGTTGGTCTACATGGAAAGAAAATGATTTGAATTGATATGATTTGGTGCCGCAAACTCGCCTCTGGGCTCGTCTGTGGCACCAGCGTCCGGAGCATCCTCATACATTTATCCAAAATATTCACTCCACTGGCTTAGCACAGATTGTGTGTCTGCAAGAATGTCACTATCCGTAGAATTTATCATACCCATTCTGGAGCCTGACAAATCATTTCGAGTCGTTCTCACCTTGCTCCAAAAGAGTTTAGTATTGTTTTCGAATTTCTTTGCCAGCCTCTCCTCCTTAATCACACTAGCTCTTTCACGCTTTTCTTTCACTAAGATTTAACTGTCATTCTTACATTGCCGGTATATTTCTTTCTTCATCGTGCAATTTAGATTCAAAAAGGAAACATAGTCCTGCCACGCGTTCTTCTTACTTTCTACGGAGCTTTGTAACTCCGCATTGCACCATGCATCACCTTTCGCTGTGCTATGCTTCTTTAAGCAACCACATACTTCTTTCGCAGATTCTACTAAACTCTTTTTTAACTCTGCTGTCGAAAGCTTGTCCCGGACCTTGTCTTTATACATGCTCCTCACGCTCTCATCTTGCAACTTTTCAATTTTAATTTCTTTCAAGGTGTGTGTGTGTGTGTGAATGATGTACGCTGTTGGCCGCGAGGCCTTTACAGCTTCACCGGACTTAAAGGCGAGCGTGCAACCACTACGCTCTAGCCAGCCAGAAGGGCAAGAGGCGATATACTCCCTCGGCGCCCTCGGTTGGGACAGTCGCTGTAGGGGGACGGGTGCACTACTAAGTGCACCGGTCAACCGCCGGCTATGGGAGGGGATCTACTACTACGTCGTCGTCGTCGCCCGTATTCGGAGCGGGGGGGTCGGTGAGAACATGTCGCGGCCGGCGGTGGCGGCAGGGGTCGGGGGGGGGGAGATCGTAGTCGGCGGTGGCTACGATTAACGGATTCGCATGGGTAGATGCGTTCGCGAAGTGACGTGTTGACGCCTTTTTAATAAAGGCGCGAAAAGGTTCGAGACCTAGATCGGAGTGGAGGTCGACGTTCCGTACGAATCAGGGGGCTCCTACGGCTTTACGGAGGAAGCGGTTTTGAACCACTTGGAGTTTATCGATGTGAGAGGGGGCCGAATGCCCGAACACAACACACGCATAAGTCATAATGGGTCGAACGCAAGTTTTGTAAAGTGTCACCTTATTTCTAAGGGACATTTTACTCCGCTTGCAGATTAACGAATGGAGACGACCGAGCACAAATGATGCTCGGTGACAGACCCGCTTGATGTGCGGGCCGAAGGACATGGTACTGTTTAGGGTGACCCCTAGATATTTGACCTCTTTGACCCAGGGAATGGGTCGGTCGAACATGGTCACTTGGCCGAGATTACTTCTAGGGCGGCGCAGGGAGTGGCGCAGGGTGGCACCTCTGGAGAAGAACACCGCAGCGCTCTTGTCCGGGTTCACCTCAATACGCCACTTCCTGAACCAATTCCCTAGGGAATTGGAGGATGCCTGAAGGTGTCTGGTAATGTAACCCTTATTTCTATGCGAGAAGTAGAGAGCGGTATCATCCGCGAATAGGGCTAGATGCGCCTTACTCGAACGAGGAATGTCGTTCGTGTAAAGGCTAAACAGGAGCGGAGAGAGAACTGAGCCCTGTGGGACTCCAGCACTGATGGAGTGGGAAGTGGAGCGCGTCATTTCGACGCGATAACGGAAGGCGCGATTCGATAAGAAGTCTCGTAAGATGAGCACGAGTCTGTCCGGCACACCCAATTGGTAGAGATTGAAGATCAAGCCGTTGTGCCAGAGTTTGTCGAATGCCTTCGCGACATCTAGGAAGAGGGCGCCCGTGTAGATGGGTTTGGGTCTATTGAGACCGGAGAGGATGTGCTCCGTGATGCGGTGCACTTGGTGGACGCAAGAGTGTTTGGCTCGAAAGCCGAACTGCTCGTCGATAAGGATACCCCTGGACGTGACGAAGTCTTTGAGCCTCGCCAGAAGTAGGCGCTCGTATATCTTGGCCAGGGAGTTGAGGAGACTGATAGGGCGGTAGCTCGCGGGGAGATTGCGAGGTTTGCCGGGCTTGGGAATGCCTATGACGTCCGCCCCCTTCCACTTAGCGGGGAAGGTGCAGTTCGCCATGGCGGCGTTCAATATGGCCACTAAGAGGCAGATGAGTTGGGCGGGCAGGCATTTCAGAACGCGATTCGAAATGCCGTCAGAGCTGGGGGCTTTTTTAGTTTTGAGACCCATAATTAGATCTTCGACCTCCGTTTGTGTGATAGGAGGTAAGGAATCGACGGGGGGGAGGGATGCCCTGCGCTCGACTTACCTGTCGACCGCGTCAACGTGGGACTGGTCGACGGACTGAGAGCTGGGGGCGCACTGGCTCTCGAGGGAGTCGGCGAGAAGCTCGGCCTTTTCGTCGTCGTCGAAGGCTGGGGGTGCGCCTGCAGGGCGGGACAGCGGGGGCACGTCAGTCGTGGAGTCGGATTTGATTTGATTATATGACAATAACAAGTATAATAAGAGATAAAAAAGGGTTACTATAAAATATGTAAAGAGTGTTTTCAAAATAATTGGTTATAGCTCCTGTGTAATGCCGAACGAGACTAAATTCAACAGTACTACGGCACATGTTTAATCAGTCAAAGGATAGAGGACGGACCAGTCCCCACCAACAGCACCCGTTCACGAGTATTACTTGAGAAGCAGCCATCACTCTCGTCGACCATATTAGATGGAAAAGAGTGACCCGCTCTACAGAGCCGCCACTAGCAAAGACATTTCAGTGAGCATGACCGCTCGCTAGGCAAGACACGCTGCACTTAACATTATATTCTTGTAAACTTCAGGTAATTTGTGTAAAGGCATCGTTATCATTTAAAAAATCATTTACAGTATAATATCCTTTACTCAAGTGGCAAATCTAACATGGGTTTCGCTATCTTACTGTAGCAGCGAATACCGACTCCTACGAAGGAAGTGAATACTTTTTAAGCCTAAAAATTGGTAATACAAGTTTACGTTTATTACTGTTTAATGTATGAACGTCGCTCACTTTTTCAAATAAAAGGTTATTCTCTCGTATATATATATATATATATATATATATATATACAAGCTGTAACATAATAAACGCAAGACCTGAAAGTAGTTTGTTCTAAATCGGTAACTGAATCGATTCCAACAATTTTTAATGTATTTTACATTTTCTTTAATAGACGACATATATATATATATATATACTGTGAAGCGACCGTGAGAATATTGATTTCTTTGGAAAAGTTCTCTGAGAGCACCCCTAGGTCCTAGATTATAAATGGCACGGATAGCTCTTTTATGCAGAATGAATACATTTTCCACGTCAGCAGCGTTACCTCACAGTGGGATACCGTAAGGCAAGAATGGAAGTAACTAAAATAAACTAGACGTGCTGTATCCACATCCTTAAGTTGCCGTACTTTCCATACTGCATAAGCAGCGGAGCTAAGTTTACCCGCAAATGATGAGATATGGGCCCCCCCATTGGAGTTCGGAGTCTAGGGTAATACCTATCTTTTCCATTAGGCATATTAAATTTAATACACTTTGTCTTAAGTGAATTAAGCAATTGTTCATTTCGAACCAATTTGATATCTGTGAAAGAGCACCATTCACATCGTCAAAATTAAGCTTAGCTCTGTCAACTTTGAAAATCAAGGAAGTATCATCTGCGAATAGTACAATGTCACAGATATCACGGACAAAGTTCGGCAGGTCAATGATATATACTAAAAAAAGAAAGGGTCCTAAGATGGAGTCCTGTGGAACATCAATTGAAATATTAATTTCCTGAGATTTAACCCCGTTAATCTCAACACATTGCGATCTTTCACCTAAGTCTGAAGCTAATAAATTGAGGGCAGTATTTTTACACCAGAATCAACACAGGACATCACTATGGAAGAAGTTGAGTGGGCGATAGAAAATATGAAAATGGGTAAAGCTGCGGGAATAGACAGAAATATCTGCCGATATGATCAAATATGGTGGAAGTTGCGTCCGGGACTCCTTTTCGGTCCGTGCAAACCTCTACTGGAGTACCGGTAGAGTCCCTGAAGACTGGCGTCGCGCAGTCATAGAACCCTTTTATAAAGGCAAAGGCTTATAATATGGCTGCGCTAACTACAGAGCCATCAGTTTGATCAGCCTGGTAGCTAAGATATACGGTAAAAATATTGAATGGCGAATTATTGAGCGAAGCACAGGGGGGTTTCAGGTCTGCAAAAGGATGTTCGGATCAAGTTTTCTCCCTCCGCAACATCGTAGAGAAGCATCTGGCAGTGGGCCGTAAGGTATTCTGCGATGTTGTGGATCTGAAGCAGGCGTTTGACAGAGTTGTGCAAAAACGACTTTGGGACATTTTGCCAGAGTATAGTATAAACGGCACTCTACACTAATTCCTACATCGACTTATTTCATAATAGAAGTTGGTAAGATACAACTGCAATTATGCGCGTTCTTCACGTCGATCCCGAGCATCGGCCGTGGCACAACCCCTAGACGTGTTAAAAACCTCTATGATTTGTCATTTTTTTCTTTTTAAAACGTACCCCCACACTTGGATTTATTCATGTGTCGTGGGTGCGTTTACAAACATGAAAATTCACATACACAAATACCCAGCTGGAAAAGGATGTTCGGATCAAGCTTTCTCCCTCCGCAACATCGTAGAGAAGCATCTGGCAGTGGGCCGTAAGGTATTCTGCGATGTTGTGGATCTGAAGCAGGCGTTTGACAGAGTTGTGCAAAAAAGACTTTGGAACATTTTGCCAGAGTATGGTATAAACGGCACTCTACACTAATTCCTACATCGACTTATTTCATAACAGAAGTTGGTAAGATACAACTGCAATTATGCGCGTTCTTCACGTCGATCCCGAGCATCGGCCGTGACACAATCCCTAGACGTGTTAAAAACCTCTATGGTTAATCATTTTTTTCTTTTTAAAACGTACCCCTACACTAGGATTTATTCATGTATCGTGGGTGCGTTTACAAACATGAAAATTCACATACACAAAAACCCAGACCGAAACAAATAATTATGGATCACACAAACATTTATCCCGTGCGGGAATCGAACCCGACTATTAGACACAGTGGGCGGAGCGGCTTAAGCTTTTAACCACTACGCTAAATCGTCCGTCAGACGTATTTAACATATATAACGTAATTGAAACAAATTTTCCAACATGAATGTTATAAAATTATTGTATACTTCTCTGATACGTTCGAAGCTTGAGACTAGAGCGTGTACGCACGAAAAAAAATTGGTTGCTGTAACAGCAGCTGTAGTTGAGGTTACTACAAGTTGGAGTAAAGAAATGCCAACTCCTACTTGAAGTAACCCCTACTACAAATGTAGTAATGCCAACTATAGTCATCAATGTTTATTACTACCAGCACTAGTTAAGCCGCTTGAGGGGTACCGTTGAAGTACTTGCCTAGGGCGCTCTCGACATTTAATCCGCCTCTGGGCCTTCTTGGAGTATGGGTCAACGATCATTTTACGAAGTAACCGTATCGCCCAGGAAGGGTTAAGCTGAATACGAACATTCCGTAGCAGAGCTAGCACAGTAGCAGAGAGTTTAGGTGGCAGAGGTGTAGTACAGTCACTTTTCGCCGACGATGTTAGGTCCCATGTAATAGGGGCCGAGCCTATTGCCATATACCGGGCACAAATCCAGACTCCGCACTCAGACTGGGAAGTTTTGAACCCAGGACCTCGTGTTCACAAAGCGATGCGCTTTGCCACTAGACCAACTAGGCAGTCTTTAAACAAATGTCATCCTGGACAAAGAGGCATTTTTCTAGTAAATAATTACACTAGTCATATGGAGACGACAATTAGCGAGAAAAATATAACTTGGAAGTTTATACGGGTTGTGTCATCAATTTTTCGTTTGTTTACAAATATCGCAATGAGCGTTAACCAAAGGTGTCAACTAACATTGAAAAGGTTTGCGGTGCAAACTTTGTTGTGTGAAAAATACATACATAAGTATACAACTTGCCTTTATGTACCAGATCCTCGAGGTTTACGGAATGCCAATAGGCTTAATCCGTAGGTGCGCACATTATTTAGGTACCTAATAGAATCTATGTGAAAGGATGTAGGTTAGGTACCGGGGAAGACCAAGACTATCTTATTATGACCAAATATACCGTGTCTTATCTAAAGAGTAAGTGAAGAATCTCCGTAACCGCCGAGCGTGTTCTCTCGAACACGCTCGGCGGTTCTCTCATGGTTCGTCTTATACTCGCGGGATAATGTGTAAGGAAAGCACCTGTTGTAACTCAGTACTTAATGCCTACCCTGTGATATACATATCAAATCAAAATCAAAAGTTTTTTATTCATGTAGACCAAAAGGCACTTATGAATAGTCAAAAAGAGAAAATTATTAATTACTTAAGACTTTACCACCCGTTCGGAAAGTCATTCCTGTGGAGAAGAAGGGCAAGAAACTCCACGGTTACTCTTTTTTAAAAATGAGGTTTACAATTCTTTTTGTATACATTGCATTTATGGAGTATGGGAGAACAATGCAGAACGAGCTAAATAGATGTGCTTAAGTATAGATTAATCATAAGTGTACTTAGATTCATGATATTGGTCAGTGTCTACATAGTCCTCTCATTTACAAAATAGAGATGTTGTAGAGGTATATAATAAAAAGCATAATAATAATAGTAAGAGAAAGGGTTACTATAAAATATGTAAAGAGCGCGTACAAAACAACTGGTCATAGCTCCAGTGTGATGCCGAACGAGACAAAATTCAACAGCATTATGGTACACGTTCAGTCAGACAAAGGGCAGGGGACGGACCAGTCCCCACCAGCAGCACCCGTTCACGAGTATGACCTGAGAAGCAGCCATCACTCTCCTCAACCATTTTAGAGGAAAAAGAATGACCCGCTCCACAGAGCCGCCACTAGCAAAGACATTTTAGTGAGCATGACCAATTCACGACCCTGACGACATCGTTCGAGAATAATATTTGAATCAATGAACGCTCGCTAGGCAGAACACGCTGCACTTAACATTATATTCTTCTAGATTTCAGTTAATTTGTGTAAAGGCATTTTTATCATTTAAAAAATCATTTAGTGTATAATATCCTCTACTCATTAGTGAAGATTTAATATACTTTTTAAATCTGTCAAGTGGCAACTCTAACATGGGCTTTGGTATCTTATTGAAGCAGCGAATACCGACTCCTACGAAGGAAGTAAATACTTTTTTAAGCCTAACAATTGGTAATACCAGTTTATGTTTATTTCTAGTATTTAATTTATGAACGTCACTCACTTTATTAAATAAATGGATCTTCCTACGTATGTACACTATGTTGTCGTATATATACTGTGAAGCGACCGTGAGAATGTTGATCTCTTTAAAAAGTTCTCTGAGGGAAGCCCTAAGTCCAAGATTATAAATGGCACGGATAGCTCTTTTTTGCAGTATGAATACATTTTCCACGTCAGCAGCGTTACCCCACAGTAGGATACCATAAGACATAATGCTATGGAAGTAACTAAAATAAACTAGACGTGCTGTATCCACATCCGTAAGTTGCCGTCCTTTCCATACTGCATAAGCAGCGGAGCTAAGTTTACCCGCAAGTGATGAGATATGGGCCCCCCATTGGAGTTTGGAGTCTAGGGTAATGCCTAGAAAGACAGTGGAGTTCACGAGGTCCGAGGTCGAGGAAGTATGTATTTAACTAACGGCTTCAGAGCTCCAGATTTTGAATTCTAGGTCCCGAGTTCGAGGTGCTGAGAGGTAGAGATGGTGAATCCTTGGTAGGATAAGTGTTATATGTAATTCATGTTTGTAAATGTAAGTACCCAAGATCCGGAACAATTCCTAGTGTGGAGAAGATGCAGACATTTAGGGTGTCAGGTCCTGCGGCGTCCAGTTGACTAAGCTACCCTTAAATGGAAGGTGCAGATCCTCACGATGCAGTGACTTACACTGCTTCGCGAGGAAGCGGAGGGAGCGATTTTTGTCTACCCCCAAGTCGTGTTTAAAACAAACAGAGGAAGGCATAACAAAGAGGCACCCGTGCGTTTTACTTGGAGACCCTGGAACCCCTATATCTCGGCGAAGAAAACAACCTAAAACTTTTCGGCGTGGCAAAACTCCTACATAACACAGTCTTCCTTACAGAGGACTAGAAATATTAAAACGTTTTCATGCATAAACCGTTGAACAGAATTTCATAAACATTGACAAGGAACTTTTGTTCCAAAAAAAATATCGCAAACGATATTAACTACTTGAAAATAAACCAGACAAACGGAAAATAACCATTGCATATACGAGTAGGTGGCCTTCACTACTTCTAACTAGGCATGTAGATTCATTCTATAAAAAAACGATCATCATTTCGTTCGATTCGAATTGAACGCCGATGCCGAATGAATGAAATATATTTCTTTTATTTCTTCTCGTTTTATATTTCCTGGATACAACTTAATTAAGCCATGTTATCGATTACCACCTTTTTATTATTGAATCATGAATCGATCAGATTCGACGGCTTTCGGAATCATTTAAGTGTTTCAAATCGATCTGAAATATCGATTTTTTGACATGTAAAAATTGATTTTTCAATAAATCCATTTTAAATTGATAGGGGATCCGGCGTGATGATATAGATAGATAGATAGAAATCGATATGCTTACTTCGAACTTAATTAATTTTAATTTATTCAAACATAGCACTTTACTTAATTAATATCCAGATTTAAAAAAATACTTTTTTGATATAAAAAAGGATGAGGAATCGCAATTAATGATACTTCGTGTTGTTTTTATTTAATTTTTTGATGAACTTGTTTTTCATTCATGTCTTCATAACTCTTATACATATTGCTATTTATTTAAATAATGTATAATAGGTAAAATTTGCTGTTTCATGAATATCCCTTAAATTGTTCATTTGTATTTTATTAAATTGTTGCACTCTGCCCATTTTTGTCGTAACCATCTCTGTCCTCTACCTAAAGATCGCCTGGAAGAAATCGTTTTGACGGACGATTTAGCGCAGTGGTTAAGAGCTTAAGCCGCTCCGCCCACTGTGTCTAATAGTTGCGGGTTCCAGTCCCGCATGGGACACATCTTTGTGTGATCTACAATTATTTGTTCCGGTCTGGGTATTTGTGTATGTCACTTTCATGTTTGTAATCGCTCCCACGATACCGGAATAAACCCTAGTGGGGCTACGTTGAAAAAAAAAAAACAATAAACTTTATTATTTTGTCATTTTATTTTTTGTCTAAAATTTTGTATTTTGTATAATTATTAATAAATTCAAAGTAGGATTAAGACTAATAATTCTTACTATTCTGGAGGCTGGAATTGTGCCCGGTATAATGACAATTGACTAGACCCCAGTTACACACCTTCTAAGCCCGGTTGGGAAATACAGGCGTGATGGTGTTTTTTATAAAGTCGCGATGTTAGTAACATTAATGTTTTGATTGGCCCTGATCATTCCCTTGAGGATACTTCTCACAATCATAAGTATGTAGTCATTATTACGGCGCAGTAAGGAGGGGTATAAAAATTAAAATCACAGACAAATATAATTAAACACTCGTATAATGTGTAGTAATATACATATAGGAATGTTTACAATACAGAGATTTCAATCCAAGGGCGTACGCGAGAACCACAAAAAATATAACTGCTGCATATTAAAATAATAATCGAATTAAAGATCAGCGGATAAGTAGCTTCAGAGTTTTTGGGCTGATTTTATGAATTAAATACACAAATTATTTTTGGGCGGTCGTTGTGACGGTGTTTAGGGGAGGCCTTGTCCATCAGTGGACGTTTTTTGGCTGGTGATAGATATGTAGAAGAAATATTTTTACATGCTTTTATTTGACTTGTTTTGTTCGTATATCTATCAGTCTGTCTATCCGGTTCAAAATTGAAATTATTTTTATGAGCACTTGCTGAAATTTAGGGGTTAGGCTCAGAATGACCATTTTCTCAAAATGCCTACATTCTCAAAATGTCTAAAATAAAATGTCTACATTCCCAAAACTATTATTTCTTAAGATAACTAGTATTTTCTCAATGGCATACCTAAGTAACTGAGTCAATAATATGGTATCATGGAACTAATGTGATGATGGAGCCAGAAAGTGACCGAAGGAACTCTTCAAGTAAACAAATAACACCATTGTGTCATTAGATTTGTGCTATATTTCTAGGTAGTGTCCAGGGTCTTACGATGAAACCGGAAGGTGGCCATAAAGATCTCAACTAAGTAAATATTTCCGTCGTTTATTCGGTATAAAAGCTTCCTTTTTTAGGTGCATTGGAATATGGATACAATATTATTTTAAGGAGTTAAAACTTACAAAATCTTCATTGAATAATAAAAAAGAAATTCACATTTACAACATACCTTTTT
This sequence comes from Phalera bucephala, assembly GCA_905147815.2. NCBI lineage: Eukaryota > Metazoa > Arthropoda > Insecta > Lepidoptera > Notodontidae > Phalera > Phalera bucephala. The sequence goes on from LR990627.1 coordinate 1,675,494, forward strand.
ATGTATATTAAATCTACATTGAGGGATTTGAAGTAGGTATGGATATATTTATTTATTTAATAGGACAACCAACCAGAGATACAATGTTACAAAATGAACAAAAGAGTAATTAAAAACCATGGTAATTGCTCCCTTACCACAGGCTGTCACAGCATGCACGGCTTAATGTCTAATCGATAGAACCGATATTATAAATATAAAGGACATTGTCGAAAAATGCCCCAGAACCAACAAAAATATGACCCATGCCATCATTATTTATGTATTTTATTAAAAAATGGCAAATATCCGTATCTAACGGACAATTTGCAATCTAAAACGAATATTTCAAATATAGTTAGTACTTATATCGAAGTCGCCGACATCTTTACCGAATGTCAACACACAATATAACCTCATGTGTATTAATGGCTACTGAATTATAACCTCAAAATGTAATACTTTTTGTGCAATATTGCGATTCCTCTGCTTGTCCGTTTAATAATAAATGCCTTAAGAGAATTTATAGGTGATTTGAAATCATACAAGTATTTTTTTATTGCTGTTGGTTCTGGGGCAATACATGTATGGGCGCAGAACCATGTCCTTTAGTTAACTTTGAGATCGCAATCTAGTTAAAAGAAAAATGTAATATTGGTAACACTGCACAACGTCAGAACGCGTCACTATAACACTTTGACATAACTATAAAAAAGCTTTCTATGTGAGCAAGGCCTGAAGCTTTCTCTACTTTTTTTATGAGCTGTACAATAAAGCCCTTGGATTGTTGCATATATAATCATACCACCAATCATTGCACAAACCATATGGACACACCGTAATATTACTTAACAACAAAAGTATGCTATATTTTCGGAATAAATTTGCATCAAACGACATAAAAATCAAATAATTACACACACACGCACACAAACATTTCTTTAATACTCACAATTATGCAAGAACGTTTTAATCTTATCCATTATTTCAATTCATGAAGTAAAACTATTTTACGGATTTTATCGCGGTTTATTTTTGACTTTTAGTTCCCGACGTTTCGAGTGCTTTGCAGCGCCCATGGTCACGGAAGGGACCATGACCATGGGTGCTGCAAAGCACTCGAAATTGACAGGTATGTTGAGCAGGTGCATCGACTATCTCGAGTTATTTACACCGTGCGGTCTGTTGAAATATCTCCTAGAAGAAAATGGTAACCCTTATTACACCTATTAAGTGATCTAAGTGCTAAAAGGACCTGGACGCACTATACCTGACAAATCTGTACCTTTCGCGGTTTTTCTTAGTAAGTAGCGTGCGTTGAATAGACAAGTATAGGTCAGAAGTTCCATCTCTAACGGCTTAAAAGGTACTATGACCAAAAATATTTGATATCATGGGAATAAAGAAAAGAGCATGCAAGTTTGCTTCAAGAAAGTAAAACAGGTAAATAGAATTCTTTTAGCAAAGCGGGCAGACTGTACTTTAATGATACCAGTAGGTAGATCTACCATTTTTCATATTATGGTCTACCAATTTTTGTCACTTCATCTACCAATTTTCTAAAACTAGGGTTGGCAACATTGATGCTATCAGTCATGTTCAACACCTTTTCACTGCCGCGAAAGTGAGCTGAATGTAATACCAAGTTTTAAAATAAGAAGACATTGAACATTTTGTTTCTATTACGTAAAATTCGAGAAATACAGAGTCAGTCTTGTAGGTGCCAATTACATTGTTCTATCAACGCCCTAGTTTTGTAATTTAAAAAAAAATAGTAAATAACACACTCAAAAAATTTAAATAAATTATATATTCATATTAAGCAATAAAATAAATAATGAAAACAATATTTTTAATTCTTTAACAATATACTATATGTTATGTTGTGAAATAATACAAAAAATTTGAGAAATTCTAAAATAATAGTATTCATACTACATACAAACTTATTTTAATTTAATAATAACTATTAAAAATTACGATAAGACAAAGTGGCTAAATAATAAATTTACAATAATTTACAAAAATAAACTAAGCTAATTTATTTTAAATCAATATTTTAGGTATAAGTAAGCATTTTTATGGGCAGTAAGGTTTTTTAAGTTCTTTTTTTTTAACTAAGCTTAACGAGTTGTCTTGAATAAAATTTCTAATACAAAGGGAGGATATTTATTGTTTTTTATTAAGTAAGCTTTAAGTTTAAGCTCACTAAATTATACTAAACCTTACATGTAATCAAAATGCAATATAATATTCTAATACCAATAATATATTCAACATAATAGCGTCCCTTCATAACCATTTCAAACTATTTTTTCACACCAATCTTTTACCATTATTTTATGCTACTATTCGCTGGCTAAATGTAATAAAAATTAAAGTAAAAAAATCGTCACTTGACTTAGCACGTTAAGATCAAAGCTAGAAAGTTCAATTTCCCTTGTTCTTGATTTTAGTTATGTCCATTTAGCCAACGAATTAGCTAAGTGTCCGTTCATATAAATGATCTCGGAGAGCAGAGCAAATTTTGATCGCATTTATAATGGACTTTTGGAATATCATGATTGAAGATTTAAAAATGTACGGATAATCAAGCGCAGTGTTTAAGAGCTTAAGCCGCTCCGTCCACTGTGTAGAATATACGGATTCGATTCCCGCACGGGACATATCTTTGTGTGACCCACATTTATTTGTTTCGGTCTGGGTGTTTCTGTATATGTATTTTCATGTTTGTAAACGCACCCACGGTACAGGAATAAATTCTTATGTTGGTTGGAAAAAAAAGACACAGATTCCATTTTACCCATCTCTGCTCCAGAGGCATACCGAATACTGCTACGCGATCATTTCACAAAGATATCGTAACGCACCGCGTTCCGTCATAGCAAATGAAGGCCCAAACGGTCAAAGAAAATCACACGATTTATAATTATATTATACATTTATAATTATAATAGCTACACTTATCATCATCATAAGAACATTAATTGAGCTCCAATGAACCCGTCATATTGGAGTTTGAAATAAATCCAATCTGAACTTTAATAACAACAGCGAACCAGTACTATTTAATACTCGTATAAAGAAACAGGTTTTCGGTACAGATCGATACTGGGCTCTTATTCGCTATGACTTAACGCGGCGCGTTACAATAAATTTGTGAAGTGATCTTAAAATTTAGCCCCACACTAGGAATAATTCCTGTATCTTGGGTATGTTTACAAAGATAAAATTTACGCCTATATTCCCCAAGCTGGGGTGGCAAGGGTGTACTTTGTACACCCACATTTCGCGGACAATGTTAGGTCCCAATTAATAGGGGGCGAGCCTTTTGCCATATACCGGGTACAATTCCAGACTCCGGACTCGTACTGGGATTTTTTTGTAGGAAAACCACATTTGTCCGACTTAGCATTTACAATATATTTCAAATTAAACAACTTGACATTATATCGAAATTAGACTGAGATGATACTGAAATCGTATCGATACTTTAGTGGAGCAGACTGCCAAAGGCAAATCAAATCATAATTAAATCAATCGTCTCAGTGTCAATTAAAAGCGTGAATACCATTCCACGAAGATTTCACAAAGTTATCGTAACGCACCACGTTTTGTCATAGCATAATCTCTTTTACAAAGCTATTGTAATCTTACTTAGTTGTCAAAAAGAGCTGTGGATACTCGCATTTTATAGCCGTGCCTTTCACGGAAAAGTGAGATTAAAATAATTTTGCTTAAGAGGTGGTAACCCACCAGTACCGATCTGTACCGATGAGTCAGGACCAGAAAACTATTGAGTTCCTATTTTACGCAAATATTACACATGAAATAAAAAAAAAATCGGATTTTATCAGGGTTCATTTTGATTTGTAACTTTTGACGTCTACCACCTCGGTCCCCCCAGTGACCATGGGCGCTGTAAGGCACTCGAAACGTCGGGAACTTAAAAAGCAAAAATAAATTACGATAAAATCCGAAAAATTGTTTTATTTGCCACAAACCAGTTTCTTTATACAAGCTCCCTATATCACTAACTCTCTATTTAAGGTCTACGCCATCTCCGAGAAGATCTTCGCACTCTTTCTCCCACTGCTTGTCGTCTCCCGCTTTATCGGCGACCACTTCATACTCTTTCAATTCTGCTTCTAACTCTTTCTCCCATTGTTCTGGAAATATATGTATTAATAAATGTATTAATAATACGATAAATGTGTGTAAATGTGTTTTAGTGCCCGTATAACCAGATTTTTGAGGCTTAAAAATGTAGAAGCAACATACATATATAAGTATAGCGCTCTCGCTCGTTTTCATATGAGCGGCACGAGTGCGAGCGAGAGTGCGATATGAATGACGCTTATGAAAATTCTAATCTCAGATGTCATGTGTTTTATGTAAAGTTTTCGATTATTACTTTTGCTAAGGTTCGGTATTAGAAACAATATTTATAAAAACTAAATATCGACTTCCCAAATCTTTATTTTAATGTAAAGTAAGTTATTATCTAGTAAAGCGGAGATTTCTGCCTACAAACAACCAATATAACTTATTTATCCGTAAGTGAAATGTGAAAAACCTTAAATTTTAATATTTTTGCAATATACATTTATTAAAATAAAAAACAAAAACAAAATATTTTATATCTTGTGCTGTAACAAATAAAATGTCTTTCTTTCTTTCTATATTGACAAAAAGGTATAACACGTTAAGATTAACATAACTTGTTATTTGGAGTCCTTCCATTTAAGTTTTTTTAATCCAGGCAACTAGAAGGAGAAATCCTATTAGTGCTTCAGTAGGTAATCTCCTTTGCGCCTTGATAGGTCATATTGTATTCATCAGGACACTAAAATTACTTTAAATAACAACACCAATATTATTTTAGAATAATATAATTATTTCAATTCATAATAACTAATATATGCCGATTTTTATTTTTAACTGTACGTCGTAATTTCACTAAACAAAGTTCGAGTATTGACGAGAGAATACAGTCGCTAGCAATGACACATTCAAGAACCTTAAAGGGGATGAAACGGACCCTGGCATATAATCAGGTACCTTGAAATATAATCAGGAACCCTGGCATATAATCAGGAACCTTGATATATAAAGAGGAACCCTAACATATAAACAGGAACCCTGGCATATAATCGGACACCCTGGCATATAATCAGAAACCTTGATATATATAAACTGGAACCCTGGAAATCAGGAATCCTGGCATATGATTAGGAACCATGAGGTATATAATCATGAACCCTGGTATATAATCATGAACTCTGGAACGTTAACGAGGCTCTAGATGAAGTAGTATCTCTAATACCTTGTCTTGGTCTTTGGAATGTCGAGGAAGAATCTTTTACGTTATCAAACTTTGAGGAACATGGAGAATCAGCTGGACATTTTAAAATCTAATAAAGTGTTTCTGCCATGTTAACAGAAAATCAGGCAATTAAATTTAATTTCTGACATGGACCCATAACCCTGCAAACAAATTAAGGTGATAGATATAAAGCCTGTTGTCATAAACTTCGCGCATATACTCAAGAGTCGTTGGAATGTTGTTAAATATAACTAGATTGGAATAAATACACCTAGGGTTCCAAAAAATATAGTTAGGGTAAATATGAAATGGGTTCATAGAAATTAATGAAATTACGCTGTAGACACAACTAGCCAAATTATTTAGTTTCAAGGTTACCATCAGGAATTGGGTTAAACGGACATCGATTAACAATATTGACAATCACGACTAAGTTATTGCTCGTTTATTATTTGGTACGCTTGAGGCTTAGTATTAAATATACATGGTCTTTCAGCTGAAGATAAATATAGATAGACAGTATGAAACATACACAATGGATCATTATACTTTAGACTTATAGTCGACTTGAAAATTATATCATTAATAGAATATCAATGAAAGGGACGCTAGGTAGTGACGATGTCGAAAATTAAAATAAAAACATTGGTCCTCCATACAAATGCTATCAATTGATTTCCCAAACGTACTGGTCTTCACCTCGGAAATGACTTAAAATATATGCTGTGTATTATTACAAAGATGACTTCTGAAAACTGAGTCTTTATTTTTTGTCTGAATCAAAAGAAAATACAGATATTTTTCCTTGTCTCAGTTTCTAACACTTAGATAAACATCGTATGATGTAAAACATTTGCATACATATTTGCTGTGGACTCTTTTCGTTTAAAGATTCATATAAACATAGACACGGATCAAATAATAAGTTATTATCACATAATGTGACTGACATTTCGAATCATACAAAATATTTTAAAGATCTTAAATTTTGGTCTCTACGAGATGATACCCATGAGAAAATGGTGCGAAATACTGGAGTACTTCTAAAAAGATGAGTCATAGAGTATAGTACATTGAAAGCATTAGAGGTCCTAAATTAACATATCTATCCAGTAGTCAGATATTAAAATCTGATGACGATATTAATACTAAGCCCCAGGTAAAAAAGCAAAACGCTAAACATGACATTCAAATAAAAACCCCGGGCGACAGCATACTAGGCCTGTTATCACTTGTCGATTCATTTTCCAAACACTATCATATAAGGATAGGTACTCCACCTTCTAATTCTACACAACTTTAATAACATTGGATTATTTTCCTGATTAATATAGACCCTAACACTAAAGAAATTATCACATAACAGAAAGAAAATCGGGGAAGATTGTGTGTTGTCAGTAAAGGTATTCCTTCCAAAAATTTTTTTTTGTTATTTTAAAAAGACCGAATGACGGCTGTTTTAATATGGTTTATAATTGACTGTCACCCATAAGTGATATGTCGCGGCTGTCGAAAGGAAAACGTTTTTGATTAGTACAGACTTCACTGATTACACTTTAATGCTAATTCCACTTTCCTGATCTATCGATCGTAGTCTGTACAACCAATAACGTCAAAAACATTTTAAAACGATAAAGGACTTCAGAAAAACCTGACAACACAATTTTATGTACAAAAAGTGTAAGTTTCAACATTGCTACCTACAACGCGCAATATATACGAAGCCAGTGTGCAACAATATCAAAAGTAATACGACCAACTTTGAGAAATATATATGCGAAGATAAATAAACATAACAGGCACAAGACAATCAAGCAATAATAGACCATAAAGCTGAGAAGACAGATATTGTAATAGAAGTAGCAATGTCAAAACCTGAACAATAAATACTTACATTTAACGCTACTGAGCCGAATTTTAATGAACTGTGTGGTATTATCAGCTATATAACCTTAATAATACTTAGACATATATAACATTTAGTAGACAGTAAAATAGGTTCCATTGAGAAAAATTTTATTTTTAAAGACATGTAGGTATACAATTCAACCACAGTGGTCGTTACGTCAATAGCAGATTCAAGATTAAGATCAAATACGTAGATCAACAGACACACGAGTTTCGAAGCTACTGAAATACAGACCAACATGCTACCAGTGACATACAACAGATTAAACAAAGACACGGTTATATATACATTTACTATAGTCCTTTGAATCAAAGACCAAGAAGCTATATTGTCATATAACATTCATTTTAGTTATATATATACGTCACACGAGTTAACAACAAGGATGAAGATATGACACAGTGATATAACATTAATATTTTAAATTAAAAAAGTTGCAAACAGCTATAAATTCTATATAAATATTAACGCACGCAATTATGTTTGTGTGGGAGGATTAACAGTGAATTGATTTGGCTCGACACAATAATGCCATACGGTCAAGCTTTAAATCAGATCATCCATATAGATAAATTAAAAAATACAAAAAATAAATAATTTTTGGGTAAAATGACTTTGAATGGCAGCACCTATGACCTATTTTATAATTTTCCGATGGAAATAACAGCTAATTGGTTTTATTTTACCAGTTAAACCGATTTTAAATATTCTAACGTTATATGTGCGTACCCGCTACGTATGTCGAGTGATGGCATTATTTTATCAAGTTTCGAAACAATTATGAGTGTAGCACTTAACAGCGTAGTACATACTGTTTGACGCAAGCATCATAGCAACTATATAGAACTATACGTTACCCACTTCTACCCAGCAAATTAATATCTCAATTGAGAATACCTTTGAAACTTCGCCTACATGATCAAGTATTAATAAACATGTTATAGGAATTCCAATTTCATCTATCCATCACTTACCAAGAATTCAACAATTCTATACCTTCCTTTATTACCCTATTTCCTTTTAATGATTTTTATTTTCTTATCCGTACTAGTTATCCGTGTATTTGCTACAATTATAGATGAACGATTATGATTCAAAGTGATGAATTTTAGCATAAATTTGCTAAGCGTACGGTAAATCATACAGAAATGGGTAACGTAATCAACAATTTGGGTAATGGTGTTTAAATAATAGTGATTTGATAGAGTAGCCCCTCTGATGTCCGTAAGTCGATTAAGCTGCATTCCGAGGAGAAAAAAAAATGCGTTTAGCTATATTAAGAAAGTATCATTTAACTTTAAGTGTTTGGCAAATGGAGATTGATTGGTTTTAAATGACTGTGGTGACCATTTCTTGATAATGTTTCAGAGCGATAAATAAATGATTATATGATAATTTTTTTGTTAAGGTAGATCCTGCAGATGTAAAAGATAACTGGTATTGACAGCCAATTTGAGTGAACGCTTGACTTTATGCAAAGGGTTAAGTGTTTAAGATACAGTTTGAAGTGCTGGTCTTTCTGATTTTTTACTAATCCTATTTTGTGTTTTGAGAACAGTAAAGAAAATTCCCCTATTGGGATCGAAAAATCTTCGTAAAAAATAGACTGATGCGATGTTATGTATTCTGAAATAATTAGTGTACCTTCAGTGAAGTAAATATATAGTGGTACAGTTTTATATCAGCCAGACAATTATATTTACATAAATGTAGAGCATGCAAGGCGGTACATTCCTCAAAGTTGGTTTTATTTTTACAATGAAAATAACGCCACGAAACGCAAGATTGTTAATAACAGAGTTGTGAAAAATGAAATAAGAAACGTAGTGAAACTAAATAATAACGGCTATAAGTGAGAACAACTTAAAACGTACAATGAAATCGGGTTTGAGAAAAGTATGTTAGTTATTATAATTGTTTCCAATTTTTAATACACTTGGTCAGGGACCCAACTCGATCAAATTTTGATATTAAGTCATGTGAATCAACATAAAATATGTATTAGGGAATTAGTGGGAAATATTTTCAATTTATTTTTTAAACTATTTTTTCCTCGAAAAGTACAAATATCTCGACCATTTATTCAATTTGAATTTTTCTGTCAAAAATGGTTAGTTAAAAAAGTGAAATAAAATGTCTTACCATCTTCGTTCTCTCTATCAACTTTCAAGGACTTTATTCGCTTCTTGACATCATCGATAGATTCTTGCGATGATTTCTCATTGGATATCAGATTCTCGCTTGCCGATTTATCATCTAAGATGATACGAGGGAGATGAAAACATAATCAAATAAATAAAAAAGGAAACAGAAACGTAAAAAAATGGAAATCAAACTATTAATGGATGATACCGTATTTGTGAATACAAAATAAAGATTATTTTCTGAAAGTATTACACTTCAGGGGCTGTAAGAGGTAGAAGATCAAATGAATTCAGTTTAATCTTTCTTATAAATACAGTCTGTATTTCTTATGTATGTATAATCACGTACATAAGTGATCAATGAGGTGAAATCTAACTATTCATATGACCTGAACCTAAAGTTTTAAAAATCTAGACTTCATTATTTTAGAACTAATCTACTTATTTCGAATATACTTTTCGCTGTATTATATGAGGAAAGCTTGAGTGTATATTTATATGGACTTGGTTTTTTTTATATAGATTGTTGTTTTGTATTCTCGCCGAGTAGGTGAACTTGTAATACTGAACACAAGTTCATAAAAATAAAGACAAGAATCTAGAATTCGTCATCGCATATTGTTACTAATAAATTTATTTTATTTAAGTAAAATTAAAATAAATAATGTCGAGCCTAGCATACAAATTATCTACGAAACTACTGCGTGGTCGGGCGTTCAACGTATCATAATAAAAGGTTGAGGATTTTAACGCTGCAAATTACTTTGAAAATTTGTATGTGCATGACAGATTTGTCACTATGCGAATTTGTCATTTTGCGAATCTGTCATTCTGAATTTGCCATTTTGCATTTCCGAAATTGCACCCTTCATTTAGCTTTTCTGTTATTATGCACCTAAATCTCCTGATTTCCATGTAAAAATATAAGCTACATTAATGTTTTCAGTAAGCTAGGTCCATAAATTCCTCGAGAATACAAATCAGCAACCTGTGTAAAGCCTTGTAAGTAAACACTATTCCCGCATAGTATTTATGGGTAAAAATAGTGAGTGAACCGTATAGGTGTGCAGTGACATACCCTGGGAGTCGTCCTGGCTGGGCTGGCGTGCAGTAGCATCAGCCTCGTTGGCCTGGCAGATCAGCGACAGGCGGTAGAAATAGTTCCGCCAGAAGTTCTCCTCCGTGATACTGAGGATATTAAAAATCAATCTATACTGTCTATTACCGGGCAAATAGCTCTGACAAACCGAGGTGAGAGAGAATAGGTTATACTTTACTTTGCTAATATAGTGCTGATTGTTGGAGATAAGAGTACACCCATTCGTAGTACTCAATTTAGAATAACTAGATGCCTATGTGTAAGATATAATGCAGAAAGTAAGATATAATGCAGAAAGATATGAGTCTCTGACCAACAATATCTCGTGTGCCTGTGCCCCTTCGAAATCTATTCCTGAGACCAGGCATGTAATACCCGTGCAAGAAACTAGTAATTCGATAGTGAGTTATAGAACATTAGTTTTCTCAGACCAAATTGGAGTAGGCTTTGGTGCACTTCTACACAATGAACTTAATCAGATTGCAACCAACTTCTGTTATAATAATTTGCCCTATAAGTTATTGATAGATAGAATTATACTGACAAAAATAGATAGTACCACTACAGTTGTTTTGTTGTTTGGTAACAGTCTAGGCATCCAAAAAAAGGACATTGTGGATGGTATTAACACCTTATTAAAATTAAACCTAGGAAAATTAATGTTGTGTGCCTTTCCTTACTCTGACTACCTGTCAGAAAAACAAAATAAACTTATTCACTACTTGAATGTATATGATATCATGTCAACATGATAATGTTTTGTTTTTTGACACTAATAAGTTTGTTAGCGGATTTAAACTGACACAGGAAGGTATGTTTCTTCCCAAGAAATGCAACAAAACAATGACTACTTTGATAGCATATAATATTAACTCCGATATAAGTAATATAACGAAAACTAGGGTAAGAGACGAGCCAGTATTATATAGTTATTCTAATAATACTGTGATAAACTGTTTAAACGACCGAGGCTGACAACAGAGGTACATTCTAGTATCTCTAGCAAATCACATATTTTAAATAAGGAGGAAGAAAGGCCTGGTACTTTGAAACTTTTCCATCAGAATATACAAGGATTTTCTTCAAAATCATTAGAGATAGAGTTATTTTTGGAAAAAACTAAATATGATGTTGTTTGTATTTGTGAACATTGGTTTAAATCGTATGAATTATTAATAAATTATAACAATTATTCCGTCTTAAGTTACTATACTCGTAAATACAAGCTTCATGGAGGTACATTAATTTTGGTTAAAAAAAATATCAAGTCGAGAGAACGTAGGGATATAGATGAGCTTTCAGTTGAACGGTGTGTTGAAATTTCTTGTGTTGAGCTGGATAAGCATATTATTGTGTGTGTATACAGACCCCCAAACAGTCAAAATTTTACTACATTTGAATCTGTAATGGAAGATGTGCTGAATAAAACTTTCATGAGTAACAAGTTTGTTGTAGTTTGTGGTGACTTCAACATAAATATTTTAGAAAAAACATCGTATAGTGGCAGACTCTTACGTTTATTCAATTCTTTTAAGTTAATTAATGTTTTCCTCGAACCGACTCGAATAACATTAACTTCTGCTACATGCATTGACAATATTTTTTGTAATTGCGATTATATAGATCAAGCAGTAGTTAGTTATCTACAATCTGATCACACTGGGAAAACAGTCACTTTCACTAATATTACACCATTGAGAAGTGTTAAAGTTAAATCTAGAAATATAACACCTGCAACATTGCATACATTTAATACAGCTTTGAGTAATAAATTAGATATTTACATGAGTAACGCAAACGAACCTCATAAACTGTATGCTGATCTTTTTTCAATTATACAGGTACAATTTACTAGTAGCTTTCCAATTAAAATGAAAAATAGCAAACCCAAGTTCACCTTCTGTGATTGGGCCACCGCTGGAATTCGTAGAAGTAGGGAAAAGCTATATGAATTATATGACCTAAAATCCCAAACGAATAGTGAAAGTTTTGCAAGGTATGTTGCAAATTATTCTAAAACGTTTAAAAGAGTATGTAAGGCAGCAAAAGCGCTACATATAAGTAAAAGAATTAAATCTGCAGATGACAAAATTAAGGCCACCTGGAAAATTGTTAATAGTGAAACTGGGAGGTCTAAGCACCGCGGTGTGGACTTTACTCTAGAGACTGCGCGTGGGCTCATTCAGGCAGATAGTGACGTAGCTCAATTTTCGAAATTTTGTCACTAATATTCCGGTAGAGACAACAAAATCCTTAAATTGCTCTTCTTCCCTTGCAATTTCTTTTGTTAAAAGCAACATTACTCTTTGTCCGGTGGAGTTCGGGTTTGAGTACACTAATCCCCGGTCTGTTATCAAAGTCTTTAATGATTTAAAATTAAAAATAACTGAAGACTTATGGGGAATGTCGGTAAAAGTGTGTAAATCCATTATACATACAATCGCGCCACACTTAGCTGTTATTTTTAATATGTGCGTAGATCAAGGAGTCTACCCGAATTAAATGAAATTTAGTAAGGTAATACCACTGTTCAAATCCGGCGATAGTAAAGATGCCAACAACTATAGGCCAGTGTCTGTCTTGCCAGTGCTCAGTAAAGTGTTCGAAAAGATAATGCTCATGCAAATGCTAGATCATTTTAACGCAAACAATATCCTGCACGATCAGCAATTTGGTTTTACCAAAGGGCGTTGTACTACTGACGCCGGTGTAACTCTAATAAAGCATATCTTCGATGCCTGGGAGAACTCACAGGACGCCATTGGCATTTTTTGTGATCTTTCCAAAGCATTTCATTGTATGAAATATGAAACACTGCTGCTTAAATTGGAGCACTATGGTATCCATGGTAAAGCACTGAATCTTTTAAAATCTTTCCTAGAGGACAGACAACAGTGTGTTCAAATAAATCAAACTAAATCTCTAGGCTCTTTAGTTAAAATGGGCATTCCACAGGGATCGATACTGGGTCCGTTCCTATTCTTATCTATCTAACTATCTATCTATAACCTCACGCCAGATCCCTTGCGGGGTAGGCAGAGCGTACAGAGTTCCAACAGGTTCTTTCCTTACATACCTCTCTGGCTTCCTCGACTCTCATAGTTCGTCTCATACACGCTCGCCGGTTACGGAGACTCTTGACTTTTCCATCAGATAAGACTCGGTTTATTTGGTCGTGGTAAGATAGTCTAGGTCTTCCCCGGTACCTGCATCGTTCCACTTTCACATTGTATATCTGTTTTGTCATTCTCTCCTCTGGCATTCTTTCTATATGCCCGAACCAACGGAGCATGCCCTTTCTCATCTTTACACCGATACTATCTTTCATACCTACTCGCTGTCTTACTATGCAGTTGCTAATGCGGTCGGTCAGCTTCACTCCGCACATCTTCCGCAGAGCTCGCATTTCTACCGCATTTATCCTACTTTCATTCTCCTTCTTACATACCCAGCTCTCGCTACCATATAACAGCGTTGGGACAAGAACTCCGTTATGTATGGCCAGCTGCGCCTTATGGCTTAAGTGCCGGCTCCCGAGTAGCTTTCCCATCGCACCATTCACTCTGTTCCCTGCACTCACTCTTCTCTCTATGTCAGCGGTGTATTTCCCATCCTTACTGAAGGCGCATCCAAGATATACAAACTCATTCACTTGCTCCAGCACATCGTTACCAACCACAAGCCTTACATTCGTTCTGGTTTCTTCCCTTTCAAAAACCATAATCTTGGTTTTCTTCACATTCAAGTGTAAGCCATTGATCATGCAGTCGTCAAACTAAATCAAACTAAATCTCTAGGCTCTTTAGTTAAAATGGGCGTTCCACAGGGATCGATACTGGGTCCGTTCCTATTTTTAGTTTACATTAATGATCTACCTGAAGTAATTAAAAATCGAGCGAAGATAGTGTTATTTGCTGACGATACCTCTTTGATTTTTAAAGTAGGTAGACATGTTAATAACTTTGACGAAGTAAATGACGCTATTCTGTAACTACATAACTGGTTTACATCCAACAATTTAGTGCTGAATAACAAGAAAACTAAATGTATAAGGTTTTCTTTGCCAAATGTAAAAAGTACTGTACATGATATTATACTGAACAATGAGAAACTTGAGTTCATCAATGACACATCTTTTTTAGGGATTACGCTTGACTTCAAGTTACAATGGGGTCCTCATATTGAGAATTTAGGTAAACGGCTTAGCTCCGCTGCCTATGCCGTAAGAAAGATCAGACAACTAACTGATGTGGACACCGCGAGGATAGTCTATTGTAGCTACTTTCAAAGTGTCATGTCTTACGGTATATTATTGTGGGGTAGGGCAGCGGACATTGAGTCTGTTTTTATCTTGCAAAAAAGGGCTATTAGGGCCATCTATAACTTGAGTAGTCGCGACTCTTTAAGAGAACTGTTCAAAGTAGCTAATATCATGACGGTCCCATGTCAATATATTTATGAAAACATTATGTATACTAGAAAAAATTTAGATCTTTTTAATCAGCTAGGTGATAGGCATTGCTATAACACAGGACATATAAATAAATTAGACCAACCGCAGTTTCGTCTGTCAAAAATTCACACGTCTTTCATGGGACACTGCGTTAGATTTTATAACAAAATTCCCATTGACGTCACTAAACTTAGTAAAAATAAGTTCAAAGCTTGTGTAAAACGAACACTTTGTAAGCAAGCTTATTATTCAATAGAAGATTATTTAAAAGATAAAAATGCTTGGATAGATGCTATTCCAGCTCCACTTGAGTCATGACAACCTATTCAACTGTTGTTAGTTAACATTTCCTCTCTTCCTTCTATTAATTTAACACAATATGTACTTTTTTTTTGTAAATGAGGGAACCATGTAGCCGTTCTCATAAATAGTATTATTCGCTTTTTTAACTTAGACACACCTGATGACCAACCTACATTGTTCTCCCATACCCCATAACAGAATGTAGATGAAAAAGTTAGTAATTTCTTATTTTAAAAGAGTAACCGTGGAGTTTCTTGCCCTTCTTCTCCACAGGAATGACATTCCGAAGTGGCGGTAGAGTCTTTGTTACTTTTCTGACGATTCATAAATACTGTAATGAGTTACATGAATAAAAAAGATTCTGATTCTGATTCCTCATTTAAGGCAGAGAGGGGCACCGGTTTATCTCTCGTGGAAAAGCCCCTCCGTGGGTTTATTGATCGGTTGGAGTCCGAGACACCCCACGAGCTTCACCTAAGCCTAGCGGAAGTCCTATGCATGATGTTCCCCAAGTACCTATTGCCTTGTTGGTTTGGTGTCGTATGGTGCGGTTGGCGATCACGAGGTCCTGGATTTGTATTGCGAGTCACAGAATTTTTTTAAGTTTTTATTCCTAAAACAAATCAATAGAAATGGATTTTGTTAGTGATGGCTGCTTTTCGAACCGGTGATAGAAGTACAGGATTTTTACAAGACTAATATTATAAAGAGAAAAGATTTGTATTTTTGTATGTACGTAACGAATAAACTCAAAAACTACTGGACCGATTTCAAGAATTCTTTCACCATTAGAATGCTATCTTATCCAGAAGTAACATAGGCTATATAACATAGACCCGGTAGGTGGCGCTGTTGTCGACCGGGTACGACGTTGCGGGAAACTGCTAGTACAAGATAAAATTGCTCGAGTTTGATGAAAGGTGTTTGATCTAGTAAATACTCACACTTTTGGCACGAGATCGAAGCGCATCTGTTCAAGGTTCGGATCCTCGGCCATGATAGCGACGGCGACCGGGTACATCTTGTCGTAGTCGAAATCGAACTCCACACCGGCGGGTGGCGCGCGGACGAAGTTCCGTCGGTCCTGGAATATTGGGACATACCGAGTAAAGGGGATGGTGGATGGGGAATATACAGGAGACAAAAGGACCCATGATTATTCTTACTTAATTATAGAACGAGTTAACGAATTTACGAAAATGTAACAGCTTTTCGATATTAAATCAAATGGATTTTATTGTTGCAGGTACATAAAATTTGCTTGGGTCTACATTGCATAGTGTTCTTCCGTAGCATACCCTGTAGGGTTTATAATATCAATAAAATTAAATGATTGTGTCAATGTCTATGTAAAAAATTGTATAAGCCAAAAGGGCACACCAGCTCAGCACACAGCTGCTATAAAACCACAGGGCAGATTTTCAGCTGCGCCCAAACAGAAATCAAGAAGATGCAAAAGTCGAAGGTAATAAAAATTTACAGTTCTTACTCCACCCTCTCCACTGTTTGAAAGGTGAACTGGATGGTTACGGTGGTAATGGGTACTTACAGTAGACAAAGAGAGGCACTCTTCTTTCAGTGCACCTTCGTTAGGCGCTCCCACCCAAGGAGCGACGGCAGCGGCACTCCCACGCCCTTCCTGACCTTTGATGAAAGCATCCTGCTCGCGGTTAAACTCTCCCAGGATGCTCTGCAGAGAAAAAAAATACAAGAATTGAAATGAGCTTTCGGCTTGAACAGTTTAAGATGGGCGACCGATGCCATACCTTCATGCAACTGACTACGGACGGATTTGGCACAGTGTTTAAGAGTTTCAGCCGCTCCGCCCACTAGGTCGAATAGTCGCGGGTTCGATTTCCGCACGGCACAAATCTTTGTGTGAGCCACAATTATTTGTTTCGGTTTGGGTAATTTGTGTGTGTGAATTTGTGTGTGTGAATTTTCATGTTAGTAAACGGACCCACGACACATGAATCCTAGGGTAGGCGTTTAAAAAAAAACTAAACCATTGTTTTCAGATCATCATTTCTTTTAAACACAGATAGACAAATTAAATTGGCGTTTAGAACACGCATTCCTAACCTCTCTGGCCACCTCGTCCGGGGTCGTCACTATCACCATCCCCTTCCCAATGATCGCCACGACGACCGTCTATCATTATTAAGAACCTAAACCAAAACTCCAACATCCAAAGTATCCTGACATAAAATGATAATAAAAAACCAAATAGGATAGATCTAATTCAATTAATCAAAAAGAGAAAAAAATAACAGACCAGTGACAACCTTCAAAGATTAACCGCGTAATGCACGCAAACGTAATTTTGGAAACGAATGCAGCTGATTCACATTTTATAATCCTTACGAGCTGTTCCTCGCGTGCCTACTTGCCCGGCGAAGATGTAAATGCCCCGCGGCCAACAGCGTAGACACACACAAAAATCTTTACTCGCGTTCATTTTATATTTCCACTAGCGACCCGCCCCGCATTCGCACGGGTGATTTATACACATAAACCTTACTCTTGAATCACTCCGTCCATTGGTAAAAACCGTATGAAAATTCAATTGGTACTTATTGAGTTAATCGCGTTCAAACAGACAGACAGACGCGGCGGGGACTTTGACTTATAATATATAGTGATAGATGACTGCCTCGTTGGTCTAGTGGCAAAACGCATCGCTTTGTGATCCCGAGTTTCTGTGTTTAAATGCTAGGTCGGACAAGTGTAGTTTTTCTAACGAAAAACTGCCCAGTACGAGTCCGGAGTCTGTAATTGTGCCCGGTATATGGCAATAGGCTCGCCCCCTATTACATGGGACCTAATATCGTCGACAAAACGTGGGTGTACTCAGTACACCTCTGCCACCTCCGCTTGGGGAATATAGGCGTGACAGGGTTGATAGTGATAGCGGTCGTCATTTTATAATTACATAGCGGTTGACTCCTACCTGATCCAACTATAGCTAAGAACCATTCAACTGACCCCATAAAAGGTAACGTTACAAAGGTACCCCGCCTGCCTACCCCGCAAGGGATCTGGCGTGATGATATAGATGGAGAGATAGGTTACAAAGGTAACGTTACATGCTTTATGTTATCTCATAAATTATTGACAATTGTTCATAATTACTATATATTTAATGAAACTTTGCAGTGGTTAGACCGTTGGGCTGCAAAATCAGGGGTCTCGGGTTCAAATCCAGGCACGCACCTCTGTCTTTTCGAAAGCATGTGCGCATTAAAAAAGTTAACTATCACTTGCTTTAACGGTGAAGGAAAACATCGTGAGGAAACCTGCATGCCTAAGAGTTTCTCGAAGGTGTGTGAAGTTCGCCAACCCGCACTGGGCCAGCGTGGTGGACTATGGCCTTAACACTCTTAGTTTGAGAGGAGGCCCGTGCCCAACAGTGGGACAGTTTCTTAACAGGGCTAGTATTATTATTATATATAATGAAAATTTAGTTTATTATTCAATTTATTTTGTTTTCTTTTCAAATATTATTATTGTTTTTTAATGTCTAATTTAGTTTATTATTCAATTTATTTTGTTTTCTTATCAAATATTGTTTATTGTTTTTTTAATGTCTAATTAGAGATTCAATTTGTAATTATTATAAAAATAATCAATGTTAATTACACTACTAAATTATGAATTACTGTCATGGTAGCTGGAACAACGTGTGTGAAATAGATAAATTATAAATAATAAATAAGTAGAAAGATAAATAATCATCAAAATCAATCAGGTTATTTAGAAGAAGAGAGAGAGAAGAGAAAAACACCCGATTTTTTTTTATTAAGATTGTAATTGTTAAACTTTATCTTTTTCTTGTCTTTTGTGTGACATGACCAAACGGCCCGACGGAAGACCAGCGCCGGGTTCGGGACCTTCTATATGAATACCGTACATTTCTTAAGCGAAAGCAAAGACAATCAGCGAGAATAACGAGGATGTACTGTGTACAAATGGACGGATGATTTAGCGCAGTGGTTAAGAGCTTAAGCCGCTCCGCCCACCGTGTCTAATAGTCGCGGGTTCGATTCCCGCACGGGACAAAAAAACGCAGACGATGCTAGATCTCAAGGTAATAAGAGAAGCATATTGTCAATATGCTGGACAAAATTCACGATTTAGGGCTTTAGGTATTGCCGTTTTTTGGGATATTAGAAATCCTTATAACACTTTTTCGACATAAAATTCGAACCATGTTCCCCGGGTGCCAAGTGCCGTATGGTACCACGATACGGCACTAGGTAGCCTGGATGATATGAGACAGAAATCATGTGTCATACACATGAATATAATCCGATGATAATTTTTCAGTAAGTAACACCTGTATTTGCCTACGTTCTTATAAAACAAGGTAAGCCGATGAAGATACTACGACGTCTATTGTCTGTGAACGTTTACGGTAGCTCTGCGGTGTAGCTACGTAAAAACATTATAAAAGACGATCCGCGAGTTACTTGGTTGTTCGCGACAGTTCCTATTTCATCTCAGTATAAATACCGGTTGATATCGCTGATAGTGGCTCTGTTTATTCGCAGCTCGCCCCAAAAGTGTAATAAAAAAAATGCCTGCACTACAAAAATAATAATATCAACGTGACCTACTTTTATAAATTAATAAGTACGAGACACATAATTCACAGTGCAGATAAAGTCAATAAAAAATATACAAACAGTATTTATATAACTTCTGTTATTGCACGACATACGAATACTGCCAAACGTTGAACATACTTTATTTAAAGCGGTTATGTGTACAAGAAGAAAATAAAAAAACAACGTTAAAATGGTTAAGAATATTATAGAAGTGAAACCAGAAGTGGCAGAAGATAAATTGACCAAAGCGATAGGAGAGTTCGGAAGATGGCACTTGATGATATTAGTGGTGATCATATCGCTTATAAAAATATCGGCAGCGTGGCAACAGCTGGGGATAATATTCATAGCCCAGAACACGACATTTATTTGCGTGGAAAGAACGAATCAGTCACAAAAGATTGAAAATTCTACGTGTTACGAGGATTGTTTGAAATACGATTATTATACAAAGTTTGGGAATACGATTATATCGCAATGGGGGTTGATATGTGAGAGAGCGTGGCTGGCCAACTTCACACAGACTGCTTGTATGTTTGGAGTTCTTATTGGCAGTATCGTTTTTGGATTTATCGCTGATCGGTAAGTGCATTGAATAACATTTTACCAGTTGCTCCTTATAAACATGAAATTCATACAATTATACAATCACCAAAACCGAAACAAATATAAATGTATGTACGTAGATATAGATAAATATATTATATTATTCTTTAATGACTAGAGCAACCCGTCATAAAGATTAGAATAGAGGTGTATTATAAGGCTGTAGTTTGGGTAAATAATCTGTATGATACATCTCTATTAGACTAGACATCAAAATGATTACATTTCCTACAAATACTATCGGATTGAAACACGGTCTTCATTGAAATGATCCGGCTTATTTTATCATCTTAAAAGATATGCAAAGATAGTTTGTAGTAGACAGTGGGAAAGACTGTTGCTATTTTTCCGCTCCAGGATTTCTCATAACTTTGGAAAAAAATAGTTTCTATTAGACAGAGGCTTTTTCACTATGGTTTCCTTCATCGTTTATAGGTGAACATTCGCATAGGTCCTGTAAAACTCAGGTGGGACTAACATTTGAATCTCAATGTATTCACAAGCATTTTACGACAAGGCTATCACTGCTTGTACGTTTCTATACCGATATTTATTTATCTCTTCTTTATGGCTTATTGCAACATTTACACAGCCTGTATTCTGCTTAGAATAAAAAAAAATAGCTATACATTCATAAATATCACTCTTTACTTTACAAACATGTATTTGGGACTGATGTTATTGACTTGACATTGTCTTTAAATTGTTTCAATTCCAAACGCTATATTTTTTATACCTTTTTAAAGAGGATGACTTAATCATGATCCCAAGGGCGAAACTACTTAAGGAGGCGAACCAAAATACTCGAATTAATAGTTTTATTTTTAAAATAACCGTAGCCCCACACTTGGCTTTATTCCTGTATCGTGGGTGCGTTTACAAACATGAAATTTCACATACACAAATACCCAGACCGGAACAAATAATTGTGGATCACACAAAGATTTGTTCCGTGCGGGAATCCATCCCGCGACTCTTAGACACAGTGGGCGGAGCGGCTTAAGCTCTTAACCACTGTGCTAAATCGTCCGCTTTTAACCCTACCGATGTAGGGATTTAAAACTCACGCACTATTTTTGATAACTTTATTAAACGCGGTAAATGTATCGATAAATTGGTTGCAAGAGCGACAAAAATCTTTTAAAAAAAAACTACTTCAAAAAGCAAAAAATAAATATTTGAAGTCGGTACCGGTTACTTTGCACCGACTTCAAATATTTATTTTTTCCATTTTGAAGTCGGTTTTTTTAAAAGATTTTTATTTTACAATTTTAAGTGACAAGTGAATTATTTACTTACATTTATATACCTATATTAATTGTACACCTATATTATATTATTTTGCTGGATTGTACAGCAGTAGTGGCAGATTGTACAGTACCTACAGGATTGATATACTAACCATAATAACGGAATCTATACATTCGTGCTGTTCGCCGTTAAGGAGTCCCCTGATGTATCTTCAAAGTCCAAAGTCCAATACCGATTTCATTAAAATGGGACCACCTCGAAACTATACTAAACCCAACGCAAAAAGAATCATCAAAATCAGTTCATAAATAAAGACGTTATAAAAAAAACCTTTTTTGAAGTCTGTTAATATTCTGATTAGTTCTATGGCAGGGATACCTATAGGATTGACGTAATACCCATAATATCTCAATCTACGCATTCGTATTGTTAGTCGTTAAGGAGTTCCCTGGTGTATCTTCCAAGTTCAAGGTCCAATACCGATGAAATTAAAATGGGACCACCTTGGAGCTATACTAAACCCAATGCAAAAAGAATCATCAAAATCGATTCATAATTGGCGGAATGATCGTGTAACATACATACAAACATACTGTACAATTGAGAACCTCCTCCTTTTTAGAAGTCGGTTAAAAATGCTAAATGCAATAGAGACGCCGTGGGTATTTATGGTTCATATGCACCTAAATTTATTAGTAACTTACGCTAAAACGGTACAACTGTTTGCAATGAAATTTGGTAAAAAGGTAGATTATGTCCTAAATTACTTTAGCAAGTATGGTTAATCGGTATATTTCGAAGTAAATTTAAGATGTCCACAAAGCAAGTGCCAACGTATCCAATACATCACACGTACGTTTACATTGTGTCGCACCGATCATTTCAATAATTATCATCAGCTGAAAGATGCAATTGACACATGGCATAAGCCACCCTCAAAAACAGCTACGACAACTGGCTTGGTGCTGTAAGCATTTAGCAGCTCTTACCCATGACCATCGACAGGTCATGGTCTCGTCTTCCGGAAAGTAGACCGGTATGTCATTGGAAATAGGCCGGATTATTGATGATGCACTCTAAACCCGAAGCGCTCGTAGCGATGTGCGACCGCGATGTTTTTACCGATCACCAAGATTAACTAGCGTTCGGCTCGGTCGGTCTGAGATGGGTGACCGTTTGTGGCATTTTTCATATTCAAGAATCTCCGTGCTTCGGAAGGCACGTTGGTCCCGGTTACCACTTAATGTGGAAGTCGTTATGCCATGTTGGAAGCCTTATAGGCGGCTCGATAAGTTCCAACAGCAGGTGGCCAGAAACCTATCTCCACCAATCCGCACTGGGTCCGCGTGGTGAAGAGCAAATCTCTCTCACCTCGATTTGTGAGAAGACCTTTGCCCAGCTGTGGGGCAGTATAGCTGATATTATATTATTACTCTAAGCCCTGATGATATTCCAACCAGATTAATGTTATTTCGACCCATGTGGTACCTCTCCATTCGCAAATTAAATAACAATCACAAATTGCTTTAAATAAGTGTCTTCCGCTTTGTCAAATAATTTACAAAATTGTCCACAACCTTATGGTAATGATGGTATTTTATACCCTATTCATTTAAATGACTGCAAAACATTGCTTGAAATAATAGGTTATTATAGTTGTTGTAACAATTTTGTGGGAACAGCTTCCATTGTACTTTAAGTAGAAGGTATGGCAGTTACATCTCCTCTTGGTATTCCTAATATAGTTACAGTAGTTACTTCAATAATTACAGAATGTTTATGATAGTATTCTATTTAAACTGATCTTCTAATAACTATTGCTTTTTTATTACTTATGGGTTTAATATGTGCTCCGTTTAGCGATCTGAGAGAAGACCTCCGCGAATACATGAAAATCATTATAAAATAGTTCAATTATATCAATTAAGTTATTGTTAACTAGTTCAATTATAACAACAACTTCAAAATTATTCGGGTTAAAATTTGTATCGAGTGCAATAAATATTATTGTATAGTGCCATTTTATGAAGCTACAGAAGCAAGTTGACGGATATTTACAATGAAGTCGGGCCTTTTTAATCACAATGACATAATAGCATATGAATTACAATGAAGGAATATATGCGACATTGCCACGTACATATGAAAGTTACAAGACGAAATATAAGCGAGCCATGCGCCTGGACATTTTAATGAGTTGTGTAATCTGTAAATAATATTATAATATATTATAGTCTCATTATGTATTAGAATAGCGAGAAATGAGTAGAATGCATGCAGTTTGCTAATTTTGGCAGTATAACAATGCTTTCATCTTTTATTTATAAAAATGTTCATGCCAATTTAGCCTTGGAATAAATGACTTATTTTTTAATATGAATAACCACACTTTCGATACCCATTATGCAACACATTATATAATGTGAGAATTGTTTAGTTTGAGACGAAATAATCCAAAAAGTAGATTATGTAAAAGTCATACCAAACAACTATCCGCTACACGAACAAGGGCACGTAATTTAATAATCTAAGCCTTTTTATTCTACAGGCATGGACGCCGCCCAGCCCTTCTATCAGCTTGCATACTCCAACTAATCACCAGCTTAACAGAGCCTTTCTGTCCAACCTACTGGAGTTTTACCACCATCCGTTTCTTCCTGGGCTCATCCACCGCCGGGACCATGCTGTGCTCTTACATCCTTATGATAGAAGTCACTGGACCTCGTCTCCGAGAACTTATAAGCAGTCTAAATTTCATCCCGTTGCCACTTGGAGAGATGTTGATGCCAATATTTGCTTACTACCTGAGGACGTGGGACAAGTTCTGTTTGGGTATAGCCGTGCCAAATATAGTGTATTTGCTATATATTTACTTAATTCCGGAGTCTCCAAAGTGGTTAATTTCTGTAGGACGGTTGGAGGAAGCAGCTGTGGTCATGAAGAGAGCTGCGAGATGGTGAGTTGTATGGTTTAAACAAGTGTCTACAGTGACTCGTGAAACATTAGGCTTCACGAGTTTACTGCTGGTAGTAGGCCTCCTGCATGACACATTTTAGTAAGAAGTAGCGATAATAGAAACTGGCAACTTTAAAGTACAAATTGCTACTACGGTAGTTACACGATACATATTTCAACATTGCACCAATCTAATTAAAATCTCACCAATTTTATTTATAATGTCACTACATTTATCCATAACTCTAGCTAGAGTCACTATTCTTGCTGGTTCCAGGGATTTTGCGTATAATATATATATATATATTAACCCTTTGCAAATTATTTTTTCAGGAATAGACGACCAACTGAAAACATGATGGATGTAGCCACAAGTATAGCAAGCGAGAACAATTCCAACAACAACCAAGCGAAAGCTTCGTATCTAGACCTGGTGAAGACACGAAGGCTAAGGATCAACATACTGTGCTCCTGCATCATCTGGTTTATTCTGGGCATCAGTTTCTATGGCATCAACCAGTATGTTGGGCAGACGAGCTCCAACGTTTTTATTAGCATCGCGTTGGCGGGAGCTATGCAAGTAAGTAACAATGACTAGTAGACACACCTATTACAGTTTTCAACACTAATAAAAAAATTGCGGTTATGACATTTTATAAAGCGAAGTCACGTGGTCCAAACTATACGCTATTAATTGCTGAAAGAAAATGCTTGAATGACCAAGATTTCAATTCTGGTTTACACATGTGAATTTTTTAAATTGGTGTGCGAATCATTCTTTATTAAATGATTGCACCTGCTTAGAAGAAAATGTCTTGGAGAAAACCTCCTGTTATATTGGAACAAAAATACCTAGGTAAAAAAAGGTATACCGACTTCAAAAAGCAAAAACGAAATGTTTGAAGTCGGTGCCGGTTGGTGCAGTCGGTTACTTAGCACCGACTTCAAACATTTATTTTTTGCTTTTTGAAGTCGGTTTACTTTATTTTTTAAAAGATTTTTATTTTACAATTTTTAGTGACAAGTGAATTATTTAGTAATATTTATGTACCGATATTATATTATTTTGCTGAGTTGTACAGTAAAGTACCTACAGGATTAATATAATCACTATAATAACGGAATCTATACATTCGTTCTGTTTGCCGTTAAGGAGTTCCCTCTTGTATCTTCAAAGTCCAAGGTCCAATACCAATAACATTAAAATAGGACCACCTTAAAACTATACTGAACCCAATGCAAAAATGCAAAAAGGAGTTATAAAAAAGGACGAATTATGAACCTCCTTTTTTGAAGTGAAGAAGGCTAATATACTGCTTAGTTCTATAGTAGGGTACCTATAGGATTGACGTAATACCCATAATATCTCAATTTACACATGCCTATTGTTTGTCGTTAAGGAGTTCCCTGGTGTATCCAAGGTCCAATGCCAATGAAATTAAAATGGGACCACCTTGGAGTTATACTGAATCCAATGCAAAAAAAAATCATCAAAATCGGTCTAAAATTGACGGAAATATCGCTGAACATACATAAAAAAAAGCATACATACAACCGAACATAGAACCTCCTCCTTTTTGAAGTCGGTTAAAAAGTGAGTATATTATGGCCACCCCAGCCTATCCACCCATAACAACACGCGCAAAAGATATTATAGACATATATCGGTCTACTTACAAAGTGGGAATGCAACTTTTTAAATCAGCTATAAAACTATAACAAAGGCACATAAAAAAAAGAAAGTATTAACGCTTATCAGTAAACTGTAGTAGCTTGAATTCGTGACGGAGTTTGATATTCTATGATCGAGACGAACCTATAAAAAATCTATTACTATATCTACACGCCAGCTTCTTAATAGGATTCATATTCTTTTGTGATAATCCAGATATAAACTATCTGTGTGCCAATTTTCATCCAAATCCGTTCAGTCAGTTCAGTTTTTGCGTGATTGAGTAACACATCTAAACATCCAAACATGTAAACATACACTTTCACATTTATAATATTAATAGGATACACAGAGTACAGGGTTCCAACTGGTTCTTTATCTGCAAATATCTTATGATTGCTTCACTAAATAGCTGATAATGGATACTTCCGACTGATCCATCAGATAGATACGGTCTATTGATTAAATCATAATAAGGTAACCTAGGCCTCCCTACGTCTTTTTACCTTCGCAGTATATATCTGTATCGTTCTTTCCTCCGACATTGTTTTTATATGTTCGAATCACTGGAGCATGAATTTTCTCATTTTTACATTGATACTTTCTTTCATACCTACACGCTCTCTTACCGCGCTGTTGTGAACACGGTCGGCTATTGTAACTCCGTGCATTATTAAAATATCATAACCAAAATAGTTTGTTAGTTTCTTTAACAAAGTCTAAACAAGTCAGTCAAAATATTAGCATTTACAGCAACAGGACAAAACATTTAAATAACTACATCATCACACATTATCGGACACAATCGAACAATTCCAGACTTAACGCTCCGTGAATGTTTTTAGAGTATACATAAATATGCATACATGTTACCAGACTGCACAGTATACACCTAATATATTACTTAGAGTAAAATTATCAGCAAATGATATTATGAGTGGGACACGGTCCAAGTCCTTAGATGGGTGACCGTAAGAGTATAATAAAAGCATTTCGGAGCTTCGTAGGGCACGTCAAACGATTGGCTTTAACAGACAAGATTTTATGACATTAAAAACAGCGCCAAGAATAAAAAAAATAACTATCTCACCACAACACCTTCTAGATTCCAGGAATATTGATCAGCAGTTTGCTATGCAAGTACTGCGGTAGACGTGTAACAATGATAAGCGTCTTAGTGGTCTGCGGAATCAGCAACGCTATGCTGATCGTACCAGAAGACTGGATCTACGTGAAACTGGTGGCTGGGACTGCTGCCATCAGCTGCGCTTCCGGGGCGTTCTCTAGCATGTAAGTATTTAGTATAGTAGGTAAATAGCGACATTTCAACAAAAATATTTAGAAGGGTGGGTAGAGAATACACCTTTTGGTATACCCAAAGAATTCATTAAAACTTTAGGAAAGATGACACAGAGCAAAATATTGAGCTTAAATAACGACGAGACGCCATTTGATCTCAGTGACCTATAGTCTCACTTAAGTGATAAAACTGTGTGAACTACCAGAAACGCTTAAGACAGTCTCACATAATATAGTCTATGATAGGTTTTAGGTCATGATATATATTGGATATTTTTAAATTCGTCATATTCCAATACTTCAGAAATAGACATGTTATAATTAATACATTCTTACTCTGACATACATACCTATATTACGTAATTGAAACATATTGATTTTCTGCATGGGTAAATGCGTCATGGCTACTTGTTAAATCCAATGAATGTGACTTGTATTATATTTAATTATAATCAAACGAACATGGCGCCGCAGACCTGGCGCCACACGACTTGCACGTTGAGTGTACTTAAAATGACTGACGCACGTTTTACTTAAGAAAAAAACCCAGGCCATAACTTCGGTGTCTCTATCTCAATATTTTTTTTATATTCTTATATTCGCGCTATCCTTGATATTACCTCAATCATTTTGACTACGGTAGTGAAGTGCAGATGCAAGACCAGTTGCAATTCGCTAATTAGCTTTGCTTTTTAAAACTATACGTTTCATGATCCACTTTCTTTTATAAATACTTTCTATTTTATAATTTTTTTTCTGACATAGTTCCATAAATGTAGTGTCCATAAATTTCTGAAATATGGTTTGCCATATTAGATAACATTTTTTATTTCCACCTTTTTCTTGCAGGTACATGTACACATCGGAATTATTTCCAACAGTGACAAGAAACATGGCGATGGGTGCCTCATCCACAATATCCAGGATCGGATCCATGCTGGCACCATTTATAGCAGGGCTTGGAGCTGTGGCCGTTTGGATGCCACCAGCTGCCTTCGCAGCAGTCCCTTTAATCGCTGCATTGGCCTGTTTTTGCCTTCCAGAGACGAGAGGGCAAGCATTAACGGATCATATTGATAGTTAAATCCTTTTGGTTATAATTTTAAATAATTTCTTACTTATTTCTTTGATCAGAGATCATGTACAAGAAGAAGCTTTTATATTTAATAGGAATTATAATAAATAGGAATACTTTAAAACACTTGCTTTAATTATATATTTTTGAGACGAGGCATGACCATTATTCATCAATATGAACTAAAACACATTAACAGAGAGTACAGCCATATTAAGCGACGGTGAAAAGTTTCACCATTTTTAACTTATTTATTTACCAGTAAGGGTGTTACCCCAAAAGGCCCTGTAGAAGAGGTTCGTCAGGCATTAATTTTTCATACTTCCACATTTTAAACCAAATGATCTTAAGCAGCTCACGTAACAGAGAGCATATTACAGTGACCAGCTATTTGGTGGTTGTTTTTCACCCTTTTCAGTCCACTTTTGCTGTAGTTTACAAGGAAATGGATAGGAATTTAGGAGTGAGATATCCATAGAGAACGAAGTAGCGCTATTCTTCTACCAAGTACCTGAAGATCTGACAAAATTGACATGATGAATTAAGTCTCCCATCCAGTTAGTTTTAGCCTGTCTAACGGTCCCTCGATCCTAATCAATAAGCTACCAACAAACTACCCTCTGACCTCCTGTTTACTCAACAAAAGCCATAAAACAAATTAAATTCCACATTACCACCTCGTTGGAAAGTGAGGGAGGGAGGTCGTCGATGCGAGACGAAAACTGGGTCAACTTTGAACATAATTCATTTTGTGTCCAGGAAAGCAGAGCAATTAAATAATGTACTTGTAGGTTCGAAACGATATTATAATTAAAAATTATAATAACGAACAATTCATCATTTTAAAGTAAAAGCAATGATATAATAGGAAGGTTGTTAATTATCGCTCGATTGGAAGTGGTGGACGAAGATCTCGAGATTTGCAATAAATAAATTGATTTGATCCAATAAGCATTAAACAAAAAAGGAGAAAATTCTCATCACGAGAACGAGAAGGCAAAGAATACAGAGTTCCAACAGGTTAATTTAGTTTATCGTTCAGAAATCTCTTATCCTAAACAAGATTTCACAAAAGGAAAAAGTCTAATAATTTGCTAGTGCACATACTTCAAGATATTAAATATCCACCATTCCCCTATACTTGTGCCTCTTCAACTAGTGAATATTGGTAGTCAGCTCTGCAATAAAAAGTGTCTTATAAGTAAATGGTTATAAACTACATCAAGTAAACAGTTATTACTTCAAATGATAAAGCTTCTAGGCTGAAAAGGGAATATCCGGATATGATTTAATCCATAACAAATGACGGCATTGTGAATTTAAAAATAGCACCACTGTGACTAAAGTACTGGATACTGATGGATGAACATCAACAAATGTTTTTTTATAGGGCGGAAATAAACAGAATACTTATATTTCCGGGTTATACAAAATGTACATAGCGTTTAAGTAAAGCCGGATGATTTATTTTTTTAGTTGCTTATATTGGTGGTGCATTATTTTTGTTTAACACGCTTAAAAAAAAACTAAGCTACTATTGTTACTAGGGTCCTATCTCTATCATTAGAGTAGACTACCAATCTTAGTCACAATATTACCACTCTCCCTTTTCCTGTTTATATGATAAAAGGCAACCAAAGAAATCAAATCAAATAGCGTCGATCAAGGAATTTATCATAATGCAATGTTTATTACATATTTTGCTGTGAAATGAAATATGTAATATGTGAGTGAATAGTCGAAATATTGTAAGATTCCAAATATAGAGATATGCTTTATATTATATACCAAATAAACCCATAAAAACGTGAAACAGACTCGATGTAGGAAAATATTTGATTCAATCTCGATTTGCTCAGAATCCCCAAGTTTTATTTATTTGAATAAATAATAATTTTATCGAGCGACTCAAACTTTCAGCGAGCACGCAATATATCCACCCAACACAATTCACGAAGGAGATAAAATTGAATATTGTGCATAAATCTTGTACAGCTGATCAATGAAACCCAAATGCAGGCTTCGAAGTACTAGCCCGGGGTATTGATTTCGAGATATTCATTTGGCATCGAATCGATAGTACGTAGTATTGAGTAACTTTGAATAGGAGGGCTTATAGCTCAAATAAGACTAGTCAAAATTATTGAAGTTGAGTTGCCTAGGTAGTTTTCAGCCAGCCAAAATTGCTATGTAGAAGCAGTATTGTCAACTGTATTGTGTATTGACTGCCTCGTTGGTCTAGTGGCAAAGCGCATCGCTTTGTAATCACGAGGTCCTGGGTTCAAATCCCTGGTCGGACAAGTGTATTTTTTCCAGAGAAAACTTTCCAGTACTAGTCCGGAGTCCGAATTGTGCCCGGTATATGGCAATAGGCTCGCTCCCGATGTTAGGTCCCATGTAATAACATGGGACCTAACATCGTCGGCAAAACGTGGGTGTACTCAGTACACCTCTGCCACCCCCGCTTGGGGAATATAGGCGTGACGGTGATTATAGTATTGTCAACTTGAGAGATTTTAATCTCCTAAAATCAGATCAAATATATCTAGTTCTAAGTCATCGATACGTACTTGATACCGATATTATCGAAGCCTACAATAACGTGGTTGCTGCGGTTGATTTATACGGATATGAACATAGGTACGTATTACAAACAGCTAGATTGCAATTTCAATAGATGGATCTGTTGTCGAACTAGATAATTGGATTCAGAACAATTGATTGGATGTGGGTAACCAATGAATGGACGTCACGGACGTGATTAACGAAATCGCTGATTGTGTGTTTTGGAAACTACATATTTTATTTTTATTTCTTAGGGAAAACAAACAATTGCAAATGACAGCTTAAACTAAACATCAGACTGCAAATCAATATAATAATATTGAATATTATGGTACAGAGTAAACATATTCAATTTAACACTGAATACACAATTTCAAGTTGACACTTAATCACCATAAAAAATTAAATTAAAAGAGAAACAAAGCACAAAGTAAAAGAAAAACAAATTGAGGAGCATAAACTATTCTTAGGGAGTACAATAACATGCACTAGAACTGTTTACTAAACTCTGAAAGTTGCTAAATTATCAAGTAAGCCTTTTTTGATTCGCATTAGTGTTAATGAAAATAAGTCAAAGTCTGTAAAATTATTGTTCTAAGAATTCATTAACGTAGGGGTTCGCGCTCACCTGCGTTGGTCCTGCATAACTTAGGAGCAAATAAGCGATGATCATAGTTTTTGCGAATACATTGGGAACTACTGGGTATACGAATGCATATTTGATTAATTAGCTGGTTACAATCGAAGTAGTTGTGACAGATTTTATACAGGGAGATTTGGTCAAGATACAGCCTCCTTACATTCAAGGGTGTCATTGAATATTTTTCTAGCAGAGTATCACATGAAGAGTGAGTATGTGAACATCTATAGTGGACAGATCTAAGATGTTTTCTCTGTACAGCCTCCAGTTGATCAGAATATTTTCGATAATATGGGTTCCATATGGGTGTAGCATATTCTAACTGAGATCTAATCAATGATTTAAAAAGTAGTAAGTACGTCGTTGATTGCTTAAAGGACTTGCACGTTCTCATTATAAAACCACATAGCTGATAAGCTTTATTTATAATGTGCTTAACATGAACATCTAGATGAAGCTTACAATCAAAATGTATGCCGAGATTTTTAATTACTGGAACTTTATCTAGAGAGGCTTTGCAGAGGGAATATGTGAAATTGACCATACTGTTCGTATTTTTTGTAAAGGAAATAAATTTACATTTAGATAGATTTAAATGTAATTTATTCAGACTACATTAAGCCGACAGGCGATCAAGATCCTGTTGAAGTTTGTAGCAATCTTCAACAGTTTTAATTGTACGGTAAACTTTGAGGTCGTCGGCATAAAGGAGGAAATGCGTATTGATGAAACATCCTTTAATGTCGTTAATAAAGAGAACAAAAAGCAATGGACCCAATATAGAGTCTCGGGGAACACCAGATGAAACTTTCGATTATCTCTTATATTATATTAAATCCATTTAAAACCACTCTCTGTGTCCTGTTAGTAACATATGACATAAACCATCGCAGCAAATCACCGTGTATGCTATTGAAAGCAATTTTTTGCAGAAGTATACAATGATCCACTTTGTCAAAAGCTTTGCTGAAGTCGGTGTAAACTGAGTCCACTTTTATACGTCAGTCCAAGTTTTCAAATAGAAAGTTAGAAAATAGCATAAGATTGCTGACAGTGGAGCGGTTCTTAACAAAGCCATGTTGTTCTGGGATAATAATGTTGTATAGACAAGGGTAGATAGCGTTATGAACTAACCGTTCAAGTACTTTTGACAGAGTAGACAACAATGATATAGGACGGTAATTGGTTACGTCATTTTTAGAACCACTTTTAAAGATAGGCATTATGTTTGCAGTTTTCCAAGAGTCAGGAACAGATCCTTCTCGTAAACTACGATTAAATAAAATAAATAAAGGGGTACTAATTGACTGGGCTGTATGTTTAAGAAAAAATGGTGATAAATCGTCAGGTCCAGAACCTTTACTCCACGTCTAAAGATTTTAGGGAGTCTATCACCATTTCTTTCGGAAAAGATAAATCAGATATTAAGTTATTCGATAAGGAGCTGAGTGTATCTATATCGAGATCATTTTGATCCTTTTTCTCGTACAGTGTTAAGAAAAATTAAAAACATGTTACAGATTTCCTCAGGTTTAAAACATTTCTCGTCACCATAAATCATCGTGTCATGAACACGTGATTTGTCCTTTTGTCTATTTATAAACGACCAAAATGTTTTTACGTCCTTGTGAATACCTACTTCTAAAGAATTCATATATGAGTTGAAGCAGTCGGATGACAGTCTTTTAAATCTCCTTCTATATATAGAAAATTCGTCATAATTTGACTTGTTACCATACCGTTTCCACTTAATCCAAGATTTTTTCTTATTTTTAAAGATGTGTATCAATGGTTGAGAAAACCAAGGCGGAAATTCATTACTTTTGAGTTTAGGTTAGGTTAGGGTACGTGTTACTTTATGACTTTATAAATAATTTCAGAGGAGTTGAGGAAAGAATGACAAAACAGATATACAATGTCAAAGTGGAAGGATGCAGGTACCGGGGAAGACCTAGACTATCTTACCACGACCAAATAAACCGAGTCTTATCTGATGGAAAAGTCAAGAGTCTCCGTGACCGGCGAGCGTGTATGAGACGAACTATGAGAGTCGAGGAAGCCAGAGAGGTATGTAAGGAAACCACCTGTTGGAACTCTGTACTCTCTGCCTACCCCGCAAGGGATCTGGCGTGAGGTTATAGATAGATAGATAAATAGATAAATAATTTCATAAAATATGTTAACGGCTAAATTCAGAGGTATGTCGCTCAAAAGAGTCTCCCAGTCCACACTACTGATGTCATTATTAATATCAGTATAGTTAGCTTCTATGTAGCGGTATTTTGGTAGGAAACAACGAGTCATAGGTTTACTTACATACTTTAAGAAAGCGAATGTCGACAGTGGCGGGTGGAAATGGTCTACTGGAACCAAAGGGCAATGGGGCGATTCACTATTACAAGCATCATCGTTTGAAATAAGGAGGTCTAGGATACGGTCCATGGGATTTCTATTACACAGGCCTACAATGATTTTGGTGCCGGGAATTTTAGACCTGATTTTAAGTATGTCTTACATGGTGATATCAAAAATGTTACCGGTTTTTTTCTATCAGCTCGAGTTCCTGAGATATATAAAATACAGTTTTCAGAAAGAAATAATATTTTATTGGTATTAAACATCAGGAAATTGCCTTTTAAGTGATTTTCTAGAATGAGACTGACGTGGGCAATCTCGCATGATTCCCCAGCAATAGTCGGCTATGATATAGGTGTCCCACCTTCCTTGGTATCTATTCTCCATCGTTTTTATGTCTTGGTGGAGACGTTCTCCTTGTTCTTCGCTTAAATCTCCTAAATTGTGTTGAAAGTGATCTAGATGACTATTGAGATAATTTTATACTCATTTTACAGCCTAAATTTTTGAAACGAACCAGCATTTCTTCTACTAATTCTACATCGTTATCAGCCTTATGATTTCCGGGGAAATTTTATGCAACTGCTACAAAAGATTCACGCAAGCCTTTCCAGATCATTCATAGAAGTCTCAAAATTAGTGGTGTCTTTCATTAACTGACGTATTTAAAGTTATAGATACCTGCTTTTAGTTTTTCAGTACTTAAACCAGGAAATTTCTGTGAAATAAACTGAAAACATTGACCATTTCTGTCGAGAGCCTTAACAAACTGTTTCATCAGCCCTAATTTTATATGCAATGGCGGAAGAATGATTTTTTTTTCATGTACCTAAGGGTTCATTTATAACATTTCTTTCTCTGACAACAAGAGCATCTGTCATAGGACAATTTTTTTGAGTCCAATGGTGTGATTTGGCTCCACTGTCTCAGAGACAAATAAAGCATGGGTATTTAGTATAACCACTCTGTTAACATAATGGGTATTTAGTATAACCACTCTGTTAACCCAATAAAAAATTAACCATCTTCAAGTCGACGCAGATCATCCTGTTATGTTCAAAATATTTTATTTTCTGTAAAAGAATTGAAATTACCTCATATTCTTCTTTCACAGATGTTGAGTGAGCAATTGGAACGGGAGCATATTTATTTCCATTATGTAGAAGAACTGCTTTGAGACTTCGTTTACTACTGTCAATAAAGAGACGCCATTCATTGGGCTGATTGATCGTTAAACCCATGAATATCAGCAAACCACTCACATTACAGCAATACACAAAATTTTTATCAGATGAAAAAATCTGTAATAAGCGTCGTTCTCTCGTGCGATATGTAGACACTCGAACATCTTAGTAAAGGCATTTTTTTTCTTTTAATCTGGACGCTAGTAGCTCAGCACGTTCCTTAGAAAGATCTAAGTCTCTGCTGAAGTGATTAAGCTCATTCTGCGAAAATAGTTTAGGATTTGATGTGTTTCCGCAGTATTCAAAGTCATCATCTACTTGAGAAGAAATAGGTGTTTTAGCTTTTTCCTCCTGAGATTGCTGCACTACCTTGTGAAAAGCTGGTATTAGAACATTTTCTGAATGCGGAGTAGGTCTTTGTGCTGAAGAAATATTAGGGTATTTCCATTTACGGTGATTGTTTTTGTTGATGCCTACTATTTTAGTCATACAAAAGTAACAGTCGCCATATCATAGGCTCTCCAAACTTCAAAGACTTACGTATCCCTTTCTCCCATTGTCGCAAATGCTTAAAGTATAGTTTACATACACTATGAGGCGCCTACACTTTATCTTGGTGTCGAATTTCAATACCGAAGTAAGCAAATTACAGACGATTCACAGTGTCTGTTATCGATTTACGCTGATCTTTTAGTATGTATTCACCACAAACATAACAAAACGTATCAGGATTGTTAACACAACGTACTAGCCATAATGATATAGTAACATAAACTTTATCGATGTTATTGTAATAATGACTATTTACGAAAAAGACCGGAAAAAAAAATTAAATGAGGGTAGAAGGTAAACTAGAGCTGATGAGTAAAAATAACGTATGACAGTATATTGTACATTACCAACTTTATCGACCATAGGCAAAAACAGAGCTGCATCAAAAAAAAAATTGTAGGCTTGCGTTATTATTAAATTGCTTACAATTAATAGATGATAAAAAACTAGAGAGAAGGGCATGTATGGAACTACTGCACTTAGCTATATCCGGAATCATGGCCGTCGAGCTAATGATCTGCCAGTGTGTGCTTGGTAAATTAAAATCTCCAAGAAGATATACTTGGCCAGTCGTGGGAGATGCTTATTCATACTGGAGGACGTCTGAGAGAGATTGATACGTATAGACATTTTGATTAGGTGGAATGTATAGGCCACAAATTATGTGACACACGTCTGGAGTATCAGAATTTAATTTTAATAAGACAATCGATATTTGGAGAGATATAAGGATTACAATATTGTGACGAGCTTAGCACGTAACGAGTTACTTGTAAATCTCGGCGTACGGCACACAGAACGCCACCACCGTCCAATTTACCACTCCACACCCTGTTTCTGTCACAACGGAATACTTTATATCGACTGTCAATTATTTTACTATCGGCTATAATCGAAGTTAACAAAGTTTCCGACAAAATAATAATGTCGTAACACACACACCGTCACGCCTATATTCCTCAAAGGGGGTGGCAGAGGTGCACTGAGTACACCCACGTTTCGCCGGCGATGTTAGGTCCCATGTAATAGGGGGCGAGCCTATTGCCATATATCGGGTACAATTCCAGACTCCGTACTCATACTGGGAATTTTTCGTTTAAAAACTAGATTTGTCCGACCTAGGATATGTAATGCATATATAATGTCTGTTAAAATATTATTATATAAGGTATTAAGTTTAGTTCGCATGCCTCTGCAGTTTTGATAATAAATACAAAGCTTATCAAGCACAGTAACGCCTAAAAATATTATTTAATATTACTATAAGAATATGAAATTTTGTATAATATGAATTTCGAATGTAATATCTCAATAATCTTAATAATACGTAACTTACGCGATACAAATACCTTATGAAAATTAACACATTCACAATAACTTTGAAAAAAAACTTTGAAGGCATCTCCTGAGTATTATAACAAGAACTTAAACAATAAGAATGAATAGAGAAATATTTCATATTAATTCCGTAGATTATTTTTTTACTCACTAAGTGGGTACTTAACAAAAAATGTATACCGAACGCTCGTTGTATTTCGCATATCATTAGCTTAGAGTAGTGTAAGCTCCAGAACCAACAAGTGTCGCGACCGCATTGATATATTAAACATTTTGGAAATGTTGTATGATTATAGAATGATAGTGTAATTAACGACAGTTATGTAATCAACGATAATTTTATTTGCACTTGTGGCAAAAAAATATAGTGTGTTAATGATTAAAATTTTGTTAGTTTCCTGAGTGCACAGGTTTAATTTTGGACAAATCTTTTTCACATTTGATTGCGAAGACGCGCGATGTCTCATTTGCGCGAACAAGTATAGTTCCATGTCTGATACAGACGAACCGATATGAAGTTTAGCAGCTTCTCTGGCGCGCCGAAAAAGATTCTTGTTATGTAATGTCAAGTGTTCATTTATATACATTTTTTGAGGATTTCCTTGTATTTTCAGCAGGTCGGACCTTTCTTAAGACGTGAAGCTGATAGAAAATTATCTCGCATAATCTGACTTACAAATTTAACGATAAGGTTTTTTGGCCGATTACTTCTTGGATACAGCTGGGGAACACGATGAACCGTGATTATGTCGTTAGTAGCAAGTGTGTGACTGATCACACTAGCAATATTCTCAACTAATGATATCAGATTCTCTCCACGCTTCTCCGGCAAGTTATGGATCTCGATATTACAATTACGCGATTTTTGTTCCATTTCATCAAGTCTAGCTTGAGATACTCGGTTTTTAAGTTCTTCAGACTTTTTTTCAATTACATCATATTTATCGCTAAGATATTCAATAGAGGTTTTGACGGTGTCCAAGTCCTTGATAAGTCTGGAAAACTTCTCGTCTTGCTTTGCAAACCACAACTCTAAAGTATTTAGCATCTTGTCTTGAAATACTTGCAAGTCACGTTTGATATTCATATCATTAATTTGTGGTTTATCCTTTCGATATGTTATATGGGGTGGTGGCGACTCCTTCTCAATAAGCGAGCTGTCAATGCTTGACTGTTGATGAACACTGTCATCTTCACAAGCATTGTATGTACTGTTTAATGCGTCCATTACTCGAGTTGTTGTATTCTCTGTTTACGCAACTACTCTGTGCCGTTACTGCAAGCGCTCGATCCTGTGTAACTTACGGATACTTTTTGTCTCTCTCACACTTATAGATATAAAAAAGGTAATGATTTTGCGGAATAAACTTCGAGACAACACCCGAGCGCGAGGTAGAATGTGAAATATATATATACAAGGTGTAACATAATAAACGCAAGACCTCAGACACCCCGATTAGAGAATTGTTTCATAAAATCAAAACGAAAACCAAATTTCCAAAATTATAGGGTTTTACCCTTTTTTAAGCACTTTTATACCCCAATTAACAATTAAACTGCAACGTGTATGTGTGTGTTTTGAGAAATACGTTTTGGGAATGCATTTGAAATCTCCCTATTGCTATGAATCAAGATTAAATTTAGTTTTTATAGCGCACTGAAGGAGTAAAAGCATTTTTTGCAAATTAAAAAAAAATGTTAGGTACATTAAAAATTGTTGGAATCAATTCAGGTACCGATTTAGAACAAACTACTTTCAGGTCTTGCGTTTATTATATAAAGTAATACTTAATGCCTCAGCGAAACGAAAGAGAGACGAAGAACCAGTAATCTTTAATGTTATAATGGAAGCTGCGGCAACTTCGCTGAAAAGAATTCTAATCCAAACAGAGTTGAATGAGAACCTGATTTCCTAATAAGTAATTTTCTTATTAATATTAGTTATTGTAGTTGCCTCTTTAAGCAAACACTTTTCGATCCCTTTCTTTAAACCTAATATACCGTTAAAGTCATATCTACTCTTGACTTCCTACAATCAGATGCCATACTTCGCCTCACCTACAGTAAACATTAAAAGTTATTGACCATCACTTCTGAATTATTTCTATAATGATATGCATATAATCATTACAAATATTGATGTGTCTAATAGAACTAGTAACTTCCAGCAGGAAAAAGTCCCCCAAATCCAGAGCAGACATTCATCAAATCGAAGAGACCCATTCATCTAAACTTGATGCCCCCAAGTTACCGATAATCCGACCAATTGATCCGGACATCTGGTTCCACGCAATTTATCTACACGCCTGTATGGGATAATGATGAAGAAAGTTTTATTCTATACATAGAAGGGATTTGGGCAACAGAACCCTGCTGTCTATAACTTTAATTCATTAGATAGGTATAATTATAAAAATGTAAACAGTGTTATACCGCCTAACTACTGGGCAATTTTCCGACCATAAGGTCCCGCAAAAGTATCCAAATCGTCGTCTAAATTAACAATATGGGAAAAATATTAGCGTCGATTATTTAGTGATGTAAACAAAAAAAAAACCTGTTAAATATTTTTTGTCTATTCGGGCCTCGCGCACAAACCATTAAACCGACGAAAACCTGACTTAAAGTGATGATATTAAAATTGAGATAATAAGAACTTGCGATGGATTTTGTTTGAACGAAACTAAACTATTCGAAAACTTCTAAGCTATTTTAAACGACATAATATTATATCGTGTTTAAACTTCAATGCAACTTTAACTTTGTATTACAGTACTCGTTTAAGAATAACACGTTACGCTTTTACAGACGAGCAAAACTCTGGTTAAAGCTGGTTAAATAATTTAAATGTATCATTTAAGATGTCTTATTTAACCATAAAATTATAGGTCTTGTCACAAATGTTAGAACATTTATAAACGCGGTGAAAATTGCGCGAAGTACAACGTTGAAGGAAATTACAGTGATAAAATTTCCATGTTATCACATGCCTAATATGAGTTTACATATATCCCGGTTATTACCTTGGAAATACTGCGACGGTGCGGTGGTAACAGGGTAATGAAATCTTGGAGTGAATAGGAAAATAGGCAAGGTAGTCCATGATAATTTTTTTTTTATTTTTTTTAAATGAAATGAAGCTGTCAACGAATTTATCAAAGTTCTTTCTAGAGGTCCTGCCGGCTCTACAAGAGACTTAATACTTGATTACTACCCGCCCAGCGTGTGATTAATAGCAGCAAGGAAATTCCTCTTGAATCGAAGACTTTTTTATATGGGCCAATTTTTGTACATTTTATCTTTGAGTTTAGTTATTTAGCTTATAAATTAATGTTGATTTAAATATTTTGCATTGTTGACTTGCAGTTTTTCTTAATTAAAAATTATAAAATTATCATGTTTAATAAAAATACAAAGATTGACAGAAGATGTATCGAACTGGACACATAAGAGGGAGATACAATCGCCCGTAAATCCTGATGTCCCATAATATACAGATAACGCGTTAACCTCTACTTTCGGGAACGTATGAATTCATACGTACATAATTGCCCCGTAACCTCGGGAACGTATGAATTCATACGTTCGGCGAGTCCATTTTTTTATCGGTTTTGTGGCTCAATAATGTTTTAACGAAATGTAGAGGAAATTATTCTCGTTTTGTTGATGTATAATATTTTGTAGTCCGTGTTAGTGGTATCGTGAATGGATAACGTAAACATCCGATAAGCGCGCATGCCCGCTAAGCGGCTGTCAAGTGAGTAAAAATAAATAAAATGTGTACATTGTACAATAACAATATATTGATGAATGAATCATATAAGAATTCTTTTTAGAATATGTTAGTAAAACGTTTGTGTACATTATGTTATCGGAAGTGAGATTCTCAACCGAAAAGGTAACCTTATCTATGGTACGACACGTTTTTGTGATTTTAGGTGATAATTTCGTAAAATAAACGTTTACTTGTATATATTTATGTGTATAATGCTAAAATAGGATGTATTTTCTATTTTTCCAAAAAAATCGGTCGTAAACCTTTACATTATTGTAAAAACTGTTTCGTTTTTCACGGTCTACCTAGGCCGAAATGTAGGCTATTTTTTTTGTAGGTTTCGAAGTATTTTCAGATGATTCTTTGACCTAATATTATATATGCAGGTTTATTTAATAGTTATTTACGATTAGAAAGTGCACTACATTATTTCTCAGAGTTTGCTGAAAATATTCCTAAAAATATTTTTTAAGTGAAAATTTTTGCATTTTCAGGGCCCATATGTTGAGGTAGAAATTTTAAAAGGATTAAGGGATAAACTTTGTAAAAGTGTACATTGACAAAACACGTCATTATCATAAAGTCGTTTACTTTTTATTACAATTGAAAATTTCTATCTATCTATCTATCTATAACCTCACGCCAGATCCCTTGCGGGGTAGGCAGAGAGTACAGAGTTCCAACAGGTTCTTTCCTTACATACCTCTCTGGCTTCCTCGACTCTCATAGTTCGTCTCATACACGCTGGCCGGTTACGGAGACTCTTGACTTTTCCATCAGATAAGACAAAAAAGATTGAAAATTTTGAATTGAATTGATTTGAATTTTAGCAGATTGAAAATTTGCTATAGTTTTTGAATTATATATTTATTTTGCAAACGTCACCAAAAAATGGCCTCGCCCGCCCGGCCGCTTCCAAAAAAGTAATTAAAATTTTGGCAGTGTTTCCCGATCAGAGGGGTTAAACGTACAACAACCTCCAAACCAAGTAACTCCAATTCTGTATAAATCAAATTATCTACACACTACTCCATATTCCATTAAAATAAAATGAAAGACGTTACAAAATAAAACCAACCCTTGACCGGAATCCATTCATTCATGGAAAAAACT
Source organism: Phalera bucephala (assembly GCA_905147815.2). Taxonomy (NCBI): domain Eukaryota; kingdom Metazoa; phylum Arthropoda; class Insecta; order Lepidoptera; family Notodontidae; genus Phalera; species Phalera bucephala. Next base: position 1,717,694 of record LR990627.1, read on the forward strand.
CCTTTCACCATTTATTCGGAAAAGAGTCTCAATAATCCCCAAGACCGTTCACTCAATATCGAGGGCATTAAATAGACTATTCAGACCGAATGGCACTCGCGGGCGCAATCAGTCGACCGGACAAGATGCCGCCAATCGATACCAAGATGAAGTTAGATATCTGCTTTAAGTATGTTATGACACTATCTCCGGTGTTGAAAAAGTCTACCTGTTTTATAGATTACCTTTTTGAGATTCATGTTTCATTCATGATTCATATACTTCAACAGATTTATGGGCGGACTGAGGTAAAAGCTATTATTTTTTATTATCAAAATAATTCAAGGCAGGCAATAGGAGCACATGGAGTAAACATGATTTGGAAGAAATTATTAAAAACAAAATTCTCTGGATTGTCAAATAAAGGTTTCTGTTTCGTCTTTCGGTCTTTGTCCTTCAAAGTCTTATCAAAGGACAAGTCAAGAGTCTCCGTAACCGGCGAGCGTGTATGAGACGAACTATGAAAGTGGAGGAAGCCAGAGAGGTATGTAAGGAGAGAACCTGTTGGAACTCTGTACTCTCTGCCACCCCGCAATGGATCTGGCGTGATGATATAGATAGATAGATTATTTAGTTTAGATTTGAAAATAATTTATCACAATTGGAAGCCAAGTTGGCTTATCATCAAATTGATATTTGAAATGTTTACTTCAGGAAGCCCCAATTTATCGTTCTTTGATATTTCAAATATATTAATAAACCAACTATGTTTGAAAACTTACTGATAACACCTACCAAACGATTTTTTTTATGAAAACCTATGAATACTAACATACACTTACATTGATATCTGGATGATATGCATGAGTCACGCACATGGCACATGGAACGGTTGCCATTACGGTGCGAACAATTTTTATTCTAACAAAATATCGCGTGAAGTTGCGACAGTGTGCCCATTTATTATGCAGAACGCGGGCCGTGAGCTCCTGACGCTGTAGGGCGAACATGGCCATGGTGTTTTTCGGACAGCCTATTTGCATAAAAGGGTTATAAATATTTTTCCTTCACCTCTGAAATAGTGGGTTAACGTACGTACAATAACTAGCGTAAATATATACTAAACTCTTTGTGCATATACGCAACCACTGCTTTCTACTAATGGTAGGCGAAAATATCAAATCTAGGTATTTTTCCTGCAGCAGACGTCTTTTGGCTGTAGATAGAACCGAAATTATAGTGAGAATATTTTATGCACGCCAAAAGCGACAGGGACAAATGCCTCAATAAATCGTGGATGTACATACATTTACGCTGGTAGGGTTATGGGACCATCTTGTTGTTAGCTATCACAAACATTAAACAACGATCGATTTGGTAATTCTGAGATGAGTAGTCGCGGCACGTGAAGTCGTTGCGTTTCACGCCATTAAACGTGGCCGTTAAGCCAAGCTGAAAGCCTTAGAGGCTTGATAGTTTCCAACGACTGGGGGGTCATGAACCTCTGTCTACTAATTCGCACTAGGTACGTGTAGTAGAGTGTAACCTAGTCTCTCTCACAGCGGACTGTGAAGAAACACCTTTAACTTTACCCAGCAGATGTATTATAATTAGTGTAGGAAAGAACCTGTTGGAACTCTGTACTCTCTGCCTACCCCGCAAGGGATCTGGTGTGATGATAGAGATAGATAGATAAGAGATCAATGTATTGTTTTGTATATGTACATCCGCCTATCGTTTTAGGTTACACAAGGGTGACGACTGACGAGTATTTATTTAATCACATAAAAGAGTCATCGTCATTTCTCCTTTCGCTCTGGAATGCCCGTTTAGGTTAACGAGCAATAACATAAAAAGGGGAAATTGTTTAATGCTTTTACTGTATAAAAAGAGATCATTATTTAAGATAAGGTCGGCATTTACTTCATCGGAATATCTGTCGTGACTATGTTTATAGAAATTACTTGAACTACTTGATTTACTTATTAATTACTTTTTAATATATCTATTACAATATACAAGAAATATACATTTCACAACACACATTGTAGTACTAGAAGAAATGAGTTCTTAGAAGTATTTCTTATTTCATGTACTAGAAGAATTCCAAATAAACATATTCATTAATTATATTTTTTATTATTATTTTTTCTTTATTTTTTTAAAAACGTAGCCCCACACTATGATTTATTCCTGTATCGTGGGTGCGTTTACAAACATGAAATTTCACATACACAAATACGCAGAACGGACCAAATAATTGTGGATCACACAAAGATATGTCCCGTGCGGGAATCGAACCCGCGACTATTAGACACAGTGGGCGGAGCGGCTCAAGCTCTTAACCACTGCGCTAAATCGTCCGTGATTAAGTAAACATTTGATATTAATAAGAAATTATGTGTTCATTTATGTATTTAACACTCTAAACGACACAGTAGTTAAAGTAAATTAATTAGTAATTCAAAACAGAAGGAGAAATTAACACATTCAAATGGAATAGAAGAAGCGCGAACTACCATTATACTTTAACAAATGATTACCTACTAGAGTTTTTCATCATAACATCAATGATGGTAGTATTAGTTTAGAACAAGTCTACACGAGGCGGAATATCACAGACTTCACATAGAACTCGCGAGCCGTATACATAAGCTGCATTTATATACAGCATTGAGTCTACTAGTGCTATTGTGAATGCACCCAACATTTTGTTGGCCCGTTTTATTTTTTCCCAGCGTTTGCTTTTACACTTTGTATGAAAAGATCCGATTGTCTATACTAATTGTAAAATGACGTACCTATTGGTATATTAATACAAATACGCAAAACCTGAATTAATTTTTTAAATAAAAATAACAGTAGTTAAGTGATAAAACAGATTCAGATTGAGCGGCTCCTCAACCGGCAATAAGCAAAACATATGCTATAAAGATAATAACCACGTAGTAATTTCTAATATAAAGCCTAATGGTATAAAATTAAATTGACTAGCCCGCTAAGTTTCTCGGCGAATTTTCTTAATGGGGACCGCGTTTCGATCCGATGGTAATTTTAATAAATGTAACTGTAACTGTGTTTTGGTGTTTGTTTTTTTAGGCCATACTCAATAAAATATTACTAAATACGAAAAAAGGGATCATGAGAATAAAAACTATCAATATTTTACATTGGTCGACTTCTTTTGCTGCTGAACCTAGAATGTCCTAAAACTATGATTTGTCCAACTATATAAAGTCGTTATATTTCCTTGAAAGGGTTTTCAAGGAAATATAACGACTTTATAAGCACATAGTGCTTGCGCGTGAATTTCTCGAGCCCGCAGGATTTATCACCTGAGAAGCCGGAGCCATACGGCTGGGTAATTAATCTCGGTGTTACGGTAGTGTCAACTGGGTCGGTTTAATTAATCTAAGATGTTGCTAAGAGAAGCTCGTAGCAATGCGGCTACCAAGGTTAAAAAGCGTTCGGCTCAGTCAATTTGCCATGGGTGACCCAATAAAAAAAACACAATTTCTAATAAAAATAACGCGCTAACATTGTTTGGCCAGCGCAAAATGACCACAGTTTTGTTACAAAATGAATCAGCTAAATTTACAATCTTATTCTCATTTTGCGTTTCGAGAAAAGATAATCAAATTCAACCTAGCATATCCCGGACAGCAACACGACCAGAATACAAAAAAACCTAACAAAAGCCAGCCGGGTGGACACGTAAATATTTGGCGGAGCACGAATGTAAAATCTAAGTCCAACTATTCCGGAACCTGGTAACCCTAGCTAGCTTTATAAACCCTCACAGCCTAAGTGCATGAGAAAGTCTGACGTCAATTTTACAGCATCACATGAGCACCATTAAGATGAAACAGCGTTGAGGTGCGGCAGAACAAGTGCCCATTAATGCTCGGATAGAGCAACTTTTATATCCGGTGCTTCCTTTATCTGGTCGTAATCCGAGGAGATTTACGGTTCGAAATCGTAAACTGATGAGGGAGAAGTTGTAGGTAGATGTAATTAATAGTCAAGCTTTAACGAGGCATATATAAGAAAGCTTGAAAACATAAGAATAGTGCAGAATATAAGTTCCCTATAGTTACAATGCTCTAGAAAATCGTGGAGTGATATAGATAAATAGATAAAGATGTCAGTTCCAGAAGTTATCGAAACAGACGAGGCTGTTCAGGAACTTCAAATTTTGAGAATTCCACTTTAAAGTTTGTACTATTAAGTTTATCTTTAGCCAGGTGAGAATCGCCTAAAATATAGAAATAATTAAGTTCGCGGAGTAGTAAGTGTATAATAGCGCCACTTTTTGGGAATAACTTAAAAAGTTACTAAAATAGCAAAAATGTATCCCAATACTAATATGGAGGGTGTCAGAACATTTTAGTGAAAAGTGAACTTTGTATTAAGAAATCACGACTCAGACCAACCGTTTGGGAATACGGGCATGTTGATTCGATTGTTCTAAATTACATATGTCCCGACAAAAACTACCACGAGGTGTTATATCACGAGGCTATTACTGCTAAATCGTACAAAATTCACATCATTAATTAAAATCGACTTAACTGTAACAAACAATTATTTCCAAGAAAGTGTACTTATACCTTACTGTTACCAATATATATCTAATCAAACAAAGGTATAAACGATGCTGAAATATAAAAGCTTCTTAGCAAAAACAAACGGTAAACTGACGAAGCTACTGGAAAGTAGACTTTTATGTCAAAATACGAATTTATTACGAAGACTTTATATCCAATAACACAAATTTGTTTTCTCCACATATAAAACCTTGAACGGACTGCCTCGTTGATGTTAGCGGCTGGAGATAGATAGAGAGATAATCTTTATTGTACACCAGTAATATTACAATTAAATCAAACACAGATCGTGACACACAGGAGAGATCGAGATCCTGGTTTCGAATCCTACGTGGGAAGTGCTTTTTTTCATATTGAAATATTCTCAGTCGCAGTCAGGAGTCTAAAATAGTGCCCGTTATAATGATAAAAGATATGTGGGCGTACACAGTACACTTCTGCCACCGTGAAGGTGCGGTGTTAAAATTATAAAAGAACATATATCCTACATACATACCCTCACGCCTTTATCCCACTGGGGTAGGCAGAGACTACAGTTTGCCACATACTACGATTCTGACACACCTCTTCCGCTTCATCTACGTTCATACATTCCTTCATGTATTTCCGTCGATAAAGAGTGCTACGCACTTGACCCTTAAAAGAAAAAAAAACTAACATTTTGAATTGTGACTATAGAGCGGAAGTGGGAATATTCTTTAACCAACACAAAATTTAAAGAAACAAAAATAATATAGGAAAATACATCTAACGTGGCAAAGATAGGTGAAATAAAAATGTAAGAAAAAATACTATAAGCCATCAAAAATGCGAACATAACACAGCACTCTCGATACGCGTGCTACACACAAAACGACACGACACGGAATTGGTAATGAGTTGCGTATGATGTCGGCGTATGATGAATGGCCCGCATTAGCATAAAACAGGGGCATTATATACGAAACTGGGTTGTTGCTGATATGGGTTTTTCTGATATCAACCAACAATAATACGGGATCAGAATGAAAACAATATTTATTACTGAAAAACATAATACCTAGGATGTATGAATCGTCAAGTAAGTAATAAAGAAAAGAAGTCTAGGGAAGAAATAAAAGAAAAATCCATCTACCTTATGAGTTGCGGGGTATGGGAGAATAATTTAATTCAAAAAGATCTTTTTAAAGACAAGTTTTTTTCACAGCCGAAATACAACGGAGATATCTTGCTTAGTTGAGGAGTTCCGTCACGACAAATCCAACGAGCCAAACACGGCGGGTTTATATTAAGTAGTTAGGTAGTTCCAATAGCCACCTTTCGACTTTATTATCACACGCTGAACACCATCTTATTCTGTAGTACTCGTCAATAGCAATCCAACAAGCCACACAAGGGGGTTATTTTATATGATTCACATGTTCATATGGCCACTTTCCGCCTCCATCAACAGATCCGTTCCATGGTACCATATTATTGCATTGTCACAGAACTTACATACGTATGCCAAATTTCACCTCAATCGGATACCTACAAGTGCTTGTAAAATGGATTAGAATATTTGAACCGAAAAGGCAGCTAGAGACGGGCATACAAACGAACAGTGCAAGTTAAATAAAAAATGTAGAACAGTGGATTCTTAGAAGTTAAAACTACGACATAAGCTGATACAGACAAAAGTTAATTTAAAAAAGTTATTATCTTGATCGCGCTCACGAAAGCGAGCGATCACAAAAAGCTGAGATCGAATTCTAGGTCAGACAAAAGTTTTTTAAGGTTATTCTATCGAAAAATTCTAAGGAGCAGGCTGAAAAAATGCGGATGTATCCGTGTTCACCTCTGTCGCTTCTGCTCGGTAATCTAAGAATGGTGAGATGATAATTAAATATCGCAAGAGACTTGGAGTTAAGATATTTCTTAAAATAAGACTTACTTCCACGAAAAATAAATTACCTCACATGCATGGACATGTTTATTCCATTCGGAAGTCTCTATTCGATAATCTTTGGAACAACATAGATAACCCCGCAAACAGCAAAATAATCATAACTCCAAATCAAAGCCCGTGAAAATAAAGGGGGCGTCCCAACCGCACTTCGCTAATGAGTCGCATCGTGTCGTGTGATGAATGGCCCGCATTAACCCCAAATAGGACGATATTCAGAGCGTTAATGTTCAAAGTTAATGTAACTGGAGCTTGGATCAGCCGGAGTTATCTGGATTTGCATACATAATGGGGTGGATGGTACGGTCAGTTGAGGGAACTGTGAAACTTGAATTTAAAATAAAAGACGACAGCTAGGTTTAATCATTAAAGCGTAGCCACACCGCTCAGTGGATTGATTAGTCACAGGGGATTGATCTCTACACGGGACAAACCCTTGTTTGACCCATAAACCCGTACGCCCACATTTCGCCGGCACTGTAATGTCTCAATGTATTATATTAGAATACCGGACACAATTCTTATGACCATTAAATAGCGACACAGCACTGCTACTGATTTTTGTATGAGAGGTAATATCGAAGGCAAACAATCACTATCCGATTTTGTATTAGAACCCATTACTACGCCAACGAGGCAATCAAAAAAGAGGAGAAATAAGTGGTTTTAATTCTTATACTTTCAGTAACTGCAAGGGTTCCGAAAACCAAATTCAATAACACAAGATTTATTGGCTGTCTAGATGAAAATAACTGTCATCCATTCAACAGTGTCTTTCAGCTGACGATCATTAAATAGGTCTAAAATGAAAAACGCCATCAGAGACATGGCTAGTTTCACAATAATCTTTGGAACAAAACTCAATCTACAGAACAACGGTCGCGTCGCATTGGCGCTGCGGTCGCACGACCGACGCGACGTAGTTAATGTTACATTTCAAATTTCCGGTACGAGCTCGTGCGTCACTGGTCTAGGGTAACACCCACCACAGAACGCATTTATAACGTCTACTAATAGACGATTGAAGGGAAAACAAAGGAGGTTATTATCTACCGTATTTTTATAGTAATAGCAGACAGCCTAACCAATTGGCAAGCATTTTGTTTCTATTCTTTCTTTGCAATCAATAGCGCATTATTCTGACACGTAGCTTTTCATTGGAAAATGTCATTCCCGTACACTATTTCTTTTTCTATTAGCGTTACCGGCAGTAGAAGGTCCACTTGGCTACAGGCGCAGACCAGTTAACCGGTCTTTGGTAATACCCAGAGGCCTGTTACATCGAACAAAATGGAAAATGTATGAAGAATGTACCCCTCGTCGTATCGAGACGAGTATTTTTCTTATATTCGACGTACCACATCTTTTTTTTAAAAATGGCACTATAGAATTCAATAGAAAACGGGCTAAGCTTAACCGAACAGACCATTCGAATAGATGGTTAAAATGGATTGATAAAACAAGACAATGCGGCAGGTAATGTGAAATGGGTTAACGGATACAAAATAACGTTAAAGAGCCTTAGACATATCTGGCAGAGCCTCAGTGGCTCGGAGTTCAAGTATTTATACTTGCAACAGGGTAGCCAAGATGAGTTAGAAAATTTATTTACGTGATACGCAAAAATAATCCTACGAACCGCAATTCTACCTGCGCGCTCATATCATGGCAGCTTTTACAAGACCTGTGTAATTTTCAATATCTGGTATTCATTGTAGAGAAAACCGATGCAGCCACACTTGAATTGAATGATGTAGAATATCCAATTTTGAGTATACGTGGCGAGGATTTACAAATAGAAAAGGACATATTAAACAACCGCTTACATATACTGCCGCCTTTAAGAGTTTACGGGAATAAAATCTGAAAGGCAAGTCTAAAGTCACCGTAACCGACGAACCTGGGCGTCTACTCGCAAAATCGACAACGACATATTCGAAACGATACGACATTACTCCGAATGTATCGCACATGCCCTAGGCGTCTACTCGCAAAATCGACAACGACATATTCGAAACGATACGACATTACTCCGAATGTATCGCACATGCCCTACTCTAACAAATGTTCGAATCTTATATCGTTTATCGTATCCATAGACTAAATACTTTGTTTATTTTTCCTATGTTCGGAGCGAATGATAAGTATAGCTTGTCAAAAACTTCGAAAAACTCTTATTATTGGCTATGGTTTCTTGTTATGTTTGTCAAAACTTGCCGACAGTGATTGGAAAGCGCTATATTTTAAAAGTGATTTTAATATGAATTTGAAACTTTTTCGTGACAAGAGGTTACCTTAGAAAATGTGCATAAGGTATGTGTATATAATTTACATTTATTTATACTTTAACCTTAGATTCATAAACATTCGTCTTACAGACCGCGCGAAACGTAAACTTGTTTCTTATTTCTCGAATTTAAGTGCGCCTCGAGTACCTTTTTAAGTGATACGGTCATTATTATCGCTAGTGCACTTTACTTTCAATAACGTGTGCTTGACAAAATACATAGCTTTGTTCATCTCAGGAAGGGATGTTTATTGATCATGTTACGCCTGTGTGGATTAGAAATATTTTTGTTTTGTTATATTGTTTTTTTAAATAAGTAACTGGACAAGTTGTCATTATGTTTTTCTTTTCACAAAGTTATGAAAACCTTTACCTAAACATGTTTGCCTACAAAATAAATGTTTATGAATAGTGTTACCCCCACATATGTTTATGAATCTAGGGTCAAAGAAGGGAACCTAGAAGAAATAAATATGTTAGTGAGTTTTTTATTGCAGCTTAGTGTTTAAAGTTGTATTTAAATATTTTATTGTTGTAGATGTATCCGTCTTGCAGAACCGACTAGTTAAACACATGACAAAACAAATGCTGTAGTTCTACGTAGATCTCGTGCAGGGACAGGTGGGGGGGCCATGTTCTGCTTCTCTTTCACAATGGGAGCTGCGGGTGCTGAACATAATGGGTGAAAGATTCCATGGACCACAAACCACAGCTCGAGAGCTAGCCTTCCCCACAATGGTATGTATTTTGATAACTTGAACAATATATTTAAAATAAAATAGTAATATTATAGAGTAAAGAATTTAAATAATAAATTTGTTAATTGTTTTTTGCAGAACATAATGAAGAAGTGGCTCAGTACAACTCACAGCAATTTAGTCCATCTCCAGTGGGCCATTTTTCTGAAGATAAACCAACTGTGGAGATTCCACCACCATTGCTGGAGCCCTTCGCTTAACCACCAATGCCACCTTCTCCAGCACCAGTTGAGTCCCAGCAAAATAGATAATTAACCCCTACATCTTCCAGATTTATTAATCGTGAGTACTTTATGACATAAAACTAGCTTAACTCTCAACATATTACTAATTTATTTTAATTATAAAGAATACATCTATCAGGTTTATGCTTATGCTTTACTAAAGCAAGTAACACAAGTATGATAAATTCTAATGTTCAATTGTTTTTAGGTGCATCCTGGCATCTAACCCACTGTCCAGTCCAAGCTAGGAACAACATCAATGAGAAGTTGCTCCAATTAGAAAAAGAAGAAATGGTGATGGGATAATAATTGAATTGTTGGACCTGTTGCAACTCTGTACTCTCTGCCTACCCCGCAAGTAGTCCGGTGTGATGATTACAAAGATAGAAATTACAAAGATGTCTTGTAATTGTTGTAATATTTTTTGTTGCTTAAATTTATAATGTTTGTTTCTTTAAATATTCTAGAATTTGTTATTAATTAAGATACTTTTACAGAATTTTATTATAATCTAAAGCTTTTATATTAAAAAAAAATTTAATGTTATGGTAACTCCCAACATAAGAATATATGTTAGATATTAAGTTTAAATTACAATGAGGGAATGATTTTTATATAAATAAATTTCCTTTAAAAGCATTAGAATAAAAACATTTGAGGAAATCTCAATTTTTGAGTATGTTTAATGTTTACCAGTACAAATTAATATGTTTATTTTATTTAATAATAATAAAAAATAAACCATCTATTTTATAATTTTTTTTTTTTGCCTTTTTTACTGTAACTTTATGAATACATTAAAAATAACCAAAATTTTGACTAATAAACACTGAACAACTTATGTTTAGTATTAGTTTAAACTAAAGTCGACAGCATTAAAGAAAGAAAACTCCACAATCGCAAAATATCACAAATTAAATTTGAAACGATAATGCCGACGACGTCCTCTGAGGTGTCGTTGAAATTATCGTATAAGTGTCGTTTAGATCGTTGTCGAATTCGAATATTCGTAACTGACATTTGCTACTAAGAGTAGGGTTACAGACGATAATGTCGAATATTGTATCGTTCGTTCAATCATCGTTTCGACAGTGAAAACGACGTAACTAAGAGTAGGATTCGACACGACATATGCCGCGATATATCGATTATCGATTTTGCGAGTAGACCTGCTGTAAGAGACGAAGTATGAGAGTGGAGGAAGTCAAAGAGGTCTATAAAGAAAGAACCTGTTGGTACTGTGTACAGTCTGCCTATCCCGTAAGGGATCAGGCGTAAAGATATAGACAGAAAGAGAAATATTTTGATGAAATAGGACAGATATTAAAATAGAATTCATATAACTATAAACCTTTAAACTTTCACTTCAGGGTACACAACATCACCCTTTGCGAAGGGTGCGTGAGACAAAAACGGTCGAATGATGCCATTGAAGAATAGGGCACCGCCAACATAACGTACAGCATGCGTAACGAATGAAAGTTTAGATATATGCATGCGTTTTGTCGCGGACGCAGACTCGCTAAGTGAAGAGTCTCTTGCCACGTTACGTCTGTACACAGGACTTACAAAAGGAACTTTGAAACGTGCGATGAAAGAAATGCGTCGGTTCTGCGAGCTCCCCAGACGAGCGACACTTCATGTTGATGCCCGTCGGCGACAGTTTTCGCCTTATGACGTACTTTTAAAACTTTAGTGTTATAAATGGAACTATGTACTCTCTGCCTAGCCCGCAAGGGACCTGGGGTAGTGATATAGACAAATAGATAGACAGATAGTGTTATAATTGAAAACGCTTCAAAAATCCGTTCTGTCTTGGGTCTGTTTGCTGTGACGCAAGTCATCGGTGCAAGTGCGAATCAGCGACGGTCGCTTAAGTTTGTCCACATAACTTGTCGCTGGGCTGTGAGTGTCCTATAAAGCGCTTTAATTTAACAGAAGAAATCTTTTAACAAAAATGTAGCAACAGCGTAGATTGTGGACCTCTTTGTCTTGTAATTGCTTCTAAATGCAAACTAGCACTAATAAGTTTTGAAAATCTATGTTACCTTTTTTTTAACGAAGTAAATGAAATACATCGTGAGAGAACCTAGAGAACCGAAAGAATGTGTCGTCGAAAGACAGGATAGACATGTCCGATCATGTTCCCGTAGAATGGTGACATACTCTCTATAAGTAGTCACAACATGTCAGTATCACATTTAAAACCAAATCCTCCTGTGAAACGTTGACGTACTCCGTATACCTCATTGTACCACTTGCAAGATACCACTCGCAAAAGTTACTTAGTGAAAAAATATTTTATGATCAATTGGTGGTTTATAAACAAAATGGCATCCCAATTTAGCCTTTAACGAACTTCCAGGAGCAGCAATATTAATTGCCAGAATAGACACCAACCAATATACGAGTAGCCTAGTCAAAAGCCAATGTAGGCGTACTCCAATTGCATGGAATGAGGGCTGAATTTGCAAACTAGATGAGGCACGTATAAGCATGTGACGTTTCAGAGTCACTCGCACGTGAAAATGGCATTTAACGGCTCGAGATTAAGGTGGAATATTGATGAGATGACGTCAACTGGGAAGACGGAGCAGTTGGTTGATTATGGAGAGGGATATATCTCTGCCGGTGATAGGTTTAATAGCTCTCTGTCAGGCTTAATAACGTCATGTATTTATTAAAAGGTTATAAAGTTGATTGTAGTATGCAAGTTTTAGTAACATTATATTGATGTGTAATAATCAAAAGGTGATAGCAACAGGCATAACGTTAGATGTTAGTTATTACAAAAATAATTATAGAACAAGGAAATGGCCGCAGACGACGAGATAAATCCAGAAAAAAGTGGTGCGACGATTTGGATACGTTTGTGGAAATATAAAAGGGGTAATGGGGGTAAGGGGGAAATATATATAGGGGAGTAACAACAACAGGAGTTACAGCAACAGAAAAACAGGCTAGCAAAAATCACGGAACAAGGAAATTGTGATTAATCCATACTATAAATTCGAAACTAACTCTGTATGTCCATCTGTCTTTTACCTTTTCAGGCCCAAACCTGAACAGATTTTGATCAAATTCGGCAAGGAAATTTAACTCAGGGAATGGAAATAGGCTATCTTTGGTCTCAAAAAAAAACTTAAGGGTGTTAAACACATGCCTAAAGATAACGCGAACGAAGTTGTGGTTACAGCTTAAGTTACAACTTAATACCACCGCGAATGGTGGCTGGTTATTTTTTTAGGTCCAGAGTAATATTGACCTACATAAATGTACCATGAACTTGTGATATGTGTTTCATCATGAACTTTATACCTCTTGAAATATTCAACCACCGAGCAATGCCATTCTTGAATGAATTCTCTTAAATGAATTGAGGTTCAAAGAACTCTCGGTCCGCATTGCGGTTACTAAACTTAACGTATATATCAAACCTTTTGAATAACTTAAGTTACGTATTCTGAAACAAAAAGGAAGGTTCCAAGAACCTTTTCACAAAAACCTACATTTTCATAAAGTGATATCAAACGCCAGGTACTTATTTATAAAAAGCAAACCTTTCAGAATTGTAAATTTAAATAATATTACCTGAAGTCTTAAATTTTAGGCCACCGCTAGATAACAAAGTCTAGAATAAAAATACGAACATTTTATAAGAAAACGTTAACTAATTAAAAAAGACGGAGAATTTCTTGTGCCCTCCAAAGAAATGAAGGATGGTCGGCTCCACGACTAGAAACAGAGAGAAATGAAAGCAATTACTCTGTAGCGAAAAATAATAGTTGATATAAACAAGACGGCGGGGAACAATGGCATGACAGTAATAAACAGTTCGAGATTAAGCGACATACAATTCGCTGTCCCAAAAAATGGGACAGAAAACATTAGGAACGTCGTTTGTGAAGAACAGGACAAAATATCTTCTACTTAATAAACCTTGGAGGTTTATTGACTGACACTGACTGACTGAGAGACAATACAACGTCAAACTAGTCTAAAAGCATAAAATTTTGCACAGAAGTTCCTTTATATATCGTAAGTGAGCACTAAAAGAGGATTTGTAAAAATTCATCCCGTACATGGGTTAAATAGGGAATTACAACAATTTCGACATATATGGTGAATACTACAGTAAACAAAGGACTGCATATCAAGAAAAAAGAGAATGAATATTATTAAATCAACGAATATTGCTCATGATACTAATTTTAACTATCATTTAATAGTGAAATGCGATCCAGAAGTAAGACTACTATTCTACATTTAACCACTCTTAATCAGTGCCATTCTTAGAAGGTTGGAAACGGGCACATAAGAATACAGCTTTAAGTCCCCGTTAGACAACTAAACCATTACAGCTTGGCAAGCCAGCGGCGAAACTATTTACAACTTCATAGTCCGGAAATGCTTGGATAATTACATTCTGTGAACGTACACGATAAATTTACGAGTTGTAGGCGATAAATTGTAGCGAACGCAGGGCAACCCCCTTGTGCGATGATGATTCACAAGGCAGACTGCAAAACGCTAGCAAATTGGCCCCGATCCAAACTTCGGACCGTTACGTAAGAGTTTAGTATACAAGGCAAAAGTTCAGTCGTTAATATTTATTATTATTCTAGACTTTCCGTGTAAAATAATCACAACATTATTCTTCATTATTTTGACGTTGCGTTGCAAATTTCAGGCTGAAACTTCTGAAAAGGGAATCATATGACAATCGAAACGCTCAAGACTTCATAAAAGGCCTAATCAATAGTTTATACGCGATACAACCATGTGTTACTTTGATCACTAAATCCCTTTACCGAAGATTAAGAGATTTTTTTTCTGACGACAAAGTCGTATTTGGAAATACTTGGAAGAATATTGTAACATTTTTAGACTTTTTTTATTAAATCGTGTATCGTTACTAGTCGTTCTAATTAATATTAAAGGAAACCGGATCATACTATATTTAATTAAGCAGGTGTGGCAGAGGTGTACTCTTGGCACCCACATTTCACCGGCAATTTTAGGTCCTAAAGTCTATTATAGTGAGACTATAGCCTTTACATCGGACACTATTCCAGACTTCGCACTGTTATTGAGATTTTTTTCAGAGATGGGTAAACCTCAATGACACTTTCCGTCCTAGGATTCGAACCCGTCACGGGCGCAAGCCGCACAAAGCGCCACTAAACCATTTGTGTGTGAGTGATCTACGCTGTTGGTCGCGGGGCCTTTACAGCTACAGCAGACAAGAGCCTGCCACCACAACGCTCGAGTCACTAAACCAACGAGGCAGACTGCATAATATGACTAAATCAAATAGTAAAGAGTTTAATTTGACAATTGGAATTGGACTCATATCGTTTGAAGATCCTAACAAACAAGAAGATAAATTAAACATACAACATTATTATCAGTTCAAAACAAACCACAATAACAGAAACGTAAAATATTAACTTCAAGTAAAACATCGTAAATTTCGGAGAGCATTCCCAGGGGTGGGTTTATGAGGATGAAATAATTATAATTCATAATTACCTCTTTATGGCAGCGTTATAATCAAATTTCGAGGCTTCTTAGGTTCACAATGACTTTTAAAACGACGTTAGAGATCACATAGCGAGATTATGAGATAACGACGTATAAGCGAGGATGATGTCGTATTACACTGATTTTGTAACCGAGCTTAGTAATAATATAATATAATATAATAATATTAGCCCTGTTAAGAAACTGTCCCACCGTTGGGCACGGGCCTCTTTTCAAACTGAGAGGGTTTAGGCCATAGTCCCAGGGCGGGTTGGCGAACTTCACACACCTTCAAGAAACTCTCAGGCATGCAGGTTTCCTCACGATGTTTTCCTTCACCGGTAAAGCAAGTGATAGTTAATTTTTGCACACAGTTGCGTGCCTGGGTTTGAACCTGAGACCTCTGACTTTGCAGTCCAACGGTCTAACCACTAGGCTATCACTGCTTCTTGTTAGCTGAGCTTAGTGTTGGTACAAAATTTAACAAAGCTTAATTCCAATATTGTTCTGTTTTACAGATTGTAAACAGTAGGTGATGTTATAAATAATAGCACTAGCTCAAAATATCATATCACAAAAAAGTTCGAATCTTTCTTGAATGTTTGACGATACGAATACTTCACGATACTTTTAAGTAGCAAAAATTTCCGTTTCCTTCCTAAGGTCTACTCAAACTAACCTCGACCCAGGTTGCAATCTAATTTAAAAATATCCACCCTCCAAAGTAGGTGAGAGAAACATGGACCAACATCCACACGGCTTTTAGAGGAAAGTTCAGAATTTAAAGTCGATTGGCTGCTCCGTGTAGCGAGTATATTTCCAACATAAATAAAGCTTAACGAGAATAAGTGTTGGTCGGAAAGTGGGTATTTAAATTTTAGGTTTCTAAATTAAGGGGTTATCGCTAAAAATGAAAAGTTTCAACTTGTTTTCTTAACTACTTGACTTGATTTCACCAATTTTGCAGTAGACGCCTCGCGTGTGTATTGTTAAAATGAATAAACTTGAATATCGTGCAGTCATAAAATTCTTCGGTTTGGATGGATTAGGCCCTAAAGATATTTATCCGAAGTTGATAATAGTTCACGGGGACCTTCCATGTCAACCATTAAATAGAGGACAGCTGAATTTAAACGTGGTCACACGTCGCTTGTAGATGACCCACGTGGAATACGGCCAAAAGCTGCCACCGCACCGGAAACCATTGAAAAAGTGCATGATATCGTGTTGGACGATAGGCGAGCTGAGACTGTGGGAATATTGGAAGAATAGATATGAAATATCTTGCACGAAGAAGACGCGAAAGCTGTGCACAAGATGGGTGCCGCATTTGCTGAATGCCGATCAAAAGCAAATGCGCAAACGATATTCGCAGCAATTTTTAAACCAATTCAATAGGGATCCGACCGATTTTGTGCGGTAATTTGCCACCATGTATGATGTGAGTCCACCACTACACGCCAGAAATGAAACAGCAGTCCAAGCAGTGGTTGCAAGCCGGTGGTTCAACGCCAAAAAAGGTGCAGGTCACCACGGCGAGACACCTAGTATATGCCCTCCCCCTATATCAACTGCCCAAGCCGAGGCCGTTCCACCATGAGGCGCCCTTGAGCTGTTTGCGTAGTGGTTGCACGCTCGCCCTCTTGTCAGATGAAGCTGTTAAGGCCAGTCAATAGCGTAGATCACTCACACACACAAAAACCAGCAAGTTTTGAGATGCGAAAGGGATCCTGTCAATTGATTACCTTGAAAAAAAGGCAAATATTACTCCAACCTTCTTGTCCAGCTGGATGCCAAAATTCGCAAGAAAAGGCCTAGCTTGAAGAAAAAAAAAAAAAACAAACCGTCACGGCTATATTCCCCAGAGGGGGTGGCAGAGGTGTACTGAGTACACCCACGTTTCGCCGACGATGTTAGGTCCCATGTAATAGGGGGCGAGCCTATTGCCATATACCGGGCACAATTCCAGACTCCGGACTCATACTGGGAATTTTTCGTTAGAAAAACTACATTTGTCCAACCTATGATTTGAACCCAGGACCTCGTGATTACAAAGCGATGTGCTTTGCCACCAGACCAACGAGGAAAGAAAAAGAAAAAATTCAAAAATTTGTTTCTGGGAAGCGCTTCACATCTAATGAAGAAGTTGAGATGGTCGTAGATGAATATTTTCACAGCCTTCCAGACTCTCATTTCCGGAAAGGAATACTGATATTGGAGAAACGCTGGACCAAGTGTATTGAAGTCAAGGGAGATTATATAGAAAATTAAAAACATTTTTAACTGAAAATCGCAGTTTTTTTATTGTCAGGCTGAGAACTTTTCACCTTACCCTCGTAGACCTTGTTTTATCTGAAGTATGAATTTCTATATATTGTAATATGTAAAGAAGTCCTTAATGATTGATTTGTAAGTCTTACTTAGTGTAAGTTTTTTTAATGAAATGTTTTTGTTATGGTGCTAGCCCTCATTAGAATAAAAACATGAATTCCACGTACACAAACACCCAAATGTTTGTATGACCCGCGAACGGTCTCGGGAGAGGATCGACCTCGCGCTGACTTGATCCAGTGAGCGAAGTGGCTTACGCTCTAACCACCAGTCTTTGCCATCGTCGAATTTATATATGATAAATTCTAAGGCCTATATGTAGCAAATGAACGACTATTTACCTCACTGCGGGGAGTCAGCAATGCATACAGAGTGTTAGGGGATTCTGAAAGCATTATAATGTTCCTGCTGCGTTTGAATTTAATAAAGGATGTTGCTGGAAATTGGTCTAGTAGAAACTAGAACACGCCATTCGGCAGACATCATTTGCAAACACGTGCAACAAATGAATAGTAACAAAGAAAAAACAATTTTGCGAGCATGTAGGGACGAAAGGAGATATTAGTGCAAAGAGAGAAAGATTCCAGCCTTATAGAAAGAATGATGCCACAAATATTGAGAAAGTCCTAGACAATCTTACCATGATCAAAAAGTATCGGTATAACAGCGAAAAAGGGTATGGTCCAGTGTTTCACCCATGTTGAAAGAATGCCAGAGAAAAGAATGACGAAACAGATATGTACATGTGGAAGGATATAAGTATAGAATAGTGTCGTAGTCACATACACCGTATTGTAAACGGTAAGCGTGTAAGAGACGATTTTTGGGAAAAAAGGAGGCGAGAAAGGTACGAAGGGAAAGAAGCTCTGTAAGCTCTGCACTCTCTGCCTACCCTGCAATGGATCTGACATGAACATAAAAACGTAATTTGAATAAAAATTTGATTTAGTTTTCCATTAATTCCTGTCTACTGATTGCTTAATTTAATTTCTCTTCGAAGGAATATTCTTATTAGATTAAAACAGCAAACATTTATAATTCAAACTATCTCAGCACCAAACTTACTCAGATTTTCAGATTAAGTTATAAACTTATGTAGCATCTCAAATCGATCACCACCCGGCTAAGTCGCGCCGCGTCAGTTTTTGGCGAGGAACTTGGCAAAGTATCCCGCCTAAAACAAGATAATATAATATACCAAACATGGCGGCAACTGTCCAAGTCTAAACATAACCCACTTCTCCAAATTGAAACATTAAACTCGCCTGTAATTTTGAGGCAAACAAAACGTTGCTAATAAAGGGCTATAACTTAAGTACAAAGCCGTCGTACTATTTAATGTTTTCGCTATTATTAACATATTTCTCGTAAACTGATGCTATTTTAAGAGCATTGACTCCAAAATTAGTAGTTTAATGTGAGCCTTGTGGTAATAAAAATGGAATTTATATCGGTACATTAAGCAAGCTGAAGATTAATGTTACAAAAGCCGATATGTGACCCAAGAATCTCGTTATAGAAAATAACTAGTCTAGACAATGTGGAGACAACGTTATGAGAAAACCGATAATGACTTCCGATCAAGATGGGGCGGTAGGAAGGATAGGAAGGAAGTATCACAAAATTAAAAATTTCCTGTTGAAAATACCGATACATGAAACGATGATTTTTATATTTGGGAAAAATATAAAGTCTAGGATGTTTCATTTTCATTCATTTCAATCGCATCCTCGCGCCACACGGTGAATAAACCAATTTACACACAAAATGAACGGAATTGATTCACTGGTAACTTACTTAATGGTAATCCTAATGTAACGCTTTGGAAAATAATTACATTAATAATTGAGCCTTTTACTAAAGCTATGTACTATCGGCAATCATCATCATCAGCCGAAAGACTTCCACTGCAGGACAAAAGCCTCCCCCAAAGATCGCCACAACGACCAGCTTTGTGCTGTACGCATTCAGCTTCTACATGCGACCTTCACCAGGTCATCGCTTCATCTTGTGGGGAGCCTGCCCACTCCACGTCTTCCGGTACGTGGTCGCCACTCGAGAACCTTTCTGCCCCAACTAGTTCTAACCAAGCTCTACGAGCGATGTGCCCCGCCCACTGCCACTTAAGTTTGGCAATTCTGAGAGGTATATCGGTGACTTTGGTTCTCCTGTGGATCTCCTCATTATCGGCAATATTTACTATATATTCACTCCAATTAACCGAGAATGCGAAGTATGTAATCTGAGAGTATATCATCTTTTTTACCGGAGGGAGAAGAAAAAAGAAGTGAAAATGCATTGATAGCTAATTTTGAAGCTTTACACTGAACTAGTTACGAATTAGAACTATATAAGCTCTAACAGTAGGTGCAAACAACTTTGCCGTACAAAATAACTCTGATTAGGCTACCAGAACTCTTCCTCAACACAAGATGACGAATAAATCTAATAATGAAATCACTACAATTGCGGCAACCATTCGAATTACAAATCACACCATATAGTTTCTGAAGAATCAATAAATTATACAGTTCAGAGTTATAAAGTTACTTCGCCAAACAGTCCTAAAACATCCCGTGAAGTTAAGCCACCAGAGAGTTGCCTAATTGGTCCAACAAGAACGCCCAACGTAGCTGTTTTGGGTACGGTTTACTAACGGCCGATATCTTTATTAGCTTGGTGTCTGCGAATGTTGAGTGCGACGTTACGATGTATTTTATTGGTTAAATTAACTTTTTGGGTTGGAAATGTTGGTTTGATGTACGCCTCGTAAAGACAGCGTTTTAGATCATTATTATTCCGGTCTCGTCGCTACGCTTTTTATTGAATTTATTTTATTAGTGAACTGTTTGAGACGAGCCTGATTGAGTTCACAGTGACGATTCAGTAGGGTGTGCCAAAAAAAGATAATTTCGGAAAATTTTAATATAATTCATTAGTTTCGAAAAAATTAATGCAAATTTAAGTTTTTATCAGCACAAAAATACATTTATCTATTATTTAAATTATTTTTTATATACATACATGAAGAAAATGTTGAAAAATTAGTAAGAGCGATAAGTATTGAACTTTGATCATAAATATCTTTCAAACGCTTATTCTAATCGACTAAGCATAAGAGACCTTTTTTGTAGAGCATTTAATTTCCTGCAAAAATATGTATTGCGCATTTCATAACGTTCATTTGTCAACGACTTACAAAATTCAGAAGCAAAAAAGAAATGTACCTTAAAATCTTTAAATTTCAATCTTGAATATCTTTAAAATGACGAGGCGTGCGCAAAAAAATGTAAGAAACCTTTTTTGTAGAACGTTCAATTTCCTACAAAAAACTCTTGAAAAATTTTGATGTACGAACAACGAATGGTGTTATATGAATTTTTTTGTATGGGACTAAAGAAAAAAAGAAAAACTCTAATGCGCCACCTCTTAATATTAATATTAAGAGCTGAAACTTTAACACAATTTTTTTTTCGTCATCTCAGACGATAATTTCATGGTACATAATAAAAAAAAAAAAAGTTTGTTTTGGCACACCCTACGATTCAGCCTACATTTTTGCTTTACTGGAGAAATACCTTCTCTCATTAATCGAAGGAGAGGAATTAGGTAGTGCTTCAAGCTCGCAGAAAATGCTCAAATTCTATTTTTGTTGATGCTTATTACCTTCCGTTATTTCTCTTATTTTATTTACCGATTCCTAATACCTTTTATTTGATTCGTTAGCTTCAAAGATTTTTCTTTTACCTTACTTGTTATTCCGTTATTTTATGCAAGTAGCTATATTATCTGTTGTAAGACACAAATTTATAACAATACACTGCAACAGTAGACATTATAAATACAAAGATTTTGGTACGCATATAGCTATTTGGTCTAGATATTAGTCTCTCAAAAAAAAGCCCTAATTCGCTATGACCAATTAACACGTAACGCGACGCGTTATGATAACTTCGAAAAATGATCGTTTACTGGTACTCCAGTGCATACAAAATACCATTACAATATACACACGTAACACGCCACTTTTGGTAATAGCAAATAAGGGTCATGAGTTTTTTATGAAACTTTTATACTTAGCAGTCTAAACTTTCGGCGCTATAAATTTTCAGGGTAGCTCTAAAGCTCTAACAAAAACCTTAAAACAAAGTGCTAAATGTCGTTCAAAAGATATTCTGCTACAAAAGCCACTATTAGGCCTATATCAGGTTCACCACACAGACGCATAAATATCTTTATATAAGAGGTTTAGAGGTAGTTACCGTGTAACATAGTAGCTAGACAAATGAGGGTGCAGGTGCGAATAGTGCGTTTATTTTTCGGAAATTTATCGCGGTTTATTTTTGATTTTTGAGTTCCCGACGTTTTGAGTGCTTTGCAGCACCGGTCACGAGAAGGACTGAGGTGTTAGACGTCCAAGAGGCATAGTTGTTTCGGGGTGGCCTCAGACTTTTTAATTATTTCTGTTGGTCCGATCTACGCAGAATGAGCTCACGGTGTCTTGAGGCCTTGCAGTGTAATGCTTGGTTTTGGATTTGATTATATTAATTACCGGATCCCAAGTCGACCGAAGCACCCAGCCATCTTCTCTATTGAATTTAAGATGTTTTTTTAATTTGAATAGCCTCGCGAACCATCCTTGGTAGGAATCGGTGTTCATTCACGAGGATTTGTGGTCTATCAAAATCAAAAATAAACCGCGATAAAATCTGAATAATTGTTGTATTCTATCCTTATCATTCTTAAAACACCCGTTTGACCCGTGTGTACCGTTGAAAAGACACTCCAGGTGGAGACGTAGACAGATCTAATTGGCATCGGCGATGGCATCGGATGAGAGCCTCTTCTATAGAAGCAATCAACTACTTTGGAGCCGCTGAAAATCTGAATATTGTACATACCTTTGTCTGCTAGTTCACATGTAGCTAAATGTTGAGTACTTACCTGAAACAAGGCATTGAAGATTTAAGTTTTAGCCCGTATTATAAATGTGACTTGGACTTGACGGAACTTAAAAATACATTTATTGTAATGGTTTTACGCCGTGTCAATTTTATTGTAATCCAATAAAGAATTTTAGAGATACAACATGGAAGGCGCTTCTTAATAGTATTTTTTTATTTAAATATTGTTTATCTTATAGACCAAAAGTATTTTGGATTAACAAGGATATACTAAAAAGCGTCATATAGTTAGTTATAATAATTCATTTTAGTGACCAAACATACACCTGAAACTATTATTCAATGCCACGTCTTTTTCATTAGAAGGACCAATAATGTTTGCATTACAGACGCGTTCTTGAAAGGAAAAAGAAGCTCAGCAAACAACAGAGAATAGGTATAGAGAAGATAGGATTTATTTATTTTTTCAATGTAAATTTATTTTCTTTCTCTAGCAATCGCTGCCAGCCAGGCCGGCAGCGATTGAATTTATTGAGAGATTGAAATTGAAAGAGCAAAACCGAGGACCAGCGTAAATGGGAGAAGACAAAGTCAAGCAGTGGACTGATATCAGCTGATGATGAAAATATCACGGTATCTTAGTACTTAATCACGGACAATGTCGGACGGCTTAGTGCAGTGCTGCCTTTCCGCCCACTGGATCGAGGAGTCGCGAGTTCGATTCCCGTACGGGACAAGTCTTTATGTGACCCACAAACATTTGTTTCGATATGGGTGTTTATGTACGTGAATGTCATGTGTGTAAACGCACCAACGACTCAGAAATAATTCCTAGTGCGGGGCGACGTATTTTTTTATTTGTTCATATTTGAATTTGCTAAAAAACAAATACTGAACTGAAATTATGAAATTTACTCTTTATTCTAAAAAAAAACTGAACGCGAAATGAACAAATAACTTAAGGCAGCATTGTACAGGTAAATGAACCGTGTCACGAGTTCACGACCCAGCAATCAATAAAAAAGTAAAGCACTTATTTTCTCATTTGCATAATACTGTTATAGAACTGAAACAAGGGCTATTGTAGCAAATACTTTAACTCGAGTCGACCAAGTAAGAGGGGATGATAAAATGAGTCATGCAATAGAAAATAGCAAGCCGTTAAGATACTATTCACAGCCAATGTTTTGAAATTAAAAAAACATGACTAAGAGAGAAATTCTGCTATGGCAATAAATGTTCGAGAAATTAAGAAAATTTTGTGTCCTTCCCAATCTACTCCTGCGTTAGGTAATCAGTCTATCTATCTGTCTATGTACATCATCACGCCAGTTCTCTTGCGGGGTAGGCAGAGAGCACAAAGTTCCAACAGGTTCTTCACTTACATACCTCTCTGGCTTCCTCCACTCTTGATTTGCCCTTCAAATAAGACACGGTCATGTTAAGATAGGTCTTCCCCGGTACCTACTTACGTCCACTTTCGCATTGGTTATCTGTTTTGTCATTCTTTCTTCGCCATTCTTTCTATATCCCCGAACCAGCGGAGCATAGTCAATCAGTCAATATGGACAAAAGTTTTTTTGTAAGATCGACTATTTAATTTATCAAGTACTAAAGCTAAGCCTTAAACAGACAATTGTAACAATTAGATTAGTCGGTACCTTTTGGTCTATATGTCGATTTGTCGTCTACACAAATCGCGATAGACTAGATTGCGATAAGACTAGATATCCATTGAATTAGGTATCAAGAGGCTTAACATTACGAATGACTAGGCGGATTCGACTGTACCTTAATTTGCCCTGATCGCAGTATGACCTGGCAGCGTAACGCCTACATGGTGTAATGGCCCGGATTGATTGCTTACTACTATACAATTCAAATTTATATATTTTCGTGCATCATAGGTAAATATTAGTGTAATATGTGCTCTTTATGATCAAACTCCATGACATAAAATTCGATTATTTATCAAGATACAACATTCAAGAAGTGGGGAACATTCACGCGGGTTTCTGACATTTCCTTTTTTGTCCAATCAAAAAATCTGAGTAACCTCGCCAATAAAGTATATCAAAACTTGGAAGTCACTTGAGTAAGTATAATAAACCTATGAAGGCTCCAGGGCCCCATTTGCACTTTATATTACTTTAAATAAGACTCGAAACATTTCTGTGGGTTGACTTTTAATAAAATATGTAAGTTAATAACAAAACATTTAAAACAGAAAAAAAACGTAGCCCCGCATTAGGATTTATTCCTGTATCGTGGGTGCGTTTACAAACATGAAAATTCACATACACAAATACCTAGACAGAAACAAATAATTGTGGATCACACAAAGATTTGTCCCGTGCGGGAATCGAACCCGCGACTATTAGACATAGTGGGCGGAGCGCTCATAACCATTACGCTAAATCGTCCGTCGTGTTGAACTCTCATTTAACAAAAACTCATTTAACCCTGAGAGCCACTCTAATATCACAGGCTACATGTATGAAAAATCTTACTGACATAATAATTGCAACCTTAACACGTATATCTATCACATTTAATCGCTTTTGGGTCAGTCGTAAGATTAAGGAGATGCACGAATATCTCGCTTGTGATTAAGCCACAAATTTGAACAAAGGGATTAGGAACCAGACGCTATTAAATCGCGCTGTAAAGTATCACGTGGCGAGGACATAACTGGGCCCAACAAACAAAGACATTATAATACCTAGGTTGCTAGTGGGATAGCCAACGATAAAATATGTAGATTTAGTCAGCGTTTAAAGACGGCTAACATATATAGATTTTTAAAAGGATAAAAATTAATTTGCTTAACTGATAATTTCTAACATAAATATCCAAATTTGCTTAGCGAGTAGGATGTATTATACTAAGATTTCAAATACATTGATTTTGTTAAGCGTACATAATTTAATTAATTGTGGTAATGCATATATTATGGAATCTCTCGATTTGCATAGTCGCGGTCTTCTTAAAGTGCTTCAAGGATAAGCAGCGTTCAACTCGTCAGTCTGAGATGGGTGATCATTTGTGGTATTTTCATATTTGAGTATATTCATGCTTCGAAAGGTACGCTAAGCTGCCGATGCAGGATTTCCATTAAATTTAACAGTCGCCAAGCCGTTAGGAGCCTCATATACGGCTTGATACGATCCAACGAATTTTGTCTCACTTAGACTACGACCGATTATCTTTCTCCAACAGTTGGACAGTAAAGAAACATTTATAAACATGATAGAAGCCCGTTTATAGTCAACCTTCATAACACTCGAACGTTGAAGAGATCAAAAAATGTAAAACCCAAATAAGTAAGGGCGTGGACGACTTATGGTTTACAGTTAGTGGTAGCAGGAAAGAGCTTATTAACTTGAACTGGCAAAATAAAGTCATTATTAGCTTTCTTTTAGCTGAAAATGGATTCCCGTATTCTTTGTGCGAACCCATTTCCACAACACTTACACTTTTCTTAAATACCATTTTTTGGGCGTTTAAGGATTCTGTTGTGCCTATTTTTGCCAGACTTAATCCAGAACGTTCTAAATGAAATGCCAAAATTGCTGCTATAAAATAGGTTTCTTCTAAAGATAATATAAATGACAAGAACCTCCGAAATGTATGACTTCGTTATTCTAATATAATAGTATAGTATATTGAGTTGTCGGAAGCCAACAATAGACACGAACATGTCGCATCAAAAAAAACTATATAAATAAGGAAAGCATTTTTTAGAATCTTTATATATTCTTTAAAAACCAAAATATATGCGGTGCCTATGCCCTGACTTATTTTTACTACATTATGACAAAGTTGACCCAATTCAAGAATGACAATATTGAACTCATCATCATCATCATCTCAGCCTATACTTGTCCACTGCTGAACATAGGCCTCCCCAATCGCTTTCCAGCGTAACCGGTCCGATGCCACCTGCATCCAACGACTTCCTGCGATTTTCACAAGATCGTCGGTCCATCTGGCAGGTGGTCGTCCCACGCTGCGCTTGCCAATACGTGGTCTCCACTCTAGAATCTTTCTGCCCCAACGCCCGTCCGATCTTCGCGCTATGTGGCCCGCCCATTGCCACTTCAGCTTGCTAATCTTAACGGCTATGTCGGTGACCTTGGTTCTTCTACGAATCTCTTCATTCCTGATTCGATCACGTAGAGAAACGCCGAGCATTTACCGGACTACCTGTCCCAGGTAAATGTATTCGTCGACAACTTCAAGAGTAGAGTTCCCAACGGTGAGTGCGGTGGGTACGACATGGACGTTACACATTATTTTCGTTTTGTCCATGTTCATTTTAAGACCCACTTGTTGAGATACTCTGTTGAGGTCGCCGAGCATTCGTCCTAGATCTTCCAGCGACTCCGCCATGACCACAATGTCGTCGGCAAATCGAAGGTGAGTGATGTATTCGCCATTGATGTTGATGCCAAGTCCTCGCCATTCCAAGAGCTTGAAGGCGTCCTCTATGGTGGTCGTAAACAGTTTCGGAGAAATGACGTCTCCCTGTCTTACTCCTCTTTTTATGGGGATCGCCTTTGAACTAGCTTCGCTAATTTAAATTATGGTAAGAATATTTCCCGAAGTCAAAATCATAACGGAATCAACGATTCAAAGCTATATTATATCGCAAACAATAAGCCTTTGCGAGTTGCGACGCAATTCCGTTGATATCACGACGACCTTTCCAAACAAATACCAAATTCATAAGATACAACAGCCTTCAAACATTCTATTATACGCGGAATTCTATCGACTTTCAAGATCTTTATAAGAGGCGGACATTTGAATACAGAATCTGGAGTTAAGCCTCTTCGGAGGGATGAGCCAGCGATTTCTGAAAGGGTAATATTGCATATTGATTAAATACGTTTTCGAGAACTCTTTGTTGAAAAATAATATATAGGCATATTGCTTAGTGCTTTTGGCGTTGACTTTAATTCTTTAGGAGCCAGACATACTATCAACCAAATTTTTACTTTGGACTTCGACATCCTTCCGAAACCCCCTTTTAGAAGAAACAGAGCTCCGCTAGTTTAGAACAGTAAGTCAAAATTGTCTTAAATCCAAATACATCTGTTTGAATGACTATAATATCGGAATCAGAACGATCATACGTTTTTAGGAGACAAACATCGTTTCACCTATATATTCCCCAAGCATAGGTGGCATAGGTGTACCATATATGTACCTCCACACTTTGCCATGGATAGGCTTAGGGTAGGTTTCTTGGCGGGATGGGATAGTAATACTCCGAATGTAAGACTCTGGATTGCTACGGAGATTTTTATAGAATTATCTGAAATAACTTGGTCAGGCCCTACGTCATCGTTTATCCTAATTACCTAGAAACTCTTAAAGGCCAGCTTTCTTATGCGTACACCAATAAGACAAAATGATAATAGATATAAATCGAGAGAGGTAAACGTGAACGATACACTTAATCCTAATAGGTATGTAAGTGTTCGGGTATCGACATGTGTGTGCGGTGCCACGATATCGAGGGAATTGTATCAATCGAGATTAAGATGTGGATTAACAGAATTGACCGTTCAGAAATTGCTCCGAGGAAAGTGTTTATATGTTCTTAACTTGACACAGATATTTAGTTTAAAATGGAATTTCTGTTGTAGATGAAGTAGATATTAAAGTATATATTGGGTATTTCATTCCGATCAACTGAAACAGATCTGATTGATGTTTTTCTTTCTCAACGATTCAACTATTTTTTGATTTAATAGGTTATTAAAATGGGTTCTGGTAGAATACCTGTGCTGATCTATGAGTAGACATAGTACAATTACATGTTGGCCCTTAACATATTATATAATTGTCATTTCTAGTAGTATGTTGATCAACTATGTGATTTTTATTTTTTTCTATATAAGAAAAATCAAGTATAGGAACATAGACTATTGGGTGACTATCAGGAGGCTAGCAGCATTCCTACGGTGCATAGCACAGTTAATTCCTTGCGCAAGAGTCAAACGGAAAGTTATTGAGATTGAATGGGAGTCAGAGCTTAATTCCAATAAAATTTTTGAGCTTCTTTTGGAGATTTCCACAACTCATACATCCAGTTTTGCAAGTTGAGGGATATGATTTATAAACTGATAATTAAAATTATCATTTATAGTTACACAATTGTCGAATATAACGTTTCTTGTTTTCAATGCTGAATTACAGAATAAAAGCTATTGGTTTGAAATATTTATACGAGTCACGTTTACCACATCAGACTTTAATATAAAAACGGCGATCCATCTACTGATTACCAACTTACAAAAGTGTTCGGAGAATATTAGTACGATTAAAATATATTGCTCCAATTTTATACCTTCCTGAAGCGATCAAACTAATAAACGCTTTAACTTTGTACCTAACAACTAAAATTGCTTACAGAAAACTCCAGCAGGAGCTACAATGTAACTTGTCTATCCGGAAACTACTCCCTAAACTTGTCGGATGAACGCCGTGGCGCCTCGCCGACGACGTATCTCTGCACGCAAAAGTGCACCTTATTGCCAAAAATATATACGCGCGTTAGGTTGATAATAGCGCGCCAAGGTGTTGTCTGTTAAGGCGCCGACTACCCACGAGTTACGTAACTGTCTCGTATTGATCGCGCCCCCCTCCCGCAGGCGCCGTACACCGCGACAACGGACCAATCACGGCACCAGGTTTAATTTTAATTCGATGGCCGTTAGACGAGCTGGCTTCTGATTTGTCGGCTCGTTACGCATCAAGATGATGCGCCGTAATGTATTTTTGTGAACGCACGTGCCTTCTGTCGTTTGGAGTTAACGATAGCATTTGATACGACTAATTAATTTTATGGATTTAGCGAAATGAAATGGCGTCGCAATGAAAAAGGGAAGAACAGGAGAAGTAAAGCTATATACGAGTAGATTCGAAATTAGAGTGCTAATTCAAAAAACAATTTTTTGAGTTGGTCACTGTTACATTCAGTCAGATTTTCTATCGGAAACAGACAATTGGTTTAGACCATATACATCCATGCATTAATAAGGTTAGGGTAATATACTACGGTAATATTTTTCTGCAAAAGCCTAACAAATTTGTGCTAAGAATAATTCTCAACATACGTCTTTTACAAAATTCCCAAAGCAACGTAAGTTAACTTGTACAAAAAATATTTCAACAATAAGAAAGAAACTGGCCGGTAGTGTACAAAATATATTTTTATCATCTACGTAATTGGATTTCCTCTCGACAAAACTAGTACATTCAAGAATACGTAAACAGGCGTTAGGTTGGCAGCCTTGTATCCGAGGAAGTCCATATAAAATAAGATAATTTACGAGTTCTAGGTTGGCGCCTACTCGGCTATTACACTCCGTAGTATATAAATTGAAATAGTATGAGGCTGTGTAGGTAAAGGAGGGTCCGATTATATCACAAAATTCGTATATTGAAAGTCGTGATGACTTGGCTGAAAGAAGAATTTTCAAATCGAAATCAACCGCAAATAGTGTTTTTCGCTTTACCGGAAGAGAATTCAGCGCTTCGGCAGCTAATGGCAAGGTTTTTGAATATTAAGGTGTAATCTCACCGTCACGCCTATATTCCCCAAGCGGGGATGGCAGAGGTGTACTGAGTACACCCATTATTCGCCGACGATGTTAGGTCCTATGTAATAGGAGGCGAGCCTTTTTCCATAAAGTACTGGAACTTACACTCATTCCAATTCTATGACTTTTTTGGGAGGCCTTTTAGAGTTATTGGACGTCTTTAAGTTGATGATGATGATAATTATGATAACCGGAACCTATTTTTGTTAATGATATAAAGAATAATACGGTAGTCAGGTGATTTAAAACAAAAGTAAAAACTTCTTCATTTACTTCCTGGCCTTCATATACATAAGTTAACACCGACCAAAAAGAAATAAGATAAGCAGGCTTATTAGCTCTCATTTAAAAAGTAAAATACGATACATTTTATGTTCTAAAATTTAACAGACACTAGGTGTATGACTATATGTAATGAATATGGTTGTACAAAAAAAAAATATAAATACGATTATATTATAAAGTTGACTGTGACAATAATGTCAGTTAGGAGATATTCGTATATCACGATCAATTTGCAAAAAGCTAATTCAATTCATTTACTAATTACGTTCAAAAACAAACATGCCTGTTCTGAATCATAATCTAATGAAAGTTTAAGGTCGCACGGGGTCCCTTCAGTTATTACTAATTAATTCATAATCAGTCCCTGGCCTTCGTAAACGAACTGACAGTTTGGCGTTTGTAATATTAATATTGTATAATGTATTCATAGAACAAACTTCCTGTTTTAATCTATTATATATGCGCCTAGTATTCTATAACAAATTGTCGTTACAGAAATTTATGTAAAGTGAGATTGAACTTTTAGGTGACTACATACTGAGGTGGTAGCGATATGGTGGTGTCATATCAATCATCAAGTTCAAGCAACGTTAGACTCGTTCAGTCAGAGAAGGGTAACCGTTTGTGGCATTTCGAAGCATCTCTGTATTTTGGAAGGCACGTTAAGCCAAAACAAAGTTAAAACAAGGATTCTATCACTACTTCGAATATAATTCCTATAAATGTGTGCTGTGTAGGTACACATTCACACATCTTAATGATAGAATATGAAAAAAAAATAGCCAGACGAAACTAGCCCACCAATAAGGCCATTAACTTATGTCTACACAAAATAGCAGTTGGGTGCCAAAAGATTATTTGTACAATAGACAGAGCGCGCCAAATAATTAAATATTTGGCAAAAAGAAGTAATAACAGAGTCGCGAGTAGCCAATTCAATATTGTATAACGATAACAATATTAACTCACAGAATGAAATTTTAATCTGTATTCTTTTGACTTCATGTATGCAGGATTATGGTTGGTTTCTTTACTTTGTTTTTATATTTAACAGTTTATCATTATAAGTTGTCTATATGAGAATGTATACAATTAAAGTTCCTAACTTGTACGTTATTCTCAAGCAAGAATATTAACTCGACGATCAATAGCATGTCTTGTTCGGTACAAGTGAGTTAAAGTTAGCAGACTAATAACGTCTGACACCCCATAAACTAACTAGAAATTAAAAGACATATAGCAACTATTAAGTTATACATCCAATATAAGTTATATATCGTATATACATTTTACTCTTAGATCCGGTCTGCATCGGAGAGTGCTTGATTTTTTCATAAAGATCGGGAATAGGGGAAGCCAGTGGGATACTTTGTATGTTTCACATTTGAGTGCATTGGGACGACTCTTGAGTATGCTATCTTCAAAGATCGCCATGACGAACGACGTTTTGTGTGCATCCAACTTTTATCGGCGATCTTCACCAGGTCATAGGTCTATCTTGTGGGAGCACTGCCACCCCACGTCTTCGGATACGTGGTCACCCAACCAGAACCTATCGATCCCGCAGGATAACTCTGAGCATATCTCTCCCCATCGCTTTTTGGTCATGATCATGATTATAAGGCCTATCGTAAGAGATCACATCTCAGTGCCGTAAGTCATCACTGGCAACACGCACTCACATTTGAGCATTCTCTCATTACAAAAAAGCAAAATGTAAAAATAGATTTCTTTTCGAGGTCCCGAAACTCAGATCAAATGAACTGCGTGCTAACAAGAGGAAGCCACAACTTATCAAACATATTTTAACACTTCTATCAATCTACTAGGCAA
This sequence comes from Phalera bucephala, assembly GCA_905147815.2. Taxonomy (NCBI): domain Eukaryota; kingdom Metazoa; phylum Arthropoda; class Insecta; order Lepidoptera; family Notodontidae; genus Phalera; species Phalera bucephala. The sequence goes on from LR990627.1 coordinate 1,749,962, forward strand.
AACCCTTTAGAGCACTGATCCTTATGTTAAACCATTTATAAGTTAAAACCAATTAAATGAAATTTAAAGCGGTAATTAATAGCATAACAAAGAATTTTAACAATAACGATATTTCAACATTCACGAATTTGTGTAATAATAATAGAAACCTTTATATCCGTCAGCATAGCGTTAATTATATCTACGTTTATTTTAATTTTATTTGAAGCATTTAAGATAAAATTATTCTGAATGATATTCGTAGTGTAAATACCTAACAGCTTGATTAAGTGATTTCAGTTTAAGTCCCTCGGATGATACCGATATCGCGAGGGATAGGAATCATGACTTATGGGTTCAATGAATAAATAATCCATATCTCAATCTATATCATCACGTCCCAACATGGTTCATTGCCTAACATCACGTCCCAACATGTTCGTTCTGCCGTTAGTTACAGACTCTTGAGTTATCCGTCCGACAAAACATCCAAATAAACCCAATTTTGTTATTTCGCATTCGTGCCACCAAAAAGTCAATATCCACGTTACTCAACCCCTTTTCTGTACTAGCGAGATGGGATACAAACACGCGAGGATACAGTTAAAGCGAAGCAGAACTTAATAGAATAGTCGGATTACGATATTGACTCCTAGATTGAAGTGGATATTTACTTTGATAACATCTAAATGCAGCCTGAATTTCAATGCGAGAAAACTTTTACTTTGATGTGGTGATATAGTATGTGTGAATAATTTAACAGTTGTTTTTGGGACTTTTACGCAATCATCGGGATGATTGCGTTTTGTAGCAAGATGTGGTTAAACAGCAAAATTCCGCTAAATTGTTTAACAAAAAAGGTGTATGAATACAAGGCATAATGTATTTTAAATCAACGTTGGTAAAAATAATTCAAATTTTTTCTAAGCAGCATCGGAGTCAAGCATCTACACGATTCTTGGGGAACCAATTTCCTAATACCGACATCCCGCGTAAGCTTCTGATCAGGAAAAGGATCAGTTGCCACAAATAAGTAAGCTATTCAATTAACTGTATCTAAAACCGTAATTATAGGAAAATTGCATATGAAACAGACGGTGAAAAATATCATAAATATGTATCACCTTACCACCACTTTATTTATAGAACTAAACTAAACTAAATACTACAATGAGAGTGGAAGAAGCCAGAGAGGTATGTAAGAATGTAAGAATCAGAATCAGAAGCGGAAGGATGTAGTTACCGGGGAAGATCTAGACTATCTGGCCATGACCAAATAGACTGTGTCCTATCCGGCGAGCGTATATATATATATATATATATATCTATCTATATCATCACGCCAGATCCCTTGCGGGGTAGGCAGAGAGTTCAGAGTTCCAACAGGTTCTTTCCTTACATACCTCTCTGGCTTCCTCCACTCTCATACTTAAACAAACAAATATTCAAAGTTAATAACAATAATTGAGTTAAAGGGCCCATGGAACGACCTGAGGGACTCCGCAATTGCTCTGTGCTCCTCAACAACTCGAACATCAAACGCATGTGCGGCCTTCCCAGGAAATCGGCTTAATTGTTGTGTTTGTAGAACCTAAGGCTATTTAGCGAAGAAAGCTACCGAAGATACCACGGCTGTATTTATTCAGGGCACGTAAACAATATTTTATCAAAAGCTTACGAGGAATTAATATATTGTACAGTTTTCTTTTTATCTGCAGATTGATTTCTTTATTTAGGCTATTTGTTATCTTGACTTGTAATATTTTGGAGTTTTGGCTCACTCGCATCTCTGAATTGAATTTTTATGCAAATCCAGTTACTTAGAAATTTCATTCTGGCTTTATTCAGTAAAATATTTCTTAACCTAAGAATAAAATCATGTCTAAGAATTTTAGTCAAAAGTGTCAGTCTATAGGCTTGGTCAAACGCTTTGAAACCAGCTATATTAATAAAGATTCCATTCCGTTGAACAAAAGCTGCGCCAATGAAAGATAAATTTGGGTTAAACTGACATTTCTTTTCTTCTTTGGAAAAAAAAAACAGATTAAAGGGCCGCATTTTGTAATTACCTATGATTATAATAATATCGTATTCTTCTTCGACCGCAAAAAAAGAAAATTACCAAACTAATTTTGTTTCACAAGTATTAATCCAACTAACTCCCCAAAAGGTATTTTTCGCAAAAGTTAAGATGAAACTCGTAAACTCGTTAAGAAAATTAAGGAGCAGAATCATCGCAAGAATTCCAACAAAACAAAAAAAAAAGTCCATTAAAAGGGGCCTTATTTATTTGCCTCGAGCAACGAACAGAATTAGCATAAATAAGCTCAACTTGGTTTGGCAAATGTGAAGCTTCATGAAGAAGTATTAGAGACAATAGCTAAAACGCTTACCGAATAATCTTGAAATACTAAAGTAATAATACTAAATACTAAAGTAATAAGTTTGCCGCGTGGTTCCCGGCTTAGAATAGGACCAACCCATCTCATCCCATTGGGTGTCGTACAAGGCGACTAAGGGAAAACTAGGGAATGGGCAGCAGCGTTCCCTTAGCACTTCGACGACCAATAACTGCGCTCGCCAACCCGCCTGCCAAGCGTGGCGAGTATGGCAAACACCCCCAATTATGGAAGAATGTAAGAAAACCAGGCCCCTAGTCCCCGGCGGTCCTGTTCGTCCTGGCCACGGTAGCAGCCATGGTAACGACAGGACAAGGGGTGCTAAGAATCTCCGGCAGAGATTCGGCTACCACCAACACCGAAAATTGGCCCTGGTGACATACAACGCACGCACGTTAAGGACAGATGAGAAGCTTGTTGAGCTGGAAGAAGAGATAAACAAGTTGCGGTGGAATATTGTTGGTTTATCGGAGGTCCGAAGAAAGGGCGAGGACACGATAACCTTAAAATCCGGCAACTTGTTTTACTACCGGGAGGGCGAACAGCAGTCCCAAGGTGGTGTCGGATTTATCGTCCACAAGTCACTCATAGACAACGTTGTGTCCATCACTAGTGTGTCGAGCAGGGTAGCGTACCTGATACTCAGAATATCCAAAAGATATTCGCTGAAGGTCATACAGGTCTACGCACCGACCTCGGCATACTCAGATGATGACGTCGAAGTAATGTATGAGGACATTAGTAGAGCCATACATACTTCCAAAGCACACTTTACAGTGGTTATGGGTGACTTCAATGCGCGGCTGGGCAAACGGGGCGATGATGAATTGAGAGTGGGGCAATTTGGATATGGGCAACGCAACCCCAGGGGTCAGAGGCTGGCCGAATATCTGGAGAAGGAGGGACTCTTTATGATGAACTCTTTCTTCCGGAAGCCGCCTCATAGGAAATGGACCTGGATGAGCCCTGATGGTTCCACAAAAAATGAGATAGACTTCATCATGAGCACCAAGCGACAAATATTTAATGATGTCTCCGTGATTCACAGGGTAAAAACCGGCAGTGATCACCGAATGGTCAGAGGCACATTAAATATTAATGTCAAAATGGAAAGATCGCGTCTGATGAAGTCTACGCTCCGACCTTCTAATGCACATATCCAAAACCCCGAGAACTTTCAACTCGAATTGTCAAACCGCTTCGAATTGCTAGACAGCAGCGCATCAGTGGACGAAATCAACAATAGGTTGGTAGAGACTGTCCATACGGTTGGGTCCAAGCATTTTAAGCCCCACCGTAAAAATAGGCCTCAAAAGCTATCTGACTACACCCGAAACCTTATGGCTGAGCGACGTACCATGACACTCCAAGCCTCCGATGATGCTAAGTCCTATAGGCAGCTCAATGGACAGATATTGAAGTCCTTGCGACACGATTTACGGTCCTTCAATACAAGACGTATTGAGGAGACCATAGAGCAGAACCAGGGCTTCAAAGTGTTTGCAAGAGACGCGTCTATTGGGCAAAGCCAGTTGACGAAGCTGAAGACGGAGGACGGAAACGTAACGTCGAATAGGTCAGAGGTGCTCAGGGAGATAGAGAGGTTCTATGGGCAGTTGTATACCTCAGTAGCTGAACCTGTTGTTGACTTGGTAAAAGACCCAAGAGCCAAGCTAACCCGACACTACACAGAAGATATCCCGGACATCAGCCTGTACGAGATTGGGATGGCTCTCACACACCTTAAAAACAACAAAGCGCCGGGTGAAGACGGAATTACCGCAGAGCTTCTGAAAGCGGGCGGATCGCCGGTACTTAAAGTCCTTCAGAGGCTGTTTAATTCCGTCTTGCTCGAAGGAAAAACGCCGGAAGCGTGGAACAGGGGTGTGGTGGTACTCTTTTTCAAGAAAGGTGATAACACTTTACTGAAGAATTATAGGCCCATCACACTGCTGAGCCATGTTTATAAGTTGTTTTCGAGAGTCATTACGAATCGTCTCGAACGCAGGTTTGATGACTTCCAGCCTCCCGAACAAGCCGGTTTCCGGAAAGGCTTTAGTACCATAGACCACATACATACGCTGCGGCAGATTATACAGAAGACCGAGTAGTATAATCGGCCACTATGCTTGGCGTTTGTGGACTATGAGAAAGCCTTCGATTCGATCGAGACTTGGGCGGTTTTTAGATCTCTCCAGCGATGCCGCATTGACTATCGGTACATTGAGGTTTTGAGGTGCTTGTATAATAACGCCACAATGTCAGTCTGAGTACAGGGGCAGTGCACGAAAGCGATCCCCATAAAAAGAGGAGTAAGGCAGGGAGACGTCATTTCTCCGAAACTGTTTACGGCCACCTTAGAGGACGCCTTCAAGCTCTTGGAATGGCAAGGACTTGGCATCAACATCAATGGCGAATACATCACTCACCTTCGATTTGCCGACGACATTGTGGTCGTGGCGGAGTCGCTGGAAGATCTAGGACGAATGCTCGGTGACCTCAACAGAGTATCTCAACAAGTGGGTCTTAAAATGAACATGGACAAAACGAAAATAATGTCTAAAGTCCATGTCGTACCCACCGCACTCACCGTTGGGAACTCTACTCTTGAAGTTGTCGACGAATACATTTACCTGGGACAGGTAGTCCGGTTAGGTAGGTCCAACTTTGAGAGAGAGGTCAATCGACGAATCCAACTCGGCTGGGCAGCGTTCGGGAAACTGCGCAACATCTTCTCATCCAAAATACCTCAGTGCCTTAAGACTAAAGTTTTTAGTCAATGTGTGTTACCAGTGATGATATATGGATCAGAGACGTGGTCTCTTACAATAGGTCTCATAAAAAAGCTCAGAGTTGCTCAGCGAGCTATGGAGAGAGCTATGCTCGGCGTTTCTCTACGCGATCGAATCAGGAATGAGGAGATTCGTAGAAGAACCAAGGTCACCGACATAGCCGTTAAGATTAGCAAGCTGAAGTGGCAATGGGCGGGCCACATAGCGCGTAGATCGGACGGGCGTTGGGGCAGAAAGATTCTAGAGTGGAGACCACGTATTGGCAAGCGCAGCGTGGGACGACCGCCTGCCAGATGGACCGACGATCTTGTGAAAATCGCAGGAAGTCGTTGGATGCAGGTGGCATCGGACCGGTTACGCTGGAAAGCGATTGGGGAGGCCTATGTTCAGCAGTGGACAAGTATAGGCTGAGATGATGATGATGATGATGACTAAAGTAATTTTAACAGGAAAATGACAGCGGAGAGCAAACACTTTTACATTATCTACTGTCGTAGATTAAGTATTATTATCTATCGGTAATATCACGCCAGATCGCTACTTTCCGTCCGATCCCTGTATTATATATCATTATATTAGTACGTGAAGCAAAAACTTTGTACCCCTCTTTACGAAAATTGCGCGGACGGAGGAGTATGAAATTTCCCACACTTATAGTTTATATCGAGAAGGAGTGCAGAATGCTAATATTTTTATAAATTATGCATAAAAAATACATTAAATCAATAAAAAAACACATTACACACATACGATGTATTTGACACAATATACTTTAAATTGAGAATAGATTAATATTGTTTGTTTTTAATATTATTTGTCTATAGTCTTACTGAATGTCAAACATAACCAGCAACCGATGAAGAAAAAACATCGTTTACAGAGAAGTTTTGTATGAATAATTAAATTATCGAAATATGTATATGTATGTCAAGTTCAATGGACAGCATTTTCTTTTAGGTTTTTTGTTTGGTTCCAATAAAAAAAAATTTAAAAAAATTTGTTTGAAAAAAATTGCCAAATTAATACTGTAGCCTTGGCGAAATCTGTGATTAAAGAAGTATAGTCTTTGACAATAGAACCTTAATAATGTTAAAACTTATAATTTTAATTAATTATGATCGAATTTCGACCAATGGGCGACCACTAGTTCCATTAATTCTGTATGGCGACAATACAAATCAACAGCCTTTATAACGTTATTTTCAATCTAACCTAAATGTAAATTATTGGCGTAACGCATATAATGTGCAAAAACATGTACCTATCTACCGTTGATAATAACGACCTTTTTCTAGAGCAACGGACATAACTTTTGTTACATGAACTTTTTAAAATAAAACATTTACTTTTATGAATACGAAATCCCAGGAAAGAACTAGTAACAATATTACAATTTCCAGAAACTTCCGTTCTAAGAAGCTCAAGTTAGATAGCAAACACTGGAACAACGGACCGAGTTACCGAGGGCGGCTAACTAGAGCATTTATATGCAAATATTTGTGAATGAAAATGTTAAAAGTTCCTTACATTTATATGAACAGTGACTTAACTTTTAGAAACGGGGGTAACGCCGAATTGTCGCAATTCGCGCAGGAACAACTACTTCGAAGTATTTACAATACACACTTTCCACAAATAATTTTCCTCATTCTGTGTACATTGAATACATAATTATGATATAGACAGATAAAAGGATAATTAGGTTTCAAAAGAACAGACAGAAATGAAAATTCATATCCATTTTCAATGGTTATTCTTATGATATCAATAAGGATACATTTGATAAAGATGGAATGGATGAGTACTAAAGCTAGTCATCTTGACTATCTTTAGGGAGGTATTTTCCTGCAGTGGACAATTTTCTCCTGGTGATGATTATATAGCAGATTTAACGTAAAATAAATATCAGTCTAATATTTTTGTGTGAACCGTGTACAAATGACTTACTTTATTTACGACTCGGAATTAGGATACATTTAAGCGTCCTCTCATGAACAAAGTTCAAAAGACCATACAATAATATTATGCAAAAACAAAAGCATTAAACAATTTTCCAAAAAATAAGTAGCAATCCCATTATCATATTAATAAACAAAATTGAAAATTCGTAACGAAGCGAATTGAAACGTATAAAGGCATACATAGCAAAGGTGAGATTTGTGTTAAAGGAGGCTTCGTGAGATGAATTCATGATCATAAGCCGTGAGGAATATAGATTTGATATTGACATTCGTGATGGTTCTTGATACACGTTTAAAAAACCGCCGTCACGTCTATATTCCTAAAGCGGGGGTGGTGGCACAAATTTAGTCTCTAATAGGGGGCGATACCGGACTCAATTCCAGACTCCAGATTGTAACTGATTTTTTTAATATAAATAAGCTCCGATAGTTCGAATTAGAATTTGAGCTAGGATGTCGTGATTGGCGCATGCACTGTACACTACCAGACCAACGAGGCAGTCATTATTATCAATGATCATAACTACTAAACTGTAAACAAGGCGTATTTTCTATCTGACCTTTACAATTAGTGCACCGTCGTAAATAGACACTTATGTGTATATCAGTTTTACAAGTTGTTTTAGTTTATAATTGTCTATATAGACTTATAAATTGAAACAACTTGTAAAACAAATTTAGTTTAAAAACTTTGGTAAATGACTTGAATAATATTCTTTGCAGAGTTTGCAGAGACCCAAATCAAAATATCAATCTAGAATCGCCATACTGATAAATAAATCTATTAAAAAAATCAAGTATTTCAATAGATAGTTATCAACCTTATAAATGTCAACCAACAAAGCAACATCATCAACTAAACGGCAAAGAAAGTCTATAATAATAAATGTTTCCTTCCCCTCAAAAAGATTCATAACCTCTACGGTACGACGAAAATGTGAGAAATTCTCGAATATTCCTCGGCAACCAATTCTGCCGTCTCTGTCACAAACGGAATACAACTACGAGGATAAAAGGGAAATACATTTTTCTTACGCGTCTCTCAAGACAATATATATTTTATCTTAACATCTTGATGGGAAATGGGGGTCTACATTGAATCTTTCAAGAAGTAGAGAGTACAAAAGATTTCTTTACACAAAAACATAATTATATCGAAGTCTGAAAAGTATTCTTGGAGGTGATTTAAAAGGAATTAATGAGAAAGCATCACTGAAATATTGAAATAATTTCAATATTCGGAGGATCAGGCGAAAATAAATCATAATAAAATGAGAATGATGCCCGAATATAAAGCTGGGAATAAATTCCCAGTAATTCAGTAAGAAGAAAACAAGCTTAGGCTGACAATTAATTACCAGAGAACAACTGAAACTCAAATCGTTTATTTTGAATAAACCCTGTTTTACAAATTGTCATATTTTCATATTTTTTAACATACTAATCTACCACCGGATCGGAACGTGTCCTCCACTGAAAAGATCCGGCGAGAAACTTATCGGGCTTGTCTTTTTTTCTTAATCTCCCTTTTTTTTATTATTTTCTGTATAGATACATACATTTTTATATTATACAAAATCATTTATGCGATTCAGCTCCAGTCTGATGCCTTACGACGGAAATATAAGACTAATAATAATATTTTGAAATATCTAGTATAATGAAATGCTATAGGATTCTGAGTGTACCAATCTCCACAAGCGTTCACGAGTACGACTACCTGAGCAGCCATTACCTCCCTCGACCATATTAGAGGGATGGAAGTGAGCCGCACCAAATAGCCGCAGCAAGCATCGACTTTTTAGTGAGCATAACCAATCCCAGACCCCAGAGTGCAGTCAAAAAGAGTCTACAAAAGGAGCAGTACTTCGAGCTCGTTTGGCACGATCCGCTACGTTTTGACATTTTTGTTAACATTAAAGACAAAACCAAAATAAAACCACGATAAAATCCATAAATTAACGACGAAAAACACTAAATTTAGAGATAAAAAAACAAGCGGACATAGTCAGATTAAAACTCAAGAAGAAAATAAACACTAAAGACTCATAACAGTCAATAATGATAAAAATGACGACGAGTTTCACAAGGCTTTCTGCCGAAAGTCCCCGGCGAGCAGGAGTTGTGGATAGTTTAACAGGATCCTTCAGAAAGTCGGTGTAACGACATTTATCCCTGCCGACGACAGAGCACGAAGGGTGGTAATTGACTAAGTTAGTTTGCCGACCCTTCTTACGAGGATACTTACGACGCTAAAGAACAGGCAGTGACGGAATCAATTTCAAATCAATTGAGTCTACGATTTCTGTGTATATGTAGTTAGCGATAGTGCTGCTGTTAGAATTATATTAGGATAATTAGTCGTGTTAATAATATTAAACAGGATCAAATACTACTTAGATAAGCGAAGCCGCACTGAATTCTCATGATAGAGGAGGATCTATTCTTTCTCATCTAGATTTATGAGATAAAGCAAGGGTGCAGCAGTGGAACAGTATAGGCTAATATATATTAAAAAGAAATACATTAGAAAGGAAACATACAAACAAGTTCATCAAAAAACAAATAATGAGAAACTTGAAGATGATAATATTGTTTCCGCAGCTAACACAAATACTTGTGTTAATATAAGCAAGAATTTCTTTCCTGGTAGCCAACCCTCATACATATAATGAAATATACCAATATTTTCAAATGACGACGAAGTAAAACAGAACGCCCAATAGCGTTTTCGGGAAAGTCGCGAATCGAATTGTTAATGAAATAGATACCAGGAAGGTAAATAATCAGATATTGAAGAGCAAATTATTATAATCGCTGAGAGAATCTAATCATAGCAGACGGATCGCCACGCAGAGACGCGTAAAATTGCTATATTAGGTAACATTTTTTTCATTTTGTCCAGGTATTTCCCCCGGGGTACAGATTTGATTTAGACGCCAGACGACTTCAAGTTTGATGGGTATTTTATTTAATAAAAGATTGTTCATAACGTCAGTAAATTTTCTAGTATTTTCGCTATATCATAGAAATAAGTTAAATATCATCATCATCAACTTCAGCTCATTCCACCCACATTTACACCACATATTCCTATATTAAGTTAAATATCATCATCATCATCTCAGCCTATACTTGTCCACTGCTGGACATAGGCCTCCCCAATCGCTTTCCAGCGTAACCGGTCCGATGCCACCTGCATCCAACGACTTCCTGCGATTTTCACAAGATCGTCGGTCCATCTGGCAGGTGGTCGTCCCACGCTGCGCTTGCCAATACGTGGTCTCCACTCTAGAATCTTTCTGCCCCAACGCCCGTCCGATCTTCGCGCTATGTGGCCCGCCCATTGCCACTTCAGCTTGCTAATCTTAACGGCTATGTCGGTGACCTTGGTTCTTCTACGAATCTCTTCATTCCTGATTCGATCACGTAGAGAAACGCCGAGCATAGCTCTCTCCATAGCTCGCTGAGCAACTCTGAGCTTTTTTATGAGACCTATTGTAAGAGACCACGTCTCTGATCCATATATCATCACTGGTAACACACATTGACTAAAAACTTTAGTCTTTAGGCACTGAGGTATTTTGGATGAGAAGATGTTGCGCAGTTTCCCGAACGCTGCCCAGCCGAGTTGGATTCGTCGATTGACCTCTCTCTCAAAGTTGGACCTACCTAACCGGACTACCTGTCCCAGGTAAATGTATTCGTCGACAACTTCAAGAGTAGAGTTCCCAACGGTGAGTGCGGTGGGTACGACATGGACGTTACACATTATTTTCGTTTTGTCCATGTTCATTTTAAGACCCACTTGTTGAGATACTCTGTTGAGGTCGCCGAGCATTCGTCCTAGATCTTCCAGCGACTCCGCCATGACCCCAATGTCGTCGGCAAATCGAAGGTGAGTGATGTATTCGCCATTGATGTTGATGCCAAGTCCTCGCCATTCCAAGAGCTTGAAGGTGTCCTCTAAGGTGGCCGTAAACAGTTTCGGAGAAATGACGTCTCCCTGTCTTACTCCTCTTTTTATGGAGATCGCCTTCGTGCACTGCCCTTGTACTCGGACTGACATGGTGGCGTTATTATACAAGCACTTCAACACTTCGATGTACCGATAGTCAATGCGGCATCGCTGGAGAGATCTAAGAACCGCCCAAGTCTCGATCGAATCGAAGGCTTTCTCATAGTCCACAAACGCCAAGCATAGTGGCCGATTATACTCCTCGGTCTTCTGTATAATCTGCCGCAGCGTATGTATGTGGTCTATGGTACTAAAGCCTTTCCGGAAACCGGCTTGTTCGGGAGGCTGGAAATCATCAAGCCTGCGTTCGAGACGATTCGTGATGACTCTCGAAAACAACTTATAAACATGGCTCAGCAGTGTGATGGGCCTATAATTCTTCAGTAAAGTGTTATCACCTTTCTTGAAAAAGAGTACCACCACACCCCTGTTCCATGCTTCCGGCGCTTTTCCTTCGAGCAAGACGGAATTAAACAGCCTCTGAAGGACTTTAAGTACCGGCGATCCGCCCGCTTTCAGAAGCTCTGCAGTAATTCCGTCTTCACCCGGCGCTTTGTTGTTTTTAAGTTGGTTGAGAGCCATCCTAATCTCGTACAGGCTGATGTCCGGGATATCCTCAGTGTAGTGTCGGGTTAGCTTGGCTCTTGGGTCTTTTACCAAGTCAACAATAGGTTCAGCTACTGAGGTATACAACTGTCCATAGAACCTCTCTATCTCCCTGAGCACCTCTGACCTATTCGACGTTACGTTTCCGTCCTCCGTCTTCAGCTTCGTCAACTGGCTTTGCCCAATCGACGCGGCTCTTGCGAACACTTTGGAGCCCTTGTTCTGCTTTATGGTCTCCTCAATACGTCTTGTGTTGAAGGACCGTAGATCGTGTCGCAAGGACTTCAATATCTGTCCATTGAGCTGCCTATAGGACTTAGCATCATCGGACAAGTTAAATATACTTATACTAAAATGTAATTAGTCTCACATTTGGGAAGATAATATTGTTCTGACTTAGGAAAAAAGTAATGATATTTTTCTAGGAAGACTGAAACAAAGATTGATGACGAAGAAATGTTTATGATATAAGTAACTATAAACAAAAGTTACGGATAAACACGATCCTCAACATAACAACTCTCAAGACAAATACTTCAGATGAAAATATCGTATAAACAAGTAAAGGAAACACGATGAAGTCTTATGATTTATATGGCCTCTCAAGTTGGTCTCAGAAGATTGTAAACCAAGGATGCCACATTAAGAAAACTGTCTACAAGAGAAACGCCACCTGAATCCAAGGCAGCAAAGTGAGCACATGCGACGCGATAAGACAAATGTATTTTTTTTTAATAAATAGAATAAGTAATTTTAAAAAAGATATTCCTGTATCGTGGGTGCGTTTACAAACATGAAATTCACATAGACGACATCCAGACGGAAACAAATATTTATGGGTCACATAAAGATTTGACCCGTGCGGAGACTACTCGACTACTCGATGCAACGTGTAGTGCGGCTTAAGATTTTAACCACTGGACCAAGCCATCCGTCACAGACCGTCATGTTACAGATTTTGTTGCCCTAGCCATGAGACAACCGTTCTGTCTTACGTGCTAACATGAGATGCCGTGACAAAATTTGGACAAGAGAAAACTCGTTTCAAGAATTGTATTGTATTAACATATAGACAAGATTTTGACTTGCATACAAGACTCGAACCACGGGCTGACTAATTTTATCCCGCGCGAAAAGTCTTGTCGTGCCCCTAGCCCTGAAGCCCTGAAATCACTTTTTATCAGTTCAGTTTTGTAATTCAATCTTATTACGCGGACGCCTCCGAATGCATGCCACTGGACCAAGCCATCCGTCGCCGATCAAACTATGTCACGGATTTTATCACCCTAGGCGTGAAACAACCGTTTTGTCTTAAGTGTTAACTTGGCGTGCCATGAAAAAATGATACGAGAAAACTCGTCGTATAGAAAAGACTATTTTAACTTGCGAGTTTGGGTTTTAACGATTCTTGTATGACTCGAAGCACAGGCCAGCAAAATTATGTCTCGTGTGAAAAGTCTTGCCGCCCGTGCTAGCCCTCCAAAAGCAACATTTTATCAGCCCAGTTTTGTAACTCAATCTATTCAATCAACGCTGACCCCTCTGAAGGCTTATCACTGGACCAAGCTATCCGTCGCCGATCATCCTGTCACGAATTTTGTCGCCCAAGGCGTGGGATAATCATTCGTCTTATGCCCTACCATGGCATGCCAGCAAAAAATTGTCTCTGGCGAAAATTCTTGCCACCCGTGGAGAAGTAACATTTTATCAGTCCAGTTTCGTAATTCAATCTATTAACGCTGACACCTCCGAAGGCTTACCTTAAGCCGTTTACCCGAGCGGCATTGAAAGATGTACGTTTAGCTATCAAAGGGGATTTAGAATTTTCAATATTGGCGTCCAACGCGGGACTTACAAGATTAGATGAAATTATTATTACATTTTGTGATTAATAAAAGGTCCAAAAGAGTAAGGTAGTTAAAATATGGGATTGAATATGAAAAGGTGTTCATAGGATACATTTTCAAATAGACAGTTCTTTGTAAAGAAGGAATATTTAGAAAAAGGAATAGTTGGTATCTATACGTACGTACAAATTACGTATATTGAATAAAATTTGGGAAAACGATTATATACAAATGGCGAAATTTCTAGAAGAAACAATATGGAAGATAAGATACATGAGTTGATTGAGAGGTCAGTAAGGAAAGAACCTACGGGAACTCTGTACTTTTTACCAACACCGCAAGGGGAGTGATGTGATGATGTAGATATAAATTTCGTAACAATACACATTAAAATAAAATTGAATGCTTTGGGCGACTATTCGTAAGTTTACTCTCACATAAACACTTTTCCGCAATTACGGGACACCAACAAACCGGCATATTAAAAAATAGAAACTTGAGGAAAATTCCAGAACATTCTGCGCAACATTAAAAACTCAACGAGACGGGCAAATTACAAGAGAGGCCAACTAAATTAATAGGAATACACAATAATTTTAAAATTTTCTTCTCCACGATCGCGAATATTGTTTTGTTCAATTGTATCTTACAAATTATTTACTTTTTCCCATTACGTAAAAATTGGTAGAAATATTGTTTAAAAACACTGGGGCATTTGCTAAAAAATGGTATGTTCAGTCACGAGCAATAACATATTAACATCGATATATCATAACAAAATAAACAGTCCCGTTGAAAAGATCCACATGGGTAGTTATAGCTATAATATAAACATAAATGGAGGCATATTGTACCTTACTCGTATCACTCAAAGTTGTATTTTCAGAAAAGCGGAAGCCTATTAATTTTTTTGTACCGCCCACTTTTGCCTGCCTTTTGGTGGTGACATTTCTCATGCTTGTATCTACCTACAAGGTGTAGCAAAAATAACGCAAGACCTAGGCACTCCAATTAGATTATTATTTTACGAATTCAATAGTCAAACTTCCACTTTTAAAGAGTTATCAACCATTTTTGATATTAATTTAATTGTCACTATTATAATTAAAATTACGATAATTAACATTAATATAATTGTTATCATTAAAACAGACACTTGGTATTAATTCTAATATAATTCATTCTTGGTAATAATTCAATTTAGTACATATTTAACTTTTAATTAAATAATTTATAAATGTCCGATACAATTGTTATGTTTTCTTAATTAGGTACTTTAAGTTCTTGGATTATTCCTAATGATATTTGCATGCCTAAAGGCAGAATATGGCCTACGACCATTGTAATTTTAACATCCACTGTAACCCATTGTCGCAAATAAACTGATTTGATTTGATTTTTTAAGCTCTTTGGTACCCAAATTAACCATTAAACTTAATAATTAATTAACTTTTGTATGCGTATTGAGGTGTGTGTAATAGAAATACATTTAAAATAGCCGTAATGCTTTGAATAATAATTAAATTTTGTTTAATACAGGAAACAAAAAGAGTAACAGCATATTATAAAATTATAAAAAAAATTAACTATCTTTAAAAATAGTTGAAATCAATTCAGTTGCCCATTTAGAAAAAAACTACTATCAGGTCTTGCATTAATTATGTTACACCTTGTATATCTGATCGATGTATAAAAGTATATTAGTCCTTTGTCATAGTAACGTCTGTACTGAACGCCTGTTTTTCTAAGCAGGGCAGGGGGTGGCAGAGGTATAGTGTAGAGTAGAGTACACACACACTTTTCGGCAACGATGTTATCTCTTATGTAATAGGGGGCAAGACTGTTGCCAGAGCACGATGCCAGACTTCGGACTGATACTGGCAATTTTTCTATAGCAACATTACAATTTGCCCGATTTAGGATTCGTAACCAGAACCACGTGATCGCTACACGCATTATTCGCCATTAGACCAACGAGGAAGGCTTTCTATATTGTTTTATTCGTGTTTTTTTCTATAATGTTTATGTAATCTTCGCAAGGGATCTGGCGTGATGATATAAATGGATTCAGATAGATCAAAATAAATAAGTTTACTTTTTCAAACCCACACGGGATCCGTACCGATACTGTTAAAATTAGTCACAATCGCTTTCATTACACGAGAGATAAAAAAATCCCATTCCAGCTTACGGAAACAAAATGTGTAAGTTAAATTCAAAATGGAATTATATTTTTTAAATTCAAGCGTAACAAATTGGTTCGGCAACAATAACTTCACACGGGTATAATTGCTTCGGCTTCTGTTATCGTTTATTTGATTCGAATGTTTTTTTGGAGAGCGTTTATTAAAAACAGTACTTTCCATACTCCTGTCTCGTTGGTCAAGTGGCGGATAACACGCGATGGATTACAAGGACCTAGATTTGTTCCTAGATAGTACAAATGTAATTTTCGATGGAAAAATCTGGCAGGCCCAACCCGGTATAATGGCAATCGGCTAGCCCCCTATTACAAGAGACCTAACATCGTCCCCGAAAAGTGTGTGTGCACAATACACCTCTGCTACCGCTAATTTGAGAATATATGCGCGACGGTGTTACCCTCCTTCTGGACCTATCGAGTAAAATCTTGGGGCAAAACAATTAAGGTCTGTTTTTCAATAACCAGATAAGCTATTTATAGAACAAAATACAACTCAGACTTAGGGGCGGTTGAAATGAAAAATATACTAATTTCAGTAACACTGCCATCTATCTTTGAGGTATTTGCACTTGATGACCTAAAACAAAGTTATGTCCTGCCAAGCTACATACTGCCTCAGTTCAGCACGATCCAGACTAACTCCAAAATCGGACAATGTGTAGCACAATAATTCTAAATTCATTATTATTATTATTATTAGAAATCGGAAAACCTAAAGTCCCTGTATTAAGCCCAAAGTTGAAAAATGTTAGACAGACAAAACACCGTCACGCCTATATTCCAGGCGCGGGTGGCAGAAGTATACCGAATACACCCGAGAACGCTTTCTAAATAGGATGCCCTACAAAAAGTAAGAAAAGGAATCACATCATTTTTTAAATACTTATAAAAGGTGTAACATAATAAACGCAAGACCTAAAAGCAGTTTGTTCTAAATCGATAACTGAATTGATTCCAACTATTTATAATGTCTCTTAATTTTTTTTTTAAATTTGCCAAAAATTCTTTTACTCCTTCAGTGCGCTATAACAAACTAAATTTATTCTTGATTTATAGCAATAAGGATATTACAAATGCATTCCTAACCAGTATTTCTTAAAATGCACACATACACATACAAGTTTCATTGTTAAATAGGGTATAACAGTGCTTAAAAAAGGAGTAAAAAACTTTAAATTTGGAAATTTGGTTTTCGTATTGTATTTATGAAGCAATTCTCTAATCGGGGTGTCTGAGGTCTTGCGTTTATTATGTTACACCTTGTATAATAACCCACCTCCAACTCAGAGAAACCGATAAATGAAACCAACTGCACAAACATAGTATTACGGGAAACACTAAAATCATTCCGACCGAATGGTAATGAAACGAGACCAACGCTATCAAAGGCTTTAGTAAAATCGATTTCGTTTCCATCTGGAACGAATGTGGGTCGCGATCTCTTAAGTCACCCCCACCCCTAAAGCCTAATTTAAAACAAGTTTGTGTGACTAAAAATTCAGTAGAATAGTGCCACTTCCTCTATAGGTAAAATGCTTATAGCACAGCGAAGTGGGAGCGTGTAGGTATAAAGGAGAGTATCAGAGTAAAGGGGATGATGTATGTTCCGGTGGATCGGGCATAATGAAATATATCAGAGGAAAGGATTACAAAACAGATATGCAACGCGCGCAATGGATGAAAGTGGAGGGATGTAGATGCCGGGGAAGACCTAAACTATCTTACCCAAATAAAGACACCATGTTTTTAAGAATGCTAAAGTCTCCGTAAACGGCGAGCGTGCATGAGACGAACGATGACACTGGTGGAAGTAAGAGATTTCTGTAAGGGAAGATCCTGTTGGAACGCTTTGCCCTCTAGCTATTCCTCACGGGATCTGACTGTAAAGACTGCAATACAATCAAATAATAAGATCTACCTCCTATTACTAAACCTCGGACTATTCATAAAGGATGAATTCTTACGCGTATATTAACATGAAAAAATACTATTTTACTTATATTATCGCGACTTATTTTTAATTTTATGTTTTCGACATTTCGAATGCTCTGCAACAACCATAGTCACAGAATGGACTGAGGTGTTAGATGTCCACATGTCGTTGTTATTCCAGGGTACCTTCATCAAATGTCGGAAACGCATAATTAAAAAATAATATTACGTTAGAATCCGAAAAATAATTTTATATCATTCACAAAGCAAGTGTTCAACTAATTCAACTTAATACAATTTACCCGAAATTTGAAAACAGGTTCATAGGCTAAAGGGTGTTCATCGGCTAAAAGCCGGTGGTTTGTGTTGCCATGCTGATAATTCTGCGGAGGTCAGAGAGCCGGCGATCACGCCCGATGGACCGGCAAATTGAACTCTTCAATTTGGGTTCATAAACGTACTTTACTTAAAAAGACCTTAATCGTGTCTGAAAGACAACGCGCAACCTAAGTATGTTAAATATATATTAACGTAATTTAAGGTTGTACGCCTAAGTCCGACATTCGGTAAACGATTCTTAATTGACAAAAAATACAACAAAGCGAAACGCACACGTCTTACAAAAAGTTGGTCTCAAAATGGGCAATAACTTGATAAGTCGGCAAAAAATTCAACCCAATGGTCAGTCCTACACGGGTGAATCAAACAGCATGAATTTTACATAAGAGTTTCTTATCCTAGATGAGAACTAAGAAAGGATTTTTGAAAAAGTCCCCTTGGGCGAGGATATCGATAGGAAATCCCATTGGGCGCACGGCTGGAATACAGAAAAAATGAGATCACAATTTGGGCTTTCGTTATTGATTCGTTTTGGGTTGATTTACGTAAACAAAAAATGTTTTTAAAAGGACTTTTTTGAAAATAAGACCGCCACATTTTCATCTCTGTAACTCTGGTAAGCCAGGTTTCAGTACGGTCTCCATTACTAACACCAAGTTCAGAGTGTCCCAGACAGTAAGCGCTGTTTTTCTATTTAAACCTGCAAATGTTTGGAAAGGAAAATAGGAGTAAGAAAAAATTTTATTGCACTTCCCTCAATCGAAAAGCGGGAGACAGAACACAGGCTTTGGCAGACCAGCCATAGAAAAGGAGACCACAACTAGAATAAACCCAGTATTAAAGCACCACGGATACGAAAAAAGCTTAACTTACATATTTCCAATTTAGGAAAAAATAATGTTTGAATCCTTTCAATTCTAACATGATTTCGGCCTAATCCTATCTCGGGACTGTTCAAATCGGCTTACTTCTCAATGAATTTACATCAAAGGGCTATATAATAATCGGATGGGAAAACATTGATCAGTGGCGGTTAAACTTCGGTTTTAGCGGAGTTTTGCTATAAGAATTAGGACCCAGAACCTCTGCATTGCGACATATAAGATCAATCATGAGGTGCTTAACCCTAATCATCCGAAGGGAGCGACAAAACGACCTAGAATTGAAATTGAACAGCATTTTTCAAGGATTTCCTTAACGATATCATTACGTTTTTGGATGCGAAGATTTGCGGAATACTAACGAATTAATGTTAAAAAGTCATGCTGATTTAGCTCAAAAAGCTGTTACATTGTGTGTAGTGTGTGTTTGATTGAATTGTCGTCGTAGAGTCCTATTAAGACCGGCTACGAAAGAATTATTGAAGAAACTTACAAACAAACCACTAATACATGGCAAACATAAACGGGAGGCCTTTGCCCAGCAGTGACACTCGAATAAATAGGCTTAAAAAGGTCTCCCTACTTCGTCACCCTTTCAAAATTTCCTAACCAGCCTCAAAATCACAAACACAAAGGGGCCCCTTTGTGTATGTGATTATAACGATATCTAAACACCAATAGTCGACTCCTGCCTATCTTTAAAGGCAAATTTCAGGTAAAATTTAGGTGAAGCTAATACCTTCGTATAAAAAGGATATGAGGTCGTTGACAAGGGCCAGAAGGGCGGTGGGTCACGATAGGTGCGCGGGTACCACAATAAATATATTGAATTTTATACGCTGCGCCAGAAGCCGCAGTAGGAATGGGTTAACTATTGCTTCATATACATAGTGCCTATTATATGTAGTATTTTCTGCGCTGGGTACGAAATAAATATAGGATCAATCAGCTATTAAAAATAATAGTATCACGGGAAAAGAAAATCTCTTATCGCTCTATTGGCTGAGCCAAGGAGGACAAATGGAATTAAGTTATTGTCTCATTTGGAAGGTGGACTAAGAGTGATACGGAAGGTAAGAGACAAATACCACAAATAGCGATGTTCAATCTTGGTATTGTTGCCACAATGGAGGAAGACTCGTTTGGTGCTATTGGTAGCAAGACAATACTTATTGGAAAGACGGCATCTATGGCATCCATAGTCTTAATCAGTGGCAGTCTTTGAGAAATTAAAAAGTGACACAGCACTGTAACTTATGGAAAACAATCCATGATAAAGTAAATCGAAATATCTGATCCCCAAATAATTTCTTAATCATGGATCACGGATACGCGATTAAATTTATTAACGAAATCAGCTGGCATAAGCAAGTTTCCGCACGAACCCCGCGTATGCCAAGATGGCCGCCAGACGCGTCTGCATTACGTCATTCACTGGCGCCACTTTACGGTCTAGAAATTGCAATAGTTTCAAAATATTCTATTGACGATTCCTCGGTATTTCCTACATATTGTCGTTAACTGTGTTCTTATCAGGAGTAAGAAACAGTGATTTTTCTTTAAGATGTCGTGTACTAAAGGAGTAAACACGTTAGGTTTTAACCGCATGAATTAATATATGTTGCCGTATTATTGGCGCGTGATTCATAATTGGCAAATTATTTTCAATATTTCCAAATATTACAAGTAATTCGAATGTATTGTAAACCAAAATTATGGTTTTTGAACGGAAAGAAACCAGAACGAATGCAAGGATTGTGGTTGGTAACGATGTGCTGGAGCAAGTGAATGAGTTTGTATATCTTGGATTCGCCTTCAGTAAGGATGGGAAATACACCGCTGATATAGAGAGAAGAGTGAATGCAGGTAATAGAGTGAATGGTGCGATGGGAAGGCTACTTGGGAGCCGGCACTTAAGCCAAAAGGCGCAGCTGGCCATGCATAACGGAGTGCTTGTCCCAACGCTGTTATATGGCAGTGAGAGTTGGGTATGTAAGAAGGAGAACGAAAGCAGGATAAATGCGGTCGAAATGCGATCTCTGCGGAAGATGTGCGGAGTCACGCTGACCGACCGTATTCGCAACAGCGTAATAAGAAAGCGAGTAGGTATGAAAGATAGTATCGGTGTAAAGATGAGAAAGGGTATGCTCCGTTGGTTCAGGCATATAGAAAGGAAGCCAGAAGAAAGAATGACAAAACAGATATACAATGCGAAAGTGGAAGGATGTAGGTGCCGGGGAAGACCTAGACTATCTTACCATGACCAAATAGACCCGTGTCTTAGCTGAAGGGCAAGTCAAGAGTCTCCGTAACCGGCGAGTGTGTATGAGACGAACTATGAGAGTGGAGGAAGCCAGAGAGGTATGTAAGGAAAGAACCTGTTGGAACTCTGTACTCTCTGCCTACCCCGCGAGGGAGCTGGCGTGATGATATAGATAGATAGATAGATAGATAGATTGTAAACATTTGTTGGATATTTAATATCTATTAGATATGTAACAAAATAACAGGCTAAGATAGGTAACCAAAACACAGAAATATTAGTCGCCATGGTCGAAACAAAAATTTGTAAGCTGTTCCTATTTCTTGATTTGTCTTAACATACAATAATGTGTGCTTACTGTAGCTATAAGCTCTATAAATTATTAGATATGTTACAATCTTAATAACAGAAAAGGCACATGTGCACAGTAATTAGTGAGATACCTATGAGAATACCCAGTGCGGAGTGCAGCGGAAGAGCTGTGACAAGATATGAACTCAATTAGACCCTCCATTACACATTTGTGTACTCGCTTGTGCATTCTGTTGCTTTTGCCAACAATTATATTTACTTGAAATAAAAGTATTTTTCGGACTTTATTGCGGTTTATTTTTATTTTAAGTTCCCGACCTTTCGAGTTCTTTGCAGCAACCATGGTCACGGGAAGGACTTATATTTACAAAAATAATAAAATAAGTAAAGCAGAGGACTAGTCAACAATCTCCTTAAGCGGCGTGCGTGCATATATGAAACCAACTGTAAGTAAAAGAAGCTAGAGAGGTCTGTAAGGAAAGAACCTCTTAGAACTCTGTACATGTACTCTCTCTGTGCTGTACTCCACTAGTAGCAAACAATTCTCGATGGCTTAGTCTAGTGATTAAAGCTCAAGCCACTTCGCTCATTGGCTGATGGTAAAATAGTCGCAGTCGATCGATCCTCGCACGGGATAAATCTTTGTGTGTACTGCAAACATTTGTTTCGATCTGGGTATTTGTGTATATGACATTCATGTTCATAACGTACATATCGCCAAATGCAATAATGGCAAAACTCAAAAGCTAGGTAAGTCGAATTAGCACACTAATTTCAAAGCTAAGAAGCGTGATTTTTGGTTTTCGTATTTAGTTGAGGTTAACTTGGAGTTTAGAAAGTCACACCCATATCTATAATAATTTCTAATTAGTTACTTTTACTCAAGTATTTACTTAGTAAATATATTTTATTCTATAGTTGAGAATATATCAAAATTAAGAAATGTCAAAGGTTAGTTTTGTATAGAATTTTAAATAAAAGATATTACTCGGCTAATTTAATTCTTAAGGCTAAGTAATTAAATATTTATAAATACAGGTGTCAAACTCCGAGTCTGTTAAAAGTCGATTCAATAGCTTCACTCTTTATTACGGAAAATAATGAAAATATTTTAACCTCAGCGTTAAATATCTCATATGAAATTTTAAATCTGTTTTCAATACTGTGTGAAAATCAAAAATAGTGTAACTTTTAGTAAGTTACACCTTTTTGTGTACATAATATATGTAAAATATATTCTAATATCTTAACAATAAGAGTCAATAAGAAGGATTGTGGTTGGTAACGATGTGCTGGAGCAAGTGAATGAGTTTGTATATCTTGGATGCGCCTTCAGTAAGGATGGGAAATACACCGCTGACATAGAGAGAAGAGTGAGTGCAGGGAACAGAGTGAATGGTGCGATGGAAAATCTACTCGGGAGCCGGCACTTAAGCCATAAGGCGCAGCTGGCCATACATAACGGAGTTCTTGTCCCAACGCTGTTATATGGTAGCGAGAGCTGGGTATGTAAGAAGGAGAATGAAAGTAGGATAAATGCGGTAGAAACAGCAACAGCATAGTAAGACAGCGAGTAGGTATGAAAGATAGTATCGGTGTAAAGATGAGAAAGGGCATGCTCCGTTGGTTCGGGCATATAGAAAGAATGCCAGAGGAAAGAATGACAAAACAGATATACAATGTGAAAGTGGAAGGATGCAGGTACCGGGGAAGACCTAGACTATCTTACCACGACCAAATAAACCAAGTCTTATCTGATGGAAAAGTCAAGAGTCTCCGTAACCGGCGAGCGTGTATGAGACGAACTATGAGAGTCGAGGAAGCCAGAGAGGTATGTAAGGAAAGAACCTGTTGGAACTCTGTACTCTCTGCCTACCCCGCAAGGGATCTGGCGTGAGGTTATAGATATAGATAGATAGATAGATAGTCAATAAGAAATCTTGACAATTCTACCAGTATCATCAAGTACATAACAAAAACTCATAACCGATGTCTTCCAGTTTAATGACCAAACCGTTAACCCTTTGTCCTTGGTAGTGTCTACTCGTCTATCACACAAGCCCCTTTCACGCGCTCCCCATCCCTTACGTCATCTACCCGCATTATGCCTTGGCCCAATTCTTCCAGACTTGGCGAATAGCCAAATAACACATTCACCATTTTCCGACGACCCCTAAATCTAAAAGCCAACGTTCGAATTCAAAAACGTTTTACACTAGGAAAACTTATAATAACTGCACTGAGTTTTTCTGGGACTTCGATCTTTGGTGAGGTCAAAGAAAAATGTTCTCGATTCGCTGAAAATGCATTTGCCTTTATGATTTAAGTTTTTCTATAAATTTTGAATTTCAGTTTTCGAAAGTTTGGTTTGGTGAAATATCTTTAGGCTACTTTATTTCTTTATTTTGAAGTGTTACCAATTTTAAAGCTTTATTTTATTTGGGAACTCCAGTGGTCAGGTGCATAAGTAAGACATTTCATTGGATTTCGAACCTTGTCACCTAAAATGTTGTTAACTAATCAAATGTTACCTAACAAAATCCATGCCTTCATTTATAACATATGAATCGCGTTTAAGGTGTCACTTGGTTCCAATATTACTAACTTTTACATTTATCAAATTTGTAAAAGATTTTGTCACAAAATTTTTCGTAGGGTACGCCTTTAAGTTTCATAAAGAGTTTACTTACATTTCAAACCCCAAAACGGCTAGCCCGCACCATCCGATAACGTCCTCTCTCGAAGGAACTAATACTAACTTTTTATCTCTGCGTTTCGTCTGGACATTGTTGTTCCCACCGAGTTTCGCCACGGTAATGACTTTACCAACTTAATTAATGAACGTCCCTTGTTGAAAGTACTTCTTTTGCTCGTGCACGAGACGGGTATTAAAATGGTTGCTATGATATTATCAAGCCTCTGTCAATCAATTCAAAAAATAGCGAATTAATGACAAATCTTCCGCCATCTCTCATAGTTTCTTCTACTAAGAAATTCAAAGACACTAAGTCTTGTACTCCATTACAAAAATATTAAATATCATTTCAACGTATAAAGATACCTAGAATCAGATGTCTTTTATCCCATAATATACATAAAATATACAACGCTGACATGAAAGTGTCGCAAATCACATTACTTCCTTAAACATATTACCATTTCTCGGATATTCTGAATTTACCATGTTTTCCTTCAACGTAATAAAATATAAGATAATCACGTTTATCAAAACATCTATAGCGTCTAAGTTCGTATATTCAAGGTAGAAGTTAGAAGCTCATTTGTCTGAAGAAATAACACGTTGAGCAAACCAGTAGTATTCCTAATAGCTTGGAAATCCCTTTACAAGTATGATGAAGACACAGACCGCTCAACCTAAAGACACCGCTTTGTTTAACTATTGCATAGAAACGCAATAACATACCGTGGCGATGGAAGATGCTTCATACATTGTCATAAAAATCTTTTATAAAAAAAGGTAAACCGACTTCAAAAAGCAAAAAAATAAATATTTGAAGTCGGTGCTGGTTGGTGGAGTCGGTTACTTGGCACCGACTTCAAATATTTATATTTTGCTTTTTGAAGTCTGTTTACCTTTTTTTATAAAAGATAATTACTTTACAATTTTAAGTGACGAGTGAATTATTCTATAATAGGGTACCTATAGGATTCACGTAATACCCATAATATCTTAATTTACACGTGCCTATTGTGTCGTTAAGGAGTTCCCTGGTGTATCTTCTAAGTCCAAGGTCCAATGCCAATGAAATTCAAATGGGACCACCTTGGAGATATACTGAACCCAATGCAAAAAAAATCATCAAAATCGGTCCACAATTGACGGAAATATCGCTGAACATACATAAAAAAAGCATACATACAACCGAACATATAACCTCCTCCTTTTTGAAGTCGGTTAAAAAAGCGAGTATAACATTTTCGACTGGTTCATATAAATTGTCATGTATGAAACATAGAGTGCATAAGCTAGGCGCAAACGAGAGCCTGGCAATTTTGAGTCTAGAATTAATGGCGGAAAATAATTGAAAACATGTGTTAGTCAAGTGCAGTTAATTAAGACCACAATGTCAGCATTAGACCCCGAAAATATCAACGACCAAGACCATTACTTTGATTTACCAAATAAAATATAATTACCAGGAAAATGTAATGGCGTGGTCTCAACTAAGTGATTCTGTTAATAAACGTATGATGTTCTCGCTATGTGTGATATAGACTACACTATAAACTGCCTTTAGTGACACGTATTTTCACTTAGAAGTTAACAAGACTATCAAGTATGGCCTAAAAACTGATCTGAAAATAATGATTATATAATTTACTTTTATATCAATTGGATATAAAAGTAAATTATATAATAATTTTTTTCATTGGAATAATGAAAAAATGCCGAAATTCGCTGGTTCCTTAATCTTTTGGGTTCTAATCTTGTGTTGATTCGTTTCGCTTCTTACTGTATTGTCCTCTTGCTTAGATTATCGTAACTAGTTCAAAAGCATAATGTATTACTAGATGCTTTCATTTCAAGAGCCGCAAAATACTTCCACACAGTTACTCTCTCCAAACGTAATAAGTATAAAAAGCTTTCCAGAGTCTTCTCTTGGTAGTTTCTCTGAAAACAATTTCATTGTACTTACGTTTTCTTCGACAGTCTTCTTGATCTTGGCAGAAGCCTCGCTGACCTTAGCACCTGCCTTGTTCACGGCGGAGTACAGGAAATTACCGAGGGACTTGGCCCCAGCAACGGCCTTGGTTGTCACTGGTGAAGGAAAATAAACCTTATTAAGGATTAATAGACGAAAGATGAGTGGCATAGGCAAAGAGATAGAGACCAGAACCACATCAAAGGTGGGACGTTTAGTAGCAGATAGTTAGCTGATCCCAGGGGTTTTGCATATAAAAGACTGCAACACGATTCATGAAAGGCACTATTAGCTTCTCGATATTCTTTTTTACATATACTACACTTTTACATATACTATATACTGAGTTGTGATAATCCCGTAATAACTGAAGCCCAAATACACGCATCAATAGTTTACTTTCCAAAATCGTTTTACTCAATATAAAGAGACCTATTTATGGAACAACTTTAGTTGAACAGTTTTCGAGTGCCGAACAGGGTTTCAATAAAGTCTTGAGTTTGTATTTCAATGGATCGGCAAATACACTCGGGGTTGAGAGGCGAGCGATGGAAATACTCCAGAATTCTTAAGTACTACTCATTCTAGCTAACCTTTTAGCAGAGATCTCTCAAAGTTGTCGTTTAGGTGAGTCAGTAAAGTTATAAAGGCGCTTTAATAATTTAGACCTAAGGCGGTAAGTTCAAGCTTTAACAAAGTTTCAATCCCCAAGTCGTATTTTTTGTCTAGTTCTAAATTGTTAATTCAGTTGTACACGAAAACTACCTTAGAGGTAAGAGCACAAAGGTGTTAAAATAATATAAATGAAACAAATATACCAACATTCTTGCATATCAGGTACTTCGATAGCATCAACTGAGAATATTTTTCTATTCTGACCACCTGAAATTGGGTAAAGTAAAAGCTACAGGCAAACGAAAAAATAAAAATAGCAATTACAAAACAATAAAAAAAGTTACATATATAGTTTCATGATCATATCACTCCTAAAGATGTGGTCATGCGGACTATTATCGGCGTGATTGGTGTAAAGAATGAAATAGGAATTGAAGAATAATAGTATATGTAGTTGAATTTTAAAACCGACATCCAAAAAATAGGTCTAAACTGTACAAAAACAACTTGGTTCATATTTACTAGGTACAAATATTGCGCAAGCAAAATGTACGGGACCGTGATATTTTACAAACAAACTGTTATAGTTCTCTTTTAACATACATTGGAATTATAACCAAATACTGAATACTGATCTATATCTCATTTGTTTAACCAGTCAAGTCATACAAATACTCCAAATAACCACACTCCATTGGAATAATCTTAAACCTCGGATGTGCCGACGTAACTACATTCGCTCAGCCCAGTTTCGTGAAGTGTCACGAAACTGGGCTGAGCGAATGTAGTTACGGACTGGACTGATCAAGGAAATGGACATGAAACTAGACAGTACGAGGATGCTATGTAGTATTGAGTGAAAAAATGAGTAAAATCTAAAGTTCACATAGCCGCGTTTTACGTTTCCGTGTCCATATCTCTGCTCACTGCCATGCGAATAGATAGCATATAAATCTGACGTATTAAGGCACTGAACCCGTAAACCATATGAGAGAAAAAGAAATAAAAATAGTTTAAACTGCAAAATCACAAGCGACTTGAAACAAAATTAAATACAAGCAAAATTAAAACACTAAAACTAAGAGGACCGGCCACACATTAGCAAAATAGGGTCGGTAATAAACCTAAAATTTAAATATTTCTCTCGTTCACTAAATGTTGAGGGTAGAGAGGCAATAAAATCCTTAAAAGTGAGGTTTGACCTCATTTTAGTACGTTGGATTTCATTACTTATTCAAACTTGGACCTTTGAAAGCGTTTCAGTGTTTAACCACTAAGGCATTAAACCTCATTTTATACTTCTGTTTTATATTCATGAACGAAAATACTTCGATTTTTTTTACAATAAGTTCCGTAAAATACCATCTATGGAAATCATACGACAAAACGCTATGAACTAATATAGTTATAACACTAAACTAGCAGTGCCCCTCAAGTCTGTCATTGGTCCAGATAGTTGTCTACCTATTCCTATAGTACACATAAATGAATAAAATTATCAAGTAACAATGTTTTAGAGTTCTAAAACTCAGGTCTAGCAATAATCAATTTAAGGAAATAGGAAAAATCTCACCATTTCCAACACCTCCGGGCTGTTCTTCAGTGGGCGTGCCACCAGTCGACCCTGGTCTGCTATCCGCACCGCCGGTGGCGCTGCGTCCAATATACAGCGTTTTTAAAATCAATACACTTGGTTGCGGGAAAGAGGGATTCGTTTTGGGAATCTAAGAATATATTTCTCTCTAAGATAATATGACCTACTTGATACATATCTTATGAATATTACTTACACGTGCGATGCAAGGATTGTAATTAAGCGATAGTAGAATAACGCCACTCCCAATACCTGTACCAGTATCGCAAATGGCGATAAAAAAAGTAAACATAAGCTGTTTGTGGTAAATTTGGATTTGGATGATGAAGTTTGGAATATTATAGTATTCTTGAAAGCGTCTGATGTCACCGGTAAAAATATTTACTTTTCTCAAAGATTACCATTACAATCCGTTCAACTTTCTTCCGACGGCTATCGCAATAATATTAGCCTCTTTCGGGCAAAAGCTTTCACTTACAATTCGGAGTGAGAGAGAATAGATCATACTTCACCACGTGGACCCGATGCGGTTTGGTGAAGGCAGGTGTGTGGCAATCGCCGATGACCACATTAATGGCAACCGGGACCAACGGCTTAGCGTGTCTTTTAAAGCAGGGAGACTCTTGAATATGAAATGTCACAAACGGTCTCCCATCACGGATCAACAGACTGGACGCATCGCCGAAACACCGCGATCCCGCAACCATACGAGCTTCATGATATTGCAATTCGCAGTATAAAAGCTGTTACGTAACACCTATGTGTGCTATAACACGATTTTTACGTTTCCACAGCGGATTACAAACGAAACAAATCGATTCAACTAAGACGCAATAAATTCTCTTATCTAAAACTAGATAGTTTGTTTCGGTCTAGCCAAATTCGTATCTTTGACAAATTAGGGATTAGCCTCCGGGGGTATAGGGTCATATAATTTGAATTGGAATGGAAGCCCTAATGGGTATCAGATTGAACGCTATCTTGGATCAATTGTCATTTTATATAATTATATATTAGGAGACATGGAATTATAATATATCCTAAATGTAGGTTACTTATGCATGCCTTCTGATAAAGTGTTCTATCAAAAAGACTTGTAATGAGGTAGTTTTCTATATTTTAAAGTTCCGTAACTCCAAAGGAAAAATGGAACCCTTATTAAATCACTCTTGTCTGTCTGTCACAATTAGAATCAGTCACAGCAGTTTTTTTAGGAAACTATAAGCCTGAAATTTTCCATAGTGATGAGTCTGGTTGATTTGTACTAATATTTTTTTCAATATTATGATAGCAATGTTTTTCTATCGAAGAATTCTTATGGCAATAAGCTTGTGACCTATTTTTTACATTAAGAACTAAGATTGTCGGAAAAATGTTGGTGTAGACACGTCCCATATTACATTAGGATATAACATCGACAGTGAAACACATTTACCTCTCCAGCTTAGCAAATATAGACATGGCGGTAAATATATTTTTTTATTATCAATGCCACTCTAGGTGTAATAAGTATGTATATTTAATATGAATTTGACTACACCAAAAACAGAATTACCAAAGAAACATTACACTATTAGAATGCACAACAATAAAAAAAAATGGGGGTTTCAGCAGAATAAATGAGTTTTTAATATTTGCATGTGCGTCTAGTAAAATCATATCCATAATCTGTAAAATAATATGTCTTATTGATTCAGTTTTTTCTATAACATTGTGAAGTATTTGGATCTATTTTATAAAATAATGATGAAATTATGTTTTCGAAATATGTAATAATATATATAGCTGTATGTAAGTAAATAAATAATCAGGCATTGTCTTAGCCTCAAAACCAATGATTTTTATGATTTCCTGTTTATTTTTGTAGTGCTCTATAATTTTTATGAGTGCTGAAAAGCTGAGTAAAAAATTGTGATCAAAATAAAGTATCAAGCTAAAAGATTTTGTTTATAATGCAATTTTGTGTGCCCATCAAAAGCATGACTTGGTGTTTTAAATTAAAAAAATATGAACAAAAATTCATGAGCATAAAATTAGATTACAATATTTTCTTGCATTTCAATGTTTTATTTCGATGCAAATTTAAAATTGTAGTGGGTATGCTGTTGCTGCAAAATACTGGTATACTGTATCACATAGCTTCTTCTTCTTCTTATTTTAATTAATGGCGGCACACTTTAACAGTGTATTTCGCCGATGTCAAGTAGTAATAGAGTATAACAGTAAATTATAAAAATTGGCTTCTTGTCGCCATTACGGCAAAAAACAAAAGCCCCTTTCACATATGTATGGAAAGTCTCTTCAGATAATTTTTACCCTCAAATAAATATATTAATTTCCTCAGATAAACATTTTAAATTATCAAACACTATTGTCCTAGCAGCTTATACAATCACATCCTCAAATAGGAAAAAACAATTAAAGTATTTTTTTTCATTTTTATCTCTTGGCAGCAGAAACAACATACCAACCAGTACCAATAAGAAACAAGCGTAACCAAAACTGCACCAACTCATTACATCCGCCAACCCCTCGTACCTATTATACCTAGAATTATCATCATCATCTTTCCCCTCTGGCTTTGGTTCAGCCACCTCTGCAGTTTCCACTGGGGCTGGTTCCGGTTCCGCTGGTGGTGGTTCATTTTTCCTTAGGCCGGGGATTGGGATGCCAGATCCGAGCCAGCCAGTCATCTGGGATTTGACATTGGTGATGAGGTCCAGTTTGCTGCCACCTTTTGTGGGGCTGTGAACAAATTGGCATATTAAAAATGGTGTTTAGGGTAATACTAAAATAGAAAAATAAACTACTACAGCATTTTCAACCTGTAACTAACAATCAAATATACCCAGTTAACAAAAAAGCAACTCTGACCCAATTTCAAAATGTCTAATTAGGTAGATCAATAATTGTTTAGTTTTGTAAAGATTAGATGAGAGAAAATAACTTTATACAGTAAAACTTAAGCAAACTAGGAAGCTTACACAATAAAATAAATATGGCCTTCCGAGAACATTAACTGAACATTAAAAAAAATCTTATTCCGTCGTCATCGCTGCATTAAAAAAAAACTTCTATGTGCCCTGTAGAATGTAAACAATAGAATTCCCTTACCTCTGTTTCTCGCCTTCTGCAGTTGTTTCGCCAGTCGCTTCCTTTGTTGGGGTTGGGACTTCTTCATCTTGGGGCTCGCCCTTAGCCGCCCCCATCCACGAGCTAACCTGGTTAGTGAGTCCTGAAAACATTTTCACTGGCACTAGCTAATCGAACTACACAACACAACCACTCAGCGATTTCACAACGCTGCGGCAGTTTCGCACATGTCCCGCGACACAAACGGTCTGGTAAGCGCCCGTAGAAAGCGTGATCAGCTGAAAAACTAAATGGAAAACCACAATCGACCAGGGAAAATGGGTAAGAATCCACTGCGCATGAAAACTTGCGCTCCTGCGTTATTTACCCTATGTACATACACCCTACACACGAAGATGAAATCCGTTACCACAAATATCGTCCTTATAATGAACCCCATAAAGACGAAAATACAGGTGATTAAATATTCAATTAAAATACTTTGTATTATTGTATACGTCAAGATTGACAAGTAATAAATGTCATTTCACAAGTAGCGTTCTGGATTTATAAAATTAAATAGCATTATTATATAAGTCTATCATATAACACGCCAGAATCCTAGTTGATCCATTTGTGTTACAATACAAGTTAAGTACTTGGAAACACGCCGCAAGAGGAAACTAAGCTCTAGCGTGGCTACTTCTATGCTTTAGGATAGCAAATAAAACCGAGTTTAGAGATTTCTGTGACATATTAGCAACTCCACCATACAGAAACGCTTCAAATACAATGACCTATAATGCCACTTTTTTGCTATTTTGTGCTCAAGTACATAGGTACACGTAGTATTACCTGCATGGAAAACGTTTTTTTTTCTCTCGTGGCTACCTGCTATCCGATAAGGGAACTGAGGTGAACGATATAATAATATGCATATGAATGTCTCATCTAAAAACATTGTTTTTGTAATGGGTACAAGTAGGTACCTAGAATCCATAACTTATTTGAACGCAGTTCTTTTTAATCTGTGCTAGTTACTTCCAAACATTGAAAAAAAACTTGAGTGAACTTGACGAACTTGACATTTTTCGGATTTGATTCACGAATTTTTTTGTTTGCAGTAAATTTTTACAACAATCTCTACATTTTTTGTAACAAATGTAGTGTACAGTGGTCCTGGAGACTTTAAATTGCTGTAATACCTCGAAATAGTGGTGTATAAAAGCTAAATTTTCACAATGACTGAAACACGAAGAATACAGCTTCACCTTGGTAAATGTATAGAGGATTTGGACAAATTACACAATATACCAGATTTGAAGTCTAAAAGAGCTGCTCTGTGAGTATTCTGGGTAGATTTAAGATAAAAATCACGTTAGAGTTGATGAGAAACATATTTTTATGTAATTCTGTTGTAGGTTATGCAAAACTGCTCAAAAACTATTCGAAAGTGCGGAGAAATCTCGTGAAAAGGGAGATGAGGAGTACTCTTACGTTTATTACATGAAATACCTTCGGGTGATCGCTTACATCAGCAAGGACAAGGAGTATTTAAAGGACAAGTCATTCTTTAGTGACATGCTTGGACCTAAGAACCCAAACAAGGCTATAGATGCAGCTGAAAAACTGAAAAACAGCTTAATTGACAGGTGAGATAAGAAAAACCAGTTGTTTAAACAATACATTTGCTGGTGACAAAGTAATTATGATTTAAAGAGATTGTGTAAGCAATGTATCTACTTTGTATGTATTTCTATTTGTTCTATGATTTTGTGCTACCAGTAGTATATATTCCAGTATTTTTCTGGAAGGATATAAGTACCAGGGAAGACCTAGACTATCTTACCATGACCAAATAGACTGGGTCTTGACTGGTCTCCAATGCATTCTACCAACTACTTCGATAAATCCTTTTCTAATCAAGCCGTTCGCTTGTGGAATGCATTGCCGTTACAACAGTCCGTAGTGCACAGTCGTTGGCGTCCTTTAAAAAGATGGTTCACCACCACTTTCTTCATTTATAAACTCTTCATTGCACACTCTCTGTTTTTCATTTGTGTGTAAGATATATTTATATATTTGCATAGTATTATATGTGTATATATGTATGTATATAATGTTGTATTATAACTATGATATGTATGTAAGTAAAATGATGACAGTATGTTTTATTGAGGTTTATAGTGTACGCCACCATAACTGCCTTATCTGGAAGAAATTGCTTTTAGCGATAAGACCGCCAATTGTAACTATTTTTAACCGACTTCAAAAAGGAGGAGGTTCTATGTTCGGTTGTATGTATGCTTTTTTTTTTTTTTTTTTTTTTTTTTTTTTTTAATGTATGTTCAGCGATATTTCCGTCAATTGTGGACCGATTTTGATATTTTTTTTTGCATTGGGTTCAGTATATCTCCAAGGTGGTCCCATATTAATTTTATTGACATTGGACCTTGGACTTAGAAGATACACCAGGGAACTCCTTAACGACAAACAATAGGCATGTGTAAATTGAGATATTATGGGTATTACGTCAATCCTATAGGTACCCTACTATAGAATAATTCACTGGTCACTTAAAATTGTAAAATAAAAATCTTTTATAAAAAAAGGTAAACCGACTTCAAAAAGCAAAAAAATAAATATTTGAAGTCGTATATCTATCTATAACCTCACGCCAGATCCCTTGCGGGGTAGGCAGAGAGTACACAGTTCCAACAGGTTCTTTCCTTACATACCTCTCTGGCTTCCGCGACTCTCATAGTTCGTCTCATACACACTCGCCGGTTACGGAGACTCTTGACTTTTCCATCAGATAAGACTCGGTTTATTTGGTTGTGGTAAGATAGTCTAGGTCTTCCCCGGTACCTGCATCCTTCCACTTTCACATTGTATATCTGTTTTGTCATTCTTTCCTCTGGCATTCTTTCTATATGCCCGAACCAACGGAGCATGCCCTTTCTTTTGTTCTATTACAAGAAGTAATATATTTATTATTTTCATTGTGTCCCATTCCTTCTTCAAGTGCCTCTCCATTACTGGAGGTTGACCATCAGCTATGTGAATGTGCTTATTTCCTGAGCCATACATAACAACTGCTCAACACTGGCAATCCTGGTTCACTTCCTAATGTTTCACAGCCATGATATCTTCCGTTGTTGAACACATCTTTTGCCTTCAATTTTGCCCATCATAATCAATTGAAGCAGGTGATATCTACATTTTTTCTACTAGTAAATTCATTTTATAATTTAATTTTGTGTTTAGTAATTTCATAGGAAATATTCCTCTGAAATTACTAATAAAACAATAAGTGAATAGTAGAACAGAGTAGAAAATAGATACCAATTTGTTCTATTAAATTAACTGTGAGAACAAAGTGGAAAAGTTGTATTAATTGGTATATTGCAAATTTTCAAAGTGTAAGTATTTTATTTGTGCAGCAAAAGTGCTTACAAACTTCAAATTTAGTACATTTTTTACAACTACCACCGGATTGGAATGGAAGCATTTTAATCACACTGAGAAGATCTGGTGAAAAACTCAGCGGGCTAATCTTTTAACTTAATTGGACTGGCCTTTCTATTTATCATTCCTTATTAACCAAATTATATTTTAATAACAAAGTATTTTACAAACTATATTTAGGAGTTGCTGAATGAGGAGGTCCTCAAACCCAATCAGTTTTATCGTCGATGTATTCTGACTGCCTCGTTGGTCTGATGGCAAAGCACATCGCTTTGTGATCACGAGGTCCTGGGTTCAAATCCTAGGTCTACAAATGTAGTTTTTCTAACAAAAAATTCCCAGTATGAGTCCAGAGTGTGGAATTGTTCCCGGTATATGGCAATTGGCTCGCCCCCTATTACAGGGGACCTAACATCGTCGGCGAAACGTGGGTGTACTCAGTACACCTCTGCTACCCCGCTTGGAGAATATAGGCGTAATGGTTTTTTTTTATATTCTGAAATATTATAATATTAAGGATACATAGTCTAGTGTTAGTAGCCTTTTTAAACTTATTAATTGGCATATTTTGGATAGCTATGGGTAATTTGTTGTAGAAGCGTATTCATAGCCCGATGAAAGAGTTGCTAATTCTATGGAAACGAGTCGAATGTACAATAATATTTTCTATTATATGATATTCTCTTTAACATGTAATAGATTTTCATATATAAATTGCGCGACGACAGTTAGGATATTTATCTCTTTGAATTTTGCTCTAAGGGAAGCTCTAGAGGCCAAATTGTAAATTGCATGAATAGCCCTTTTTTGAAGAAGAAGAAGAAAGTATTCAGTTCAGCAGAGCATCCCCAGAGCAGTATACCATAATGTATAACATAATGCTATGGAAATACGCGAAATTGCATTTAAACTTATATGAATACAGGGTTTTGTAGAATGTTGGTCATATTTCCATGATATTGTCCTGATTGTAATGTCTTATACCATTCTTATCCTGTAAATTCTTGTTTGTTGATCCAAAATTTTCTTTGGCAGAGCCAAAGTTTCTTTGGAGTTCTTAGTGA
Organism: Phalera bucephala; assembly: GCA_905147815.2. NCBI lineage: Eukaryota > Metazoa > Arthropoda > Insecta > Lepidoptera > Notodontidae > Phalera > Phalera bucephala. The sequence continues at coordinate 1,785,971 of LR990627.1, forward strand.
TGTTTGATTTTCTATTGCAGTTTTAACTAATTTGGTGTTAAATCACCTTAAGTCTTTTCTAATGTCTCGTTATACTTTTCTATCTACAATTTTATACTCTTCTGTATATTTTGTAATTTTTTTCCTATCAGATATCAATTTTATGGTTCCTGTGGTTAATTTTTTCTGTTTATTTTTTTATTTTATTTTATTTGGATAGCTTACAGCTATTAACAGCAATATTTAATACTATCATAGTAACTATAAGTCATTTATAAGCTACCACATATGAGTTACTATAGCAAATAATAAAAAAAAAAATTAGTAAATAAATGATGAAACATTGAGAAAAATATAAAACATAGTCGATATGATTACAGATAAAGTAGCAAAGTAGAATATATATTATTATATTAGTTGGGCCTTTCGATGGGCACTACAAGTGCTCTCCGTATACTATTAATGCTACCATAAAACAGATCTATATCTACGTTGACCTTATTAATTGCTGCACTAGCTCTACAAAGAAAACTGTTTTGTTTATAGTTAGTGTGGGCAAACGGAATGTTTAGTGGTTTGTATGCATCATTGCGAGGTGCATATTTTGGAATTCTAAATTCTATTTTATGAAGCAGATCAGGACAGTCGATCATTCCTCTTAGCAACTTTATAAGAAGTATAACATCTGCAATTTTACGTCTAACAGATAGTGGCAACAAGTGAAATTTTGCACATCGTTCTTCGTAGTTCAATTTGGGAATATTAAATTTGTAGTTGAGGAAACGTGTAAATTGGGTCCATGGAGCAAATATGTAGGAGCGAATAAAGAGAAGATCTACAGAGACTACAGTTTGCCACATACTACGATTCTAACTCTTTCGCTCCATCTATCAGCATTCATACATCTCTTTATCCATTGATTAAGACAATATTATGTATGCTTATTTGACCAATAAACTTGATTGCTGTTACAGATATGCTAAAGAGCAAAAAGCTAAACGACTGAATGATATAGAAGAGAATGAATTAATTAAACATAAAATTGAAGAGAACAGAAAAAAAGCTGTAGAAGCTGCAACGGTAAATGAACCGGCACAACCAATGGGACTGCCAGGTAAGTTGAACCGGAATAGACATTTAATTGTAAATCTTATATGGGAACTTACAAGTCTTATTTGCTTTTCAAAAGTAGCCTCACAGGAATTAAACACCAATGTTCTGGGTGCATTCAATAACATGAAATTCATATAATGAGTTTTTAGAACGTCGGAATCTTAAAAATAAACCATAATCATTTATTTTGCAAGTGTAGGTAGGTAAGAAATAGGTCTTGTATCCTATAAAATGGAACTTCACACATAAAACCGCGGTACAATCCGAAAAATAGTTTTATTTTTTATGAGATTCATATAAGCAAATGTTTGGGGGTCACACAAAATTTATCCGTGCGGAGACCGCACACTTGTCAAGTCAATCCAATGAGCGGAATGGCTTAAGCTCTAAGCTACTGGAACAAGTCGTCGTGTGTTTAGATTGTTCTTTATTCGTTATTGTATACAGTGGGAAGAAGAATAAATGTTTACAATTAAAAAGCATACAAAAAGGCGAGCTTACCTCAAATATGAGTTATCTTCCAGCGAACCTTTGAGTGTTGAGAGATAAAAAAGAGATGCCCTCATAGGGCAATATACAATAGAATGTCTAAAGAAAATTACAATTTTATAAAATACATACATATATTTAGTACTTATGATACAAATATTAATACATATAATTATTAAATAAACATGGACATAAACACCTAAATAAAATCAAGATAGGAAATGTTATCTGATTCTTCTCCTGTAACATCCAGAGAAGAGCTTGCACGAATGCAGTGTGGAAGTAAGTTCCACAGATGCACAGCATTTTATTGTCTCCCCCCCAACATGGAAGTTCTGTTTCCACTTCTTCCAAATTAGGTTACGAATGCAGGACCTCTTGACCGCCACCTGCATTATGCGTGGTTTCCTTAACCAGCAAGTTACAATTTAGAGACTAACTTGGAGGTGCAATCTTGAATCCTGAACCTACTAATTACTAAATTCATTTATTTTATGCGTCCCTGCCTTGCCCGCACACTACGCACGATTGCTGTCTAGACGTGTCCGTTGGACGACTATATGGACAAGTTGTTTAGACTTGTATAACCCTGTACAGTTTCAATTATCTACCCTAGGTCCAGATGAGGTGACAATCAAGAGCGAGCAGTTATACTCGATCCTGAAAAGCGGCAAGCTGAAGGTTATGATCCTTGATGCAAGACCTGGAAAGGACTATGTGGTGTCCCACATTAACTACCCAGCGTGTATCAGCGTGCCGGAGGAGTGCATATCCCCTGGGTGAGCACTGATGATGATAAGATAATGTTTTTTTATGGTCCTTTCCAACAAAGGTTGCCTGGAAGAGATTACTATCACTTATTAGATAAAGCCGCCTATTCTTACGCTGCCTTTCAATTAAAATATTGTTTCTTTTTATTGCCTTTTGATATTTCTGGTGGAAAAATAAGGCGTTATCTATGTATCTATCTATAAGTTTTGAAACCTCACCCCACCCTTTTAGTTGTCCAAAGAGATGAAAACCATTCTATCTATCAATCTCATCACGCCAGATCCCTTGAAAACCATTCCTTTAGACATAAGCCCGGTTTTGTAAACGCATTTTTTTAAGTGCTTTTATTATTTGCCAATTGTCTAAACGTTGCGTATCACTCATTGCTTTGCATCTAGCGCAGTGTCTGACGACGTTTGTACCGCGGGTAGCTGCGGGTCACTACACACAAAATGCAGCCTTATGGTGGTCATCCTTTAAGTTTTTCGCTGGGTACATTTATCGAGGGTTCATGCTTACCTACGGACCCAATATGCTAAAATTTGCGGCTGATTGTCCGCTTACTGACTATGAGCGACGCAGTTATTCGTGTAGCGCGTGTCCATCGCTGCCGACTGAATCTCTTTCGCTGCAAACCGGCCACTGACTGAACGAATCTGCAAGCGAAACACTGCAAACTGCGTACAGTACGCGTGTGTCAATGCTATATCTAAATTATAATGGAGGCATACAGTCAAAAGCAATTAACACACACTGAATTGCACCTGTGACAAGGCCTTAAGCTAGCCCAACATAATAGTGGCATATCCCAAAATTTTCTTGCTTTTACTAGCGAGTAAAGGCAACATTTTGGGATTTTGGACAGGTTCTTAAGGAATGATGATCTGGCAAATGTAGCGACATTCACCAGATCATCAGTCCTTAGGACGGGTAGTAGTCTTTAAGAGTGGACAGGTGTCCACTCGACGTCTTCCGATAGTAGTTATCACGAAAGCCTTTCCGCCCTAATAGCCGCCAGTTCTACGAGCGATCGAGAACCAAAGTCACCAATAGCGCTCAGAATCACCAAACTTAAGTGGCAACATGTAAAGAACATTGCTGCACTCTTATGATCATTAGCTGAAAGCCATCAAATGCAGAACAAAAGCCTCGTATTCATTCGGTTGCAACATGTCGCCCGAAGACGTTTACGTATTACGTATATTGTATATATTGTTCTATATTCTATGTAAATTGTTGTGCAACACTCGTCTATATTGTGGCTTCTGTTTCTCAACCAAAGTGACACGAAGCAAAGAATAAGTAGCGTATTATCGCGAGTCTTGTCGCCCGACATTTGAAGCATTACTTATCCTAGGATATTTGTCCCCTTATTAGTACGAGGCTTCAAAATAGTTACTACCACTTGGAGAATATAGGAGTGACTTGTCTTATTTTGTTTTTCTTGCAGGCAATCGGCCAACGTCCTAGAGAAGAATCTTCCAGTGGCTTCTCGACCTGTCTGGGCCGAGCGCGCCACCATGGAGCTCATCGTCATGTTAGATTGGAACAGCACCACCGTCATACCGGGAAAGACTCTCCATCTCCTCAAAACTATATTGCTCAAGGTACGAAGCTAGATAATAATGAACCCACCTTTATTGTCAAACTGCTGTGCAAAAGCCTTCTCTCACAAGTTGGTTAGAGAGATTAGGTTATACTCCACCAGGCACACTCAGCATGGAATGGTGGAGGTAGTTTGGTAGCCATCTGCTGTTGGAATTCATTTAGCCTGGTTCATATTCTGCACACCCAGCTGTACAGGTGGGCTTAATCCTAGTTGTCAATTTTTCGTGTTCTGTCTTCCGCTTAACATAGGAGGGAAGTAGAATTTAATTTATTCCTACACCTCCTATATTCTGTTTTCTAATTAAATTTCTTATGGTTTCCAAGACAATTAACACGTTCCCTGGGACATCCCGAAGTTAAAACTTTGGTGTCATTTATAGAGGTCATTGTTGATCCTGGTTTACAGAGTGTTGGGAATGTGTCTAGGCTAAGCTAGGAAAAAAAGTCTAGGCCCTGGTGGGCCTAGACTTTTTAGAAAAACTAACAAACTCGCGCGGCAATGAGCTGAGATATGGACATAAACGCAATTGCCAGAAAGTAAACCACAGCAGTATATAGGGAAGTGAACATGTTGAACAGGCGTGTAAAGTTCACATGCCTACCTTGTTCTCACTACTTCCCTTTACACTGCCACAGTGGGCTGCATGTAAACCCACGAATTCGGTCTAAGCAAATAACTGTGCACTGTGTTTTCCAACTAGGCCTTAACGTCATCGCGATGGGCGTGGTTTACGACAGTCTGTCATTTTCAGCTATAAGCAAATACAGAAGTGGGCGAGGTTTCGCGTCGCTCTTCATCCCGCGCCACCCTCCGCAAGAACATTCTTAATTGTATAGGGAAATCATTTCCTCTTTATATTTGCTTCGTGGTCGGGTTTACTTTATACCCGGTGTGATTTGAGTCGTTTTGGAGTGGAAGCCCAGATCTATGATCCAGAGCATCTAACTGTTCAGTTCAGTTTGTTCACTGATACTAAAAAGAAAAAAAACACTTCAATGACTAACATCTCCATAACAATACTAGTACTACAACCACTACGCTCGAGCCAGAAATTCAAAGGGGCAACTAGCTCAAGGGCGCCTCAAGGAGGAACAGTCTCGGTTTGGGCAGTCGCTATGGGAGTGGGCGTATACTAGGTGTCTGGCCGAGGTGGTCTGCACCGGCCAGCAGGCAAGGGATTCTTCGACCGCCGGCGAAGTTGATGTTTGATCCTATGGGCAGTATACGATACTTAGTGCATTAAAAAACATCTAGCTGGCCGTTAGATATCTTCGTTGTTCCAGATTTTCACCCTAGCTATCATATTCGGATAGGTCAGTAGGTAGATGTTATTTACTGGAGTGTTCTTTTGTTATTATTTTTTCATTACCAGTGAACAGTAGGCATTGGATACATCAGTTGGGCTTTCGTTCCACGACGACAAAAATTACACCGTATACAAAGAGATGGGTGGATGGGTCCCTCTAGGAGTTGGACTCCTATGATAAAGACTGGCATCATCTTGCACTGGTCGTCTTGCAGTGGGACGGGTATAGCCTTATAATAATAATTTAAACCATTTATATTGCCAAACACACATTACAATTAAAATAAATAATAAATAAAAAAGTACACATAAGAATAAGAGTCAAAGACGATAAAAAATAAAACAAACAAGTGTAACGTAGCCAGCTCAGTATTCGCTGTGCATATATGCCCAACACTGATTTTCAGCTGGTCCCTGACATTTGCACAACACATCTTAACGCGTCCAGGTTAATTAAAATAATGAAAGACAATGATTTTAAAACGAAAAAAAAACTTTTAAAATCGTATTTGTGATAAAGCTGTTTTCAAGGTTCCTGGTTCTCAATTTAGAGATCAATTGACATGGCTCCCATCTAAGGTAACATTGATTTAAGCGTACATAAAAGTTCTCTAGCGATATATTTTTCTTAACAGATGTTTGGCACATACTTTTGCGTAAGAGGGGAGATAAGTCGCTCCATATCTTGGTAGCAGAATATTTAAAATTCCCCCTGAAATGAGCCGTTCTATGCACTGGTATGACCTATGCATTCGCTTCCCTTCTCCGTATGTTTCTCTGTTGAACATCTTTGACCCATTCCATAATGAGATATATGCTTCGGGTGTAAATCCATGGTAAAACAACAGTTCCTTCCTGCAGTGGGACGTGAAGGTGCAGTACGCGCGGCAGCCGCTGGCGCTGCTGGGCGGCTACGAGGACTGGCTGCTCAAGTACCCCGCCTTCACCACCAACCCGCAGGCCGTGCCGCCCAGGCAGGACGAATTCCTCGACGACATGCTGAGTGAGACGCTCCAACATTAGCTATTTAGTATATTAGGACGGACCATTTAGCGCAGTGGTTAAAAACTTAAGCCGCCCCGCCCATTGTCTCTAATAGTCGCGGGTTCGATTCCCACGGGAAAAATCTTTGTGTGACTCACAATTATTTGTTTCGGTCTGGGTATTTGTGTATGTAGATGTTCATGTTTGTAGACGAACCTCCGACACAGGAATAAAGCAAAGTGTGGGGCTACGTTTAAATAAAAATGTTTTGCAAATTAAATACTACGAGCCTAGCGGCACCATACGATACCAATTTTGACTGTTTATAGTGTTATTATTTATGGAATTAGGTTGGTCAAGGAATCCGGAGATTCCGGAGCCCCTCCTAAGTGCTGATATCATTCACTCTGGGGTTTTTAGTAGGTAAGAATCCGGCCCGCAAGCTTTCCTCGAGGCTCGCAGAAGGCCTATGCAGGATTTTGCCCAGATAAAAAAAATAGATTAGTCGACCAGGGTTATCGAAGCCGCGATGATTTCCTACGAAATGGGAGAAGATTTTCGCCATCTTTTGCTTTTCTAGTACTTCAAGCTCAGATGACCAAATAGTTTATTGATCCTTATAAGAAGCCGGATCTATTTAAAACGGTTGATCGGTAAATTGTCCATACATACTTAAAATGTCTCAAAAAGTTAAGGATGATATTCCCAGACCGGTTGTCCGTGTAGCTGCAATGGGTACGGTAGTTGCCCTTACTTTCTCGTCTAAAAAAAATCACACAGTATCATCACGTCATATCCCTTGCGGGGTCGGCAGGGCGTACAGAGTTCGAACAGGTTATTTCCTACCAGATGTCTCTGCCTCGTTGGTCTAGTGGTGAATACGCTTTACGATCACGAGGTTTCAAATCCTAGATTGGACAAGTGTAGTTTTTCTATCGAAAAATTCCCAGTATCGTTAAATCAGACCACTTAAATAGATATAATAGACTTCCACTCTTGGAGTTAGGATAAATGAAAACAAAGACGTAATTGCGTTTCTCTGTAAAACGAAAGTTTTATTTAAAATACTTAAGACATTGACCTAATTACAGTAATTATTAACAAAACCTTTACTCGTACGTGTAAAACGAAAGAAACAACATTTAAAGCCTTTATTTCAGGTCTTTTTATATTCTAACAAATATAGAAAATATTATCCTAATGAAAAAACTCGCTCACAATCTGTCTTATGTTCTATTAAATATCACCACTGTCAGTCATGAAGTCTAGTAGGCTTTCAAAGACAACTTAAAGAAAACAGGTCGTATATGGTTTTCTTTACATAGATAACATCTATCAGTCTCGAATCCGGAATCATGCTCCGTATAAGCCAATAGGTTTGCTCCCTATTACATGGGACTTAACACTGTCGGCGAAAAGTGGGCGTACACAGTACACCTTGGCCCCCCCGCTTGGGGAATATAGACGTTACTTCTCTGGTTTAAAGTTTTAAGTAGAGTTTTAAAGCTGTAAGATGTGTTGCAGGCGAGATCGATTACCCGAACTGGTCGGAAGTGTCTCCGCCGCCGGCTGCGCCCGCGCCGCCCCGCGGCAAGCCGGGCGAGCCGCTCGTGGACCGCAGCAGCAAGGTTATACCCTTCTTTCTACTCCTCAATGCTTCATCAGCTCCAATCAGTCTGCTGGGCATAGGCCTCTACCAGTGTGGGCCACAGAGCCCAATACTCGGCATTTTGCATCCACTTCCTGCCGTCTATCCGACGTAAGTGGTCACTCGCACGGAGCGTTCCATATTACGATTACCAGTTTTTTGGTTTGTTCGTCTCAACATTTCCCCTTGAACTTCATTTTTAGGGTTCTGTCGTCAAGGTCTTATCCACCTTGATGGTATTATGTATAGTATAAGCAAGTGTGATGTTTGCAGGCGGCCGCCATCCAGGTGTACACTGAACGCGCTCGCAGCATGCAGCTGATCCTGGACCAGCAGGAGCGCATCGCGGACACCTCGCTCACGCTGGAGATGCAGCGGATAGAGGCCGAGCAGGTTTGTACTGGATCCAGGTGTACACGAAGCGCGCTCGCAGCATGCAGCTGATCCCTGGACCTGGACATACCCATTGCAGGACTAAGGCTGTTCCTAATTATGATACCTTGCTTCTAATTATGGAAAAGATCCCAACCTGGCTAGAACATGGAGTACGGAATAGAAGCGGAGATGTTGCCATGAAAAATCTTTTTAGAAAAAAGAGTTGCATAAAGGAAGGACAGGAGGGAGAGGTACGACAATGGCTTTACCTTGGTTCCACTTCAAGGAAATAACAATTATTACCTTTAGATCATAATAGGTGGTTGTTTTTTTGTGCCGTTTTGCAGCTACATTGTAATATTTCCTTTCACTGATAGATGGTATCCATCTAAAGGTAAAAGGAAATATTGCAGTGTAACTGATGGAGTAAGGTCCCATACTAAGCAGACCTACGTGATTGTAGGTGAACTTTTTGACTGTATTATCTATAGTCTTTTTCGCGAGACGTGGGTAGGGTGACGTTTGATCATATTCCATTTCACGTATATTGTGTTTAAGAATGTTTAAAATAGGGAATCCAAAAAATAAAACAAGAATATATAAATTTACTTTAATTTTCATTTAGCTCATATACTTTTTATAAATTAGCGTAATTATTTAAAAAACTTAAAACTAATAAAACTCTATTAATCAATTTTGTAAATTGGAACGGTTCGCGTTTTAGGGACTGACACAATGAAATTGTTATAATCGATACTAAAATGTACAAAATCGATTTCTGATTTCTATACGAATATACTGTTCTACGCATCCGGTTGAGGGCATATGCCATGCTCTATGTTCACTATAGCTCTATGCTACTTATGTTCAAGAAATTAATAAAATAACGTGGATGCGTCATTTTGACATATTAAAATAGTCAGTTTCATAGATTTTTCCAATAATAATTCACGGAAGTTACGAATTAAGCGATTTTTAAGACTAATCGCTTGATTCGTAAATAAATAATGCATTTCTTGTATTTTGTTTTTCTTTTGTTCCTAAATTATTATTAATATCGATTCATTTTTCTTTTTAAATTATTTTGATTCAATTTCAAATCGATTCTGTTTCATTCGATTGTATCATTCCCACAAAACCCGCTCAGTTTGAGAGGAGGCCCGTGCCCAACAGTGGGACAGTTTCTAAACCGAGCTAATATTAGTATTATTACAATTGGTTGATTTGGAATTTGACATTTCTAGACAAATGTCAAATTCTAAACGTGGTGTGTACCCATGTTTCGTAAGAAAGACTATAGTTATAATATTATTTTATCTACACTCATACTCACTAGCTTCAATGCGGAACCGTTTTAGAGGTAGCAAATACTAAAGATACGTAAAATGTATACTTACCTACATCATAGTATAAAATCTGGTTTTTGTATATTTGTTTTTCTAACAAAAAATTCCCAGTATGAGTCCGGAGTCTGGAATTGTGCCCGGTATATGGCAATAGGCTCGCCCCTATTACATGGGACCTAACATCGTCGGCGAATCGTGGGTGTACTCAGTACACCTCTGCCACCCCCGCTGGGGAATATAGGCGTGACGGTGTATATATATATTTGTTATAGAGAATATTGTTAAAAAGCAACATTCGATACTGCCAGATACTTTCCGTTGACCCTGATTTCTATCGGACTCTTTAAATGTGATATTTGCGAGTCCCTACTAGTATTATCATAACTAATCTCGCTTAGTCTCTGCAGTTTTTATAATATGTTTTTATTTTGTATTTATTTACAATATATTGTAATTTAGTCTCATTTTATCGGTTGACTGTCACCTATAAATGTCATCTGATTAATATATCGTGCGCGTGCGCAGGACTGGGAGAAGACCCGCGTGCAGCGGGAAGCGGAAGTGCAGGAAGAGCTGCGCTCCATGTACAAGCTGCGCGAACAGGAGATCATCTCGCAGCTCATGCAGCTTGAGAACAAGCAGTACGACATGGTGAGTTACAGCTTCAATTTGTGCTATTCACCTGTGCGGACTGTGAGTGTGGAGGAAGCGATAGAGTACTGTAAATAAAGATCGACTAGATCGGGCTCTTAATATCACCCGGCGGGGAGTGGCTATCGAGGACTGTGACCACCCGAATAATCTGGGTGTCACATTAGATAGGTCGCGTACATATAAATATCACTGCAATAAGACTAAAATGAAGGTCGCGGCAAGAAACAACCTACTCTGCCGACTGACATCCTCTGAATGGGGTGCATCGCCTTACGTTCTCCGGACAACTTGTATGGCGTTCTGTTTTTTTAAACGTCACCTGTCGCATCATCATCAGATGTCTAAAGCCGACTCCACTAATCCTGACCTACCTCCTAACAGGCATAGCGCCACCTGAAGTTTGGCTAAATGTGGCCTGCTCCATTGAAAAGTTAAAACAAGAGTCGGACACCCGACACCTCTTGTATGGCCACCAAATCCCCCATGTCCACCTCAAAAGCCGTAAAAGTTTTTCAAGACCACTCAATCATTGCGGTATCTCCCAGAAGTACGTACATGGGGATTCAGAGATCCAAATTTAACAGCCTGTGACTGTGGTGCGACTTCATAGACTATGTCACACCTACTAGTCTGCCCTTTATGTCCCACAAACTGTACAAGGGAAGAGCGGACAGCGGCCACAGGCGGTGCAATCAAACTAGTCACTCACTTAGCAGGACAAATATGAATCATTGACACGAAAAGAAAAATTGAAGATCCTATTGGTACTCTGTTCTCTCAGCCTGCCCCGCAGAGAGTCTGAAGGCTGTTTTAATTTATGATATCCCAAATAAACGAATGAAATATATATACGAATGGCGGCAAGTTTTCTGTCACCATTATTAGAGGAATTGCGGAACTGTATATTTGTGTGCGTTTTGTTGTTGCTGTCAGCCGATATGTGAAGTAGACCGTGCCGTGTCAGCTCTTTAGGTGATTTGTTAGATAGCAGATGCTAGACATCTACTGGGCTTACAGCTTACACTTTTATAATTCTATCAAAAATTGGAGTATTGCTTCCTACGGCCCTCCAATCTATTTAGAAATTAATATTGACCCGAACTCGTATCTGGTTTAGACAGCCTGATTTAGATTAATCTGTGTAAGTTGAAGAGACGGTGGGGCAAATTAGCTGAAGAACCGATAACGGCTGGCTTGAACGAGTTTTGAGTAGAGACTACGGATGAAAGGCATCTGACAGAGGATATGAGATATGAATAAGAGTAGCCGAGGATCGTACTCAGTGGCGTGCAATTGGAGGGGCCTATGTCCAACAGTGGACTGATAGTAGGCTGATGATGATGATAAAAACGAAATTTTCCATTTGGACGATGAAAACAAAATTCTCCAAAACCAATGAAAACTAAAACCATTTCAATGATGATAACTAAATTCTTTATATTTTTTTCAATAACATTTGGACCTGCACATGATCTCTCTATCTATGTATAGCAGACAGAATACAGAGGTCCATCAGGTTCTTTCCGTACATACTTCTCTCGATTCCTCCACTCTTATAGTTTATCTCATACACGCTCGCCGGTTACAGTCTTGACTTGTCCAGACAGAATGTAGTGTGTCTAAAACATATGTATTTATTATTGCCTAGGAACAAGAGAATCTCACTCTCCGAGAACAGCTAGAGGAATACCAGCGTCGGGAACGGGAAGAGGCCGAGAAACTCGCCGAGACCATCGTCAACGCTTCCGAAGAGGCCGGCGCTGCTGTGGATGTAGAAGGTAAGCCAGATAAGCTACCATACCTAAGGCTAAGAAGCCTAGGCTAAGCGCTAAGTATTTAAGGTACAGGAGAGGCTTCTTACAAGCAAGGAACTGATGAGGGCTGATGATGATGATAGCTTGTATTCACCCTACTACCTATCTACAAGGTAAAACGTAAATAACGCAAGTCCTCAGACACCCAGATTAGATAATTGCTTCACAAATTTAATACAATAACCAAATTTCCAAATTTAAAGTTGTTTTACCCTTTTTTCAAGCACTTTTATACCCCAATTAACATTGAAACTTGTTCGTGTATGTGTGCATATTGAGAAATGTGTTGATGAAATACATTTGAAATCTCCGTATTGCTTTTAATCAAGAATAAATTTAGTTTGTCATAGCGGACTAAAGGAGTAACAGCATTTTTGGTTTTTTTTTTTTTTTAATAAAAAAAAAGTAGGATACATTAAAAATTGTTGGAATCAATTAAGAACAAACCACTTTCAGGTGTTGCGTTAATTATGTTACAGCTTTATGGGGTCGGTAGAGAGTTCCAATAGGCTCTTTCCTGTTTCACTTTTCCCCACTCTCATAGCTCTCATACACGCTCGCCGGACATACCGATCACGAACAAATGTTTCGGTGTTTATATACAAGGTGTAACATAATAAACGCAAGACCTCAGACACCCCAATTAGAGAATTGCTTCATAAATTCAAAACGAAAACCAAATTTCCAAATTTAAAGGTTTTTACCCCTTTTTTAATTAACAATGAAACTTGTTCGTGTATGTGTGCATTTTGAAAAATACGGGTTAGGAATGCATTTGTAATCTCCTGATTGCTATGAAACAAGAATAAATTTAGTTTTTTATAGCGTACTGAAGGAGTAAAAGCATTTTTTGCAAATTTAAAAAAAAATGTAAGGTACATTAAAAATAGTTGGAATCAATTCAGTTATCGATTTAGAACAAACTTCTTTCAGGTCTTGCGTTTATTATGTTACAGCTTGTATATGAATGTAGTATTTTTAAACGCACTTTCGGCACAGGAATGATTCCTAGTGCGGAGCTATGTATATATTTTTTTAAATAAACGCGTGCGCTCAGCTAAGTGTCGGGTATATGCATTAGCACGTATTGTCTCTATTATTCGGTAGCTGTATGGCACTTTCTCTAGTATTGTCTCGGAGAACACTTCCGAGAACCTGCGTAAAGTGCGGGGCTATGTGCGGGATGCTAATTGGGACCCATAATACCAAGATGCTGAACTGTACGCATTTTAAATGTGGTATAAATAATATTACCCTGTTAAGAAACTGTCCCACTATTGGACACCGTCTTGCGCTCAAATTGACAGGGTTTAAGCCATAGTCCACCACGCTGGCCCAGTGCGGAGAAACTACACCATTAAAGCGAGTGATATTTAATTTTTAATACGCACGTGCTTTCGAATAGACAGAGGTGGCGTGCGCGAAATATGGTATTAACCTGTAGTTAATATCGTCAGGTCAACGATTGGTATCAGAGCAAGCCGCGGCGGCTCGGGAAGTAGCCGCCAAGCGGGCTCGCATCGCAGCCGTGCGCGAGCAGAAGAGACATCTCGACCGACATCGAGAGGCGCTCGAAGCTGAACGAAAACGCAAGCTCGCTGAAGCAAGGGATAAGCGCAAGCCGGACTTGGACAAGGTAAGATAGTTGTTACTGCCATTCTGAACGTCCAGGTCCAGATCCAGAGGGATACCGAAAACAATATGGGCAGACGTGGTTCAGAGGCACCTGTGTATCTTCAATGCCTCCGTACACGACACGTCCGGCAGAGCGCCGTGGAAAAGGAAAATTAGGAAAGCAGACCCCACCATCAGATGGGAATAATTGCAAAGGAGAGAGAGAAAATAAATACGGATTTTCTTCTTCATCATCATCATGATCAGCCAAAAAACGTCCGCAGGATAAAGCTCTGATCGCTGCGTCGACCGACTTCGATCCTTTCTAAGCTGACTAGGAAATAAAAATAACTAACTTCTTCCCGCGACTTCGTCCGCGTTGACTGTAGACAGGAACTAAAGTTTTTATTTACGTACTTTTTGAGTATTTCAATCATTGTATATCATGTTGATAATAATATAATAATACTAAAATGACAATGGCCCATGTGGCCGCAGGATGAAGACGGTGATACGTATATGATGTCGCCCGACAGCCCGGGCGCGGCCGGACTCAACCGCTCACATTCTTCGCCTAACATCGCCAAGGTAGGTTAACTTCTTAATCTTTATCACCATCGCCTTTCTATAACCCACTGTAGGACACATCACGAAGCAAATATAAAGAGGAGTCTGCCTAAACAACTGTGCACTGTGTCTTCCAACTAGGCCCTGACGTTATCGCGGTGGGCGTGGTTTACTATCAGTCTCTCAGTCAGTAGATAGCAAATACAGAAGTAAGTTTGGTGTAGCGTCCTCTTACGTACGTATATATTATATATACTCTATATTTGCTCGGTGAGTCACACTAACGCTATCATAGCTCACTTACATTTAATAAATATTTTATTCAAGCTGTTTATTTGTATAAAAACATGAATCCTATCTCATTATTTCGGGATATAATTCGAGTCTTGTTTGCAAAGGATACAAGACTGGAAGCTCGAATAATTCTTTGTTCGCCGATCGGTGCATGTAAAACATCACGGCGAGACACCTAGTATACCCCCTCCCCCATAGCGACTGCCCAAGCCGAGGCCGTCCCTCCTTGAGGCGCCCGCCAGCTAGTTGCCCTCTTGCCCTTCTGGCTCGAGCGTTGTTTTTGGACGCTGGCCCTCTTACCTGGCAAAGCTGTAAAGACCCCCCGGTCAGCAGGCTAGATCATTCACACACACACACAAAAATTACATTAGGATATACCGGCCTATACTGTAATAATATCAGACAATACTGTCCCATTGCTGGGTAAAGGCCTTCTCTCACAAATTTAGGTGAAAGAGATTAGGTTATACTCGACCACGCGGACCCAGTGCGGTGGAGGCAGACACCTGCTTGTGGAACTTATCAAGCCGCCTATAAGGCTTAACGACTACCAAGTCGAATGGTAACCGGGACCGGCTTAGCGTGCCTTCCGAAGTACGGAGACGCTCGAATATGAAAATGCCACAAACGGTCACCCATCTCAGACCGACCGAGCCGAACGCTGCATAACCTTGTTGATCGGTAAGAATACCGCGGTCGCACAGCGCTACGAGCGCCTCAACAGCGTACTCCATTCAAACATACATGAAGCTGTAAAGGTTCCGAGGCCTGCAGTGTAGATCACTCAGACAAACAAAAATGCTGACTATATACAACATGTTGCCACATGTTGTATAGGCGTCGTCGGACGAAGAGGAGCCGTGTGCGCCGGTGTTCGACCGCAGCACCAAACCCACGAAGGTGGCGGCCTCCAGCGACCTGCACCAGAGGGACTTCCAGCCGGTCTGGGGAGACGTGGTAAGTACACATACTTTTATTCTATCTATACTATCACGCCAGATCCCTTGCGGGGTAGGCAGAGAGTACAGCGTTACAACAGGTTCTATCCTTACAGACCTCTGGCTTCCTCCACTCTCAAAGTTTGTCTCATACACGCTCGCCGGTTACGGAGAATCTTGACTTGCCCTTCACATAAGACTCGGTCTATTTGGTCATGGTAAGGTAGTCTAGGTCTTCCCTGGTACCTGCATCCTTCCACTTCTGCATTGTATATCGGTTTAATTTCACTTTTTTTTATTACAAATAAAACTTGCTTGTCTCAAGAAAATATTCATGTGTTGTAGATGCATTTACGAGCATAAATTTTACATAAATTATGATTTCATGGAATTACACATACACAAATATTTTTGAGGTGAAGTTGTCACTTATTCTTATTTACTTAAAAAAAACACCGTCACGCCTATATTCCCCAAGCGGGAGTGGCAGAGGTGTACTGAGTACACCCACGTTTCGCCGACGATGTTAGGTCCCATGTAATAGGGGGCGAGCCAATTGCCATATACCGGACACAATTCCAGACTCCTACTGGGAATTTTTTGTTAGAAATTTTCTGACGAATCGCTAGACTCGTAATTAAATAAAGAAATAATTGTGTTTTGATTTCTTTTTATTCCTTAATTATTGTTATTAAAATCCATTATAAAGTCACACGATATTCAATTGATTCTATTTAATTGAATTTTATCTATTTATATCACGCCAGATCTCTTGCGGGGTAGGCAGAGAGTACAGAGTTCCAACAGGTTCTTCCTTACATACCTCTCTGGCTTCCTCCACTCTCATAGTACGTCTCATACACGCTCGCGCGTTACGGAGACTCTTGACTTGTCCTTCAGATAAGACCCGGTCTATTAGGTCATGGTAAGATAGTCTAAGTCTTCCCCGATACCTACATCCTTCCACTTTCGCATTGTATATATGTTTGGCCATTCTTTCTTCTGTCATTCTTTCTATATGCCCGAACCAACGGAGCATACCCTTTCTCATCTTTACACCGATACTATCTTTCATACCTACTCGCTTTCTTACTACGCTGTTGCGAATACGATCGGTCAGCTTCACTCCGCACATCTGCCGCAGAGCTCGCATTTCCACCGCATTTATCCTACTTTCATTCTCCTTCTTACATACCCAGCTCTCGCTGCCATATAACAGCGTCGGGGCAAGCACTCCGTTATGTATGGTCAGCTGCGCCTTTTGGCTTTGAATTTTATCATCACCACATTTCTAGAAATATTAAATTCCCAACGACACCGTACCCATGTCTTGTAATAAGACTTTAAGAGAGTGTCTTCTACGAATTATAATATTGACTGATTTGTTATAATGATTACACAAAGTTAGTCCTGTGTTAGGATTAAATCCAGGTCCACTCCATCCAATAAAACGAACGGCCTATGCATTTAAATAGTAGACGTAAATTACAGATTCGTAAGCAGTGTAGTATGGTTATTTAATGTATGTATTTTGTAAAACACCGAGATGTCTATAATCCTCAAATGGGGTGGCTGAGGTGTCCCTATATCGCCAACGTTGATAGAGTCCAATGTGAGCCTTATAGTGAGCATAATTGCTGTTTCCGGACGGTCAATGAGAACTTTTGATAGAAAACCCACACTCTTTCCGACCCAGGATTCGAACCTAAGACTTAATGATCGCAACATTTTGAAAATCTGAATTCATTATTTGACCGTGTCTGACTACCCTTTTGGCTGATATGGCCGTTTGATGTGTTGGGCCTTATTCAATTTTTTTTTTGTAGTAATATCTATAAATTGCAATTTTAAATGCTATTATATTATCACCCTAGAGTTCTCCGGAATAGTAATGACTTTTGCACGTCTAACGCCTCAGTCCCTCCCGTGACCATGGGTGCTGTAGGACACTCTAAACTTCAGGAACTTATAAACCAAAATAGACCGCTATAAAATTCGAAATATTTCACGAGGTGTAACATAATGAACGCAAGACCTGAAAGTAGTTTGTTCTAAATCGGTAACTGAATTGATTCCAACAATTTTGAATAACTCTTACTTTTTTTTAATTTGCAATAAATGTTACTACTTCAGTGCGCTATAACAAACTAAAGTTATTCTTGATTCAAAGCAATACGGAGATTTTAAATGCATTTTTAAAACATATTTCGCAATTCATTATTAATTGGGGTATAAAAGTGCTTAAAAAGGGGTGAAAAACTTGGTTGAATTTGTGAAGCAATTATCTAATTAGTGTCTGAGGTCTTGCGTTATTGACGATACACCTTGTATTTTCAATTTAATGTTTCCGCTATTAATTTTTGCCCAACTCTGGTCGTAACGATATAAAGGAACAGAGGCTTAGTTAAAACATCCTTTTGGCGATATATGTAGTCATAAGGCTATAAATAATATACCTACTCAGGCTTAGTGAATGACGATGTTTATTAGTGCAGGTAATTGCGCGTCCGTTGATAGTTAGCGGCAGGGATTAGCGCACTCGTGGGGATTCCGAACCTTGACTCTCCACACGTCATTATACGAGGAATGCGGTGCAACTAGTCAATATGGATACAGTATAACTAAATGCAGTTTCTTTTCCCTCTACATTTAACTTTACGACAAGGATACATTGACGACAGTTTTTTCTCTTGTTTCGCGAAAGAAATACATCCGGAACATTCCTAGTCAGCTGATGGCAAGGCTAAGGTCATCATCATCAACTGAAATTGATGATGATGACCTTAGCCTAAATGATGAATCATTTCGCCCCATTCGTTCCGCTCTTGTGCTAGCCTTAGGGGTAGGGTATGAGGGAACTTTGTGAGAGGTTTCGAGAATCTCCAGACGTAATTGATTGAATGTAATTTGTTTTTTTTTTGTAAACGTAGCCCCACACTTGGATTTATTCCTGTGTCGTGGGTGCGTTTACAAACATGACAATTCACATACACGAATACCCAGACCGAATCAAATAGTTGTTGGTCACACAAAGATTTGTCCCTCGAACCCGCGACTATCAGCCACAGTGGGCGGAGCAGCTTAAGCTCTTAACCAGAATCAGAATATTTTTTTATTCATGTAAACCATTACAGTATTTATGAATCGTCATACAATACTCTACCACCACTTCGGAATGTCTTTCCTGTGGAGAAGAAGGGCAAGAAACTCTACGGTTTTAAACTCTCACCGTCATTCACTCTTTTAAAATAGTATTTTTACATTTTCTTTTTCCATCTACATTTTGTTTTGGGATCTGGGAGAACAATGTAGACTGGTCTATCAGGTGGGTCTAAGTAAAATTATACAAAATTATACTATTCATGTGAATGGCTACATGGTTTCCACATTTACAGAGAAAGAAATAAGATACATTTTACTAAATTAATAAAAGAAAGATAGGGAATATTAAATAATAATAGCTAAACAAGTTATCCATATTAAATCAAGTGGAGCTGGAAAAGCCCCTATCCAAGTATTTTTTCTTTTAAATAATCGATTTTTGACGGACAATTTAGCGCAGTGGTTAAGAGCTTAAGCCGCTGCACCCACTGTGTCTAATAGTCGCGAGTTAGATTCCCACACGGGACAAATCTTTGTGTGATGCACAATTATTTGTTCCGGTCTGGGTAGTTGTGTATGTGAATTTTCAGGTTTGTAAACGCACCCACGACACAGGAATAAATCTTAGTATGAGGCTAAGATTTAACTAAAAAAAAAGTCATCTAGCGTATAATAATCTCGCTTACTAAGCATACGTTTAATAAAAGTTACAGTAATATTATAATATAATTGACAGACGATTCAGCGCATTGGCATTTGCGCATAAGCAAGCTAATTATTCAATAGTAGATTATTTAGAAGATAAATCAATAGGCTCGCCCCCTATTATATGGGACCGTCGGCGAAACGTGGGTGTACTCAGTACACCTCTGCCACCCCCACTTGGGGAATATAGGCGTGACGGTGTTTTTAAAAGATAGAAATGCTTGGATAGATGCTATTCCAGCTCCACTTGAATAATGACAACCTATTCAACTGTTATTAGTTAACATTCCCTCTCTTCCTTCTATTAATTTAACATCATGAGGGAACCATGGTGTTATTCTCATAAATAGTATAATTTGCTTTATTTAACTGAGACTCACCTGATGACCAACCTACATTGTTCTCCCATACCCCACAACAAAATGATGAAAATGTTTGTAAATATTTTATTTTAAGAGAGTAACCGTGGAGTTTCTTGCCCTTCTTCTCCACAGGAATGACATTCCGAAGTGGCGGTAGAGTCTTTGTTACTTTCTGACGATTCATAAATACTATAATGGTTTACATGAATAATAAAATATTCTGATTCTGGTTAAAGGCTTAGGCCGCTTCGCCCGCTGTGTCTGATAGTCGCGGGTTCGATTCCCGCACGGGACAAATCTTTGTGTGACCAACAATTATTTGTTTCAGTCTGGGTATTTGTGTATGTGAATTGTCATGTTTGTAAATGGAATAAATCCAAGTGTGAGGCTACGTTAAAATTAATAAATTACACCCTCGAGTGCTAAGCTTTTTTTTTTCAAAGATATGCCTTCATGATACTGATTAAACAACTCCAAAAGCAAAAGAATTTATTGATTTTAGAAAGGAACTTTAATTTTTACGAGATAAAAAGTATCTTATGTAATCCAGGAAGTAAACTATTCGTGGGCCAAATTTCATCCAAATCCGTTCAGCCGTTGTTGCGTGATTGAGTAACAAACATCCAAACATCTTAACATACAAACTTACATATCGTTTCTATCTATATCATCACGCCAGATCCCTTGCGGGGAAGGCAGAGAGTACAGAGTTCCAACAGTTTCTTTCCTTACAGGCCTCTCTGGCGTCCTCCACTCTCATAGTTCCTTTCACATCCTACTAGTATTATAAATGTTAAATTTGTATGTTTGGATGCTTGTTACTCAATCACGAAAAAACGGCTGAACGGATTTTGATGAAATTTGTCACACAGATAGTTTATTACATGGATTAGGACATAGGATACATTTTATTACAGGAAAAATGGTAAGTTACTGTCTAAAGTCAACGCGGACAAAGTCGCGGGAAAAACTAGTTTATAATATTAGTAGGATGAAAACACAAACATCCCCGCTAACTCCGCGGTCATGAAGTTTCGCGTCATTTTTGTTTGACATATTTAAATTCAAACCGTTTATTTTGAATAAACCCTGCAGGGGTTATTACAAATTGTCATATTTACATTTTTTTTCAACTTACTAATCTACCACCGGATCGGAACGCGGCCTCCACTGAGAAGATCCGGCGAGAAACTCAGCGGCCTTGTCTTTTTTTGTCTAATTCTCCATTCATTTTTTTTCATCATTTCTTACATAGATACATACATTTTTATATTAAACAAAATCATTTATGCGATCCAGCTCCAGAATGATGCCTTACAACTGAGATATAAGACTAATAATGTTATTTTTAAATATGTGTGAAATGCTAGTGGATTCTAGGTGAACCAGTCCACACAGTCTCCACAAGCAGCACCCGTTCACAAGTATAACTATTTGAGCAGCCATCACCTCCCTCGACCATATTAGAGGGAAGGAAGCGGTAGCTTTTCTAATTGGACATATGTCTCAATGTATAAACAATTGCACTAATCTACAAGCGAAGCCCCGCGTCGCACGCGCCGCCGCACGCGACGTCGTGACATGTGACTCGTAGTTTCCACTAATGTTCGGATTTGGGCAGGATTACCCGCCCTCTGAACTACACTCACGTTGGTTTCCAACTGTTTTGAGTTGTAAACAAACAACATAGTTGCTAATTTAATTGTAAATGTCGCCGTGTTACAAACGGATCGCCTTTTGTAATACTGAGGTGGTTATTAAATAGGGGATCAAAGTTAAATACGTCTGTACTAGGGACTGTAATTTCTCGAGTCATCATCTACGTCATCAGGCCAAGCTGGACTTGGGGTGGTGTCTTTTTGTCCATGTATCCAAATATCCACGTAGCCGAAGCTAGGGGTCGGTATCTTTTTGTTCAAGTATCGATATGTCCAGGTGGCTGAAGTTAGGGGTCGGTATCTTTTTGTTCATAAATCTAATAATAATAATAAGTTGATTTATTTTCTCAGCACAGAGGCACTTAATTAACTAAGTAGGAAATAAACATTTTAATATAAAAAGTATTATATGTGCACCTGTGTGAGAGACTGATAACTGCACTAGTATTGTGATATCCTGTACGACAGATTACCAGGCGCCCATACATTCATGCACAATACAGGTGCTGTAGATCAATGACGGTTTGATCTATGAAAATATTTGTCTAGGAATATGTCTAGGTGACGGTAATTAGGCGAATTCATGAACCGCCGATTTGCCAGTAGTAAATCGTGGCTACCGCGAATCTGGCACGCCCCGGCCGCTACCACAGCATTCTCGTTTAAAGATAGATTACGTCCTAGAGGACATACGATCCCTTTTGTCTCAAAAAAATATTTAAGCCGGTGAAACAGGAAATTAAAGTTCTTACGATAAACTCATTATTTCTCAAGTTAGGGATATAGTACTATATAATATACATTGACAATTCGTAGATCATTAGCCCACACACCACGCTAACTAATGCAGATATACTTAGTTATAAATAAACTTGAACTTTGACCTCTAAGAACCGATTTCGCACCCTACAATTAACATAATGTTATGCAGACTGTAATTTATCGGTGTGAAGAAAATAGGGACGGAATGATTTATTATATAGTATGTAGATATTTTTTTGTGTTTGTGAATGAGTACAGTGTTGGCTAAAAGGACCTTTCCAGCTTTACCAGAGTACCTTAAATAACTCCGTAGACGAATTACATACCTAACATTAAATTCTCTCAATGGACCAATAATAATAATGGATAACAGATGATGACCTGGTGAATACGAGGCATGCCTTTTAAGTTTTGTCGTTTGAAGAAAAAAACACAATTAGAACCTTATAGTACTTTTTATTGTTTTTCAAAGTATTCACCACGTAGCTTAATACACTTTTCCATTCGCTCAAACCAGTTATTATCACATTTATTCCACTCTAAAGTGGGGGTGTTCAAAATGGCTGACTTGAAAGCGTCGACTGCTTCTTCACCGGACTGGAACCTTTGACCACGAAGACTTTTCTTAATTTTAGGAAATGTAAAGAAATCGTTAGGGCTTAGGTCAGGACTGTATGGAGGATGGTCAAGAATTTCTACTTTTTCCTGCTTCGAATACTCAATCGTTTGACGAGCGCTGTGTGAGCTTGCGTTGTCGTGGTGCAGGATATGCGTCGCTTTGAGTTAGATTTTCGAAGTTCGGCGATGACTTGTGGTAAACAAACTGTGGTATACCAGTCTGCGTTAACCGTTCTACGATCTTCAAGTGCAATAGTGGCAACATGGCCGGTTTTTCCAACGAACGTGGCCACCATCATCTTTGAAGCGCTTCGAGAACGAACAACTTTAGTCGGCTTTGGCTCGTCTTGAAAGACTCAGATTGTAGATTGTTGTTTGGAATCAGGATCGTAGGTGACGTGATTTGACTCTCCCCGGTTGAACCTTTGCAGAGTTTTCTTACACCATCTGACGCGGGCCGCCTTGTGATCGTCGGAAAGCAGATGCGGTATCCAACGGCAAACTAGCTTTCTCACACCAAGAGCTTCATGCAAGATCTTCTGCATGGTTGTCACGCTCATCACGCTGGAATTATAAATACCAGCGGTCGACAGTCCGCAGACATGGGGCTTCATCACTGAACACAGATGTTAGCTCTTCAAAACACGAAGCCGTGTCAGGCCTCTTCTAAAGTTGTAGAAAATTATTGCACGAACATTTTCCTTGGAAAGATTCATTTTCGTACGTAACCTGACAGATTCCAATCGACGCTGTGACTAAACAATAGCATTAATCGTAAAAATTTCAACTGTTTTGAGATTCATAATTTAAACACATTCGAATATAGAACAGTTCCAAATTCAAAATTGCCGGGAAATATGGAAACGACAGAACTTAAAAGGCGTGCCTAGTAGTGGCGTGCAGTCCATATAGGCAATTATAACAAAAATTGTTTAGTTATGTAGTTCAGTTATGTTATTAACGATGTGCTGGAGTAAGTGAGTGAGTTTGTATATCTTGGATGCGCATTCAGTAAGGATGGGAAGTGCTTAGAAAGTTAAGTGCTAAGTAAGGACGGAGTGCTTGTCCCAACGCTGTTATATGGCAGCGAGGGCTGGGTATGTAAGAAGGAGAATGAAAGTAGGATAAATGCGTTGGAAATGCGAGATCTGCGGACGGTGAAGCTGACCGACCGTATTTGCAACAGCGTAGTAAGAAAGCGATTAGGTATGAAAGATAGTATCGGTGTAAAGATGAGAAAGGGTATGCTGCGTTGGTTCGGGCATATAGAAAGAATGTCAGAAGAAAGAATGACAAAACAGATATAGAATGCGAAAGTGGAAGGATGTAAGGACCGGGGAAGTCCTAGACTATCTTACCATGACCAAATTGACCGAGTCTTATCTGAAGGACAAGTTAAGAGTCTCTGTGACCGACGAGCGTGTATGAGACGAACTATGCGAGTGGAGGAAGCCAGAGAGGTATGTAACGAAAGAACTTGTTGGAACTCAGTACTCTCTGCCTACCTCGCAAGGGATCTGGCGTGACGATATAGATAGATAGATTGTTCAGTTAATCTTTTTTATATTACGTCAGGTAATCATATATTTAACAGAGGACTTTTATGTACTGATTGTAAAGTCAGCCCTTAATTGATCATAGCAAATAAGAGAGTTAAGAATTTCATTGATATTCACCCTATACAAAAATAGCTTTATTTGTTCGTGCCATTGTCTCCAAAACGGATGAACTGGTTACTACCGATATATTTTTTATGCCTCTCATACAAAACTTTCATACGGCTTCATTTACTGTATTTTGCACCTGGATTTAAGAATTCCTGTATTTTTTTGGGGTTTGCTTTTATTTTTAACTAAATCAAACTACAAGATCATTTGTCAATTATTATTGCATTAATATTATAACACAATAGCGTGATAGTACACGGTACATTGTTTATGCTCTCTGCAGTAACCTGTTGAAAGGTCACTGGTAATAAATAAAAAAATAAAAAATTCTGTTGTTTGAGGGCATTGTCTAATTAAATATTAAACCGGCCTTCGATTAAAAAAATAATTATAAATAAAACAAAAAGGAATTGTACCAAGTAAGTAACTGTAATAGGGTACAAAAGTGAAATTTAAATACGTGGTTATATCCCTACAATTATAAATCTAAATACGGGTAGGTTTACCGCCGCGCCCTGTGTTGGACGCATATTATTCTCTACTTGACGCTCGCTAATCGAGGTAAGAAGATACGTACCCTATTTCCAATCAGAGATGGGCAGAATGTAATCAGATTAATGATTTCAATTGCATTTTGTAATATTCTGTTAAGGTTCATGATTAAAAATGTGATCGTAATCATTAATACACCATCACGCCTATATTCCCCAAGCGGGGGTGGTTAATCATTAATCGGATTACAATTTGCCCATCTGTTTCCAATGTAAAAAAAACTTGCATTTCCACCGCCATGCCTATATTCCCTAAGTAGAGGTGGCAGAGATGTAATGTGTATATCAACATTTCCCCGGCCATGTTATTCCCAGTGTAATGAGACGGGTGTTTTTGCTGTATTCTCTGTATAAACCCCGTCACGCCTATATTCCCCAAGCGGGAGTGGCAGAGGTTTACTGCGTACAGCTTTTTTTTCACACAATGTTAGGTCCCATGTAATAGGGGGCGAGCCTATTGCCATATACCGGGCACAATTCCAGACTCCGGACTCATACTGGGAATTTTTCGTTAGAAAATCTACATTTGTCCGACCTAGGATTTGAACCCAGAACCTCATGATCATACAGCGATGCGCTTTGCCACTAGACTAACGAGGCAGTCAAATATACAGGTATGTAATTAATCTTAAGGTTGGGTAAACGTCTCTCACAAATCAAGGTGAGAAAGATACAACTGATTACCTTTATGGAAAAATCAAGCAATCTTTTACACTGTATCCTATATTCCCCCATCAGAGGTGTTCCCTACAATGTTATGTCCACATGCAATGGAGGCAGGCATATTGCTATACGCTGCTATATTTATTATCCAAATACGGGTATGTTTGTGATACGGCGGCGTTCGGCCGCACCCTCTGTTGGAAGAGGTTACTTTGCATTCAATCTTAGTAGTGGGTTTACTCAGCGGACACTACGCGCGGACCGCCGTGATGTAGTCGCTTAGGAAGGTGGCTTCATTGTGGCATTGATGTAGGAAACCCCGAAAACCTAATAAAAGTAATATTGACAGGCAACAGGTGACAAATTGTCAATAACAAGTCTTGCAAAACTGCTTAATTAAACAACTTCTATCGTGCCATTTTTGTCGTTTTCTGACAAATATGTCGTATTGTCAGTTTTAATAAATATAACCTAGATCAATCAGTGTGTGTGTGAATGATCTACGCTGTTGGCTGCGGGGCCTTTACAGCTTCGTGCGAGCGTGCAACCACTACGCTCGTGCCAGAAGGGCAAGGGGGCAACTAGCTCAAGGGCGCCTCAAGGAGGAACGACCTCGGCTTAGGCAGTCGCTATGGGGGAGGGCGTATACTAGGTGTCTCGCCGTGGTGCTCTGCACCGGCCGGCGGGCAAGGGATTCTTCGACCTCGCCGGCGAGGTCGGTGTCTGTCCTATGTAGATAAATCAGCCTGTACTATCCTAGTATTGGGTAAAGACCTGTCGCAAGTGGAGATGAGAGAGATATTTTCACACCTAATTCCTATATGAAAACAAAAGTTTTACACACCTGTATTCCCAATCAGGTAGATCTAGCAGAGTTGTACTGTGTATGTGGTCCACCCAGAATCCTCTAGCTTTCAATTATAACATATATTTAAAAATATTATTATTAGTCTTATTTCTTAGTCGTAAGGCATAACACTGAAGTTGTATCGCATAAATCTATCTATCTACATCATCCCGCTAGATCCTTTGCGGTGTAGGCAAAGAGTACAGAGTTTCAACAGGTATGATATCGCATAAATGATTTTGTATAATATAAAAATGTTTGTATCTAGTATACAAAAAATTATGAAAAAAAATAATAGACAATTAGACAAAAACGACAAGCACGCTGAGTTTCTTGCCGGATCTTCAGTGGAGGCCGCGTTCCGATCCGGTGGTAGATTAAAAAGTTTAGTAAAAGTAGATTAAAATAAGATGTAAATATGACGATTTGTAAATACCCCCGCAGGGTTTATGCAAAATAAACTATTTGAGGTTGAGTGAGTTTATGGGACAATGTAACGACCCAGTGTAATACGGGCTGTGCATATTCCTACACTTATGATCCAAATATATACGATTATTTGTGATACGCCGACGTTCGGCCGCGCCCTCTGTTGGAAGAGGTTACTTTGCAATCAATTTAGTAGTGGGTTTACTCAGCTGACAAAACGCGCGGACCGCCGTGACGTAGTCGCCGAGCGAGGTGGCTACATTGTGGCTTCGATGTAGGAAACTCCCAGATACTTGCATATTACTTATAAAATCAGCCTGTCCCACTTCTATGCAAAGGCCTTCTCCCACAAATCAAAATGAGAGAGATTAGGTCATACTCCACTACACGGACCCAGTGCGGATTCTTGGAGACAGGTTTGTGGCGGCTGTTGGAACTTATCAAGCCGCTTATAAGCTTCCAGATAAGCTTAACGACTATCACAGAAGTGGTAACCGGTACCAACGGCTTAGCGTACCTTTCGATGTACGGAGACGCTCGAATATGAAAATTCCACAAACGGTCACCCATCTCAGCTGATCGAGCTGCTTAACTTTGGTAATCGCTATGAATACGGCGGTCGCGCAGCGCTACGAGTCCCTCTACATATTACCTAAGTTAAATAATAAAAATAAGACTGCCTTAATGGTCTATTGGGACATAGTGTGGCTGTCGACCAGGAGGTTCTTGTCAGAAGAGTTATTGAGTTTTCTATCTATATCATCACGCCAGATCCCTTACGGGGTAGGCAGAGAGTATAGAGTTCCAACAGGCTCTTTCCTTACATACCTCTCTGGCTTCCTCTACTCTCATAGTTCGTCTCATACACGCTCGCCGGTTACGGAGACTCCTGACTTGTCCTGAGTTTTCTCTACCCAAATTATTCTTAGTGGCAGCCCATGGTCTGGCATTGTGTACGGTATAATGGTAATAGCTCGGCCCCTGCAACATTAGGACTTAAAATCGTCATGAGGGTGAATACAGTAAATCTCTATCACTCTAGCTAGGGGAATAGGTATAGGTGATACTGTTTTTGTGAAATGTGTTTGTTTGTTTTAATAAAGCCCCTTCTGACCTTCCTTTCTGGGGCAACGGTCGTGACAGTAAGGTGGTTAAAAGTCTATTAATTATTCCTCTATCGTGGGTACGTTTACAAATAAAATTTTAACATGCTCAACCAGACCGAAACGAAATCTGTGAATCATACATGTATTTGTCCTAAGCCGAGATCGAATCAGCGTCTACACGAACTTAATCTTAAACTACTAAACCAAGCCTTCAAATTCCCCCGTAAATAACTTCGCCAACTATAAACGTACCAATTATATAAAAGAAAATTAATTGCATTCACGTCACATAGGCGTAAAAGAAACCTGTTCACCCTACGCCACCCCACGGGGTGGAAACCGCCCTCCTAGACATAACCGAGACACGTGAACCACAGTTCTAACTTAACTATACTAACAACAACACGCTTGGGCACCGACCAACTTGTTTATAATCGACAAAGAAAAATAATCAACAAGAAAATACAACCAAGTTTTAATTTTTTTGGGAATTTATATTTTTTTACTTGCCAAATGCTTGCGTCGGTTTTGTCGACTTTCTTTATGTTTTATTTATTAGTTTTGGTGGTTCTCGTCTTTCCTTTGTCTAGATATACGAAATCTAGCCTTTTGTTTTGCGGTGACAATTGATTTGGACTTAGTTTTACGGCAGATTTGGAGCAAGACTGAATGAAGTGAATTATTGGTATAAAGTTTTGATAGTGACTTGGTGTGGAATATCATTTAAGTATTGTCATTAAATGGCGTATAATTAATGACCGATAATAAAAGATACAATTTACTAGTTAATAAAGTACGCAAATACATATTTAATTGAAAACTAAAAATTGCGCATCTCTGAATCGTGACTGCAAAGTATTTTTAACATTATCATATTGTGGATACGGGTTTCTAATTACAAACAAAAATCCACAGATTGTGCTATTCTTGGGTACAACCATTCTCTCAAAAATCAAACTCAGAGATACAAGGGGAGATAGAGCTGATTTTTAATTGACTACTCAAAAAACTCATTCTCAAACATTAAAAACATCACAAATAAAAAGCAATAGTTGACGATAAAAATCGCCAAGTAACTCGTGCCACTCAAAATTCTCCGCTACGAGAGGCGATGCATCCCGCTGGACGCAGCTAACATGGTGCTTAAAGTGAAGGTCAGGCTCAAGTACTCCCAGAACCACATCGTATGGCTGTTCCGACGTGTAAGTGTCCTTGGTATCCACGCCTGAAACTACCAGTGTCTCCGGATTAGAGGTCTTTTCCCAATTTTGAGGAAAAATGATTTTAAGTAACGATAGTAATTATCCCGCAAAGTATCTGGTGTGATGCTTTAGAAGAAAAGGTACAGAAAAAAAAATTATTTTTTGTTGCTACGAAGGTGCATTATATTTTTTGGTGACGGGGCAGTGAAACAGAAACTTCCTTCCTTTTTTTCTCGCCCTGTCGCTAAAATTTATTTAAGATTTTAGTTTCCAAAAGTATGTCATCAACATCAAAAAATTTATTTTGAGACGATTTTATAGACTTGATCTTGAGACACTGGAATCTTTTCATCTAGATTATCTACATACATACACTCACGCCTTTATCCCACTGGGGTAGGCAGAGACAAGAGTTTGCCACATACTACGATGCTGACTCTTTCACTTCATCTACGTTCATATATCTCTTCCTACATTTCCGTCGATAAGGAGTGCTCCGCACTTGACCCTTTTCCAAGAGACTATTAGATTATCTATCCATTGCGAATATGTATAATATAAGCTTCTTATACATTGAGAAGGAATCTCTGCTCGCTGCCTACTCTCCGAAATGCATCAGATTAAAGTGTAGGACAGCTGTGCTAATTTTAATATCTTGTCCTTATTCACCGGCTTGGTCTATCAATTAAGGCATAGACCGATGCATTCAATATATGGTCGGCTTTAAATATTCAACCCAACGATAGATTTGCTTACTGTCGGTAGTATTTTGACAGATTTTTCATATAAAATGTGTCAAAATTTTACTGGTAGTAGGCAAATCTACCGCCGAGTTGGATATTGGAACCGACCACTAACAATTCTTTTTTCTTAAAAAACGTATCCACACTCTCGGATTAATTCCTGTCGTGGGTGCGTTTACAAACATAAACCTTCACATACACAAATACCCAGACCGGAACAAGTAATTATGGATCACACAAAGATTTGTCTCGTGCGGGAATCGAACCCGCGACTACAAGACAACAAGTGGGTGGAGCGGCTTAAGCCCTTAACCACTGCGCTAATTCATTCGTCAATTATAGGTTCCATCCTCGCAATCGTTTGTTTTGATCTGGCTATTCTTATTTGCAAATCCACGCCATTTTTTTGACGACATTCATTTAAAGACTAAGGCTATGTTTCTTTGAACGTTTTAGAAAGAAAAGCTTATGCTTGAAACTTTAGTAAAAACGTTTTCTACGCAAAATTAACACATAACACCAACACTTCAGCAAAGCCAGGCATAAATAAAATCGATGTTACTCGCATAGAATGAGCGAAATATGCAAATGGGCAAAATAAAGGTCTATTCAGATATGCGCGTTACTCCCCGCCGCTGTAGGTTCCAAAAAAATCCAACTGGTATATCGCCTGCGTCGGCGATATCTTATTTGTCGCTTCTAGACTTAGCCAAGTGGCAATTGTTAAGTTTCTACGGTTTTGCTGTAATCAATTGTTAAGGTCACCCAAAGGGCAGTAGAAAGAGCTATGCTCGGAGTTTCTCTGCGAGATCGAATCAGAAATAAGGAGATCCGCAGGAGAACCAAAGTCACCGATACTCGTATAGCTCTCAAAATTGCCAAACTTAAGTGGCAGTGGGCGGGGCACATTGCTCGTAGAACTGACGGCCGTTGGGACAGAAAGGTTCTCTAGTGGCGACCTCGTACCGGAAGACGTGGGGTGGGCAGGCTCCCACAAGGTGGAGCGATGACCTGGTGAAAGTCGCAGGTAGAGGCTGGATGCGTACAGCACAAAGCCGGTCGTTGTGGCGATCTTTGGGGGAGGACAGTGGACGTCTTTCGGCTGATGATGATGATGAATCAATTATTGTGCATCATAACATCTAGCCATATAATGATTGTAATCTGTTTTGTATGCTAACAAAGTAAATAAACGAATCGACAGCACACTGTTTTGACCTGACTATTCGTTGTAAAAAATCATTCCCGTACATTTTGTTCGTTTTTTATTAGCGTTAACGACTGTAGAAAGTCTACTTGGCTACAATCCCTGTTCAGTACAGAAGCTATTCTTGGCGTTATTACAAAAAAAATTGATTGCGTTCCATGTGTTGCTCCATAACTCTGTGCGTACCACTAATTAACATCGAACAGGTTATGGCGAAAACGGGACATCGCTCGGTATTTTTCGCTACGCACAGCGAAATCGCGTGTATCTGAATATATCTTAAGCCTCAAGTTAGCGGGCGTACATAGAGCTGTTTGAGCCTGCCTCCTGCGATGGCTATCAGCGAGCGAGGGGTCAGAGGTCGGGGTCAGGGCCAAGGTCGAAATGACGCGTACGTGTGTTACCGCTGGCTTTTTATTTAGATACCGTTTGATCGCACATATATAACATTTAATATGTTTTTTTCCGAAGGGGTAGGCAGATTGGACAAATAATAATTACGCATCTTTGGGCTAGTCGCACGTAGTATAAGCGGCGATCGCAAGGTCCTGGATTCGAATCCTGGATCGGACAAAGCGTGCTTTTTCTATCGAAAAATTCTTAGTTGCCATTAGGAGTCTGGAATTGTGCTCCATATCATGCCACCTAACATCGTCCCCACAGTACAACTTTGCCACCCCTGCTTGAAAAATAGAGGCTTGATGGTGTTAATTTTATTCTTCCTTAAGTGGAACTTAAAATGCAGTTTACTTACATATTATAAATAAAAATTACTAAATTACACATAACTCGAAAGTAAGTTGGCGTTTATATCATCGCCTTCAACTATATTAGAATAGACGTAGGTACATTCAATAATTATTAACTATCCCTAGCTTACATTCAGCCACTTTTGTGGTAGTGAACCTCAGAAGTGACCATGAAACTAGGCAGGGCAAGTGTTTATAAATTTTAAACAATTTCCAATTTCTTAACCAGTTTTCTAATTATTGCCGAGGGAAACCAAACACTAATTTAATTTCCAACCATCCATCTGAACCTCAGAAGTGACCATGAAACTAGGCAGGGCAAGTGTTTATAAATTTTAAACAATTTCCAATTTCTTAACCAGTTTTCTAATTATTGCCGAGGGAAACCAAACACTAATTTAATTTCCAACCATCCATCTGACGATCCTAATCGAGCTGATATTCCAGGGTCGCGGCCTCACTGGATTGAAGAACCTGGGCAACACGTGCTACATGAACTCCATCATCCAGTGCCTGAACAACACCGCCATACTGGTCAGCTACTTCTGCAACGGAAAGTACCTGGAACACGTCAACAGGTCAGACACATTACATTATCCTTTTTAGGGGTCTGTACCTCAAAGGGCACCTTGATTGGAAGCACCAAAATTAATCTACAAACAAGTCAAGCTCCATCGAAATCATTAGATAAATAAAAAAAACTAACTATTTTTCTTTTTAAGCCCTCTACTTAAAAGATACTGTTTTGTTCATCTGAATAATTGCCTGACAGTTACGGCCATATTCCTTAGAAACCGGTTCATATGTCAAGTTAAAATACATTCCTAATACTAATGTCTACGGCCCCTTGTTGGTGTAAAATAAAATTGTGAATTTGTACTAATTATATGACAGAAAAAATCCTAGAAATAGCTTCGGAAGCTCGAATACTTCGGAAGGCACATCAAGCATATGGTCTCGGTTACTACTAGATGTGATAGTCTTTAAGCTATGTTGCAAGCCTTGTAGGCGACTTGATAAGTTACAAAAACAAAATTTTTCATTCAAATCTACAAGTTCGTGATACAGAGTGTGGGTCTCATCCTTTTAAGTTACGTAAAATAAACTTATATTAGGATAAGATTTCTCTTCCAATTGTGGTCAAGACAAAAACTTGATATACGTAGACTTAACAACAATTAAAAAACAAGAAAAATAAGAAATCAGAAAGACAAATAACATGCAATGATTTGTATTATTATATTATCTATTAATATTAAGCATGTATTTTGTTTTTCACACAAAGACAACATTATTCAATTAAATGGAAACGAAAAAAAATTTAACTAAAAAAAAATCAAAAAGTATTTAGAATATAAAATTCCTATAATTCAAAATCGTAAGACATGCACAAGTGATAAATTATTTACGTAGTTCCAATAGCAGGTGGCCATAATCCTAACAATCCGAATCCGCTTTATGGAGCACGACCTATTCTGTTTCACCTTTTTTAAGAAGAAGCCGTAGCTCCCAGTGGGAGAGTATAGATAATATATTATAACGCCTACAGGGTTAGTACGGGCGACAAGACGTTTCCCACGGGCCCATGATTCGAGTCTTGTACGCAAGTCCAGTGATAGAAAATAATGTAAATTGACTATTTGTAAGCACCCCCGCAGGGCTCATACAAAATAAATTGTTTGAGTTTGAAGTCAGCAAATCCTAATATAACACCTTGCTGTTCAAATATTGGCATGAATTCTAATTCCATATTTATACCACCCACAACCCCATTTGACATTAATACCATAATACATTCTCTAAATAATACTAGCAGCCACGGATACGACGGAATCATTACAAATATAGTTAAAAGTGTATCATTCATAATAGCGCCAGTAATAAGCTATCTAACCAACCTCTGCATTAAACATGGCCACTATCCCGAAAAATTGAAAATAACAATCGTTAAACCCATTCATAAGAAACATGATAAAAAAATTATAGACAATTATAGGCCAATATCACTTATCCCAGTATTCTACACAACACCCTCTATTCTTTCTTTGAAAAATATAATATCATAGCCAATGAACAATATGGTTTCAGGAAAGGAAGATCCATAAACATGGCTATTTATGAAGTCGTAAAGAAAATACTTACCAATGTTGATACTAAAACTCCAGTGGTTGCTCTCCTTATGGACATGAGTAAAGCGTTCGACTATGTTGAACATGGTGTGCTGTTAAATAAGTTAGAACGATACGGCGTCCGAGGGAATATCTTGGAACTCATGAAATCCTATTTATCAAACCGTATTCAAATTACGTCTATTAAAAGGCTTTCAGCTAGTTCTAATACTGAAACTATATATATGTCTCAGCCTAGAATAACTACTGTCGGTGTTCCCCAAGGCAGTATACTCGGTCCTTTACTGTTAAACATGTACATAAATGGTATGCCCAAGTCAAGCAAACATCAGATGGTATTATTTGCCGACGACAGTAGTATTCTTTCTCTGACACTAACACACACGTTCTTGAAGATAGCATAAATAATGACCTTAAAAATATAATTAACTGGTTGACTAGTAATAATTTGAAAATAAACCTGACTAAAACAAAAATAATGATATTTCACCAGCGGAAAAATAACCCGAATTTGAATATAAGGTATGAAAACACGACTGTTTCTGAAACTGATACCACTAAATTTCTGGGACTACATTTAAATGGCCATCTTACATGGAAACATCATATAGACCATCTTTCAAAGAAGTTAAATCAGTTTGCATACGCTCTATATAAATTGTCAAAAACGGTAAATCGTTATACCGTGTTAATGGCCTATAATGCTTACGTTACATCAAATATAAGATACGCCATTATTTTCTGGGGTAACTCAACAGACAGAGACATCGCATTCAAAGCTCAGAAAAAATGTCTACGGTCGATCTGCAAGTTACAGTCAACCGACAGCTGTAAGCCAGTCTTCAAAGAATTTAAGTTGTTAACATTACCATCATTATATATTTATGAAGTGGGGGTATTTGTTAAAAGTAATTTTCATTTATTCGAAACACTTCGTTCTCGACATCACCAGAAGACTATTTGTGCTGCACCTCATAAAAC
The DNA here is from genome assembly GCA_905147815.2 of Phalera bucephala. Lineage (NCBI taxonomy): Eukaryota > Metazoa > Arthropoda > Insecta > Lepidoptera > Notodontidae > Phalera > Phalera bucephala. The sequence continues at coordinate 1,820,953 of LR990627.1, forward strand.
AGCATTATTTGCTAGGAATATACTAGGCATGACATCAAAAATTTATAACAATTTACCAATGGAGATAAGAAATAAAGATTGCAATGTATCATTTAAGAAATGTCTATTTTAATTTTTAGTAGAAAGGTGTTACTACTCCATCACAGAGTTACTTAGTGACAAACAGAGCAGAGACCAGGGTCCGATTTATTAAACTTGACCAATCATATCTTTTCTTAATTAATAATGACTGTATTTTGACTAATCTATATGACATACTGTATAATTCTATTAGCATTGTATACTGACTTTTGAGAATGCTTTATTTTATTTTTCATAATATATAATTTAATACAATCATCATCATCATCATCATTTCAGCCTATACTTGTCCACTGCTGAACATAGGCCTCCCCAATCGCTTTCCAGCGTAACCGGTCCGATGCCACCTGCATCCAACGATTTCCTGCGATTTTCACAAGATCGTCGGTCCATCTGGCAGGCGGTCGTCCTACGCTGCGCTTGCCAATACGTGGTCAATTAAAACAATTGCTTGCCAATTTAATACAATCCATACCCAAATTTTGTACGCCAACTACTGGCAAAATATAGCGGTCTACATTAAGATATTATTAAGTCCTGAACTTTAGTAAAACACCAACTCAATGTAAATCATGTATTTTGCTAGGTAGCCATTGTACAAAAGTGCATATGTCATTATCTTATTTTCCTACCCACTTAATCCACATTATTAATTAACAAAGTAGAAAAGTACCCTATTCTAATACACATAAATCCATGTAAACAAATCAACAATATAACATACCTCCCCCCTAAGTATAATAAATAAAACGAATGAACAACGATTATGTGACCAAATGCCAATACATAATTAAGCTGTCACAAAAGGCATCTATGACATATAGTGATTATCTCTATGTCTGTCGTATGGAGTTTTAGAATGCAGATCTATTTTATTTTTTACTTTTCCTGGTGCCGATGAAACTAAGGGGCTATCTGATGGAGGTATACCCAATATCTCTGCCCATTTATCCGCATCCGGAATCTCAATAATTTTATCCAAATCCTGAGAGTCTGGATTCTCTGTTCGTACCGGTTCATCACTCGCTAAATCATCAGCTACTCTCTCTCCCTCCTCTGGCCCGGATTTTGTAGATGTTTTTTTTATTAACTGATCAATGTGACGGGTGATTAGCGCACCATTCTCAGTTTTAATCTTGTAGTTAGATGGACCGTTCTTATCATATATCTGACCTGGTAACCATCTTGGGCCCATAGCATTATAGTTGCGGTACATAATGTTCTGACCTACATTTGTTTCTCTCGTTTGATTCTCCCTGTTGACATCAATCTGTTTCTCAGTCCGTTTATGTTGTAGACTATCTGGGTGTATAGTATCCAATAAAGTACGTAGCCGTCTATTCATGAGCAGTTCTGCAGGTGTCTTCTTTGTTGTAGTGCATGGTGTGACCCAAAGTCCTAGCAGTAGATTTGGAATTCTACTGTCCCATGCCAAGTCATCCATTTTCCTTAATTTATCCTTAATTGTCTGTATCATTCGTTCGGCCAACCCATTTGTAGCTGGGTGATATGGGGCTGTAGTCACATGACGAATGTTATTAGCAGTGAAAAATTTCTCTATTTCATTAGATACGAAACATGTGCCGTTATCCGACACTATTGTATCACATAGCCCATGTGTAGCAAATACCGTCCTTAATAGTTTAATGACTGTAGCCGAAGTGGTGTTATTGACCATAAATAATTCAGGCCATCGGGAGTAAGCATCCACGATAATCAAGAAATACTTATTGTAAAATGGTCCAGCGAAATCCATATGTATTCTGGACCAAGGCCTTGACGGTGTAATCCACTTATGATAGGTCTTTGGTGGCATGTGTCGATGTTCCAAACATTTAGTACACGTGCTGACTAGGTCTTCGATGTCTTCATTGAGGCGTGGCCACCAAACATAGCTTCTAGCTAGAGCTTTCGTTTGTACGATTCCTGAATGTGTTCTGTGCAACGCTTTCAACACTGCTTGGCGAATGGACTTTGGTACGACCACTCGACAACCCAACAATATACAGTCGTCCTGAAGCGACAATTCTAAACGATTCAACCAGAATGGACGTAAATTGTTGTCATTGACTCTAACGGGCCAACCGCGTTGTATATAGTAGATGACTCGTGACAATGTGCTATCACGTCTCGTTTCCGACGCTATCTGCTCAACATCATAGGGAAAATCTTCTGGTGACTCGGCCATCAACAATATTTCACCGAGCTGTTGTTCCGGTTCCTCTGGAACTGGTTGTGGCCAACGACTTAAATTGTCTGCGAATCCAATTTGCGCACCTGGTTTATAAACTATTTCATAGCTGTGAGACGTTAAAGCGATGGCAATCCTAGTTAATCGAGGTGACAACATATTAGGCATAGGTTTCTTTGGATCAAATAAACCCAGTAGCGGTTTGTGATCAGTCACTAATCGAAAATGTCTTCCCATCAGGTAGTTATGGAACTTGGTGATACCAAACATTATAGATGCCGCCTCTTTGTCCAGTTGCGAATAACGTCTTTCGTGTGAATGTAATGTTCTTGACGCCATAGCTATGGGACGTTCCTGTCCATTATGAGTCTCATGAGACAATACTGCACCAACACCGTATTCTGAGCTGTCACACGTAAGTACAAGTGGTTTTCGTAAGTCATAGTGCTCCAGTGTTAAGTCAAAAGTAATAAGACGTTTCGCTGTGTCGAATGCATTTTGTTCACGCTCTGTCCACCTCCATGCCTGAGATTTTTCCAATAACCTATATAATGGCTCTAGTATAGTAGCCTTATGCGGTATGAATCTTTCATAAAAGTTGTATAAACCGAGAAATGCCTGCAGTTCCTGCTTGTTCTTAGGCTTAGGAGTGTTCACGATTGCCTCTACTTTACTTTTTGCGGGATGTATTCCCTCCGCATCTACGACAAATCCAAGGAATTCGACCCTTTCTTGAAAAAATTTGCACTTATTCTTATTAAGGCGAAGGCCAGCTCGACCTATCCGTCCCAAAACAGAGTCCAGTCTGTCCTGCAATTCTTGTTTAGACCTGCCACTAATAATAATATCGTCAATTAGGACAGCTATTCCCGGAATATCAGCCAGCAAAGATGTCATCAAACGCTGAAAAATCCCCGGACTTGCCTTGACGCCAAAAGCCAAACGATGTACAGTGTAAAGACCTTTACAGGTATTCAAAGTTAACAGTTTCGAGGTGTCTTCGTTGACAACCACCTGTGTATATGCACGGTCCAGATCTAGAGTTGAAAAAAATTTTCCACCTGCAACAGTGGCGAAAATTTCATTTGCGGTAGGCAAAGGATACGTATCTGATTCAGTTGCTTCGTTGACTGTGCTGCGATAGTCACCACACAATCTTATTTCCCCCGTTTTCTTTATTATCGGAACAACGGGCGTAGCCCATTCAGAATAGGACGTCGGTTGTAGTACTCCTTCTTCTACTAGTCTGTCTATCTCTTGTCCTACCCTCTCCTTGATTGCAAATGGAACAGGTCTGGCTTTTAAAAATTTAGGTACAGCGTTCGCTTTGAGATGTATTGTCACTTGCTGTCCACGGTAGGTACCGAGTCCATCCTGAAATACTTCTTTGTGTTTATTCATCAATCTATCAATTTCAGCACCATCTTCAATAAAGTTAATATTTAGTGAGATGTTTAGCGGGCTAAACCAATCACGACCTAGAAGATTTGGTCCAGTTCCTCTAGCGACGATGACGCAAAGATCTCGGATCACCTCATTGTATTGTACTGGCAACCAAACTTGTCCCAAAAGACGTACGGGAGTCTCTGTCCATGTTCGGAGCGACAGTTCGATAGGCTGCAGAGCATCAAGTGGTAGACGAAAGCGAATCGAGTGCCATGTGCGTTCATTAATTATTGAAAAACTAGCACCCGTGTCCACCTGCATGTTGACCGATACCCCCGCAAGAGCTACCGCCACTTCGTAGGGCGGTATGCGGCTGGTTCGATGGGTGATTACACCCGGTACCCAATAAATTCCATTTAAACGATCATCCGCACCTGCAGCGTAGTTGACGTCTCTGTTTACGGTCTTCTTCTTGCTTAAACATATCTTTTCCAAATGTCCCTTCTTCTTACAATACCGACATACAGTATTTACAAAACGACACTCTCCGGCGTGTCGATTCCCGCAACGGTAGCATAAACGACTATAAAGGCTCTTCGTTTGAAACGCATTAACCTCCATCGGCTCGACAACTGCGGGCGGCCCCGTATTAGCACACCCCGACGAGAACGGCTGTGATAGCCCCGACGACAACCCAACGGCCGCTTGCTGGATCATACGGACGTCCCGCCCCGCACTTTCAGATGACAACATAGCGTCCACTACGTCCTGATAAGTTATACGGTCCCGCTTCAACAGTTCGTACTGTAGTCTTTCGTCCCTCATACCACAAACTAATCGGTCCCGTAACATTCGCTCTAAGTCTATAAAATTGCAACCGGAAGTTAATTTTCGAAGTTGTGCTATATAGTCCGTTGCAGACTCGTCACGTTTTTGATCTCGTTTATAAAACTGAAAGGACACTGATATTTCATTTGGCTTTGGGCTAAAATGTTTTGTAAGAATCTTATGTATTTCATCAAATGTCACTTCACTAGCTTTCTTTGGTGTAATTAATGCCAGGAATGTTTCGAATACTCGCGATCCACATACTGTAAAGAAATTTGCTCGCTTGTCAGCATCCAAAACGACACCATTTGCCTCAAAACAAAATTGTAAACGATCGAAATAAATGTCCCAATTGTCCTTTTGCGGATTAAACTCATCAAATTTCACTGCTTTACTGTTCATTTTGACCACTTTTTACCAAACGTCGCCACTATTAAGTCCTGAACTTTAGTAAAACACCAACTCAATGTAAATCATGTATTTTGCTAGGTAGCCATTGTACAAAAGTGCATATGTCATTATCTTATTTTCCTACCCACTTAATCCACATTATTAATTAACAAAGTAGAAAAGTACCCTATTCTAATACACATAAATCCATGTAAACAAATCAACAATATAACAGATATCAACATCTGTCTGTACAAACTACCTATGTTTACAAAATAAATGATTGATTGATTGATTGAAAGTCAAAATATTGCTTGCCTATACGTCAATACAATATAATTTTCAAAACGAGTTGTCTCGTCACTTACTTTTATCACAGCATGCCATGCTCTCACGTAAGTTAATAATCTAACGCCTAGGGCTACAAAATCCTATATATATTTATCATATCGTGCTAACCCTGCTCTTATGAATGACTTTAATGACTGGTGGTATGTGTTGGCAGGTCCCACAGCACTCGAGGCGCGATAGCAGAAGAGCTGGCGGCAGTAGTACGCGCGCTGTGGTCCGGGCAGTACCGGTTCATCGCCACCAGGGACCTCAGGGTGCGTCAGCTTCAATACCAACAATCCAAGACACCTGCTTTTTGGAAGTTCCATATCCCTAAAAGACAATCGGATCCGAATGTTTTTTGTATAAGAAACATAGCGTGGACTAGGAATTATTCGTGGGCCGTATTTACAAACACGGAACTCACATATACCCAGAACGAAACAAATGTTTGTGAGTCCCACACACAGAAATCGTTATAATAATACACTAGAATTGAAATACGCACACGATTTTGTTCAAAACCACTGTCTCCACTTTCCCATGCATGCTCAGTTTGAATAATTTTAATGTAAAAAGCCGCACAAGTAAAATATCTTGCTTTTAGTCCTTTTCACCAGTCATCGGTACGCTGATGTTTAGAATTTGATATTTCTAGAAATGTGTTGTGTGAAATAGTATCGAATGAATATCGTATTGAGAAAATGTATAACGAAGAATAAATTTATATTAATAAAAAAAATTTTGGAACAAAACGAGATCAAAATAAAATAATCTTATTATTTATTTACGAATCAAGCCATTACTTAGAAAAATCGTCTGACAGATCTGTGAGACGACAATGATTCGTCGCTTATGTATATTACTATTAAAAACTCTCTGTTTTTTATATGTCAAGATATGTGTTTTTTATATGTTAAGAGAATACCAAGTATTTCAGTGAGATACATAGAATAATATATTCGTCAAAATATTGGCATTACATTTTAAAAGGTATAAGAGTATAAGAGTTTTGTATTACGCATATTTATGAACAGTATATGATTTAAATGAAAAGTAAAGTAGATTTTTGATGATTTGTTATATTCCGGTTTACTTTTTTGGTTCTATATTTGCAATATTCTTATAAGCGTGAAATGGAATATAATCAATCGTCACCGTACCCATGTCTCGTAAAAAAGACTATAGTTGAGGAGTTCCTATGGCTTCCTTTGGCTTCGTCATCAGACCTTCAACACTATCTGGTTGTAAACCCATCAATACCGATGTAAGAAGTCTAAACACGAGGGGGTTACGTTGTATAGTTCACGTGTACCTATGGCCACCTTCTGACTCCATCATCAGACCAGCTCTACGGTACCATATTATTGCATTGTCATCGACTTTACATACGTATGACAAATTTCAACTCAATCGGATACTAGCAAGTGCTTGAAAAATGAATACCCCTCCTAATTATCTTGTGATAACTAGATACAAGCGAAATGCGTCACACAAACACTCATATTGTTCCTGTAAAAACATTGTTTTGAATCGTATTACAGTATTATACAGTACAGTATTATACGTACAGTTACAAGTTTTCTAAGACTTTAGCCACTATATCACATATCGTCGGCGACGAGTGAAATCCTCGTAAATGTCTAAAACGGAACGCAACGACAGTCTTGCAGATTTTCCCATTTCAAAAAGACAGACTTTTGTTTTGATCAGATTTGCATTTAGTTATAGATGACCTTGTAAACTATTATAATGAATTTGGGTTCAATCAAGTTATGCGATATGAGTTTATTTAACTATATAATAAACTAGCGGCCCGTTCCGTCTTCGCACAGGTGAATATTTATTTTTTAAACATAGCCTATGTTACTTAGGGATAATGTAGCATTCTAATCGTAAAGAATTTTTGAAATCGGTCCAGTAGTTTTTGAGTTTATTCGTTACATACAAACAAAATACAAATCTTTCCTCTTTATAATATTAGTATAGATCATCATATTTTCGTCTAAAACATCGATTTACGAGGTTTCACGTGTCGCCGACTATACACTGGTTCTCGCAGTCCTGAAATATTTTCTGACAATTTTTTCATGTGTGGCGACAAGTTCACGCAGCTATACCACTTCAAGTATCTAATTATGACAATTTCTATGTCATACAAGTTGTCCCGTGCAAGGTTCCAACCCGCGTTTACTCGATCCCAGGGATCGGAATCCGGTTAATTTTTCAATCCGGTTTCGGTCATTGACCCCAAACCGAAATGATTTTCGTTCCTGGTTAAAGGTTACCGTTTGTTATAATCAAGAACAAAAAAAACCTGATAAATTGGGGAAACCGGTTCGACTTTCAGTGTCGGTTTTAGCGTCACTGTAACCGATATTAAAACCTAAATTGATCCGTTAATTTGAGATTGCTTACGCTCGTTGACTTACACAAGGGCACAATCGTATGTAGATAAGTAATGAGGATGACATAGGAACATTTGAAAGACTAAAATTGAAGACTGAAGTCGCGGTTTCGAGAACGTCATGGCCGCGTCGCCGCGTCTGTGTTTAACCGGTTAATTTCGATATTAAGAACTAATAAATTATTTGAAGAAAACCAAGATTATGGTTTTTGAAAGGGAAGAAACCAGAACGAATGTAAGGATTGTGGTTGGTAACGATGTGCTGGAGCAAGTGAATGAGTTTGTATATCTTGGATGCGCCTTCAGTAAGGATGGGAAATACACCGCTGACATAGAGAGAAGAGTGAGTGCAGGAAACAGAGTGAATGGTGCGATGGGAAAGCTACTCGGGAGCCGGCACTTAAGCCATAAGGCGCAGCTGGCCATACATAACGGAGTTCTTGTCCCAACGCTGTTATATGGTAGCGAGAGCTGGGTATGTAAGAAGGAGAATGAAAGTAGGATAAATGCGGTAGAAATGCGAGCTCTGCGGAAGATGTGCGGAGTGAAGCTGACCGACCGCATTAGCAACAGCATAGTAAGACAGCGAGTAGGTATGAAAGATAGTATCGGTGTAAAGATGAGAAAGGGCATGCTCCGTTGGTTCGGGCATATAGAAAGAATGCCAGAGGAAAGAATGACAAAACAGATATACAATGTGAAAGTGGAAGGATGCAGGTACCGGGGAAGACCCAGACTATCTTACCACGACCAAATAAACCGAGTCTTATCTGATGGAAAAGTCAAGAGTCTCCGTAACCGGCGAGCGTGTATGAGACGAACTATGAGAGTCGAGGAAGCCAGAGAGGTATGTAAGGAAAGAACCTGTTGGAACTCTGTACTCTCTGCCTACCCCGCAAGGGATCTGGCGTGAGGTTATAGATAGATAGATAGAATAAATTATTTCGTTGTAATAACCGATAAACGAAATTAATTTCGTTCAGTTTAATAAGGTTTTTTCATTTTAAACCGGGTGTTCAAAACCGGTTCCGATCCCTGTTCAATCCAGTACGTGGAAGAGCCTACTCTCCACCGAGCTTAGCCGTAATATTAGATCAGTTATTTAATTCTTGGATTATGTGTGACAGAACGAGGTGGGCAAACATCAGCGCGCTTTCCGCGGCTGCGAGCAGCAGGACTCGCACGAATTTCTCACCATCCTGATGGACTGGCTCCACCTGGACCTGCAGTTCACCATCAGCCTACCGCCGCACAAGGTACACCCACCAGCTGACATGTTCCGCGGCTGCGAGCAGCAGGTCTCGCACGAGTTCCTTTGCCACTCTGTTAGACTATCGATCTTCATATCCGTCCGTCAGAGAAGACACGATCTATTCGATTACGGTAAGACAGTCTAGGTCTGCAGGGGAACGCAGTTTAGTCCCACCCCCTTCTTCCTGAAGGCGGGCTCTTTAGAGCGTGGGACAAAAGAATACTCGTGCCGTGTTGTTTGCCGAGATTTTGCAGCTCTTCCGCAGTGTCGATGCCAGACACAGCAGTCGTTGCCAGTGCTATGTGAAGACTAAGGTAAAAAGGCTTTTAACATACTAAAATCCCGGTGAGGGCTTTTACTGCAAGAAAGGTGGGCTTGTCAATCTTTCAGGTACCAATTGAAGAATTTAGTTTATTAATTGAGGACTATCTTACCTGATGGAATGTGACGATGGGACCGAAGATGTGGCTCACTAACTCAGTAATAGTCTGTTCACTCTGAATTAATAACTCGTTGGGAGTAAAGAAGCAGAAGTTCGGGTATGATCGGGCTAGTCTTATTTGAATTTTTTCCTGTCTTGTGGATACATTTACAAACATAAAAATAATTGTGGGTCGCAGAAAGATTTGTCCCGTGCGGGAATCGAACCCGCGAATATTCGATCCAGTAGACGGAGCGGTTTAAGCTCCTAACCACTGAGCCAAATCGTCTGCCATATAATATGTACAATAAGCTCATCTTTGTTCCGTGTATTAACACGGTGTTTCCCGGCCCCTGCAGGAGAACCTGTCCCCGCCGGAGAAGGCGTGGCAGGAGTACACGAAGTCGAAGGAGAGCCTGATCCTGCGGCTGTTCTACGGGCAGATCAAGTCCACGGTGCGCTGCACGGTGTGCGGCAAGCAGAGCGTGACGTACGAGTCCTTCTCCAACCTGTCGCTGGAGCTGCCCGCCAACGCCAACCGCTGCACGCTCAGCGTGAGCATTTATTACACTTCTTTATTGATTTTTTCAATACGCACACACACATTGGCACAGTCAGTCTTGGGAATTTTTCAATTGTAGGATCAATCAGTTAAGTTTTCAATCGCAATTAAAAGACATTGTCAAAAATTGCCCCAGAACCAACAAACATTTGACACATGCCATCATTATTTATCTATTTTGTTAAAATAATTGCAACTATCCGTATCTAACGGACAATTTGCAATCTAAAACGAATATTCCAAAGTATTGTAAGTACTTATATCGAAGTCGCCGATATCTTTACTAAATGTCAACACACGTAATATATCCTCATATATATTAATGGCTACTGAATTATAACCTCAAAATCGAATACTTTTTGTGCAATATCGCGATTCCCCCCGCTTGTCTGTTTAATAATAAATGCCTTAAGAGAATTTATATGTTATTTGAAATCATACAAGTATTTTTTCATTGCTGTTGGTTCTGGGGTAAATCATGTATAGACGCAGAACAGTGTCCTATATCCCCTTGAAGTACTCCGGGCGTCAAACGCCTCAGTTCCTCCTGTGACCATCGGTGCTGCTGAACACTCGAAACGTCGGGTACTTAAATACTAAAAATAAGTCGCGAAGAAATTCGAAATATTTTGTTCTCAATAAATTTTTGCCCAACTCTGGGCACAGTAGACCTCTGCCATCCCAGCTTGGGAATATAGGCGTGACGGTGTATATTTTTATGTATAGTGCTTAGTTATTGAGTAAAGCCCGCGTAGCGCTGGGGTACAACCAGCAAATCAAGCAGCTGAAGTATCAACTTTTCAAATCGATAATACACTTCATTTTCACAAACGTTAGTGAACATTGTCTAGTCCTTTAGAAAGATATTTAAATAGTATTTTGATCAATAAAATAATGGGTTTAATGCCAAACAAAAGTGTACAAGTGATATGAAAAACAAAAACATTTTGTTTTAAACCTGAAATAAAAATGGTAATCAGAAAGGTTAGTTGAATAAAAAAATTAAGTTAAAAGACTAGTTAGTCCGCTTCCCTCTCACCTTCGTAGTATCTAACAGTAAGCCTAAAAAATTTAAAAATATGGGTCTATTTCTCTCTACATGCATCTTCAGCAAAAACATTCTACCCTAAAACCACCTCTTTTCTCACAGGATTGTCTAAAACTCTACCTGAACGGCGAAACAATACCCGGATGGAACTGTCCAACTTGCAAAGAGAAACGGGACGCAGTGAAAAAGCTGGACATTTCCCGGCTTCCCCCAGTCCTAGTCATCCACTTCAAGAGGTTCTACGTCGACCCGAAAGAGTACATGTGCAATGCGTACAGGAAGAAACAGACGTACATCGATTTCCCTCTGGAAGACCTGGACATGAGGCAGTTTGATCTGCACTGTCCGACAGATCAGCTGTACAATTTATACGCTGTGTCTAATCACTACGGGTCGATGGAGGGCGGCCATTATACTGCTTATTGCAAGAGCAGCGTTTACAACAAGTGAGTCCAATACAATTATTATGTTTTCTTAATTGTTAGGTACTTTTAGTTCTTGGATTATTCCTAATGATATTTGCATGCCTAAATGCAGAATACGGCGTAGGACCAATGTCCCATCCCACGCATTTTCGCAAAAAAACTGATTTGATTTAAGTAATCCATTAACATTATAAATGCGAAAGTAACTCTTTCTGACTGTTGCCTTTTCATGCATAAACCACTGAACAGATTCTGATCAAATTCGGCAAGAAAAGATTTAATCTAGGGAAGGAAATCTATCTTTTGTCTGAAAAAAAACCTGATGGTGTGAAATACACTCCTGAAAATTACGCGAATGTAGTTGCGAGTACAGCTAGTTAGTTATAGAATAATAGCTAAAAATAGAGTATAGTAACACACACCATCACGCCTATATTCCCTAAGCGGGGGTGGCAGACGTGTACAGAACGGATTTTCATACGGTTTTCACCAATGGACGGAATGATTCAAGAGACAGGTTTATGTTTATAACAAGTTAAGTTTAATAAAAATATTCCCTGTCTTTTTCTTGCCGTCATGACGACAAATTACAACAAATATGTTGTTTTTCCATAAAAACAATATAATTGTCGACAATTCGACACATTCTCTCGTCCTGAGGCTGCGCAAATATAGTAATCCCTAATTCCATAGATGGTACAAGTACGACGACCACGTGGTGACGGAGATCTCGGCGAGCGAGGTGAAGTCGAGCGCCGCCTACATCCTGTTCTACCGCACGCGCGCCACGTGATACGCCTGCGCACGCTACCCGGTCAGTCACACTTTAACTACAAAAGGCCAACTCTCGTAATTAAATAACACTGATGTGGATCTTAAATGAATTGAGGTTTAATTATGAATTTACTCACATTTGTTATTATTGTTACGACTTCAATACACCCCGATATGTCGTAAACCACTTTTCGGGGAATGTTAATTTTAAAATGCATTACACACACTTAGGTCCCTTAGCCATCTGCATAGAAAGATCTAAAATTCGCGCTTAAGTGCTGAAACGTCTAGAAGGTTCCTAGCCTTTAATAATCGCCGGCGCGCGGTCGCGGTGTAATAGTACCTATTTGTTTACATACAAATGGGTATGTAATAATAGTACCGCTTTGGGCGCCGGCTTTTGTTCGATGTACTTCTATCGATGTACTTAGAGGGTTCGCGTCCGTTCTAGAACCTTCGTACGAGTATAAAAGGAACACAGAGCGCGGGGTCGGGCATAGTCTCTTGGAAGCGATAGTGATCAAATCGAAGATCAAACGATCCAAGTGGAATACACCGGCGACTGACGTTGCTGAGATATACGGATACTGCGAATAACTCAACGACTTGGAAGCAGTATTTGAGTACTAACGAGAGTAGTACTAGTGTGTGATTAGTTCGTGTGTGTATTTGCATTCGACGTACTGTTTTTGTGTGTAGAGCGCCTAATAAAGTACTTCGCACGTAATTCGGCATTTAAAAACCCCGCAAACGTAACATAATACTCCTCTGAAGTATGGATCCAATTTCACTATCATCTCAGTCTAATTTCGATATAATGTCAAGTGTTATAATTTAAAATATATTGTTTATCATTCGTTGATCACATGTTAATATCAGTTGCCACAGTCTAAATAAAAATACCTTACTTAAATCTTCAATTTCGCGTTTTGTATATTTGTTGTTCATGTCAGTTCAAAATTTTATCGGAATACCGTTTACATTTTGTTCAACTTTCGGTCCAATCTCGATTTGGTCAACGTCGATATTTTACGAGAATACCATTTGTGAGATTTATGACATTGAGTGATCTCAATCGATCGATCGATCTGATGATCGAGACTGCATTTCGGACACTTTTAATTACGAGAATTGGCCTTATGGACACATTCGTTAACATTAAAACATCTTAGCACTAGTGGTTCGAATAACAATTACGCTCATAGACGCGCGCTCTACACTGCTTTTCGGCAGCTCTCAGAGAGACCGCTGAACACTTCCGAGAAGACCCGTAGAGCCATTGAGTAATGAGCCTACTAGAGCAGATACCCAAAGTATATTTCTGTAGCAAAAGTTACAGTGCAAGCACTCTAGTTTACTTTGTTCCAGTGTTTTACGCAACGTGACATCTTTGGGTGCTAAGTTTTATTCCAAAATTATGCCTTTATGTGCACTTATGATGATACTGATTAAACAACTCTAGAAACAAAAGAATTTAATCCTCTCGGTGTATAATGAAACATTCACAAAATGACACCATGTCGCAAAACAACACTTTAACATTATACCACGTTCACAAAACGTCACACTCTCACAATGACACGTTCGCAAAACGACATGATCGTAAAATATCACTTTCGTAAGATACTCAAAATATCTATTTTATATAAATGAAAAAGAAAATTTGGGTGGATAGAAGAGACAAAAACATAACTAACATACATAGATTCACCTGTAGGATCAATAGAATCTATAGGATATTTAGAGAAAGTAGTCATTTTGAGAATTCTACGAACTTGACATTTTGTGATCGCGTCGTTATGTGAATGTGACATGTTGCTAATGTGTCACTGTGCGATTGTGACATTATGCGATGTAAAAAAATATTGTGACGTTTTGCGAACGTGACATTATGCGCCGAGAGGAATTTATAATCTATGAAAACATCCCCGCTAACTCCGCGGTCATCAAGTTGCTGGCATTTTTTTGTTTTATATGGCTTCTCTATAATAACTCAATGCGATTCAGCGTCCTAATCCTGCCAACAAGCCACGTTCACTGCTAGTCCTAAGATGTTCTACTGTTCACATATTGTATTTATGTGCTTTAACCGTGCTTATTTACACATATCCGGGATTGGCATATACATGCCTAATTGGTTTTCAGTTATTTATTGTTAATTTGAAACTTACATTATTCGAGATTATCAATGCCACTATGATATCCTACGAAATGTATGGGAACAGATTTCTGCGATTTCTGAGTTTTCTAGTATTTAACCTCAGATGGTCCCATAGAGGTGTTTGATCCTTATAAGAAACAGGATCGATTGGCATCAAAAAAAAGTGTTTGTGCAAATTGCCTATTTTCTTGCTGACTGTGAAAATGTTTCCGAGAGTTAAGGAATCTCGCAAGAACGTTTTTATGTAGCTACCACGGTTAGGATAGCTGTCCTTACTGTCCCGTCCAAAAATCGACCTTGTATAGGCCGCTCATAGCGCTCTGCCACTGCGGTGTTCTTAGTAATCACCAAGGTAAAGCAGCGTTCGGCTCGGTCAGTCTGGGATGGGTGACCGTTTATGGCATTTTCATATTCGAGCGTCTCCGTGCTGCGGAAGGCACCTTAAGCCGTTGGTCGTAGTCGTTAAGCCAAGTCATAAGCCGCTTTGATAAGTTCCAACAGGAGGTTACCACAAACCTGCCTCCACCGCACCGCACTGGTTCCGCGTGGTGGAAAGAAGGCCTTTGCCCAGCAGTGGGCCATCTACAAGGTGTAACATAAATAACGCAAGACCTCAGGCACCCCGATTAGATTAAAGCTTTACGAATTCAATACGAGAATCAAACTCCCAATTTTAAGGAGTTTTCTACCATTTTTTAAATCTCTTTGATACCCAAATTAACCATTATTATTAGCCCTGTTAAGAAACTGTCCCACCGTTGGGCACGGGCCTCCTCTCAAACTGAGAGGGTTTAGGCCATAGTCCACCACGCTAACCCAATGCGGGTTGGCGAACTTCACACACCTTCGAGAAACTCTTAGGCATGCAGGTTTCCTCACGATGTTTTCCATCACCGTTAATTGTGATAATTATTTTTTTTAATACGCACATGCTTTCGAAAAGACATAGGTGGCTTTTTTGTTGGACTTTGCAGTCTGCATTAAAATTTAAATTAACCATATAAATCAATTTATTTTTGTCTGTATATTGAGGTGCGTGTAATAGAAATACATTAAAATAACCGTAATGCTTTCAATAATTATTAAATTTTGTTTAATACAGCTAACAGAACGTGTAACAGCTTTTTTTGAAAATTAAAAAAAATAGCTTTCTTTAAAAATAGATCGATTCTGTTTCCGATTTACAACAAACCACTTTCAGATATTGCGTTTATATGTTACATCTTGTATATGCTTAAATTATTATTATATAACATTGACTATATCTTTTTTTACTATATAACTTACTGCCTCGTTGGGCTAGTGGCGAATAAGGCGCATTTGCGATTTTGACGTCCTGGGTTTAAATCCTAGGTCGAAAAAAATTTGTTTTTCAATAGAAAAATTTCTTGTAACAGCCCGGAGTCTGGCATTGTGGCCTGTACAATGACAATAGGCTCGCCCCCTATTACATGGGAACTAATATCGTCGACGAAATGTGAGTGTATATAGTACACCTCTGCCACTTCCCCTTGGGGAATATATGCGTGATGATCTTTATTTATTTATAAAACTTAACTGATTTTGAATACAATATAACTGGCTTCATCTTTGTGTATATATTTTGTCATTTTAGGTGTAACAACGCCGGCATTGGCGACGCGGGAACAGAACTCTGAGTGCTCGTGATACTGACTGTGAGTGCGGTGACTGTACGCATGTGACTTATTATACTATAGTTAACGTTATTTATGGCCGGCTTGCGCAAGCCCGACGAATATTCGACTGTAACACGTATTTATAAACCATTTTGTAACACATCTCAAATAAACTAATGACCACTTTTCCAAATCAAATTTGATACATGAAGCT
Source organism: Phalera bucephala (assembly GCA_905147815.2). NCBI lineage: Eukaryota > Metazoa > Arthropoda > Insecta > Lepidoptera > Notodontidae > Phalera > Phalera bucephala. The sequence goes on from LR990627.1 coordinate 1,837,060, forward strand.
ATGTGTCCAAACCTTTACTGATCTGTCAACTACAATTTTGGTAGACTTTAAAATTGATGTTTACTGTAAATCCTAAGTTCCTAAATATGTTGCCGGAAATGTATGAAATATAGGAATTGTAATTTGTTAATTCCTAGGAAACGGATACAATGTCGAGACTATTTAGGACACGTGTAAAATAATTGATCAATGGTTCGGTGTCTATATAATACATACACTTCCAAGGAAATGTATGTATTAAGAAGAAAATACAATACATTTCCAAGGAAAAGTATGTATTTCCTAGAAATTGTATACAATTTCTAACTAGGGACAGGTGCGCATACCTAAAACAAATTGTAGTACCCATGAGAACTATAAATTATTGCTATGACGACATTCACTTGAAATAAAAAAAAATGGTTTCGCACAAAATGATAATGATACCTCCGCTATTGATTATTCCACTGAAAATTATGAAACTATAATTTTTTCACTTAAGATAGGTACTGTGATAGTACTTAGTGTCAAAAGAACTTAATCTTTAATTCAATGGTGTTAAGGCATAAACGTAGTTAATTATAAAAACGGGTCACACACACTAAGAGCTGTCAAAGTACCCACCTTACATGAAAAATACTATAGTATTTTTTTTCGTTATTTCCATTAAGTATCCCCATGGTCAAATCTGTTAGTATAAATTAGTATTATCACCTATTTCAGGTTTTGATCACCTGTCCCTTGCACCCTGAGCCCTTATTCGCTATGACCATATAAATATATAACGCCGCGCGTTACGATTACTTCGTGAAATGATCGCTTAATAGTAGTCCGGTGACATACATTACCTGTTCATTTCATCACGTTACCTTAACGCGCAACGTTTGGTCATAGCCATAGAAATCGAATAATACATTAGAAGTGAAATAGCTCAACTGCCTCGTTGGTTCAGTGGCGAATAGTATGCTTTGCGATCACGATGTCCTGAGTTCAAATCCTAGATCGGACAAATGTAGGTTTTCTAACCGAAAGTTCCTAGTATCCTAGTCGTAAGATTGTGCCCGGTATATGGCAATAGGCTCGTCCCCTATTACATGGGATTTAACATCGATTGCGAAACGTGGGTGTACACAGTACACCTCTGCCACCCTCGCTTGGTAGAAATAGGCGCGACGGTGTGTGTGTGAAGTAAATTAGCGCACGATTTTTTTCTCTACGACTGACGCCGATTTGCCATATTTTGGCAGTGTGAGAATTAGACAACACTCACATATGCTTTAAAAAATATTTGCAGATGAATTGTGTCACTATCACTACATATTATAAAACAAGGTCCCCCGCCGCGTCTGTCTGTCTGTCTGAACGCGATAAACTCAATAACTACCGAACGGATTTTCATACGGTTTTTACCTATAGACGGAGTGATTCAAAAGGAAGGTTTATGAGTATAATTCACCCTTGCGGAGCCGGGGCGGGTCCCTAGTTACCTTATAAGTACAGTTACCAACTGGCTAAAGTCGGTAACCTGTATCATATACATTGGTCCACGCAGTCCTGTTTCCGCCTGTTTGTGTGGCGACAAGTTACCGCGGCTATACCCCTTCTAGTGCCTTATTGTCACGATTTCTATGGTCATAGCTAACAAGGGCTCTGAAGTAATCAATCGTCATCCGCAAATCGTGTATTAAACACGAGCTAATATAAACAGGAGATGCACACTGGTACTGTCAGGGACGTACTTACGTTGCTGTAATCGAATTAAACTAGCGACTTCGCTCAACATTCTGATTTTTGAATCCGTAATCTAAGAACTCAATATCCGTAATACTCTTTATTGTTCAAATTTCGATGAACATTGTCAAAACCAAATTATTAGGAACGCATACAAAACAAAAGTGTACCAGCGATTTGAAAAAACTCAGAATGTTAAGCAACTTATGTCGCTGACCGTAAAACAGTATGGTATTAATCTCAAAACTTAAAACATTATATAAATTAATAGCAGACGTATTTAGAGACCTAAGTTTTGTTTTATGTTAAAAAAAGAGAATGTTAAGAACTTAATTAGGGTACGATGGGTCTGACATATTTTCTAACGGCCGTCTTCAATATTTTACCTCTGAATAGGGTATGCTCCGTTGGTTCGGGCATATAAAAAGAATGCCAGAAGAAAGAATGACAAAACAGATATACAATGCAAAAGTGGAAGGATGTAGGTGCCGGGGAAGACCTAGACTATCTTACCATGACCAAATAGACCGTGTCTTAGCTGAAGGGCAAGTCAAGAGTCTCCGTAACCGGCGAGTGTGTATGAGACGAACTATGAGAGTGGAGGAGGCCAGAGAGGTATGTAAGGAAAGAACCTGTTGGAACTCTGTACTCTCTGCCTACCCCGCGAGGGAGCTGGCGTGATGATATAGATAGATAGATAGATAGAGAATAGATTTGCTTACTGTCAGTAGAATTTTGACAGATTTTCCATACAAAATATGTCAAAATTCTATCCGTAGTGGGCATATCTATCCTTGAGTTAAATATTGACACCGGTCGTAAAAGATTCAAAGACCCTTAAAACAACAGATTAAAGAAAAAGAGGAGAGGGCATTATGAGATTTTCTTATACATCAAGCGTGTCACAGCGCGGGATGGCGCGGGACGAAGACGACGCTGCACACCGCCCTTTTTTATTTACCATCTAGCTGAGACAGACACGGCTCTGTTGAAAGACACATTGCACCGTTGATTAAGCCGACTCCTCTTTATATTTGCTTCGTGGTATTAAAAATAGATGGCGCTGACTCGTACCCGGCAAACTTTCGTAACAGCCATTGAAACGAGGAAATTGATTATAAAAAATTGAAAACAAATTGAATATTCAGTCATACGCTTCTAGGATAAGTAAGCGTCTATATTTAAAGCCACATTTAACGTAGCTTACTATTTATACATAATATAATTTAGCTTATTTCTAACAGTAAAATCGGTACAATTCGATCTATCGACTATTTAGATGTCTATAAGAAATTAATTTACTTATGAATTAACGCCTGGCTTTTAATTCGAGATACGAATACTCTTGTTTTTGTCATAAAAATGAAGAAACACATACTATGAAAAAGACGCATCTATATTCCTGTACCGTATAATTATTTTATGAAAATTATAATGATACATTTTTATGTCACTGTCAAATTAAATTATTACAACAGTGTGCCTGAAAAGACATTATTACTCAAATATGTAACCCAAAAAATAAACACCGTCATATTCCCCAAGCGGGGCTGCAGAGTACTATGTACATCCGCATTTCGGCCCAATGTAATAACGGGGCGAACTTACTTGTACCGCGCACAGTTCCAGGTTCGGTGTTTATTTTTTTGTAATAAGTGTGTTTTATCGCACATGTAACAATGTATAAAATGTACAAACAACTTCTTCATGTTAAAATAACGTAGGTTTATTTCGTTAATTTATTTTATAACGTCCATACAAGAATCTTGTGGCCCGCGCCCAAATTACGAACTAACGCTGTCATCAAGAGAAATGTCACTTCTTGACAGCTCGCAGTGTTCCCGTTTGTTGTGAAACTTACCCTAAGTTCTATTTTTAATTAGTAACTGTAGTAACCGTTGAAATATTTCCCTGGAAGTAGGACACTATTACGATGTGATAACCCTAATTTCACACCGACACCCCCCAGTCAATCATCCACGGCAGGATCAAACACAGACCTCGCCGGCGAGGTTGAAGAATCCCTTGCCCGCCGGCCGTTGCAGAGCACTGCGGCGAGACACCTAGTATACACCGTCTTCCATAGCGACTGCCCAAGCCGAGCCCGTTCCTCCTTGAGGCGCCCTTGAGCTAGTTGCCCCCTTGCTCTTCTGGCTCGAGCGTAGTGGTTGCACGCTCGCCCTCTTGTCCGGTGAAGCTGTAAAGGCCCCGCGGCCAACAGCGTAGATCATTCACACATACACACCAATTGTTCAACAAACTTAATCAAGCTGTACCATTTGGAGAGTAATCGAAATTTAATTATAGAAAAATCTAAGTTTCATAGCGAACTGTCATGTAGCGACATTTCACTTGTTGACAGCGTTAGTTCCGATTTTGGCCACGCGCCTAAAGATTCTTGTCGCACTATAAATAGTTTTATGATGCAATCAACGAGGTGTTATACATTTTTTGGCGGTACTATACACCTGGGACAATTGAGTTTGCTATCAATTTCTTTTGCAAACGATAAATGATAACCTCAAAATTACCTGTTAAAAACTTTAATTTGCTACTAAATTTAAATCATAATATTTGTAAAAATTTGATTAATACACGTATATACAAGTATGAAATCAACCAAGGGAGTGTGAAGCCATAAATATCTTTTTATTTTAAATTGGGATTAGCTCACCGCTAACCCGTACGCTAGGATCCGTAATGGCTTCCATAGATAACACCGAAGTTTTAACCTCGGGGTGTCCCGGGAAATGCTTTAATTGCCTTGGAACCCGCAACAAACTTACACACAAGAAAACAGAAGTATGGAAAAATATCTGCTAATCCGCCATTTAAGGGGTCGTCACGCGTTAAGGGGGAGGGAGGAGGGTCAAACAAGTGAAACATCGTGCGATGGAAGTACTGTGTTATTGTATTTCTAAAGGATAATGCCACCAGGCGGTACCAATTGCGTCACAACGAAATTATTCCATATTATTACGCATATTTTCATAATTAACAACGATTTTATAGCCTCATTTAAGTTTGATATAAAATCGTAAACGTTGTAATACCAATAGCACAGACATATACCAGTAGCTTCATCCATACTGCGATAGATGGCGTTAATGTGAATTAGATCACGATATGGTTTCGTTTGTTGATATGTAACAGTGATAGCCTAGTGGTTAGATCGTTGGACTGCAAAGTCAGAGGTCTCGGGCTCAAACCCAGGCACGCTTTTCGAAAACATGTACGTGTTAAAAATAACTTTCACTTTAACGGTAAAGAAAAACATCGCGAGAAAACCTGCATGCTTAAAGAGTGTCTCGAAGGTGTGTGAAGTTCGCCAACCCGCACTGGGCCAGCGTGGTGGACTATGGCCTAAACCCTCTCAGTTAGAGAGGAGGCCCGTGCCCAACGGGAGGACATTTTCTTAACAGGATTAATATTACTATAGTTTCGTTTGCGCGGTAAATTGAAAACTCCTCAATACGTACATAATCTGCTTATTATTACACATCGGACATAGTAATAGCCTTGCAGCAAAATTTTTTTTTTAAACGTAGCCCCACATTAGGATTTATTCCTGTGTCGTGGGTGCGTTTACAAACATGAAAATTCACATACACAAATACCCAGACCGGAACAAATAATTGTGGATCACACAAAGATTTCCCTCGTGCGGGAATCGAACCCGCGACTATTAGACACAGTGGGAAGCTTCGCTTATGTGAAGGATCTGCGTGTTTTTAAACCTAACCTCGCAATATTTGATCGATGATAACTACGAATCGCGGAAGTAGATCTCAAAAATACTTAGTTATATAGAAAGTACATAAAATGTCCTTAACAATACAAGACATTTGGTTGTGACGCAATGACTTAAGGTTTGGTACGGAGAGCCATACATTAGACGGTTTTGTCCTAAAGTTGCAAAATACCCCACACCAGTTGAGGTGGGTTACACAAATCCACAAAATATGGTCGACTTAATGGCCCCTTAATATTTTTGACAGGAAACAACTTAATTAGCCAATCGGATTTATCTAGCAAGTACTTGGTTTTGGATTTGATTATATTAATTACCGGATCCCAAGTCGATGAAAGGACCCAGCCATCTTCTCTATTGAAATTAGGATGTTTTTTAATTTCAATAGCCTCGCAAACCATCCTTGGTAGGAATCGATGTTCTTTCACGAGGATTTGTGGTCTATCAAATATGATGTTCTGGCGGGTACGGTCAGGGACATGTTCACAGACTGCAGACTTCTTTGAGCGACGGTGTTTTAGGTCAGCTATGTGATCTTCAACCCGAGTTGTTTTTGGTGTTTTATTTTTATATATTCTGCTTTATTTAAATCAAATCATTTGCAAAAATGGGTACAAGTACAGGTTGTTACATTTTATTATTACATGACGCTATATTCTGCCTTTAGAATGCAAAATATAAAATTTGAAGTATAATTTAAGGAATTGAGTTATATTCATCATTCAGTAAAAAATAGAAAATTATAATTTTTGTTCGTATTTACATACAGGTAACATAATAATGATAGATTATCCAACAAACATTTACAATACATTTGAACAACTTGTTTTGAAAATATTCCTCAAGCAGGGATGGGAGAGGTGTACATTCACTTTTCGCCGACGATGATAGATCCCAATATAATAAATGGCGAGCTTTTATTATACCGGGCGCAGTGTCACCGGGGCAGAAAAATCCTAATTCAATCAGAATAGTTATACTGTCCTACCTTAGGATTCGAATCCAAGACCTCGGGATCGCTATGCACATTTTTTGCCTCGACGAGGCAGTCCCAAGGCAATTGAAAATAACGATTTTTTTAAAGTTTCGACAGCACGGCAACGGGGCTCGTATCTGCTATGACCGAACGCGGTGCCTTACGATAACTTCGAGAAACAATCTTATAATGGTTTCTGACTGCTACTGGAGTTAGCGATGCGCCAATGCGAATGATTACATTCGAATCATTCGACTTTATAAATCATTCGAATGACTCACGAAAATTATTTAATAACTGCCTCCCATTTGACTTTGACTGGCTGGACTGAATGAACGAATAATGCATTTATCTATCGGTCGCACCACAGAGTAAGTTTGCGGCCCGAATGACGCTAATATTTATATCGATATTAGCATCATTCGGACCGCAGCCTACCCCCACGTTGGCACGGGCGCTTATTGAACCCAATATGCAGGTGCAGAAGTACTGTAAACGCCTTTAAAAAACATTAGTTAGCCTTTGTTTCATTCCAGCACTTAACTAACGCGCGCAGATTATATTTAAATAGTAAACTAGAAACTTTTATAAAACGCATTTTAAACACATACTTGCAAAAGTAAAAACTAAATAATACCTATTTAGTTTTTACTACTGTCAATATTAACAAATTATAAATACTGGTGGTTCCTAAACTAGGCGGTTGCCTGTATCTTGGGAGCCAGAGTTACACGTCTTAATATAAATGATAAAAAAATATAATATTACTAATGTTTAAGTCTTTTGCCCCTCTCTGGTTTTAGATGATTCGAATAGTCGGATTATTCGCAGTCGCGCATCGAATATTTTACGAAGTTATATTAACGCTCTGCGTTGCGTGTGTAATTGTTCATAGCTAGTAAGTACCCAGATATAAAATGAAGTGGTTAAAAGATTAAATTTGATTCGACGTATTTATGGGTTTATACTTCACTGGTAAGGGAGTAAGTAGAGCGAATGAAATTCATGTATGAATATTATTGTATAATGTTTATGAATGAAAGACTGAAAAATGATTGCTTAGTTTAATATAAATGTTATTTCTTGCACGCGCTGATCATTCGACGTGATTTTTAAGCCTTTAAAAAATGCATATTTCTTACCTAATATACAAGGGTATAAAATATTACAAATTGAATTGTGACTTAACCAATTGAGTTTGCGTACAAATAAAAGTCTTGTCATGCTAATTTAAACCTTGTCTGTAACGTTGTTAGATTCGAAATTGCAAGATTATGGCTACTAATACATTTTTAATTCCTTTAGACAACGGCCTTATATTTAGGTTATACTGTCCTAGATATTACTAGATCAGGGATTATCGGACTCTCTAGCAGTATTATTGTAATCTTATATAATTTCTGTGAGAAAGAGGCATGTATAAATTGCATACATGTATTCGGGTTGTCAACTGTTTTTCGGATTTAAGAGTCAAACAAATGATAATGAAGTCTATACAATACGTGATTCTTCTTTTAAAACAGGACGAAAAAATATTTTAGTTCAGGTTGATTTTATATTTAAACCAATATTTTTAATATAATGGTCGATTTATATATTAACCAAAGGATAGATCTGCTTACAGTCAGAAGTACTTTTTGGTGTTTCCGTATATGTATATATTATGTTAAAATTCGATAATAGGCTTCTATCTATCTTTGAGTTAATTACTGACACCGGCCATAAAAAGACACATCATTTGGTCATTTCATATATTTACCAAAATATGGCCGGTCCCAGCAAGAAGATACGCAAAAAATACGGGATGGTTGGTAAAGCTAATATGTGTAAACATCTCTAACAGTAAATTAAGATTATAATAATACTGACGAAGATTTAATTGTAAGGCCTCGGGCCCTATTTTTACATAATATGTATCGAATTGCAGTGCCTAAATAATTTATTTTAGTCTGTGATGACATTCATAATTTTAACACAGTTTGGTTCCGATGGCATATATTATTTTTTGTTTGTTGAAAACTGTTGTATAAAACATTTGTATATAGCATACATAAATGGTTTATTGTATGTAAAAGTAAATGTAAGACAAACTTTATTAAATTCTTTGTTAATATACATATTTATTTTATTTGTAATCAATAGCTGGGTCCAGACTGATCGAACATAGATGAAGATTCATTCCAGGGATTCTGGCTAACGAACCCTATCTAGAGGAAATAAATGACTAAGGCAGTCGAAGCAATGGAAGAAAAAACTCGTGAAGTGCCATGCAGCTACCGCACGGCAGACACTTATGATGCGCATACGGGTATATCGGGTCTTAGCGGCGCAGTCACTAACTACCCGCTTACAAGCTTCTTATCTTCACGTAAACACAACAAAACATTAATTATACCTGGGTCCTTGGGACGACACCGGTGCGTTCCATACGGAAATCCCGGAGCCCCTCCAAAGCGCTGATGTCGGCCACCCTGGGGTTTTTAGTCGGTAGGAATCCGACACGCCCCACGCCGAAGTACTATACAGGATTTTGCAGGAAAAAAGGGTCCTTGGGACATAAGTAATATGCGGACTGTATTTCTGCTGGTTTATTCATCGTCAAATATACAACAGTAACATAAAATTTCAAATGAAAATTGAAGTTATTGTTTGTCAGCGCAAAGGTGTAAAGGAGTCATGTCTTGTGGTGAGGCGATCCTCTCCTCTCTTGACGTTGTAGTGGAGCTGCTCCTGTGGGTGTGCGGCTGTGTGGGGGGGGGGGGAGGTGGTCGTAGCAATGCCTATTGCTTCATATGAAACGATAAAACTTATTGTAAAACTAAAACTATGGGTAACGAAGGTAGGTAGGTACCTTCGTTACACATATTATTGTTTGTAAACGAATCAACTATCATGCATTTATGAGACATTTACTGCTTGGCCGTTGCCATCTGTTGAAGTTTAATCTATCCATCTTCAGACGACCAGGTAAGTCCACTGCAGTATAGGCACCTCACGACAAACATAACCACGACGGCTGGCGAAGTTTTACTTTTCAATTAGCAAATTAATTTTTTGAAGTGAAATCTTCTGCGTGAAGAAAGAGTAAACAGGAGCGTTGGGCATTTTTGAGATGGGAAAAACAATTGAACTCGCGACACTGTTACCATTACCGACACCTCTGTATATAAGTATGTATTTATTAACGTACATACACAATATATTGTGTATGTACGTTAATAAATACACAAGCACGTTGTTCAAGTTTTCACTTCAGTCGGCACTCCCGGAGTGCCACTTGTTTTTAATTAGTAGTCTCAGTTATAGCAGTCTGATATTTCCCACATAACATCTAGAAAATTCAGTCCTCAAACACTTTATCTGAACTGGACTGGCCCCCACTCTGCTTGCCGTACATGAACATGTTCATATCTATCACACAGTTGTCCATGTCGTCGTCCTCTTCTTCCATGTCATATGGTCCGGTGTCAGCATTGTCTGGAAGAAATTATTATTATATAAAGCAAATTACGTATCGGGAATTATGCAAAACTGCGTAACTAACAACACAATACTTTTTGAATTAGGTATGGCTGACTTTACAAGAGAACCAAAGAACTAAATATTTTCTCTTCTATTTAACATAAACCTAAACCATAAACCAAACAAACAAATAAATCATTCATTCACTTATCTAATAAGTTTCTGAACACTTAGATATATAAAAATGTGCATTGTTAACCTTTTTAATATCTAAAGGTACAAGCCTTAGATGGGTTAAAGAAAAAGTATTTAGTTTTCTGGCTCCCCTGTAAAGTTTTGCCATACTTAATTTACGCCATATCGTCTGTTTTTAGTAACGTATTTACTATTTCTATCTATATCATCACGTCAGATCCCTTGTGGGGTAGGCAGAGACTACAAAGTTGCAACAGGTTCTTTCCTTATAGACCTCTGGCTCTCTCCACTCTCATAGTACTACCTAATATATCTTTTACTCCAATCTTATTTTTCTTTTGTGGACACATTATTAAGAATTTTCTTTGTCGATTACAAATTATTTATTTTTAAATTTTAAGAGTATTGTATCTGACTTTGAATTGTTACAGAAAATAAATTGTACTTAAATTGATTTGTTGCTTTAACGTAAACGCTGATTTTAAACGGTATCTGATTTGACTCGAATATAATTTTTAACTTAAAATGACCGGCCTTATGGTCATTTTAAGTTAGTTCGATTCGAGTGCTCTAACTAAGCAGACGTAGGAATCCAGTGACCAGTTTTTGCTAAAAACTGTATCATGTACCCACACGGAATTGATGATCGAGATTAAACGTATGATGACCATTAAAGGTGTTTTATTTATTTCGTTACAATTCAGAATAGGGGCACACCAACAAGGTATGTATGTATGTCTAAAACTAAATGAATACATGAGAATCTATTCGCATTTTATGATGATAATATTTTGAGTCACAATGTTTTAGTATTCACCTGACTATAGAACTACCCTTTGTTACAAACCCGCTTATTTACTTATTTGCTGTTTATAATGGAGATTATCCACTTAACTTCACGGTTTTTTATATACACTTTTTGGGTATATGTATACACAGCAATCTCTTTTTTTTTTTTTTTTTTTTTCTTTTTTTTTTTTTTTATACGTAGCCCCACACTAGGATTTATTCCTGTGTCGTGGGTGCGTTTACAAACATGAAAATTCACAAACAAATACCCAGACCAGAACAAATAATTGTGGATCACACAAAGATTTGTCCCGTGCGGGAATCGAACCCGCGACTATTAGACACAGTGGGCGGAGCAGCTCAAGCTCTTAACAACGGCGCTAAAGCAATACGATGTTAGTGTAACTCTTTGATAAATTAATTCGTGGATGATGAGTGTATTAATGAGTGCTGGAGCTACTATCATTACGCTCTCGTACGCTCTTAGTAGCAAGTGCAGATTGAGATCAAGAAAGACAAATATAGTATGAAATCATTTAGGAAGTAATTGGTGGTGTGGCAGTGATTGATTTACTCTACTATCATAATGAAAAGTGTTTTATTAAGTTTCTCATTGAACGAGTAACGACGACTACTCATTGGTGACATAGGTTATATTTTGGCGTGTAACTATTGCTGGCAACTATACCTAATGCATGATCTATGATTCTAAGATTATCTATACAAGGTGTATGATAAATAACGCAAGACCTCGATAATATATTTTTTTCACAAATTCCATACGAAAACAAATTTTCGTAATTTAAAAGTTTTAACCCCTTTTTACGCGCTTTTATACCCCGATTTACAATGAAATTTGTACGTGTATGTGTGCGTATTGAAAAATGCGTTTTAGACGCGCAATTAAATCACCGTATTGCTTTGAATCAAGAATAAATTCAGTTTATTATAAGCGCACTAAAACAGTAACAGCATAATTTGCAAAAATAAATACGTTAGAAATTGTTAAAATCAAACAGTTATCGATTTATAACAAACTACTTTCAGGTTAATTACGTTATACCTTGTATATAATCACGATAGTTTACTTGCGTATAAACATTTTAATACATTCATGGCGTATATATATACACAAAACTTTATGATATATATAAAGTAATTTCGATAAAAAAAAAATACAATTGGTACAATAAGAATATTGATTAATATTGATGAGCCATATTAGTGTCAGTAAAGACAGTTACAATAGTAATAGGAAAATATCAAATAAGAAATAGTGGCCAAAGTTATATTTATTTCATCTTGACATAATTATCTTTATGGTGCTATGTGGTTGGTAACGATGTGCTGGAGCAAGTGAATGAGTTTGTATATCTTGGACGCGCCTTCAGTAAGGATGGGAAATACACCGCTGACATAGAGAGAAGAGCGAGTGCAGCGAACAGAGTAAATGGTGCGATGGGAATGCTACTTGGGAGCCGGCACTTAAGCCAAAAGACGCAGCTGGCTATACATAACGGAGTGCTTGTCCCAACGCTGTTATATGGTAACGAGAGCTGGGTATGTAAGAAGGAGAATGAAAATAGGATAAATGCGTCGGAAATGCGAGCTCTGCGGAAGATGTGCGGATTGAAACTGACCGACCGTATTCGCAACAGCGTAGTTCGAAAGCGAGTAGGTATGAAAGATATTATCGGTGTACAGATAAGCAAGGGTATGCTCCGTTGGTTCGGGCATATAGAATGAATGTCAGAAGAAAGAATGACAAAACAGATATACAATGCGAAAGTCGAAGGATGTAGGGTACCGGGGAAGACTTAGACTATCTTACCATGACCAAATAGACCGAGTCTTATCTAAAGGACAAGTCATGTCCTCGTAACCGGCGAGCGTTTATGAACTATGAGAGTGGAGGAAGCCAGAGAGGTATGTTAGGAGATAAGGTGTTGGAAATCTGTACTCTCTGCCTACCCCGCAAGGGATCTGGCGTGATGATATAGAGAGATAGATAGATAATTATCTTTCAAATGGTTTCATATTATGGGCTTATAGTTATCATGTCTTGATGAAATCACGAGTTTTACCTGGTCATGGAAAAGAGGCCCTTTGCGAGAAGTTAGAATTATATGAGTCGCCTGCGGAGATTAACTATGGAACGGATGAAAAAAGAACATACAGGGATGTAAACACGAAGCCAGGTTTTTAGGGATAGAAGCTTGTTCATACCAGCCATAGTCATTGATATCTAAATTATCCGTGACCGTTCCCTTGGTATTGCGGTCGGCTTGTAATAGTAATGATTATTATTATTATATATCTAAATTTCCCTATGGGGCCTAGGAGGCGAAGGCATCTTCTCCCTACTTTCACTTACTCTAGCGTAGTGTAAAATGACACTAGTTCAGGATTGGTTTTTATAATGAACTTGTCTTTAAAATATAAACGTTATAATACTGAAATGAATAAAGTAAGCTTTGCGACTGAATTGAAACCTAAAGGCCCCGTGTTGATAAAATATACTTTGCGCCTGCTCCCCTGCACATTAAACAAGTACAAACATTTAAATTAAAAAAAAAGTTTGATATCGAGCTTTTGTAGCGAAAACACAATGAAAAATATCTTGCTTTGTTAGGTTCCATTAGCCATCTTTGGGCTGTTTATCAGACCTTGAACACGTTCTAAGTAAGTTCATAGTACTTGTAAAGACAAATCTAACAAGCCCAAATACGACGTGCTTATGTTGAATAATTGGGTAGTTCGGTTGGCTACCTTCGGGCTCCATCATCAGAGTCATGATACCATCCGGGTGTACTCGACAAAAGGGATCTAACGAGCCCCAAGTGCGATGGAGTTATGTTGAGTACTCGGATCGTTCATTTGGTCACCTTTCGGCTTCACCATCGGACCCTGGACACCATCTGCTTGTGTAGTGCTAATCAATACTAACCTAACAGGCCTAAACATAGGAAGGTTGTGTGACCGCCGTCAGATTCCGTCTTCGGACCGGCTCCCTATTGTCTTTGTCCCCCAACTTATGTAGGTATGCCAAATTTCGGCTCAGTTTGATGCTGCAGGTGCTTGGGGGATGGATCACAAAATTTGGTCCGGGAGGGGACGGACGGACATACACACAAACAGTGGGGGTTGATTGAAGGCTTATGTAAACAAAATAGGACTGATTAGAAATAGAGTGGGTATACCAGTACCTAATAAACGATATGGAAAAATTAATGAAATTTAGCTTTACAAAATATATAGTTTCGTTTTGCTGTTAACGTCCAGATTCGGATGGTTCTTTGTAAATTCATTATAAAGACTACATTCTCGACGTACATGCATAAATTCTTAATGCTAGACCTCAAGACTTTCGTTTTGTAGTCCATGATAAGAGTAACTACGATCAAGGCACTTCACCATGGTTAAATGTGAGGAGGCCTAGGAATGGTTGCTGCGATATTATGCTAAAGGGGGAGCATAGATGTTTTTTGCTGGACGTTGAGGAGATTGCTATTTGTCGGATAATTGAGTGGATATGTTTTCCGAGGGATGCTGGGTAACTAGCTGGTTATCTGATTGAGTCGATGTTTTACGCTGGATACTGGATGGCTCACTTGTTGTCGGATTGAGTGGATATGTTTTCCGCTGGACACAGGATGCCTCACTTGTCAGATTATTCAGTAGATATGTTTCCCACTAAATACTTACAGGTTTACTACACGTCGAATGTTTGCTATTATTTGTAGTGAGGTATTGCAATGACTTCACAGGGTTGTGCTAGTACTCCACCTGGTGCGGTCTGCGACGATGAGTATTATTGGGCGGCATGCTGCCGTCTTTACATCTCCGAGACTACGTCATTGCAGGTTTATAAAGGTTAAACGTAAGTAAATGGCTTGCAGCCAAAATTGTAACTTCGATGAGTAGTGGAACAGTTGTGACTGTTCTCAGGAAAATATTCGCCTCACAGGGTTTACCGGACGCTGTGGTGTCGGATAATTAGAGGAGTTTTTCTTCAGATAAATTTAACTTATTTCTAAGGCCAATTGGGATTAAACATTTATATACTCCACCCTACCACCCTGTTTCAAACTGGCAAGTCGAAAGGGGGGTCACACTAAATAAACAAAATAAGCTAAAGAAGATAGCAAGTACTAATTTGCCTTGGTCTGAGAAATATCAGACATTATATTATCTTCGTACAGTACCTAATAATTGCACTAATAAGACCCCAGCTGAGATGTTGAATGGCCGAAAATATAGTACTGCTATGTCGGTATTGCACCCGGACTATACGCCTAGTTGCACTGATGAACAACTAGAGGCGGCGACTCAACGGCCACCGGATCGGAAACTCACAGTCAATCAACCGGTTTTGAAATGGTTGATCCTGGTGAGAAATGGCAAAAATATGTTTTGGAAATGATTAAAGGTCCTAGTGTTTATAGGGTGATCATGGAAGATTGGCACTTGCATCGCAGATACATAGACCAAATGTTAGCTAGGTCTACACCTCAACCAAAACTGATCAGATAACCAAGGCTATCATGGGATCGGTCAGATGATGAAACGGGGATATCAGAACATCCCTTGTAACCGGTTATACCCCACCCGGAATTATGGCCTGAAATAATAGGCATACCTGAATGTTAACTTTAGATCTGAATAAATTATATAATTTTGTAATTGTAACTAATTGTAATGAGGGAAATATATGTTATGTATGAATGTACTATACAGACAACAGAATCAATGTTAACTTAGACAAATGCATCCAAATTACCTTTTCTCGTAAACAAAAACCGATTAAGTTTAATTATAAAATTAATAATCAACAACTTCAAATAGTAACTGAAATCCGCGACCTTGGAATTAATCTAGACGAAAAAATGGCACTAAACAGACATATAGACATTACAGCAGACAAGGCTTATAAAAATCTTGGCTTTGTCTTACGTTCTTGCAAACCTTTCAAGGATATCGCATGCTTAAAAATGGTTTATTATGCCTATGTGCGTAGCGTTTTAGAATTTGGAAGCGTCGTATGGAGTCCCTAATATAACTTTACAATCGACAAAATCGAAAGTATACAGAAAATGTTCATTAAACATCTAAATTTCAGAAATAAACTGAAATTCTCAAACTACGAAGAGGCTTGTAAGCATTATGGAATTGACACACTGAAAAACAGAAGATCTATGCTTGATCTAGCCTTTCTACATGGCATAGTAAATGCAAATCTTGATTGCCCTAACTTAACTTCTCTAGTCTCACTAATTATACCCCAACGTAGACCTAGACATCCCATACACAATGTTTTTCGCGCTCCATCAACTAGAACCAAATACTGCAGTAATGAATTTATATCGCGGGCGATCAACATATTTAATAAGCAATTTAGCGATATTGATATATTTTCTACTACTAAACCCCATTTCAAATCCCTTATTTTACAGAGGTTATCAGAATGAGTATATTATTCACTATACACACACACTCGTACGCATGCACACGCACACAAGTGCACTTACACACATGGACGCACACACACAAACACGCACACAGATTGACAGTATTAATTTTAGTTATCCTTTTTACTATACACGTAAGTCCCGGTTCGTTAATTTATTTAAGTTGCTATGATATCCTGTTATTGGCTTCTTTATATTGTATAAGTTATACTCTAAGCTTTCTATTGTTAAAGGCTGTTGGATATCTCAATAAAATAAAATAAATAAACATACCCACATTACTTTGATAATTATTATATTTGTAAATGTATTGTGGGTATGATCAAAAAATAAATCAGTTTTTCTTTGAACCTCAATAATGTCGTATATTTTAATAACCAATATATTAAAGGTGTTTTATTTGTGTCGTTACATATTAATGTAACCAAAAAGGCACAAGATCGTCTCTTCTTAATATTGATATGAAACTTACTAAACACAGAATTAGTGACAGCCAAATTCAGTTCTTCAATGTTGCACAGTTCCTCTTCAACACCTACTCCTGCCACCTCAAACTCAATGTGGGAACTGGTCCCTGGGTTCTGCATCAGGTCTAAGGCTGAAGACTGGGAGACCCTTGGTGAAAATACCACCATGTCTGGTCTTGTCATCTGGTCTGTGTTGCATTTGAGCTGGGCTTTCATATTCTCCAAATGTAATTTCTCTATCTGAAATTAAAATATAAACAAATATCAACAATGAAACACCTATATTCCCTAAGCAGGGATGGCAGAAGTGTAATTTGTATACCCATATACCTATAGACACAAATAATAAGGCCTATTGCCTGTATACTGGGCACAATTCTTCAAATTAACTATAGAAGAATTACACTTTAGTCTGACCTAGGATTCAAACTCTTGACCTCATGGTTGCCAGCTACACAATTCGCTACTACACCAACAAAACAGTGTCTGTAATATAAATATACTGTTTTATAACACACCACCAGGTTCTTTCCTTACGGATTTCTCTGGCTTTGTACACTTTCACTTATAGTACTTTTACACTGTACTCTCTGCCTACCCAGCAAGGGATCTTGCATGGTGATCTAGATATAATATACAAGAACTTGGAGTAGATTAGCTTGTGCCAATGCACAAGAGTGTAATGAAAGGGAGGAGGCTATGCCCTGCAGTAGGTTGAGGGATGCAAATTATGAGGATTTTACTGATGAATATAGATATATTTTAAGGTTGATTTATTCCCTTGGGGTTCTGTCATGTTACTTGTAAGTGGAATAGTGCCCTACCATCTTCCTGTGGTTTCCATAAAAGGAGATAAATCATTCAATATTGCAGTAGCCTGTCACAGCAATTTCCAAACTGTGTGTGTACATAAGTCGCTGAACATTACTCTAAAACTCTAAACTCTATAACCTTTTTTCCTGCTCAATAAGTTACCTTGCTAATTATAATTAAATTAAATCCATTTAATACTCATTAATAATAATAAATTTTCTATTCGTAAATATAAAATTATAAATATGTAATCATCTCTATCTATCTATATCATCACGCCAGCTCCCTCGCGAGGGAGCTGGCGTAAGCAGAGAGTACAGAGTTCCAGCAGGTCCTTTCCTTACATACCTCTCTGGCTTCCTCCACTCTCATAGTTCGTCTTATACACACTCGCCGGTTACGGAGACTCTTGACTTGATTTGCTTGATTAATGATGTAATTATCATTAATCTAAAATGTTCCTTCTCACCTGTACCAATATACTTACCTGCATACTATTCTTGTAAATACTGTGTACGTCTGTTATTGATATGCATATAAGACTATATTGTTACCATATATATGACAAAAGTGTTGTAATATGTATATTGTCGACATACCAAATTTCAAGAAAAAAAAAACATTCTCAGCTTTTCAAACAGCTTGTACACCTTTGTTTTGCATCCAATACATATTTTTTGTTAATCTACATATATTTGAGTATGATGCTAATATTAGGGCCTAACAATGTTCACCAGTTTTTATAATAAATAGTATTAACCATCCATAATACTAATAATAATGATCACACTTGCATCGCTGACTGTATGTGTAATCTTGGTGTAGTACTATTTCTTGGAATATTATTATGATATATTTGTAGCTGGTACTTTGTGGCACAAAATAGCAATAGACTGATAGCTATTGTAGTCTAAAAGGAAGACCTTTCCTCAGGACTGGGGCAGTCAAACAGGCTAAAAAAAACTTATAACCACCAAATGCTGGGCAAGTGTATTCTATATCACTCAGTTTATTTATTTGTGAAAAGATACACCATCGACTCGTCACACACAATAGTTAACAAAGTAAGATACAGTCTGAGACAAGTTGACAAGCCTTTACAGGCATATACAGTCAGTTTGTGTAATACAAATCAAGAAAATAATAGAACATAGTGAAAGAAAACAATGACAACATCTATATATATGATAAATTGTAATTTTAAATTAATTAATAAATAACACAAATAAAGCAATTAATAACAGGAATATATACAAAACAAAACACAAATTTTAATGTTGAATATCAATGAGACTGTTATCTCTCTGTAAATATCTAGTCCTTTCTGGCTCATTAATCCAGGTTATCAGTCCACCAATTTTAAAATATTATAATTTCAATCAATCAATCAATCAGCCTATCGCAGTCCACTGCTGGACATAGGCCTCTCCTAACACGCGCCATTGCACACGGTCCTCCGCCTTCCGCATCCAGTCTGTCCCAGCGACCTTTTTGAGGTCGTCGGTCCATCTAGCTGGGGGCCGTCCCACCCTACGCCTACCAAGTCGCGGTCTCCACTCTAGGACACGCTTGCTCCATCGGCCGTCGGTCCTTCTGCAGATGTGACCAGCCCATTGCCACTTTAGCTTACTGAGTCTATATTATAATTTGCTGAAATTAAATAAATAAACAATTTATCTTGAAGTAAACATAGAAAAGTAATACATGCTGTACTATCACGAACTTACCTGTAAAGAATTCCTTTGCTTTTTAATCTTTTTCAAAGCCTCTATGATCCACCTCTCCTCCGCCAGGAGTTGTGCTTCTTCTGCTATTTTGATGCCGAGTTGTTGGTTGAATTTGGGGGCCATTATAAGGAATTTAAAGTGTACGTACTTATTATGAAAAATCTTGGGATGTCTCACAATGGTATGTCAGTCAGGAATAGTGGTTTACAACAAATAGTATATAATACGTTTACGTTTTGTTTACAAATATTGCAATCGCTGTTTCGCTTCGTACGAGATAAAGCGAAATATGCAGAGCTAAGTGCCAAAATAATACTGAACTATGCTTTTAAAAAAATATCGACATTAAACAAAAATACAAGAAACCAAAATATCGATTATTTTTTAAATATTAATCGATTCTTAGGAACCGAACAAAAATCTATTTTTTATCCCTCTTGTCATATCCCTATTCTGAACTGACCATGGTCCATGAATATATTTTCCTAAAGGGATTGAGCACTTTACGAAAAAACGTGACGACAACGGTACTCACTTAGAGGTCTTTCTAAGTAGGGTGACCAAAGATTAAGATGAGAGAAACTCTTAGGCATGCAGGTTCCCTCACGATGTTTTCCTTTACCGTTAAAGCAAGTGATAGTTAATTTATAATACGCACATGCTTTCGAAAAGACAGAGGTGCGTGCCTGGTTTGAACCCGAGACTGATGACTTTGTAGTCCAATGGTCTAACCACTAGGCTATCACCACTTCTATATGTTGACATATAACGTTATAACGTATAATTCTTGGGCACTGTTCATTGCCGTGATTATTTCTTTCTACGCACATCTTCAATGAGTAGTATTCAAATTTTTTTAAGTAAACTGTCCAATTACTTGCTGACTGTACATTTTTTTAAATCTGTAAAGTCAGCTCCAAAAGTATCGCGAAAAGTTGTAGTAGTTGTAGTCTCCTAGGGCTGTTTTCCTGGATCTACAACAGTTGAGATAGCTGTCCTTGCAGTCCCATCTTAAAAATCCACCTGTATTGAATAATACAAAAGAATTGAGAACCTTGTTCGTTTTGAACCCAGTTGTAAATAGTTTAAACCATATCATATATAGGTATAGTCTGTATTAATGCTACCTTATGGTCACCGTACTGCATCGTAATGGGTGGGAGCGTGATACCGGGCTCCAGGTTATTGCTCTCACTCATCATGGTTTCTAGAATTGTTAAAATCATAGAATTTTTTTAATTCAATCTTTTAATAAACTTTCTTTACTGTCGATGTATGATTTGAGGTTTTGTAAAAAAAAACACCGCTTTAAAAATATCGATAAATCGATATTTTACTAGTTTTCATGCAATTTTTTTCGGATGTCTGTTTGTCATTCTGGTTCAAAAGTTGTGATCCACTTTTCAAACACTTGCGGGCATCTGCATGAGTTGAAATTTAGCATACGAATATAAATTAGGTGACAATGCAATAATATATGTGTGTGTGTGTATTTGAGTGATATACGCTGTTGGCCGTGAGGCCTTTAGAGCTTCACCGGACTTAAGGGCGAGCGTGCAACCACTACGACAATAATATAGTTCCTTAGAGGCATGTATGCCAACACTACATCTGTTTACTGCATTGTAGTAACCTAAAGCGAAATCGAAACATAAATAACTCGCAATTTAAAACGTCGATGTGTTACCTATTATAGCACCGATATATCGTTTTCACCCTTAGTGCTGAATTTCATGTCGCTGCCCGCTACACGTCCCTCTGTGAAGAAGCGCGCGCGCTGGCTGATCTAAAATAATTATTTGTCAATCTACATATTTCTCTATTTATCCGAACAGGAAAGATGGAGAGACATACGAATAAAGAAATAAAAGATTGATGTTTCGATACATCATCAATCACTTTCATTTTCATATTATTTCTTTACACGACAACAGTATCATATTATATCGATACATTGATGCTTATCATAACGATGACTGCATCACATAAAAAACCTTGGTCGGAATCGGGGTCGGGTGAAGTTGAATCCAACTCTGACTCCAACCTGACGGCCTTGTAATAGTGTCTCAAGGCAGTCAGGTCGGAATCGGAATCGGCAAGTGTGATCACAGCTTAATGGCGTCTCAAGGCACTCAGGCCGGAATCGTGGTCGCGAAGTGTGATCATGGCTTAAACGTCGAGCGTTGAATGAAAGTGGCGGTAAAAAAGCGCTCACGTGTGAACGCATGTACTGTTTTCCATTTGTTTCATCTTGACGGTTTATTTCAGCGCTGCAAAAAAGCGCTCGTGCGTACGTCCCCTTACGGTGCATAAATAATTTACTCTGTGGAAAACATCCAAATATCCAAGGTGTATAGGGGATTTCCCTAAAAATATTCAATTTGTAATCATTTGACCGCTATAATAATAAAACGTTGAACGAAGACCGAAGTCTGGGAATCAATGTCAATTCTTGTTGAAACGTCATTGAGTTGATATTTTGTTTACTTGCCAAAAAATATAATTTTCGGTCATCAATCAATTTATATTTACATTGAAACGCAATTGAAGACCACAATGGCAATGCAGGTCCAGCGCTACGTTAACAACGAAGTGACATTCGACCCTAGCTGGCTTGAACAAATTCTTCTACAAATTTGTAAGTAATTTGGGTGAAGATACATTTTTTCCAGTGTTATATTATTTATGATTATTATAACATAATCATGTATCTTCATAGCTATCCTATCGGAATATGTGTGACATCTGCTTGGCACAATAGCGACACCTTAGAATATATAATATTCTAAGAGTGATACTCATGTCTTGTGAATGTCTCGAGTCCATCAAGGTAATAGGTTCATTTATCAATATATTACAACTGTATATCTACCATGAGATCCGAATGCTACCTCCTTCATCAGTGCGAGAGACTCAGTGGGCTACTATAATTCAATTAATTTAATAAGTAAGCAGTTAATAATCCCATTGGCTTAAACATTAAATTCTATATATTTTCATCCAAAAGACATACACTGCAAGACAGAGGCCTTCTCCATACCAACTACCACAATTTACCAATTAACAACTTGTAAATAAACATAAAAATAAATACTGATTTCTTAGATTTATGCGAATATTACACACAAAATAAAAATATTTTTCGGATTTTATCGCAGTTTATTTTTTATTTTTAATAGAGAAGATGGCTGGGTGCTTGCATTGACTTGGGATCCGGTAATTAGTATAATCAAATCCAAAATTAAGCATAACAGTCTGAGACCTCAAGACACCGTGAGCTCATTCTGCGTAGATCGGACCAACAATAATAATTAAGAAGTTTGAGGGTACCCCGGAACAACTATGCCTTTTGGACGTCTAGCACGTCAGTCCTTCCCGTGACCATAGGTGCTAAAAAGCATTCGAAACGTCGGGAATTTTAATTAAAAAATAAACCACAATTAAATCCGAAAAAAGTATTATTTTATAATAATAAATATCTTTGTTAATCTAAAGAGACTGGTCCTAGAAATCATCTTTTATTTTTAATCATCTATATCATCTGAGTAGGCAGTGGGTACAGAGTTTCAACAGGTTCTTCCCTTATAGACCTCTCTGGCTTCCTGCACTCTCATAGTTTGTATAGTACACAATTGGTGGTAATGGAGACTCTTGACTTGCCATTGATGTAATACATGGTCTATTTAGTCATGGTAAGATTGTCTTCTCGTCCTGGCCAAGGTAGCGGTCATGGTAATGGCAGGGCAGCGGATGCTAACAATCTCCAGCAGCGACCTGGCTACGACAATCGAGGGCCATTGGCCCTGATAACCTACCAGTGTGTGTTGCCAGTGACGTGGAGTGGGCAGGCCCCTTACAAGGTGGATCGATGACCTGGTGAAGGTCGCAGGTATAAGCTGGATGTGTACAGCACAAAGCCGGTCTTTGTGGCGATCTTTGGGGGAGGCCTTTGTCCGTACCTATATCATTCCACTTTCTCATTGGGTATCTGTTTTGTCATTCTTTCTTCTGACATATTTTTTTATGCCTAAACCAGCGGAGTATACCCTTTCTCGTCTTTACACTCATACCATCTTTCATTTATTTTGAAATTGATATATTATTGATTACTGCCTTAATGGACTGGACAATGCCTTGGTCTTGTTATTAAGAGCTTAAGCTGCTCTTATTTCTACAAATAGAACAAATATTTGTGTGACCTACAAATGTTTGTTTCGGTCTGGGTGTTTGTGTATGTGAATTTCCTGTTTGTAATAAAACCCACAACCCAGGAATAATTCCTTGTATGGGGCCAAGTTTTTAAGTTGTTTTCTACAGTACTTGTTTAGGAAATTGTTAGTTCATGAGCTTATTGAAACCACAAATAGATGATGATAATGATGCTTATAATTTTTTTTAAATTCCAATGTATTGGTTTTTTACAGCTGATGCATTTGACATCCGCATTGTATGGGACAATGAGACAGCAATTCTTACTGGCACCCTAGCAATAGCTGGTGGTCTCATCGGTGGGTATGCCGGTGGAAGAGTTGGTGCAGCATTGGGTGCCGGTATTGGTGGAGCAGCAGGTCTTGGTGTTTCAAGTAAGTAAATTAAAAATATAGTAAAACTAGCTGTAACCGCAACTTCGTTTCCGTTATTTTCAGGCGTGTATTAGACAACAAACAAATAATGAATAATCTGAATGTCAAGAGGAAAGAATGACAAAATAGATATACAATGCGAAGGTGGAATGATGTAGGTACCGGGGAAGATCTAGACTATCTTACTACGACCAAATAGGCCGAATCTTATCTGAAGGACAAGTCAAGAAACTCGAGTGGAGGAAGCCAGATAGTTATGTAAGAAAACAACCTGTTGGAACTCTGTACTCTCTTCCTCCCCAGCAAGGGATCTGGCGTGACGATATAGATAGATTAGAGTCGCTTAATCTTTTTTTTTGAGATAAAAAGTAGCCTAAGTCCTTCCCCTGGATAAAATCTATTTCCTTTCCGAATTTGATCAAAATCTGTTTAGCGGTTTGGGCGGGAAAATGTTACAGACAGACAGAGTTACTTTCTAATGATGATCGGGACGAGCATAACGCAGAGGGAGGGGGGTAATGTTACGACTTCATTACACCCCGATATCTCGTAAACCCCTTATCGGGGAATGTTAATTTTAAAATGAATTACACACACTTAGGTCCCCAAGCGATCTGCCTAGAAAGATCTAGATTCCGCCCCTAAGTGTTGAAACGTCTAGAAGGTTCCTCTCCTTTATTTATCGCCGGCGCGGGGTCGCGGTATACAAGTACTTATTTGTTCATGTACAAATAGGTATGTAATAATAATACCGCTTTGTGGGCCGCGCCGGCTAATGTTCGATGTACTTAGAGGATTCGCGTCCGTTCTAGAACTTTCATACGAGTATAAAAAGAACACGGAGCGCGGGGACGGACACAATATAAGTCCGGTGAAGCTGTAAAGGCCTCGCGGCAAACAGCGTATATCACCCACACACACGGGATGGACACAGTCTCTTCTCGGAAGCGATAGTGATTAAATCGGAGAACAAGCTATCTAAGTGGAATACACCGGCGACTTTAGCAACGATATACGGATACTACGAGTGACTCAGCGACTTTGAAGCAATATTTGGGTATTAACGAGAGTAGTACTAGTGTGTGTCTAGGCTCTTTAGTTAAAATGGGCGTTCCACAGGGATCGATACTGGGTCCGTTCCTATTCTTAGTTTACATAAATGATCTACCTGAAGTAATTAAAAATCGAGCGAAGATAGTGTTATTTGCTGACGATACCTCTTTGATTTTTAAAGTAGGTAGACATGTTAATAACTTTGACGAAGTAAATGACGCTATTCTTCAACTACATAACTGGTTTACATCCAACAATTTAGTGCTCAATAACAAGAAAACTAAATGTATAAGGTTTTCTTTGCCAAATGTAAAAAGTACTGTACATGATATTATACTGAACAATGAGAAACTTGAGTTCATAAATGATACATCCTTTTTAGGGATTACGCTTGACTCCAAGTTACAATGGGGTCCTCATATTGAGAATTTAGGTAAGCGGCTTAGCTCCGCTGCCTATGCCGTAAGGAAGATCAGACAACTAACTGATGTGGACACCGCGAGGATAGTCTATTTTAGCTACTTTCATAGTGTCATGTCTTACGGTATATTATTGTGGGGTAGGGCAGCGGACATTGAGTCTGTTTTTATCTTGCAAAAAAGGGCTATTAGGGCCATCTATAACTTGAGTAGTCGCGACTCATTAAAAGAACTGTTCAAAGTTGCTAATATCATGACGGTCCCATGTCAATATATCTATGAAAACATTATGTATACTAGAAAAAATTTAGATCTTTTTAATCAGCTAGGTGATAGACATTGCTATAACACACGACATAGAAATAAATTAGACCAACCGCAGTTTCGTCTGTCAAAAATTCACACGTCTTTCATGGGGCACTGTGTTAGATTTTATAACAAAATTCCCATTGACGTCACTAAACTTAGTGAAAATAAGTTCAAAGCTTGTGTAAAACGAACACTTTGTAAGCAAGCTTATTATTCAATAGAAGATTATTTAAAAGATAAAAAATGCTTGGATAGATGCTTTTCCAGCTCCACTTGAGTCATAACAACCTATTCAACTGTTGTTAGTTAACATTACCTCTCTTCCTTCTATTAATTTAACACAATATGTACTTTTTTTGTAAATGAGGGAACCATGTAGCCATTCTCATAAATAGTATTATTCGCTTTTTTAACTTAGACTCACCTGATGACCAACCTACATTGTTCTCCCATACCCCACAACAGAATGTAGATGAAAAAGTTTGTAATTTCTTATTTTAAAAGAGTAACCGTGGAGTTTCTTGCCCTTCTTCTCCACAGGAATGACATTCCGAAGTGGCGGTAGAGTCTTTGTTACTTTTCTGACGATTCATAAATACTGTAATGGTTTACATGAATAAAAAATATTCTGATTCTGATTCTGATTCTGTGTGATTAGTTCGTGTGTGTATTTGCATACGACGTACTGTTTTATGTGTACAGCGCCTAATAAAGTATTCGGCATTAAATTACCCCGCAAACGTAACAATCTAATAGTAGTATGGATATCCTTGGAAAAAATGTATATTATTTTATTTTATTTTTATTTATTTGGTAAGGAAAACCAACAGCTGCACTTATGAGAATAAAAGTAATGTAAGCAATATAAAGCCAATTACAGGTTTTCACGACTAGCTCTAAACTTGTGACAGAAATACTACTAAAACAATACTAATACACAAATTCATGTTACTTAAATAATTAGTTACATTTGAAAAAACTTCAGGTTCAGCAGCTCTCTTATCTTATTGCTCTTAACAGTATATGGATCAAGACAGAACTCCTCGCACAATTTATTGAAGTCATTACTTGCTCGCATCATATAAGAATTTTGTCTGTAATTTGAAGAGACTAACGGAATAGAAAGTGGTAGGTTAAACCTTGTGGACCTTTGAGGAACATTAAAACATAATTTTTGGAGAAGAGTGGGGCAGTCAATTTCACCCGCGATAATTCTTAGCAAGAATGTGCAGTCAGCCATACGTCGGCGATTAACTAGTGGTTGAATGTGAAACATCTTACATAGGTTTAAGTAATTATCGGAATGGAAAGAGATCTGTAATCGGTAGCATAAAAATTTAATAAATCTTTTTTGTATGCCTTCAATACGGTGTATATATTTGTCATAGCGAGGGCTCCAAATTTGTGACGCATACTCCAAATGACTCCTCACAAACGTGCAATACAGTATTTTAAATGTTTTAGCTTGTTTAAAGCACCCGGATAGCCTCATAATAAAGCCAAGTGCTTTAGAAGCTTTTGCTATGACTTCATCAACATGTACATCAAAAAGAAGCTTAGAGTCGTGATGGACACCTAGGTCGCGTATGACATTGCACCTTGATAGTAACTGATCTTTAAGCATGTATGATGTAGGATGTATTGAATGCTAACGGCTAAATGTGACAACGGAGCATTTCGACGGATTAAGATCTAGCTTGCTGCGTTTGCAATAATTATCTAGACGCAATAAATCAGATTGAAGAGCATCCATGTCGTCGGTTAATGATATAGAAGAGAATACCTTCATATCATCAGCAAAACAGAGCAGATGGGAGGTATGGAAGCAAGAGTCGATGTCATTTACATAGATAATAAAATGCAACGGACCCATCAAGGAACCCTGGGGAACACCACTAGGGATCGGGACCCCAAATAGAAATGTAGTTATTTATAACAACAGCCTGTGACCGATTATCAAGGTACGACGAAAACCATCGAAATAAGTCTCCGTGTATGCCAATGTTGAGAAGCTTCAGTTTAAGAATGTTATGATCGATGCGGTCAAAGGCCTTACTATAATCTGTGTAAACGACATCGACTTGTGCCGCATTATCCATACTTAAAGTAATGAATTCGATTAACAGAGTAAGATTTGTTACATTATGCAGTATAAGAATGACAAAACAGATATACATTGTGAAAGTGGAGGGATGTAGGTACCGGGGAAGACGTAGACTATCTTACCATGACCAAATAGACCTCTATCTTAAGGGCAAGCCAAGAGTCTCCGTAACGATGTCGATGACAAAAACTATGAGAGTGGAGGAAGCCAGAGGGGTATGTAAGGAAAGAACCTGTTGGAACTCTGTACCCTCTGCCTACCCCGCGGGAGATCTGGCGTGATAATATAGATAGATGCAGTAAATAATTACAGCACGTAAGACACTAAAAGGTGATGAACAAATGAATAAATTTATCAGATAAAAAATAAAGACATTGTAAAAATGTAAAAAAGAAACCACTCCCCGTTCCACACTTACAGATACTGCATACAGGATCAGGCGCCCACCTCTTCAGCGAGGTCGAAGAATCCCTGACCTGCTCGCCAGTGCACACCATCTTTGTGATAGTGAATTTATTAGGATTTTTTTTGTTTAACATTTCATATTTTTTTAGATATTCGCTATGATAACTTGAAAGCTCCAAATTCTGGAATGCATTCTTTCGGATACAGACACCGCACACAGTATCAGACACCGACGAGGTCCGAGGTCGCAGAATTCCTTGCCTGCCGGCCGGTGCAGAGTACCACGGCGGGCAAGGAACCTAGTATATGCCTTCCCCTATAGCGACTGCCCAAGCCGAAGCCGTTCCTCCTTGAGGCGCCCTTGAGCTAGTTTCCCCCTTGCCCTTTCTGGCTCGAGCGTAGTGGTGGTACGCTTGCTCTCTCAGCCAGAAGATATCCACTGCGGGACAAAGGCCTCCCCTAAAGATCGCCACGATAACAAATTTGTGCCGTATACATCCAGATTTTACCTGCGACCTTCGCCGGGTCATCGGTTCACCTTGAGGCCGCCCACTCCACGTCTTCTGGAGCTTCAACATTCATTTACACTCATAAAATTTGAATGGGGCTGTTCATTTATTTTGAAAAAAAATATATCTAAATTCACCTTTTTATATTTGTACCCAAAAAAAAACAGTCACGCCAGATAGGAGGCAAGTATATTGCCATTATTCTGGCCATCCTATGACTGGTACTGAAATTATTTTACATATATAGAATAAAGAATCACGAAATATCACAAGGGAAGAGGGGGGTGTAGTGAGATATCATGTTTCTTTATTTTTTCATTAAACGCGCGATTTCTAAACGGAAAAGCGACGCGTGACCTTGACTCGCCTTGAAAATTTTAAGATATTTTGTACCAAAAAAATACACGTGATTTTGGGTAAGGGGTTGTTTTGTCTAAAACCCCACCACGTATAACCAGGGGGATGGCAGGGTTGTTGCTAAAAACATCACGTGATGAATATACGACCCCTGTGTTGTGGTGTCACTAGAACAATGAGATGGCCAAAAAAGCATCATTCCGTTGTTCGGTTTCCGTATGTTCATTCTTGTTTTAATAAGTTGTGGCAAAATATGGTAACACTAGGATACCTGAGATAGTAAATAAGAAAAAAATCTAAACATGTAACCGCTGCAAATTAGAATGTTTAATAGTTGACATGAAAGCTGCTATTTCACATGGTAACATTTTTCTAGAATTTTTTTGCTAGCAATAACATGAGTATCGCGGGTTTTATTTTATACGCATTCCAGAATCTTGGGCTTTCAAGTTATAGCGAATATCTGAAATGTAAAACATGCCGCGGATGGTCTTTTGGCTGATGATGATGATGAAATGAAAGATTAATCTATTTTTCTTGTTCCAGCAATCGTCTCGCTTCGTGAAATCTGGTCTGCCGTCAAAGATAAGTTGAAGGAACTCCTGTACATAGTTCTCAACTACCTACGGAGGTTGGACCCAGTGGACTATGTACGAGCTTTCGAGATCCTCATGGCTTGTTCTGCCAGCCGCAGGGAGCTGGTGTTCACGATTTTAGACTTTATTGCACAGAAATTAGGGAAGGAAGTCCTATCTAGCATTACCGTCGCGTAGGACTTATCTGGGTCAATTTAAGGGTGCGGGTATTACTAAGTGCCTATGGTCAACTTTACTTAACTGTTTGAGAGGAACTATTCCACGATATAGTATTTTCGTAACATTTTTGCTTAAAAAGATACATAGCACCACACTATGAATTATTCCTGTGTTATGCGTTCGTTTACAAATATGAAATTCACATACACAAATACCCAGACCGAAACAAATATTTGTGGGTCACACAAAGATTTGTCAGAGGGTGGAGCGGCTTAAGCTCTTGCCTCCTACATCCTTCTTGCATGTTGTTTGTATCTGTTTAGAACTATGAGAGTGGAGAAAAGAAATCTGAAAGGAAACAACCTGTTGGAAGTCTGTACTTTTTGCCTACTCTGCAAGGGATCTAACGTAGTGATATAGATACGTATGTAAAATATTCAAATTATTGTCATATATTTCACAAAGTGTCTTATAGTAATAACCAAATTTGGTATTATAATGATAATATAATTATCAACTCTTTCAAAAATGATGTATTACGCTTATAATATTATTTTGAACCAAAGTAAGCAATTAATATTAGGTATTGAAAAGAAGACTTAATTACTAGTGTTGTTAAATGATTTTATATAAGTACTGTTTTATTTTATATTATTACCATTGACTATAAATTATTAACTTTTGTGTGAAAACTTACCAAGAAGAAGTTTAAGCTAAGCATAATATTTATAAATGATATCTCAAGCATAATTTGGCACACATTTAAATCTCAATTTTTTATCCACGACGCAAAAAACATTCCCGTATTATAAAAATTGGCTTTCTTTTTACATACTTAATGATTCGCTGAGACTATTTTTACGACTTCGAATGAATGCTAAACCGGACATGAAGAAATTATTAACTATTAATTGTTTTTACTATGACGATAACGACACGTTTTTGACAGACTCCATCTCTCCACCTCCAGACAGATTGGGCAATACTTAAGTTCGCCAGATTTTCAACCGTGTATATCTTTGCTTCATGTAAATGTAATACGTGGAGGTGAAAAAAAACAAAGGTATCTTCCACTAGTCGAATATCTTTGCCCAATCAATCCAATAAACAAATAAAATAATTAGAACACGGATGATTTCGCTTATCATCCGTGGTACAACTATTTGGCACAACCAATTTTTATATAAGCAATCTGCAACATAAAAGTAAGTTTATAGGAGGTTGATTTCTTAAACTTTGATGATATTATTATGTAACCAGGACAAAGATAAGGGATCTACCTTTCATCACGCCAGATCTTCGCAAGGGATCTGGCGTGTTAATATATATAGATAGGACAAATATATTGGACGAATGGAATACTTTAATGCCGAACCCGCTGAGGGAGCGAGAGATATGAGCCGATACAGAGTTTGTTGATTACCAACTCTGGACCTAAAACTGACTTTAAATGTAGGCACACTGTGTTTTTTGTTTGTGATTAGAACTTATAAATACAGGGCCTATAGTTATAATACTTAAATTTTAGTAATAAACTTTGCTCAATTGTTGTTGTAATCATTTTATTTTAGTATTTTATGTGTAATTTTTTTTAGAACAATTTCTTAGCACATAGACTATTGTGGTGAATGAATAATAAATCATTTTACTTTTGTAGAATGTTGTATTTTCATTTCATTACACTTTTCAAATTTACCAATGTAGATATAAACAAGAATGAATGATTATAATAAGAATAATTATGCCCCTCCCCCTGTTAATAATAAACTTGAATTTGCCATATAAAATGAATCTCAAATCCAATAAAATATATACAAAGTGTAATATAATAAACGCAAGGACTGAAAGAATTTCTTTCTAAATCGATAACTGAATTGATTCCAACAATTTTAATGTATCTTACATTTTCTTTATATAAATAATATTAGGCACGGGCCTCCTTTCAAACTGAGAGGGCTTAGACCATAGTCCGCCTCGCTGGTCCACTGCGGGTTTCCTCACGATGTTTTCCCTCACCAAGCAAGCAGAAAGCAAGTGATAGTAATTGTTTTTTAATACTTACATGCTTTCGAAAAGACAGGTGCGTGCCTGGGTTTAAACCCCCGAGACCTCTGACTTTGCAGTCCAACGGTCTAACCACTAGGCTATCATAGATGTTTACATTTTTTTTAATTGCAAAAAAAATATTATTTATACAAATCAATACGGAGATTTCAAATGCATTTCTAAAACGTATTTCTCAATACGCACACATACACGTATAAGTTTCATTGTTAATTGGGGTTTTAAAATGCTTAAGGGTTTACTTACACGTTTATCTATAATTAAATAATGAGTCTCCGTAACTGGCGAGCGTGTATGAGACGAACTATGAGAGTCGAGGAAGCCAGAGAGGTATGTAAGGAAAGAACCTGTTGGAACTCTGTACTCTCGTACAGAGTTCCAACAGGTACTCCTTGCGGGGTAGGCAGAGATGCCTACCCCGCAAGGGATCTGGCGTGATGTTATAGATAGATAGATAAATAATGATAAATGTGACACCACAAAATGAATATAAGAGTCTCACAAGGATCTTTTGGCCCGCGGCCAAAATCGGAATAACGTCATCAAGTGAAATATTTGAGTCAGAGTTGCCCTTTGCTATGAAATTTACACAAGTTCTCTTTTTGATTACCATGCATACACATGAAATATCTCTTTAGAAGTAGAAAAAAATATTAAATAGTACCCCTCTTTTCTCATCAACGCTTCCCTGCCAATGTTATCTACGGGCAAAATAGATCATGGTAGCACTCTATTATCATTGTGGAGTAACGAGGACATTGGCAAATTTAGTTAAATAAATAAACACCAAACGTATATACTCAAGGCGAGGACAGTCTAAGTTTTTAAGTCCCAATGTTGATCAGTTCAGTTGGTAGGAGTGGAAGGGCAGTTAATAAGGTGAGAGCCTATTGCTGATATTATCATCATCATCTCAGCCTATATAGGCTGAGATGATGATGGAGGACGGATATCCGTCTACTGCTGAATATATGCCTCCCCAATCGCTCTTCAGGGCATCCCGTCTGATTCGCTGTAACACCGGACACAATTTCTGTACTCGAGACTGCTATTGATAATTTTCTATAGTAGAAATTCACTGTCCGAGTTGGGTTTCGAAGCCAGGGTCTAGTGATCGCCAGCTGCACTATGCGCCACTAGAGCAATGGAGTAAGCTTACTTGTGTATAAATAAAACCAAAAGAATACTTTCAAATATTTTATATTTCAGTGCACAAATGAACTGAACGGTAAGGAACTTTACTATAAGTAATTCTATTATAACAATGCTAAGAATGGCCAATTACTCAAGTTATCTTTGTCACTTAAAACATGATTTGCTACAAGTTAACAGATTTCATTCATTGTAAGTTAAATGAACTTTACATTATACGTTACGAGATTTATTTTTGTTTTCTCAATATTTTCTCAGAAGCTTTTTTTAAATTCTATAGTCAAAAACTGTAATACAGAATCATTTCCGTATTCCAATCCAAACTTTTGTTGCGCGTTTTCTTTTTTTTTCATTTCCACCAACCAAAAACGTATTCATAATATTTGTGAATTTTACAAAATATGTTACAACCCTAACTCTAAAGATGCGCGCAGAATTAGGTTAGTGAAACATTTGATGCGTATTATAATTTCGTAAAGGTTAATAACAAATATTATGTACATTTTAAGTTCAAGAAAATCATAATTTTAATAAGATATTACTTTTCTGTTAATCGTAAAAATACTGATTTAAATGCACGTTACTACATTAAAGGGCTTAGCATGTACAGGTTAACATTAGCCAAATGCTATCGAGTTGATATGTTATCCTCTTCACACTTAAATTTTACTAGATAAAGACGAAAGTGACAGCTCGATTTATCGAATACATTACAGTAATGTCACACCATCTGTGCTTGGCCCTTTTGGAAATTACTAGGGTTGCCACAATATTTTATCGATAATCGTAAACCGAAGGTGATCGTAATACATTACGATAGACAGTATACAGCATTTGTATGATACAGAAGGTAAACTTTAGTACCTGTTGGAACTCTGTCCTCTCTGCTTACCCTGTAAGGGATCTAGCATGATGATAAAGAATTTAAAAACTAATTTTCAATAAATTAAAGGCATCTAATCTATAAATAAAAGCGTTGGTGAATATCACTAGTGTATAAACAATATTCAATCGATAGATCATTGCGTCTCTTTCGCACTATACAGTGTAAGACAAAGACATGATAATCTGGATCGATTAAAAATTGACAGGTTGTATCGAAATCACATGATTATTATATACTTGAAATATGATAACAAAGACAAACATATTTAATTAAAA
Organism: Phalera bucephala; assembly: GCA_905147815.2. Classification (NCBI taxonomy): domain Eukaryota; kingdom Metazoa; phylum Arthropoda; class Insecta; order Lepidoptera; family Notodontidae; genus Phalera; species Phalera bucephala. Next base: position 1,871,289 of record LR990627.1, read on the forward strand.
AAAACTTTAAATTTAAAGTGTGTGTGTGTGAGTGATCTACGCTATTGGCCGCGGGCCTTTACATCTCCACCGGACAAGAGGGCGAGCGTGCAACCACTACGCTCGAGCCAGAAGGGCAAGGGGGCAACTAGCTTAAGGTCGCCTCAAGGGGGAACGGCGTCGGCTTGGGCAGTCGCTATGGGGGAGGGCGTATACTAGGTGTCTCGCCGTGGTGCTCTGCACCGGCCGGCGGTCAAGGGATTCTCGACCTCTTAAGCGGTTTTTAGTTAAAGAATCCCACTCTACATTAGGAATATACTCTTCTGGCTGGAGCGTAGTTGCTGCACGCTTGTCCCCTTTCCCGGTAAAGCTGTAAATGACCCGCGGCCAACAGCGTAGATCATTCACACGTACTATAAACTTCCATACTCTTGAAGTGTGAAGCTTGAAGGTATAACTGAAGTCAATTTCGATACAATCCATCTCAATATGTACACAACCAATAAGTACAATACAGGAATGTCGAAAGTGCACAGCAATCTTTTTAGGATAAAGTGATCTGTCACTGCAGTTTCGACCTTATTGTGATCGCCATACGTTTGACGCTCGACTGGACTATTGCCGAAATGCAATAACAGAGGGACTGCTTCAACTTCTTCAGGATTATTTTTAAATGTTTCTCTGCCGTGAGATAGAGACGGCGCTATAAATTGTATATATTCACATCTCTTTCTGTCGACCCAGTAACATCACAATAATACTGTTAGAGATTGTAGCACGCGTCCTTTTCACTTATAATCTTATATTCTATTAGTGTTGTCTTATAAGTACATCCTATTTTTTTTTTTTTTTTTTTTTTTTTAATAATAATAATAGTATTTATTTCAGTTCAGTTCTATGCCTATATAATTTATCCAAAACATTTTAAAACCTTAAGTAATAGAGGTCTTTACTTAGTCCCTTTTAAAGAACAATGTTAGGATAACCTAGACTATCTTACCACGACTAGACCGTGTATTATCTGAAGGGCAAGTCAAGAGTCTCCGAAACCGGCGAGCGTGTATGAAACGAACTATGAGAGCGGAGCAAGCCAGAGAGGTATGTAAGGAAAGAACCTGTTGGAACTCTGTACTCTCTGCCTACCCCGCAAGGGATCTGGCGTGATGTTATAGATAGGTAGATAGATATTAGGATAACGTATTCCAATATTGTCTTTTAAAAGGGACAAAATCAATTATAAAATAATAGTATCACTCATATTTAAGCGAGGTAAGAATGTCAATTGACAGTTTCGGAATTGGGAATTTCAAAGTAAGTTTTGTTTAGGCATAGTGCTGATTTTTATACAGATATATTAAAGGCAGCTTATTAAGCACAGCTTGACTTGTAATCCTCAATTGATAAATATAAGATTTTAGTCATGAGGAAATAATTAAAACTAAACAAATAAGTATTAACAAACAAATTACAACAAACCATGAGATTTCAAATATTCGCTTGCGAAATTAGAAATAAATAATTCATAAGAATAAGAATTTTGGTCTTATTTTATCACATACCATTTATAAGATATTAGGATGTCTATTTACTAGGAAGTTAACGCAAATACTACATATGAAATAAAATTAATTGTACGGATTTCGTCCAGCTTTTTTTTAAATCTGCATATCACTCACAAAGAGGCATGTAAGGAAAGAACCTGTTGGAACTCAGTACTCTCTGCCTACCCCGTAAGGGATCTGGCGTGATGATATAGATAGATATCGTTCACTTATCGCAAGTCTAACTAAAATAATTAACATTTTAACCGAAGGTTTTTAAGCTTCAAAAGTGTTGTTTGAAGAAAGGACATTGTTCTGCGCCCATACATGATTTGCGCCAGAAACAACAGCAATGAAAAAGGACATGTATGATTTTAAATCACCCATGAATTCTTTTAAGGCATTTATTATTAAACGAACAGGCGGGAGAATCGTAATATTGCACAAAATGTAGTAGATTTTGAGGTTATAATTCAGTAGTCATTAATACGTAGGAGGTTATATTGTGTGTTGACATTCAGTAAAGATGTCGGCGACTTCGATATTAGTACTTACAATACTTTGAGATATTCGTTTGAGATCGCAAATTGTCTGATAGATACGGATATTTGCCATTATTTTAATCAAATAGATAGATGACTCCCTCGTTGGTCTGGTGGCAAAGGTCCTGGGTTCAAATCCTAGGTCGGACAAATGTAGTTTTTCTAACAAAAATTTCCAGTATGAGTCCGGAGTCTGGAATTGTGCCCGGTATATGGCAATAGGCTCGCCCCCTATTACATGGGACCTAACATCGTCGGCTAAACGTGGGTGTACTCAGTACACCTCTGCCACCCCCTCTGGGGAATATTTTTTTATATAGATAAATAATGATAGCATGGGTCAAATTTTGTTGTTGCTGGGGCAATTTTCGACAATGTCCTTCGGAATAATACAACTGCATTAATATTCATAATTACCTAATAGAATTTGTAAATTAAATTATAGCAATTTAAGATATAAAACCATCTCTCTTGTAAAAATCGTTTTTTTTTCAGTTGTGAAAGTCTTGGAATTAACAAGCGAATTATCATCAAGCAAGATCTGTTTCTGATTCCAAGTTAATACCCGTTGGCTTTCCGTAGATCTAACTTGTATATTGTACGAAGGTTTTTCATTAAATAAATAAATAAATAATATTTTAGTTGAGGACGATTGATAGTCACTTGATAATAAGGAGAGGACTTTAAAGTAAAAAAAATATCTAGTGTCCGACCGAAGCTTCCTTGGGCCACCTTCGGTCAGAAACACCACCTTCGACCAATCCTTCCGCTTCGGGCAAAAATGAGCCGAAGTTTCGGCCTAAGCCAAAGGTTTCCAGCAAGGACGGAAATTGAACGATTTTTTACGATTTACGACTTACGAATGCTTTTGAATAAATAACTATTATAAATTAAACTCTGTACTCTCTGCCTACCCCGCAAGGGATCTGGTGTGATGATATAGATATCTATCTATCTATCTATCTAGATAGAAATATTATAAATAATATTATTTCAGTATTATTATTTTCAGCCAGTTGTAGGTAATTTTAATCATCTCGATAAGTTAATACAGTCGACATACACACCGCCACGCCTATATTCCTGAAGCGGGGGTGGCAAAGGTGTACTGAGTACACCCACGTTTCGCCGACGATGTTAGGTCCCATGTAATAGGGGGCTAGCCTATTGCCATATACCATGCACAATTCCAGACGCCGGACTCTTACTGGGAAGTTTTCGTTTGAAAAACTACACTTGTCCGACCTAGGATTTGAACCCAGGACCTCGAGATCACAAAGCGATGCGCTTTGCCACTAGACCAACGAGGCAGTCACCTTACCTTTACAGTCAACATACCTTTTAAATATTTAGCCAATCATGAACCAAATCTCTTAGGGTTATTAACATTCCGCTTTGGCTTCGGCCGACCTTCGGTCAGACACTAAAAATATCCTATGTCTAAAAAGAACTTTGCGTTGTGGTATCTGAAAGATTTACCATCATTGGCCATTATCTTAGAAGCGAATTCATGTCGACGTCGCATAGCACTTTAAGCAATTTAAAATAAATTATAACTCAAGATAATATCCGTAAAATTAATATTACTTCATCTAATATAATTTGTACTTTGTGTAGAACGTTAAAATCACTAATCACTCAACTCTTAAAATTACCCACTCTTGTCCAACGCTGGACCAAACCCCTCCACCCTAACCCTTAATTAGAATAGGGACCGAAGAATTTTATATTCTAAACTATACTTTAGTATAGTTACATAGTGCAAAAGTTTAAAAGGTCATGTTTGCTACACTTAAGTCTTAATAAGTAGTCAGTTGTGACACATGAAATAGGGAAAGAAAAATGGCATTTAAAGGAAGAACATAAGGTGTATGCATGGATATATTATCCTAAACGAATTGAGCACTCTGTAAAAAAACGTGATGACAAGGATACTCACTTAGAGCCCTACGTCTCATTCTAAGTAGGGTGACCAAACATTGGTACAATTATGGAGTTGTTAACATAGAACTAACGTATAATTCTCGGACACTGTTTATTGCCGTAATTCTTTCATTCTACGCATATGCCAAATCTGCAATCAGTAGAAGTCAAAGTTTTTGATTAAATTGCCCATTTTCATGCTGACTGTACATTTTTTTCAGAATCTGTAAATTGAGCTCCAAATTTCGCAAAAAATAAGGATAGTCACCTAGGGCTGTTTTTCTGTATCTACAACGGTTTAGATAGCTGCCCTTACTGACCCATCTTAAAAATCCATCCTGTATATACAGACGAATTGAGAACCTTGTTCATTTTTAAGTCGGTTATAAATGGTTTACAGCGTATTTAAACCATATCATAAATAGAAATAGTCCGCATTAGTTCTGCCGTATGGTCATCGTAATGAGTGCGTCTCTCACTCGTCATGGTTTCTCGGTATTGTGTCTGTGAGTAAGAGTTTAATTTACTTTAGCAATATTTTGACAGTACTTATTCCGTTTAAGGTTATAAATTCATGGGTGTATGTCACTCATCATTCAAAACCTCATTAAATCTTTGATTTGAACCTTAAGTCCTCGTAATAAATATTATTTTATGCAGCTGTCCAATCGGACTTCCTATAGCGGCATTACTATAACAAAAATAAATATAACAATGCACAACTTTCACTATTATTTTAAAATAAATAAATAGTTGTCTATTAATAAACCTAGGTAGTTACCTCTTTAGCAGTATTATCGTAATCTGACTTGGCTGGAAAAAGAAGACGGCGCTATAAGTTGCGTATATCCCCGTATCTTCTTTACGGAAAAGATTACAATAATACTGCTTTGTGGTAAGTCCCTGATTGTGAAAAACAACATTATTGAGGTCTCTAAAAATGTTATCTTCACGACCACATCTTCAAAGGGCAGCCAGCTACGACTAAAATGAAACAGAAGTAAAGCCTATATTCCAAGCCACTGGAGAAAGTCGTCGCCGTCGTCTTGTAGTTAGACCGTACGCCGTTTTGCTCACTGGATTGAGAAGTCACAGGTTCGATCGCCGCACAGGACAAACCTTTGTGTGACCGGTAAATGTTTATTCCGATTTGGGTTTGTGTATGATAAAATTCATTTACACAAGAATTTTATTCCTAGTCAAAGCCAAGATTTTATATACAAATAATAAATAATGCGTATTTCTTGTGCATCGAGCTGTCAACGTCTTTTTTGATATTTCTCAATTTGACAGACCTTAAAAAAAGACTGAAATTTTTCAATATAATTTAGGTGAAACATGATACGTTTGAAGATTCAAACGACTCTGACTACCCTTTAAACATATTAGTCGCGACGATAAATTTATCGCTATATTAATTGTTCAGATCTACATCTACTAAGCGACTAACTGGCTTAATTAAGTACGTTCAGCGCGCGACTCGGGGCGCGGATGTGGATGGGTGGGTGCTCACTTGTCGTCCATCGCGTTCTTAAGCTCCATGGCCAGCTTGTAGCCCAGCTCCGGCCGCCGGTCGCGACCTTCCACCATCGATAGCACCTGGAATTATGAATACTTCAAAATATCACGCGTTCTCTTTCTTACGGCGATTTAAAACCATAATTTAACAATCCCGCTCAAGTGTTTCGGGCATACGGACAGAAAGACAAACAGATGTACAATGCGAAAGTGGAAGGATGTAGGTGCCGGGGAAGACCTCGACTATCTAACCATGACCAAATAGACCATGTCTTATCTGAAGGGCAAGTCAAGAGTCTCCCTAACCGGCGAGCGTGTATGAGACGAACTATGAAAGTGGAGGAAGCCAGAGAGATATGTAAGGAAAGAACCTGTTGGAACTCTGTACTCTCTGCCTACCCCGCAAGGGATCTGGCGTGATGATATAGATAGATGGATAGAATTTAACAATGACTACTTGTACAAATGACCACTTTAGTTATTTGAAAAAGTGGTAATGTCAAGAAGCCTAAAGAAAAAATGTGATTACATGATAAATATTTGTTTTCTATGTCAAAGTATTTTATTTGTTTAAACATGTGTAATAAAAAGCAGTGATAGCCTAATGGTTAGACCGTTGGACTGCAAAGTCAGAGGTCTCGGGTTCGAACCCAGGCACGCACCTCCGTCTTTTCGAAAGCATTAACTATCACTTGCTTTAACGGGGAAGGAAAACATCGTGAGGAAACCTGCATGCCTAAAAGTTTCTCGAAGGTGTGTGAAGTTCAACCCGCACTGGGCCTGCGTGGTGGACTATGGCCTCAACCCTCTCTGTTTGAGAGGGAGCCCGTGCCCAACGGTGGGACAGTTTCTTAACAGGGCTAATATTATTATTATAAACATGTGTACAGTCTTACAAGGATCTTTTGGCCCGCGTCCAAAATCGAAACTAATGCTGTCATCAAGTGAAATGTTACTTCATGACAGGCGCAGAGTTGCCGTTTGCTATGAAATTTACCCAAGTAGTATTTTTACTGCCTAATTGGTCTGGTGATTGCCTCGTTGGTCTGGTGGCAAAGCGCATCGCTTTGTGATCACGAGGTCCTGGGTTTAAATCCTAGGTCGGACAAATGTAGTTTTTCTAACGAAAAATTCCCAGTACTAGTCCGGAGTCTGGAATTGTGCCCTGTATATGGCAATAGGCTCGGCCCCTATTACATGGGACCTAACATCGTTGGCGAAACTTGGGTGTTCTCAGTACACCTCTGCCACCCCCTCTGGGGAGTATAGGCGTGACGGTATTTTTTTTTTAAATTAGTAACCGTGCAGACCCACCTGCTCAAATATTACCCTGAAAGAAGAAAAATTTTACTAAATGATAATCCGAAATTAGGGTTATCATTAAGTAAATTTTTTCAACGCTAACACCCCCCTGGTCATTGACCGGCCAAAATATCCTTGTCGCACTACCTACACATGTTTTAACAAATAAAACACATTGACTTTGACTTGGAAGGGGTTTACATGATGTAAAGGGCTTCGCCTTGATTACCACGATGGTGTGTGGAAACAATTTTTGTTTCCCCAAGATCTGCTCAAACGAACGAAGCACACAAAAAAACGAGATACTGAAAAAGAATATGAAAAAGTAAAAATTACCACCGTCACGCCTATATTCCCCAAGCGGGGTTGGCACAGGTGTACTGTGTACACCCACTTTTCGCCGACGACGATGTTAGGTCCCATGTAATAGGGGACGAATTTATTGCAATATGCCGAGCACAATTCCAGACTCCGGACTAAAACTGGTAATTTTATGATAGAAAAACTACATTTGTCCGACCTAGGATTTGAACCCAAGACCTCGTGATCGCAAAGCACATTATTCGCCACTAGACTAACGAGGCAAGTCAAAAAAATTTAATAAAAAATCCGTTTAGAGATCGAATATTTTTATGCTGGCAATTGTTCGTAACAAACCTCGTCAGAGTTGACGATGACGCCGTTGTTATTGACAATGGTCCCGTTGGTCTTCTCGATGTCGGCGAGGTCGACTCCCCGGCTGGCGTCCTCCACCAGGATGGAGCGGTACCCGATGGCCAGCGCGTCCGCTATTGTCGCACCTGCACACAAACAATTTTGTGAATTCTGCTAGCGGACCTGACAGGTTGATAGATAGTTAAGAAGTTTATTTGCAAGAAAAGGACACAATACAAATATTCTCCTAAAATACATAAAAATCATGCATTAATTTTATTGTAGTACGTGTATCACAGTGGTACAAAAGAGCCTCAGCTCAGTGCGGCTTTTGCTCGAAGAGCAAGACGCTGATTTTCATCTGCAACCATGAAATTTACGCGAGAAAATCGTGAAACGTTACAGACAGATTATTTAAAAGATAAAAATGCTTGGATAGATGCTATTCCAGCTCCACTTGAGTTATGACAACCTATTCAACTGATGTTAGTTAGCATTCCCTCTCTTCCTTCTATTAATTTAACACAATGTAATTTTTTGTGCTTTGCACCCGTAGATATAGGTATAGCTAACCCGGTTGACAACGGCGTCACTTATCGGGTCTAACTATTGCTAAAAACCACAAGTGATCCCGATAGATTTGTACATAAGCTATGTTAAGGCGATACATTGAAAAAAACCGTGTTTTTATATTCCATATGTCTTATGAAATATGAGAAATAGGTATTTGATATTTAGAGATATGTGTCATGTAGAAGCAAAATAAGCAACACGCCTATCGATCGATATGGATGTTGCTGGTTGGTTTTGCATAGGCAGGGCATTTTGCCTTCCAGTTTATAGGCGTCGGTACATTACCGCAAGATTTTTAGAGATGCTAGTCTCTTATAGTAACACCGTCACGCCTATATTCCCCGAGCGGGGGTGGAAGAGGTGTAAGAAAACCAGCAACATCCGTAGCGATCGATATGGATGTTGCTGGTTTCGCTTCTACATGACTCATATACTTTTATAATTTTTCTCTCTAATATAGTTGAGGAGAGTGTTGGCTGCTTCTCAAGTCATGCTCGTGAACGGGTGCTGCTAGTGGGGACTGGTCCGTCCTCTATCCTCGTTCGGTATCACCCTGAAGCTATAACCAATTATTTTGTACGCACTCTTTCCATATTTTATAGTAACCGTTTTTTCTCTTATTATTATTTTTATTATATACCTTTACAAAATATCTATTTTGTAAATGAGAGGACTATGTAGACACTGACCGATACCATGAATCTAAGTACACTTATGATTCATCTATACTTAAGTACATCTATTTAGCTCGTTCTGCATTGTTATCCCATACCCCATGAATGCAATGTATACGAAAAGAATTGTAAAACTCTCATTTTTAAAAAGTGCCACCGTGGAGTTTTTCGCCCTTCTTCCCAGGAATGACTTTCCGAACGGGTGGTAGAGTCTTAAGTAATCAATAATTTTCTCCTTTTGACTATTCATAAGTGCCTTTTGGTCTACATGAATAAAAAAACTTTTGATTTTGATATGTCTTTAGATCATATATTCTTGTATCAGGTTAAAGGAATCCACGATTAAATGAAATTTTGTCGATAGAAAAAAATATCGTAGCTTTTTAAAAAATGATAAAATTTGGCACATACTCGTCTATTTTCGAGAACGCTCTCAATATATCGGTCCCTTATTAATCATTTCTAAAGTAATTGCATCACTTTCACTCTCCCGGTCGATCAGTGGTCCGCTGGTTTATTATCGAGGTTAAGCATGAAAGCCACTTACCAACACAGACGTCGTAAGCGAGTCCGCATATGTATATGTCGGTGGCTCCGCGCAGGCGCAGCTGCGAGCTGAGGCTGGTGTCAGTCAGCTTCTTGTTGTCCCAGAACACGGAGTACGAGTCCACCTCAGGGTTGGTCCCCTTGTAGATCTTTACTGCGCCTTCCATCACCTGGTCCGAGGGAGAAGAACATGAACTTGGGTAAGATCAGATTTATTTGATAATCAGAGGTTTTTAAATAAAATATTCTTTTTTCGGTTTTTATCTATTTATACTATCAGGCTAGATCCCTTGTGAAGTAGGTAAATAGTACTGAATTCCAACAGGTTATGAACTTGGAAGGTTCCAAACAAAGTTCTTTACTCACAGACCTTGGATTTGGTTCGTTGTTATCATCACCAGCCGAAAAACGACTCATACAGAACAAAAACTTACTTCAAAGATCAACAGAATAATCGGCTTTTGAGCTGTACGCATTCAGCTTTTACCGGTGACCTCCACTAGATCTTCAGTCCATCTTATGGAGCGTCTGCCCATTCCTAGTCTTCCTGTACGAGGTCGCATCTCAAGAACCTTCCTGCCCCAACGGCCGTCGGTTCCAACGAGCACCACTTAAGTTTGGCAATTCTGAGAGCTATATCGGTTACTTTGGACCTGCGGATCTTCTCATTTCTGATTCGATCTCGCAGGGAAACGCCGATCAAAGATCTTCCCATTTCCCCTTGGATGACATTGAAACCTATGAAGCCATTGTGAGCGACAATGCCTCAATGCGAAGGTTATCACTAGCATAAAATACTGGTCAGACTCTTGTCTTGAGACACTGCGGTATTTGGGACGAGAAGATGTTATGTAGCTTGGCCAAAGCCACCCAGCTGAGCTGGATTCGAGGATTGACCTCGTTCTCGGAGTTGGACTTACCCAATTGGATTGTTTGTCACAGATATACACAAACCTTTACAGTCTCCAGTGCAGTCTCTCACCTTCACAGAAAGGTCTCTCTATATCATCCGCCAGATCCCTTGCGCGGAAGGCAAATATTACAGTTTCAACAGGTTCTTTCCTTACAGACCTATCTGGCCTCCTCCACTCTCATAGGAGAGGTTACTGTATTTATTTTTATTTAATTGAGATGTCGACCAACGGCATGTTGCATAACTTATTTACATCCTCGCCGTGCCAAGTTTCGCACCGGCTTCTGCAAAAAAAAAGGATCTATGGGAAGTTACCTTAAGATCTTTATGCAGCTCAGCTCCCCATGTATCCTGCACGCAGTGGCGCGGCCACAGCCTCTGTTTCATTGGTGGGGGACCAGCAAACACGACTGTGTCGTACGCCTGTGCTTTGTCTGCTGACACCTGCAACGTAAGACAGGATGGTAATGCAAATTTCAATTACTAAAACTAATGTTAATTATCATTAGAACTAAATGATATTATCTGTGATGCTCCCATTACAAACACTAATCGGCGGACGGCTTAGTCCAGTAATAGTCGCGGGTTCGATTTCCGCACTTGACAAATTGTGTGACCCACAGATGTTTGTTTCTGCCTAGGTGTTCGTGTGTGTAACTTTCATGTTTGGAAACGCACCCACGACACTGGAATTGCTCCTAGTGTAGGGTTACTGTGACTGTGACGCATCCATTATAAAAATGATTTATGACGCAAGATTTCTATCTATCTCTATCTATATCATCACGCCAGCTTCCTCGCGGGGTAGGCAGAGAGTACAGAGTTCCAACAGGTTCTTTCCTTACATACCTCTCTGGCTTCCTCCACTCTCATAGTTCGTCTCATACACACTCACCGGTTATGGAGACTCTTGACTTGCCCTTCAGATAAGGCACGATTTCTAAAAACTAAAACTAATACCTAGCTACTATTTGATATTATTTGTGACTTTTACTCATAAATTTTGCGTGACAAATCGATCATATATAGTATATCGATGTCGTGACGTAATAAAATGTAAACATGACTATCTGTATTACTAAGGTAAAGGTAAAATTTATTGTAATTTGTCTCATCCCCTTTTTCCATAGCACCACATTATTTCCCCCTAATGTTATTAACAATGTCGGATATCATATATGCGAGTAACCAAATCGATATTGTATGTCACAAAAATATCTCCAATTCCGCGAAATGTTACTATCGAATAACCAGCGTCAGTTTTTCGTTCGTTCAAATCCTACTATCCGATTTTATTTCGATGTATGTTACTCAATCACGAAAAAAAGGGATTAACGGATTTGAATAAAAGGACATCGTCGAAAATGGCCCCAGAACCAACAAACATGTGACCTATACCATATTTATCTATTTTATTCTAGTAGTGACAAATCTGTATCTTACTGACAATTAAAGTCCGTGATTTTTGTACTGTTATTGAACTAATAAACTATTGATCCTAAATTTTTTAAAGAATTCATTGTATTACGTTCATAAAATCCAAAATTAAGTTTAGCAAAAAAATTAAATGAGATTCATTGACTGTTAGGCGATACGAAGTTCGCCGGGTCAGCTAGTAATAAATAAATTAACATAATTTATAGTTGATTTAACTCATACAAGCATTTTTCATTGCTGTTGGTATCACGAGCAGTGATAGCCAAGTGGTTAGACCATTGGACTGCAATGTCAGAGGTCTCGAGTTCAAACCCAGACACGCACCTCTGTCTTTTCAAAAGCATGTGCGTATTAAAAATTAATTATCACTTGCTTTAACGGTGAAGGTAAACATCGCGAGGAAACCTGCATGCTTAAGAGTTTTTCGAAGGTGTGTGAAGTTCGTCAACACGCACTGGGCCAGCGTGGTGGACTATGGCCTAAGCCCTCTCAGTTTGAGAGGAGGCCCGTGCCCAACAGTGGGACAGTTTCTTAACAGGGCTAATATTATATTGGTTCTGGGGCAAATCATCTACGGACGCAGAACAATGTCCTTTGGCACAGAGTTTATTACCTGGACTAACACATAGTATACTTTTTATCTCGAAATAATATTAGGTTCCTGTCTAAAGGCAACGCGAACGAAATCGCGGGTAGAACTAGGCAGCAATAAACTTATTTATTTTAAAAAAAGTTGCACTTTAGGAATTATTCCTGTCTCATACTAATACACCCGTATTTACACACATGAAATTCACATGCACAAACATCCAGACCGAAACCAACATATGTGGGTCACACAAATGTTTGTCCCGTGCGGGGACCGAACCCGCCACTGCTTGATCCAATGAGCGGAGCGGCTTAATTTCTTAATCACTGGACCATTCGTTCGTATTGTAACTAGCGGAGTCCCGCGACTTCGTCTGCGTAAGTATCTTTTTAAATTATAGGCTATGTGTTATTCTGATGTATAGTATACTATATTACTTTTAAAGTATCATCAAAATCCGTTCAGTTGTTTTTGGGTGAAACAGTAACAAACACCTACATCCATCTTGACAAATATACTCGTACATATCGGCGCTTATGTTTTCGGGATGCCCGTTCGGAATGCTGGTAACGATGAAAGGTGGGTTTATCTTCGTTTTCATAGTCGTCCGTCCGCATGGTGGCCGAACGTGGAAATCTTGAAATAACAGCAGGTTCTTATCCAGTACACTGATCTTCCTTGGTATCCAGACTTTGGTAGCAAAATATCAGAAGATGCTCGCAATAATTGAGGATTGATGGAATGCAGTGAGGTTAGCTGCTCCGCGATACGACCGACCGCTTGCCCCGTTGCCAATAGCACCACACAGTAGGACCGTCCACCGTCTCACATCGACTATTCTGTTCCTTAGATCTGTTCGGTCGGTCGTCATCTGACATCTGTCATCGCATCACAACTAAACACGCCCACGCAAGTTTTGATCCTTATGAAAAACAGGATTGAACCAACTAAAGTTGATCCAATTGAAGTTTTGATCCTTATGATAAACAGGATCGAATGAAATAAAAAATGATCTGTGTAAATTGCCAATTTTCTTGTTTAATGTATATTTTAACCGCCTCCCGCAGGGCTTATACAAAATAAATTATTTGAGTTTGAGTTCTATATTTATTTACGATTCAAGCAATTAATCAGAAAAATCGTCTGACAAATCGCTTGATTCGTCGCTTACGTGTATTAATATTAAAAAATCTATAAAATTCTGTTTTAATATGTCAAGATAGAGCATTCAAGATTATTTATTAATTTCTTGACCATGTGAATACTAAATATTTCAGTCAGATACATACAATAATATATTCGTAAAGAAATCGGCAATCGATTTGTACATTTTAAAAAACCACATATAGATTATAACTATTTCATTGTATCAGTTTCTGAAACGCAAACTGTTACAATTCACATGAATGAGTAATAGAGTTTTATTGATGTATTTTTATATTCCTGTTTATTTTGTGGATACTATATTTTCAATATTCTTAAATATCGTGGCGTGAAATCGAACATGATCAAACGAAACTCGCATATAAGTTTCGAAAAATGCAGAGATACGAGCTGGTATTTGAACGTTGAACCTCGTAAATACAAAGCGACCGTTCCCTCAATCACACTAAAGAACGGTTATGTCATGACAAACCAAACTAAGTATCGAGGTCAAGTTCCAAATCGTAACCCTCAAAAACTTGAAACGTTAAATTTTTATTGACATATTTTATGTACAAGCACTCGAAAACGACAATGCGAATTAGAATACTGTTAAAACTGTTCGCAAAATCTAAATTTAGATCGTAGAATGCGTATTCCAAATAATTTCCTGTATACGACATATTGTCACGATCACGAAGCAAACACGAAGAGGAGATGGCGTTATATGATGTTCCTATACAATTTAAGCGTGGCACTGCGCGGGGTGGCACAGGGCGAGAGGGACGTTACGCCCAACCCACATTTATATTTGCCATATGGCGGAGAATGGTAAAAATTAAACGGTTCGTCCATGTCAGTGTTATTTGTAAGTTCAATTATATTACGGTAGATGGCATTTTAAATATAGAAGTATTGTAATAAATTAAGAAAAACACACAAGTGAAATGTGTTATTATTTGTGTGACCAGAATGTCGATCCAAGTATTTTTTGCATGTTAAGATACATCGCTTCATTTAAAGGCTTTTATTTTTAGTAAAAATAGATAATATTTAATAGCTATGCGAATTCAAGCGGACGTGTGAATAGAACGAGTAGCGATGTCAAACTGAGGTAAGCCACGCCCCACCACGATGACGTCAAGGCTTTTAGGAATTCAAAAGATTCGCTAGCTGAGGCCACCTCTTGGTAGTTGCTTTTTTTTCTTGAAACGAATTACATCCACTAAAGGACAAAAGTCTTTCCCAAAGATGGCCACGATTGGCTTTGTACTGCACCCATACAAGATGTTGAACCTCTATCTATCTATATCATCACGCCAGATGAGTACAGAAAAGAGTACAGAGTTCCAACAGATTCTTTCCTTACATACATCTCTGACTTTCTCCACTCTCATAGTTCGGCTTATACACGCTCGCCGGTTTGGGAGACTCTTGACTTGTCCTTCAGATAAGACTCTGTCTATATGGTCGTGGTCGTGGTTATGAATGAAAAAAAAAGACTTTTTAATGAGTTCAAAAGCTCTAAGGCTTTGTGTCGAAGTTCCATAGATTTTTATTATAAGGTTTTCTTAGGCTCGTTATATAAGAGTTAGAATGCTTACTGTCCTAGTTGCGATTAAAGATGTTCATACTTGATATTTGAAGTATAATATAAAAATTATTTATCAATCTGTCATTAAAACTAGTGAGTTCTCATGTACAATGATAATTTGATATATGTTATATTGAACTTCTGGCCGTAATGCCATTGTTAGTATTGCCACTTACTACCCTGCGTTTATCTACGTATATTTTTACCAAGTTCTTCGCTGAACCTTTTCTGTACATAAACATTTTGTTCTTTTTTTCGTTACTATATTTTTTGTTGTTATGGCAGACTATTTCTGAACCCTAGATTGTATGATATATGAATTTCATAAGTCTAAAGGTTTTGTACTTTTTCAAATTATTCTTTTTGGTATGTCTCCTTGACTATTATAACTAGGAGTAAAAAAATATGGTGAGAAAAGGTTACATTTTTAGAGCCAAATATAAAAGCAAATGAAATACCTATATACCTATATCAACAAGTATTAAGTTAAAAATGTTGATTTTCGTAATTAATTCTAACAATTCATGTTTTTCATGATTTACATATGTTGCCACTGATGCCTCAGAATTTTTTTTTATTCCTTAAAATTACATTAAATTTGCTACAAAATAACATCGTCAACAGAACTTCGGCAAGCTTCAGCAACTGTCAAAACTCTAATTGAAAGTTAGTGAATAGTTAAAACTACTTCTCATGACTTATTTATCTGTGGTCGAGTCTATGTTTCCTAGGAAAAGTCAATATATATATGTACATCATAAAAAAAGTATATTATATGAGCTTTCTGAAATAGTATAATGTTTTTATAATTCGCATTGCTATGTTCAAAAAAAATATATTGAACAAGTAACAAAATTGAATTTATTTTAATAAGTTTTCAAGACAGAACTGTTAAATTTATTTAGTAGAATAAATCAAGCTCCGGATACTTTTGATAAAAGCATTTATGGCACGGCTCTCTTAGGCGCTTCCCCATAGTGCGATGGCGAGGTCTTTGGAGTGCGGCACAAGAGGGGCACCGGTGCGTTCTATAGGGAGATCCCGAAGCCCCTCCAAAGTGCTGATGTCGGCCAACCTGGGGTTTTTAGTCGGTAGGAACCCGACATGCCCCGCGAGCTTCCTCCAAGGCTCGAGGAAGTCCTATGCAGGAGTATCCCCAGGTAAAAAAGGTGATCGCTAAGAACACCGCAGTTGTACACCGGTACGAGAGTTTCGCATAGTCTCAAAATGCTCTGGCTTCAAGCCCTGAACCCGGCATGTCCTCGTGTCGAAAGTTCGCGTGCGGTGTAGTCACGTCACCGCAAAATATAGCTACGCATTGTCTTATCAGGAACTACGGAACGCAATTGTTACTCAATCGGAGCACTTATTGAATAAGTATTTACGATTTTGGGGTCGGAAGTGTAAGGAAAGATGTTGAGATTTTTAAAGGGCAATATCAAATTTCGACTATTCTTTGTAATTGAGATATCTTTTGATGTTGGCTTGGTCGGCGTTCACTATAACCACTGATTACATTCGATGCCCGCATGGCGCAAATTTTATTTATTTATTTTAAGGCATATTAACAACATATACATGAGAATTAGTCCATAACACGAATAATATATATATATATATATATATATATATATATATATATAGTGTTGTGTATATGCCACTGTATACACAACACTGCTTAGAACACTATGTTTTAAGTAACATCACTACAGAATAAAAATTAAACTAAAATAACAAAACAATCAAGTATGGGAAAAATAATAAACTTAGAGATACAGTAATACATTTTGGTTTAAACACAAACGTTTGCTTCAGTCTGAAAAGTTGTCTGTGAATTCAATTTTCAAAAAACCTTTTACAAACTGGCATTTATAAATTGCTTAGTTAAGGAGTTCCTAGGGATTCTTTCCGGCTCCATCATCAGACCTTGGACACCATTCGTGTCTAAAGTACTCGTCAAGACAAATTCAATGAGTCCAAACACGGCGGAGTTATATTGAGTAGTTGGGTGGTTCCATTGGCTACCTTCAATCAGACGGCTTCTTCATCAGACTCTGAACACTTGTTTGTTTGTGTAGTACTTATCAATATGTATGTGTTAATAATATCAGTGACGCGGACGGTATGGTGCTTTTGAGCCCCTCGGTCGGTGTCCTCAGGAGATTGGTCAGAAATTGTGAGGCATACGCGGTGACCCATGGACTCAGGTACAACGCAAGGAAAAGTAAAATAGTTTTCAAATCATCAAAGAAACTATGTAATAATAATCCGAACTTTCGTCTTTGCGGTACATTCTTAAATGTTGTGAAAAAGTTTAAGTACCTGGTCACTGGATCACCGATGACTTATATGACAATGAACATACTAATATTGAATGGAAGCGCAGGTCTCTAGCTGTCCGATGTAATATGGTGGCTCGAAGGTTTGCACGATGTACTGATAACGTTAAGGTACCTTTATTCAAGGCTTACTGCCAGTCCTTTTACACGTGCAGCCTGTGGGTTAATTATAGGCAGAGGGCTTATGGCGACATGCGCGTCCAATATGACAATGCTTCCAGGGTGCTAATGGGGCTGCCACGATTTTGTAGTGCATCTGGCATGTTTGCCGTGGCTCGTACGGATAGCTTTAGTACGATCATGCAAAAGCAATGTGCATCCATGATGCAGCGCATGCGTGGCAGTGCTAATGGCATCTTGAGAGCATTAGCTGAGCGTTGGGGCTCGCCGATGCTCGCGCGCTGGATACGACTACATGTAGTCAAATAATCAAGCATCTTGGGCATCGGGGTGTTCTGACGCTCAAGTAATTTTTTAATGTAAAACTATACTAATATTAATAAATATATTGCTAACCCTAAAGTTATGGATCAAGTATCTGAAATAAATTATTATTATTTTTATTTATCTGCTTAGACATTCTCGAGTTTTTTAACTCGGTATTTTATGAAGTTCACGGGTCCTAAGCCTTTTTGCGGCTTTTTGCATAGTAGTGCACGTGCTTGTAGGAAGGTCGATTATATTTAAACTATGTAAAATATCTATCTATTATCTCACGCCAGATCCCTTGCGGGGTAGGCAGAGAGTACAGAGTTCCAACAGGTTCTTTCCTTACATACCTCTCTGGCTTCCTCGACTCTCATATGTAAAATATGTTTTGGTGCCCTTGTGCTAGAAAGAACTAGTAGCACTATCTCGTTCTATTCATGTTCCATATTCTATTGATTTCTATCTATATCATCACGCCAGCTCCCTCGCGGGGTAGGCAGAGAGTACAGAGTTCCAACAGGTTCTTTCCTTACATACCTCTTCTATACCTATTTCTTACTTTAATTCTGTATATTGATGTATTTTTTTCAGACATAGTTTTATCTAAATTATGTGTATTAGGTACTGCTATGTCAATTAGGTAAACGTGTTTGTTTATTTTATCTATTAAGGTTACGTCAGGTCTATTGTTATGTATGGTTTTGTCTATGAGTATGGCTCTATCGAAATATAGTTTGTGGCTAGAATTTTCCAGAACAGGTTTTGGTGTGTATTGGTAATAAGGGGACGGCTTATCAGTTACTAACTTATGTTTAATAGCATGTTTCTGGTGAATTATATAAGCTACGGTGAGTGTAATCTGTTTTAGCTCATGTTGGACAGGCACTTGTGATATGTTGGATGGTTTCAGATTGGCGGTGCATTTTCTACATTTATTATGATTAATATCAATCTAACAAGCATAAACATAAAACGTAACCAGGGGGTTACGTTTTATTTAATTCACATATTTCTACGGCCATCCACCAATTCCATTAACAGACCAGCTCCATGGTACCATATTATTCCATTGTCAACGACTTTACATATGTACGCCAAATTTCAGCTTAACCGGCTCAAGTGCTTGAAAAATGGATCACAAGAACCAGAAAGACATACGAACATTGCAAGTTAAATAATCTTGTAAAACCACACTGGCGGATTTACAAATTTGCCGCTAGTAGGCTATTCAATTTTTGCCGCCCCTACTAACCTCTGCAATACAATACCCTAGTTCAAAATCATACAAATTACATTTTCTTTGTCAATGAAATTGCAATTTGATGATTTGTGCTCTATCGTCATCATTACATCAGCTTTTTCCCGTTATTAGCATGATTGTGAACTAAGGGATCATTGTGTCAGTTCCTAGATTATTCTTACAACTCACGATTTAGTGAAGTTTACATAAGAAATAGTCATAAGGGAAAATTTTTGAGCTAAGAAAAGATCAATCATGTACTACTTATAATAATGTTTGGCCAAGTTTGCCACCATAGCCTCCAGCCTACTCAGCCTGCTGGGAATTACGCCACTGTAACAACATATTCAAATCACGGGAATTTAATTTCTAGTATGGAGGCTTACGTAACAAAAACTTGGGCTTACAGGAGCGACTCAAGGTCAAGATTTTGGGGGGCGTCATCTTTGGTTAAGTTACTTTGGTTTGGGATTAATTGGGTCGAAACCTGCAAACAGACTTTTCCACATCACTTAACAAATTTTTTATTATAAATTTTTATTCTTTTTTGTTCCAATTTTTAATTTTCTATTGTTTTGCTCTACTCTATATACTTTAATGTATAAATATAGTGTAGGTCTACATTCTAGGCCGTATTCCTTTGTGACTCTTTTGATAAGTTAATTGTTTGGAATATGGCAATCGATTGTTATCTGTTTAATTTACCAAAAAAATGATCAAAAGGCCATTATTATAACATAAATAATCAAAATAAAATGTATTGTATTTTGATTAATAAAATAGAGTATATTTAAATAAACATGTAATTCTATTTAGTCTTCTTCTTAGCGTTTCGACGGCAAACATGATACAATTATATGGATGCGGCCCAGAAAGCGGCCACACTAACTGCATTTACAGAAGCAGAAATCAAGTCTTGCTGCGTGCAGGTGTTAGGGCACGCAGGACACGATACGAGGTGAGACATCGTTTGGGTTGCACCACACAAACACTCCAGATTCGTGCTGTCAGTGAGTTTCCACCTGAGCATCTTTTCCTTGCTCCGACCGACCTGCGTCCAAAGTCTATTTAAAGACTTCCCAGACGGACCATGGTAATTTATGTCCAGGTGGAAGGCTCTCAGCAGGTGAGGCAAAAGGATTTGGTAGCGATCCTTCTTTCCTCCAAAGATTACACCTCGCTTTTGTTGGTTCCAGGGCTAATGTGGATCCGATTTCGTGAAATAGGACCTAAGTCCTACTTTGCAATTGTTTTGTTAAATCTTAATTTTGTAATTGTGGTTCTGGGTGACAATTTCCAGGGGCAAAGCTCAATGCCACCACACGCGTCGCAGGTTGCGGATAGCAAATGGCTCCCAGATATGGGAGTAAGCTACGAATAATCAATAAGCAGTCGCGGACAATGGAGCGGTCTGTCGGAAGGGCGTCGGGGAGCTCATGGCAGGATATACCTCGCGAAATCCCGATGACGATAGATGACAGTGGCATGTGACGGCCGCCACTAAAAACAAAGTTCTTTAACCCGGGGAGATGGGCCTCGTCAGCCATGGATGGAAGTTCATCTAAGAGAGAGGAACACTGATTTCAAACCAGATAAAGGCAGTCCGAGAGGATCACCTACTATACTGTAAACCCGTGGTCATGTCTCGCGGGAACGGGGGTATTGGCTTAGCTGCCCGTATCGCAAGGAAGAAAACCTCTGAAAAAATAACCCCAATCTCATGGTAGAAGACGTGCCAATGGGATGCATGACTGGTGGGGAGATCAATATTAGCGCCAACCTCGAATGACCTGGCAAACATCGTTGTATCGTACCTCCTTGTGGGCATGGGCGTCACCCTGCAAAAGACCAGTTTAGAACGACCCTACTCGTGGGAATCATCATGTGTGAAAATAATAACCAAACTAAACAAACTCAAAAAACTTTAACACAGCAAATGTTTCACAAAAGCCTCTTTGAAAACCGCCCAAGGTTTTCACCTACTATTGGAGAAACTTCTACCAGTAATACTCCAACACCAACTTATAACAGCGAGACAGAACCAGCAACAAGAGAATTCCTGGACTGAAATCACAACAAAAAAGTTCAAGGTGGTGCTTAAGGGGATATGCACCCCTCTACAGAGCTCGCGGATATTTCCGAAAAATTATAGGATCTTGGACACAACGTACCAATATTTGGAACATAAAACAACGGAGTACGAAAAAACCACTGCACATGTTCTGTATCGAACTTGAACCAAACATAAACAACAAACACATATACGAAATTAAAACACTATTGGACTGTCGTATTACTTTCGAACCACCTCGCCCAGCACGAAATTGCCAACAGTACGGTCACACCAAAACGTACTGCCGACGTAAACCAAAGTGTATCAGATGTGAAACCATCAGATGGGAAACCATCCGGCAAATTATAAAGGATGCTTTGTATATAAGGAGATCCAAAACCAAAAATATCCTTCCCAACGACATAAACTAGACAACCTTACGCAAAAAGGTAGCGCCCTTACACAAGATGATAACACAATCGAAAAACCCCAGCAAATAAGATTCATACTCCGATCAGACACAAATTATGCCCAAGTTGTCAAAAACGACATTAATTCCCAAAATATTTCGACAACTCAAAACGTACATTCGACAATTACTTGAAATGTGCAAACAAATGATGCAACAAAAGACTACATTGACAAACCTTATCATAAACCTAATGTCAAATATGCGTTCAGATTCGACGCACTAAATCTAATCCTTTGGAACGCTAATGGCCTGTCAAAACACATTTTAGAAATTAAAATTTACTTAGAAACTAATAAAGTTGATATTCTACTAGTATCGGAAATACATTTCACGCCTAAATCGCACTTTAGTATTCCACAATATAAAATGTATCATACTATACACCCGGACAACACTGCACACGGTCTGCAGTGCTAATACGAGAAGAAATAAAACATCACGTCTTAAATTCATACTGTACTGAAGCAATACAAGCTACCAATATAATTATATATCGCAGCTTCATTCGACGCGATTTCTTCTGTTAACATATTGTAGCAGCAGATGTCGAATAAATTTGATAGATTCTTGCCCAGTTGGGCGGCTCCCAAAACTGCAAATGTCTAAGATGAACTAATTCATAAAAGACGTCGCATTGAGGTATAAGGCTTTCTTATCAATGGACTACCAAAAATAGGTGTCGCGCTAGCGACACTATCCTAAGCTGTTAAGCATATTACAAAAATATTTTTTACTGTGTTAAAATCTGTCAATGACTTACGTATTTTGCATATTAGGCGCCAGTCACTTCAACGAGCAAAATCTCGTAAAAATTTCATAATATCGTTAGTAAATAGCGACATTACATTAAGGCATTGTTTCCTTGATTAGAGGGGCAAATATTTCTTGTTCAGCAAAAATATTGCTGATTTAAAACTAAAATCCGAATTGATTTAAACCAAATAAAACACAGAATACGAAATTTAATAAAATTAAAAAAACGCTCCTTTAAACTGGAAGCAGGGGCTCGCATAGCGCACAACCAGCTAAAAGAAAGAAAGAAGAAAAGATATTTTTAGCTTTTGCTGCTCGTCGGCGTTACCACCAGGAGTGGTTTAACATCGGGAAGCAATGGAGTGGTCGCCCCGCCGCCGCGCTAGCGAATGGGGAGCCGCCTGTTGGTGAGGTTCACTATGCTGGTCGTTTATGACATTTTGTACAAAATTGGTTGGAGAGAATGTAAATTGTTCTTTTTTCTCCTCAAACCCGATACACTATATAAAACCGTCTCACTATACTAAAACATGTCAAGAATGTACTATACTTGACAATAAGAATCACGGACTTTTAACAAATCTATATTATATAAAAAATAATTTTTACCCCACTATCATATTAGATATTTTTAGTGCACAAACCACACGTGGAACCAAACGCTTTATCCTTCACATGTAAAATAAAAAAACTTGAAAAAATAGGTTTTATATTTATAACAATAAAAAGCTGAATAATACATGCCTCGTTGGTCTGGTGGCAAAGCGCATTGCTTTGTGATCACGAGGTCCTGGGTTCAAATCCTAGGTCGGACAAATGTAGTTTTTCTAACGAAAAATTCCCAGTATGTGTCCGGAGTCTGGAATTGTGTATGGCATAACGCATATGGCATAACGGTATGTGGCAATAGGCTTGCCCCCTATTACATGGGACCTAGCATCGTCGGCGAAATGTGGGTGTACTCAGTATACCTCTGCCACCCCCTCTGGGGAATATAGACGTGACGGTGCAATATCTAATTAAATATGCATATCCTTGGTTTTGTATGTTTCCTGCCTGATTGTTCTAGTGGCGAGTGGTGTGCTTTACGATCGCGAGATTCTGGGGTCAGACTCTTGGTCGGACAAATGGAGTTTTTTCTGTCGAAAAATTACCGTTGTTGGCCCGGAGTCTGGAGTTGTGCCCGGTATATGGCGGATGGGTTCGCCCCCTATTGCATGGGGCATAGTATGGTCGGCCAAGGATGGGTATGCGCAATGCACCTTTGCCGCCCTCGCTTGGGGAATGTAGGCGTGACGGTGTGAAATCACTGCCTTTCAAAGAAAAAATAAAAGTATTAAGGGATTTTACACGTTTGATTGGTTTGTTAGGTGGTTCTTCACCTGCCCTAAAATATGACCAGACCGGAACAAACAATCACACAAAAAAGGATCACACAAAGATTTGTCCCGTGCGGGAATCGAACCCGCGACTATTAGACACAGTGGGCGGGGCGGGCTAAGCCCTTAACCACTGCGCTAAATCGTCCGTCCGTTGTTTCTGTCTGGGTATTGGCGTATGTAAATGTTCATGTTTGTAAACGTACCCAGGACACAGGAATAAATCCTAGTGTGGGAATACGTTTTTTTTTAAAAAAAAAAGAAAAGAAATCAACATTTAAATCAAATTGCCAGAGAAATGTGGAAGTGGTGTGAAGAGCGTAACTTAATATTTTGCATCATAGGTATATATAGTAAAGCCAACAGTACCTAAAGCAAAATGTTTCTAGACACTTGGGAATTATGCGTAAACTCCTTTGATCAAATCGTTGAAAAGTTAGGTTCCTCAAAAATCGTTAAAATTAATAAAATTTTCGCAAGCAGTAGTTAGTTGCAACGCTTAATGTCCCATTTAGACATTATGGATAAGTTATTTTGACGCCTTTGCAATAGACGCCTTCACGATATCTTAGACTCCCTTACAATTTTACGCCTTCCCACTATTTGCACTTATTTTCAAAGGAGCCATGGCCCCTAATTGGCTCATGCAACCTTTAATTTTTACGAAAGAATATTATGAATTATAATGATGATTTAAGTGGATTCAATTTTAATTTTAATTTCAACGAATTTCTTTATAATTATGACTTGACACCATTGTGTTGAATTAATTCTGCATTTTTTATATTATATTTCCAACCACATATTATTCATATTTATTGTGCTCGTGATTAATGTATTGTTTTAAGATCTGCAAGCAACTAGCCAATGTTGTGTACACCTGTTAATGTAATAATATGTGTGCTGTTGGTGTACCATTCTGAATTAATAAATAAATAAAATAAATAAACCTTATTTTGTAACCCTATCTTGTAAAGAAAGACTCATGCTATCAGAATCAATACTCTTTTGAACCAAACGTTAATCTTTAATAATAATAGTAGCCCTGTTAAGAAACTGTCTCACTGTTGGTCCTCTTCTCAAACTGAGAGGGTTTAGGCCATTAGCAAAAAAATACATATATATACATAACACGTTTTATTAAATTGAGGTTAAGTTATTGCAAGGTAAATTGATGTAATTATTTAATTGAATCACTTTCTGTTATTATTAACTTTCTAACAAATTAAAATGTAACAAACTTAAAACAAGTTAAAATGGTGCTAAGTTCGGCAAAATAAATTCACATAAGTCAGCTTAAAATCTTATTGTTCCGAAAATCTATGCGATCATGATGACCTAAACCGATTCATGAAAAATATATTTAAATTTAGACAACTTGCTCTCAAATACAATTTAGTTTTAATTATATAAGTACTTACTTACTTCGTTGGATAGCAACCCATAGTGAGTCTTGGCCTTCGAAACGAGATTCCGCCACTTATCACGGTTCTGCGCGATTATATAAGTAAAAACCTAAATTTAGAAATACTATTAATGAAACCATATTCTTAGCACTCGTTACTGCTCATGAGGTCCAAACATTATCGCTCATAAATATAGAAAATATCTATTAATATTTGCTTTGTATATACCACCAAAACACGATCTAAAAAGCGAGGCGTTCTCTGCTCTTTTTAAAACATTGGGCCGACGTTTTATCGCAGGTGGTGTTTATAATGCAAAACACACTGAGTGGGGATCTCGTATTATAACATCTAAAGGACATGAACTTCTAAAAAACCGTCCACAAAAAAAAACTTTACGTAATCTCAACAAGAGAACCAACATACTGGCCCACCGACCCCAAAAAGAAACCAGATCTCGTCGACTTTTTTGTAACAAAGGGAATACCAAGACACTATATCGAGTATTTTTCCTGTTATTATCTCACTTCTGATTACTCTCCGATAATAGCAAAATTAAAAGGTAGAGCCTCTCACAAAACACTGCCCTGCCGCTTACATAACAAAAATACGGACTGGCACTACTTTCGTGAACTATTAGAAACTACTCTAGACACCAGGATTCCGTTAAAAACGGATGACGACGTATCTGAAGCAGTAGAAATATTTAACCATTGTATCCAACAATCCGCATGGAAAGCTACCCCAGTCCCAACAATGGTGGGAAATAATGA
This sequence comes from Phalera bucephala, assembly GCA_905147815.2. Lineage (NCBI taxonomy): Eukaryota > Metazoa > Arthropoda > Insecta > Lepidoptera > Notodontidae > Phalera > Phalera bucephala. The sequence continues at coordinate 1,897,061 of LR990627.1, forward strand.
TCCAACGCGATCAAAAACAATAGAAAACATGATTATACAAAAAAGAAAAGCAAGAAAGATATGGCAACAGACACGATACCCAGAAGATAAAAGAAAATTCAATAAACTTGCAGCGGAACTGAAAGAATTGTTATCACTCAACAGAAATCAAGAATTGACAAAATACCTAATGGGTTGGATGCTGCAGCTTCCACAGACTGCTCGCTATGGAAGACAGTTTAAAAACCTAACCTTTCTACACCCTTTAAATCACCAATTTGCAAAACAATGGAACCTGGGCCAAAACTAATATTGAAAAAGCAAATCTCTTTGCCGATCATCTGACCGCAGTTTTCATTCCAAACTCTGACATCTCGCCAAAAACTGAACAGGACAAAGAAAAATTAAATCAGCCATATCAACTTGATCCACCCTTAATAAAAATAACTAAGGAAACGGAAACGGTTATTAGGAAACTCAAACTGAACAAAGCACCTGGCTTCGATCTAATAACTCCCAAAATTTTGAGAGAATTACCTGGAAAAGGGATAACTTATTTCACCTCTCTGTACAATGTCATCCTTTTGAGAGGATTCATTCCCCCTCAGTGAAAAGTGGCTGAAGTCATATTAGTTCCAAAACTTGGCAAAAATCCCGATGATGTCAACTGATATCGACATATAAGTCTCCTACCCGTAATATCCAAGGTTTTGGAAATCCTATACATGAAACGCCTACAACCAATAATGAAAGAACTCAAACTGATACCCAGACCGCCAATTTCGTTTTCGGGAAGCCCATAGCACGACAGAACAAGTTCATCGTCTAGTGACAAAGATAAACAACTCATACGGCCTTTCTTGATATATCCCAGGCGTTTGATCGTGTCTGGCATGAAGGTCTGTTGTACAAAGTGCGTAATAATTTGCCTATAAACCACTATATCTTTATTAAATCGTACCTTACTGAACGACATGGTGAAAAAACATCCAAACAACGCCAAATTAAAGCAGGTGTGCCTCAGGGTAGTGTCATGGGCCCAATATTTTATCTCCTTTTACCTCAAATTTACAATCATCTGAAAATGTCCTAGTTTTCCCAAAGGTTCTTTGCAGATGACACAGCAATAATAGCATCTCACATAAACCCCACAAAAGCGTCTGAAATGTTACAAAGAGGACTAAACGCGATATCGCAATGGTCGAAGAATTGGCGCATCATGGCTAATGAAAATAAGTCAACCCAAATCGCGTTCAGTCTCAGGCACAATGAATGCCCGCCCGTTAAACTGAACAGTATAGACATGCCGCAATCAGACCATGTTCGATATCTTGGGATATACTTGGATAAAAGAATTACCTGGAAGAAACACATTTTCAACAAAAGAAAGGCACTAAGCTTGCAATCAAGAAACATGTTCTGGCTTTTAAGACGTCAATTCCAATTAACCATGGAAAATAAACTCCTACTCTATAAATCCACACTCAAGCCGATTTGGTCATACAGTATTGAGTTCTGGGGCACTGCCTCAAACTCAAACATTGAAATACTGCAGAGATTCCATTCAAAAATACTAGGTGTGATCGCAATGCACCATGGTTTGTTACAAATGACCAAATACACCGGGATCTAAAAATACCCACAGTAAACGAAGAAATTCTGGACAAGTTTACAAGCTACAAAAACAGTCTCAAAAGCCACCCCAATATCTTGGCACAAAAATTGATGAATCCATCCAAAACCTTCACAAGGCTAAAGAAGAAAGCTCCTTAAGACCTCTTAAAGAAATTCGTTAAAACTATATATACTATATATTCACATACAATGTGGATGCGCCACTGGACGCATACCACGCAAGCCAAATTCCACATACATAAAATCCAGCTGAAAGTCTCATTCACTCATTTGCAGGAATATAATAAGAATAAAAAAAATCTTAATTTGCAATTTTTAATTGCTGCGTTTACCCTAAGGTCAACGGAATAATTAACAATTGCAAATTAACTTTTCCTTCATTCACATTAGGTTGAAATTAGTATAACGAGCAACGAAAAGCGGTTGAAAGGCATATGTTAATATGAGTAAGGTTTACTTTTATTTAAATTGTATGAGAATTAGAATTTGCCACAATGTCGATTTGCGCTGACCATAAGGAGTCTTATGTCGACGCGCGTTACATGAAACACTCGTTGACAGCGCATTTCCTGTTCTGTAATACTTAAAAAATCAGGGCCCGTATTCGCTATGATCAAACGCGACTCGTTGCATGCCTATGTGGTTTATTTTTGAGGATCTGCTGTCGCGTGTCTGCATCGATGTAACTGTGCGTTTTAACACAAACACTTAGAAGGATTTATCGTTTCGTGGTACTCCAGTTCCAGACCATTCTGATCTCGGTCTCGAACCTATTCGTACCTATATTAAAAAGGCGACAATTTGCGAACGCGTCCAACCATCAGAACCCCCTAATCGTAGCTGCTGCCGACTACGCACCTGACTTCCCTCCTATCAACCGCTACCGCCGCCCGCGGAATCTTCTCACCGACCGAATACAGATACCGCATACAGGATCAGACACCGACCTCGCAAACGAGGTCGAAGAATCCCTTGCACGCCGGCCGGTGCAGTGCACCACGGCGAGACACCTAGTATGTGCCCTCCGCCATAGTGACGGGTACCAGGTTTGAATAGTGAACCGTAACGAAATGGTGTATATCGTCTTACCTTAATTACAAAACTATTAGTCTTAGAAACATGAATCCAGTGTCATTATTAGCTTATATAATCAGCTTGCTGTTATGGCCTTGAGTTTTCGTTGGGGCCGGGCGGGGCGGCGGGGGAGGGGCACTGCGTAAAATGACCGAAACCGGCGCTCTCGCTCCTTTCTATCAATCTTTAAAACTAAAAGCGACTAGCTGACATAGACTTTTCATGTTGAAATCAACGGCCGAGTGCCCCGACATAGCCAAACCCGATTTTCGTTGTTGTCGACGACGCGTTGTTACGTCGTAACATATTTTAAAAATATAAAATTAAAATAAAAAATCTTTACACACAGACAAACAAAATAACTAGTTGTTACATCGAATGGAAACCGCGCGCCTTAACTAGTGATCATAATGACCATATAAGGTATTCGTTGGCACCGGAAATCAAATTCCTTCTAGAACACCTAATAAGAAACGCCCACCACATAGAAGGATCTAGAAATAATACAATAGCGAACAACGGGACAATGATCCTATCTCACTCGGTTCGGTTATTGCTAACTTAGTCCCACAAGAATTTTATAAAAAACAGACAATAGTTTAGGGCGTGCCTTGCTTCGGTTGAGCCGTTCTTTCTATATCTCTGTCCTCGTCTCAGACGAAGGATCAAGAGATCTGGGGAGTGCGCACTGTTGCCAGGCAGGAAGTAGGCCGTCCTGGGGGGGCAGTATATAAAAACGAGCTCGCGCAAGAACAACCCTTTTCCGACGCCAGAGCTCGCACGACAACAGTTCAGTTCAAACAGTGCATTATTAAAATAAATTAAAAAATAAAAGTTTAAATTAGCAACATTCTTCAACCCCCTTGGTAAGTTTAATATAATTATTCCAATAGTTCTGATTGCTGTTAACTAATTTTTCGTGTCTGGATTAATTCGATTACTATTCAACAAGTGATTTGTTCTACCTTTTAATAGTGTATTTTTCTGTGGCTAAATATATTTCTTAATAGTGGGTAACAACGTAACCAAATGTGACAGCTAGTATCTTAAAAATTGTAAAATATAACCTTTTCTATTTAATCATTCGATAAGTTTTGAATATGTTGCACCGCGGTATTTTTCTTCATTTTTATTATCATATTAATTTCGTCCAAATCGATCCAGCCTCCACAAGAAACCAGGAGAGATATGGCCGCGATAATTAATTCCCACTGTGCATTCCACGCGTGTATTGTTGAACATCGGTGGCTTGTGAATACTATTTTTCTAAATATTTGTTGTCAAAAATTCCGTAATAACTAAATTTCTAACTTCATACATTAAAATAATGAGCTTTTTGTTTTGTTAATCTATTAGAAATTGCCACCGCAAATTGTATAATGTAAACACAAAATTATTCGCTGGATTGATGTCACGAAAGAGGGTTTTCGCAATATACCCGACAAAAAAAAATATCAATGGTCATTGTTTCGATGTTTTTATAGACCTACCGTAATGTGTAGAAATTAAAAATTTTTGTACCTCATAGCGTAGTGGAGTGGTGATAGTCCTAAATATAATGTTGGGGTTTGATTCTGGGTTGGGTATTAAGTTTTATTATATATTTGTTTTTCCTTAGTATTATGTTTCGACCGGACGTAAATATCACCACTCCATTTCGTGAAATTTTAATTGCTTCGCGAAAGATGCCGATGCCCACTCCTGGTCTCACCTAGTGCCTGGGGGTCGGATCTTTCGCGCTACATGTGTCCAATTCGGCGCGTTCCAGAAATTGGGGGTCCACCGTACGGGTTGACAAGTACGGTTTGGGAGACAGCAGGCCTCATTTCTGCCCGTCGACTCCCGCTGACCTCGGCGGCTGAGGGCCTTCTACAGGGCACCTCCAGATTCCTCACCTAGCCGGTGGAGGCTGTTACCGAAGACCCCCCACGCGTCACGGGATCGAGCGGCCTAAAGATAAGTCCCCAGCGCCCATAGGTTTTTTTTGTGGACCCGAAAACTCCCCTGTGCCGGGAATTCACGCCCCATTTTAATATTGATACTTATTCTAACTTTCTGGATTGTTCTTATTACGATTTTAATTGTTTGCGTTATTAAATATATTTTTCCTGATAACAATAAACAATTGTATTTTTTTTGTAATTGTGTGTTTTATTTGTACCCGCCGTCAGGCGGTCGTAACAGCGTGATATTGTCATTGTGTTCATAGGCCCTTATGAGTTATAAAATAAGACTCACCGGACTGGATGGGTGTAGTTCTCTCATGTGGACGTTGTCTATGAAGGAGACATGGTCAGGCGGGTGCCAATCCAGGGAGTAGAACGTGCAGTCGAAGGGAACTGAGTCCAGAAGTCGGTTGATAGGCTCCACCACCTGGGACAAACGATTTTGGTTTTTCATATAATTATGTTATTTTCCACTTTTACAGTTACTTTTATACAAGATATACAGTGAAAAAGTTTCAATATTACTTATTAAGTTAAAAAGTTACAATTCAATATTGGGTCTGATCAAACTGAGAGTCTGATATAAAAAGTACACACTCGTGCACAAATTCTAGATGCTCAATCACGCACGCAAACCTAGGCATCCACACACACACACACACACACACACACACACACACACACACACACACACACTCATACATACGCACACACTTTTTTTTTCTATCGAAATATTACATTTACGTTTTGCACTCAGGACCTCATGATCGCTAAGTGCACCATTCGCCATTAGACCTAGTGGCAGTCTTACATATAATTTACTAAAGGCTGTACCTATTCTCATTCGCTTTTAGGCAGGTTTCAGAGGTTACTCCCTGAACATTTCCGAGAAGCTGCGTAGGGCGCGCGTCTGTGCGGGATTCTTATTAGGACCGCTAGTACGTATGCTCAACTGTTTGCATGTATAAACTGTGCCAATAGTTTACCGTCCCTCCCAAAGCACGGAGACGCTTGAAAATGGAAATTTCACATAAAGTCACCCATCTCGGTGTAATCAAGCCAAAAGATGCGCTATGCTCAAAGGCATCTCCATCCCTAAAATATATTCAACTAAAGTTATTTTTCAACAAGAATATCTTTTGTATATCTGTGTTATTAGCTAACAAGGCTTGCTCGACCGACAATAGCTAATATCGATTGTATAAACCAATATAATGAGTTCTCGAGTACATGTATGATACGCCGGTTGGTACTAAAAGATGGCCCGCGTATTGTGGCAAGGCTGAGTCGGCACTAATCGTTAAACATAATGAGCGAAACTTCGGTATTGATTCAAAATTTCCCGAAATATATTTTTATGGAGCCTTGTTTTTTTGTATTTGTGAATAAGTATGCAGTTGAATTAGGGGCCTTTACATCTTCCCCGAACAGAGAGAGAGCGTGCGACAAGCAACCACAATGGAAAACCCTCGTGGTTGCTAAAAGAGAAAAAGACAAATAGATATTTTCATGTATCGTATCATTGTCTAGGAATGCTATGTCAAATAGTCGATTTTTACAAGAATTAAGTTTATCTATCTATCTATATCATCACGCCAGATCCCTTGCGGGGTAGGCAGAGAGAACAGAGTTCCAACAGGTTCTTTTCTTACATGCCTTTCTAGCTTCCTCCACTCTCGTAGTTCATTAAGTTTATACAGTCCCAATATTGGACAAAGGTCTCCTCTCACAAATCGAGGTGAGAGACTTCATCATATTCCACCATTCGGACCCAATGCGAATTTGGGAGGTAGGCTCGTGGCCATCCGCTTATCAAACCGCCCATAAATCTGCCAACTAGGCCTAATGACTACTAACTAGCGGCTAAACGCGCCTTTCGAAACACGGAGACACTCGCAAATGAACATGCCACAAACGGTCACCCATCTCAGACTGACCGAGCCGAACACTGCTAAACCTTGGTGATCCCGAAGAACACCGCGGTTGCACAGCGAATGCTACAAATGCTACGACAGCTATAAATGCCTCTCTAATTAAGCATTAAATTTAAAAATGGTAAAAGGAGCTTATTTTAATTTCCGCAAGAAATCTATACTAATATAATAAAGACTCGTTGGTCTAGTGGCAAAGCGTAGCGCTTTGTGATCACGTTGTCCCGGTTTCAAATCCTAGGTCGGACAAATGTAGTTTCTCTGACGAAAACTTTCCAGTATGAGTCTGGAGTCTGCAATTGTGCCCGGTATACGGCAAAATACCAGTTTACAGAAAATAAAATATTAAAAAAAATAATGAGACTTAAGCCAGAAAACAGCCCAGGACCGGATGGAATCACCAACGAATGTATCAAGATTGCGAAGACTCTACTACTGACACCAATCACTATCTTATGGAATAAAATACTTGGCGAAGAAGCTGTACCACATCAATGGATGACATCGGAAATTATACTACTATATAAAAAAGGTGACCCAGCTGATATAGGCAACTACCGTCCTATAAGTCTAATGCCGTGTTTTTATAAACTTTTTGCCTCCTGTCTACTTGAAAGGATAGCCCCAGTCATCGATGGTCACCAACCGATCGAACAAGCCGGTTTCAGAAGCGGTTTCAGCACGATGGATCATATCCAAGTGGTTGACCAGGTGATAGAAAAATATTCAGAATTTAATAAACCCCTGTATTTAGCTTTCATCGACTACAAAAAAGCTTTTGATTCAATTTCATACGAGATCATCTGGGAATCGCTGAAAGCACTAAACACAAATGAAAAGTATATCAATATCCTAAAAAATATTTATTCTGACAGCACAAGTAGAGTCAAGCTGGATAGAGTAGGCGATATAATCAACATAAAGAGAGGTGTCCGGCAAGAAGACCCGATCTCACCAAAATTATTCATAGCCGTCTTACTACACGTAATGGGAGAGCTGCCATGGTCCAATCAAGGTATTAATATAAATGGGAATTTTTTAAGTCATCTCAGATTTGCCGATGACATAATTTTATTTTCAAACACCCCTCACCAATTAAACAAAATGGTAAATGAATTAAACCAGGCTAGTATAAAAATTGGTTTGGAAATGAATCTGGAAAAAACTAAAATTATGTCTAACCGCAGTGCATCGCCCATCTTAATAAATAACACACCTCTCGAGTTTGTCAACCACTACATATACTTAGGAAAACAAATCTCGTTTAGTAAAGAAAGAAACACTGAAGAACTTAACCGAAGAGTGGCGATTACCTGGATCAAGTTCTGGCACTATAAGGAAATACTAAAATCGCAACTTCCGCTACCGACCAAGAAAATAGACATGGATACAGGACTTCTACCGTGCCTCACCTATGGATGCCAAACTTTTGATCTCAGGCTCTAGACCTTTGATCTCAAAACCAGGAACAAAATTCAGACTACCCAGAGAAGAATGGAAAGAAGTTGCCTAGGTATAAAATTGAAGGATAAGGTAAAGAACGTTGCCATTCGAAAGAAAACAAAAGTATGCGATGCCTTAACTTTTGCAATGAAGGCTAAATGGAAGTAGGCGGGTCACGTAGCCCGTTACAAGGACGATAGATGGACTCTACGGTCAGTAAAGTGGTCTGGGCCAAAAGGCACCAGATCAAGAGGTCGACCAAAGGCCAGATGGGCATACGAAATTGTAGCGTGCGCGGGTGGAAGTTGGCTAGACAGAGCTAACGACAGAGAAGGATGGCATTCCTTGGGGGAGGCTTTTACCCGAACGGGGTCCATGCAATAAATAATTAGGTAGTTGATAAATAAATAAAGTAAATTATAATTAAAATAATTACAAAATAGAATTTATAATTAGAAATCAAATTCATCTAAGTGTAACAAATGTTATTGAATATTATAGGTTAATAAGTTACCAATTGTTATTGTTTAATATGTACTATGCATGGAATTGAATAAAGCTTGCCACAAACTTGCAAACCACGGGCCTAAACCAAGTGGAGTTCATTATGGGAATTTTGTTCGGTAGGTGTGATATCATCTTGCAAAAACTTTCCCACTATTCGGCACGTATTTAAAATAGCGGCTTTTTGCATTTTCATGAATAGATTAACGGGTAGTTCAATTTGTTGTAGATAGTGGAAGAGTTGCTTCGGTATTACGCCGGTGCTAGATAGGACCAGAGGCACAATTAGCACTTTGTTCATTTTCCAGATTCTGATGATTTCCTGTTTTAATTCTGTGTATTTATATATTTTCTCAGTTATGGTCTTTTGTAGGTTGTGTGTATTAGGTACAGCTATATCTATTAGGTATGTACATTTATTTAGTTTATCTATAATGGTTATGTCCAGTCTATTATTATGGACTGTTTAGTCTGTCAATATTGCTCTATCAAAATACATTTTGTACCGCTGATCCTCCAGCACCGGCCTTGGGGTGTACTGATAGTATGGGACAGGCTTAGGTGGTATAAGTTTATGTTTAATGGCTAACTTTTGGTGGACTATTTGGGCTATTTGATTATGGCGGTGAGTGTAGTCAGTTTAAGCTAGAGTCGGGCAGGCACCAGTAATATGTTGTATCGTCTCAGATGCGCGATGACATTTTCTACATTTGTCATTTTGAATATTAGGATCTTTAAGGATATATATTTTATAATTTTTTGTATTTATAACTTGGTCCTGTACTGCAATCATGAAACCTTCTGTTTCTGGAAAAAGGGAACCTAATTTAAGCCAAGCATTCGAAGCTAAAAGATCTACATGAACTTGCTCTAAATCATGTATATGTCGACCATGAAGTTCCTTTGAACGCCATCTATTAATTTTTTCTTTTATATGTATATGTAATGTTTTAAATTGTATATCTTTGTAACTTAAATTTAATGGGGTGTAATTTATATCCAAATCTATTATTGCGGCATGCATAGCACTAGTTGTTGATTTGTTATAAAAGAATTCTCTAAGTTTTTGTACCTGTCCTTCCCACATTATTTTAAGATCTATAAGACCTCTTCCTCAATCTTGTCTTTTTACTGAAACTCTTTTGATAGCCGTTATTATTATTATTATACGGCAAAAGGCTCGCCCACTATTAAATGGGACCTAAAAGCGTCGGCGAAAAGTGGGTGTAAGTATTTCGATCGATCTGGATGTTTATGTACGTGAGTTTCATATTCGCAAACGCACCCACGACACAGGAATAATTCCTAGAAGTGGGATTCCATTTATAAAAAAAAAAACTTGAAAGCTGCTTATTCTAATGTACGCATTAAATAAAATATAATTTCTAAACGATGTCAAATGGCTGTGTAATCAAACACAATGCTTAAAACTGATTAATATTATGGAGGTCAATACGACGTTGACAAAATGTCCCCAAACTATAATCGTATTAGAAGCAAGAATAGCAAACAATACGTTATGAGAACTACATCGATATCCGCAGGGTATAGACACCGCGACCTTGCGGGTTCGGTTCCTTGTAAAACCTTAATAAATTAGCCGCTGACAAGTACTGGTGAATAAACAGGCATAGCGGGGATGATCGATGGTAGAATACTGAATTTATTTATAAGTTTCGCAGTCAAAGGTAGGGTTCTGTAGTTCCGAAGTTTAGAATGAAAGAAAACTGGACATTTCATAGAAAAAAAAATACCGTCTCGTCGGGATATAATAAGAGCCGATCCTATTGCAATTATAGTAAGCATAGTTACAGATGAGAAAAGGTATACTCCGGTGGTTCCGGCGTATAGAAATAATGTCGGAAAATAATGGCAAAACAGATATACTATGCAAAAGTAAAAGGATGTGGGTACCGGGGAAGACCTAGACATCTTACCGTGGTCAAAGAGATCGTATTTTATCGGAAGGACAAGTCAAGTCTCCGTAACCGGCGAACGAGTATGAGACGAACTATGAGAGAGGAGGAATCCTGAGAGGTCTAAGGAAAGCACCTATTAGAACTCTGTACTCTCTGCTTACGGGGTTGTATGGGATCACGCGTGATAATATAGATAGATAAGGAATAATGTTTGTAAACTGATTTGGTTTGAATATTTTTTTACTTAATTTCCGAACCACCAAATTCGACTCCCCGCCCCCTCCAGTCACCATTCACGAGTATTTTAATTCCATTAATTCCCCTCTATAGAAAAACGCACATCATCGCAGTGCCTTTGAAAACTACCCACAATTTAGCCACAATGGTGGCAGTAAATAGTTAGACACGGTACCAGCGTTGCAAACTGTATATAAATTACAATAGAATCGATTCTATAACATTTTGCATCGACTAAAATCGATTATTGATTTGTTACTAAGTTTGATACGTACTTTAAGGTGGAAGAACAGCGCTATTCTTCTTCTCCCGAATCTTCTCCTTTTTGAATAATGTGAAATACGAAATAAAATTATCTTTATGTAACAGTATCGACATACAATAATTATTTTCGCAAAATTATTTAACTCCCAATTCGATCATTTTTTTACCTGGGGAACATCCTGCATGGGACTTCCGCGAGCTTCCGGGAAAGCCCGCGGGGCGTGTCGGTTTCCTACCGACTAAGAACCCTAGGGTGGCTGGCTTCAGCGTTTTGGAGGGGCTCCGGGATCTCCGTGTGGAAGTATGGAACGCACCGGTGCCCCTCTTGTGCCGCGCTCTTAACAACCGACTATCGGGGAGACTTGAAAACACGGTCCCGCCCCCGCACCGACGCGGGCCCAGGGGTCGGAACCCATTAAGAACGGTCGAAATCCGGTTTAAAATAATTCTACAAGAAGGATACAAAAGCCAGTGTCGTTCGATTAATCGAACCACGTTTACTTGTGAAAGGTATGCCCTGGTGGTCCGACTTTCCAATCGCACCAAACGAAATTATAAACCCTCATCGTTCTACGGTTTGATATAACTACGGTGTCGGACCATGCTGCTCTCTAGTAATAGTAGTAGTATCCGTAATCTAGTGCGAATATATCGATGCCAAAACATTCATCATTTTAACTGCAATAACCGCAGTTACAGACTGCGACCGCCACTGCCTCATTCCTCGATATTTTTATCTATTTGGCGTCCTTCGCTTTCTACAACTGTGCCGGCCTTGGCACGCCAGTGCAATTGCGGTTCCCACGACCCGGTAACATTTCGCTTTGACTTGATTCAACTACTCAGTTAAAATTGGAGAGCAGAAGTAGATTAGGATTATATAGGCTGGTGATAATGATAAAGTTACACACACCACAAATTGTCAAACGCACCGTCGTGGCGATCTCTAAGGGTGAACTTTTGCCTGGAATGTTTCGTTTGATGACGACTACTAAGATACTAGGAAATGCTCATATCCCAAAATATTCATTTACCAAACAGATTGAAAACAAAAATAAATTTAATGTACGTGCATTCTCTAAGCGGAGTTGTTGAGATGTACACCTACATTTAACTAGCAAGGCTGAGCCTATTCTTTTAACACCGAGCACAATGTCACACTTTGGACTGCTACGGAGAATTTGTCGTTAGAAAACACCAGTAAAACTTTGTCTGACCTAGCATCCCAAACACAATTCAACACAGACAGACCAACCAAGCAGTCACATCATAAAATGACAGACACTTCAGCGCAGTGGTTAAAAGCTTAAATCGCTCCGCCCACTGTGTCTAATAGTCGCGAGTTCAATTCCCGCACGGGACAAATCTTTGTGTGATCCATAATTATTTGTTCCGGTCTGAGTATTTGTGTATGTGAATTTTCATGTTTGTAAACGCACCCACGACACAGGAATAAATCCAAGTGTGAGACTACGATTTTTTTAAAACGAACAATCAGCCAAAGTCATAGACATATCTATTGCTGTTACAGAACTTCCAACCTTCCCTGATCTGGCATCGAAATACAAACATCGCAAAAGCCGCAACATGTCAAGACTAATAAAAACTTCGGACTCAAGAAACCCGTTCATATATTTTCTGCCAATCAACTTCTACCACAACGAGTTAACCCGTCGAAAAACCAATTTTAGAGCCGAATTCTCAACCCGTTGAACGACGCATTTCGTACCAGGCGGTAACCTGCCGTGGTCTGATTGTTATAGGTGCGAACTTTAAGCTTCATCGAATTAACCTCGACAACATTATTTTTAGGCTAACACTTTGCTATTTGAAGTTCTGAAAGGCAATTATCTTGTTGTATGCAGATTTCTTCGATAGCATTTTGGGGTTATTTGGAGCGAGATTGTGAAATTTGATAGGTTGGTGTCTGTGATTGGCATTTGCAATATGGGTCCAGGTACGATTTCTGCAGGGCAATTGTCGCGAGAAAATCCATGATATACAAGGTGTATCTTAATTAACGCAAGACCTCAGACACCCCGATTAGCTAACTGGTTCACAAATTCAATGCGAAAACCAAATTTGCAAATTAAATGTTTTTTCCTCTTTTTGAACCACTATTATACCCAAATTAACAATGAAACGTGTACGTGTATATATTGAGAACGACATCTTAGAAATGCATTTGGAATCTCCAAATTACTTTGAATCAATCATAAATTTAGTTTGTTATAGCGCACTGAAGCAGTAATAACGTTTTTTGCTAATTTTAATAATATATAAAATATATTAATAATAGTTGAAATGAATTCTATTTCTATATACAATGGATTTTGTCGCCCTAGACGTGAGATAACAGTTTTCAAGTGATTTGAATCATGGGCCAACAAAATATAGACCCACGCGAGAAATGTCTTGTCGCCTAGTAGGGTACGAAGCATTATACACATACATACACTCGAGCCTTTATTTCAAATCGATCGCACTTCTTGTATGACGACGGAATTGTCTACTCACGCATTTGACCTTTTCCAAAAGGATCATTAATATGATCGTGATAAGTACTCCTTAGGCGACCTCTTCCGACGTTACCACTATCATTTGGTCGATATATTGCTTTCATTAGTCGTCTGTCACTCATCTTCTGTACATGCCCGTATTTGTTCAATGATGTTAACTTCCTTCTAACTGGAGCAGTTGCTGTATACTCGGCCTCTTGTCTAGTTAAGCTGTAGTGGCCCCTTCGCCAACAACGTAAATCATTCATGCATAGAAAAACGACAGAGATAATATACGTTTCTATATCGCAGTCTGTCGTTTTGAATGTCTCTTCAACGAGTAGCTAAGCGACTTCGAAGTAGTAATTTGGTACTAGCGAGTGTAGTACTGGATGCGTGCAGCGCTAAGCTGGTCGTCGCACATTAAGTCGAAAGTGCTAAAACGTACACATAGGATTTTGAAATCTGAAATTTTGTTAATGCCATTCGATAGGGCTCAACATCCCCATAAACCATTTCGAACAATTCTTTCATAAGTCCAATACGTAGCGAGATAATGCTCAATGTTTAAAAATCTAAAGAAGTTGAAGTCGATCCAGTTTTGGCACTTTACAAGCACTTTAGACCTAATAAGCGTCGTGGAGAACTTTGGGGGAACTCTTTATCCTCCAGTGGATGCTTTAAGGCTGAAGATGAGTATAGTACTTATGTGTGTTTAAATACACGTTAACGATTTTAAGCCAACAACGTAAGGGGGATGAAAGAACCGAGACTTAGACTTATTAGACTTACCATGACCAAATATGGGAGATATGGGATAATTTTTTGGGGTAATTCAACAGAATGGGAGTCTGTATTTAAAGCTCAGAAAAAATGAATACGAGCTATATGCAAACTCAAAGCCACTGACAACTGTAAGCCTCACTTCAAGTCTCTTAAAATTTTAACATTAGCAAATCTTTACATTTTCGAGACAGCAATATTCGTTAATAATTAAGCAGTAGCAGACATAATTATAAGTTAAGCAATGTACCCAGTAAGACTACTCTAATGCATAAAAGTATATTTTGTATGGCACCTAAAATTTATAATAAATTACCCCGTGAAATAATAGAAATAGAAAATTTACACTTATTTAAAATAAGACTGAAAGAATTTTTAGTCGAAAAAACATATTATAGTGTAAGGGAATATCTTGAAGAGTAAAAATCTTATAAATAATAAACTTTATTGGCATTACTATAGACATAATTTTAGTTATTAACATTGACATTGAATTGACATTTGATGTGTATTACAATAATTTAATTAATTAATATTTATAGAACTTGTTGTCTATTTTAAATGTACCTAATACTCTACTTTATGTTTGCATTTAATTATATTATGGCGTTATTTAAATTTAACAGTGTAATTAAGGTCTATCTAATACTTGCATGCTCTTTGGCGAAATATGGAGAATCTATTGTAAACATAATGTCATCATTGTAAAACCCATATTTGCAGATCCTCCCAACCAGACTCCTAACCAGTGCATTAAGCACTGGTTAGGAGTCATCTTGAGAATTGTAGTGTTGTTTGGTCTCCTAATTACAAAGTGCATGTCGCAAGAATTGAACGTCTACTGAAGCGTTGGCTGTGGCAGGTGTCTTATAGTCAAGGAGTAGCAAATAAATTCAAATTATATCAAGAACGTCTCTCCCATTTCGGATTACACTCACTGGAGAAACGTAGAAAATATTTAGGTCTAGTTTTTCTAAATAAATTATGCACTGGCTTGTTCAACTGTCCTAATTTGTTCAGAAAAGTTCAATTTAACGTTCCAAGATTTAATCTAAGATCATGTAGGAAAATGCTGTTTTCTAGTCGTCTCTCACATTAATTTAAGAAAATTCAGTCTATTGTCACGTATGTATTCATTATGCGATGTGTATCACAATGTCTTAGATTTATTTGCAACCAATAAGTTAAAAAGGATTATACTTAAAACTTAGATTTCTATAATATTTATTTTATTTTCTTATTGGGGAGGTTATTTATTTATTTATAGTACTCATAGTTCTTATAGTACTTAGCATCTTTACTTTAGTTAACAAAGATCTTGATTAATTTTTATATTAGTCTGTAGTATCCACTCGTAATGAGGCTAAAAGTGCCCAGCGATAGACAGTTCTATCCCGTATTGCTTACAGTTAAGTATTATGTTGCGAGCGGTCCTTATTTTTAGCTTGTTGGTGGTAGTAATTCTCCTTTTTATTTTTGTATTATTGCATGCTGTGATTTCCTGTAAGTGACAAGTCACTTAGTTTTAGTTTACTCGTTATATACATGTAAATTTTTATTTTTAATTGTGTACTTGTTGTTGGCAATCCAAATAAAAAAAAAAGAAAACCCGTTGGCACTCTGCATTATCTGCCTACCCCACAAAGGAATGCATTATGATATAGATAGATAGGTAATGGGGGGCGAACCTATTACCACTGACTGGCTTGCAACTTATCACCTTTTACAAGTTAAATTGCCTTTTCGAAAGATTTCCTAATCGGCATAAAGTTTTCCGAGACTTTATCTACAGTTTCGTGTAAACCTTCAAAGTTTCAGCCGGCTTTATCAATTTGGTGTATTGCAGATAGAGTCGAACATGCAACAATTACTTATAGCTTTATCGAACTTGTGTAGTGACTATAGGGTGAAATGTATAAGGTAGGCTTTACATTATTCTAAAAAGCTAATGATAATTACTAAACAAAAGTACATTCTGTTTTAATTCACGTGTTTTAAGCTTTTTTTAGCTTTAGAAGACCCGTACAATGGAAAGAAATTTTTAACTGTGGTATCTCTCAAGGGCAACTTAGGTCCAATTTTATTTTCAATGGGGATCTAAGCATATTTACATAACCACAAGTAGTGTATTCTTTTTTTGGTTTGCGGCAGGCGTAAGATGTACTTCTCTCTTCACGCCAGATCCCTTGCTAGGTAGACAGAGAGAACACAGTTTCAAAAATTTCGTCCCTCGGTTCTTCACGTCATAGCTCGCCTGTTACTTTTACAGAGGCTCTTGCAGGCGTAAGATATTTTTTTTAAAACGTATACGTACTCTACGATTTCTCTTAGTCTTGTTTCATGGATGGGCAGGGAAATAAACATTTGGGGGCCCCACAAAGCTTTGACTTGTAAGAAGATCGAGCCCACGGCTACTTGTAGAAGTCGTAGCTATGCTAGAGAACGGAAGGGCGTGCACCACTAAGTACTGTACGTAGGAAAATCCTGCATAGAACTTCTGCGAGGCTCGGGGGAAGCTCGCGGGACCTGTCGGATTCCTACTGATGAACACTTTGGAGAGGCTCCGGGATACACTGCTTAATAACTAGATCAAGCCGTCGTTTAAGCAATTTGAACCCGCTTAATCCTGTTCTGTGACAGAAGCTCTAGTTATCAGCAGTAGGCGAAGGAAACACGCGATCTAAGAACACCTATCGTGTTCCAAATAAGGTAGTTATTTCGCAAACATTTGCATATTTTTTTCGTCATAAAATATAATTTTTTTACAAATTGCCAAAAGTTGTAAATGTTTGAGATTTAAACGTATAATTTTAAATTTTGGTTTGTAAAAGAAATATAAACTGGTTATGTGCCAGACGATGTCAATGATGGTTATTGCTCTGAAAGATTCTGACCTTGTTTTGTTAAGCGACTAAAAATAAAGTTTTGGATTTAATGGTTCGGTTTAAAGAACATTTTTTAAGAAACTTCAACCACTTTATCCGTCCTAAATAAAAATTAATGCGCCATCGTAACTTCTAGATTTTAAAAGCCTAAAACTAAATTATCAGGCCAGATCCCTTACTTCTGTAAGGAAAGAACCTGTTGACACTCTGTGATCTACCCTCAAAAAGAATCTGGCGTGATGATGTAGATATATAGAGAGCCTTTGTAACTCATACGTAGGATAAGTTTCGGTTTTTTATATAGAACAATTCTCAGCAACAGTCCCGAACATGGAACTGTGCTCATATATGGAATCATATTGGCATGATCATCATGTCCCGATTCTGGAATCAAATTGCCATCATCATCATTTCAGTGGAGGTAGCTATAAAGGTCTGTAAGGAAAGAATCTGTTAGAACTCTGTACGCTCTGCTCTGCTCTGCGGGGTAACCGCATGGGATCTGGCGTGATGATATAAACAGAGACGGTTACATTACATTAGGATCAAAGATATTACTGTACACCGCACCCGCGCATTTTTTGTCCGGATCTGACCTTATTTATTTTCAACAGAAGTTCGGTCACATTTTTTTCCAATTAAGTAAACCTCTTGCTCTGAACTGCCCAACGGCAGCGACGGTATTTATCTCGATTTTTCCTTATATGTTGTATTCGTTTGACATACATACATTTCTATGTAACGCTTGAAATGGAAAAATAGGTACCCAATATGTGACTAATGGTAATTCAATAAAAGCTAATATGTGTTGCGTCATACGAACACATTGACTGACTTGGGGCACTCCCGCGCACACGCACACATATATACACGTAGTTATCGATGCGTGTACACATTGACCGTTTGGTATTTAGACATGTAGTTTTCCGATCAATGCGCATGCTTAATTGATTGTTGTAGTTCCTGTTAGAATAGGGAATATACGCTCAAATCGGTATGATAATAAGATTAAAATCTTGACCATATAGTAACCAGTTTCGCCAAGCTGGTGTAATTTGGCGAACTTTCGATTGAATTAGTATTTTACCATTGATTTGGTCTGATGGAGTATAAAAAGAAAGAAAAGATATTTATTAGTAAGGCTAAGAGTCAAATACACTACGGAAAAACAATAATATTACAAAAATATCACGCACTAACTATTTAGCCGCACTAATTAATAGGGTAACACTCAGCGTAAAGCTGTGTTACAGCGTGCGCTAACACAGCGCTGATTGTACCCCAAGTGACATGCATGCATGAAGCTGTACCCAAGGTTCCCGAGCAAGCCACTCGCGCGGCAATGAATAGGAACAGAAGCGGGAGTGTATACTAAAAATATATGATAGTAACCATAGTTAATGAACCTCGACTTAATATTGTAGTTATGCTGATAGGATTGTACACAATGTAATTCTTTGTATGTGTGTATGATCTACGCTGTTGGCCGAAAGAACTTTACAGCGTCTCCGAGCAAGACAGCGAACGTGCTATAACTACGCTCTAGCCGTAGGGGAAAGGAGGCAACTTGTTTTGGGCGCCTCAAGGAGGAAAGGCCACGGCTTGAGCTGCTATGAGGGAGCGCATATAGTGTCTCGCCGTGGTTCTCTGCACCGGGCGGCGGTCAAGGGATTTTTCGAGCTCGCCAGCGAGCTCGGTGTCTTATCCTGTATGCGATGTATCCAAAAGAAGGAAGGCAAGGGCATAGGGAGTGCTATCGATGTGTACTTTGACAGTATTTACAAATATGTAGTTTTCCGATCAATGCATATGATTGATTACGGTTCGTTTTCGTTAGAAAAGGAAAAAAGGAAACATGATAGAGGTTGTAGGTAGTTACATTTAAGCGTACAAATGGCATGTGTGTGAATGAACGTTGTTGGCCTTCACAGCTTCACCGGGCAAAAAGGAAAGTGTGCGACAACTACTCGAGTAGAACGTGTATATGGCATTGACAGGGCCCAGTACGGCAGATTTTGAAACTATCGGAGATATAGAGAAAGAACTACTGCCTCGTTGGTCTGGTGGTAAAGCGCACCGCTTTGCGATCACGAGGTCCTGGGTTCAAATCCTAGGTCGGACAAATGTAATTTTTCTAACGAAAAATTCCCAGTATCAGTCCGGAGTCTGGAATTGTGCCCGGTATATGGCAATAGGCTCGCCCCTATTACATAGGACCTAACATCGTCGGCGAAAAGTGGGTGTCAGTACACCTCTGCCACCCCCTCTGGGGAATATAGGCGTGACGGTGTTTTTTTTTTGTTTAGAGAAAGAATCCAGGTACTAGTAATGTAAGTAGTTAGCTATAAGTCTTTTTATGGAACTTAAAATATAACAGTAAGAGCTTGGTATGCAAGAAAGAGAATGAAAGCAGGAT
The DNA here is from genome assembly GCA_905147815.2 of Phalera bucephala. Taxonomy (NCBI): domain Eukaryota; kingdom Metazoa; phylum Arthropoda; class Insecta; order Lepidoptera; family Notodontidae; genus Phalera; species Phalera bucephala. Next base: position 1,916,575 of record LR990627.1, read on the forward strand.
CAATCAATCAGCCTATCGCAGTCCACTGCTGGACATAGGCCTCTCCTAACACGCGCCATTGCACACGGTCCTCCGCCTTCCGCATCCAGTCTGTCCCAGCGACCTTTTTGAGGCCGTCGGTCCATCTAGCTTGGGGCCGTCCTACCTTACGCTTACCAAGTCAAAAAGCAGGATACATGCGGTCAAAATGCGAGCTCTACGGAAAATGTGCGGAGTACAGACCGACCGCGTTCGCTATATCGTCAAGAGAAATTGTGTAGTTATCAAAGAAAACATTGCAGTAAATATAAGCTCGGACATAAAGAAAGAATGCCAAGTTAAAGTAATTACTTGGTTTATAATTTTCATTCTGAAGTTGACAAACTGTCAAAAGTTAGAATTCTTAGCCAAGTAATCAAGTATTAGTCACCATATGCTTTACTTAAGCAATGAACATTACTTGTAACGGTGCATAATTTTGTAATACCTTTTGTAATACATTTTCTACTTTTTCATTAATAAACCAAACGAAAGACGTAAGAATATTGTCAGTTCGAAAGATTCTGAGGTACTCAGACAAACTTGCTTTTGTTCAAGTAAGTAATGGACATTTCTTGACTATACTATAGGATTTCGACTAATAGAATTCTAAACACATGTAATTAATCTGATTTTTTTTTAAACCTAGCTCCACATTAGGATATATTCTTGTGTCGTGGGTGCGTTTACAAACATGAAAATTCACATACACAAATACCCAGACCGAAACAAGTCTTTGTGGGTCACACAAATCTTTGTCCCGGGGAAACGAATTCCCGACTATTAGACACAGTGGGCGGAGCGGCTTAAGCTCTTAATCACTGCGCTAAATCGGCCAATTTTTAAATCTAAGAACACAATACCTGCAATTACACGGCTAAGTATTTTATTAAGATTATTTACTTGTCTATAGATACGGTGTCAGTAATTGGCGTGCCTTTATAAGGTGTTTTATCTAAATAAGTTGGGTAGAAACCAGAGATAACAGCTGAACCTATTTTTGATCCAGTTTTAATTAAACTAAAACCTAGATTAAAAGTAGATTTATAGCCAACTTCTCCCTATTACCGTGACACTTTGCTACCCACACTACTACAAATATAAAGGCCATTGTCCAAAATTGCCCCAGAATCAACAAAAATTTGACCCATGCCATCATTATTTATCAATTTTATTATGATAATGGCAAATATCCGTATCTAACGGACAATTTAAAACGAATATTTCAAAGTATTGTAAGTACTTATATCGAAGTCGCCGACATCTTTACTGAATGTCAACACACAATATAACCTCATATGTATCAATGGCTACTGAATAATAACCTCAAAATCTAATACTTTTTGTGCAATATTGCGATTCCCCCGCTTGTCGCTTAATAACAAATACCTTAAGAGAATTTATGGGTGATTTGAAATCATACAAGTACTTTTTCATTGATGTTGATTCTGGGGTAAATCATGTCTAGGCGCAGAACGACGTCCTTTTACGGACACAAACATTTAGACCGAGACGCATGTTTGTCAGTCATACAAAGATTTGTTCCGTGGAAGGATTGAACTCGCGAATACTCGATTTAGTAGGCGGAGCGGCCGACGCTCTAAACATTAGGCTAAACCGTCGACGAAAGTGTTCTGAAGCCAAATTTAAATGTTTTCAATGGAAATTCACGCGCGACGTAGCCGCGAGCATAGTCTAGTAATAAAACAAAAACACCAATAATGCAGTAATCGATTTCACCATAGTCACCCATCAGAATCAACCGTGACGTGACGTCAGAGCTATATACACTCATACATACATAGATGTCGTACACACACAAACTTATACAGCGTTGGATATGACATTATAGTTTACGCAGTTTCACAGATCTTTTAACTTCATAATTATAATAAATAATAAAAATATTAGCCTTGTTAAGAAACTGTCCAACCGTTGGGCACGGGCCTCCTCTCAAACTGAGAGGGTTTAGGCCATAGTCCACCACGCTGGCTCAGTGCGGGTTGGCGAACTTCACCCACCTTCGAGAAACTCTTAGGCATGCAGGTTTCCTCACGATGTTTTCGTTCACCGTTAAAGAAAGTGATAATTAATTTTTAATACACACATGCTTTCGAAAATGCAGAGGTGCGGGCCTGGGTTTGAACCAGAGACCTCTGACTTTGTAGTCCAACGGTCTAACCATTAGGCCATCACTGCATTTGAACTTCATAATTGCCTTGTGCCAATTACGGTAATCGGTGGGCGAGTTAGTTCAATAATGACACTTTACAATGGCATTTTACTTCCGCTCTATACTGGTGACTATAAAGTTCAGTTGGCCATATTCTGGAAGGTTTGTGGCCATGCCGTCCGAACTTATCAAGCCTACATGGTATCCAACTCGGCTTGAATAGACCGTGTCTTATCTGCGCTAAACAAGTCTCCGTAACAGACGGGAGTGTATGAGACAAACTATGAGAGTGGAGGAAGCCAGGAAGGGCTGTAAGGAAAGAACCTGTTGAGACTCGAAACTCTCTGCCTACTCCGCATCTGGCGTGAAGATATAGACAGGACTCGGCTTAAGGACAACCACATTAAATGGCAGTCGACAACAGACTGACCGACCGATCGCCGGTTTCGGAGACTCTTGACTAGCCCTTTAGACAAGACATGGTGTTTGGCTATGATAAGATAGTAATGTAGGTCTTCCCTGGTACCCTGATTCTTCCACTTTCGCATTGTATATCTGATTTATCATTTTTTCATTCGACGTCCTTTCTATATATCTGAACCATCAAGTATATCCGTCGTATAAAGATCTCAAAAGGGTATGCTTTTAAAAGAACTTCACCGGATAGAGTACCATTTTAATATTTGAAGAAGATGCGTGTATTAGATGAACTATGATAGTGGAAGAAGCCAGAGAGTTCTGTAAGGAAAATCCCTTTTAGAATTCATTACTCCCTGCCCGCCTCGCGAGGGACCTGGCTTGATGATATAGATACAGATATACCTATAGAATGTAGTTCACGAACACACATCTGCGTGTGTCTAATCAGTGGGTAAGGAGTTCGTTAGATCGATACGGTTTCCATGGCCAGGAATGTGATGCCCTCTATAAATATGGATTTTTCATATTATCAAATAGATAATGTGCCCATTTGTGGCTGGTGGAAACTTGTGGAAAGTTAGTTGTTTCGTTTTTGGGTGAATAGAGCAGAAGTCAAGCTCTATCAATCAAGACCACCATTGTTGTCAAATTTAGTGAGATTAGATGTTTTGATTGTTAGACTGTTGGCGCTTATGATGACTAAGAACCATAAGGTCCAGAGTTCAAATCCTAAGTCGGACAGAATGTGTCAATTCTATTTCATCGAAAAAAATATCAGTCGATGTCGGAGTCTGGGATTTTGCCCGATATAGCGGCAAAGTACAGAGTCGACCCCTATTACATTCAAAGTCAAAGTGGAAAAAATGGCATTTATTTTTATGGGTCAACAAAAAGCACCTACCTACAAATGTCGAAATCATTCTACCACCGGATCGGAACGCGGCCTTCGCATTGGGATCTAACATCATCGACGAACAGAGGGTGTACAAAGTGTGCTAAATCTCTCCGAGCCCCGCTTGGGGAATATACGCGATGAATTACTTTCATACTTGGGCATATTAACTCTAACTATGATATTCCACTATTGTACAATTAAGTTCTTGGTAAAGCCAGTCGGTGCCTTTTTCAAATGGTTTTCCTCTTAAATGATTCATAATAGTACCTACACGTACAGGTAATCCGACTATTTGTAAAACCCAGCTGTGTACAGATAGAAACGCTTCGCTGCCCGGAGCTTTGTGCCCTTCGATTAACCATACAGTACTTTCAAAGGCAAAAACGCAATAATTTACGCTAGTATCATGCAAAAGTTTTAATCCAATTAATATTAGAAATATTGGTATTCTTGGATGTTTGCCACTCATTCGCGCAAAAACGGCTGAACGGATTTGAATGAATTAAATTTGTACACAGTTTATTACCTTGATTAACACATCGGATACTTTTAATCTCGAAAAAATGTTAGAACACCGTCGCGCCTATATTCCCCAGAGGGGGTGGCAGAGGTGTACTGAGTACACCCACGTTTCGCCGACGATGTTAGGTTCCATGTAATAGGGGGCGAGCCTATTGTCATATACCGGGCACAAATTTTTCGTTAGAAAAACTACATTTGTCCGACCTAAGATTTGAACCCAGGACCTCGTGATCACAAAGCGATGCGCTTTGCCACCAGACCAACGAGGCAGTCTAAAAATTTTAGATTCCTGTCTAAAGTCAACGCGGACGAAGTCGAAGGCAGAAGCTAGTTACCTAATAATATAATCAACGCAATAAAGAAAAGACATTTATTCAAACGCACGTACACAGACAACTAGATAACAAAATACACATTTACTTTGTGTGTGTGTGAATGACCTACGCTGTTGGCCGCGGGGTCTTTACAGCTTCATCGGACAAGAGGGCGAGCGTGCTACCACTACGCTCGAGCCAGAAGGGCAAGGGGGCAACTAGCTCAAGGGCGCTTCAAAGAGGAACTGCCTTGGCTTGGGCAGTCGCTATGGGGGAGGGCGTATACTAGGTGTATCGCTGTGGTGCTCTGCATCGGCTGGCGGGCAATAAATTGGAAAGGATGTAAGGGCATCGGGAGGGCCGGTAAGAACATGCCGCGGACTGCGGTAGCGGCTGATAGGAGGGGACTAAGGTTATTCCTATGATTGGACGCGTTCGCGAAATATCGGATTGTCGCCTTTAATAAAGGCGCGAACAGGTTCGAGTACGAAATCGGAATACACACACTAGGTTGTGTGGGGTTAACCTCTAGATTCGGGAATACTGCCTCAGTATATTGCTGCACCATAACGTTGTATCATAGTGCAGCGCAGCTGGTATTCTGGCAGCATCTATAAGAATGATGTTAGTTTCTCAATTACGTCGAAGCAGCTAAACTGATTTAAATGAAATTTGGCAGAGGGGGAGAATTATAAACTGGAACAACATATAAGCTATATCAATTTAATTCAGCCGCCGCTTTGTGGTCTACGCATCCAGCTCTTAGTTGCAGTACAGTCAGCAACGTAAGTAATACTCTTTATTGTTCAAATTTCGGTGAACATTGTCAAAGCCAAATTATTAGTAACGTATTCAAATTTATTAAGATCAACAAAAATAATAGATTCCATACAAAACAATAATGTGCAAACGATTTGAAAAACTAAAAATGTTAAGCGACTTTTGTCGCTGACCGTACGATCGCCAGGTTATCGATATCAAGCCTGCTTACTCCACGTCTTCAGGTACGTGGTCGCCACTGGAGATCTTGGGTGACTCGTTTTTCTGAGGATTGTTCCTATTCGATCTCGCAGGGAAACAGCGAGTATAGCTCTCTCTAAGGGCTTTGAAGAAGAAAGAAAGAAAACTTTATTTGAAACGAGTGCGATACGTATACTGCCTGTAGCAGAAAACGAACCCAACTCAGTATAATGCTGGCTACTTAAGCAACCAGCGCTGATCTTCCGTTGGGCCGTTTGGTGACGTCACGGATGTTAACATTTGATAACAAGTAACAAGTGAAGCTTCTTATGATGCCTATCGTGAGCGACTATGTCTTAAATGATGTACGTAGCCTATATGGTTTGGGTAATATGGGTGTCATGTCATGCGTTGAGTTTTCAGAAATGTTGTTTGCGTATATGGCATCCATTTTGAAATCCAAGAAGAAGACCACGACTATCGTGCGGGCGTAACTAGTGCTGCATATATCTATGTCGACAATTCATAGTTTCTTTCACACTAAGTTGGCAGTTAGCATATACCCACTTCAAATATTATTTTCTTAAAACGTGGTTTCGCATATTTAATCAACGTTTTAAGAAGGCTGTTATTAATAGTTGGCACCACAGAATTGTAATAATTATTTATTGATGGATCCGTATCAATGAAACATCGTAGTAACTACAATCTTCTTTACCCGACTTCAAAAAGGAGTAGTTTCTATATTCGTCAAAATATGTTTCCATATGTTTCTCTTCCTTCTGTCTAATTGCAGTTCTATTTTGACGAATTTGACGGGAGGAAAAAGAAAACCGTATTATTTTAGGCATTTTTTATTTTTAATTACATTTCTGGTTGAAGATGATGATTTTACATTGAAGAGGCGATCGTGTCGGTGTACGTCCGCTGTATTCTTAGCGAACCCTAATTTTCTACAGCGTTCGGCTAGGTCGGTCTGAGAAGTATAATTATATAGATATATAATTATACTTCTCAGACCGACCTAGCCGAACGCTGTGTTAAGATTAACAGTCTTTATTTTGTAAATAAGAGGACTGTGTAGAAACTGATTGATACCATGAGTGTGTATACTTAGGCCCATCTTAAGCGTATCTACTTAACTCGTTCTAAATTGTTCTCCCATACCCCATGAACGCAATGTTTACAAAAAGAATGTTAAAACTCTAATTTTAAAAGAGTAACCGTGAAGTTTGTGGCCGTCTTCTCCACAGGAATGACATTCCGAACGGGTGGTAGAGTCTTAACTAATGACTAAAATTTTTCTTTCTTGATTATTCATAAGTACTTCTTGATCTACATGAATAAAAAACCTTTTGATTTTGATTTCAATGGACCATCGTTTTTGGTATTTTCATAAACGAGCTTCTACGTGCTTCAGAAGGTACGTTAAGCCGTTGGTCCCGGGTATCACTTTAATGTGGTAGTCGTTAAGTCAAACTGGAAATCTTATAAGCGGCTTGATAAGTTCCAACAGGAGGTGGCCACAAACCTGCTTCCACCAATTCGCACTGGATCCGCGTGGATGAGCGAATATCTCACACTTCAATTTGTGAAAGGCCTTTAGCCAGCAATGGGACAGTATAGGCTAATTTATATACATTATTAGTTTTTGGGGGGGTTACGTACGAAGAAGATATACTGGTCTATTAATACACATTAAGGTCCCACAACACGGCATTTAATCGGCAATAGGCAGGGTCACAAGCCTATTGGTGTACGCAAATAGTTATGCGTGTCTGTAGACGATATTTGCAGTATTAGCATTATGCCCCGTGTAGTTGGTTGTTATGTAACGACGATTTCAATATTCAAATCAAGGATAGATTTGCTTACTGTCAGTAGAATTTTGACAGATTTTTCATACAGAATATGTCAAAACTTCTATCCTTAGTAGGAAAATCTATTTTTTTTAATATTTAACTCACGGATGTGAGTTAAATATTGAAACCGGCCGCATGTCTTGAATAGTTAAGACTAGTTTAGATAAAGGGGATTTTTCGGACGGGACCGTAAGAGCCAGAAGACTGTCCTTAAGTTTTTGAGAGATTTTTAGCTGCATTTTAGTACTTATTTTGTACAAGTAGTAGAAGCTACGAGGATTACCTACAAAATGTACGCGAAAAGAACTTTGCGATTTCTGACATTTATTTCAACCTTAGCAGGTCCAATGGAGTTTTTTGATTCATAGAAGAATCAGGTTCGACTGGCAAAATTTGTGTAAATGGCCCATTTTATTGCTGACAGTACATTTTTTTTTTTTAATCTACGAATGTAGTTCAACATCTGAAAAAGTTAAAGACAGTCTCCTAGGACCGTCTTCCTGTAGATTTAACAGTTAAGGTTCCTATCCCTACTGCCCCGTTTAAAAATCCAGAGTATAGATACAGAATCTATACTGCTGACTCGCGCGGGAAGCAAGTGCAGATCATTCATATAAGTTCAAAGTAACTATCGTAAGGAAAAAGAATAATAGTGCGGGTAAGTGAGTAAATAAATATACTCAATCACGATAGAAATCTAATATTCAATCACGTTTACAGTTGAAAAAATTACGTAAGGAACTTCGTTCTTGACGGGGGTCCCCCGACCGACAATCTTATTTTTATATAAAAATATCCCCATAGCAATATGTATACTAGCTTTTCCATTGTATTTCTGATGCATCACTCGCACATTTTTTTGTATTCAATAAATGTATTTCTTTAGATTTTTATCCGTTTTTATCCTTAAGTTTTTTTTCCAATAATTTCAATAAGATTTCTTATCCGGTCACACTGAGTGGGCGTAGCCTGTCAGTCTTTTGACTCAAAAAACCGCCAACGACGGGAGTGCCGGACATTAATAGTGTGGGAAGGGAAGTAGAGCGTAAGTGGCGCGTTTATACGACTTACCTTCCCTCACTTTAAGTAGAAGTGAAGTAAAGTGAAGACTTTGACCACGTACATGTTCAACAAAAGATTTAGCACCCACATCCCTACCAGAGAACAATGGAAAAGTGGTCTAAATCAACAAGGCAAGGAACTAACGATATGATTCCAAGCAGAGACCGATGCGATAAATATTTGTGCAAAAGAGATATTGGACAAACGAATTACAGGCAAGAGAATCTACATCTGTAGTGACAGTCAGGCTGCCCTCAAAGTCATCAGCTCCTATGAGCTAAACTCAGCACTGGCTGCTGAGTGCGCATACCTTCTTGACAGATGTGGAGCGCGTAACGCGGTCAGGTTAGTCTGGGTCCCTGGGCACACGGGGGTTGATGGCAATGAGCGTGCGGATGACTTAGACAGTAAGGGAGCAATGAAGAAACTTGTCGGTCCAGAACCGTTCATAGGCATACCAGACGGTGCCTACAGAGGCGTGCTCTACAAATATGCCCAAAACAACACAAGAAAGAGTGGAAAACAAAAACAGGCCTGAGACACTCCAAGGAATTTCTCTCCACATGGTGTGACAGCGACAGCAAGAGACTACTAAAACACAGTAGACTACAACTAAGGCAACTAATTGGACCATTCACAGGCCACTATGGCACAAAATAACATCTCAACAAGATGAACCTATTCAGCGACGTGGTATGCAGGAACTGTGGTGCAGAGACTGAAACCATGAAGCACGTCCTCTGCCACTGCGACGCTCTGGCTGCTCGGCGAATGAAGCTACTGGGAGTGGCCTATCCAAACCCAGAGAAACTACGGCTCTGCCCCCCTGCTGGAATCTACAGCCTGATACAGGAAGTATTTGATACTTCAGGTAGTAAGAGCATCAGGGCAAGGACAGCACAAAAGATCCCTTCGGGTCGAAGTGCGCCTGAGGTCTCCTCCGTTCGACAAGTCAACAGCAAGATAAGATAACGTGAAAAGTGGGCAGTGTATAAATAGGGTATAGTATGCGAAGTGTAGTGTTCAAGCGCTGCATCAAGCGTCCAAAGAGCGACATAATAGTTGCGACTGGAGTTTATGCGTGCGGATGAAAGCATTCGGACGCGATATCCAGGTTTTAAAAAACAATGAAATTGCCAGTCGCTATTTGAACCTTTGATGGGAGTGAACACTACATAAGTTGCAAGTGGAATATCATGAAAGGTGAATAGCCATATAAGGATATCTAGGTAATGCCAAAACTGGATCGGCTGAGTTCGCAGAAAAAGAGCATGATAGGTTGCGCTCCATACATTATTTTTGAACTTAGGCATTATCTCGCTAAATATCAGACTTCCGAAAAATGGTTTGTGGGGAGGTTGAACCCAATCGAACAGCATTAGGAAATAAGAGATTTCAAAAAAATCATATGTCTATATTTTAACAAATAAATAATAAAATAAACACCGTCACGCTTATATTCCTCAAGCGGAGGTGGCAGAGGTGTACTGCGTAAATCCATTTTTCGCCGACGATGTTAGGTCTCATGTAATAGGGGGCGGGATTGCCATCCATATTTTAACACATTCGCCCTAATGCGCGCCGAAGCTAAAAGTAGCACTACTATCAAGTTTAGACTTTTTTTAGAAGTTTTTATTATTTACTTCTTTCTGTGTATTATGACATTTATCCATCCAGTATCCAAGTAGATACAATTTTCTATCTATCTGTATCATCACACCAGATCCCTTACGGGGTAGGCAGAGAGTATAGAGTTCCAACAGGTTCTTTCCTTACATACCTCTCTGGCTTGTTCCACTCTCATAGTTCGTCTAATACACGCTCGCCGGTTACGGAGACCCTTGGCTTGTCCTTTAGATAAGACTCGATCTTGGTCATGGTAAGATAGTCTAGGTCTTCGCTGGTACCTTCTACTTTCGCATTGTATATCTTTTTTATCATTCTTTCTTAAATTATGTACAATTTTATATGAGTTGATGTCTTAATTTGTGGACAATAGGTACAAATGGGTGTTAGTAATTAATAATAGGGTAACAAATCACTACGTCCCACTATATAGGCATACAAAGTTACTCATTTCACTATTATAATGTTAATATTTTGTAATGTTGTTATTTGTAAGTAGATTTTGTTTTTCTCTAATTTTTATTTATATTTTTAATTTCTACCTGGAACCGGTGCCTAACAATGTTTTTACAAGCCATGAGCTTAGGGTCTGTTTTGTCTTTCGTGTCCGATTTAATAAACAAATATGACGTGGCAACTAAGAACATTCAACTTGATACGGTTGGGAAATCAATAAATGAACCAAATTCATTCAATGCCCTCATTCATTGATGTCCCACCCATATTAAGCTTATTGTTGTAAGTAGGTGTAGATTGTCGTTGTAAATTTAATCGTAACTCTTTTTTACAAGCTTTTATTTGACTTTCAATATTTGTTTGCCGCAGCAGTGATAGCCTAGTGGTTAGACCGTTAGACTGCGAAGTCAGAGGTCTCTGGTTCAAACTAGCGATGGGCGATTGTTACAAAAAAAAACTATCGAATGAATCGACAATTGTAGTTACACACATTCAATTGTCGATTCATTCGTCCTCACTAAAATGCATTCGAATAACAATCAACCAACAAATGAAAATCGACGGCGCATCGCCAATGCACAGGTCACATTTGATACAGGTAGAATGTTCCGATTGTTAGCAATGACTTTTAGTTAATTTTGCGGACGATTTAGCGCAATGGTTGAGAGCTTAAGCCGCTCCGCCTACTGCGTCTAATAGTCGCGGGTTCGATTCCCGCACGGGAAAATTTTTTGTGTGATCCACAGTTATTTGTTCCGGTCTGGGTATTTGTGTATGTGAATTTTCATGTTTGTAAACGCACCCACGACACAGGAATAAATCCTAGTGTGGGGCTGCGTTTTTATACAAAAAAAAAATTATAAAAAAATAGTAATTTATTTATTTATTTAGTATATATGTAGTTAGTAAAGGGCTAAGGCAAAGTAAGTTGAAAACATCAATTGAATTATAGATAAATAAAATAAAAATATAACGTAGTTATTATCTCTATAACTACCCTGCAGGAGATCTGGCATGATGGGGTCACCATAAACAATACCATGACCTTTGGACCGCACATCAAGCGAGTCCGTAACCGAGCAGCCTTTGTGCTCGGTCGTCTTTACCCGATGATCTGCAAGCGGAGTAAAATGCCCCTTAGGAATAAGGTGACACTTTACAAAACTTGTATACGGCCCATCATGACGTACGCTTGTGAGGTGTTCGGGCACGGCGCCCGCTCTCACATCGATGGACTCCAAACGGTTCAATCCCGTTTAAAGGCCCGCGACCAACAGCGTAGATCATTCACTCACACACACGCACGCACGCACACCACACACACACGCACACACACACCACACACACACACAATCTGGCATGATTATAGAATACCACAAATGATTCGATTGTTTTTAGTAATAATCGCCCATCGCTAGTTCAAACCTCTGTATTTTCGAAAGCATGTGCGTATTCAAAATTAACTATCACTTGCTTTCACGGTGAAGGAAAACATCTTGAGGAAACGGAGGCAAAATTTGTCTTAAACAAACCAATATAATACTATTAGCCCTGTTCAGAATCTGTCCCACCGTTGGGCACGGGCCTCCTCTCAAACTAAGAGGGTTTAGGCCTAGTCCACCACGTTGCCCCAGTGCGGGTTGGCGAACTTCACATACTTTCGAGAAACTCTTAGGCATGCAGGTTTCCTCACGATGTTCTCCTTCACAACCTTTATCTCTTTATAATATTAGTATAGATAACATTATTTTTTCGCAAAGGGCGTGTACGTGTTGGACCCACGTCCCTATGCAAGCCTTTCAACGGTTCGGGCAAAGTCGTGTATCTCAGCGAGATACATAAATAATGATGAAGGGTGGCACTGACCTCGCTGCCGTCCTGCTGCGCGTTGCACTTGCTGATGTTGAGGGTACCGGAGATGAAGTCGTTCTGCACGTCCACTATCAGGAACGCGCTCACCGGACGCACGATCTGACACAATCACCACAATATCACCGTCACTTTTAAAAACGTAGTCCAACACTAGGAATTATTCCTGCATTGTGGGTTCGTTTACAAACATGAAATTCACATACGCAACACCCAGACCGAAATAAGTCACACAAAAGTTTGTCCCGCGCGGAGATCGAATCCCAACTAGTCGATCCAGTGAGTGAAATGGCCTACGCTCTTACGCCAGATTTCATTACAAGCAAGCCATTGCGGCTTGTAATGAAATCTGGCTTCTTTACAATTTGGCATTGTTCGTATAAGGCAACAAACATATCACAAGTAGAATGTCAAAAAACATTTCATTTGTCGCATCTGCAAAATTTTTACAATGTTTGTTAATATCACACTTGTGTGAATATTTACTAGAGTATTTTAAAAATATAATAATAATAAATCAAACTGTACTGTCCCACAGCTGGGCCAAAAAGCCTTGTGAGCAGGGGTAAGAATCGGTTTTGAAATACTGGTTCAAAACGATCGGAATCCGGTTAAAAATATATATAAACCGGTTAATGAAGAAACCATATCAAATTGAACGAAATTAATTTCGATTATCGATTATTGTAAAGAACATATTTTTTTTAGTTCTTAATATCGAAATTAACCGGTTAAACTCAGACGCGGACACGAAGTTCTCGACGGCGCAGCGTCCGCCTTCTATTTTCAAAGACAAATGTTCCTATTTCTAATGATTCTATACGATTGGGACCTTCAGATAATCAACGGGCGAATATAATCTGAAATTAACCGGTTAATTTAGGTTTAAATACCGGTTACCGACGCTAAAAACCGATACTAGAAGACGAACCGGTTTACACGAGTTTTCAGGTTTTGAACGGTAACTTTTAACCAGAAACAAAAATCATTTCGGTTTGGGGTCAATGACCGAAACCGGTTTGAAAAATTAACCGGTTTCCGACCCCTGCTTGTGAGAGAAAGTCTTTGCTTTCTGTCACAAATCGCAGTGAGAAAGAATAGGTGATACCTCACCCTTGTGTGACCCCAAATATTTAGGTCGAGGATAGGATCTAGGTAAATCTGCTATTTACCACTTTTATCCAATGATTCCAACAGAAAGTGAACTCTTCTTTATCAATGAAGCCGTCCCCGTTCTTGTCGAAGACCTGGAACACGTGACGGGCCTTCTCCTCGGGCAGGGGGTAGATGTGTCCCTTGTCGTTGCGGAACAAAGCCTTGCAGATCAGCCGGAATTCCTCCAGGTTAAGTTTTCCATCCCTGTGGAGTATTCATTCTTCAGTGGAAAGAGTTTGTGTACGTGTGTGTGAGTGATGCACGCTGTTGGCCGCGAGGCCTTTACAGCTTCACCGGATAAGAGGGCGAGCGTGCAACAACTACGCTCGAGCCAGAAGGGCAGGGGGGGCAACTAGCTCAAGGGCGACTCAAGGAGGAACGGCCTCGGCTTGGGCAGTCGCTATGGGAGAGGGCATATACTAGGTGTCTCGCCGTGGTGCTCTGCACCGGCCGACGGGCAAGGGATTTTTCGACATCGCCGGCGAGGTCGGTGTCTGATTCTGTGCGCGGTATCTGTATTCGAAAGAAGTGAAGTAAGGGCATCGGGAGAGCTAGTGAGAATATGCCGCAGGCGGCGGGAGTCAGGGTCGACAGACGTCCACTGGTATTCTCTAAAGACCGCCACAACGACCGGGTTAGCGCACGCATGGAACTTCTACGACCCTCACAAGAGTGAGGACCCACCTTGTGGAATATTGTCATACATAAATATACATTGATTACCTCGTTGATCTAGGGGCACCACCCTACTAATAGGGTTTCTTGTCGATTCGCAGAAATTTTACGCGCACGAATTATACGAATCCCCTTTAAAAATGTATATTTGTTTAGAAGTCGATTCCCATGAATACAATATTTTTCGTGCGAATCGTCACCTACAAAAATATGTAAGTAGGCTATTCACACATTATAACCTGGGCAAAAAAAAAATAGAAATAAGTAGTGGATAAAGGTGACAGGAGTATTAAATGAATAATGGTACATAACATTGCAAAAAATTCTTAAAATTATTAGTGCCTTGCCCACAGTTGCCAGATTTGGTACATATACTGAGTTCTTAGATTTATGCGAATATTACACATGAAATAAAACTATTTTTCGGATTTTATCGCGGTTTATTTTTGGTTTTTAAGTTCCCGACGTTTCGAGTGCTTTGCAGCACCCATGGTCACGGGAGGGACTGAGGTGTTAGACGTCCAAAAGGCATAGTTGTTCCGGGGTACCCTCAAACTTCTTAATTATTTTTGTTGTGGTTGGTCCGATCTACGCAGAATGAGCTCACGGTGTCTTGAGGTCTTGCAGTGTTATGCTTGGTTTTGGATTTGATTATATTAATTACCGGATCCCAAGACGATGGAAGCACCCAGCCATCTTCTCTATTGAAATTAGGATGTTTTTTAATTTCAATAGCCTCGCGAACCATCCTTGGTAGGAATCGGTGTTCTTTCACGAGGATTTCTGGTCTATCAAATCTGATGTTATGGCGGGTGCGGTCAAGGACATGTTCACAGACTGCAGACTTCTTTGAGCGACGGGAACTTAAAAACCAAAAATAAACCGCGATAAAATCCAAAAAATAGTTTTATTTCAGATTTGGTACATTTCACTAATATAGCTTAAAATCACAATTTTACCAGTACGTAATTAGCAAATAAAAAAATTTAATTTGTGGACTAATATAATAATTTTGTAATTCTATATATAAAAACGATACTTGAATGAAACCAATATACCTAGCGTCTTTAGTAGTTTGATGATTGAAGTGCTTCACTCAGGTTTTGTCGCCCTACGCCTAATTTTGTGAGGATGTATATAGCGGTTTGTTGCTTTTTCACCCAAAAACTACTGAACGCATTTTGATGACACTTTGCATTAATATAGCTTATACTTACTTTTCTTATCTCCTTAATTTCCATTTAAAAGTACTCTGTGCTTTCCATACAGATATTGAAAAGTAATGAAACAATTAGGCGCAGTATTATCACTATCTAAATGCTAAAAAAGTGTTGGCTACCTAAACATTGATTTATGTTTTATTATTTTTTAACATAACATTTTCTATAATTTAACTACAACAATTAAATATAACATTTTCTATAATAACATAAAAAAAGTATAACAACACAACAAAGGAAAAAAAAATGAAAACGGAGGTACTTAAATAATTTCTCGATATAAAAACTTGTTTATGACGAGTTCAATTCATTATACAGCATGTTTTTTTCCTTTCATCAGTACTATACACATTTTTGTATAATTTCTTATATAGAAGTAAAAACAATATATAAAAAAAGGTTTATATTAGTGTGCACTTAATTCCTGTTGGTCGGTTGTAAGGTGTAAATTTATATTTAATGTTTTGCCGTGTTTTTGCCTGTTTTAAAGCTATTGGTAATTGATTAATCAGATTAAATCTAAAGATGGTGACATTCTTGCAGACACACAAGCTGTGCTAAACCGGTGGAGTGAATATTTTGGAGAAATGTATGGAGATGACCCGGATGCTGATGCCGCAGACGTGCCTAAAGGCGAGATTGCGGCACCAGAATCAACGGAGGACATCACTATGGAAGAAGTTGAATGGGCGATAGAAAGTATGAAAAACGGTAAAGCTGCGGGAGTAGACATGATATCTGCCGAGATGATCAAATATGGTGGAACTTGCGTCCGGGACGCTTTCCGGGCCCTTGCAAACCTTTGCTGGAGGACCGGTAGAGTCCCTACAGATTGGCGCCGCGCAGTCATAGTACCCTTGTATAAAGGCAAGGGTTCACAATATGACTGCGCCAATTACAGAGCCATCAGTTTGATCAGCTTGGCAGCCAAGGTGTATGGTAAAATTATTGAACGGAGAATGCGCGTGAAGTCCGATGGAATGTTGTGCGAGGCACAAGGGGGTTTCAGGTCTGGAAGAGGATGTTCGGATCAAGTCTTCTCACTCCGCAACATCGTAGAGAAGCATCTGGCAGTGGGGCGGAAGGTTTTCTGCGGTTTTGTAGATCTGGAGAAGGCATTTGACAGAGTTGTGCGAAAGAGACTTTGGGACATTTTGCCAGATTATGGTATAGATGGCACTCTGATGCGAGCCGTCCAGTCCACTTATGTGGACTGCAAGGCATGCGTACGGGTGGGTGCTAACAGGTCACCCTGGTTTGACGTTAAAATCGGCGTCAAGCAGGGTTGCGTGTTGTCCGCTAGACTGTTTATAATATATCTGGACAAAAGTCTTCAAAGACTGAAAGCGATGAATGAAGGTGTACAAATGGGTAACTTAGTGGTAAACCATCTACTTTATGCAAATGACGCGGTTTTAATAGCGCCAACAGCCACTGATCTGCAAACACTAGTCACAGTTATGAAAGACGACTGCATGATCAATGGCTTACACTTGAATGTGAAGAAAACCAAGATTATGGTTTTTGAAAGGGAAGAAACCAGAACGAATGTAAGGATTGTGGTTGGTAACGATGTGCTGGAGCAAGTGAATGAGTTTGTATATCTTGGATGCGCCTTCAGTAAGGATGGGAAATACACCGCTGACATAGAGAGAAGAGTGAGTGCAGGGAACAGAGTGAATGGTGCGATGGGAAAGCTACTCGGGAGCCGGCACTTAAGCCATAAGGCGCAGCTGGCCATACATAAACAGCCCCACACTAGGATTTATTCCTGTGTCGTGGGTGCGTTTACAAACATGAAAATTCACAAACACAATTATTGGTATTATTTGTTTAATGAGAGAATTTTGCTAGTATACCCCTCAGTCTATCGCACACATGATTAACGTGTTCTTGCCAATTAAACCTATTGTCAATAACAAGCCCCAGGTATGTTTGTTTGTCAACTAGTTCTATTGAATCACATGTACAGGATATCGTATTGAGACCATTATTGTTATGAAGACATTCGTGTTCATGTGCTTTCAATTTTGGCGTGTACGAACTCCTATTCTGGCTAGTGCTGATGTACACTATTTTTTGATTTGCTTGCATTAAGTACTAGGCCTACGTCATGCAACCATTTCGACAGAATATCGAAATCGATTTGGAGTTGACCAAGAGCCTCCTCTACAGTATATCCAGCAGCCATAAGATGGGTGTCATCTGCGAATTGATATATTTCACTCTTTTTTATTGCATTCGGAAGGCTGTTTACGTACGTTTAGTAGTGCAGTGGACCGAGTACCGACCCTTGTGCCGTACCGTCGGTCAATCTGACTACGCGACTGTCTTGGTTCTTAATTCTTACTCTATATGTTCTACTGTACAGATAATTTTCACACCAGGCCAAAAGTTTACCTCTGATACCACTGTCGTTTAGACTTTGTAATAAAATGTCATGTCTAAGCGTGTCGGAAGCCCTACTATAGTCTATAAATACAACCAGCACATGCTCCCTCTTATCCAAGTATTTATGTATACTATCTGTGAATTCTGATAGCAACTGTGTAGTATTCTTGTGAGGTTGGAAGCCAAACTGTTTGTTCGTCAATATTTTATTTTTCTCGTAAAAATCGTATATTTGTCTACATATAAATTTCTCTCCTACTTTATCAATAATAGGTTATATGGTTATTGGTCTGTAGTACTTGTAATCTGTCTGGCTACCCTTTTTATATATAGGTCTATCTATCCCTGATTTCAGTTCTGTGGGATACTGACCGGTTTTAATGCTTATGTTGATTAAATGAGCAATGACGGATTTCATGTTTGAACACAGTGCTTGTATGTCAATAGTTCTTATCCCATCTGTTCCTGGAGCTTTGTTACTGTGAACTGACTTAATATTTTTTTCAACAGGATTATCGTCAGCTGGCTTATAACGCATATTAACATTTGTCGAATATCCATATGTTGACTTGGCTAAGAGTGGCTTGGTCTAGGGGTCACCCTAAACAATACCATGTCCTTCGGCCCGCACATCAAGCGAGTCCGTCATTGAGCATCCTTTGTGCTCGGCCGTCTCTATCCACTAATCTGCAAGCGGAGTAAAATGTCCCTTAGAAATAAGGTGACACTTTACAAAACTTGCGTGCGACCCATCATGACGTACTCATGTGAGGTGTTCGGCCATGCAGCCCACTCTCACATCGATAGATTTCAAGCGGTTCAGTCCCGCTTCCTCAGCAAAGCCGTAGGAGCCCCGTGGTTCGTACGAAATGTCGACCTCCACTCCAATCTCGGTCTCGAATCTATTCGCGCCTATATTAAAAAGGCGACAACTCGACACTACGCGAACGCATCTTCCCATGCGAATCCGCTAATCGTAGCCGCCGCCGTCTATGAACCCGACCCCTGCCGCTACCGCCGGCCGCGACATGTTCTCACCGATCCCCCCTATGCTTTGACATCGCTTCTTTCCGCTCCGGATACGGACAACGACGTCGAAGTCGTAGATCCCCTAGCCCGCCAACCGGTGCACTAATTACAACCCTCCCCCCGTAGCGACTGTCCAAACCGAGGCCGTTCTTCCTTGAGGCACCCTCGAGTATGTCGCCCCTTGCCCTTCTGGCTCGAGCGTAGTGGTTGCACGCTCGCCCTTAAGTCCGGTGAAGCTGTAAAGGCATCACTGCCAACAGCGTATATCACTCAAACACAACAAGTGGCTTGGACCAGTTAAGAGATCACTTGCTAGACACTATTTTTTTATTCAGATCGCCGTGCTTACGCAGAGCGGTGTGGACGTGTATCGCGGACGTGCCTCAGTAAATCAAATCCTATTTTACTATTGGCCTATTATTATTTTTCAAATTCTCGTTTCCTCTTGAAGTGTTTTAATGGCCAAACTCCGCCCCACGTAAGAGATAGAATACTGTTTCACTGTTTGCATACTAGTTGATAAATTGTGCTGGCTCGTGACTGGTGCCTGTTTCGGCGCGGGATTTGAACGTGGTTCCTCGGCGCCGCCCCCGGCTGCTTTAACCGCCTGACAAGTGAAAGGGTGCGAAAGTATCGGATATATCGGGTCTGCTACGCGCTACACGCTACGCGGCCCATTCAACTCGTCTCGCTGCGCCCGCACAGTGGACTGGTAACAAGTTTATTCTTTAATAGATTGTTGCGTCGTGTTTCGTACTTTTGTCTATCCGACTACTGGCTGCTGATTCTCCGATTTTACCAAAAAAGTAAAATGCCGCGGGTTCAACGTACCCCTCCCTCTACACCTGTCTCAGACACCCAACAGGTTGATACTATTATGGACGATGATCCTCAAACCTCAAATGTTTCTCAAAGAAACAAGCCTAAACGTGTACGAATCAGTGACTCACCCCATGAGACTGAAGAGCAATCCTTTGAAGTTCGTATTATGAATATGCTTAAGACATGGAAAAAGGACCAGAACGCTATTTTACAGAAATTAACATCGGACATTGCGGAGGTAAAGCTTCAAAACACCAATATTCAAAAATGTAACACTGAAATCGAAAAATCCATGGAATATTTTAATAAAGAATATGAAAACATGAGGCAATTAATTGAAAAAATGGAAAAGGAGCGAACCGATCAACGTAATTACATATTTGAGCTGGAAAAGAAGCTAAACGATCTCCAGCACAGCTCTCGATCAGCATGCGTTGAAATCCGTAACGTACCTGTTGGCGAAAAAGAAACTTATAAGGACCTCACTGCTGTTGTCCTCAAAACCTGCTCTGCAATTCAATCCTGTGTTAGCCAAGCGGATCTGCGTGATGTCTACCGCCTTCCCGGAAAGAAAGGGGATATTAGACCAATAGTCACGGAATTCCTTACTGTCCAACTGAAAAACCAAGTACTTGAGTCCTCTAGAGTCTTTAACAAGGGCCTACCATTTGCTGAAAAATTAAATACTGAGCATATTGGTATAAGTGGACAAAAAAGTCCGATTTATATCTCAGAATATCTTCCAGCGACCCAGAGACAATTGTTTTTTGAAGCACGAAAATTTGCAAAGTCATATAAGTATAAGTTCTGCTGGGTACAAAACGGAAAAATATTTCTTCGTCAAACGGAACAAACAAAATCAGTGCTTATTACTTCAATATCTAGTCTTAAACAATTACATAAGCCTGAATAATAAGTGGAACTCCTACTTTTCACTTTGTATGTCGCTGTTATTTAGATTTTGTACTAATCATTCACTAAATATTATTTTACATTTGCTTGCATGTTGGATTAATTACTACCACACTTGTATTTTTTTAATGTTTTTTAGGTTTTTGAAATATTTTATAATATCACTTACACTTAAACTAATGTATGTATTCAGTCTTGAGTTGGTGCTTATTCTTGGTATATTGCATAACCTGGTTGAAACCACCAAAACAAATTTGAAATTCCTACATGAACTTCGTCGTAGCCATAATAGTACCTCTGTCCCAATTTCGTATGTTCATTTTAACCTGCTCCTATGTCAAACTAATTTATTTAAGGTCACAATTTATACAATTTCCATATTTATAACCAGTTCTAAAACTATATCTTGCTTACTGTTTTTAATGTTTCGTGTTCGTTATGTAAGTTATTATATATACTGCATCTACCCTATAAACCTAGTCAATTATTTTACTTGTCAATGTTCAATATTAATTTTTAGTTTACAAATATGCTCACATTAAATTACATTTCTAATGAACTTGATGAGTTTGGTACTCAACTTTCTCGATCTTGTAAGCCAGAAGAATGTATTAACTTTGTAACAAAGAGTATGAAGGATTTAAAGATACTTCACTTAAATATTCGTAGTGTCAACCACAATTTTGAGAAACTTAGAGCTTTTCTTGTCAGTATTCATGTGACTGCAGACGTCATTTGTCTATCAGAATGCTGGATTAACAAAACTCCGATAATTCCTGTTCTAGAGGGATATTCATCATATCACACATTGAGTAATAATAACCAGAACGACGGGGTTATTATATACATCCGGTCTTACTTAACTCATCAAGTAAGGGAACCTGATTTCTTGGATGGTAACTGCTTAGTTTGCAAACTGAACTCTAGTAATTTAGTCATAGTTGCACTGTATCGGTCCCCATCTTTTCTTAATCATGATAATTTCATCAAAAGTCTAGATAATGTGCTTACCTCTAACTCAAATCAGAAACATGTTATTATAGTAGGTGACATGAACATTAATATTGCTTCTTTGGAATTGAACCCGAAGGCGAATGAATACCTTAATCTAACTGCATCGCATGGATTTCTTCCAACTCACACTCTTCCCACCCGTCTAAATAACTGCTTAGATCACGTTTTTCTAAAATCAGATGCAAAATCAACGACTATTGTAGTGGACACTTACATAACAGACCATGCACCAGTCCTCGTATGTGTCGAAACTATACCTATGCGCGACCACGCCAACTATTCACGCTTAGTTACTGATTACCCTGCTGTCTATAAAGAAATTTCTAATACAGATTTCACCGATGTTTTGAAATCCAACGACGCGAACTGGGCCACTAGTTATTTGGTTTCCACAATTGACCAAATTATAAAAAAACATTCAAGAACTGTTAAAACATCATCAAAATGTAGGCTCCTTAAACCGTGGATTACTCCCGGATTGCTGAGGTGTATCCGAAATAGAGATTCTATGTGCCGTGCTTTTAAAAAGGAACCTAATAACTACTTGCTTAAGATTACTTATGTTCGTTATAGGAATTTTTGCAATAAATTACTTAAAAAATTAAAACGCGCTTATGAAAAGACCGAATTCATGAAAGCCAAACATAATGTAAAAGCTACATGGAGAGTAATTAAAAGCATAACTGACTTGCATCGTATTGCTACACCCCCTGTAGAACTAATTAATCATTCAGTGAATACAATTTCCGCGCTTAACCAGATTAATAACTTTTTCTCTAATATTGGTAGAGACCTATCTGAAAAGATCCCTCCCACAACTATACCTAATCCTCAATTTTCTCAATCACAATCATTTGTAAACTCTTTTGCTCTACTTCCCACGGACGAGGTCGAAGTCAGGGAATTAATTTCTGGTCTACGTACAAACTCTGCGGTTGGCTGGGATGGTGTGTCTCCTCAGATCATTAAGGCATGTGCTCCTAAACTGATTCCATTGATTACTCATATTTGCAATATCTCAATTGCCACGGGCACCTTCCCTAATATGTTTAAGAAGGCTATTGTTTGTCCCATTTTCAAGGGTGGAGATAGAGGTAGCGTGAACAACTATAGGCCAATTTCTGTATTACCTGCCATCTCTAAAATATTGGAAAAACTTTTAAATACTCGTTTAATGAAATATTTAGAAACACATAATATCCTAGCACCTAATCAGTTTGGGTTCCGAAGCAAGAAATCTACGGAAGATGCGGTTGCAGCGTTGGTTGAAAGCATTGTTGAAAAATTAGACTCTAGAAAAAAATGCCTTGGAATTTTTCTAGACCTTACTAAGGCCTTTGACACCGTCTCTATTCCCCACCTTTTGTCGAAAATGGAAGGACTTGGAATTCGAGGCAAAGGACTTGATATTTTTAAAGACTATCTCTCAAACAGAACCCAATGTGTCAAAATAGGTTCACACATCAGTAATACTGTGACTCTCACTTATGGTGTTCCACAAGGCTCTATTTTAGGCCCTACACTTTTTCTCATTTATATTAACTCACTTTGTCAACTCTGTGTTCCAAACTGTTCCATTTTTACGTATGCTGATGATACAGCATTACTCATTCATGGAAAGGACTGGATCGATGCATTTTCCCACGCTGAGTATGCCCTTGGCCAAGTTATGAGCTGGCTTTCCCACAACCTTCTCACTCTGAATTTAAATAAGACCACCTACCTGACCTTTGCCCTAAAGCAAGCGTTGCAACCGAAACTGGACTCTTTTATACTTAAAGCGCATTCATGCTCAATCTCTCCTCCATACACTGGTTGTAGTTGCAGATCGGTGAAGAGGTCTAACCAAACCAAATATCTTGGTGTACAAGTTGATAGTCTTTTAAACTGGAAACCACAATTAGAATCGCTAACGTCTCGCACAAGGAAACTTATCTTTATCTTTAAAAAACTGCGGTACTCTGCAGATATCGAGACACTAAAAACTGTGTACTATGCACTTTGTCAAGCCATATTATCATACTGCATCTCTGTGTGGGGGGGTGCATCTAAAACCATGTTCTTGATATTGGAGCGCGCTCAAAGAGCGGTGTTGAAGGTCATGACCTCTAGACCTTTCCGATACCCAACTTGTAAGCTGTACACCAATTGTCAGGTCCTTACTGTGAGACAGTTATTTATTCTCCATACGATCCTAAGGAAGCACTCTTCTCTTAAGTTTGACAGCAACGCCTTAAAAAAGCGACGAGCATATAATATT
This sequence comes from Phalera bucephala, assembly GCA_905147815.2. Taxonomy (NCBI): domain Eukaryota; kingdom Metazoa; phylum Arthropoda; class Insecta; order Lepidoptera; family Notodontidae; genus Phalera; species Phalera bucephala. The sequence continues at coordinate 1,940,230 of LR990627.1, forward strand.
TGTCCATCAACAGCTTTTAGAACGACTATGGCCAAACGACATTTTAAAGTCATTGGAAATATTATATATAACAAAATGAACAAAATGTGTAATATTTATCCTATGAACAGGCATCAATGTAAAATAAGTGTAATTAAATTTCTTCTAACTAAAAATTATGTTGAAACAGAGAATATGCTCAAATTTTAATTATTCCAACTGTAACTATAGAATAAAACTTTATTTATAATACTTGCTCGCAAGTATTTGTCCACACCGTGCACTTTTTCGAGAACACATTATACATTCTAATAAACTCTGCTGTGATGTCATAGTTCTAGCTCAACTTTCTAAGAAGCGAGCACTGGTGTCCATAACACAAGTTAATTCTTAATTTGGGCACCTGAGTTCAATCAAACAGTTTAAAACAAAAATATAATGTCATTTGATCTATTACTATTACTTGTATGATGTAATCTGTTGTGTTTCCTTGTACACTATTTTTGGTGAAATAAAGTATTATTATTATTATTTTCAAATGTATGTGCAAATTTATTCGCAATGTCCTTACAAGAGAAGCCCTGTTTTTCAAAACCTGGTCTATGGATAATTTAATTCTACCAGTAATTCTATTTAAAATTTGCCAAAGATGTTTAGGATTCTGTTTATAAGAAATAATTTCAGATTTTATATTACTGTTTAAGTACCTTTTGAATAATCATATTAGCATAATTCCTTGCTTTATTGTACTTTTTTTTATAATTAGGTTACTAGTATTTTTAGAGTGACAATATGCAAGTTAAGTAGCCATATTGAATCCTATTACAAAACAACACATTTCACTCAAGTCAGCCGTTAAACTGACAACGCATTTAAATAACAAAAGAGGTATTAAACCTTGAATAAAAAATAATATAGTAGTGCATAACATATTCCTTACTATGTTTGAATGATATGTGGTGCATAGATCTATTTACATCACAGAGTGAAAATTTCAGATGTGCGAAAGAGACAATTTTATAAGAGGAAGAAAAAAACTGCCTGCCGTTTTAAAATGTTCATTACAACAGCAACATCAATTATTATTTTCATTTATAAAAGATGTTGCCCCACACTAGGAATTATTCCTTTGTCGTGGGTGCGCTTACAAACATGAAATTCCACAGGCACAAACACCCAGACCGAAACACATATTTGTGGGTCAATTAGTTAAATTTTACTTAACTACATAAGAATTAGGCTAACATTATGTCACTGACCATACATTTAAATTAAGGCATTATTATAATTTTATGTCAGGCTAAAGTCTAAAGTATTATCAGTAATATGAAGATGTTAGGACCCATGTAACAGCAGGCGAGCCTATTGCCATATACCAGGCACGATTCCAGATTCTGGACTCGTACTGGGAAGTTTTCATAACAAAAACTAACTTGTCCAACTATAGGATTTGAACCCAGGACCTCGTGATCACAAAGCGACACACTTTGCCACAAGACCAACAAGGCAGGCAGAAATAATAATATTAGAATTATATTAAGTATGTATTTTTAAATATGACCCTAATTAATTATGATAATATTTAATTAAAAATCCTCATATTCATGGTATTCTGCAATACCCATACACAATTTATTTACCGCAAAGACAATACACATAATTTATTTTTCAACTTTGTTGGTAAAAAGAGTGGGTAGACAGTACACTACTGCAACCCGACTTAGGGAATATAGATGTGACAGTGTATATTTTTTTTGTCACGTATAGGGTAAATAATTTCTATTTTAAGTCAGTTTCATGTACATAAACTGTAACAATAAAAATCAAAAACTCCGACATTAATAAAGAATAATGAAAAAAAAATTTACACAAAGCACACTAAGAAACTACCTTACAAATATATATAAAAAAAAAACAATTAAAATTTTGTTAAAATTAAAATATATCTACTAAAGGTGCTTGGTAATGGATATTAGTTTTAAATTATTTTTAATGAATTCACTAGCAGGTTTCTAGTTTGTGTAACACTGCAAATACTTGAGTTAAAAATATAAAAGCATGTTTAATAAATAATAATACCCCTACTATACTAACAGAATTTTTATCCTTATGAAATTATACATATAAAATTGCTCTTAAAAAACAACTTCAAAATCACTTCTATTCTGTTATTTCTGCAGTAAAATATTCTATAAAAACTGTCATAATTAAAGTTCAAGGATACATGATAACATTTAAATATAAACTATTTGGGCTTTAATTTATTTTGAACTATAAATTCATAAAATCGCTATCAAAACATACCCATCTTTATCGAAAGTTTCATAGCAGGCGTCCATGTCTATACAATCGAACTCGTCGACTGCCGTCTCGTTAACGACCTCGAACATTGGTGGTTGGATCGAAATGAGCCGCAGGCCATCGCGACTGCCGTTTATAAATCTTTCTGGCATGACTATGTGCGTATAACTCGTATAAGTTACCTTACATAACCTACAACACGAAAACGCCGGTTATAACTTAAACCATGTCCATTATGTTTGAACTCAACCACGAAAATTGATAACATTATACAATTAGCTTGATTAAGGCTCCGATTCTAGGTTAACGTTATATAAATATTACAACATCTTGAGCAAATCAAAGTAATCGCCAAAACAATGAAGTTAATTGAACGAATGACTTGAAAGCAGCTGAAATGTCAATGTCAATTTCTTTACGTTTCTTTTTACAAAATGCATATCTTGCCTTATAAGAACAACTTAAAATATTATCATAATTCTGATTATTTTTTTTTGACAAATAAAACATATATTAAAATCGTGTTCTTTTGAGCTATAAATAAGAATAAATAATTTATTAATTACAATTTTAAAATATCATTAAAATAAATTCGTACATGCCGTCACTTTTCATTGACCACATTTTGTTCAATCATTCGTTCATTTCATTCAACACAAAACACAAAATATAAAAAAATATTGCGCGCGAGCGTCAGTGAAAATTTTTGCTTTGCTCATCTCATTATTTGTATCAAATTACGCTTCATATATTTGTTATTAAAATTTGTCATAAGAATATAGACTTTCTCAACGTGATCTCAACTTACAGCAAGTTCACGGTTCTTAAGTAGAGGTTATTTCGTTTTGCAAGCATAGTGGAAGTTATTTTGCAAACAATATGGTTATTGAGAAAGTGCATGGGCTTCAGGCGACAAGTATTAGCCTAAACGATAGGTTTACGATGCTGGCGAAAGCAGCTCCTGGGCGCATCGCCAAACGTCCACGGAGGCGCTCTGTTGGCGTCCTGAATCACAACAATCGGAATCTGATCGAGCAAATTGCCCGGCGTCTCGACATACACGCTAGGAGGGTAATTTCATAATGTTTTTATTATTATTTTAAGGTAGTTTTGAATATTTTTTAGGTTAATCCACACCTCCACACTACACTGGTGTCTGGTCCACATGGTGAAGTATTACACATACTCTTACTTTGGCCGTTTGCGAAACAAGCATAAAAAAAGTTAAACTTTCTTGTTTCAAAACCTGTTGCCAAATAAATAATTCCCATATCAAAATAGTTCAGTTCCTGAATAAAAATAATGTAATCATTTTTTGTTTATTTATAAACACATCAACAATGTTGTTTTGGTTGTACCAGAAATTCTTATTTGGCAATCCTCCATAAGCTAAGAGAAGAATATAGTGCCGTCCTGCTGCTCAAACCAATTACCTATACCTGAATATCATTAAAAATAGTTATTGCATTTTGAAACTGCGACTATATCATTCGACCATAGGTAACACTAATGGGTAACGTAAGTTGATAAATAATTCGCATGATTCATATTCTTCCAGCTTTATTAGTAATTATTAAAAAACAAGTGCATGCACCAATTTACAGTAAAAACTTTTTTTTTATCGAGAGGGCCTCAGTTTAAGAATGAAGAAACAACTGAATGAACAAACTTTTTGTACTCATTTTGAATTGAAAAGAAAGAAATGGAGAATCAGAAGCATGGACAACCATTCTTGTTAAGTTTTGAAACTGTTTTGATACAAGAATTATCCTTCTTTATCACTAACTGGACCAACAGTCAAAAAGTGATCAGGCACCTATAAATTAACCATAACACTTTATAATTCCATTTCAGAGGGTACTAAAACAACGGTTGGGATTTGCTGGTGGAAACCTCAGAAGGTTTGGTAGTGAGAGCAGTCTGCCAGGTTTGCGGAGGTCCAACAGCTTCGGCAACCTGAGCCAGCACAGTGTGAAGAATAGAGTCTTCTGGAGGCAGTCCATTGGGAATTTGAGGTTGGATATTATATGAAGTTTATGTTCTTGCATCTAATATAATTGCCAAACTTAAGTGGCTGCAGGCAGGGCACATTGCTCATAGAACTGATGGCTGTTGGAGCGAAAAGGTTTGTGAGTGGCATACGTGAAGATGTGGAGTGGGCAGGCCTCCCACAAGGAGTCCAATGACTTCTGGAGGTCGCACATAAAAGCTGGATGCAGACACCACAAAGCTAGTCATGATGAAAATCTTTGAGGGAGTTGTGCATGTGTGTGTGAATGATCTACGCTGTTGGCTTTACAGCTTCACCGGACAAGAGCGTGAGCATACAACCGGACAACCCAGAAGGGCAAGAGGGCAACTAGTTCAGGGGCGCCTCAAGAAGGAATGGCCTTATCTTGGGCAGTCGCTATGGGGGAGGGCATATGCTAGGTGTCTCGCTGTGGTGCTCTGCACCGGCCGGCGGGCAAGGGATTCTTCGACCTCGCCGGCGATGTCGATGTCTTATCCTGTGTGCGGTATCTGTATCCGAAAGAAGGGATGTAAGGCCATCAGGTGGTGAGAACATGCCGCGGACAGCGGTAGCGGCTGATAGGAGGGGAGTTAGGTTCGTAGTCGGCGGCGGCTACGATTAGCGGATTCCTATGATTGGATGCGTTCGCGAAATATCGGGTTGTCGCCTTGAGGCCTTTGTCTTACAGTGGATGTTTTTCGGCGGACGATGATAATACAACATTTCTATTTTCCAGCATCACCTTGGTTCAATATGCACGTTAAGTAGTCCCCAGTTGCCACTTTATGTGAAAGTCTTGGGTGGCTTGATAAATTTTAACCGCAGGTGATGTCTCATTGCTGGGCCCATCTTCATCATTTATGTTCTATTCAATTTTTATATTAATACTATAGATACGTACTATCGACAGTATTGTTTGCAATCAATAGTGATCTTTATTGGTTATTCCCAAACTTCCAAAATACATTGTTTTCGGAAACATCTTATCCTATCTTATCTTAATGTTGGCTTACGGGACCAAGGAGACCTCTGGCGCACTTCGACCCATGGGATCTTTTGTGCTGTCCTTGCCCTAATGCTCTTACGTACCTGAAGTGTCTAATACTCCCTGTATTAGGTTGTAGATTCCAGAAGGGGGACAGAGCCGTAGTTCTTCTGGGTTTGGATAGGCCAATCCCAGCAGTTACATTCGCCGCGTAGCCAGAGCGTCGCAGTGACAGAGGACGTGCTTCATGGTTTCAGTTTCTGTGCCGCAGCTCCTGCATACCACGTCGCCGCATAGGTTCATCTTGTGTAGATGTTCTTTCGTGCCATAGTGGCCTGTGAATGTTCCAGTTATTTGCCTTAGTTGTAGTCTAAAACATAATATTTCATATATTAGTTCTCACGACTTCCACGACTTTCGACGTCCATGTTTTTTTTTTTGTAATAAGTTTTTGACCGTGGATACTATTCCATGTGCTTCAGTCGTATACATGTTTTTATTTAACAATTTCTAAATTAAGTCTACTCCCTGATGAGCTTGATGATAACAATGATTCTGAAATTGATAAAGAACCCCACCCTGGATAGTAAAGCTATGGACACTTTACATACCAATTGTGACGGCCGTTTTAAGGGAAATTGAAGGAAATCGAAAAGGCATGTTTTATCACTTTGTTATAATTACCGTCCCTTTCTCACATATAGAATATATAATATTCCAGGAACATTACACAATTATTCGAATTAGCACGAGTTTTGGAAATTAAAACAAATTAATTAAAAAAAACTCGTAGTACTGATATTGATTTGGAACTCTGTACTCTCTGCCTAACCAGCAAGGGCTCTGGCGTCATGATATAGATTTTAAAGTATGATCAGCTAGAAAAAAGTATATGAAGGGAATTTCAATGAGGATTTTCCGGAAATTTTGCAATCTTCAAGGAAATTTTTTAACAACCCAGTTTATGTCTATTTATTAAAACAAGCATGTAGCAAAAAAAAACAAGAATTTAAGGATAATTTTTAAACGTAATATTTTGAACGTAAATATCTTGGGATACTACTGGCGATTATCAACTACCTATTAAAAAAAAAGTTATAAACATAATAATTTTTTACCGTAAATATCTTCGGGTACTGGCGATTATCATAAGGAGATAATTTACGAATGTATTACAAATAGTATGAAAAATGGCGACATAATTAATACAAATATATTCAGTAATTTCCATCAAGTTATCGACAACGCACCTTCTCTCCCTCTTCATGTTCACTACTCTATATCCCTTGGATGCCGTGCGAATTAAAAATATAAGTCATGGAAGTGGTGGGAATACAATTTTGGAAGTCTGGGAGCAAACCATCTGTAACTATCGACAGTAGTAGTAATCTACTATTTTTACATTATAGTATCGATACACTATCGATAGATTAGTTTTTGCTATACAACTTAGCCTTGAACGTGCCACGCACTGCTGGCACAGTAACGACCGAACGGGCCGGTGTGTCTGTTGCGAATATCTATAATTATTCGTACTAAATCACGGCATACCCCAATAGATGGCGATGCACCGAAAATGAATAATTAATAAAAAAAAACTAGCCCGCGGTTTTCAGTTTTTCTAATGATTAATAAATACCGGTCAGTTCCGATGTAGCCTCAACCTTGCCGCAGTGGAACAGTTGAGTTTACTCCTTAGTGCACACGGAACCTCCGTGAACTTTCGTTAAGGTGGCAGCCTGATAACGGCCCGAAAAATAAGAACACACGGTATGGGTTTGGTCTTATTTCGAATTAGTTCGATCCAACCATAGCCAACGTGAGAACGCGTTATAATATTACAGTTTACTAAAACACCCATGTTAAAAAGACCTGAGATCATTAATAATATTTATGGTATTTGTGTATGTGAATTTTGATGTTTGTAAACGCACCTACGACACAGGAATTAATCCTAGTTAAAAAAAAAAAAAAATTAAAACAAATGCTTTAGTTGCTAGCTACGAGTAGGAACAGATGTGTAAGTATATTCAAAAGCGTCCGTTTTTGACTGTTATTTTGTTCCCAATCCTTAATCTATCTATATCATCACGCCAGATCCCTTGCGGGCTAGGCAGTGAGTTCAAAGTTCCTTCCTTACAGACGTCTGGCTTCCTCGACTCTCATAGTTCTTCTCGTACACGCTCGCCGGTTACGGAGACACGACTTGCCCTTCAGATAAGGCGCGATCTGTAATCTAGTACCAATATATCGATGGTTGCGAAGATCGCATCGCTCACAGTTTTGCGGCCGTCTGGTATCGTATTAAGTTTGTTCGTCTAAATTGGGTTTCATCTGGGTATTATATTTCCAGCAGGGCAGGTTCGCAGAGCAACATATCTGTGGGCAGCTGGCGCGGCCGGCAAATGCGGGGCTTTCGCCGGCGCGGAGGTGGGCCGAGAGCGGTCAGAGGACGATTCAGGTATTACCATAGATTTATTTTTGTTTAAAAGAACAGCCCTGCTCTAGGCGTCATTGGGTCCTGCATCGTGTGTGCGTTTGCAAACATAATATTCACATATACAAACACCTAGATCTAAACAAACAGTGCATCACATATAGAGGATCAAACCCACTTTGATTTATTCCAGTTAATGCAGCAGCCTACATTCTAAAAATTAACCCATGCCGTCATCAAAATGTAACACCCATGGACTTAATGGTGAATATTATTCTCTACCATTTGTTCTGTCTGTCTATAATGTGTGTGCAGCGGCCGATAATGTGTTTGCATAAGCTAGATAGTTTAAAGTACTTAAGAAGACGGGCTAACTTATGTCCCCCGCCGTAATATCTGGCTGGGGGACCCCCCCCCCCCCCTATACCAACATCAGCAGGGGCCTTCGAGGTCGCGGACGCAAGGGACGGGGCACTGACCGTCCTTCACGGGGGGAGCGTGTCATCAAGTCTCCCCCCGATGGCGGGCTCTTCAGAGCGCGGCACAAGAGGGGCATCGGTGCGTTCCATACCGAGATCCCGGAGCCCCTCCAAAGTGCTGAAGGTGCCCCTCCAAACCCTGGGGTTTTTAGTCGGTAGGAATCCGACACGCCCCGCGAGATTCCCCCGAGGCTCGCGGAAGTCCTACGAAGGATTTTTACCTAGGAATAAAAATATAGTTTAAAGTAAAAATGATACATAAACATGTATTGTGGTCAGGCACTTGAAACACCAATTCTTCTTTATTATTATTAATTAGCCTACAGTGTCCCACTGCTGGGCAAAACCCTCCCTCCATCTCCACTCTGCTCTATTTAGGGCTATTAAGCGCCAATCATTTTTAAAGGCGTCCAGTTCATCGTACGTGAGCCAGCCGCGATGCCGTTTAAAATTGAGAGGAACCCAGTTGTTGATTATTTTTGCCTAATCGCATTTCAGCTGGGCAGCTTTTTGGCCCACATTGGCTATTTATACTGTACAAATTTATTTCGAGTCTTAAATCAGACTAACACTATTTACAAACTGGACTGGGTATTCAATGGACTATATCTTCTTCTTATTCTTACCGTCCAGTTTTCGAGGCCGCGCAGTGAGAATTCCCGCCTGCCTTAAGTACATTTTTACAAGGTTACAACTATCGGGAGCAAGCTCAGCGTGGGCATGGCCCCGAAAGTTTGTTTTTTAAACGTAGCCCCATACGAGGATTTATTCCTGTATCGTGGGTACGTTTACGAACATAAAAATTCACATACACATATACCCAGACCGAAATAAATAATTGTGGGTCTCACAAAAATTTGTCACATGCGGGAATCGAACCCGCGACTATTCGACTCAGTGGGTGGAGCAGCTTAAAATCTTGGATTTTAAGCGGTTAAGTGGTTAGTCACTGCGCCAAATTGTCCGCCAGTTGGACATAATGTTTCAAAACTTTAGCTTAACGGGGGCCGCGGCCGTTCTTATGTGCGTAGTACGTAACATTATTTATGTACAGAAAATAGGACTCATTATATACTATTATTGAATATTTAGAGGATAAAAATATTAATATGTGGTATTTGACTTTTTTATAATTATCTTATTTAATTAATATTGGCCTTATTTTTTTATTATGTTTATAATATTATAATTTTGACATTTGGTTTGTATAAGAGGATTTTGATTTTGGATTCTATATTCATGTAACTACTTTTGACATCACTGACTTATGCATACCCTAGGGGTAAAATATGGTTAAAGCAACATAAAAGTATATGTAACATCAAATAATGTACCCATATTTGCATAATAAATAATTTGAATTTATTTATGTTTATGCGCAGGGGCGGTCGTCAGAGCGGCGTGCGCATAACCAGAGTCCCTCAGATGGCTCGTCGCGGGCAGCCGCGCCCGCAAGTCGCACGCCGCGGCGCCGCCAGGGGACGGGGCAGAGGTAAACAGATTATTCTCTATGATACCATGTGACAATTAATACAATGCACAATTTTGAACAAAAGCCAAGACGCAGGCAGTTTTTTTTTGTGTGATTAGGTTTTCGCGATCAGTCCCAGAACTATAAGCGAAAGGGTTGTTGGCTGTTGGCGTGGCGAGTGTGCACTCCATCGATGGCACTACTCTTGTTATCAAGCAGCTACATTCTATCCTGTAGTTTTAATATGTCGCAGCCAGATGGAGTGATAACATTGTGAAGGTGGCTAGCAAATTGTAGAAGAGACCGGACCGGATGGTGTTGTAGCAGAGAGGTCTCCATTAAGTAGTAGGTGCTTGGCTGAGCCAGCGGAGGCTGATTGATGATAACACAATTTAGAAAAAGAAAATTTTAAATATACTTACCTGTGCTCCACTACTGCTGGGCGAAGGCCTCGCCTTGACGTCTCCACATAGATCGATCCCGAGCTAGAAAATCCAAAGAAATATCCAATAAGAAAATATATTTGAAAAAATTTGGCTGTATTATTACAGCCAAATTTTTTGTATCATTGTATAATATAATTGTATCAAAGTAAATGTATAAAATAACAAAAAAGTCTGTTCATGACTCATCAGAGAATGCATAGGCAAACAGAGAGCGCATAGGCAAACCAAGTGTCAGAGATGGGCAAAATGTAATCAGATTAATGATTAACCAGCTTAGGGATTATAGGCATGATATTGTATTAATTAGTAACGATTACAATTACACTTTGTAATCTTCAACGATTACGATTACAGTTTTAATCTTGAATCATGATTGAATATTACAAAATGCTATTGTAATCTTTAATCTGATTACATTTTACCCATCTCTGCCTAGTGTAAAAATTGTTTGGGAATACTTTCATATAATAATAATATTAGCCCTGTTAAGTAACTGTCCCACCGTAGGGCACGGGCCTCCTTTCAAACTGAGAGGGCATAAAGAGAACCCTGTTGAAACGTTTTACTCTCTGCCAACCAGACAACGGATCTGGCGTGATAGTATAAATAAAATAAAGAAAAACTGAAGAACTAAGAACATCTTGGGGCTGTTGATGATCACCATGTCACATACAGGAGGCGTTACCCGTAGTCTGCCACCAAAGCTGGTCCCCACCAAGGAGGAGCTGGACGCGCAGCTGGACCAGTACATGGCGGGCACCAAGGCAGCGCTGGACCGCGAGCTCGACGTCTACATGAAGAACGCTATGGAGCTCGAGTGAAGTGTTATCAGTGATCGTTATTCTTCGCACGCCTGAACAATTATAACACTAACACAAACTGGGGTAAATCATTGAAATGTGAGCTCTATACATTGAGGTTTTACCAATTAGAGTGCGACAGGGATCATTTGGCACGTGTACGACATTAAGGGGGCGTTGGTGTGAAATTAGTGTTAACATTTTGAAATATTTTCCTAATTTGGGAGAAATTTTCAACAGGTGAGGTCCTCTCGAGAGAGTTGACGTACTGACTCAGTAAACTTAATTGAATGAAAGAACCGACTGCCTCGTTGGTCTGTGGCAAAGCGCATCGCTTGGTGATCACGAGGTCTTGGGTTCAAAAATTTCCCAGTATGAGTCCGGAGTCTGGAATTGTGCCCGGTATATGGCAATAGGCTCGCCCCCTATTAATCACTTGACCTAACATCGTCTGCGAAAAGTGGGTGTACTCAGTACACCTCTGCCACCCCCGCTTGGGGAATCTAGGCGTGACGGTGTGTGAATTAAAAAACAAAAAAAATACGTCCTTCAAAACATTCTCACAGAATATAAAACTCATATTTCAATGATTTACTTCTGATTGAGTTGGTGGTGAGTCGTTTATAATATTTTTCACATAGGATGGGTAGTGACAGTTTTAAGTGCCAAACGAAATTAATATTTAATTCAGTGGTGTTAAGGTATAAAACTATAAGTATAGAAGCGGGTCATGGGTCTTATTGCCATTGAATAAAGTATAATTTGACACCTACAACTGACAGTACCCATCCTCCATGAAAACTACTATAAACGTGCGACAGGCATGATGGTGAACGTCTAATAGACCGCGTCGTAAGAACCTAAAAAAAATAAACTCTCGTAACTCCACCATCAGTTATTTCATGCTATGTTCAGAGGCCATTCATTAATTATCTCACACGTTAAGAGAAGGGAGGGGGGTCAACAGTGTGTCAAGGGAAGCATTATGACTATAAATCTATTTTTTTTGACTGCCTCGATGGTCTGGTGGCAAAGCGCATCGCTTTGTGATCACGAGGTCCTGGGTTCAAATCCTAGGTCGGACAAATGTAGTTTTTCTAACGAAAAATTCCCAGTATGAGTCCGGAGTCTGGAATTGTGCCCGGTATATGGCAATAGGCTAGCCCCCTATTACATGGGACCTACCATCGTCGGCGAAACGTGGGTGTACTCAGTACACTTCTGCCACCCCCTCTGGGGAATATAGGCGTGACGGTGTGTGTTAAATCTATTTTTTATAGATATGTAAAACAAAGTCGCCCGCCGCGTCTGTCTGTCTGCACGCGTAAACTCAATAACTACTGAACGGTTGTTCGTACGGTTTTCATCAATGGACGGAGGGATTTAAGAGGAAGGTTAGTGTTTAAGTGAACAGTGCGAAGCCGGGGCGGGTCGCTAGTAGCTTATTAGATTTCCTGGTTGTGCCTGGTTGGTTTAGTGGCGAAAGATGTGAGTAGCGATCACGAGGTCCTGTGCTCCAATTAGTGTTGTAAAAACGTTCGAGTCGGCGCTTTAACGCTCTAGTTTCTCCATTCCGATCTCTGTCACAAATCTATTCGCGCTTTTATTAAAAAGGCGGCAACCCGATATTTTGCGAACGCGCACGCCAATCATTGTAATCCGCTAATCGTAGCCGCCGCCGACTACGAGCCTAACTCCCCTCCTATCAGCCGCTACCGCCGTCCGCGGCATGTTCTCACCGACCCTCCCGATGCCCTTACATCCCTTCTTGCGGATACAGATACCGCACACAGGATCATACACCGACCTCGCCGGCGTGCTCGAAGAATCCTTTGCCCGCCGGCCGGTGCAGTGCATCACGGCGAGACATCTAGTACCCCTATAGCGACTGCCCAAGCCGAGGCCGTTCTTCCTTGAGGCGCCCTTGAGCTAGTTTCCTCCTTGCCCTTCTGGCTCGAGCGTAGTGGTTGCACGCTCGCCCTCTTGTCCGGTGGAGATGTCCGCCCCGAGAGAAGGCCCCGCCGTTAACAGCGTAGATCATTCACACACAAAATAAACGCTCTAGTTTTCAAAGTGCTTCAACGCTCGTAAGCGTTGACTCAGCGCTAAACACTAACGATTAGCGCTCATTTTTACAATACTAGCTCTACTAACCTGGGATTTCCTAGGTTAAAAAAAATGTAATTTTTCTATAGAAATATGTCCAGTATGTCTGGCGTCTGGCATTGTCCCCGATGTAATGGTAATAGGCTCGGCCGCTTCCACATGGGAGCTAACATCGTCGGCGAAAAGTGGGCGTACACAGTACACCTCTATTCGCACAGATGTGACCACCTGTTACGAGGACGGGGGAGGATCATGAAATTCTTGTGATTTAATTTATGGGTGGCCTTCTATCGTTAAAAAAACGTGGTAATGATTTCATTTACTCTCGTATCTGGTAGAGACTGCAAATTTTTTTTATATATACTTTATATAAACAGGTTATAATTGCGGCGCGGTCAAAGGTTAAAGGACTTAAAAAAGATTACATTAAGGCTGATTTTTCAATCATCAGATAAACGTTATCCACAAATTTCAGAACATTAACGAATTAAAAATTACAATTCGCGACGGACCAGTGGTTAAGTGCTTAATCCGTTCCAGATCGAGTAGTCACGGGTTCATTCGATGCCCCCGCAATGCTGAGACAAGTATTTGTGGCACCCACAAATATTTGTTTCGGTCTGGGTGTTTTTGTATGTGAATTTCATGTTTTTAACGGAGAAATAATTCCTAGTTTGGGGCTACGATTTTAGATAAAATAAAAAGAAATTGAATTAATAAAATACTTTACTATTTTTTTTAACTATACGAACTCTGTACGCTCTGTCTGCCTCGCAAGAGATCTGGCTTGGTGATATAGATAGATGGTGATAGACAATTAATTTAGTTGATCAAATTCTTTCTTTTTTCTTTCCTTTTTTTTTTTTAAATGTAGCCCCACTAGGATTTATTCCTGTGTCGTGGGTGCGTTTACAAACATGAAAATTCACATACACAAATACCCAGACCGGAACAAATAATTGTGGATCACACAAAGATTTGTCCCGTGCGGGAATCGAACCCGCGACTATTCGACACAGTGGGAGGAGCAGCTCAAGCTCTTAACCACTGCGCTAAATCGTCCGTCAATTATAGCCGATGATTGAGAAATTGGCACAAACTTGAGTGATACTTTTTTGTTTTGATTCAATAGTTTATGTGCGAATGACTGCAGTAAGTTTGACTATCTTAAGTTGTTAATAAAACGGTGAATGAGTATTTTCTAGTTGATTAAAATCGCGAAAATGTCATTTTGTTTCCGATATCTTCGGCCTCGTTTGTTAATCTGATTAATTGATTTTGGAAATGTTGAAGAACATTGAGTAAGACTCTTGTTAATAATTTTACCGACATGGATATTTAGATAGCTAATACTGTCATCCCTATATCGTCGGCGACGAGTGAAACCCTCGTAAATGTCTCAAAAGAAACGCATATACAGATAGTCTTGAGAGCCAATTTCAAAATTTGCAGTCATAGATGACCTTGTAAAGTATTATACTGAATTTGAGTGTGTTCAAGTTATGCGATATTTTTTTTAACTATATAACAAATAACCCTGCCTCGTTGGTCTAGTGACAAAGCGCATCGCTTTGTGATCACGAGGTCCTGGGTTCAATCCTAGGTCGAATAAATGTACTTTTTCTAACGTAAACCTCCCAGTATGAGTCCGGAGTCTGGAATTGTGCCCGGTATATGGCAATAGGCTCGCCCCCTATTATATGGGACCTAACATCGTCGGCGAATCGTGGGTGTACTCAGTACACCTCTGCCACCCCCGCTTGGGGAATATTATGAGGGGGATAGGGGGAATATCATATAATAATATGGGGGTGTGACGGTGTGTGTTTATTTGATCCTATTTTGGTAAAAAAATCGATTGACGAGGTTTTCACGCATCGCCGATAATATGGGGAGTATAAACAGAGATAGGCAAACTGGAATCAGAATAATGATTACAATTGAATTTTGTAATATTCAATCATGATTTAAGGTTAAAAGTGTAATCGTAATCGATGAAGATTACAAAAAGTAATTGTAATCGTTTATCATTCATTCACCGCGACGCCTATATTCCTCAACCAGGGGTAGTTAATCAGTAATCTGATTACATTTTGTCCATCTCTGAGTATAAAGGGGATCTTGTCCGGTGAAGCTGTAAAGGCGCCGCTGCCAACAGCGTAGTTCATTCCCACACACACAAATATATCGGAGGTATACATTTTTTCAGCCCGTTGCAAAATATCGCCCGAAGATTTTTCATTCATTCTCGTTTTGACGTCTACACTCCGTGACCTCTGTTTCTCAACAAAAGCAAAACGGCGACAAGGAACAGGTCGCGGATTGTTGCGAGACTTGTCTGGCGATGTCGCGCGACATAAAAGGCGACATGTGTCGCGGGTTATTCGTTACGTAATGAAGAAGCTTTTTTTGTTGAAGAAAAAAATTTAACTTTAAGTCAAGAGTCTCCGTAACCGGCGAGCGTGTATGAGACGAACTATGAGAGTCGAGGAAGCCAGAGAGGTATGTAAGGAAAGAACCTGTTGGAACTCTGTACTCTCTGCCTACCCCGCAAGGGATCTGGCGTGAGGTTATAGATAGATAGATAGAAAAAAATTTAAGTATATTATCATTTTCTAAAATGTATTAAATATATGTGTTAAAATAAAACCAAATAGGCATGAACGTCGTTACTATCAATGTATCAATCAAAAATGTATGCAAATTTCGCCCGGATGACGAACTAGCTCGAAGTTTTCAATAATTAGGTCCTTTGGACACTCGCGGAAAGCATGTGACATTTATTTTTTCTTATCTAAGCTCATAGGACCCATCCATATGTAATTTCTTTTATTATCTGTTTTTTTTTTGTTATCCATAAATTACGTCACACCTGAAAGTGGAGGGGTTAAAAAATGTGTGACATCGAGTGATAAGAGCAGGACGAGCCCTAAGCGTCGTGACGTTACATGTATAAATCTAATGTATTAAATCGACTGGTGCAAAGTATCTAAAGAAAGAAAGAAGAAGAAAGAAAAACGTTTATTCAGTGACACAAAATACACAGCAAATTTTATAAAATAAAATAAAATGTGGCACTGAAATGGTATACTTTCAGCATAATGCCGAGGCAACTCAAGTGCCACGACGCTGGTCTTCCGTGTATTCCAGTAACTAGTAACTTTTTTATAGAAGGAAAAACAGCTACAATTTTTTTACATTATTGACTGATTTTGATGAAGCAAAGTGACTTGATTATAAAATAAATTCACTATATAAAAATGTTATCTGTATTCAATAAGATAAGGTTAAAAAACTATTTTGTAGATGACTTTTGTTCTTTGCACCCGTCGAAATAGATGGAGAATGTAGGTATCGGGGAAGCCCTTGAATATTTTACTATGACCAAATAGACTGTGTCTTATCTGAAGGGCAACGCAAGAGTCTCCGTAACTGGCGAGCGTGTATTATTATGAGAGTAGAGGCAGCCAGAGGCCTCTAAGGAAAAAACCTATTGGAATTCTGTGCTCCCTGCCTGACCCGCAAGGGACATGGCATGATGATATAGATAACTTACTAAAATTCTAAACTTCAAATGTAATGAAAAAAAATCTGAATTTAAAATTGCAAAATATGTGACGCCATACCAATGCTCTCCGGAAATCATTGAATTGGTGTGACGTAATCTATTAATGACCCCATACGTATAAAAATGGTCACACTCTTTTTATATGTTCGCCACATAGTGCTCAGTGGTCATATTTAAGCTACGTCCTCATTTCAAGTATTCTGCGCTATTTTGTGACAAGTCTTATTAATACCTTCACACTTGATGCTTTGCGAGGTATAATTACTCATACTTTGCCACCGGTTTTTAAGCAACGTGTAAATAAACAAATAGATTTAAGTGATAAGTTGTTCATAATAAAGCCTAAGGATTTGATGTTGTATTTTATTGGTAGTATAATAAGCCCTTTATATAAACCAGAGGTTCCCAGACTTCTTTTCTCATAGACCACTTTCAAAATTTAGCTGGTTCCGGTGGACCCTCTCCAGCTACATTTCTACCATATTCCCAAAACTCTACAAAAGATGTGAAGATTAGATCTTACTATGGAAATTTACGTTGCGGCTGAGTTCCAACCACGAATTAATAGTTTTCAAAAAAAGTGAACGGTTTACGGTTTAAAATTTCTTTATTTCTCAAAGATTACAAATCACTTACGAAGAGAAATAAATTATAACACTAAAATATAAGTTTATAGATGCGTGTAGTAGACGGTATTCTTGAAAATATTCCCAGCAATGCAGGTAGTTCATAATAACTTTATCTTGTCTTCGGTAATTACGGGTTATGTAGTAATTTTGTCGAGCGGATACAAGGGATGGTTTACATCACGCTAGGTTCATTTTATGATATTATTAAGTTACTTATTATGTAGTGCTTTTGAGAATGTGTTGTTTTAATAGTTTTTTGTAGATTGCTATTGATTTGGCATCTTTTATGTGTTTAGGTAATGAGTTGTAAATCTGTGCTCCTTGGTACAAGATACACTTTTTTCCATAATTGGTTCTGGGTTTATATAGTTGAATGTTATGTGCCCGTCTTGGGTTGCGTGTGTGTACATTTTTTGTTAATTTTATTTGTGTGTGTATATTTTTATTTAAGATTTTTCTTATTAAAATGGATATATTATATTGATAGGTTTGTGTTATATTAAATAATTTTGTCTCATTATAAATTTTGTAAGTTGGTGTTAAGTAGTTGTAATAGAAGAGGACTTTTATTAAATTATTTTGAGTTCTTTGCAAGGTGTCGAGGTGTGTTTTTGCAGCGGATCCCCATACATATCAGGTAGTCAATGTGAGGTTTTATTAAAGAGTTGTAGATAGTATAGCGTACCTTCAGTGGAAGACATCTTATTATATTTCGAAGGGCACCCGTAAGACTGCTTATTTTGGATCGTATGTTTTCAATGTGTGGTTTCCATTGTAGTTGGCTATCTAGCGTGAGCCCAAGGTATTTTTCTTTGTTTACTTTGGTTAGTACAGTTCCGTGAATAGTTAAGGGGTTGTGATCATGTATTTTTTTATTTTTAGCGGAGAAAATTATGTAGTTCGTTTTTGATGCATTCACAGTTAGTAGGTTTTTCAAAAACCATTTTTCTAGAACGTTAAGATCATCCTGAGCATCCTGTATTATAGTTTCTACAGTGTGACCAAAATAAAAAAGGCAGGTATCGTCTGCATATAAGGAAATATGCCCTTTAAGTCCTATTTCGTGTATGCTATTTATGTAGACCAGAAACAATAATGGTCCCATGATGGATCCTTGGGGGACGCCGCATTTTATTAATTTAGGTGCGCTAACGTAATCCCCTATCTTGACCACCTGATATCGGTTATTCAGATAAGATTCGAAAATTTTATATGCATTTGCAGTGATACCAGTTGATGCTAGTTTATAGAGAAGCAGATTGTGGCTGACAGTATCAAAAGCCTTTTTTAAGTCAATGAACACGCCGAGGGCTATTTGTTTTTGGTCTATATTGGTTTTAATTTTTGTTATTAGGTCTATTGCAGCTGACAGAGTATTGGACTTTTGCCTAAAACCATATTGACGGTCAAATAAGAAGTCAAAGGAATTGAGGTACTGTGACAGTCTATTATGAAGGATCTTTTCAAATATCTTTGAAGTTACGGGGAGAACCGAAATAGGCCTATAATTACCCGGATCTGCCTTGGATCCAGATTTGTAAATTGGGGTTACTTTTGCGATCTTAAGCATGTCCGGGAAAATACCTTCATTGAGGCATTTATTGATGCATCTTGTTAAAGTAGGTACAATTTGGTTCTTGCATGACTTCATAACCTTTGCACTGATGCCGTCTATCCCTGTAGTTGTGTTTGTCCTAAGGCCATCTATTATTTTTACTACTTCGGCTACCGTAGTAGGTGTTATGTGCGTGAGTCTGTGTGTGTGGGTACGATTGTAAGTATGTTGGGTATTGGTATAACTGTCATGATATATAGCGGGTATTTGGCTTGCCAGTATTATGCCAATATTGGAAAAGTAATCATTAAAAGTCTCACATATTTCTTTCGTATTTGAAATAACCCCCGTAGGAGTATCCAATTTTGAAGGAGCATAAGTTTGTTTAACGTTATTATTAGATAGATTATTTATTAATTTCCACATTTTCAAAGGCTTACCTTCACATTCTTTAAAGGATTTGTAATAATAGTTTCTTTTGGTACCTTGTATCAACTCAAAAACATATTTTCTCTCTTTCTTAAATTTCTCTTCTGCCTCTGTATCATTAGGGTTTTGTGTGTACTCTTTCCATAATTCATTTCTTCTATTAATTTTGTCAATAATATCCTTTCTAATCCAGTCTGCCTTGGGGGGATTTAAAATTTTGGATTGCTTTATTTTATTCTTATTAATAGCCAACTGTATTCTTTCATGTAATTTAGTGTAATCTTCTTCAATATACGTCAGGTCCAGGTCTTCTAAAGTTTTATAAAGGGTAATATAATTTAATGCTTCGTATTGAATCTTTCTAACAGGGTTAGGTTTGTATTGTTTCACTTCCAAAAAGATTTGTTTATGGTCAGACATGGCAGACTCAATTATGGCAAGGTGAAAACTATTTTCTTTTAGGCTAGTCAAAACATGATCCAGTATTGTTTTTGTTGTGGATGTCTCTCGTGTACAGTATTTGGTATTTATTTTATTTAGTATATGATGTCCATTTTCTAACACTGTTTGTTTGTACGCAGTTGTATTCATGTCTTTGCCCAGTAGATTGTAGTTAAAATCACCAAATAGGATTGTTCTTTTTCGTTCTTGGAGTTCTTCTGAAAAAGTCTTAAGAAATTTAGTTGTGTTTGTCCTTTCTGGCTTATAGATAGCACCTATATCCAATGAAAACTTTTTTAAGTGTACCCATAGAAAGTGGCTGTCGTTCTCACACTTACTGCTTATAAATTCATGTTTTAAGTTTTATGAACGAATATTGATGCTCCACCTCCTCTGCTATGCATTCTATAGTTATAGTAGTGGTCATAGTTTGGTAATTGTAGGGATTTTGCTTCGGTTTCAGATTTAATCCAAGTTTCGACTAGTACAACTACATGGATATTCTTCACAGTTTTCAATATACATTTCAGTTCATCTATTTTCCCAGGTTTCATTAGGCTTCGAATATTAGCATATAAAAATCTTAGTGATGTCTGACTTTTGCCCAAGTTATCGTAGTTGTTTGTAATTTCATATGTTATTTTATCATGCTCTGTATCTGTATTTTCGCTACGTTGGGCGATTGTGTTTAGTTTTTTGGTCGCTGTTTTAGGATTTTAGGAGTGTTGTTAATGTATTTTATTATAAGATCTTTCTCACCATGAAATAACGGAACTAAGAACTAAGTATCTTTCTCACCATTTTGAATGCGTTGCCGTAACTCTTCTACCAGTTTTTTCATATATTGTTGTTGGTACGGAGTTTGATCATGGTATACCTTCACAGTTCCTTTAGTAGTTGTTTTATTACGAAGAATTTTTATCGCTGTTTCTTGCGATGTTAGGTAGACCTTAATTGGGCGATTTTTACCTGGTTTGTACTGCCCTATGCGATGGATCTTAACAGGTTCTGGGCATTCGGTAAGAAGTGCTTTGATAACTTTGTTTACTTCTGTCTTGTCGGATGCAGTTCGTCCTTCCTTGTTATCTCCAGTGGGCTCTGATATACCAACTATAACAATGTTTTTGCTTCTTTCTTCTCTTTCATGGAGCTCAGAAACGATATCTTCGTAGGTTTGACTTGGGGGTGCTTTCTTATCTGCAGTAGTTGTCTTAAGATTTTGCATATCGGTTTCTAAAATATCGATCCTTGTGTTTATTGTAGTGTTGGCAAGTTTCAGGTCGGCAATATTTGATTTTATTTTTATTTGTTCGGAGAGAAGACTATTCGTCGTCGTCGAAAAAAAGTGAATTGATTGGTTAATTAATTAATTGATAGTGTTGTGAATGGATGTCAAAAAAATAAAGTTGGCCAATTAGAAGAGTGATTCTTTTTTCACATCTACTCACAGCACAAGGAACCAATCAATTCTCACTTATTTCATTTAGAAAACTCGCCATTCGGAGTGGTAAAAATAAAAAGAGAAATAGTATATTCTTTGTGTTGTATTTATTCAAATATGTAATTGTTACACTATTAATTATTATTGTTATCATATTACATTGTAATATGATGTCTTAATATAATTAAAATTAAACATTGATAACGTAACGTAACTTCTACAATTTCGATCTATTTGCGTAGTTGTTCTCGCCCGCGCTTGCGTGATTACGTTTTTTGCATTTGCTCGCGCATATGTAATTACGTCTTTGCGTTGGCTCACGCGTAATTAATTACGTGAGTCGATAGGTAAACGCGCCGTTCTAACGGCACAGTCGGCCTCTCCCGCGTTATCGTAACGGTTTTTTCGGTTTCGTGTACCTATGTAGTTCGTCTTGCCGCGCTTACGTGCTTACGTACTTGTGTAATTACGTATTTTCATTCGCTCGCGCGTATGCAACTACGTCTTTGTATGATTACGTCTGTGCGTTTCGCTCGCGCGTAACTAATTACGTGGGTCGATAGGTAGACGCGCCGTTCTAACGGCGCGGTCGACCTTTCCCGCGTTTTTTGTAACGGTTTTCGGTTAGGTAGTAGTGTTTGGTTTTAAAACCACGACTTTTGTCCGTTCGTGGTAATACTGGTGGACGCCTAACGGTGTCACTAAGCCAGTCTTGAGCGGGACCCGAGCGCTCGCCTCCCTCCTTCAGAGGGCGGCCAACGCGGAGGGGCTTGAGCTCTGGCCTTGGGGGCTTCCCTAGCCAGGGCTCTTGATTACTCCAGGACCTTACCCACACCCATCCCGCCATCCTATTCTCTGTGCGGCGGTTCTCTTCGCCCCGGAGCAGCTAGGGTTTGGTGCCTGCCCTTTCGCCCATAAGGCGAAAGGTCACACCTGGTCACCCCTCCCCCCGCCACCCGGTGGGGGGATCTGGGCACTATCGCCCAGGTCATAGGACCCGTTAAGTCCACCCGCCCTGCCATTTCCCCTCAGAAATGGCGAACGAGTTCCCGCCCGAGTTCGCCAGGGAGTTCCTGAGGTACGTCGCGGCGAACTGCCCGGACATCGTCCGGCAGTTCTCCGCGACGTACTCGCCCGCCTCGCCCGACACGTCGCCCGCGCACGCGTCGCCCCCATCTCCCGCGCACCCCGCGCCTTCTGCGCGCCCCGCGACCCTATTTGCCGCGCCGATCACCGCGCCACCCCTGACTCCCGCTGAGGTCCCTCCCCACTAAGCTCGTCCTCAGGAGTGAAGGACTTTGAAGCACTCCTAAATCTGGGAAGCGCCGTCATTCTGGCGGGCGACTTCAACAGTAAGCACGTGGCCTAGAATGGTCTCACCACTTCCGCCAACGGTAGGAACCTTGACGCCCAGGTCGACCTTCTCGACTTTGACGTCATCGCACCTATGCACCCTACCCACTATCCCGGCAATCCCAACCACCGACCCGACGTCCTGGACATGGCGCTTCTGAAGAGTGTTACCTTACGGCTGCACTCCTTAGAAGTAGTCCAGGAGCTCGACTCTGACCATCGACCCGTAGTCATGAGACTCGGTTCCTCCCCCCCCCCTGGCGGAGGGGGGGGGGGGAACCGAGTCTCTCAGCGACCCAAAAAGATGGTGGTGGATTGGCACGCGCTAAGCACGGCCTTGGTGGATGCCGACCCCCTCAGCTCGGACGCCATCCCGTCCCCTCAGGACACCGATAAGGCCGTATATGCCTTTACCGACCACATCCAATCGGCTGTCAGTCGATCGTCTAAGCAAGTCGAGGCGGAAGATCTCAACCGCTTTCGACTGCCGGACGATGTTAGGGATCTCATTCGTTCCAAGAATGCCTCAATCCGAGCGCATGACTCTTACCCCATCGAAGCCAATCGGGCCCGGATGCGCGCTTTACAACGTGAGGTAAAGCGTCGTGACGCGGAGGTCCGGGAGGAACGGTGGGGTGACTTCCTAGAGGGCCTCGCGCCATCGCACCTGGCCTACTGGCAGCTGGCGCGTAGCCTCAAAACCGACTCCACTACTGGCATGCCCCCGCTGTCCCGCCCTTCAGGCGCACCCCCAGCCTTCGACGACGACGAAAAGGCCGAGCTTCTCGCCGACTTCCTCGAGAGTCAGTGCACCCCCAGCTCTCTATCCGTCGACCAGTCCCACGTCGACGCGGTCGACAGAGAAGTCGAGCGCAGGGCATCCCTGTCCCCCGCCGATTCCTTACCTCCTATCACCCAAACGGAGGTCGAAGATCTCATTATGGGTCTCAAAACCAAAAAAGCCCCCGGCTCTGACGGCATTTCGAATCGCGTTCTGAAATGCCTGCACCGATACCGCACACAGGATCATACACCGACCTCGCCGGCGTGCTCGAAGAATCCTTTGCCCGCCGGCCGGTGCAGTGCATCACGGCGAGACATCTAGTACCCCTATAGCGACTGCCCAAGCCGAGGCCGTTCTTCCTTGAGGCGCCCTTGAGCTAGTTTCCCCCTTGCCCTTCTGGCTCGAGCGTAGTGGTTGCACGCTCGCCCTCTTGTCCGGTGGAGATGTCCGCCCCGAGAGAAGGCCCCGCCGTTAACAGCGTAGATCATTCACACACAAAATAAACGCTCTAGTTTTCAAAGTGCTTCAACGCTCGTAAGCGTTGACTCAGCGCTAAACACTAACGATTAGCGCTCATTTTTACAATACTAGCTCTACTAACCTGGGATTTCCTAGGTTAAAAAAAATGTAATTTTTCTATAGAAATATGTCCAGTATGTCTGGCGTCTGGCATTGTCCCCGATGTAATGGTAATAGGCTCGGCCGCTTCCACATGGGAGCTAACATCGTCGGCGAAAAGTGGGCGTACACAGTACACCTCTATTCGCACAGATGTGACCACCTGTTACGAGGACGGGGGAGGATCATGAAATTCTTGTGATTTAATTTATGGGTGGCCTTCTATCGTTAAAAAAACGTGGTAATGATTTCATTTACTCTCGTATCTGGTAGAGACTGCAAATTTTTTTTATATATACTTTATATAAACAGGTTATAATTGCGGCGCGGTCAAAGGTTAAAGGACTTAAAAAAGATTACATTAAGGCTGATTTTTCAATCATCAGATAAACGTTATCCACAAATTTCAGAACATTAACGAATTAAAAATTACAATTCGCGACGGACCAGTGGTTAAGTGCTTAATCCGTTCCAGATCGAGTAGTCACGGGTTCATTCGATGCCCCCGCAATGCTGAGACAAGTATTTGTGGCACCCACAAATATTTGTTTCGGTCTGGGTGTTTTTGTATGTGAATTTCATGTTTTTAACGGAGAAATAATTCCTAGTTTGGGGCTACGATTTTAGATAAAATAAAAAGAAATTGAATTAATAAAATACTTTACTATTTTTTTTAACTATACGAACTCTGTACGCTCTGTCTGCCTCGCAAGAGATCTGGCTTGGTGATATAGATAGATGGTGATAGACAATTAATTTAGTTGATCAAATTCTTTCTTTTTTCTTCCCTTTTTTTTTTTTAAATGTAGCCCCACTAGGATTTATTCCTGTGTCGTGGGTGCGTTTACAAACATGAAAATTCACATACACAAATACCCAGACCGGAACAAATAATTGTGGATCACACAAAGATTTGTCCCGTGCGGGAATCGAACCCGCGACTATTCGACACAGTGGGAGGAGCAGCTCAAGCTCTTAACCACTGCGCTAAATCGTCCGTCAATTATAGCCGATGATTGAGAAATTGGCACAAACTTGAGTGATACTTTTTTGTTTTGATTCAATAGTTTATGTGCGAATGACTGCAGTAAGTTTGACTATCTTAAGTTGTTAATAAAACGGTGAATGAGTATTTTCTAGTTGATTAAAATCGCGAAAATGTCATTTTGTTTCCGATATCTTCGGCCTCGTTTGTTAATCTGATTAATTGATTTTGGAAATGTTGAAGAACATTGAGTAAGACTCTTGTTAATAATTTTACCGACATGGATATTTAGATAGCTAATACTGTCATCCCTATATCGTCGGCGACGAGTGAAACCCTCGTAAATGTCTCAAAAGAAACGCATATACAGATAGTCTTGAGAGCCAATTTCAAAATTTGCAGTCATAGATGACCTTGTTAAGTATTATACTGAATTTGAGTGTGTTCAAGTTATGCGATATTTTTTTTAACTATATAACAAATAACCCTGCCTCGTTGGTCTAGTGACAAAGCGCATCGCTTTGTGATCACGAGGTCCTGGGTTCAATCCTAGGTCGAATAAATGTACTTTTTCTAACGTAAACCTCCCAGTATGAGTCCGGAGTCTGGAATTGTGCCCGGTATATGGCAATAGGCTCGCCCCCTATTATATGGGACCTAACATCGTCGGCGAATCGTGGGTGTACTCAGTACACCTCTGCCACCCCCGCTTGGGGAATATTATGAGGGGGATAGGGGGAATATCATATAATAATATGGGGGTGTGACGGTGTGTGTTTATTTGATCCTATTTTGGTAAAAAAATCGATTGACGAGGTTTTCACGCATCGCCGATAATATGGGGAGTATAAACAGAGATAGGCAAACTGGAATCAGAATAATGATTACAATTGAATTTTGTAATATTCAATCATGATTTAAGGTTAAAAGTGTAATCGTAATCGATGAAGATTACAAAAAGTAATTGTAATCGTTTATCATTCATTCACCGCGACGCCTATATTCCTCAACCAGGGGTAGTTAATCAGTAATCTGATTACATTTTGTCCATCTCTGAGTATAAAGGGGATCTTGTCCGGTGAAGCTGTAAAGGCGCCGCTGCCAACAGCGTAGTTCATTCCCACACACACAAATATATCGGAGGTATACATTTTTTCAGCCCGTTGCAAAATATCGCCCGAAGATTTTTCATTCATTCTCGTTTTGACGTCTACACTCCGTGACCTCTGTTTCTCAACAAAAGCAAAACGGCGACAAGGAACAGGTCGCGGATTGTTGCGAGACTTGTCTGGCGATGTCGCGCGACATAAAAGGCGACATGTGTCGCGGGTTATTCGTTACGTAATGAAGAAGCTTTTTTTGTTGAAGAAAAAAATTTAACTTTAAGTCAAGAGTCTCCGTAACCGGCGAGCGTGTATGAGACGAACTATGAGAGTCGAGGAAGCCAGAGAGGTATGTAAGGAAAGAACCTGTTGGAACTCTGTACTCTCTGCCTACCCCGCAAGGGATCTGGCGTGAGGTTATAGATAGATAGATAGAAAAAAATTTAAGTATATTATCATTTTCTAAAATGTATTAAATATATGTGTTAAAATAAAACCAAATAGGCATGAACGTCGTTACTATCAATGTATCAATCAAAAATGTATGCAAATTTCGCCCGGATGACGAACTAGCTCGAAGTTTTCAATAATTAGGTCCTTTGGACACTCGCGGAAAGCATGTGACATTTATTTTTTCTTATCTAAGCTCATAGGACCCATCCATATGTAATTTCTTTTATTATCTGTTTTTTTTTTGTTATCCATAAATTACGTCACACCTGAAAGTGGAGGGGTTAAAAAATGTGTGACATCGAGTGATAAGAGCAGGACGAGCCCTAAGCGTCGTGACGTTACATGTATAAATCTAATGTATTAAATCGACTGGTGCAAAGTATCTAAAGAAAGAAAGAAGAAGAAAGAAAAACGTTTATTCAGTGACACAAAATACACAGCAAATTTTATAAAATAAAATAAAATGTGGCACTGAAATGGTATACTTTCAGCATAATGCCGAGGCAACTCAAGTGCCACGACGCTGGTCTTCCGTGTATTCCAGTAACTAGTAACTTTTTTATAGAAGGAAAAACAGCTACAATTTTTTTACATTATTGACTGATTTTGATGAAGCAAAGTGACTTGATTATAAAATAAATTCACTATATAAAAATGTTATCTGTATTCAATAAGATAAGGTTAAAAAACTATTTTGTAGATGACTTTTGTTCTTTGCACCCGTCGAAATAGATGGAGAATGTAGGTATCGGGGAAGCCCTTGAATATTTTACTATGACCAAATAGACTGTGTCTTATCTGAAGGGCAACGCAAGAGTCTCCGTAACTGGCGAGCGTGTATTATTATGAGAGTAGAGGCAGCCAGAGGCCTCTAAGGAAAAAACCTATTGGAATTCTGTGCTCCCTGCCTGACCCGCAAGGGACATGGCATGATGATATAGATAACTTACTAAAATTCTAAACTTCAAATGTAATGAAAAAAAATCTGAATTTAAAATTGCAAAATATGTGACGCCATACCAATGCTCTCCGGAAATCATTGAATTGGTGTGACGTAATCTATTAATGACCCCATACGTATAAAAATGGTCACACTCTTTTTATATGTTCGCCACATAGTGCTCAGTGGTCATATTTAAGCTACGTCCTCATTTCAAGTATTCTGCGCTATTTTGTGACAAGTCTTATTAATACCTTCACACTTGATGCTTTGCGAGGTATAATTACTCATACTTTGCCACCGGTTTTTAAGCAACGTGTAAATAAACAAATAGATTTAAGTGATAAGTTGTTCATAATAAAGCCTAAGGATTTGATGTTGTATTTTATTGGTAGTATAATAAGCCCTTTATATAAACCAGAGGTTCCCAGACTTCTTTTCTCATAGACCACTTTCAAAATTTAGCTGGTTCCGGTGGACCCTCTCCAGCTACATTTCTACCATATTCCCAAAACTCTACAAAAGATGTGAAGATTAGATCTTACTATGGAAATTTACGTTGCGGCTGAGTTCCAACCACGAATTAATAGTTTTCAAAAAAAGTGAACGGTTTACGGTTTAAAATTTCTTTATTTCTCAAAGATTACAAATCACTTACGAAGAGAAATAAATTATAACACTAAAATATAAGTTTATAGATGCGTGTAGTAGACGGTATTCTTGAAAATATTCCCAGCAATGCAGGTAGTTCATAATAACTTTATCTTGTCTTCGGTAATTACGGGTTATGTAGTAATTTTGTCGAGCGGATACAAGGGATGGTTTACATCACGCTAGGTTCATTTTATGATATTATTAAGTTACTTATTATGTAGTGCTTTTGAGAATGTGTTGTTTTAATAGTTTTTTGTAGATTGCTATTGATTTGGCATCTTTTATGTGTTTAGGTAATGAGTTGTAAATCTGTGCTCCTTGGTACAAGATACACTTTTTTCCATAATTGGTTCTGGGTTTATATAGTTGAATGTTATGTGCCCGTCTTGGGTTGCGTGTGTGTACATTTTTTGTTAATTTTATTTGTGTGTGTATATTTTTATTTAAGATTTTTCTTATTAAAATGGATATATTATATTGATAGGTTTGTGTTATATTAAATAATTTTGTCTCATTATAAATTTTGTAAGTTGGTGTTAAGTAGTTGTAATAGAAGAGGACTTTTATTAAATTATTTTGAGTTCTTTGCAAGGTGTCGAGGTGTGTTTTTGCAGCGGATCCCCATACATATCAGGTAGTCAATGTGAGGTTTTATTAAAGAGTTGTAGATAGTATAGCGTACCTTCAGTGGAAGACATCTTATTATATTTCGAAGGGCACCCGTAAGACTGCTTATTTTGGATCGTATGTTTTCAATGTGTGGTTTCCATTGTAGTTGGCTATCTAGCGTGAGCCCAAGGTATTTTTCTTTGTTTACTTTGGTTAGTACAGTTCCGTGAATAGTTAAGGGGTTGTGATCATGTATTTTTTTATTTTTAGCGGAGAAAATTATGTAGTTCGTTTTTGATGCATTCACAGTTAGTAGGTTTTTCAAAAACCATTTTTCTAGAACGTTAAGATCATCCTGAGCATCCTGTATTATAGTTTCTACAGTGTGACCAAAATAAAAAAGGCAGGTATCGTCTGCATATAAGGAAATATGCCCTTTAAGTCCTATTTCGTGTATGCTATTTATGTAGACCAGAAACAATAATGGTCCCATGATGGATCCTTGGGGGACGCCGCATTTTATTAATTTAGGTGCGCTAACGTAATCCCCTATCTTGACCACCTGATATCGGTTATTCAGATAAGATTCGAAAATTTTATATGCATTTGCAGTGATACCAGTTGATGCTAGTTTATAGAGAAGCAGATTGTGGCTGACAGTATCAAAAGCCTTTTTTAAGTCAATGAACACGCCGAGGGCTATTTGTTTTTGGTCTATATTGGTTTTAATTTTTGTTATTAGGTCTATTGCAGCTGACAGAGTATTGGACTTTTGCCTAAAACCATATTGACGGTCAAATAAGAAGTCAAAGGAATTGAGGTACTGTGACAGTCTATTATGAAGGATCTTTTCAAATATCTTTGAAGTTACGGGGAGAACCGAAATAGGCCTATAATTACCCGGATCTGCCTTGGATCCAGATTTGTAAATTGGGGTTACTTTTGCGATCTTAAGCATGTCCGGGAAAATACCTTCATTGAGGCATTTATTGATGCATCTTGTTAAAGTAGGTACAATTTGGTTCTTGCATGACTTCATAACCTTTGCACTGATGCCGTCTATCCCTGTAGTTGTGTTTGTCCTAAGGCCATCTATTATTTTTACTACTTCGGCTACCGTAGTAGGTGTTATGTGCGTGAGTCTGTGTGTGTGGGTACGATTGTAAGTATGTTGGGTATTGGTATAACTGTCATGATATATAGCGGGTATTTGGCTTGCCAGTATTATGCCAATATTGGAAAAGTAATCATTAAAAGTCTCACATATTTCTTTCGTATTTGAAATAACCCCCGTAGGAGTATCCAATTTTGAAGGAGCATAAGTTTGTTTAACGTTATTATTAGATAGATTATTTATTAATTTCCACATTTTCAAAGGCTTACCTTCACATTCTTTAAAGGATTTGTAATAATAGTTTCTTTTGGTACCTTGTATCAACTCAAAAACATATTTTCTCTCTTTCTTAAATTTCTCTTCTGCCTCTGTATCATTAGGGTTTTGTGTGTACTCTTTCCATAATTCATTTCTTCTATTAATTTTGTCAATAATATCCTTTCTAATCCAGTCTGCCTTGGGGGGATTTAAAATTTTGGATTGCTTTATTTTATTCTTATTAATAGCCAACTGTATTCTTTCATGTAATTTAGTGTAATCTTCTTCAATATACGTCAGGTCCAGGTCTTCTAAAGTTTTATAAAGGGTAATATAATTTAATGCTTCGTATTGAATCTTTCTAACAGGGTTAGGTTTGTATTGTTTCACTTCCAAAAAGATTTGTTTATGGTCAGACATGGCAGACTCAATTATGGCAAGGTGAAAACTATTTTCTTTTAGGCTAGTCAAAACATGATCCAGTATTGTTTTTGTTGTGGATGTCTCTCGTGTACAGTATTTGGTATTTATTTTATTTAGTATATGATGTCCATTTTCTAACACTGTTTGTTTGTACGCAGTTGTATTCATGTCTTTGCCCAGCAGATTGTAGTTAAAATCACCAAATAGGATTGTTCTTTTTCGTTCTTGGAGTTCTTCTGAAAAAGTCTTAAGAAATTTAGTTGTGTTTGTCCTTTCTGGCTTATAGATAGCACCTATATCCAATGAAAACTTTTTTAAGTGTACCCATAGAAAGTGGCTGTCGTTCTCACACTTACTGCTTATAAATTCATGTTTTAAGTTTTATGAACGAATATTGATGCTCCACCTCCTCTGCTATGCATTCTATAGTTATAGTAGTGGTCATAGTTTGGTAATTGTAGGGATTTTGCTTCGGTTTCAGATTTAATCCAAGTTTCGACTAGTACAACTACATGGATATTCTTCACAGTTTTCAATATACATTTCAGTTCATCTATTTTCCCAGGTTTCATTAGGCTTCGAATATTAGCATATAAAAATCTTAGTGATGTCTGACTTTTGCCCAAGTTATCGTAGTTGTTTGTAATTTCATATGTTATTTTATCATGCTCTGTATCTGTATTTTCGCTACGTTGGGCGATTGTGTTTAGTTTTTTGGTCGCTGTTTTAGGATTTTAGGAGTGTTGTTAATGTATTTTATTATAAGATCTTTCTCACCATGAAATAACGGAACTAAGAACTAAGTATCTTTCTCACCATTTTGAATGCGTTGCCGTAACTCTTCTACCAGTTTTTTCATATATTGTTGTTGGTACGGAGTTTGATCATGGTATACCTTCACAGTTCCTTTAGTAGTTGTTTTATTACGAAGAATTTTTATCGCTGTTTCTTGCGATGTTAGGTAGACCTTAATTGGGCGATTTTTACCTGGTTTGTACTGCCCTATGCGATGGATCTTAACAGGTTCTGGGCATTCGGTAAGAAGTGCTTTGATAACTTTGTTTACTTCTGTCTTGTCGGATGCAGTTCGTCCTTCCTTGTTATCTCCAGTGGGCTCTGATATACCAACTATAACAATGTTTTTGCTTCTTTCTTCTCTTTCATGGAGCTCAGAAACGATATCTTCGTAGGTTTGACTTGGGGGTGCTTTCTTATCTGCAGTAGTTGTCTTAAGATTTTGCATATCGGTTTCTAAAATATCGATCCTTGTGTTTATTGTAGTGTTGGCAAGTTTCAGGTCGGCAATATTTGATTTTATTTTTATTTGTTCGGAGAGAAGACTATTCGTCGTCGTCGAAAAAAAGTGAATTGATTGGTTAATTAATTAATTGATAGTGTTGTGAATGGATGTCAAAAAAATAAAGTTGGCCAATTAGAAGAGTGATTCTTTTTTCACATCTACTCACAGCACAAGGAACCAATCAATTCTCACTTATTTCATTTAGAAAACTCGCCATTCGGAGTGGTAAAAATAAAAAGAGAAATAGTATATTCTTTGTGTTGTATTTATTCAAATATGTAATTGTTACACTATTAATTATTATTGTTATCATATTACATTGTAATATGATGTCTTAATATAATTAAAATTAAACATTGATAACGTAACGTAACTTCTACAATTTCGATCTATTTGCGTAGTTGTTCTCGCCCGCGCTTGCGTGATTACGTTTTTTGCATTTGCTCGCGCATATGTAATTACGTCTTTGCGTTGGCTCACGCGTAATTAATTACGTGAGTCGATAGGTAAACGCGCCGTTCTAACGGCACAGTCGGCCTCTCCCGCGTTATCGTAACGGTTTTTTCGGTTTCGTGTACCTATGTAGTTCGTCTTGCCGCGCTTACGTGCTTACGTACTTGTGTAATTACGTATTTTCATTCGCTCGCGCGTATGCAACTACGTCTTTGTATGATTACGTCTGTGCGTTTCGCTCGCGCGTAACTAATTACGTGGGTCGATAGGTAGACGCGCCGTTCTAACGGCGCGGTCGACCTTTCCCGCGTTTTTTGTAACGGTTTTCGGTTAGGTAGTAGTGTTTGGTTTTAAAACCACGACTTTTGTCCGTTCGTGGTAATACTGGTGGACGCCTAACGGTGTCACTAAGCCAGTCTTGAGCGGGACCCGAGCGCTCGCCTCCCTCCTTCAGAGGGCGGCCAACGCGGAGGGGCTTGAGCTCTGGCCTTGGGGGCTTCCCTAGCCAGGGCTCTTGATTACTCCAGGACCTTACCCACACCCATCCCGCCATCCTATTCTCTGTGCGGCGGTTCTCTTCGCCCCGGAGCAGCTAGGGTTTGGTGCCTGCCCTTTCGCCCATAAGGCGAAAGGTCACACCTGGTCACCCCTCCCCCCGCCACCCGGTGGGGGGATCTGGGCACTATCGCCCAGGTCATAGGACCCGTTAAGTCCACCCGCCCTGCCATTTCCCCTCAGAAATGGCGAACGAGTTCCCGCCCGAGTTCGCCAGGGAGTTCCTGAGGTACGTCGCGGCGAACTGCCCGGACATCGTCCGGCAGTTCTCCGCGACGTACTCGCCCGCCTCGCCCGACACGTCGCCCGCGCACGCGTCGCCCCCATCTCCCGCGCACCCCGCGCCTTCTGCGCGCCCCGCGACCCTATTTGCCGCGCCGATCACCGCGCCACCCCTGACTCCCGCTGAGGTCCCTCCCCACTAAGCTCGTCCTCAGGAGTGAAGGACTTTGAAGCACTCCTAAATCTGGGAAGCGCCGTCATTCTGGCGGGCGACTTCAACAGTAAGCACGTGGCCTAGAATGGTCTCACCACTTCCGCCAACGGTAGGAACCTTGACGCCCAGGTCGACCTTCTCGACTTTGACGTCATCGCACCTATGCACCCTACCCACTATCCCGGCAATCCCAACCACCGACCCGACGTCCTGGACATGGCGCTTCTGAAGAGTGTTACCTTACGGCTGCACTCCTTAGAAGTAGTCCAGGAGCTCGACTCTGACCATCGACCCGTAGTCATGAGACTCGGTTCCCCCCCCCCTGGCGGAGGGGGGGGGGGGACCGAGTCTCTCAGCGACCCAAAAAGATGGTGGTGGATTGGCACGCGCTAAGCACGGCCTTGGTGGATGCCGACCCCCTCAGCTCGGACGCCATCCCGTCCCCTCAGGACACCGATAAGGCCGTATATGCCTTTACCGACCACATCCAATCGGCTGTCAGTCGATCGTCTAAGCAAGTCGAGGCGGAAGATCTCAACCGCTTTCGACTGCCGGACGATGTTAGGGATCTCATTCGTTCCAAGAATGCCTCAATCCGAGCGCATGACTCTTACCCCATCGAAGCCAATCGGGCCCGGATGCGCGCTTTACAACGTGAGGTAAAGCGTCGTGACGCGGAGGTCCGGGAGGAACGGTGGGGTGACTTCCTAGAGGGCCTCGCGCCATCGCACCTGGCCTACTGGCAGCTGGCGCGTAGCCTCAAAACCGACTCCACTACTGGCATGCCCCCGCTGTCCCGCCCTTCAGGCGCACCCCCAGCCTTCGACGACGACGAAAAGGCCGAGCTTCTCGCCGACTTCCTCGAGAGTCAGTGCACCCCCAGCTCTCTATCCGTCGACCAGTCCCACGTCGACGCGGTCGACAGAGAAGTCGAGCGCAGGGCATCCCTGTCCCCCGCCGATTCCTTACCTCCTATCACCCAAACGGAGGTCGAAGATCTCATTATGGGTCTCAAAACCAAAAAAGCCCCCGGCTCTGGCGGCATTTCGAATCGCGTTCTGAAATGCCTGCCCGCCCAACTCATCTGCCTCTTAGTGGCCATATTGAACGCCGCCATGACGAACAGCACCTTCGCCGCTAAGTGGAAGGAAGCAGACGTCATAGGCATTCCCAAACCCGGCAAACCTCGTAATCTCCCCGCGAACTACCGCCCTTTCTGTCTTCTCAACTCCCTGACTAAGGTCTACGAGCGCCTACTTCTGGCGCGGCTCAAAGACTTTGTAGTGTCCAGGGGCATCCTTATCGACGAGCAGTTCGGCTTTCGAGTCAAACACTCCTGCGTCCACCAAGTGCACCGCATCACGGAGCACATCCTCTCTGGTCTTAACAGACCCAAACCCGTCTACACGGGCGCCTTCTTCTTCGACGTCGCGAAGGCATTCCACAAAGTCTGGCACAACGGCTTGATCTACAAGCTTTACCATATGGCTCTGCCGGACAGACTCGTGCTCATCATAAGAGACTTCTTGTCAAATCGCGCCTTCCGATATCGCGTCGAAATGACGCGCTCCATTCCCCACTCCACCCGAGCTGGAGTCCCGCAGGGCTCAACTCTCTCGCCCCTCCTGTTGAGCCTTTACACGAACGACATTCCTCGTTCGAGTAAGGCGCATCTAGCCCTATTCGCGGATGATACTCCGCTCTCTATGTCTCGCATAGGAATAAGGGTTTCATTACCAGAAACCTTCAGGCAACCGCCAATTCCCTAGGGAATTGGTTCAGGAAGTGGCGTATTGAGGTGAACCCGGACAAGAGCGCTGCGGTGTTCTTCTCCAGAGGTGCCACCCCGCGCCACTCCCTGCGCCGCCCTAGAAGTAATCTCGGTCAAGTGACCATGTTCGACCGACCCATTCCCTGGGACAAAGAGGTCAAATATCTAGGGGTCACCCTAAACAGTTCCATGTCCTTCGGCCCGCACATCAAGCGGGTCCGTCACCGAGCATCCTTTGTGCTCGGTCGTCTCCATTCGTTAATCTGCAAGCGGAGTAAAATGTCGCTTAGAAATAAGGTGACGCTTTACAAAACTTGCGTTCGACCCATCATGACTTATGCGTGTGTTGTGTTCGGGCATTCGGCCCCCTCTCACATCGATAAATTCCAAGCGGTTCAAAACCGCTTCCTCCGTAAAGCCATAGGAACCCCCTGGTTCGTACGGAATGTCGATCTCCACTCCGATCTAGGTCTCGAACCTATTCGCGCCTATATTAAAAAGGCGACAACACGTCACTTCGCGAACGCATCTACCCATGCGAATCCGTTAATCGTAGCTCTTCTAGTAGCTAGTCCTCTTGTAATATCACATTCTCCACTTCCGTTTCATCAAATGGATTTATGATCCATGGTGGTATTTCCATCGTCAGAATATCTTCAAATCTGATTTTCAAGTCATCATGCAGGGCAATTAAATGTTGAACATCATCATCAAGGCATTCTACCAGTGACAAGTTTGAAAACTGAGAAAATTCGCGCTGACTAATATTTTGCTTCATAAATTACACTTTCCAAGAAAAGCTGAAATTACACCCTTTGTTTTTATTAAATTGAGGCTGCCCATTGTAATTGTAAGTTAAAGTCATTAATTTTTTTAAACAAATCTGTCAAATACGCGATGTCTGCTTTCAAATTGATCAGGTTTTCTTTTAAATCTGGATTTTTAATTTCCAGAAACTGATTCAAAAAGTGAGTAAAATCTTGTTAAACATGCACCTTATGACAACCAGCGTACTTCAGTATGTAAGAGCAATCGTTGGAAGTCTTCATCATTTTCATCGCACAATTGTGCAAATAAACGCGTATTTTCTTTGTATTGCTTCTTTTTTGTTAACTGCATTAATCACAAATTGAAGCGATTGGTGCAATCTATCACTCAAATTTTTCGCTACTAGGTGTTGTCGGTGGATGACACAGTGAATTGCAGTTACCTCTGTTATAATGTTTTTAACATGGCTTATAAACCCACGATATCGCCCGACCATGGTAGGAGCTCCATCTATTGCCACCGAGATATCGTTGGTGAATGGAATCAATTTTTCCTTAAATAATCACTCAGCGCATTAAATATTGATTCACCTTTAGTGTCCGTTTCCAAAGTTTTCGCGAATAGTTTCTCTTCATGAATTTCTTCGTCCATAACAAATCGAACATATGCCAATAATAATGCTCGATTGGTAATCGAGCATTAGTTGTTAGGTAAAGTTGTTTCGTCCAGTTGAATAGAAAAATGAGTTGTTTGCAGATAATTACACAAGAAACTTCTAATATCAGAGCTCATTTCTTCAATACGTCTTTGTACAGTGTTGTTACTCAAAGGAATTCTTTTGAGTATGACAAATGGAGATTTGTACAGAACAGTTTTTAAAAACCTCTTCAACAGCGGGTGAAATTAACTGTTTTCGAATGGTGTGTGGTTTTCCAGATATCGCTATAAGTAATGAGATATTGTAAGATGCCCAGCCATCATGGTTACTTTCAGATGTTAAAGCGATTATACTGTGCACGGTGGGTCTCTTTTCATATTTTTCCTTCAATGCTTGAAAGTATTTCAAATCTTTACCTATTTTATCAGGAAGACACCTTCTTAGATGATCGTCGAGCTTCGATGGTTTTATAGAGTCATTGCTCAAAACTTTGTTGCATAAAAAGCATATGGGCAATCGCTTGTCTGCCTTTGATGAAAAATAAAACAAATTTTAAATAATCAACACTATACTGTCGACATTTCTTCTTAGATTCAGCCATGTTTTGTATCAGTTACCTACTTGTAAATAAAAAACAAACTTTGTTTTAGTAATCATAAGGCGGTCTTACTCAATAAAATATGGCTATTTTAACAGAATAGGATTACCTAAATTATTATTGCAATGATGACATAAACAAAGTACCGACGGCAAACTGATTCTAATTATTAAAAGCAATAAATCGCTTCATAAAACTCTATTATGGATGTAGTTTTATGAATACGGCTGAGCCAATTTTAATGTAATGTAAAACATTTTTTTATAAATATATTTTTATATATTTCTGTAACTTCGATATAAAATACTTTTAAATAATATTTTGATATCAAAACCCCGCGATTTTAATTATTTAT
This sequence comes from Phalera bucephala, assembly GCA_905147815.2. Lineage (NCBI taxonomy): Eukaryota > Metazoa > Arthropoda > Insecta > Lepidoptera > Notodontidae > Phalera > Phalera bucephala. The sequence continues at coordinate 1,977,496 of LR990627.1, forward strand.
TTAGTACTTTGATGCACGTTACGGGTACGAAAGACGCGTACAATTTATGAAAATATATTTAAATAAGTCATTTAGCATTAGGAACCTGAAATATTTACAATCATGCAGGTCAATTATAATATATCTCCCCTTTATTGAACTACCACACAGTCGGGTAAAAAAATACTATCAAAGTAGGGACAAAAAGTTCAAACTTACTCGGCTTTCTATTCTTTTATGGAAGTATCTAATAATGACTGTTCAGTATTTAATTTTTAATACGTACCTATCACACGCAATCATTACAAATATACTTATTACAACATAAAATAAAAGTATGTATAACAAATAGGCAGGTAAATACTTTTTCTGGTCCACCAGGACCATTTTGGGAACTAAGGATATAAACCATATCGGAGGGAAGAACAAGTTTGATTGGATTGCATTCTTCTTTGCGTGTCAATGCTTCATATTGGTCCCGCCAAGTGGGTGGCCAACTTAATTGTGGCATTTTCATATTCGACCGTCTCTGTGCTTTGGAAAGCATTAACCCGTTGGTCCCGGATACCACTGCTAGTCTTTAAGCCGAGTGGGAAGTCTTATTGGCGGCTTTATAATTTCCAACCGTAGGTGGCAACAAAATGACCACCAATCCGCGCTGTGTCTGAATATGAACTAATCTACCGCACCTTGATTTGTGGGAGATGGCCTTTGGCCAGCTGTGGGATAGTAGGTACAGGCCGATTAATTTGAAATAAAAATACATGACTAATCAATTTATATTATCTTTTGTAATATATGTACGGCTACGACGTACGACATATATGTCGTGAAAAATGACATCACTCCATTTTGCATCGAACAAAAAAATCTCATAATATTTATAACGGTATTTCAGAACCTCAACTCAACTGTTAAGGCAGCGCCATTAATAAAGTTGGATTTTTAAAATGTTACCGCAGGTCGGACAAAAAATGGTTCGGAACGATATTATTGCGCGTGCGCACATCTCGTAAAGTAAGACCTCACATCGGATCGGACATGGCCCAAATGTTCATGCTGTTATCAGAAGGCATAGAATAAAAAAATGCGAGGTATGCAAGATGTCACATAATTAACGCAGGACCTGAAAGTAGTTTGTTCGCTTTAAAAAAAGGGGAAATACCTTAAAATTTGGACATTTGGTTTTCGTTTTGAATTTATGAGGCAATTCTCTAATCGGGGAGTCTGAGGTACCTTGTATACATTGATTAAATAAAAAATGACATGGTTATCGTACACTCATGGTGGCCTCAATTCGGCTTCCTCTAAGTGAAGTATGACTTTTTTATTTTAAATCTAGGTGAGCCACAAATCAACCTGAATTTGTAAAGACATTTTCGTAGCCATCGATATATCATAACAAGATATATCGATGGCTTCCCTGTTAAAAAGTTACAGTAAAAACGTCCCCAAATCCACGTGGGTAGTTATAGTTATGATATAAACATAAATTAGGGCATATTGTACCTTACTCGTATCAATTAAAGTTGTATTTGCAAAAAAGCGGAAGCCTGTTAATTTTTTAGTAACGTCCACTTTTGCCCGCCTTTTGGTGGTGCTATTTTTCGTGCGGCGAGCGTGTATCTACCTACATTTGATCGATGTTCCCAGCAGTGAGACAGTAGAATAGGCTGTATTATTATTATCACGCTGAGATTTACGGGTTTTACCTGGACCATTGGAAGGCCATGGGTCCAACACGTTAGTAAGTAATTTCATGGCAAAATGTAATCAGATTAATGATTACAATTACATTTTATAATATTCAATCATGATTCAAGATTAAAAGTGTCATCGTAATTGTTGAAGATACCAAATGTAATTTTGATCGTTAATCATTAATACACACATATTCCCAACACGCCTATATTTCCCGAGCAGGGGTGGTTAATCATTACTCTGATTACATTTTGCCCATCTCTGCCTAAGTCTTGTTTTATTGTTATTGTTTAAACAGTAAGTACCTTTTTTCAACTCTCTTAACTACGTGTTCTCTGATCTCCATGGCTGTCATATACCGTAACTTCGGTGGGTGTTCCGCAAGGACGCCGCAATTAACGACTCTACGTTCGGACCAGTTAGGATGACCAAGCTGCTTGAGTTAGCAGGACAACGTTAAGCAATTTTAACTCCTTTTTTAGCGTTTCGATTGCAAATATGATATTATTTATTCGCATTCGCATTTATTTTTCTTCTTCTTTATATACCTACACAAAGTCTCAGACCGAAACAAATGTAAAAAACAAAAATCCCTAATAGTCTTCCACTTCTAAATTCTTTACTGTGCCTGACAGGATCCATGATTGTTACCTAACCTAGCTTTTAAGCTGATCAATGTTACTATCTAAACTATGAATGTTTGTGAGCAAAAAAAAGATTTATCCCGTGTCCTCACACATTATAAGCGGAAAAGGGTCTCTAATTTCAATTTGGAAACATAAATCAGCTTTATTATTTAATCGTAGTTAAAACAAAACTGACTTTTGAGACTGTGTACTTACTCTAACGAAGTTAGCAAATTGTCGTCGATATTCCGCTTTAATAAGTCCACATGGTAACCCTACTGCACGGCGCGTCGAACCAAAATCGTGTGTGTTTTACAGATTAATGTTTGTTTGTTTATATGAGTTATGTCCCGACGAAAGGTAATCAATGCTTTAAGCGGTGATCCAGAGTTTAAAAGCGTGGGGTTCCGATCACGTTTTTTGAATATACATTATATTGGCAAGGCAATGAAAGAACCTTTATCATATCCATTATATTAACATAATGATGCCTAAAAAGGATGCCTCCAGTACAAAGCCGGTTATCATGACGATCCTTTGGTGGGCTTTTGTCCTACATTGGATATCGTTCGGCTGCTAATAAATCATGCCTAAGTACCTTTATGGATTTCAGAACGACCACCACTGAAACAAATAAAAATAACACTATTATGCTTTCATTCCCCAAGCGAGGGTAGGTAGATAGTAGACTACTAAAGCCGGGGTAGCACAGTTGTACTTTGTACACCCTCATTTCACCGATGATTCCGTGATCTAGAATGGCGCCCATTATAATGACAATGCCTCGTTGGTCTGGTGGTAAAGCACATCGCTTTGGGATCACGAGGTCCTGGGTTTAAATCCTAGGTCGGACAAATGTAGTTTTTCTAACGAAAAATTCCCAGTATGAGTCCGGAGTCTGAAATTGTGCCCGATAAATGGCAATAGGCTCGCCCCCTATTATATGGGACCTAACATCGTCGGCGAATCGTGGGTGTACTCAGTACACTTCTGCCACCCCCGCTTGGGGAATATAGGCGTGACGGTGTTTTTTTTTTTGATAATGACAATGGTAAGGCACAAGTGAAGAATCTCCGTAACCGGTGAGCGTGCATGAGACAAACTGTGTGAGTGGAAAATGCAAGAGGTGTGTAAGGAAAGAACCTGTTGGAACTCTGTACTCAACCTACGCAATGGAAGTGCGCTGATATAGATAGATCGAGATAATTAATGACAATAGTCTCGCTCTTTATTACATTGCGGCCTACCGTCCTAGGGCGGTATGTTTTTATTAAAAAAAATATTTGTCAATAAAAACTGTGCCCCGTATAAAGGCAATTAGCTCGGCCTACTACATGGGAAATAACATCGTCGACGAAAAGTGGGTGTACGTCGTACACCTCTGCCACCCCCGCTTGGGGAATATAGGGGTGACGGCGCTTACCATCGTCGGCGAAATGTAGGTGTACACACAACAGCTACCCTAGTGTTAAGAATATAGGCGTGACGGTGTCGATGTGGACATTACGGTATCGGTGGTCTAGCGGGCTGTGGGTTCGAGGCTCGGCCGGACCAGTTTATTACTGTAAACTACTGTGAGTCAGTAACGGGCCCGCCACCATGTTATTAGTTGTAAAAAGAGAAAGTTTTTAGATTGTACGCCTGTCGCGGTCGACAGCTGATTAGATGTTCCTGAGCTCACATAATATCATGCCTATTATATATCCTCAAAGGATGAAATAAAACTTGTTTTGGATTTTATCTCGGTTTATTTTTGTTTCCTAAGTTCAACTAAATGATAAAAAAGTTTGAGGGTATCCCGGAATAACTATGCAGTTTAGACGGCTAAGAATATTTAGAGGTGCTGATTGAAACACAAAAAAAGAAAAACATTTAATGTACACGATACATCTTTGCTACCCCTGTTTAGAGAACATGTCGTGACCTGCGTTGTAGTAAAGTTAAAGCAAGAGTCTAATACACGACCTCTCTTGTTTGATCACCAAATTCCTCAAGTCCGCACCAAGAACCGCCTTCTGAAGTTCACTCAAACCCTTCAGGATATCCTAACAACGGCCAGACTTAGACAATACTCACCGCCTTAGACAATACCACCACTTTGTCCCATGTCAGGAGCAATTACCCCCAGAGCACCAACTACCTTGGCCGGTGTGGAAATCATTACATCGGCTCTGCACTCAAGTAGACAAAATTTGTGTACCTCATGTACACACGGTTCAGAGATCCAAATTTAACAGCCTGCAATTGCGGTGCGACCTCATCGACTATGTCATACCTGCCGGTGCATCTTATGCCGCACTGCCTGTACAATAGAAGAGCTGGGCACAACTATCAACTTATATAACATATATCTTTTTTTTTAAAAACCGCCACTCACTTAGCGGGACAAATATGAACCATTGACACGAAGAGAAGATGAAGGGAATATAAGCTTGATGACGATAGTGTTTCTTTTTGCCAAATCTATCTCGTTCAATGGCCTAAGACAAGCCATTACAAGGGGAATGACCAGATAGAGAAATTAGCAATTTTCTTGAATATATGCTAATTTTCCAGTTCTGTTTATGGCTAGGCTTTAATTGTTTTCCTAATATGGCTGCAAGCCTCAAAGATCGAGGCTCCTTCGAGGTTATTAACCTTAAACGGGGGGGGGGGGGGTTTAAACAACGAACCTGTTGGAAGTCTGCACTCTCTGTCCGACTCTCATACTCTGTCCGACTTAGTATTTAAACCCAGGATCTCGTGAATAACTAGGCAGGCTCGAGCATTATTATTAAAATCTTACGTAGCCGTCTCCTTGCCTGCCTCTTCCTGGTTTAATGGCGTATAGTGCGAGTGAAGATTCCGAGGTCCTAGGTTCAAATCCTAGAATCCAGTGATATGCAACATGAATGATAAATACACGATACGAAATAGTTGTACTAAAACAAATGCCTCATTTGTATCTGAATTTCGATATAACATTCAACGGTCAGAATACCTTTAGCCCGTTCCACGTACCACAACCCTTCGGCGTGATAAAGTTAACTCTATTTGTAGAGTCATCGTGACTATATTATTGTGATAGATATGTTTTTTTCCACTTTTAACTTATTCCCCTTTATTCGGGGTATATGCTTTCGTGTTCGTTGGAAGCACCAAATTAAATCATACCAACCTGCTTAAAACTACTAGGGGTAGTGGTACGTGAATCGGATTATAATATTGAAACAAGCTGTTTAATTCTAACCTGAATCTGAATCTCGATCTTACATTTACTTATCACTTAACGTCTCTCAGAATGAATGAATACAGGACGCGATTTCAGTCGGTGAATCGACTGTACATGAATATAACTCATTCAAATGTCCCAAATGAAGTATATCGGGATTCAAATCTTTGCACTGTTTGCACAGATAAAAATGATCGAATCCGAACAGTAAGGCACTTTGGCCATGTCTAGTGGACGATGATGTTTATTTTTTTTAAATAATAACCTGCATCGACGACATGCCCAGTAAACGTTGGCGAGATGTTAAGAAATAATATAATAATAACCATGATAGTTGAGATATGCGTAAACGCATATGTGCTAACACAACTTTTACTTTTAAGAGATGTCTAGCATAGAGAGCATCGATTGATAGACCAATATTTGCTGTTTCAATTTGTGTGCTAGCCGACACGAATATCATAAGTGATAGCTTTTTTAAACTGTTTCTGCAAGTTATGTCCTTTACTTAGCTCTATCTATATCATCACGCCAAACCTCTTGCGGAGTAGCCAGAAAGGATGAAGTACCAATATGTTTTTACACCATGAAACCTAAGGATTATATCGGATTTTACGGATAGATAGACAGACAGATAGAATACTGATTTTGTTCAATATCTGATGCTCTTGTTCTCATATAATAGTATCGCAGTGCAAAGGACCAGTATTTACGTTTACTGGTTATAGCGTAAACTAATTGGCTTATTGATTCCAGTAGTCGCAATGTCGAACCAGTTCAGCACAAATCCTTATGCGATTCACAAAAAGCGAAATTTGTATTTATTGATCACAACTTGGTCTAGTCATAGCGTAGGCCGCCCGCTCACTGGATCGAATAGTCTCGGGTTCGATCCCGACCTACAAATGCTTATTTCGGTCTGGGTATGCGTGTATTTTAATTTCATGTTTGTAAACGCACTTACGGTAAAGGAATAATTTCATACTAGTGGGTTTTAAAAACAACGCATGACGGTTTAGCGCAGGGGTTATGAGCTTAAGCCGCTCCGCCCACTGTGTCTAATTGTCGCGGGTTCGATTTCCGCACGGGACAAATCTTTGTGTGATCCACAATTATTTTTTCCGGTCGGGGTATTTGTGTTTGTGAAGTTCCATGTTTGTAAACGCACCCATGACAGAGGAATAAATCCTAGTGCGGCTACGTTTTCTAAAACAAAAAAAAAAGTTTAAAAAAAGGAGAATATTCTCAGAGATATAGATAGAGCGAGAAAGGGAGAGAGAGAAAGAAAATTGTGTTAGTAAACCCCCCACGATACAGGAATAATTTACAGTGTGGGGTCCTCTTTCTTAAAAAAAAAGAAGTTATATTTTGATAGATGATGAAAGCAGGCACTATATCTACAAAGTCGGTGTTCATTCATGTGTTGTCACGTGGCAACTCGGTGACTCCCACTGTACCGCCGGCTAGCCAGCACTCGCCGTTAAACGTTTGTGATTTTGACATAGAGTTACAACGCAGAGGGTACACATTGATGTAAAATAACTAATCATCATGATCCGTATCTTATAAGGGCAACTCAAAACTCTCCGTAACCGGCGTGCTTAACACGAACTATGAGAGTGGAAGCAATTAGAGAGTTCTTTAAGGAAAGAATCTGTTGCCAGTGGCTGGCCAGTGGTGTTGTAAAAACGCTTGAGTCGGCGCTTAAAACGCTCGCGTCTTCTACGTGTTTCAACGCTCGTGAGCGTCGACTCAGCGCTAAACGCTCGACTTCAGCGCTCATTGTTACAACACTACTGGCCAGTCACAATTTCTTTAACTAAATCTTAACTACTTAGTAATTCTTCTTTTAGAGACCGGCTTTAGAAGAAGAAAGTTGACAATGATTCCCCTTAAAGCCACCACGTACAAGGTATTATTTTTTTATTACTTGCAAGTCGAATACGAACGAGATGTGCTTTTTCCGTCGAAAAATTCTCAATAGCAATCCGAATTCTGTAAAAGTTCCCGCTATCATAATAAATAGCTCGCACCCTATTACATTGGAACCTAGTATCGTCGGCATGTGGGCGTATATAGTACACCTCTGCTATCCCCGCTTGGGGAATTAGACGTGACGGTATTTTTTTTATTTTGATATCCTCGTTGATCATGTGGCGAATAATGCGAGTAGCGGTCGCGGTCGCATAAAATGTAATTTTCAATAGAAAATTTTCCAGTATCAGTCTGGAGTCTGTGATTGTACCCAGTACAAGGGTCCCTATTATATGGGACTCGACATCGTCGGCGAAAAGTAGGTGTACATAATACACACCTCTACCACCCCTGCTTAGGGCCCATATTACATAGGCGTGACGATGTTCAATTTTTGAAATTTATACCCCAAATCTCTTCGCTTATTTTCGAATTTCGGACTCAAGTTGGCACGTCTGTGAGCTATTCACTGCCGATCGGCGCGCACGCACTCATTCGCCTTTCTTTCTTTCACCATCAGTACGATCGCGCTTTACACAGCGGCCGGTCGCGCCATGCTGTGCCGCGCCCTTTGACAGCGCATTTTGACAGTTTGACAGTAGTGACAGTCAACAGTGAAACATGACAGTGGCCAGGTGGAGTGTGGCGGTGCTACTTTTGGCGATAGCCCGCCTAAATGTGTGCCAAGATGAATCGTTCGCGAGCTCAATATTATCGGGTAAGTTCTACAAGGATGGGTTGGTATTTTGGGTCAATGTATTAGTTGTTTACAAGAGATGAGGACCATACTGTTTAAAGAAGAGGTACATGTTAAATAGGATGTTAAATTAAATGTGTATGTTATGACACTTTCATATTTCCCCCCTTTATTTTGAGGCAATTAAAATGTATACTGTTTTATAAAACTGTGAAATTTTGGAAAGAGAATTTGAAATTTTATATAAATGCGTACCTCAAAGTTTTAATATTAGGGAAAGAGGATTCTATATTTATTATATAAACTTGGATCACGATAAGGTAGAAAACTGCAAATTATCCGAAATAAGTTATATGATTGAGTGGAACCCAGCGGAGTGTAATTGAAGAGGCCTAAATTCAATTCTGAACTGCTGATGATGGCGATAAAATATTATCCACTTGATAGACTTATTCGATTTGAAAAGACCAAGAATTTTTAAACTATTTACCCAGAAAAACGCATCTTAAATGAAAGAGTATGCGTGCCCGTTACGATCTCCCGCAAATAAAAATTTATTAGACGAAATAAATGTGTGTGCGTGTTTGGTTAATTACCTCTAACATTAATTACTACTGGTTGTTTTTAGACGTCGCTAACACTGTTAAAATTCATCGTTAAAACTAATGTGTTTCCCTTCTTATACACATAAATCATATGGAGCAATAACTCATTCACATTTTAAAGATTTTTCGGTTTACTTCTAATAATTTCCTGTTAAGAAACTGCCCCACCGTTAGCCACGGATCTCCTCTCAAACTCCTCTCTAATAATTTCAGGGAAATATGAAAGATATTCCCAGGTTCCCTGATTGCCCGAACCGAAATAAATTACGATAAGGAATGGTTATAATTACGTTCACGATTGAGAAACTTCTTTCTATTGAAATTAGTAGATAACATAATGAAATACAGCTACTAGTAATTAAAATGAGAAAAACGGTACTTTCTGAAATATTTCGTAATGAAATTTATTTTTACATCCCACTTTAAGTCTAGTAGGAGAATGAACTTAAGTTGTTGTAATAACTCTACACGACGTTACAGGCAACCTATGATTTCTATTTTAATTAAAAGTTCTATACTTTCTTGTTTATGTTGGAAGTTTAATATTATTCTTCAAAAACTAACTAGCCAGTTGGGTTGGTGTTTTAACCCAACACTCTAGTTAATTCCTTCAAAAACAGAGATGTTTTAATGAGGCCAATTTCGGTACCCTCAAATAGCTTACGTAGTTAAATAGTTGCCAATCTGAAACTAGATTGGGTTGGTTATATCCATGTCCAACACATTTGGGGCCCAAAATAAACAACATCTGGTATGGGACACCCAAACCTTCAAACGATTTCATGGTCGACCCTTTTGAGGTTATCGCACGAACTGACATTGGTTATGACACATAGGGTAAACGTCTTTCAAACAACTGACCCTCAAACTCCAAGGATACACCATTCGGATCCAGCTGTAGAATTACGACTGAATAATAAAATATACTTAATCATTCATTCATACCACCGACAGCGCCATGCTTACAGGTCAAAACTAATGACCTCAATCCCTATTGTTACAAAAGTGCATCGTCATTGATCATCAAGGCTTGTGGCCCGCTTTACACGATGTATTGTTTGTTGCTTATCTAAGATCATTGTTTTTTGATCACACGCACCTTGCCGGAATACTAAAGGATTGTTTAATCTCTACATTTCGCTAATTGTCATCATAAATACAACGTGTAATGCTTAGATGATACACTCGTGTCTTATCTAAGGTGTAATAAGTCAAGCTAGATCTGATATAATATCGACAACTGAATCGATTCCAACTATTTTTGATGTAGCTATATCACAATTTTGTAGAAAGTTAATCATCTAAAATCACTGCCACTTAATCCAGTCGTTCCTCAATCTGCAGAATTAAGCAAACTTTATCCACAATTAAAAGCAGTACTGCAATGCCGATTGCACTTTTAACATTATTCCTCAAGCCACATCTCGTAGTTAATTTGGATATCAAAGTTCTTAGAGAAATGGTCATTATCTCTTCCAAACTGGAATAATATAATTAGGGTACCTGAGATCTTAACTATAACAGTTAGTTACACGTTGTTCTTACAACTTATAATATTTTAAACTAACTCCTTAAACTACTTTAATTCAAATCATTTATAACCCGCGGGTCTTACAATTTGTCAAGTATACATTTTTGTTTAACTTACTACTATACCACCGGATCGTAGATTATTGTGAGAAGTATTTTTGCGAATTATCTTATTAATCCTACTAATACTATAAATGTGAAAGTTTGTATGTTTGTTACTCAATCACGCAAAAGCTACTGAACGGATTTGGATAAAATTCGGCACACTATTACCTGGATTAACCCATAGAACACTTTTTATCCCGGAAAAATGTTAGGTTCCTATCTAAAGTTAACGCGGACGAAACCGCGGGCAGGATCTAGTAGATAGTTACATTTTGACAGAAGCAGAGGCAGTAACCAGTGTTTAATATTTTGACAGATAAAACGTACTTTTCAGAAAGGCTTTTTACTGTTCATTCATTGATGAAACTTATACATTAGCCATTATAATGGAATCGTGCTTTCAGAATCACACATAAACGTCAACATGGGACAGTAGAAACTTCACGGCCATTTCCTCAAAATCTGCATAAGATTGAAAGTATAACCAATTGATTATTTATCGCAAATCTGATTACTTCGCGTGACGTTAAATTTGTTTAGCAAATCGACATCGACAATATAGGGTAAATATTTCGGTTAGAGATTTCGATAGACAATGGAATTCATTTCCCAGGATTAAAAATCATTGATTCATTAGCGATCTCGTATCGGAAGAAGTCGTATATCGTCGTAGGTGCTCGTAGCACTGTGCGACCGTGGTGTTCTTATCGATTACCAAGGTTAAGCAGCGTTCGACTTGGTAGGCCTGAGATGGGTGAGCGTTTGTGGCATTTTCATATTGGAGTGTCTCCGTGCTTTAGAAACCACGTTAAAGCATTGGTACCGGCTATCACTTAATGTGGTAGTCGTTAAGCCCAGTTGGAAGCCTTAAAAGCGGCTTGATAAGTTCCAACAGCAGGTGTCCGCGTGGTGGACCTAACTTCTCTCACCACTATTTGTGAGAGAAGGCCTTTGCCCAGTAGTAAGCAGAAAAGGCTGGTATTATTATTGGAAGAAGTGGAATTGGCAGACCCTTCACAGGGTAGACCGATGACCTGGTGAAAGTCGCGGATAAAACCTGGATGCGTACAACATAACCGGTCGTCATTGCGATCTTTGACGGACGATTTAGCGCAGTGGTTAAGGGCTTAGCCCGCCCCGCCCACTGTGTCTAATAGTCGCGGGTTCGAAAATTCACGTACACAAATACCGGTCTGGGTATTTGTGTACGTGAATTTTCATGTTTGTAAACGCACCCACGACACAGGAATTAATCCTAGTGTGGGGCAACGTTTTTATAAAAAAAAAAAAATCTTTGGGGAGGTCAGGAGGAGGGGGCGAGGAGGAGAGGAGGACAAATGTAGTTTTCCCAATGAAAAATTCTCAGTATGAGTCCGGAGTCTGGAATCGTGCCCGGTATATGGCAATATGCTCGCCCCCTATTACATGGGATCTAACATCGTTGGCGAAAAGTGGGTGTACACAGTGCACCTCTGCCACTCCCGCTTGAGGAATATAGATGTGACGGTGCTTATTTTCTATCTATCTAAATCATCATGTCGGATCCCTTGCCGGGTAGGCAGAGAGTACAGAGTTCTAACAGGTTCTTTCCGTACATAATTCTCTGGCTTCCTCCACTCTCATAGTTCGCCTCATACACGCTCGCCGGTTACGTCCGTTAGTCTCTTTTGATTTCTATTTGGGAAAATCAAAAATGTAACCGCTGCGCATAAATCGGGCATCACTCGGATTACATCTCTGGAATTCTGTAGCCTGCGAACGTATGAGAGAGGCGGAGGGGTCTTTCAGGAAAGAACCTGTTGGAACTCTGTACTCTCTGCCTATCCCGCAAGGGATCTAGCGTGAGTCAGTTGAATGTAAGCTAATTCTAATAGCCAAGAGCAAGCCGCCATAATTTCCTGAGGTGGTCAGTAAGCTATCAAGTATCAAAGGCCTTTGTTAATCGATCTATCTTATATGTTATTGATCGCAACTGGCCAATGGAACGGTCTATGAGCACTACATTTAAAATCTAAACGCTACAGAGCGCCACGTCGGGTGGTATATGGGGCGCGGTAACGGTGCGCGCGCCGTTAAACACGCGAGCCGTGCGTCGGCGCAGCGCGATACGTTATCACGTCGCGATAATTATAGTTGTTGCGTACTCATTGATTATTTGTTAACAGTTACCAGTTAAAGACGGCTTGATGCAGTGGTCCAGCTGCTTCAGACACTGGATGGAGTTATCGCGGGTTCGATCCCGGCATGAGACAAATCCTTGTGTGATCCCACAAATGTTTGTTTTGGTTCGGGTGCACATACATAATACTAATATAGAGGAAAGATTTGTATTTTTGTATGTTTGTAACGAATAAACTCAAAAACTACTGGACCGATTTGAATGATTCTTCCACCGTTAGTAAGCAACATTATCCAGAAGTAACATAGGCTATAAAACATAGATCCGGTAGTAGGCGCTGTTGTCGACCCGGTACGAAGTCGCGGGAAACTGCTAGTACACAATATTTTGTAAACGCACCCATGATACAGAAATAGTTCGCGGTGTGGAGCTGTGTTTTTCTAACACAAATAAAAACGGCGCCACCTTTCGGGTCCAATTGTAATTGAGAACCATCCAGGTGACTCCAAAAGTCCAAAAATACACCAAATTCTTTCAACCTTTGGGAGGAGAAAAAATACGAACACGCGCAAACCAGAATTTTATATGTTTAGAAATGAAAAGCATTCTTTGATGTTGATTTTTAATGACAACAAAGTTAATTTTAACAATTTTGAGGTAGGATTGATTGAAAATGACTTTTTTCCTACATAGGAAATAAGTTTTTTTGAAAATACATTAGGAAAATAAAGAACGGATAAAGACATAAGTTACTTTTCATGTTATTCTCTTATTACAATTATATTAATCAGTTACAATAAATTCGTCGGCGGTAATAATGTTACTAGGTTTATTAAGTAGTTGCGCCCATTCCTCGCGCATGTGGAGCGCCCGTAGTGAAGACATCAACGCGCTGCCTTTGAAGTTGTCACTTGTAATTTGTATGGAAAGACCAAATTACTTCTAATTTGTGCCGTTTCCGTTTCTTGTTTAAAGATATAGAACATTGTCAATCTTTCTTTCAGTAGATTTTCACTCTGTAATCTGAGGCAGGAAGTGTGTTCTCCATGTTATTACCCGTACAATTACTGTGAGTGGAATACCGTCTCTCTTGTTTATGTTGTGGTCCTAAAGAAGTTAAGAACAACACTGAAATGGATTTTTTTTAGCCTAAAATATTAATTTGTTCAGACAGGAAGTTAGCTATGGAACCAAATTAATTTAAAAAATATTTATTTATTTATCATCTCAATGTAATGCATGTCCCAGTGCTTTTTTTAACATACATTTAAAAAAGCATGTGTCAAATTTTAGTATTATGTATAAGATTTGTGTATATGAATTTATTATCAAATCAGCATAACAAGACATTAAGTGCTAAATCGATGGTACTTAGTGGCCTAATTCCAGCAGTGGACTGATATATAGGCTGATGATGATAATAGTGGCAAAGAATCCTCCCAAATTTCCTATAATTAAGCTGACGAATCATCGCAAAGCTCTACTATGAGCTGTATTCCAGGATATCCGTTACACGACTCATCAGTTTTGTAACCGCAAACCGCAGGAAAAGAAAGCATCATTCTCTCATTAATTAATCAGCATACCAACGTTTGACACATCGATGTGTGCCGCCGTGATTAGGGTCCGGAATGTCGATCTCGGATATCGATACCTCGTCATTTAGTTTAACAAAATGCTCGATATTCATAGCGCTTAATATCAAACATTTTGTTCAATTGTTTGAACTGAAGTAGTAAAAAAAATCTCTATTTTAATTGGTCTAAGTTTCTATAAATTTGATTTTATTAGAAGAATATAAAAGTGACAAGAAAGTGAAGAATCTACCTAACCAACGAGCGTGTATGAGACGAACTAAGAGAGTGGAGAAAGCCATAGAGGTCTGTAAGGAAAAAAACTGGTGGAACTCTTTACTCCCTGCTTACCCCGCAAGGGATCTGGCGTGACCATAGATAGATAGAATATAAAAATGACATTTATATTTAAATGAATTAAACAGTCACGCCTTTATACCCCCAAGTAGAGGTAGTAGAAAGTGTATGTATACTTACATTTCTTCAACGATGTTAGATTCCAATATACTAATATTGAGATGAGACAATTCCCATTATACCGGGCACGACTGCTATTCTCTATAATTCAAATCACTCTTTGTCGGACTATGGATTCGAACCTCAATGTTCAAAATAAAATATCGATAGTTTGTATCGATAAATCATTCGGCCCCTAGCAATATATGATTCATACGAGCGCGTGCGTGCGCGCAGACGGTGACATTTCACTTCGTTACACATTCAGCGATTTGGTTTTGCTAATTGTGTTCAAAAGTAACCAAAGCGTGTTACAAATATGTTTCACTTTTACCAGCTCGGAATTTGAGTATTCCAAGAAAACGGATTTTGAAATTCTTTTACACGTCAGTTTCGTTTGTTTGTTTTTAAAATATTTGTCAGTAGTTTTGAAAGTTACTATTATATTAGGTTTCAATAGAGTTTATAGGATAAGATATTTGATGGCTACAAAAATCAAATTAATATACAGGTGGATTTTTTAAACAGGGTAGTAAAGGCGGGGTACCTTAATCATTGTAGATACAATGATTAAGGTACCCCGAATCTACAGGAAAACACTCTTAGGAGACTATCCTTAACTTTTTGCGACATCTTGAGCTGCATTTACAGATTTATAAAAAAAATACAGTCAGAAAATGGGCAATTTACTTAAAAACATTTTTTGTTGCCAATCGTTCCTGTTCTTTTATAAGGATCAAAGAGTTCTTTTGGCCCCGTCTCCAAAATTCACACTGGATATCTTTAAATTATCTACATATAGAAGGACTTTGGCAATGACTTTTATCTCGTAGTAGAATTTTATGTTGTGGGGAATTAGTTATCACTGGGATTCTATGAGGATAAGTCTCTTGACTTCTATAAGGTTGTATCATGACTGGAAGTGGATTTTTTATACGGCTCACATATGAAAAAGGCTCTAGGACTAGTTTAAGATAGTGAAGTATCGATATAGGGTAAAAGCCGGATAGTTGCCTCAGTGGGATACATGCCCCGGTTTTAAATACACTATGTTAGGGATGTTGGTGGCATTAGCGCTTGAGTATAATACAAAGTGCCCCTCTCGTAAGCCTCAGAGTCATGTAAGCCGTCGGACTAAGCGTATGCGTTTTGTCCGTGTGAGCAAAAGTCCTCCGCGGCGAAACTTTGACGGTCGTCGAAATTATATTGCTAGGTAGTTTCTGTTGAATATTTTTATTACTGATTGTGATTTCAGTCAACTTTTTGTTTCTTTACTTGCATTAGGGTTTAATTTACACTGTTTATAACGTTTTGTTGTTGAATAGGTTTTATTTATTTTTTAAATAAAAAGGGCAAGTATCCGTATCAAAAAGGAAAGTCGCCCTATTTACTTTTGCGGATAGTTGCTCTAGGGGCACTATCCGCATCTATCAATTCTTTAACGAGTAAAGACATGTTTTGTTCTTTTGGAGATTTTCCAGCTCATTGTGACTATAACTTGTTTTAAATAAAATAAATACTTAACTGTTTCATGCGTTCAATCTAGGTGAGCAAAATGCCAGAGCAGAATAGCGTGAACCCAAAATCACTCGCCACCTAGGCCGTCTTTAAACCTCTTAAATCTTTTTCAAGATTGTTTAGCCCTAGGAGATTGTAAATTACATTTTTTATGGTACTGAGCTATCGTTGAATGAAAAAAAGAATATAGTTATAGTTTCGACAATGAAAATAAAGAAAATGTGATAAGTTCAATTCCATCTAAAGGTAAAGCCACCGAAGGACTATCACCAATAAAAAGGAAAAAGGACGAAAAAATTCAGTGTGGGATGTGTCGAATGTGGTTGCATTAAACTTATACAACATTCAAAAACCATTGCATGAGATGTGGAAAGTTGAAAACCCTGGCTTCTCGTGATAATTAATGCTAGTGCCAATCAACTTTGATTGCCACATTTTTCTATCTTTAATATAGATAATGCAGATAGATAAGCAGTGATAGCCTTGTGGGTAGATCGTTGGACTGCAAAGTCAAAGGTCTCGGATTCAAACCCAGGCACGCACCTCTGTCTTTTCGAAAGTATGTGCGTATTAAAAATTAATTATCACTTGCTTTAACGGTGAAGGAAAACATCGTGAGGAAACTTGCATGTCTAAGAGTTTCTCGAAAGTATGTGAAGTTCGCCAACCCGCACTGGGCCAGCGTGGTGGACTATGGCCTAAGCCCTCTCAGTTTGAGAGGAGGCCCGTGCCCAACAGTGGGACAGTTTCTTAACAGGGCTAATATTATATTATAAGATAGATAATAAAATATTTTACTAATAACTTACCTAACTTAAATTTTAGCGGCTATTTGTTTGTTTTTATGGTTAAAACGTTAAAACTTAATACTATTTAATAATGTTGCTTAAAATTTTGATTAGTACTTAATATAGGATCTTGATTAATAATAAAAACCGATTACTTAAATTGATATGCATTTGTTTGTATCTAAAAAACTCATAGTGAGGCGTCTATCCCCGCACGAGGCTAGTATCCCCCGAAGATTTTTTATCGTTCGGCTACTATCCGCTACAGTAGGCAACTATCCCTTTTTTGAGAGGTCAAATAAAACAGAATTTACTCAAAAACAATATGACTTATGTTTACAAAAATAGGCTTCTATAAAAGATCAAAGACCTATGTTTTGATGTACATGTTGCATTATTCCTATTAAGTACATGTCTTTTAGTAATAGAGCTTTTTCGAAAAGTGGGGCAACTATCCGGCTTTTACCCTAAGTTTTCTATCCTTAGTAGAAAACACTGAGCTAAATGTGATTTCACTACACGAAACTGGTCTCAAAATCTTTAGGTAGGATGCAGCGGTTCCCCTCGTATGACGTTCTGTGTTATTAACCCCTTACAAGTATGATTGTAACTCGTGCCAACTACTATTTTTTTTTAAAAACGCTCCTACTCCTTATATTCTTCTAGCGGAGGTGGTAAAGATGTACTGTGTACATACACATTGCGAACGATGTTAAGTCTCATTATAATAGGGGACGGGCTTATTGGCATTATAATAAATCCAGACTCCGGACTGTTCAATAAGAGATTTTTCCTTAGAAAATCCACACAGGATTCAAACCCAGAACATCGTGATCGCCATCCGCACTATGCCCTTGCTAATGAGGCAGTCATCAACGTACAACAAGAAATCAACGTATTAGTCATTTCTTATAACTACCTAACGCAGAAATGTCTACATCAACACGCCAACCAAATGATCCAATAGCAAAACGAAACAAACATTTCTATTACACAACTTGCGAACCTCAAACACGAACCGGCGATAGACAACTACAAAAACACACAAAAAGACACACAAAACGATCAGAGCGTACATTGATAAAAACATGACGCCACTATATTGCAGATTATTTAACGTCTATCGCCGCAGTCAATGTCGCGTAATCTCGAGGGGGGAGGGGGACGTGGCGAAAAGGGGGGATATGGAGAAAGTCCTGCAAACGCGATGACGCCTCAACGTGGTTGGAGATCAATTACTAGAAGCGTACTTTTATACTGGTTTTGTGTTGGACGTTTGAAGTCTGTCTACAGTCATACAAGGATCATTTGGCCTGCGGAAATAACGCTTTCATCAAGTGAAAAGTCTTGTGACAGTCGCAGAGTTGCCGTTTGCTATGAAATTTCTATCTATCTATCTATATCATCACGCCAGCTCCCTCGCGGGGTAGGCAGAGAGTACAGAGTTCCAACAGGTTATTTCCTTACATACCTCTCTGGCTTCCTCCACTCTCATAGTTCGTCACATACACACTCGCCAGTTACGGAGATTCTTGACTTGAGACTTCCTTCAGATTAGACACGGTCTATTTGGTCATGGTAAGATAGTCTAGGTCTTCCCCGGTACCTACATCCTTCCACGTTCGCATTGTATATCTGTTTCGTCATTCTTTCTTCTGGCATTCTTTCTATGAAATTTACCGGTTTTTGTTTTAATAAGTAACAGTGCCGACCCACCTGTTATAATGTCTCCTTAGATGTAGAATTTTTTTATTAAATGTAAACTCTCATTTCACACCAACACCCCTCTGTTAATGTCATCCACATGCCAAAAGATCCTTGTCACACGCACTATATATTACGAATAAGCGGTTTCAGATTGGAGGTTGCTTACAATAACCCTCATAAGATGGCTCAAGATGGAAGAGCGATGGGCGAAGCTATTCTCAAGGTTTCCCTGCGAGATTAAATAAGAAATAAAATGCAGGGAAATCAAAGTAACTGACTGATAAATGGCAGTGGACGGGGCATATTGCTAGTAGAACTGACGGTTGTTAAAGCAGAAAGTTCCTTGAGCGGTGACCACGTATTTGAAGATACTGGAGTGAGCAGTCATGAGGTGTACCGATGACTCGTTAAAGGTTTTGGGTAAACGATGGAAGCTTGCAATTCCAAACCCGTAGTGGTGGCGATCTTTTGTGAGGTTCTTGTTCTGCAATGGACCTTTGTTGGCAGATGGTTTGAGATTACATCGCGTTCGCGAAGGTGCACATTGTACACATTTTTACAGGTTTAATTTGAAGGGCAGTAGGTTTCTCTTTACTCTTGTTATTTATTTTTTCCAAAAACTTGTAAAGTTCTTAGTACTAAGGGTACGGTGGTACGCGTCTATCGCGTCCGCGGAGGCGATCAGTACCTATCTCCCTATGATCGCGCGTGGAGACGCCGTACTGATCGCGCGAGGAGTACGCAGGACGCGTTGGTGTAAATACGTCCTTAGAAATACTACTACAGGTACGGATCGCCACCGTGCACGCCATCGCGGACGCGGCTTGACGCGTTAACAACACTTTTTGTACCAATAAAATCATAGTAACAGTCCGAAGTCTAAAATCGTGCAAGGTAGTATAGAAATGGGCTCGTTACTACTTCATTGGGACTTAACAGCATCGACGAAATGAGGCGTACGAAGTTTACCTCTCAGACATAGAGTTATGCGAAAAATTCGTATTATTAGCAGTCTGAAACCTGTGTCATGACAATAAGTTCGTTCTCTTTTATATTGGCACCTAACATCATTAGCGGAATGTTGATGTACACGTACACCTCAGCCACTTTTGGGGAATATAGGCATGAAGGTATTTATTTATTTACCTATCTAATTATTATTTCACGGAGCACAGCGCCGCTGAAATTGCGGTGAAAACATCTCATGTGTCACGCTTACTGAAAGTGAATTAATATGTAAAACGTACGACCGACCGCTCGACTGGCGAGTACGGTCGACAAGAAACTCGATGCATAAATTAATGTATTTCAAAACCAAAATTTTGTTCCCCAAGAGAGGGCGAAAAAGTACTTTCGCCCACAAACTCCGGACAGCTATCGAATTATTTTCCGAAGAAAAAATTTTAATTTAAAAAGTCCTTTTTAAAAACAAGCTCTGATGGCAAAAAACCCAACGAATACATCTTGCTAAGTTGAGGAGTTCCTATGACTTCCTTCCAGCTCCATAATCAGACCCTAGACACCATCCGGGTTTAAAGTACTCGTCAAGACAAATCCAATGAGCCCTAATACGGCGGGGTTATACTGATTACTTGTGTGGTTCCATTGGCCACCTTTCGGCTTCATCATCCGATCCTGAACACAATGTGGTTGTATAGTACTTCTCAATATCAATCTAACAAGCCTAATCACGAGGGGGCTATGTTGTATAGTTTAAATGTTCCTATGGCCAACTTCCGACTCCACCATCAGCCCAGCTCCATATTATCATATAATTGCATCGTCATCGGACTTACATAGGTATGCCAAATTTCAGCACAATCGGATACACGCAAGTGCTTGAAAAATGGGTCACAAGATTTAAACCGGAAAGACAGACATAGGAACAGTAGAAGTTAAAGAAAAAAAAACATCACTTTAGTCATTAATGTTACTCGCCAACGTTAAAGGAAGACACCGCGTGGAGACCTTCACGAGTAAAAATGAAAAGGTTGAAAAAAGGGAAACTGTAGCGACCCCTATACATCGCTACATAGTTGCGACTACCTACCAATAGATGGTGCGGACGATTCGCCATACATGTCTAGAACGCGATAGTCGAGTGCGCACGACGTGTAAAATATATAAAAGCCCCCGACAACAACTCTCGGGGAGAGTGGCAGGCCCCGCCAGACACACCACCCGTTTGGCTGGAAGATCTTCCCTTTGACATATCCTGCCACAACGTTACTGCCATAAAACGGACTTCAAAATGCAATAAATAAATATTTGAAGATGGTGCCAGGCGGTCTGTGCAGCCGGTTACTTGGCACCGACTTCAAAAATTTATTTTTTGCTCATTAAAGTCGGTTTCCCTTTTTTAAGTTTCATATCTTACAAATTTAAGTTATAAGTGAATAAACTATTAATATTTATATACCTACATTAAATTATTCTGCTTAGTTCTATAGTAAGGTACCTAAAAGGTTGACATAGCACCTATAGTAACTCAGTCTACACATTCGTGCTCTTGTTGCTAAGAGGTCCCGTAGTGTATCCTTAAATTTCAGGGTCCAATACCAATAAAATTAAAATGGGAGGACCTCGGAGCTATACAGAACACAACACAAACAGAATTGTCAAAATTGGTTCATAAACTAAGAAGCAATAAAAAAACACAGATTACAAGGCTGACATAATATACAGAATCCATATTCGCATTGTTTGGCGTTAAGGAGTTCCCTGGTGCATCTTTGAAGTACAAGGTCCCGTACCAGTGAAAGTAAAATGGGACTACCTTGCTACACTAAACCCAACGCAAAAAGAACTACCAAAATCATCGGTCTACAATTGACGAAAATGTAGGTGCACATACATTAAAAAAATAAATGCAAATGAACATAGAACCTCCTTTAAGCCCCACTATAAATCTGGCGTGATGGTCTACTCTAAAGAGTTAGAAGATGAACCTAATTTGACGGACGATTTAGCGCAGTGGTTAAGAGCTTAAACCGCTCCTCCCACTGTGTCTAATAGTCGCGGGTTCGATTCCCGCACGGGACAAATCTTTGTGTGATCCACAATTATTTGTTCCGGTCTGGGTATTTGTGTTTGTGAATTTTCATGTTTGTAAACGCACCCACGACATAGGAATAAATCCTAGAGAGGGGTTACGTTACAAAAAAAAAATACTTCTGAACAAATTCTCTATTTTTTTCAAGAGCAGTCTTTATCTATACGAAAACTATTTTCTTTACAAAAAAAAAGTTTTGTTGTTTCTGAAATAGCCTTTTATCTTTCATACCTTTTTGTTGACTGTACGTGCTCGCTCTTTAGCATGTTTTATGCACAATTCATATTTACGTATGTGTAAAGTTTCTTTCAATGTTCTGGTACGTTCTAAAACTTATTGTTAATACCTTTTTCTTTGAAACTTCATGGATACGTAAGTGCCAACTAACGAGTTAGTTTTGCGTAAATAACATGGACAATGTTGTAACTAAAAATGTATCGATGAGACGAAAGTATTAAAAAATCCGAAATTATAATCAAATATTCGGTTAATAAGAAAGGATTTTTATCCCTAAAGGGGGTTCCCTTGAGGGATAAAAATCCCTTGCGGGGTAGGCAGAGAGTACAAAGTTCCAACAGGCTCTTTCATTAAAATCATAGAATGTCACGCCTTTATTCCCCAAGCAGGGGTGGCAGAAGTGTACTGAGTACATCCAGGTTGCGCCGACGATGTTAGGTCCCATGTAATAGGGGGCGAGCCTATTGCCATATACCGGGCACAATTCCAGACTCCGGACTCGTATTGGGAAGTTTTCGTTAAAAAAACTACATTTGTCCGACCTAGGATTTGAACTCAGGACCTCGTGATCACAAAGCGATGCGCTTTGCTACTAGACAGCGAGGCAGTCAAAATCATAGTATGTAATTTATAAATAACGCGTTGATGTCTTTTCAACGCGTCTATTGTTCTGAATCATATCAAACGAGAATCTCATATAGATTTCAAAAAACCTTGAGATGGATTTTGGACTCAGGACCTCGTAAACATACTATTACTGTTTCGTTAACTGTAATGCCTCGTTGGTCAACAGCTGATCATAACGAAATCCTAGATTCGAAGCCTAGATCGGACAGTCTACTTCAAAAAAAATTCGACGGCAATCTGGAGTGTGCAATCATTTCCTATATAATAGCAATAGGCTTGGCCCCTTTTAAACATTATATGGTACACAGTACACCTCTGCCACCCCTGATTGGAGAATATAGACCGTGTTGTATTTGTTTGTAAGGCAAGCGAAGGTAAGGTAAGCAATACGTCAAAATACGTGTTTACACATGGAATGGTGGCTCAGTAGTACGATAGCGGCCGCGGTAGCGACTTTCGCGCGGTCATTGACCCTATAGAAAGCCCCGCGTGCGCTGATCTATCGGTTATTAACTAGTAATCATTCGGTACCATTTGTTTGTCTGTCCCTATTGAATCACAGGCAGATTAAGACACATATCGTCGCCTTAGACTAAAAATGTTATATGTACGAAAGAACTAATTTAACACGATCAAGAAAATGTCTGCACGCTGCGCCCTGGAAATTTTTATTCAATACTCAATCCCGTATTGCTTTTCGTAATTTTTAAATTGTAGTATTAACCACTTAATATGTTAACCTTAATAAACGAATTAAACAGCTATTGTAATGTTTAATAGAAAGAATAAGAGAAACCATTGAGAACACAATACACGTATGGGACCCTGTCAAATGGTAGTAAAATAATAATGTTAATAATTCCCACATCTTATACAAGTATTTGCCTTTTAGTGAAAAGTAAAGTAAACTAAAAATTTCATTAAATCTACTGTTTTTATCTAAATATGACCTTTGTATTCTGGAGCTTCTCAGCTCACAGGGTTCGAGAACGCGGTGTTCTTGGGAATTACCAAGCTTATACAGCGTTGGGCTGTGTTAGTCAAAGGTCGGTGAGCGTTTGTGCCATCTTACCATTTCCAAAAATCTCCGTTTCGAATCAGCCTATACTATCTCACTACTACGCAAAAGACTTTTTTCATAAATAGAAGTTAGAGCGGTCATAACTCCACGACGCAGATCCAGTGCGGATTATTGGAGACAGTTTTTTTGCTTTATCAGGCCCTCCAACTTAGTATAAAATGTCTCATTAAATGATAACATTAATATATACAAAATGCAGCCTTGGTCATGCTTCAAGTTTGACGATGGTACGGAGACACTCCAAAATGGAAATACAAACCAAGCATATTATTTATTTTTGGTATTTTCAAATCTGTCTATATTACGAATCATTCGTATAATTATAGAAAGAAAGAAAGAAAGAAAATAATTTATTCACTACCACAAATAAGGCACAGTGTATACAATTACAGGTTATATTGATATGTTTGCTGCGGCAGTGAAAAGGCTACAACTCAGCATAGGTGCCTCGCTTGAAACAGCTTGGCGCTGATTTTCTGTTGCACCCGTTATAATACGAGGTAGTAGGGTGAGAGACAAAGTTTAAAAGTATATGGAGAAGATATAGATAATGTTAAATTATGATCTTCCTTTTACTCATTGACTCGGAAATTGCTTTCTTAAGGAGTGAATTAACTACATATTATCTTGTGTCTACTGTTATTCACGTGCATCGGTAGTATGTACTAAAATAAATGAACACCGTAAAGGGTATACTCCCCAGCCTAGGATAGCAGAGGTTACGTACACCCATACTTCGCTAACAATGTGAAATCCCGTGGTAATAGTGGGACGAGCCTATTGGCATTATACCGGAAGTGGCGTGCTTTGCATATAGGCATATAAGCAACCTCAGAACCTCATAAGAAAGCAATTATATTACTGAATAAATAAAATTATTTTAATCCATATACTTACTTAAGTATAGTTATAATATTAGCTCTATTAAGAAACTGTTCGGCACGGGCCTCCTCTCAAACTGAGAGGGTTTAGGCCATAGTGCACCATGCTGGCCGAGACCAGGTTGGCAAACTTCACACACCTTCGAGAAACTCTTAGGTATGCAGGTTTCCTCACGATGTTTTCCTTCACCGTTAAAGCAAGTGATAGTTAATTTTTAATACGCACATGCTTTCGAAAAGGCAGAGGTGCGTGCCTGGGTTTGAACCCGAGACCTCATACTTTGTAATCCAACGGTCTAACCACTAGGCTATCACTGCTGTACTTAAGTATAGTTATTAATAACATATATCTATATTCAGTATATTATGCTGAGGTAGGCAATTAAGCAATTGCCTGTATGCAATGCACGCCACTGTATGCTGGGCACAATTCCTGCCGCTGTTACTGAGAATTTTGTATAGAAAATACCTAACAATAGATTAACCCCGCCTGGGATTCTAACCAAAGACCTCGTGACCGCCACCTGTAACAACCACTACGCTAGTTATACTTGCGTTACATTCTTTCGCTACTGGATTATGGATTATAAAGACGGCTGCTTGGTTCAGTAATTTGAGTGTTGGATTCTCGGCTTTCTGCATAAAGTTATTCCTGTTTCAATCTCAGCTTTGGAAAAATCTTTTTGAATAAATAAATACTTTTTCAGTGGTCGTTGGTCTAGTGGCTAAGCGCATAGCTTGGTGATCACGAGGTCTTGGGTTCAAATCCTAGGTCGGACAAATAAAGTTTTTCTAACGAAAAACTAGTAACCAGTATGAGTTCGGAGCCTGGAATTGTGCCCAGTGTATGGCAATAGGCTCGTCCCCTAATACATGGGACCTAACATCGTCGGGAAAAGTGGGTGTATTCGGTACACCTCTGCCACCCCCGCTTGGGGAATATAGGCGTGACGGAATTTATGTGTCAGTGTTTTTGGTTTTAATGTAAACTGTTGCCATTTATTCTGTTGTATATTGTCGTTTATGTTTCCTCGCACCGTATAGAGATTAAGTGCCACTCCAATAATCAAGCTTCTGTGTCATAGAGGCTATTCTGGGCTTACAGTAGTGATAAGTAATTTAGAACCTGAGCCTTATGATAATTAGGCCTAAGGCGTACTACAGCTATCTTCCTCAATAACTCTCAATCATCAAAATAGGCATTGGACTTTGCACTGGTAACTTGTGAAAAATCTTATGAAGTTTATTTTATTTTTTATTGGTCTGCGAACAATTGTTACACTATAACTTATTATTATTAACTAGGGTTACGTAATCACTTAATCTAAGAGCACAATTTTAGTGCAGTTTTTTTTAAAGTTAATTACTATATTTAACATTAATATAATTGATATCATTAAAATAGACACTTGGAAGTAATTTAAGTTTATTTCATACTTTTAATTTTAATTACATAATTAATTAATTATAAGTTTTCTAAACTGTTACTTTAAGATTTTTGTTTTTTTTTCTATAGATATTTGCATGCCTAAAGACAGAATATGGCGTACGCCCAATGTAATTAACATCCACTGTAACCCATTTTTTCGCAAATAAATTGATTTAATTTGATTTTGGGCCCAGCCGTTCTTCAAATATTAATTCATTTTTCACTTTAATAGCTAATAGCAGCTGGTGTGATAATACTTTACACTGGCTTAGTAAATTTAAAATCGTTGTCTTGACTGCCTCGTTAGTCTGGTGGCAAAGCGCATCGCTTTGTGATCGCGAGGTCCTGGGTTCAAATCCTAGGTCGGATAAATGTAGTTTTTCAAACGAACAATTCCCAGTATGAGTCCGGAGTCTGAAATTGTGCCCGGTATATGTCAATAGGCTCGCCCCCTATTACATGGGACCTAACATCGTCGGCGAAACGTGGGTGTACTCAGTACACCTCTGCCACCCCCTCTGGGGAATATAGGCGTGACGGTGTTTTTTTTTAAATCGTTGTCTGTGAAATTTCACATGTGTAATAACTGCTAATGAAATTGTTGTTTCTTCAAATGAAAATGTAGAAGTCAGTTCTGTCTTTAAACATGTCTCAGGAGTCTCCGTAACCGGAGAGAAAGCCAGAGAGGTCTGTAAGGAATTAATTCCCTATTCGCTGCCTACCCCGCAAGGGATCTGACGTGATGATATAAATAAATAGATAGTAAAAGGAAAGAACCAGTTAGAACTCTGTCCTCTCTGCCTACTCCGCAAGGGATTGGCCTTGATATAGAAAAGGTAGGAATCATTTTCATGCCTATAAAAAAAAAGTTGTCAGCAAGCCAAGTGGAGTAAGAAGATCATTTGTCCGACACGACCGCGACCCGCCGCGTCGCTCGGTTAGGTGCGCGTACGCATGTACTTTCGTTTTCGGCGCTCGAAGCTGCGGCGGTCGATTTCACCGCCGCGCCGCGCATTAGGTCATCGGGTAACGGTTGTACGACCGGCGCATGCGACGCAATTTATAAGAGCTATGACTGATCTTTAGAAA
Organism: Phalera bucephala; assembly: GCA_905147815.2. Lineage (NCBI taxonomy): Eukaryota > Metazoa > Arthropoda > Insecta > Lepidoptera > Notodontidae > Phalera > Phalera bucephala. The sequence continues at coordinate 2,004,482 of LR990627.1, forward strand.
ACCAAACATTGCACTGTATAGTATAATCTATAACTAGTTCAGATAAAAAAAAATGCCAGTAGAATATACCAATAAAATTAAAAGACTAGCCCTCTGCGTTTGGCGCCGAATCTTCTCAGTGAAGACCGCATTCCGATCCCGTCGGAGAAGTATAAAATGTAGAAATGAATTTGTACATCCTTTCTTTTTATATACTAATAGACGAATTTTCACTGTGACTATAAGGAACTCAAGGGTAACTGGTTTGAAACTACCTAAAACAGTTCCACTGACAAGAGTATTGAATCGTAGGACTATGAGCTTTTTAGGACAACGTAATTTTTGTTATGAGCTTACGGCCGTTGTCAATAACTTATCTATGGTTTACTGACATGTAACATTTCTCTAGCAATTATCTGCTCATTAAACTGTTTCAATAAACAATTAAAGATGGATATTTCTATCCATAACTTTCAGATATCTTTCGGAGGATCGATCTGTAACCATGGATAGTTCTCTACATACAAAAAATACGCGAAGCGTTTTAATAACATTAAATAATATATTTTTTTTATTTGTTTATTATTTAATATACTTAATCAACTATTTACATTTCGTGATTTCAACACGGAAACCTTATAAGGTTTATCTGTGAGGAGGAGTCGTTCTTAGCTGTTGAAGTTTTACATAGATATAACACTCAATTTGAATAGATACCTTACATTATTGAGTTATTATGTAAGAAATATTTCTTTAACTGACTTTTACGTATGGAAGAATTTGAGTATGACTTCTGTAGATGATCTGGTAAGTTATTTATAAGGGATGGAATAAGGTAATCTAGTTTTCTTTTGCCATAGACATTTTAAAACTTAGGCAGTTGATACTTACTAGTGTACTCTATGTTTCTTAAGTTATTGGGTCTTGTGTTAGGTATTAAGTCCTCCGGTTCGTTTACTTCTGCGAGTATTAGGTATTTTATCTTGTCGACAACATTGATGACCTGACAGTGTTCGAAAAGGCCTTTTTCATTATTTTTGTATTGATTTCGAACATATTTCGGTACTATAGTTTTTAAGATTTTACGTTGCACCCTGTAAATATCGTCTACGTATGTTTTTTACGTGGTTCCATAACTACTAAGCCCGTAATTGACAACAGAATCAGCCAGAGAGAGGTACAGTAGTCTTAGAGTAACTTTTATTCGATATGCAATTAGTAGGCATTCATCATTAATTACTTGCATTATAAAAATGACGTGCCATACCGCAAAAATGATATATAAGGAAACATATCATTAGTTACTTAAACACCATCATCATCATCATCAGCTCGTGTCAGTCCACTGCTGGACATAGGCCTCTCCCATGGCATGCCACTGAGCTCGATCTTTAGCTCTCTTCCCAAATTCCTGCCCTTAACCTTACGAATATCGTCGCCCCACCTAGCTACAGGGCGCCCTACACTATGTTTGCCGACACGCGGTCTCCACTCAAGAACCAGTCTGCCCCAACGGCCATCGGTTCTGCGGCAAATGTGACCTGCCCACTGCCATTTCAGCTTGCTAATTCGCTGAGCTATGTCAGTAACCTTGGTTCTCTGACGAACAATGTAGTTCCGGATTCGATGCCTAAGAGAAACTCCAAGCATAGCTCTCTCCATAGCTCGCTGAGCGTCCTTGAACTGGTGGATAAGCCGCACGGTGAGTGGCCACGTTTCGGCATTACAGGTAGGATGCACTGTTCAAAAACGTACGTTTTTAGGTATTGGGGTATGGGCGATGAGAAGACTTGACAAAGTTTTCCAAATGCTGCCCAGCCCAGCTGTATCCGTCTCTTAATTTCCTTGTCGAAGTTGTTTTTACCTAGTTGGAGCAACTGCCCTAGGCATACGTACTCGGAAACAACTTCGAGGTAGACTCCGTTTACGGCGATCGGTTCCGGTTCAACATCCTTGTTGATCATAACTTTGGTTTTATCTAAGTTCATCCGAAGACGGATTCGCTGAGACGAATAAGCAAGGCTGTCCAGTATCTGTTGTAGTTCTTACACCGTTTTAGCCATGATGACGATGTCGTTTACAAATCGCAGGTGAGAGATGTATGCGCATGCATTGCATGCATGCATTTATATTGTTACCGCGACCTTTCCAGTTTAGCGTCTTGAACATATCCTCCAGTGCGTTGGTGAATAGTTTTGGTGATATGACATCACTCTAGCGCACTCCGCGGTGCAGGTGGATATCTTCAGTCCGCTAGTTCTGTACTTGGACGGTCATCATTGTGGCTTCAAAAAGGCATCTCATCACCTCGATGTATCGCCAATCGACTTGGCATCGTTGGAAGGAGTCCAGAACTGACCAGGTTTCGTCAGTGTCAAAGGCCTTCTCATAGTCCACGAAGGCTAGACATAGGGGCAGATTGTACTTTGCAGTCTTCTGTACAATCTGCCGCACTGTGTGGATGTGGTCTATGGTACCGTAGCTACTTCGAAACCCGTCGAGCCTTCGCACAAAACGGTTCGTGATGATCCTTGAAAACAGCTTGTATACATAGTTTAAAAGCGATATGCGTCTATAGTTTTTCAAAAGGGGTTTGTCAACCTTCTTGAAGAACAGGACGACCACACTTTTGTTCCATGCCTGCGGAGTTCTCCCACTACGGGGGACAGCATTAAATAACTTTCGAAAGTCCTTTAGTACAGGGATACCTCCTGCCTTCAGAAGCTCAGTCGTGACGACCATCCTCACCCGGGGCTTTTCCATTTTTAAGCTGTTTACGGGCCAACTCGATCTCATCCAGGCTGATCTCGGACAAGTCTTCGGTGAAGTGATGTGTAAGGAGACTATATGGCAATAGGCTCGGTATGCCCGGTATATGGCAATAGGCTCGTCCCCTATTACATGGGACCTAACATCGAGGGTAAAAAGTGGGTGTACCCAGTACACTTCTGCACCCCCATTTGGGGAATATAGGTATGACGGTGTTCTTAAACTAAACAATAAAAACTACCCGCTCCTGCTTACTCCTTGGTACACAAACTGTTTTCCTTTCATTTGGCTCCAACTAATTCTGTGTCAGTGGTATGAGGTCGAACCTGCCGGGGTGAGCCGGCGGCAGGGGCGCGGGGGAAGAGGAGGGACACCCATCCAACGCGCGAGAGGGGCTAACGGCACATGGTTTTAGATCACCGTTGATGGGAGCAAAGGAATGCGGTCCGGCCGCTTGTCTTTGGACAATTAAGTAATATGGCGCGTTCGTTACGATTATTTACGGAATTTTATTGTTTTGATATGGCTTATCTTCCTATAATTTGATGGATTGTTTATTTATGATGGGTGATAAAATATCACGACCTTTTATCTTGCAGATGTTGTAAAATCCTAATAATAAAGTTCAATACATATTAATAAATCTGTTATCATTGCAATAGGTTTACCCTAATTTTTATATAGGTTGTCGTGATTGTTTCTGTGAAAAGAGCTAATAGGATAGTTATACATACATGATTTTATCTTAGAGGAAGGGGTCAAAAGTAAACATTAGGGTCATTCCAAACGTCAATTCATATTGCACTAAACAGCACGGCACAATGGACGTAGATGTGGGACAGCATGATGTTCAACGGAGTGGTATGCCGTAAAACATTATTGGCCCTAATATTTTGAATTATAGCAAACATTAGCAGGGGGAAGCTCACACACCATCACGTTTATATTCCTCAAGCGTGGGTAGCAGAGGTGTACTGTGTACAGCCCCTTTTCGCCGACGATGTCTCATGTAATAGGGGGCGAGCCTATTGTCATATACTGGGACTGACTGACTGATACTGGGAGTTATTTTCGTTAGAAAAACTACATTTGTCCGACCTAGAATTTGAACCCAGGACCTCAGATCGCAAAGCGCATTATTCGCCACTAGACCAACGAGGCAGTCCAGGGGAAGCCTATTGCGGAGAAATTAGGAGTCGCTACTCTATTACCACGTAGTTACCCAAAACCGCTCGGGAAAAATATAAAAAAGTAACCTATCTGTTTACCTATCTGTTCTGTCTTTTTTATGATAATTATATTTTTGTAAAGAAACTTATCGATTTATTTTCCCATCAATGGTTTTATTGTAAAACATTACCTTCTTTTTTGGCGGTCGGGTAAAAATAGGCGAGTTTTTTTTTCAAAGTCGGTAAAAAAAAATATCCGTACAACTCTTTCCAAAAGAAACCGAAGTATAACCAATATATTATCTGCAGAGAACAGTTGCAACTTCCTTTTACGTTCTTTTCATTCATCAAAAGCAGTATTACGAATATTTGCGTGCGTGTGCGCACAATACGACGCGACGGCCACGCGGCGTTAAGGCGCTAATGCCACTAGTGTTACAAATTAAAAAAAATACTTTATTTTTCACTCCTCTCACACTCGAATTCTAGATTGTTAACAGGGTTTTTTTGGATTTTTCTATCAAAAATTCTCAGAAGCAGTTTGGAATTCGAAGTCTGGAATTGTCCCCGATATTATATCAGTAGGCTCACATCACATCACATTGGAATCTAACAACCTCGTCGATATGTTGGTGTGCAACGTACACTTGGATAATATGGTAATGACAAGGTTATTTTTAGTTCAGTATTGTATTCCTTAATTTGATATGTAATAATCTCAATATTGCTATAATAGTACTAAGTATAGCAGGAGCTTGAATATTGAATCTTGTGATAACACACATAACATCTCGTCAACTACGATATTGTTTTTTACTGGCTTGATTGACTGGCCCCTTTCTGGGCAAAGGACTATCCCTATATTTTTTCAAAAAGGTCTATCTATAGCGTATTAATTACTACACTATCCTTTATTCACATTAGACTTAGACATAGGTTACATTAAATTTAGACATCAAGAAAATTAGTACTTTTCCCCAGGCAAAAGTTGCGCTGAGCTGTGGCCCTTTTGTTCCACTGTGACAAACGTGCACGTCATCATCATCATCATCATCTCAGCCTATACTTGTCCACTGCTGAACATAGGCCTCCCCAATCGCTTTCCAGCGTAACCGGTCCGATGCCACCTGCATCCAACGACTTCCTGCGATTTTCACAAGATCGTCGGTCCATCTGGCAGGCGGTCGTCCCACGCTGCGCTTGCCAATACGTGGTCTCCACTCTAGAATCTTTCTGCCCCAACGCCCGTCCGATCTACGCGCTATGTGGCCCGCCCATTGCCACTTCAGCTTGCTAATCTTAACGGCTATGTCGGTGACCTTGGTTCTTCTACGAATCTCCTCATTCCTGATTCGATCGCGTAGAGAAACGCCGAGCATAGCTCTCTCCATAGCTCGCTGAGCAACTCTGAGCTTTTTTATGAGACCTATTGTAAGAGACCACGTCTCTGATCCATATATCATCACTGGTAACACACATTGACTAAAAACTTTAGTCTTAAGGCACTGAGGTATTTTGGATGAGAAGATGTTGCGCAGTTTCCCGAACGCTGCCCAGCCGAGTTGGATTCGTCGATTGACCTCTCTCTCAAAGTTGGACCTACCTAACCGGACTACCTGTCCCAGGTAAATGTATTCGTCGACAACTTCAAGAGTAGAGTTCCCAACGGTGAGTGCGGTGGGTACGACATGGACTTTAGACATTATTTTCGTTTTGTCCATGTTCATTTTAAGACCCACTTGTTGAGATACTCTGTTGAGGTCACCGCGCATTCGTCCTAGATCTTCCAGCGACTCCGCCATGATCACAATGTCGTCGGCAAATCGAAGGTGAGTGATGTATTCGCCATTGATGTTGATGCCAAGTCCTTGCCATTCCAAGAGCTTGAAGGCGTCCTCTAAGGTGGCCGTAAACAGTTTCGGAGAAATGACGTCTCCCTGCCTTACTCCTCTTTTTATGGGGATCGCTTTCGTGCACTGCCCCTGTACTCGGACTGACATGGTGGCGTTATTATACAAGCACCTCAACACCTCAATGTACCGATAGTCAATGCGGCATCGCTGAAGAGATCTAAGAACCGCCCAAGTCTCGATCGAATCGAAGGCTTTCTCATAGTCAACAAACGCCAAGCATAGTGGCCGATTATACTCCTCGGTCTTCTGTATAATCTGCCGCAGCGTATGTATGTGGTCTATGGTACTAAAGCCTTTCCGGAAACCGGCTTGTTCGGGAGGCTGGAAGTCATCAAACCTGCGTTCGAGACGATTCGTAATGACTCTCGAAAACAACTTATAAACATGGCTCAGCAGTGTGATGGGCCTATAATTCTTCAGTAAAGTGTTATCACCTTTCTTGAAAAAGAGTACCACCACACCCCTGTTCCACGCTTCCGGCGTTTTTCCTTCGAGCAAGACGGAATTAAACAGCCTCTGAAGGACTTTAAGTACCGGCGATCCGCCCGCTTTCAGAAGCTCTGCGGTAATTCCGTCTTCACCCGGCGCTTTGTTGTTTTTAAGGTGTTTGAGAGCCATCCCAATCTCGTACAGGCTGATGTCCGGGATATCTTCTGTGTAGTGTCGGGTTAGCTTGGCTCTTGGGTCTTTTACCAAGTCAACAACAGGTTCAGCTACTGAGGTATACAACTGCCCATAGAACCTCTCTATCTCCCTGAGCACCTCTGACCTATTCGACGTTACGTTTCCGTCCTCCGTCTTCAGCTTCGTCAACTGGCTTTGCCCAATAGACGCGTCTCTTGCAAACACTTTGGAGCCCTTGTTCTGCTCTATGGTCTCCTCAATACGTCTTGTATTGAAGGACCGTAAATCGTGTCGCAAGGACTTCAATATCTGTCCATTGAGCTGCCTATAGGACTTAGCATCATCGGAGGTTTGGAGTGCCATGGTACGTCGCTCAGCCATAAGGTTTCGGGTGTAGTCAGATAGCTTTTGAGGCCTATTTTTACGGTGGGGCTTAAAATGCTTGGACCCGACCGTATGGACAGTCTCTACCAACCTATTGTTGATTTCGTCCACTGATGCGCTGCTGTCTAGCAATTCGAAGCGGTTTGACAATTCGAGTTGAAAGTTCTCGGGGTTTTGGATATGTGCATTAGAAGGTCGGAGCGTAGACTTCATCAGTCGCGATCTTTCCATTTTGACATTAATATTTAATGTGCCTCTAACCATTCGGTGATCACTGCCGGTTTTTACCCTGTGAATCACGGAGACATCATTAAATATTTGTCGCTTGGTGCTCATGATGAAGTCTATCTCATTTTTTGTGGAACCATCAGGGCTCATCCAGGTCCATTTCCTATGAGGCGGCTTCCGGAAGAAAGAGTTCATCATAAAGAGTCCCTCCTTCTCCAGATATTCGGCCAGCCTCTGACCCCTGGGGTTGCGTTGCCCATATCCAAACGGACGATACTTGTGGACGATAAATCACACCACCTTGGGACTGCTGTTCGCCCTCCCGGTAGTAAAACAAGTTGCCGGATTTTAAGGTTATCGTGTCCTCGCCCTTTCTTCGGACCTCCGATAAACCAACAATATTCCACCGCAACTTGTTTATCTCGTCTTCCAGCTCAACAAGCTTCTCATCTGTCCTTAACGTGCGTGCGTTGTATGTCACCAGGGCCAATTTTGGGTGTTGGTGGTAGCCGAATCTCTGCCGGAGATTCTTAGCACCCCTTGTCCTGTCGTTACCATGGCTGCTACCGTGGCCAGGACGAACAGGACCGCCGGGGACTAGGGGCCTGGTTTTCTTACATTCTTCCATAATTGGGGGTGTTTGCCATACTCGCCACGCTTGGCAGGCGGGTTGGCGAGCGCAGTTATTGGTCGTCGAAGTGCTAAGGGAACGCTGCTGCCCATTCCCTAGTTTTCCCTTAGTCGCCTTGTACGACACCCAATGGGATGAGATGGGTTGGTCCTATTCTAAGCCGGGAACCACGCGGGGTGGCCGGGAACCACGCGGGGTGCACGTGCAAATTTAAATTGAATAGAGATTTTTTTTGTATCTTCGATAAGTATTTTGTGCGCACGTGTGTCCTTCTACTGCAAATAAAGTCTTTGTCTATCTATCATTCTCTGCTAGGAAGTGTAGCTTTAGATGTCGGTTGGCGCCGCGACCGAAGCGGCCGCAGGCGCGCGGCGCGTGCGCGGAATGCGGGCGCTGCGTAACGGACATCGCGCTGTTTAGGCAGCTGCCATCTTTGTGGCGCGGCAAATATGCGGGTATATGGGTCGTGGGTACGTAAGGACATAGCAGTGTTAGATTGCTGATTAGAATACTTCGGTGCTAATTTTTGTTTATCTATACAAGGTGTAACATAAATTAACGCAAGACCTGAAAGAAGTTTGTTTTAAATCGGCAACTGAATCGATTACAACTATTTTTAAAGTTAGTTAATTTTTATTTCTATCTTTATCATCACGCCAGCTCCCTCGCAGGGTAGGCACAGAGTACAGAGTTCCAAAAGGTTCTTTCCTTACAGAACTCTCTGGCTTCCTCCACTCTCATAGTTCGGTTCCTCCACTCTCATTTGTATTTAATTTTCAAAAAATGCTGTTGCTCGTTCTGTTCGCTGCATTAAACAAAATTATTAATTATTTAAAACATTATTTCTATTACAAATATATAATATGAATTCAAAAGTTAATTAAATATTACATTTTATGGTTAATTTATATATAAAACCAAAGAGCTTAAAAAACTGATAGAAAACTCCCTAAAATTGGAAGTTTCATTTTCGTATTGAATTCGTAAAGCAATAATCTAATTGGGGTGAGGTCTTGCATTATTTATGTTACACTTTGTATATATATAAATAAACCAATCGCCGTGCGTTAGTCTCGCAAAAACGCGAAAATGGCTCGACCGATATGATTTTTTTTACGTTTTATTCGTCTCAATACTGGGGTGGTTTAGGAAAATAGAAAATTTGGAAAAACCCAACGCACCAGCGAAAGAATCGAAAATATCAAATTCAGTAATATTATATTTATATAATCAGTGTAATAATGGTGGTATGAACGGTCATCTAGTCTAGAATACGTATTCTAGACTTATAAGGGCGCCTAATACTTATACTAAAGTCTAAATAGCTATTATTGACAGGAGCTAGAAATCCTTGAGGAAAGACAAAGAGACTTTTGCCCAGTAGTGGCATATCAAGTAGGATGGTCTTTATTAACAGGGGATAGAGATCCTTGGAGGAAAGAGGGGGAGTCATTTACCGAGCAGTAGACACATTAGGTTGAAAAAACACTATTGTATGGAGATCAAAATTAAGGATACCCTCATCTGGCTGCCTTGTAGGTCTAGTAAGGCGTGGTACTGTTACTAATCTTGGGTATTTAATTCAAATATTATCTAGTGTTATTAGACTTTTCCTATCGGCACCCTTTAAGCCCCAGGATATTGGGCTAGGACCCTCTGTGCTGCGACTTCTCCCGATCTCTCTTGACATCAACTTTGCCGTGAATTCTCAATCTTTCATATTTCACGTGTTATCCCCAGGTATTCTGGAGACTCTGGACACGCAGGAGGATGCGAAGGACTGCCCCGGCATCTGCATGCACTCGCTGGCGTCGCTGCTGTGCTCCGACGTGCTGGACGAGGTAGAGTGCCCCAATCCTTCCATGAAGTGCTGCAATGACAATCCAAGGGGTGAGTTACCAACTACAGTAAAATTAAAAAAAAAAACTTGCTTTAATAACAAACGTTGTCGCACACTAGGATTTATTTCTGTGTCGTGAGTGTGTTTACAAACATGAAAATTCACATACACCAATACCCAGACCGAAACAAATTGTGGGTCACACAAAGATTTGTCCAGTGCGGGTCCAAAGCCGCCCATTCATATTTATCCCAGTGGGCGGAGCAGTAAAAGATCTTAACCACTGCGCCAGTTCGTCCGTCATTCCATTCGTCATCCGACAGCCGTACACACAGCCGACACATTGGTGCAGCTACAAAGAAGGATAGATACAAAGGTCCAGAAGAATATTAAACCCAAGTAATTTTGTACAGTTGATAATCACTTTCTTTACGTAGGTACTCTGTTTATCCTTGTAATTTTAAGAAGTCTATATATAAAATTGGTCAATTAAAATAAGACTTTTTATTGTTATAATTTGATATCTAAATAAAATCACCTTCTGTCACGTGAGGTGTTTGAACCCATTTTATTGAATGTGGTTGTTTCTAATATTTTATAGTAGTTAATTTTTATCTAGCGGTCTAGGACCTAGCGTTTTTATGCCTAATAGAAACACGTAGCTACCTGAGTATCATAGTATTAAAACAACCTAAATAATAAATCCTACTGCTGGGCTAAGACTTCTCGAGAGAGAGAATCGAGGTGAAAAAGGTCACTGCGGATTGGTGGAGGTAGGTTTATACCTGCTTTTGTGACTAATCGACTATACTTATCGGCTTTCAAGTCTGCATAACGACTATCATATAAAGTGGTGGTAACCGGGACCAACGGCTTAGCGTGCCTTTCGAAGTATGATACTTCGGAAGGCACATTCATACTTTCACAATCAATTCCATAATTACAACAGATTTCACTATATCAGATTAACCAAACTAAACACTGGTTAGCTTTAGTAATCACTACCGTCCTACTAGCGCCATACCTAATTTATAATTATTGAAATATATTTACGTCTCTTCTCCAGATCCGCTTTCACTGTAAAGAAAAAGAAGTATGTCTGAAATCCTTCTGTAAACTATTTTCAGGCAACGAGACGTTTGCAACGACAAGCCGGCCACCAACTCGGTACACGACGCCGGATTCCGACGAAGACTACGAGGACGCCACCACGCGTGCGCCCGTGCAAGACAAATACAAAGATAGTGGTAATTATTAGGTACACCCTATTAACTATTAGGATTAACGTTATTAGTTCGAGGGTGGAAAGAGAATGAGGTAATCTGGAATATCTGGAAGTGGAAGGATGCATGAGTTAGGAAAAATCTCAAAGAAGAAAGAGTACTTTTTACATTGAAAATCATTACAGTGTCGAAAGTAGCGTTAAAAATCCTGAAAGAAACTAATTGTTTATTTCGTGAAAAAAAAACCTGAAAATTTGTTTAAAAGGAAATTTTAGTTCTGTTCGTATTATTGTGGAAAAATTGAAACCCCGTGACTCTTTGAAAAAACAATATTTTTATGTTTTTATTTATGTTTTAAACATTTACCATCGTTTGTCGTCGGTGAAATTTGGGTGTACAAAGTACACATCTGCAATTGCCGCTTGGGCAAACATATTTTAGGACCTAATGTCGTCAGCGAAATCTAGGCGTACAAAGTACACCTATCGTGGGTGTACATCGTACGCTTCTGCCACTACCGTGCGAGGCAATATATATTAGGCCAAACAAATGAAATGTGGACGAACAATGTACACCTATCGCCGTAGAAATATGAGTGTACAAAGTACATCCACAATTCTCAACACCTTGCGTCCGTCTACACTGGCAAATTTTGGCCACTCATACTCACGTCTCCGAATGTAAACGAAAGAACCCAACCATTTGTTTCTGAAACATTCGTTTTATTCAGTTTTATTAGAAAAAAAACATGTTTTTTCCGCATCAGCTGTCATTTGTTTTTTTCGAATGAAACATGAAAAAAACGATAGATTTTGAAAGAAACGGGAATCTTTCAGGTTTTTTTTTTCAACGCTAATCGAGAGTGTGTTTACAAAAAAGAAATTGCCATACACGAACACCCGGACCGAAACAAACCTTTCTGGGCCATACAAAAATTTGTCCCGCGTGGAGGTCGAACTCGCAACTACTACTACTACGAAACAGTTAGTGGAGTGGCATATGGTCTTAACTTGGACCATTGATGATCAAATCTTGTCCAATGCTTACATCGTGGTGTATGAGAAATCGGCAAGTGTGCGAATGATGAACGAAAAGAGGAGGAAAGGAGGAAAGTATGTATGACGCATTATTTTTGCTATTTAATTTACAGAGTCGCAGATGGATTTAAAATATAGTTGTTAGGAAACGCATGTTTAAAAAATTATAGTTCAGAACCAAATAATAAATCCTACTACTGGTTGTCCAGTAGTTTTAATAGTTAATTTTGACAAAACTTTACAGTAATAAAGCTTATACATCAGAGAAGATATTACAAAATAAACGTGTGCGCAGCGCAGGTAATATCTAGTATTGATATATTTCGGACTCCAGACAGCCAGGGAGATTTTTTTAAAACTACAACTATACTCATTCCAAACTTGCATTCGGGTCCCTGGCCACGGTGACTATGAAGCCAGCATCCCCATGTATCACCAGATCAAAGCACTCAACACCTTTCATTAAATTTCAGGTAACATCGCTTGCCCGGGGGTGTGCGTGGAGTCCCGCCTGACTCAATACTGCGAGGCGTACCTCACCTCCAGCGAGCTCTGCGTGAAGGGCAGGCTGTGCTGCGTGTCCCGGGACGGGTACGGAGACAGGCCACCTCCAGACCTGGTGGTGCCCAACGAGAAGAAACGCACCACGAAGAGGCCTAGTAGCACTGCGGTACTATTGCTTGTTTTAGAAAGAAACAAAAAGAAACCCAAACACGATTTTTTTTAACAAGTCTTACAGAGGTGTAAAGGGCCAATAGCCAAATGAACTTTCTACTATCGTTACGGCTATTGGAAAACGAAAATATGTATAGGATTTACATTTTACAACAAATAGAAATGTAGTCAAATCTAGGCGCTATCGGTTGCGTAAAGAGAACAGAAACAAAACGCTTGCTACTTGCATAAGCCCTCTGCTCTGCCCACTCACGTTTTACGGATGATGTTTGGTCCCAGAGTGAGCATATTGTCATTACACCGGCCACAATTCCAGACTCGGGAGTATGACTAAATTTTTTTTTTAAAGTGCCCCTATACTTATGGGGTCCTAGCTCCAATCCAGGATCGCGCACGTCACCTGCACCATGCGCCATTAGATTATCAAGGCAATATCAATGTTTTATAAGTTTTTATTTTACTTCCTTTGTTTGTATGTCTTTCATCCCGGTTTATTGCAAACCATTTTTCAAGCACTTGCTAATATCTGACTGGCATACCTGACCGGAAAGTGACCAAAGATACTCATTGGGCCAAGTGAAGCTGTAAAGGCCCCTCGGTCACTAGCGTAGATCATTCACACACACAAAATGCTCAGTATTAGGGTTACAATGTTTTTTTTTTAACGTTTACCACTATTTCAAGTGTCCGTGCCTCGGGCAACTTGCCTGGACTTCAAAATGGTTAACCTTCCAGCTGACCACAACTCCGAGACCAAAATCGCGGCACAAGTGTCGCGGCGACTGCATGTCGGGGCTGTTCGCGCTGCTTTGCGACAACGTGGACGAGGACGCTGCGTGCCCGGGGGACGGGACCTGCTGCATCACTGAGAACAAAACCTTGGAGACCACCACCAGGAGGCCTACTACGCCGGTAAGATCAGTGATTTACCCCTATCTCATCTGATGGAAAGTCATGATTGAGCCGAAGAAATGGCTCGCTGACTATTTACTCTGAAAGACGCTGAGGAGACAAGAGATGCCTTTGTCCATAATCCATTATGGGATTAAGTAGAGGCGGGATTAGATTCCCGCACGATTATTTGTTTCAACCCCGGAGTTGGTGTGATTTTTAAGTTATTAACGTTAACATAAGAATAAAATTTTTTTTAAAAATAAGGTAAAAAAGACATGACCTTTCTCCAAAAATACTTTTGTCATCCACAGAATCCTTCCAATATATTGTCATTACAGGGATCTCGGTATTACATCTTTTGTGAAGAGAAAACAATAGAAAACAATAAAAGGAAGGACTATATTTTTATTATGCAAGGATGAACTATGAGAGTGGAGGAAGCTAGAAAAGTCTGTAAGGAAAGAACCTGTTGGAACTCTGTAATGTACTCTTTGCCTACCCTGCAGGCGTTATGATATAGATAGATTATTATTTAATCTGCATTAAATCTGTATAGTCGAGCAAACTTCACTAACACTAGTGAGATATGAATAGGTCAAAAACTTATTCTGCCTCACCCATTTTTGCCAGAGAAGGCCGTTGCCAGTAGTAGAACAGCACAGACTTCTCCTTCTTTCTCAGTTGAACGAAGTCCACTGCGGGATCCACGACGGCTATTATGTGCTGTATGCATCCAGCTTTTCTGTGGGATCTTCCCAGTGTTATCTTACTATAGAATATATTATATATTGACTCTATTTATACGGATTTTGCTAAAGCATTTGACCGTGTTGAACATTCCATATTAATAATAAAGGCAAGCCATTACGGTATTCATGGAAACCTACTGCGCTGGCTCAGCTCGTATCTTACAAATCGTTCACAACTTAGTGCTCTGTACGGATATGAATCAATACCATTCTCGCCATCGTCGGGTGTACCACGGGGATATAACTTAGGTCCTTTATTATTTATTTTATTCATAAACGATCTCTTAAGTATTATTCAAAGCGAGTGTCTAGCTTACGCCGATGGCATTAAGATTTACAGAAGGATATATTTACGGAGTGATTGCGAAATACTTCAGGATAATGTCCGTCGAGTTATGCAATGGTGTACTTGAAACTACATGACCTTAAATGCTAGTAAATGTCAAGTTATAACTTTCACTAAGAATAAAAATATCATTAGATTAAGATATAAAATACACATTAACCGTATCGAACCTGTTCAATCACGCTTTTTACGAATGATATGTACCAAATTCGGACTGAGGAGGCAATTGCAGGAATATGGCGATAGATTAAGCAGGTTCAATCTAAAACGCCTCCAACATCGACGTATGGTCATGGATTTATGTTTGTTACATAAAATTGCGAATGGTTGTTACGACCGCCTGACGGCGGGTACAAATAAAACAAACAATTACAAAAAAAATACAAATGTTTATTGTTATCAGGAAAAATATATTTAATTACGCAAACAATCCAGAAAATTAGAATAAGTATGAATATTAAAATGGGGCGTGAATTCCCGGCACAGGGGAGTTTTCGGGTCCACAAAAAAAACCTATGGGCGCTGGGGACTTATCTTTAGGCCGCTCGATCCCGTGACGCGTGGGGGGTCTTCGGTAACAGCCTCCACCGGCTAGGTGAGGAATCTGGAGGTGCCCTGTAGAAGGCCCTCAGCCGCCGAGGTCAGCGGGAGTCGACGGGCAGAAATGAGGCCTGCTGTCTCCCAAACCGTACTTGTCAACCCGTACGGTGGACCCCCAGTTTTCAAGGGGGTTGAAGAATGTTGCTAATTTAAACTTTTACTTTTTTTATTTTAATAAAGCACTGTTCGAACTGAACTGATTTGTTGTCGTGCGAGCTCTGGCGTCGGAAAAGGGTTGTTCATGCGCGAACTCGTTTTTATATACTGCCCCCCAGAACGGCCTACTTCCTGCCTGGCAACAGTGCGCGCTCCCCAGATCTCTTGATCCTTCGTCTGAGACGAGGACAGAGATATAGAAAGAACGGCTCAACCGAAGCAAGGCACGCCCTAAACTATTGTCTGTTTTTTATAAAATTCTTGTGGGACTAAGTTAGCAATAACCGAACCGAGTGAGATAGGATCATTGTCCCGTTGTTCGCTATTGTATTATTTCTAGATCCTTCTATGTGGTGGGCGTTTCTTATTAGGTGTACTGGAAGGAATTTGATTTCCGGTGCCAACGAATACCTTATATGGTCATTATGATGCTATCACTAGTTAAGGCGCGCGGTTTCCATTCGATGTAACAACTAGTTATTTTGTTTGTCTGTGTGTAAAGATTTTTTATTTTTATTTTATATTTTTAAAACTATGTTACGACGTAACATGGTAACTCGTGCATAGCTTTGACTGACAAAATACAGCTGACAATTCCAATCCGTTCTCAGCGTAGTAGCCTGAATTTACTCAGTATACCACCCTCCAATAATAACGTTTCACAAAATAATCCCCTTCATCGAACGTTTCGATATTGTAACAACATCCCTATTGACTGCGACATTTTTCAATACAGTCATACAAGTTTTAAACTAAAAATTACTAAAACATTTCAGCCATCTTCTTCGTAAAACACTAGATGTAAATATTACCATATATTCCTTGTTATTTTGTTTTTCTTTTCATATTGTGTAAATTAGTAAATTGATGTCGTTTAATATTTGTAGAGGTTTCCTATTTTTATATTAGTTTGCATTATTTGATTTTGTATTCCTATACCTTTTTTTGTGGCATGTTTTGGTTTATATAGTATATATAAATTGTGTACAGTCAGTTAGGGCAGCAGATATTATATATTGCATGTAATTCAAACCATTTATTATACACTTGTCGGTATGTCTGTTACTGTACCTATCGAAATAAATAAATATCATTTCTGTTCCAGCCTCCCCCGCCGCGGTGTCCAGGGTTCTGCTTACACAGCATAATGCGAGCGTTCTGTGAACGGCCAGCTGTCCTAATCGCCAACACTCATTGTAAACTCAACGGCTACATATGCTGCGACAATACTAGGTAAGTAGCTGAACTGTGAACTACAGCTAATATAGTTAGCTATTGGTACAAGTAGAGTTTTAAAATAAAACAATTTTTTCAGATTATATCTAGGTTGATTTTTGATTTTTTAGTTCCCGACGTTTAGATTGCAGCAGTCATGGATACTCATGGTACCAAAAGGCATAGTAATTCCGGGAACTTTAAAATGAAAAATAAACCGCGACGAAATTTGGAAGAAAAAGTTTTAGTTCATGTGTAATATTCACGTTCATCTGAGAAATCAATAAATAAAAGTGTTTTATTAATTTTAACGTGCTTCCTGTAGGTGATAAGATTAGTCGTAGCTTGGCAGGCGTGTTAGAGTCAGTAGTGGAACAGGCTGATTGTGATTCATTATTAATCTATCTATCTATATCATCACGCCAGCTCCCTCGCGGGGTAGGCAGAGAGTACAGAGTTCCAATAGGTTCTTTCCTTTCATACCTCTCTGGCTTCCTCCACTCTCATAGTTCGTCTCATACACACTCGCCGGTTATGGAGACTCTTGACTTGCCCTTCAGCTAAGACACGGTCTATTTGGTCATGGTAAGATAGTCTAGGTCTTCCCTGGCACCTACATCCTTCCACTTTCGCATTGTATATCTGTTTTGTCATTCTTTCTTCTGGCATCCTTTCTGTATGCCCGAACCAACGGAGCATACCCTTTCTCATCTTTACACCGATACTATCTTTCATACCTACTCGCTTTCTTACTACGCTGTTGCGAATACGGTCGGTCAGCGTGACTCCGCACATCTTCCGCAGAGATCGCATTTCGACCGCATTTATCCTGCTTTCGTTCTCCTTCTTACATACCCAACTCTCACTGCCATATAACAGCGTTGGGACAAGCACTCCGTTATGCATGGCCAGCTGCGCCTTTTGGCTTAAGTGCCGGCTCCCAAGTAGCCTTCCCATCGCACCATTCACTCTATTACCTGCATTCACTCTTCTCTCTATATCAGCGGTGTATTTCCCACACTTACTGAAGGCGCATCCAAGATATACAAACTCATTCACTTGCTCCAGCACATCGTTACCAACCACAATCCTTGCATTCGTTCTGGTTTCTTCCCGTTCAAAAACCATAATTTTGGTTTTCTTCACATTCAAATGTAAGCCATTGTTCATGCAGTCGTCTCTCATAACTGTGACTAGTGTTTGCAGATCAGTGGCTGTTGGCGCTATCAAAACCGCGTCATCTGCATACAATAGGTGGTTTATCACTAGATAACCCATTTTTACCCCTTCAGACATCGCACACAGTCTTTGAAGACTTTTATCCAGATACATTATAAACAGTCTAGCGGACAACACGCAACCCTGCTTGACGCCGATTTTAACGTCAAACCAAGGTGACATGTTACCACCCACCCGTACGCATGCCTTGCTGTCCACGTAGGTGGACTGGACGGCTCGCAACAGGGTGCCGTTTATACCATACTCTGGCAAAATGTCCCAAAGTCTCTTTAGCACGACTCTATCAAACGCCTTCTCCAGGTCCACAAAACCGCAGAAAACCTTCCGGCCTACTGCCAGATGCTTTTCTACGATGTTGCGGAGGGAGAAAACTTGATCCGAACATCCTCTTCCAGACCTGAAACCTCCCTGTGCCTCACACAACACTCCATCGGACTTCTCCGTTCAATAATTTTACCATACACCTTAGCTGCCAAGCTGATCAAACTGATGGCCCTGTAATTGGCGCAGTCATATTGTGAGCCCTTGCCTTTATACAAGGGTACTATGACTGCACGGCGCCAATCTGTAGGGACTCTACCGGTCTTCCAGCAAAGATTTGCGAGGACCCAAAAAGCGTCCCGGACGCAAGTTCCACCATATTTAATCATCTCGGCAGATATCATGTCTATTCCCGCAGCTTTACCATTTTTCATACTTCGTATCGCCCATTCAACTTCTTCCATAGTGATGTCCTCTGTGGATTCTGGTGCCGCAAACTCGCGTCTGGGCTCGTCTGTGGCACCAGGATCCGGGGCATTCCCATAAATTTCTCCAAAGTATTCACTCCACCGGTTTAGCACAGCTTGTGTGTCTGCAAGAATGTCACCATCCTTAGATTTTATCTTTTCCATTCTGGAGCCTGACGAATCACCCCGAGCCTTTCTCACCTTGCTCCATTATTAATATTGAAAAAATTATGTAAATTAGTCTATGGATAAAGGCCATCTTTTACGAATCATACTTTACCACTATGGTCCCAGTGCGGTGCAGTGGAGGAAATTGTAAGTTAAAAAACTTTACGATCATGTAGTCACAATAGATTTCTGTCACGTGGACTGTTTTAAGATCATTATAACTAATGAACCGAAAGACCTATATTCAGACCACTATACCAAGCGCTTATACCTGCAGGGTACCACCGCGCACCACTCATCGGCCCACAACTACGACGACGACGACTACGCCAGCCCCAGTGGACCCCCGCCCCGACTGCCCCGGCTCTTGCATCGTCTCACTGCTGTCGTTTACTTGTTTCCGTGAGTATTCATACGAGACTAATAACAAGGATTTAATCCACGTTTGAAGTGTCGGAGTCGCTATGAGGCAAGAAAACCGCAAGTAAGTGAGTCATTCCCTCTAGTTCTCTAGCTCTCTCAGAGTTATTCACTCTCTAGTGACACGCGATTGGGCGAAAGACTTTACTAACAAGTGAGTGAGAGAATTATTGGACCACCCGTGACTGGCTTATGAGGGAGACTAATCTACTCACTTGTGACTGAGTGAACAAGCCACGAGTGGGCAAATCATTCGCTCACTCATGACTAACTTTATAAGCAAGAGTCATGATTCACTAGTTTCTTGCAAGTGAGCAAGTAAGTCATTCGTTTACTCGTGACTCGCTTATGAACGAGAGTATCACTAATTTGTAACCCGAAATCCTCGTTTATACTGACGATTTGTCATTTTAAGGATGTAAATGAGTGGGTTAGTTCCACGGCTGTTACAATAGTGAAATTAGAGTTACTCTTTCATTCTTTATCAGGGACTTATTACTATTTCTTTCTCACTTCCAGGTAACGCGGAAATGACAGACGTGTTCAAATGCAAGAAGGCCGGCACCCAGTGCTGCGCACCCAAGTCGAAAGTGCTGGAGATGGTAGGGGGCAGGCCTGCAAACGAGACCGCCCCACTCCCCATGCCGCAACCGTCCACTTACCACCATTATACCACCACGCTGACACAGACCACTCCCATAGGTTAGATTACATTTATGGGTGCTATGATCGTCTGTTAATGTTGCCGCAGGGGTACTATCGTCAAAACATTCTTCCTGGACCTATATGTACTGGGAATTACAGTAATTTCCAAGTTAGTCGAAAAAGCTATCGCGGTAAAAACATTGTTACCGTTTCCTACTTTTTTGGAAATTATAATAATTTCTAGGTTCCCCTATAGTTGGAAGAAACTGTTTTATGTATACGGTATATTTTAAGTATTTCATTCTTCTTTAACATAAAAAGGATGAGTGGTGCTTTTTCTTAACCTGGTAAATAACATGGATTCCGAAACCCACAAGAATGGTACAAGTTGATAAAGAAGAAACATGTCGTTAAATGTTTTAAGTAACTAATATTATTAATCAAATATATACATCGGTTTTACTGTTGTTGTGTTGATCACAAATATTAATTAATTTCAGTTCCTTATGAGCCTAGCTACGTTACTACGCTGAAATCAACTGAAAAGTACAACAAATATGTGTGCGGAGTTAAAGGTAAGTTCTTACTGTTCCTTTCTTTATTCTTTCCAAAGCATTTTGCCTATGTTAAATAATATCACAGCAGGTTAACTGTAAATTGAAATTAAACCTTCAAATTGAATGCCTCAATCGTGCAGGAACGCATAAGAATGTTCGTTGACACGGATACATGTTTCCTGCATGAGCGGTATAAAAAGATATCGTACGTCTATTTTAACCCCATCCGTGACCGTGATCAGGGAAGAGCTGAGCGCGGCTTTTTCCTGGTACAGGTGGTGGGGCACAAGGGGCGACTAGCAGATGCGACACAGTTTGTGAGGTCGCACCATAAGCGCAGGTTGTAAAAGGACATTGTTCTGCTCCATACCTGATTTGCCCCAAAACCAACAACAATGAAAAAATGCGTGTTAGATTTCAAGTCACCTGCAAATTATGTTCATGCATTTATTATTAAACGGACATGCGGAGGAATGGCATTATTGCAAAAAAAGTATTAGATTTTGAGGTTATAATTTATTAGCCAACAATACATTTGTAAAATCGTTATGTACAAATACACGAGCAACAATTAAATCGATCATTATTGAATGTGATCGATTGAATATAAGCGAGTGATAGGATTGACAACTCCAACTGTAATTCGTTTACAACGTTGACATTCGGAAAAGACGTTGGCGACTTTGATTTAAGTACTTACAGTACTCTTAAATATTCGTTTTGGATTGCCAATTGTCCGTTAGATAGGGATGTTTGCAACTACTATAACAAAACAGAAAATTAATTATGGTATAGGTCACATGTTTGTTGGTTCTGGGGCCATTTTCGACGATGTCCTTTGGATCTCTGTACACGTTTACAAATTTTGCCTGTTACTTAAGTGAGTCGATTTAATAATTTCCACACCGGCCACTGAGGTCCGTATTATTGTGCAGGCACGTCCGCGCGGTCCGCGAGGGTGATGGGCGGCGAGGACGGCGAGCGCGGCGAGTGGTGCTGGCAGGTGGCGCTCATCAACTCGCTCAACCAGTATCTGTGCGGCGCCGCGCTCATCGGCACGCAGTGGGTGCTCACCGCCGCGCACTGCGTCACCAAGTACGATATATATAACGACTATAATAATGGCACTATAATAATAATGGCATATGCGACGAATTCAGTGGTAAAAAATAATCACCGTCACGCCAATATTCCCCAAGCGGGAGTGGCGGAGGTGTTCAGCGTACACCTACTTTTCGGCGACAATGTTAGGTCCAATGTAATAGGGGGCAAGCCCTTTGCCAGCAGGCACAATTCCGGACTCCAAATCGATACAGGGAAGTTTTTGATAGAAAATCTACATTTGTCTGACTTGGATTTGTACCCCCTCGTGATTGCAAAGTGCATCATTTGCCACTAAGTCATCGAGGCAGGTTTCAGTTGTTTGAAGGACTATTCTTGTCTGCCTTTTGGTGTGATCTTCGGAGCTCACCAAAGGGCAGACCAGAATAGTGACTGACGCATCAAATTTTGGTCGAATTAGATCGAATTGCCGGGTTTTTAGTATCCCGTTTATCCTATAATTCCTGAATTTTACGGTTGATGTAGACTCTTAATTCCGGTCGTAGCTATCCATTTTGAGACTGCTAACTTATCCTTGGTTTACTCGGTGAACTGCCTCATTGACTCACTGACCCTGCGGGTGTCTGATTGCTTGTGCAATGTCGCATAGAGAGGTCAGAGTATTCTTTTTTATTAAGTGTGTATAAGAGATACACAATGCTGTTCCTTTAATAACCACCACGAATTTCATGACAATATCTGGATTATAATTTTATTCCAGCATCGTTCGTTCCGGCGACTCAATCTACGTAAGAGTTGGTGACCACGACCTAACGCGCAAATACGGGTCTCCGGGCGCGCAGACGCTGCGCGTGGCCACCACTTACATCCACCATAACCACAACAGCCAGACCCTGGACAATGACATCGCTTTGCTCAAGCTGCATGGAAAGGCGGAGCTCAAGGAAGGTTTGTCGATACTCACCTTTTTTACTTTCAAAGAATCAAATACAAGCAGTTTACTAAAGTAATTAACCCTTTTTTATACTACCTACAAAATTAGTCAAAAAGGTAACGCATGGTTTTTATTCGGCTAACTTGGAGGGTAGTGAGTAAGGAAGTGGACACTGAACTGGACAGCAGAGTAAATGTAAACATAGTCAAAATTCTCGCACTCACTGAGAAGTTAGCAACATACCTTGCTGACCGGTGGCTGAGTAATTAACCGGGCTTTTTGAACGCCAAATCAAAACTTATTTGATCATCGTAACTGTAAAGTATTTTAATCGATATGATTTTTTTGTATTACTACCTATGTATGTATTTATGGAGACATCTGTTATTTTTTGCCAAGACAGCCTGCAAAATTTTAATAACAATAATGACACAAACGCAATAGAAACAAGTCGACAGAAATCTAGAATAAGATTATGAATTTGATTGGGACGATTTAGCGCAGGGATTAAGAGCTGAAGCCGCTCCGCCCACTGTGTCAAATATGGTTCGATTCCTGCACGGGACAAATCTTTGTGTGAACCACAAACATTTGTTTCGGTATTTGTGTAAGTGATTTGATCATGTTTGTAAACGCACTCACGACACAGGAGTAAATCTTAGTATCCAACGGGGTTTCAACGTTTATATAAAAATGACTAAGCATGACTTGTGACCCTTAATATAATTTTCTTTCATTTGAATTTAAAACCTTTAGAGAGCATGTGTTCGGCGATCCCCTGCCTACATATTAATTAATTTGTATGAATCTGTTTGACTTGCAGGGGTGTGCCTGGTGTGCCTGCCGGCGCGGGGGGTGAGCCACGCGGCCGGCAAGCGATGCACCGTCACCGGCTACGGATACATGGGAGAAAGTGAGAGTTTGTGCTCTTTTCATCACTTTTCTTATTAATAATATTAGCCCTGTTAAGAAACTGTCCCACTGTTGGGCACGGGCCTCCTCTCAAACTGAGGGGGCTTAGGCCACAGTCCACCACGCTGTCCCAGTGCGGGTTGGCGAACTTCACACATCTTCCAGAATCTCTCAGGCATGCAGGTTTCCTCACGATGGTTTCCTTCACCGTTAAAGCAAGTGATAGTTGATTTTCATTATGCACTTACTCTTAATCATCTTTAAATCTTAGAGCCTAGCCAAGTAGCAAACGTTTCAATTCCCTTGCCGTAATCGATAGAGCCTTGTTTTGACCACGTGTCTTTTCGTTGTAAAATATAATACCCGTACATTTTTTCGTTTTCTTTTTGCGATGACGACAGTCCATGTGGCTTTAGGCGGTTAACTGTGGATATAATAATAATATTAGCCCTGTTAAGAAACTGTCCCGCTTTTGGGCACGGGCCTCCTCTCAAACTGAGAGGGTTTAGGCCATAGTCCACCACGCTGGCCCAGTGTGGGTTGGCAAACTTCACACACTGAGAAACCCTTAGGCATGCAGGTTTCCTCACGATGTTTTCCTTCACCGTTCAAGCATGTGACTTAATACACACATGCTTAATTACGATATATATACGATAAGATAAGACAGTGGTGCGTGCCTGGGTTTGAACCCAAGACCTCTGACTTTGCAGTCCAACGGTCTAACCACTAGGCTATAACTGTAAATAAAACAAGCAAACTAACCTAATAGCACATCCATTATCAAAATGGCCCTACAGCAATAAGTCCCATTGGCCAAAATGTCAGGTAACTCTGTTTTTTAATTTAGCTTATCGGGTCAGTTAGCTTAGTTGGAGAAAATTGCCTACTGGTTCAAGTTTAGCCTCGTTATTCACCATCATCAGCTAATGGACGTCTACCGCAGAACATCGGTCTACCCTAAAGATCACCACGACCGACGATTGACTTTGTGCTATATGCATTCAAGGTTTACCCGCAATCTTCATTAGGGTCCACTTGGGTAATTTAGCCATGTGGGAAGAATTCTACTAATTATGACAAATTTAGCCTAGCCTATTGCATCAATTTAGCTTAGTCAATTCAGCATATGAGGTCAATTTTAAATGTTTACTGGGTCAAATTTAGCCTACTGAGCCATCATGTCTATATCTAATTCAAGTTATTGATACAATAAGCCTACAAGGTAATAAGGTTGAAATTTACCGTGCTCGGTAAAATATGCTAGATTGAATTTAGCCAACTAAATGAAGCCAAAAAATTAAGGAATACAGATAAGCGTGCTGGGTTAAATTTAGCCCCGTAAATAAAGCGACCAAATCAAGAAATAAATACTCTCTATTAATCAAATCTTCATTTACTTCCCCAGCTGGACCGATCCCTCTGCGTGTGCGCGAGGCAGAGTTGCCTATAGTGAGCGACGCCGAGTGCATACGCAAAGTAAACGCGGTCACGGAGAAGATCTTCATCCTGCCAGCTAGCTCTTTCTGTGCTGGTGGAGAGGCCGGGAATGATGCTTGCCAGGTTAGCATTTTAAAAGCGGCAATTGATTACCAGACCAGAATGATGATTGCTTTTGTTACTTCATTTGTTACGGAAAACCGTGAAATTTTAAACGCCGACGGCTCGGCCTTGTGAAAGCCGCTTCGTTCTCTGGATTGAGTTATCGCGGGTCCGATGCCCGTAAGGGATAAATCTTTGTGAGACCTAAATATGTTTGGTTTGGTTTAGATGTTTGTGTATGTGAATTTCATGTTTGTAAATGCACCCACGACACAGAAATAATTCCTACGTTTTTTAACGAAGAAAGCCATGTCATTTACCTATCGCTTGATAGCGACAAGAGGTGAACTAAACACATAGACCTTGCTGCTCGGAATAGCGCGGGTCCGAGTAAAGTGAAACCGATTGATTGGCTTTCTGGTCAAGGCCAAAATTAATAAAACTCTTCCATCTTACAGGGTGATGGCGGCGGTCCTCTGGTATGCCAAGATGACGGTTTCTACGAGCTGGTGGGCCTAGTGTCTTGGGGCTTCGGCTGCGGCCGGCAAGACGTGCCCGGCGTCTACGTGAAGGTGTCTTCATTCATCGGCTGGATCAACCAGATCATATCCGTCAACAACCTATAGCCTGGACCTGTAGGCTATTCTTGAAGGGTCGATAATTGAGGGTGCATTTTAAAAAGATTTCCGCGTGAAGGTTTTATGCTGCTACGCGAATATACTCACATCGGGAGCACAGACAACGCTGTGACTACTTTTCATTTTGGTCGCGTAACACTATCTCTTTAAAAAGCTATTACGATCTTTGTTGCAAGAAACAGATGTGGATATACGCAGTTCATAGCTCTATCTCTTTTTTGCGACTAAGTAAAATTATTTAATAGCTTTGCTCTTTAGCAAAAGGTTGTGACACCCCCAGACCGGTTATAAAACTTACGCCTATGTAATTTTTCGCGGTTATGCGCGCTAGTTGTCTAAAAAGCAGAATGCCAAAAAGGGCGGAATACCTAATATGAATGGCTAAACATGAGGATGCCTCAGATGCATCTTGCTTGGCTAAGAGTCAAGATGCCTAAAATGCATCATGACTTACAAGCAGGATGACTAAAATATAATAGGTAAATAGGACTAAATTTACGGGTCCGGTATCAAAATATTCTATATCATAAAATAAAACAGCATTTATTTTTAAAACATTACGTTACGGGACGCAATTATATTATACTTTAGTTCATTCACTTTGAAGTTTTGCTCCTTAAACGATTATGCTTAGACGATACGACTATAGGTATTGTGCTTAGTAGGAATTCGTCTATGTAGCCAATTGGCTTCACAGACATTTATCTACTTGGGCGGTTTGTTTCGTATTAGGCAATTTGCTTCGCGGACATTCAACCAGACAGGTATTTTGATTTAAAGGTATTGAATTTAGGTATTCTGCCTTCTTAGGAATTTTGCTTTTTTATGCAACTCGCTCATAATACATTTTTGCAATATTTTGAACGAAAGTACGTAAAGAAGTGATACAAAATGTAGACACATCGAAACAACAATAGGTTTCCTTCTCCAGGCTTCTGTCTGCAGAAGGAAATGTCTTTCTTCCTTCTTAATTGATGTCTTGATATGTCTATACAAGCTGTAACATAATAAACGCAAGACCTGAAAGTAGTTTGTTCTAAATCGATAACTGAATTGATTCCAACTATTTTTAATGTACGTAATTCTTTTTTTTAAATTTGCAAAAAATGCTTTTACTCTTTCAGTGCGCTATAAAAAACTAAATTTATTCTTGATTCATAGCAATAAGGAGATATCAAAGGCATTCCTAACCCGTATTTCTCAAAATACACATATACACATATAAGTTTCATTGTTAATTGGGGTATAAAAGTGCTTAAAAAAGGGGTAAAATCGTTTATTTGGAAATTTGGTTTTCGTTTTGAATTGATGAAGTAATTCTCTAATCGGGGTGTCTGAGGTCTTGCGTTTATTATGTTACACCTTGTATAGATGTAATTATTATACAGATTGTGTTGTTTTAATACAATAGAACTATTTCTTTAAAGTTATTTTGAATTGAAAAGGTTAGACAGATTACTCTGTTCTGTCTTGTAATTTATCGTAAATTAATATATTATTCTTATAAAAAAAGTTTAGGTTACAAAAGACTAAAAGATACGAATTTATTAGTCTTTTATCACGCTGTAGTTCTTTTAAAAATTTCAATGTTAGTACTAAGAATTCATTTATTTTTTATATATTACTTAAAACTCGACTGCATTGCATTTAAACTATTTGAAAATCACGCTATTTATTGCACAGTATTCGATTGGCGTTTGTTCCGCTATCGATAATTTAATTAAGTAAATGTAAATAGAATACAAACATAACTTATTTAGTAATAAGTTTAAGTTATTTATTTATTAATTATTTATTTATTATCGGCATTTAAACGTATATTCCCACCATTCCGTTAAATAGCCTGGCGACTTAATTTATCAATTATTTTTTGCTAATTGGTAAAATACTTTTATTAATTTTATTTAATCTACTTATCTATAAATAGATACTTAACGCTATTGTTGTTTTACAGAGTGGTATATTTGACTAAACAATAAGTAAATAATGCTATAACAAGTCTATGAATTATAAATTTTAAATAGGTACGCCAAAATTATGACATTGTGGGTCCTACATGTTGATTCAATTTGTGACAACTTGGGTCCTTTATGTAACGGTTTGCATCAACTGATGGACCCAATCTGTTACATAACTATGTAACAGATTGGGTCCGTTATGTGACAGAATGTTTATTATTTTTCGGTTTTTAATATACAGCATAGTTAAATACCTACACTCAATGTAAAATAACTATAGTGCTTAAAACCTATAGAAATTTGATCATATATAGTAGAAAACATGATTTAGTAATAGCATCGACTAATAGTAATCAGATATCTTAGTTTTAGTATGAAAACCAAACAATAACTATTATTTTATATACTATATACCTACACTCTAGTTGATTAGTTATTTATTTAATATAGGCAGAAAAGTCTTTCGTCAGTGCTTTGTAGGTATTTACCGTATTATCCGCTTAAATAGCGTCACAACTCAAAACAATAGATTTTTCTGAATTTCATGTTACTTGATAAGTTGTATACATTCTGTATGACTTTAAATAATATGATGTTTTGCCTAAATCATACTTTTAGTATTCATCATCAGCCGAAAGACGTTTACTGCAGGACAAAGGCCTCCCCCAAAGATCGCCACAACGACCGGCTTTGTGCTGTACGCATCCAGCTTCTACCCGCGACCTTCACCAGGTCATCGCTCCACCTTGTGGGGGGCCTGACTACTAATACTTTTAGCATTAGTAGTCAGGAAATTTCTGCAATTATTTTTGGTCTAAGTACAAGACTGTCAATATTGACGATCGAAGAATCATTGCTAAATAATGAGAGAGAGACTAAGTATTTACCAAGTCATTGAATCACACCAAAAGACATTTTATTTAGTACATTTGTTAATTTTCGATTAGGGTACTAATATTGAAATTTAAAATTTTTACAAGTCTTCTCGATAGTTGCTTGGTTTTGCGACGTTATTTAAGCGGCATTGCGATATAGCATCGCTACGTCGAGTGAATTCGCGGACTGGGGGTCAATTCTATCCACTATGATTCGCAAAAACCGCAACCTAACTGTCATACAGCCACGATTAGGTATAAATGCGTGCCACGGTGTGTGCGTAAAAGTAACCGAACGGATATTTGTGTTACGTGATTTAAGATTAGTATCGAACTGGTAACGAAACGGAGCTCCGTTTTTACTAGTAATTAGTAGGACCAGTTCAATTGAAAATTAGTAAAATAGACCCCCACAAGCGTAACTTATTTATTTTAAAAGGCTATGGTGTTTGAAATATAATTCTTTGTAGATTATGGAGCCATAATTGTCGGAATTTAATCATCTTATAGCTAAGTAGTTCTAGTGATTTCATGAAAATCTCTAATTAACGAATTAAGTTGGCCTACTACACTAGGCATCTGTCGTTTTTATATTAATTGATAGATAATTAATAAACGTAAATCATAACCTGAGTGCCTCACAGCGGTGCATATTGCACCTGGCGATTTACAATGACGAGGTTCTAGGTTCGAGTGAGTAGTCTCTGTATTAGTTCAGTCAATTGGGCCGATATGATGTCAACACGCTCGTCCCCTATCATATTGGGAGTTAACATCGTCAGTGAAATATAGTTTTACACAACTCTTCCACCCCTCGCTTGATGAATATAGAAAGAAAGACATTTGTTTAACCACATACACACACAACAAGATATTAAAAATAAATAAAAAAGAGACCGAGTCTTATCTGAAGGTCAAGAGTCTGCGTAACCGGCGAGCGTGTATGATACGAACTATGAGAGTGCAGGAAGCCAGAAAGGTGTGTAAGGAAAGAACTTGTTGGAATTTTGTACTCTCTGCCTACCCCGCAAGGGATTTGGCGTGATGATATAGATAGATAGATAGATAGATAGAAAAAAAGAGACATTTACAAACAGTGATAGCCTAGTGATTAGACCGTTGGACTGCAAAGTCAGAGGTATCGGGTCCAAACCCAGGAACGCACCTCTGTCTTTTCGAATGAATGTGCGTATTAAAAATTAACTATCACTTGCTTTAACGGTGAGGGAAAACACCGTGAGGGAACCTGCATGCCTAAGAGTTTCTCGAAGGTGTGTGAAGTTCGCCAACCCGCACTGGGCCAGCGTGGACTATGGCCTAAACCCTCTTAGTTTGACACACCAGAGGTTGTGTGGCGTTGAACAAGATACTGCCTCAGCATATTGCTGCACCATATCGTTCATGGTGCAGCGCTGGTATTCTGACAGCACCTATTAATTACAGGGGTGACAGTGTTTATTTTTAACGTGTAAAACGTTAAAAAAATCTATTCAGCTCAAAAATTTTCATACTAAGCTTCACTTTTTTATCAACGATTATGTGTTCCGTTAAAATGAGAATAACGTAACAATAGATTTTTTCGTTAATTAAGAGATTTTGATGAAATCTTTCTATCCTCTCTTAGTGGAGAGTTTGTAAATACATAGACTGGGATTTTCGGTTCAGACTGATCTTTTATAACTTCATAAATCAATAGCGTCTTGTTCTGACTTTTCTTTATAAAATATTATTTTCGTATATTTTTCAGTTTTATATTAACATTAACGATTGTAGAAGGCCTAATTGGCTACGAGCCAGTTTATCAATTTGGTTTGTATTTAGGTACCTTTACTTTTCGGAATAAAAATAAATTAAAGCTTAACCGTGCTTATGAAACGTGTAAACCTGTAAAAAGTAATGAAGTAGTGGCAGTGGACAACTTTATATCTTCTTTAAAATGAAAATTGTGTAACGAATTTGTTAAGACTGCCATTTTGTGGTAGCAACATTTGACGTCAGTTTGAACTGAACCCGAATATTCTGTACATGTAAGGACTATCCGTTTGATAATAAACTATGATAAAATAATGTTGTTTATTACTTAAACCTTAACTTCCTACAGCTTATTACCCTTTTAAATACTCCAAGAGTTTGTTGTGTGTGCGTGTATGTCAAGTTTGTAAAATCCCTATTTAGAGGAATATCCTACTATCGTACTAATATTATAAATGTAAAAGTTTGTATGTTTGTTACTCAATCATGCAAAAATGGCTGTACGGATTTGGATGAAATTTGGTACAGATAGTTGATGAGGTACCTGGATTAAAACATAGGATACTTTATATTACTTTACGGACGATTTAGCGCAGTGGTTAAGCCGCTCTGCGTGTAATAGTCGCAGGTTCGAGTCCCGCACGGGACAAATATTTGTGTGATCCACAATTATTTGTTCCGGTTTGGGTATTTGTGTATGTGAATTTTCATGTTTGTAAACGCACCCACGACACAGGAATAAACCCTAGTAGTGCTACGTTTAAAAAAAAAATATTCTGAAAAAATGTTAGGTTTCTATCTAAAGTTACCGCGGACGAAGTCACGGGCAGAAACTAGTTAAATATTTATATTAGATTAGTAGACTATATAAAGAGAAATATATCTTTACGAGAATTTCGCCTAGCGGTTCTTTCGTAACGTTTAACGTTTTCGTGCCCTCTCTGCTGCGCACGATCCCGTACTTTGGAGAACCCAAAGGACGTTTTCGTGC
This sequence comes from Phalera bucephala, assembly GCA_905147815.2. NCBI lineage: Eukaryota > Metazoa > Arthropoda > Insecta > Lepidoptera > Notodontidae > Phalera > Phalera bucephala. The sequence continues at coordinate 2,035,335 of LR990627.1, forward strand.
CCGCTCCACCCCTGTTGTATTTATCAGACTCGATCCGGCGAAAATTTGGCTATTTTCGTTTGTATTATGTTTAAACACATTTAATATACAGTATTCAACAAACGTTTAGAATTCATCAGATATGACTTGTCATCAAAGTTTTGAAAATAACGATTTGTATTAATTTGTCGACATGCTACGACCTTAGAATAAAAATAATCCAGAAGCCGCGGGCGCGCATTAAATCGAAGCTACAATTACTACCTGCGAAGCAGGTAGTCACACGTTCACGCGGGTGTCACTCTGTGACCGTCGTGTGTGATTGCGTCGTGCGCATTCAGATGCCCTATTATTTAAATATCGAATTAATTCTTCAGTCTGTAATTATCATAATAAAATAAGCGTCCATTTTGTTAGTGTTGCTAGTATAACAGTTTAATTTTTTCCTACTTTTATTTGCTGAGGATGTACGGTGCAACCGTGCATTTTTCTATGGTCAGCAATTACACGCGGCGCGTGCGACACCATTTACTTCAATATCACGAAAGTGTACATCCGTTCGCGTTCAACCAACAAGGGTCGCGCGTGCTTGCGTATCAATAGCATTCATCAAATCATTATTTCAGTTCATTTCATCAAGCTATTTAGTTTTCGGACAATACAATTTACTACCAAGTTCTGGGGTATTATTTTTAACAACTATCACTTTATTAGTATTCTTTTCAACAAGGAACCGTACAGAGGACTTTATAAATTCTAGTATTAAATGGTATTAATATAGTTAATACTACATCACGGTTTTAATATTTAGTTAACATGATGGAAATATATTTTCCCTACATTAAATCACTACAAACCTTGATAGTTTAAGTATATCTATATCTTGAGTTTAAAATTCATTAAAATACACATTACCGTTACAATGATTTTATTATCATCTACTCTAATGTCATTAACATGTACCCCAAGAAGTGGTAATCTTAATGCCAACATTATGCGAGTGGGAAGTGCGGTGAGTGCGGGAAGAGTTTTGGCGGGAAGTCGAAGAGTGATGTTGTCAATTTGTTGCAATTTCCAAAACTTGTGTTAATTCGACTAATAATGTGTAATGTTGGTGGAATATTAACCATTATGTGTTCTTATATGTGGCAATCGGTATGTAAAGTAACCACCGCTTAACTATTCAGGGTGGGGTACTTCATTAATTTCATTACCATCATTGTCATCAAGTTCATCGGGGAGTCGAATTAATTTAAACAAACACGATTACATATCTCACTGGATACTGGCAAAATACACTTAAAATTTTGTGTGAAGCCATAACTTAAAGAAGAAGAAGAGTGCGGGAAGTTTATTGAATGTTTGGGTTTCACCTCGCGGCGTGCAATTACGACTGGACGTGGCTGGATTATTAAGGCTACGACCCGCCAGAATCACGGCAACCTATATAAGCCTACCTAACCTAGTGATTATATGTTCTTTGATTTGACCGTTTGATCAACATCTTATGGCCCTCGGCCAAAATAGGAAACTAGCGCCGTCATCAAGTGAAATGTCACGTCACGACAGTCGCAGTTGCCATTTGCTATGAAATTTACCCAAGCTCTTTTTAATTAGTAACCGTGTGGACTCGCCTGTTGATATGTTTCATTTGAAGTAGGATTTTTTTTTATGGTAACCTTCATTTCACACTAACGCTCCCCTGTCAATGTCATCGATGGGCCAAAATATCCTTGTCGCACTGTACCGTTTTCCTATCGATTTTTTTTTATCCCGGTCTCCGAGGTATAACGGACAATTTTTAAGATTCCCCCAACTCTTTGTTAAAACATTGTATGTAGTATTTTGAAGGTGAGAGAGGTTTTCTTAGGAGAATGATTATAAACAAGATTCGTCTTTATAATGATTTATTTTGTCTAACTACACATTATAGCATATTATACTAAGCAATATTATATAGAAACTATCCTAGAACAGAAGTAATACATTAGTATAGTTTTAGTAAAAGGTGTGTACACGCACACGCACTCATCTTTGCGTTTGTGAGTGCGTGTGTCTGCTGTGTATACTTACGTTGTAGTACCCGGTACACTCAGTGGCGGGCTTCAAATATACACACGAAATAACTGTAATTTTTTCAGAAAAAAAAAACAGAATTCAATGTTTATAACTAAATAAAAAATATCTAGTTTTATAAGCTTTGAATAAAATAAGATAAAATACTGCTAATAATAAAAAATGAATCACACAAACGCCAAATAATTCTTATTCTACTGAACACTAAGGAAATATATTTAAATTGTATAGAATTTTAGTGTTGTAAATTTACTATACTGATTATGATATTTTAAGGTCGAGGGTCAAAGCTAAATGCGAACAGCACAAAACCTTGGCCAGGCCTGAGACACTTCCACAACTCACTAAACAGTATTGTCGCCGTAAGAATCGGCCATGTAGCTATGTTCTAAGGCACAAGGCTAGCACTGTTTCGATTCGATTCGAGGCGATTCATTTTTCGACCTGTAATTCCAGTCTCGTATACAAATCAAATTAGTTATACTTTCTTGAAACGAGTTATCTCGTGTCAAACTTTTGTCACAGCACGCCGTGCTGGCACGTTTGACAAAAAGGTTCTCGCAGCTAGACAAAATCGGTGAAATATGTCTTGTCGCGCCGCCTGTGATATCAAAGACTACTTTTAACTTTAGCCAGAATGTAATAAAAATAACAAAATTAAAACAATTATCTAAATAAACTCATTTAATAAACCTAGTCATATATTTTACTTTAAATTAAAATATTATATAGAAATTTAATAGTAATGTGAAGTTAAAAAGCTTATTTTACACTAATTGACCAACATTTTGTGAGCAGTGATTACTTAACAGTTTTAATGCGAAGTGCACGCCAGGCGTGTCATGAAACAGTTCCAGTGTGGCGGATGACACGAGAGGCTTGTCAAAATATTCATTAAATATGTCCATAGTATTAAGCCATAAAAAGATACGAAAATTGTAAAAAACACGAAGTCATGGTTGATAACGCGACTTTAGTGCCAACACCTTCTATAGCGTTGACACTCCTAGCGTGCCATTCAACATAAAGTGTTTTTGGAGTATACCAATGATATTAAAGAGATGTCATATTGAAGGATTGTTAGCATTATTGCTTAGGCTAAACATCTGGAACTAAAAATGAGTTAAGTCGATATGCGCTTTGGAAGTGGTATCTTAAAACTAGACTACTTAGGCCCACTTGCACGAACTAGGGTCAACGTTACCTATTGACTAATTCGAATTTATAACGTTAAATTGCCTTGAACTTAACGTTATAACCTCGAGTTAGTCAATAGGTGACTAAGTAACTAACTAACACTGGTTCCTGCAAGTGGGCCTTAGCCAACTTTAAATTCAGTCAATTTTATATTCTAGCCGAGTAGGATTCGTTCTAAGTGTTTGTGTATCAGCACACAACTAACGAGTCTATCGTTAATATCGATAGTCATTCAAGTTAATTTTCTATCTCTCTCCTATAATATCATTGGTTAAAACACAGCAATTTGGGCTGTTACAGTATTCTATGGTCTCTCATCACCTCTACAGTCTTGTCCGGTGAAGCTGTAAAGGCCCAGCGGCCAACAGCGTAGATCATCCACACACACAAAACCCTCTACAGTAATACAGCCATGAAGTATCTACTTTTAACCAACGACGCGAAAAGACGGATGTTATAAGTTTCACGTGTCCATCGTAGATCCTGAACAGATAAATCAATGTTGATTTAGTTTTTTTTTTTTTGTTTAAAATGAGTCTTGATGACAGAGTTCTTAGCTATGATTCAAAAAAATCGGGAGACTAGGAGAATATGCCTCGGGCATTATGTCCGCATATGTACATGAAAAATAAATAAACTCTGTCCAGCCGATTGAAGATCATCAGGTCTGTTTTAATTGTTGTAGGGATGTGGGACACTACTGGTCTGCTTGGTTCGACATTTAGTATTCTGTGACTTCAATGATACTACAATAACATGATCATCTTGATCTGATGCTGCAGTATCTTTTGGATTCAGCAGGATACCTAACTCCTCACCAACTTACAGTTGAGGTAGAGATGGGTTGTATTAGGTAAATCAGGTACTTAGTACACCTGTTCCTAGTCTGCATAAATACCTAATCCAAATACCTATTCCACCTAATCCACCTAATCTCAATGATCCCATACACATACCGTTACTTAGTGATCTCAATCCGCCTATTCTATATCAAATCCTGATATCGAATTATCGATATTTAAATTAATTTAATGTTCAAATTGTTTTGTTATATTGAGTCATAATAACACTTATAACAAAATGGAAGTTTCAAAATGGAATCAATTTTTTTTTGATTAGATTAGATATTTCTGCACGACTTTGGTTGAATAAACTAATACTTGTTTTCTATTTTATCATTTAATGATATATTAGTGATGAATTGGTATCTTCCCTTTATACTTTTTACAGGCTTAGGACTGTTAACTTACGAATGTATGAAGTTTTGAGTCTTGCGATATTAAATATTCCGCAAAAGTTTAGCGTTCGCAAGATGGCGTATTTAAAAAGATTTCAATTCATTATATTTACATTTGTTTTATATCAATACGCGTTGTATAGCGCTGTCTCGCTCCCTTACACGTAAGCAGGATAGCAAAGCGATAAGCATATGAGTGAGTGAGAGAGCGCGGGAACAGGTGTGAGTGAGCGCGCTAAACGGCTAAACATTAGATTATATTAAATATGAATATTAGGTAGATTAGGTATTGCCAGAATTGGATTAGGTGCCGCCTATTCTCGTAAAATACCTGTTCTTTGGATCTGTTCTAATAAATACGACTCATCTCTAAGTTGAGGTATCATGCCTGGGCTCACTGGTATGGTTACAGATAGATAGATGGTGGTCAGGGGCTGATGATGAGTCGGGGTTACATTTTTAATTAAATAAGAATGAAGTAATTTAGGCGTCGTTTAAGTTTCAGTGTTATTCGTAAATTCCTTACATCACATAAGAAAGTCAAAGTAATAACTTATTACCTCATAAACATCTTCAAGATGTAGCAAATTAGGCAGTTGAGATTAACCTATGTGTTATTTTAAGGGCGTCCATTTTGTGACGTCAGTTGACTTCGTTTCGTTCCGCAAACGGTTTCTTGTGCGAGGAGGGCGCGGGGAGTTTGGAAGGCTTCTTGTGCGGAATAGAACGGTTTGCGTTCTCTTTACCTTGTTCTTGATGCTGAGAAAATAATAATAATTAAAAGGTGACACAATAAAGCATTTATGAGAAATAAAAACAAATAATAAGGCTCTATTACCAATTTAAAATTGAAGAAGGGTTTCTTGTCTTATGACCAATTAAACTCATAACACGGTGCGTTACGGTAACTCTGTGAAATTACCGTCTAATGGTACTTTAGTGGTATACAGAATACTGTTACGTTTGCGGGGTAATTAAATGCCGAATAACGCGCGAAGTACTCGTACTTTACTAGGCGTAGTATCCGTATATCGTTGCTAAAGTCGCCGGTGGGTATTCCACTTAGATCCCTTGTTCTCCGATTTGATCACTATCGCTTCCGAGAAGAGACTGTGTCCGTCCCGCGCTCTGTGTTCTTTTTATACTCGTTTGAAAGTCCTAGAACGGACGCAAACCCTTTAAGTACATCGAACAATAGCCGGCGCGGCCTACAAAGCTGAATTATTATTACATACCTATTTGTACGTGAACAAATAGATACTTGTATACCGCGACTGCGCGCCGACGATAATTAAAGGGGAGGAACCTTCTAGACGTTTCAGCACGTAAGCGCGGATTCTAGATCTTTCTAGACAGATCGCTAGGGGACCTAAGTGTGTGTAATGCATTCTAAAATTAACATTCCCCGACGAGGTTTACAAGATATTGGGGTGTATTGAAGGCGTAACAATACCATTACACAGTAATAACACTAAATTATAGTAACACGCCGCATTCAATTATAGCGAAACAAACATTTGTGGATCACACAAATATTTGTCCCGTACAGGGCTATCGAATCAGCGACAACTCAATTCAGTGACTCTTAACCTAATGTTGGTCCCGTACCAAACTGTCGTTAACTTGTGTGAGTGCGTGCGCGTGCGCGCGCGCGCGCGCGTGTGTGTGTGTGTGCGCGTGTGTGCGTGTGCATGCGTGTGCGTGCGTGCGTGTGCGTGCGTGCGTGTGCGTGCGTGCGCGATTGTGCGCGTGCGTGCGTGTGCGTGAGTGTGCGTGCGTGCGTGTGCGTGCGTGCGTGCGTGTGTGTGTGTGTGTGTGTGTGTGTGTGTGAAAGATATACGCTGTTGGAGGCGGGGATTTTACAGCTTCACCGGACAAGAGGGCGAGCGAACAACCACTACGCTCTTGCCAGAAGGGCAAGGGGGCAACTAGCTCAAGGGCGCCTCAAGGAGGAACACGGCTTCGGCTTGGGCAGTCGCTATGGGGGAGGGCGTATACTAGGTGTCTAGCCGTGGTGCTCTGCACCGGTCGGCCGGCAAGGGATTCTTTGACCACGCCGGCGAGGTCGGTGTCTGATCCTGTGTGCGGTATCTGTATCCGCAAGAAGGGATGTAAGGGCATCGGGAGGGTCAGTGAGAACATGCCGCGGACGACGGTAGTGGCTTATAGATTACCTCTTTAATATATGTAGTACTTTAAAAGTGATGTTTCCAAGCGTTCCTTACCCTCCTGATAGCGTAGATGTCAGTCTCTGAAGTGCATTTGACCATATTGTTTGAGGAAGACCTGTTGTGAGCGAGCGGCGCGGCAAACACCGCTGAGTCTTCGGTCGTCGAGCATTCGGAGTCGCTCGCTCGTCGATTTTCACTATCAGATTCTACTACTACGCAGTCCTGTGGGAAATACAGGTGAGATGGTGAACCGTGAGCGTAACGTCGCGTCAAAACCTCTGCCTAATCATTTGTGGATTAGAAGAGTGAGAAGTATTTCTCGGTTCGTATTAGGAGTTTAAATGTTATATTTGCCGTTATATAATATCAGCCTATACTGCCCACTGCTGGGCAAAGGCCTTCTCTCACAAATCGAGGTGAGAGAGATTAGGTCATACTCCACACGCGGACCCAGTGCGGTGCGATGGAGGCAGGTTTGTGACCACCTGCTGTTGGAACTTATCAAGCTGCCTTTAAGGCTTCCAACTCGGCTTAACGACCACTACATTAAGTGGCAGCCGGGACCAACAGCTTGACGTGCCTTTCGAAGCACGGAGACTCTCGAATATAAAAAGGCTACAAACGGACACCATTCTTAGGCCGACCGGGTCGAACGCAGATTAACCTTGGTAATCGTTAAGAACACCGCGGTGGCACAGCGCTACGAGCGCCTGCCGTTATATAGACTGAATCAAATGCAACTTTGTGTTGAAGACAAAATTTAAAAAAATATCCCTAACCGTATCCCTCCCGTGACTTAAAATCTAGTGAGCGTAGCTGCCAATTCGGTCGAAGTATGTGACAAGCAGTTATACTCATAAACGGGTGTTAATGGTCTGCCCAGAATCCTTTACACTTTTACTCTTAAAATATTAGTAGTCCTACATCTCAGTCGTAAGGCATTACACTGGAACTGGAGCTGGATCCTAAACTTAATAATATAAGAGCTATCTATATCTAATATAAGATTGCATCTATACACAATAAAATAATATTAATATCAGCCTTAAGGCCTTGGACACGAAGTCAGCGGGAGCGGGAGCGGGGCGGCGGCGGCGGCGGCGGCGGCGCGGGGAGCGGGCGGCGAGCGGCGTACGAGCGGTGCGTACCAATCTAGCGGTGCCCGCGCGTCTGCATTGACGTTGTGTTGAGTTGTAGTATTCTTTTTGCTTTTCAACGACCGAAGTTTCAAAATGCCCGCCGACGTGTTGGACCAAATTAATACATAATTTTTGATAGAATTCGACTTGATAGATTTGCTTCCTCGCCCGGTTGTAGGAATGTACATCTTCTTTTGCCCACAATAAATCAAACTTTAGGAAGGAATTAGTATGAAAAAGATGTTGTCGTCGCTGTTTAGACATTTCGTTCGCGAACAAAGATACTAATTTCTCGTAACACAACACTACACCGCTCTAGCGCCGAGCGGTCTGCCCGCTGGCTTCGAGACCGGGTACAGCGTTGCCGCGCCGCCGCCCCGCTCCCGCTCACTTCGTGACCGAGGCCTAACTGCCCCACAGCCGAGCAAAGGCTTTCTCTTACATATCAAGATGATCTATACACAACATGATGGAAAAAATAGAAAAGAATTAGACAAAATAATAAGTCCGCTTAGTTTTACGCCAGTTCTTTTCAGTAGAGGTCGCGCTTTGATCCGGTGGTAGATTAGTAAGTTAAAAAAAGGATTTCAACTCGTAATTTGACAATTTGTAAGAGCTTCCGACGGGCTTATAAGAACTACCTGTTACCTGCAGCTGCGCACGCGGTTATTTTTTAGACTAAAGTATAGCAATGTCTTATCTCCCTGAGGGATGATTTTCATAATCGCTGAAACATGTAGTTTTTTACGTCTTACCAAAAGTCTATGTATGAATTTTCATATGCCTAACTTGAATAATGATAGGTCTCCCGTACAAACTTTCACCGTCTATCACACACCGTTATAAAGTAGTAAATGTCTTTCTCTCGGCTAAACGTATCTTCATGGCATTATTTATCAAAATCTATTCAGCGGTTTAGGCGTGAATAGGTAACAGACAAACAGACAGTTATTTTTCAATTTATAAAATCAGTACGGATAAACGTTTTGAGGTTGAATTTGAAGTCACTGCCGATATTTTTCTGCTTACTGTCAGCCAGAGATGGGCAAAATGTAATCAGATTAATGATTAACCACCCCCGCGGGAAATATAGTCGTGAGGGTATATTAATGATTAACGATTACAATTACATTTTGTAATCTTCAATGATTACTATTACACTTTCAATCTTGAATCATGATCGAATACTACAAAATGCTGTCTGATAACATTTTTCCCATCTCTGCTGCCAACGGAGTGAGCTAAATGTAACGATAACAAAACAAATGCACTCGTATGCAAGTAACTCACGTCTTCGAAGCTGTTCTGGCGCAGGGCGCGGAAGCGGGCCAGCACGCGCTCGTGCGGGGACGTGGCCGCCAGCCGCCGCGGGTAGCGGTACTCCACGCGGGACGGCGTCTTGCCTGCACACACAATCCACCTAGTTACTATACGGCCCCAAGACCTTCTTACACTTACAGCTTACATCACAATTTTATATATAAAAATCTTCTATATGTTAAAAAGAATATTGTACAGGACGACGTCTGCATGATGTATATAAATAGGTACGAGTATTGTTATAGATTAAGTTACGATAGTACATTATGTAATAGTTTAAGTTAGAAATAAGATAATGTAATAGAATTGTAACACATAAACACTAGTATACAGTTAGAAGAGTGTAACCCTGGAAAGGGATAGGAATAATTAGAAGAGATTTACCCTAGAAAGGGATAAGCAATTATTATTGGTTTATTTCACTAATAAAGCTCGATGCAAAGCCCACTAGTTGTGACCCAATAAAATAGTATTTAGGAGCGCGAAACATCGCGCCACATACGTTCGAGCGACTGGACAACAAGATTATAGGAAGAAACTCTGCGCGAAGAGGGTCACAACTGGTGGGTGGAGCACTGTTTCAAGATTAGTCGGCTTTTATTTGAATCTTCCTTCGCGACGCATACTGGCCCCAGTGCAACAGGGCGCACGAGGTACTATTCGTCCTGTTCAAATATTAATAATTTTGAAAAATATAGCGACATTCATCATGGACCACAGATGATCTTATTTTACATTCTACTCGTCTCCACAGAATTAGTAATTCTTTCATGGGGCATTGTATACGCTTGTACAACAAATGACCCGAAGATATCTGAAACATGCCTATCAATAAGTTTAAAAAGGCAATTAGAACTAGGATTTTACAAATTTCAGACTATCTTGACGATAAAACAGATTGGGTTTGAGCAGCTCCTTAATCAGCAACATTAATCAATGATGTATAATACAATTTTGAATAGGAAAAAAATGGTTATCAGAAAGGCCAAACAAAATAAGTTAAAAGACTAGCCCGCTGAGTATCTCGCCGGATCTTCTCAGTGGAGGCCGCGTTCCAGTCCGGTGGTAGAAGTCAAAAATTTAATAATTTTGACGGTTATGAGTGCTATGGTATTGGCTTACTTAATGATTTTTGACTATGACTTTTGACTTTGAATAGTTCGTTCCAGCTTATTCTACCCATTGTAGGGCAGGTCTCCCTTTTACGCCACATATCCCTATCGCGAGCCGATCTTAGCCAGGTCTTACCGACGCACTCAACCACATCATCGACCCATCATTGTACTGGCCTTCCTTGATGGCGATATCCCTTCCGTGCCTACAATTCAGTCGAAGATCTACTCCACCTGCCATCACCACATCTTGCAAAGTATCCTGCTCATCTCCACTTGAGTCGAAATATACGAAATATATTGCACACACCATACAATACCCATACCAGAATGAATGCAAGGATTGTGGTTGGTAACGATGTGCTGGAGCAAGCGAATGAGTTGGTATATCGTGGATACGCCTTCAGTAAGGATGGGATATACACCGCTCACATAGAGAGAAGAGTGAGTGCACAGAGTGAATGGTGCGATGGGAAAGCTACTTGGGAGCCGGCACTTAAGCCAAAAGTCCCAACGAACTATGCGACTGGAAGAAGCCAGAGAGGTATGTAAGGAAAGAACCTGTTGGAACTCTGTACTTTCTGCCTACCCCGCACTGGATCTGGCGTGATGTTATAGATAGATAGATAGACAAGACCATAAAGAGCGCGGACAAACAAATATGAACGTGAGCACGGGTATGTAACTTGTGGCGGTGCTAAAGTCTTATCCAAGACCGCCTGGCCGCGTTGGCAATCTGACAACTTTTTAGAACTCCTATGCACTTTAAATATTTTGAATATTGCTTTATTTTTTTCCTGTAAATATTATATAGTCACCTCTATAATATATGTGCATATGATCATTAGTACGAGTATTCTATTCATTTAATACGCACACCCGCATCTTAAACCAATCTAAAACAAAATATGACATTCAAAGCGAAACAGTATCATACCCAAAAGATCACTATAGTATTTTTCATGTAAGATGGGTACCAATGGCAATAAGAGGCATGACTAGTTTCTATGATTAACTTTGGTTATGCCTTAACACCATTGAAGTACAGATTAATTTCCTTTGACACTAAGTACTGTCCTAGTACTCATTTTAGGTGAAAAATATTATAGTGTGTAGAATCGTTCGCAAAAACTATTATATTTAAGAATAACTTTTCTCCACTACAAACTATGAGAGTGGATGAAGCGAGAGAGGTACATAAGGAATAAACGTGTTGAATACTGTACTCTATGCCTACCCCGCAAAGGAATTAGCATAATAATATAGAAAGAGAGACAGACATGATACAAATGTGCAATCTTCTCATCTTTGCACTGAGTAAAAATATTGACTTTAGCAACTTTATCCTCATTATATCTATGAGAATGACAAAGAAAAATGTTTCTATGTATCTATATCATCACGCCAGATAGTTTGCGGGGCAGAGGTACAGAGTTCCAACAAGTTCATACCTTACATAAAATGTTTCCATTTTAAGAAATTATAATAAACTAGATTTAGGACAATTACAATAGGCTAGCCTCCTTTAACATCGTCGACGAAATATGAGAATATGCAATACCTGAGAAATGTAGGCATAATTGTTTTTTTTTCCAATATTCTTACAGAAGATATGTTGTGCTAATAACTGACCTGTAGGAGAGTATACTCTATACTCGTGCTTCAAGTATCGGCCCTCTAGTTCGGCTAAATCCCGCAGCGCGCCACACAGCCGCGCCTCTGTACTTTCAGCGTGCGTACGCGCAGCTCCGCAGGCGGCCGCGTGTTCGGCGACTTGTGATTGGCTCGACGAGATCAACTGCGATGTTGATGACGACACTTCACTCAACGTCTGAATCACTGTTAAATTCTTGGCCTGGGAAATGTGAAAAGAAAATATTTTTTAACTATGAAAGTTGTCGGAAAAAAGAATTACAAAACAGATATACAATTCGAAAGTGGAAGGATGTGGGTATCGACATAGACCATCTTACGATTTTTTTTTGTACAATAAATTACCCAAATCCATAATTGACCTTGAAAGCATTTCTAGATTTAAGACGAACGTAAAAGAATTGTTGACACAAAAGACATACTAAACCATAAATGAATATTTAAATGATAAATTATGAATATAAAAATAAACAAAACTACTAAGACCTAATAAAGATTAATAATTATAGTGATAAGGATGATATTTTAAATATTGTGCCATTTTTCAATTTTGTGTAATATTTAATTTATTATAATATTATTGGACTGATTCATTTTAAACTAGCTGTGCCCGCAACTTCGTCCGCGTGGAATGTAAGCACACTTAGGCATATTTCCTCACCTACACCGCGCCGTACCACGCCGCGCTCCGAATAGCTCTAATATTTTGTCTCTTGTCACAAACTTATAAAACGTTCACATAAACCTTACATATTTCCATACAAACTTTTATCCCCTATTCTCTATTGTTATTTTACACCCTTGAGGGTAAAACTTTTACAAACATTGAATGTCATATTTATTTATATCGAATCAACGGCATAAAAAATCAGCTTCTAGGTTCTAGCTCTAAAAATGACGATACTTCCATACAACTTTTTATCACCCCCTTTCAACCTGTTACAACCCTTTTTTCGCATTAAAAAGTAGCCTATGTCCTTTCTCAGGCTCTAGACAATATGTGTACCAAATTTCATTTAAATCGGTTCAGTAGTTTTGGCATGAAAGCGCGACAGACACAGACAGAGTTACTTTCGCATTTATAATATTAGTAAGGATTGAACTGCATCTAAGTGTTATGTTTAACCTTTTGCATGCCTTTTGGCAGAATATGGTAAATGCTACCATAACGTATCAAATTAACACCAAATTGTTATAACGATATTCGAAAAATAAAGAATTTGATTTTTTTAAACGTAGGCCCACACTATAGTAGATTTAACATAGGATAGGTAGTGACAGTTCTAACTGCCCAACAAAATTATATTTATTTCAATGGCAATAAGAGGCATGACCCGTTTCTATACTTATGGTTTTATGCCTTAACACCATTGAATAAAGTATAACTTCGTTTAGCACTTAGAACTGTCAGTACCCATCCTATGTGAAAAATACTATAGTTATACTTCCCGTGTCATTGGTGCGTTTACAAACGTGTAATTTTCATACCAAACACCCAGACCGATACAAATATTTGTGGATCACACAAAGATTTGTCCCGTACGGGGACTGAATCTGCGACTTCTCGATCCAGTAGGTGGAGCGGAGCTACTTAAGCTCTTAACCACCAGATCAAGCAGTCTGTCAAAGATGCCCTACCCAATCCCACTTCCGCCCAAGATCTTATTATTATTCTATATCATCACGCCAGATCCCTTACGGGGTAGGCAGAGAGTACAGAGTTCCAACAGGCTCTTTCCTTACATACCTCTCTGGCTTCCTCTACTCTCATAGTTCGTCTCATCTCGCCGGTTACGGAGACTCCTGACTTGTCCTTCAGATAAGACCCGGTCTATTTGGTCATATTATTATTATTATTATTATAAAAAAATATACAATAAAGTACCAAATTATGTAAAAGATATGCAAATTGACAAATTTAGAAAAACACTGTGCTCACTATTGATAGAAAAATGTTATTTTTCTGTCGAGAAATTTCTTAATTCCAATTTTGTGAAAATGAATAGGGCAATTCATAATCAATTATATTTATTATTTAATAATATATTTCTTTAATGTTATTTTATATTATTTTATTGCATTATATTTGACATAATAATGTAATCATAACCATTTAATTTGTACGCCTTTGGCAAAACATGGTGAAACCTATTTTTAATTTATTATCAACTTTTTGACTACCCGTTTTTAACAAATACAAGATACTGATTCTAAATTTGATTCCGATATGTGCCATTTGTGTCCCACTGCTGGGCAAAGTCTTTCTCCATTTTTTCCACTCCTCTCTGTTCGTCGCTAAGTCGTCAGCTGTAGGTCATTCTTTTAAAATGGTGTCCAGTTCGCCCGGCCATCTCCGCGTGGGTCTAACGCGTTGTCTATTTGTATTTAATCGGACCACTTAGTTATAATTTGATCTTGTTTTGATAAAATATTCTTACCTCAAGACTGCTAACAACGTGGTCCATTAGTTGTTTGGTAGTGGCTACAACGTTCTCGAGGGTGGAGTCCATGTCTTGAACGAACTGGTTACAAGTGGCTTCGTCAGTTGCCACCACGCTGGATACTTCTTGCTGTAATTATGTAAATCGCATTAAAATTACAGCCGTTTTGGACTTGTAGTGCATTGTGCGGCTTGCGATCACGAGGTATTGGGCTCTACCCTAGTTGGGATAAAGTGGCGGGGCGTCGTGAGAATAGCGAAGACCTTACACTAGTGGTCCAGATATTTAAATTGTAATCAATAAAAAATAATGTATTTAACTGTTACTATATCGTTTAAAAATAGGTTTGTGTTTAATCATTTCAGAGATGTACTTTATGTCCCCAGTGCAGTAAATAAACACGATAGTGAAAAGGATTCCAGTTTTCAAACTATACTTAATATTCCAAAAACTTTCAATGTTTACACCGTCACGCCTATATTCCCCAAGCGGGCGTGGCAGCGGTGTACTGAGTACACCCACGTTTCGCCGACGATATTAGGTCCCATGTAATAGGGGGCGAGCCCATTGCCATATACCGGGCACAATTCCAGACTCCGGACTAATACTGGGAAGTTTTCGTTAGAAAAACTACACTTGTCCGACCTAGGATTTGAATCCAGGACCTCGTGATCACAAAGCGATGCGCTTTGCCACTAGACCAACGAGGCAGTCATTGTTTACCTCCAGTTAAACACCAAAACCGACAGACGGAGAACGATTCTGTTTCTCTTAAGATATTTCTGTAGATATCGGAGCCACCATACCTTATAAAAGAAGACTATCACGTATTTTTTATAGAAGGAAATATCAAACTAGTTTATCTATTAAACTAATTTGATAATTTGCACCCGCTTGAGACTCCTTTTTCGGTCAACACCTCGATCCGAATAGGTTCGGGGCCATACCTCGACGTGTTCCCTGGTCTGCTGCAGAGTGCGCAGCATCTCGTTGTTGATGTGTTCCACCACTTCAACCACATTCTTGCTGAACACTTCCATGTCCACGCTGACGGCGTTTGTACCTTGAAGAACAAATGCGATGTAATAATATTATGATAAACGAGAAAGTCTGTGAGGGTGGATGTATATTTATAACTCTTTTACGCCAAAACTACAGAACGGATGTTGATGCAACTTCACAGTAATGTTTTTTTTAAACTGAATCCCACACTAGGAGTTATTCCTGTATCGTGGTTGCGTTCACGAACATGAAAATTCACATACACAAATTCACACACACTAAGATTTGTCCCGTGCGGGAATCGAACCCGCGGCTATCAGGCACAGAGGCCGGAGCGGATTAAGCTCTTAAGCATTGGGCTAAATCGTAACTTATACATGTAAACAAAGGCAAGACATAATTTATGTGTAATAGCTAGTCTCTTATAAGCCCTCATTTCCACTGCACGTTAAAAAGAGCTACGTCATAGATACAAATATCCAACGGTAGATTAGTTGAGAAACCGCTTACAGCGCTGGCAAAATCGAAAAAGAGCTACATACAAACGAGGGCTCACAGAGTTATTATAATTTTACATTGCCGCGTAAAAGGGACGACGCTATAAACTGGTTATGCTCTCCTTTTTTCTCCTGGCATTCTAAAATTACAATTACACTGCTATAAGAGATTATGGTACACTGTTTCCCAGTAATATACATTGTGCGATTTAATAAATTTATAAAAAAAAAAAATTTTTACGTAGCCCTGCACTAGTACTCCTGTGTCGTGGCTGCGTTTACAATCATGAAAATTCACAAACACAAACACCCAGACCGGAACTAATAATTGTGGGTCACACAAAGATTTGTCCCGTGCGGGAATCAAACCCGCGACTATTAGACACTTAAGCTCTCTCACCCCGATATGTGAGAAATAACCTTTGCCCAGCGCAAGTGGGACAATAAAAATCGATATAGTAAAAATGAGTAAAACATTTTTAATATATCGATATCCCTACCCCGTAAGGGATCTGGCGTGATGATATCGATAGAGTAAAACATTTCTCTTGTTTATAAAAATTAAAATATCAAGCAATTAAAAAATATAAACGTAACACAATCTCACCTTCTTCAAATTCTTTTCCATATTTCTTAAAATCTTTAGCATACTCTTCACTAACATTTTCACTCTCCGCTAAATCTTCCTCCACATTCTGCAACTCCTCTTCATCAGCCTCCAATTGCATTTTCTCCCACTCTTTATAACGGGTCATTCTTTCTTCTAGATTTTTCCGTTCCTCTTCTACTTCTGCGATCTTCTTAGCCAGTCTGTGTTCGAGGGCTTGTTTTTCTGAAGCCACGTGCTTGGCAAGGCGTTCTTCTAACGCTCGCCGTTCTTCTGCCATCCATTCTTCTAGGCGTTGGTCTATGTCGGTTCTTTCGGTTTCAATGTCTGTTAGTTGCTGGGATAGTCGTTGTTCTATTCGGCGACATTCTTCTTCCATTTCCTGTGCAGAAGAGTAAAAAGAATTAAGGGTGTTATTACATTAACTGAACACTTGATTGATATACTGAATTCTTAGATTTACGCGAATATTACACATGAAATAAAACTATTTTTCGGATTTTATCGCGGTTTATTTTGATTTTTAAGTTCCCGACGTTTCGAGTGCTTTGCAGCACACATGGTCACGAGAAGGACTGAGGTGTTAGACGTCCAAAAGGCATAGTTGTTCCGGGGTACCCCCCAAACTTCTTTATTATTTTTGTTGGTTCGATCTACGCAGAATGAGCTCACGGTGTCTTGAGGCCTTGCAGTGTTATGCTTGGTATTGGATTTGATTATATTAATCACCGGTTCCCAAGTCAATGCGAGCACCTAGCCATCTTCTCTATTGAAATTAGGATGGTTTTTAATTGCAATACCCTCGCGAACCGACCTTGGTAGGAATCGGTGTTCTTTCACGAGGAATTGTGGTCTATCAAATCTAATGTTATGGCGGGTGCGGTCAAGGACATGTTCACAGACTGCAGACTTCTTTGAGCGACGGTGTTTTAGGTCAGCTATGTGTTCCTTAACCAGAGTTTATACCGGTCTTTTTGTTTGCCCTATATAAAAGAGACCACATTGACAATCAAGCTTGCTTGATGTTAGTTTTATTTTATTAAAATCAATATTAATCGATGAATATTTGATTGTCGATGGATGTTTGTTTATAGGTTGTAAGTTTAAGGCCCGTATTACAGGACGAAAATCAGTAGTGAATATAGTTTTAAAACTAACATTTAGGAAAAAAAAACGGTTCTTAAATCGAGATTCACGAGTGGTTTACGTTCTGTAATACGGGCCTAAATATTGTTCTTATGGTTAAACATATTAATTTATTTCAAGTCGCTGTCTCTGCCTCGTTGGTCTAGTAGACTATTTCATTGGTTTTATGGTGCATAGCACAGCTAGCATCACGAGGTTTTCTTCCTAGGTTGGGCAAATATTTTATTGAAAATTCCAGTAGCAATCCAGAATCTGAAATTGTATCCGTTGTATTTAATGGCATAGGTTCGCCTCTATACAATGGGAATGAGACGATGTTATCGTGGATGAGATGTGTAAAATCTCGTCGTTTTGGAGATATAATAGGTGTCATGATAGATTTTTTCTCATTTAATAAATTATAGATATTTTAAGATACTTAGTTTTTTTCAAATTACAGCTAGACAGCGCGGTTGGCTCAAAAAGCGAACTGGATCTATCAAAAGGATCGGCATCAGTTTTTCCTATATTTGAATTAGATATGTGCAAAATTTTATCAGATTAATGATTACAATTGCATTTTGTAATATTCAATCATGATGAAAGATTAAAAGTGTAATCATAATCGCTGAAGATTACAAAATGTAATGGTATCGTTAATCTGACTTTATTTTGCCCATCTCTGATTGGGACAAGGGGATGAAAGGGGAGATCTTTGCAGTGGGACAGTATAAGCTTTCAACACACCGTCACGCCTATATTCCCCAAGCGGGAGTGGCAGAGGCGTACACTTTTCGTCGACGATGCTATGTCCCATGTAATAGGGGGCGATTATTGCCATATATCGGGCACAATTCCAGACTCCGGACTCATACTAGGAATTTTTCGTTAGGAAAACTTCATTTGTCCGACCTAGGAATCGAACCCAGGAACCTCATGATCACAAAGCGATGCGCTTTGCCACTAGACCAACGAGGCAGTCGCTCTTAAGCTAAAAGTAAATGGTACTTACAGCCACGCAAGCTCGTATCTTGCCAGCTCTCCGGGCGACGTGTGCGCGCCGCCCGTCGCGCAGCTTGTGCTCGTGCAGCGCGCGCGCGCCCGCCGCGTGCGCCGCGCGCGCCTCGAACGTGCGGTGCGCGCGCTGCAGAGAACACACCCGGGCCGCTGCACCGCTGTACTGTGCGGGTAAACAAATACCATTAGTAATACACACCATCTATCTATCTATATCATCACGCCAGATCCCTTGCGGGGTAAGCAGAGAGTACAGAGTCCCGACAGGTTCTTTCCTTACATACCTCTCTGCCTTCCTCTACTCTCATAGTTCGTCTCATACTCGCTCGCCGGTTACGGAGACTCTTGACTTTTCCTTCAGATATGACTCGGTCTATTTGGTCGTAGTAAGAGTCCCGGTCTTCCCCAGTACCTACATCCTTCGACTACACACATACACACCATCACCATCATTATCAGCCGTAAGACGCCGGCAGCACGGCAAACAACATCTCCCAGATAGACATGTGTCGATCTTTAGCGATATAATATAATGATATGAAACATGAACAAGAACTACAAAATTCAAAACAGTTGTACAGAAAAAATGCTTCATTTATATTTGAATCTCGATCTTACATTCACCAGTCAGTGTACAAAAGTGCTAATCGTACAAAACAAACAAAATACTTTATAGTTCATTCCAATCTGAATCTGAGTATCGATCTTACATTCACTAAACTCGCCGTCTCACAGAAGGAATGAATACGCCATGCGATGTCGGTTGGTGAGCCGACTGTGCGTTGAATGTAGCTGATTCAAATGTTCCAAATGAGACATATTGGGTTTCGAATCTTTGCTCTGTTTCAGATACAAATTATCGAATCCGAACAGTGAGACCCTTTTGCCATGTCTACTCCCAAAGATCAATCAGATATCACGGTCGGCTTCATATTTACTAAACTTAAATCACCCTATTCCATTTGATATCCGACGATCTAGTCCCGGGACGATCTTAAAAAAAAATCTTAAATCAGATATTTTTTTTCTAAGTTTTAAATTCTAATTACACCACCGTCACGCCTATACTCCCCAAGCGGGCGTGGCACAGGTGTACTGAGTACACCCACGTTTCGCCGACGATGTGAGGTCCCATGTAATAGGGAGCGAGCCTATTGCCATATACCGGGCACAATTCCAAACTCCGGACTCATACTGGGAAGTTTCTTCGTTAGAAAAACTTCATTTGCCTGACCTAGGATTTGAACCCAGGACCTCGTGATCACCAAGCGATGCGCTTTGCCACCAGCACAACGAGGCAGGCAGAAACAATTATATATTTTACTTATTGCCCAAATTTTACGCATTTACTTCTGAGAAGCTTGCTCACCTTTAAAACAAATCACGTTAGCGATCTAGTTTAGTATAAGATCTATGATACTGACCCACTGCTGAACAAACGCGGCCACGTTTCCCTTGACATCGACATCGTTAGCTCGCTGCAGAGACGCTGCAAAGCTTTGTAAGAAGTTAGCCAGCGCCGTCTGTAGAGCTGAGCGGTGCGCTTGTGCGGACACGTGCAGAGCTGAACGGTGCGAGGATGTGGCCTGCACCAGAGAGCTGTAGCTCTCGCCGCTCGCCGACTTAATCTGGGAATGAAGATAACACGTTAACTCACCACAGGAAAGTGGTAAGCATTTTGTTTCTATTCACTTGCCGCAATCGATAGTGCATTTTACTGACCACGTAACTTTTTATTCAATTTATAAAATGTGATTCCCCTGTATTTGTTCGTTCTCTATTAACACTAACGACTGTGGAAAGTCCATGTGGCCACAGGCACAGATAGTCGAATAGACTTTCTCCAATCGTCAACCCTAACAGAAAACTGAAAAACTTACGAGGCTGTTGGCGTGGATCGAGCTCGCAACTACTGGATCCAGAGAACATAGTGACCTATTACCTTTAACCCGGGCACATCACTAAACTCCGGTGTGCGATTGGATTTTTTTCGATAGAAACGCTATACCAACCAACTTAAAATTTCACCTGTCCTGGGTTCGTGCAATGTGGCATACATTAACCAGGGAGTATTTTTAGTGTATTATTTTTCAAAATGATCATACCTCATTGACAGTGTCAACAAATGTCTGCACCAAGTTCTCCAGTTGTTGTTTGTTTTGTTCTTGCGTCTGCGTGCTCGCCGCATTGTAGGTATCTGGAAAGATGGGTAAATTGTTACTTCATATAATAATACATGTTGATTTGTATTTTAATAGTATTGTTAGAGAGTAGGTAAGAAAGTATCGGTGTAAAGATGAGAAAGGGTATGCTCTATTGGTTGGGGTATATAGAAAGAATGTTAGAAGAATAAATGGCAAAGCAGACATACAATGCGAAAGTGGAAGGATGTAGGTGCCGGGTAAGACCTAGACTATCATACCACGACCAAGTAGACCGAGTCTTACCTAAAGGACAAGTCAAGAGTCTCCGTAACCGGCGAGCGTGTATGAGACGAACTATGAGAGTGGAGGAAGCCAGAGAGGTATGTAAGGAAAGAACCTGTTGGAACTCTGTACTCTTTCCCTACCCCGCAAGGGATCTGGCGTGATGATATAGATAGATTTGTATTTTTGCCGAATTTATGAAATACGCAATACTTAATGATTCTACATTACTCAATATAGTGTCTCAAAACAAAAGGCTTAGCTAAGTTAGGCATGGCGTGCCGTGTCAAATGTTTGATATGTATTATCGTATACAGTCTCTCAAGGATCTTCTAGCGTGCGGCCAAAATCGGTACTAACGCTGTTATCAAGTGAAATGTCACTTCATGACTGTCGCAGAGTAGCCAAGTTCATTTTGTCACCTGCTGAAATATTTCACTGGAAGTAGTAAAATTGTACTAAAAGATAACCCTAATTTATGTATCTTATTATAGACAAGAAATACTGATTTGCGTACGAGACTCGAATCACGGGACGACAAAGGAGAATCTCCTCTAATGTTTAGCGTTTCGTACCAAGCCTCACGTTATTGCGTCAAAACCAAAAGTCATGTACTTTGAAGAGAATTTTATGTATTTTCTATATCACTAAGAAATTTTGAGATCTACTTCCGCAATTCTTATAATATAATAATAATAATATTAGCCCTGTTAAGAAACGGTCCCACTGTTGGGCACGGGCCTCCTCTCAAACTGAGAGGGTTTAGGCCATAGTCCACCACGCTGGCCCAGTGCGGGTTGGCGAACTTCACACACCTTCGAGAAACTCTTTAGGCATGCAGGTTTCCTCACGATGTTTTCCTTCACCGTTAAATAGCCGTTAGCAATGATAGCCTAGTGGTTAGACCGTTGGACTGCAAAGTCAAAGGTCTCGGGTTCAAACCCAGGCACGCACCTCTGTCTTTTCGAATACAAGTGTGTATTTAAAAATTAATTATCACTTGCTTTAACGGCGAAGGAAAACATCGTGAGGAAACCTGCATGCCGCAATTCTTAGTTATTATTTATCAAATATTTTGAGGATAGGTTTACAAAGTACTCGACGCCAAACTGGTATGGTTTACGTTATGTAGTCTCACCCAACGCAGTGTGCAGCGAGTCGAGTGCGAGCGAGACAGTGCGCGCGAAGTCCCGTACGCCGGCGTCAATGGCGTCTCGTTGTTGCGCAGACTGTTCTTGATATGTCTTCGTCACTTCCAAGTTTGTGGACTCCACGGATCTGCAATAAATAACACCATTACACCTATATTCTCCGAGCAGGGCTGTTAGAGGTGTACTAAGTACACTCAGCACAAAAGATCCCAGAGGGTCGAAGTGCGCCTGAGGTCTCCTCGGTCGGATAAGCCAATGACAAGATAAGTACTAAGTACACTCAAGTACACGCGCTTACGATTTAAGTTACAACCAGATCGTTATTGAGGAGTTTAACATAAAAAATGTTTTCTTTGTCTTATTTAGGATTCGAATCTTTCCGAAGGTCCTCGTGATCACCACCCACACCAAGTTATCCCCTGAGATGGGGCAGTAAAAGCAGCTTGTATCTATATATCTATCTATATCATCATGCCAGCTCCCTTGCGGGGTAGGCAGAGAATACAGAGTTCCAGCAGGTTCTTTTCTTACAGACCTCTGGCTTCCTCCAGTCTCATTGTACGTCTCATACACGCTCGCCGGTTACGCAGACTCAATAAAGCAGCTTGTAGGTATAGGGAAACGGTCTTAAGAGACTATCCTTAATTGTTTACGAAAATTTGAGCTGCTCACATTCTATTTCTCCAATGAGTACAAATTTATATGGTTTCTTAAACGTGTAATCCTATAACTGATACTCTGTCAAATTTCTAAGTTCCTTTTCATAGAAATTTAAACCACCTTTCAATAAATAAATAAAATACAATTACAGAATTTGAAAAAAAATGTAGTCAACAAGAAAATGGGCACTTAACTAAAAAACTTTTATTGATCCCAATCGATCCAGTTTCATATAAAGATCAAAAATTTCCATTGTACCAATTAAGGATGGAGAACTAGAAAAGTCAGAAATCGCAAAAACTTTTCGCATACATTTTGTAGGAAATCATCGTGGCAATTCATTTACTACACTATATATTGTTGAAATTCACACTGAGTAAAATACGACCTTAATTCAATAAGAACAATAATTATTTTTACATATATCAATAATTTATGTCGATTGATTTATTTGTTAGCTCTACACTATTTGTCTTAAGCTGGTAACATTTTGTTTTGACATTTGGAACTGTCATATTGTCCCCGGATTATTGAACAGGAGTATAGTCATAGATGTACTCACTTCCTCTTGTCGACGGAGTCGTGCAGGCAGGCCACGTGCTTGGTGGCCACGTCGGCCGTGGCTAGTAGTTCCCGCGCCTGCGCACTCAGCACGGCCTCGGTCTGCTTGTGCGTCTGCACCAGGTGCTGCTGCTCCTCGCATGCTTGCTTAGTTTGTACCAGCATCTGGTGATATTTATTCATAAATATAAATACAAGGTGAACAGAATTCCAGCAGGTTCTTTCCTTAGACCTCTCTGGCTCCCTCCACTCACATAGTTCGTCTTGATACACGCCGGTTACGGAGACTCTTAACTTGCCTTTCAAATAAGACACGGTTGACTACAGTCTGTGCCTACCCCGCAAGGGATCTGGCGTGATGATATAGATAGACAAGGTTTAAGTCCATAGCGGTGACCGTTTGTGGTATCATATACGAGCGTCCCCGTGATTCAGAAGGCCCCTTAAGCCGTTGGTCCCGGTAACTACTTACTGTGGTAGTCGGTAAACCATGTTGGAAGCCCTATATGCGGCTTGATAAGTTCCGCCAGTAGGTGTCCATAAACCTGTCTCCACCGCACCGCACTGGCTCCGCGTGGTGGAGTATGACCTAATTTCTCACACGATGAGACGATCTATGAGAGTGGAGGAAGCCAGAGAAGTATGTAAGGAAAGAACCTGTTGGTCTGTACTCTCTGTCTACCCCGCAAGGGATCTGGCGTGATGATATAGATAGATAGATTGCCTAGCAGTGGGACAGTATTATTATTACAAGGTGTATGGGACTCTGACGCCTCAGTCCACTTGTGGGGAAGGCAGAGAATACGAAATTCCAACAGGTTAGTTCCTTAAAAACCTCCCACTTCCTCCTTTCTTTTAGTTAGATTACGGAGACTCTTGACTTGCCAATCAGATCCCACCGTCTATTTGGTCATAACAAGATAGTCTGCATCTTCCCTGGTACCTAAATCCTTTCACTGTCATGGATTGTGCATTTCCCTTCCACTTAATCTATACATATAATAAAACTGTAACCGAGCCGAATTTGTACATTGAATATTTTTGGAAAATTTAAATTGAAGTACACTTCCTTATCGAAATAGAGGCCGAAACAATTTTTTTTGGAATTATTGTCTGTCTGTCTTTCTGTCTGTCTGTCTCTTTGTGTTTCAATCACGCAAATACTACCGAACAGATTTCAATGAAACTTGGTATAGTAATAACATATACTCTAACTTACAATCTAGAATACTTTTCATCCCGAAAAAATCAAGCAATCCCGTATTATTGCGGGATAAACCATAAAACTTTTGCGGGATAAACCATAAAACTTATTATTATATTATTTTAATGATGGTTAGTCACGAGCTGCAATGTTACGTTAAAATGTGTGATTTCGCCTACTAATATTGGACTCGGGTTCGTCTCCTTACAAAGTAACTCTTCATCTTCTATCTATCTTCTATACATCTATCTATCTATATCTATAAATTCGGAGAGTAAATCGATTTTATCCAGGGGAAGGACATACATAGGCTATCTGTTGTCTCAAAATAAAAACTTAGGAGTGTAAAATATACGCCAAAAAATAACGCAAACGAAGTTGCGGGTACAGCTAGTAACATAATAAAAGTCTTCAAAGACTGAAAGCGATGAATGAAGGTGTACAAATGAGTGATCTAGTGGTAAATCATCTACTATATGCAGATGACACGGTTTTGATAGCGCCAACAGCCACTGATCTGCAATCACTAGTCACAGTTATGAAAGAAGACTGCATGAAAAATGGCTTACATTTGAATGTGCAGAAAACCAAAATTATGGTTTTTGAACGGGAAGAAACCAGAACGAATGCAAGGATTGTGGTTGGGAACGATGTGCTGGAGCAAGTGAATGAGTTTGTATATCTTGGATTTCAGTAAGGATGGAAAATACACCGCTGACATAGAGAGAAGAGTGAGTACAGGGAACAGAGTGAATGGCGCGATGGGAAAGCTACTTGGGAGCCGGCACTTAAGCCGAAAGGCGCAGCTGGCCATACATAATGGAGTGCTTGTCCCAACGCTGTTATATGGCAGCGAGAGCTGGGTATGTAAGAAGGAGAATGAAAGTAAGATAAATGCAGTGGAAATGCGAGCTCTGCGGAAGATGTGCGGAGTGAAGCTGACCGACCGTATTCGCAACAGCGTAGTAAGAAAGCAAATAGGTATGAAAGAGAGTATCGGTGTAAAAATGAGAAAGGGTATGATCCGCTGGTCCGGGCATATAGAAAGAATGTCCGAAGAAAGAATGACAAAATTGATATACAATGCGAAAGTGGAAGGATGTAGGTATCGGGGAAGACCTAGACTATCTTACCATGACCAAATAGACCGGGTCTTATCTGAAGGACAAGTCAGGAGTCTCCGTAACCGGCGAGCGTGTATGAGACGAACTATGCGAGTAGAGGAAGCCAGAGAGGTATGTAAGGAAAGAGCCTGTTGGAACTCTGTACTCTCTCCCTACCCCGTAAGGGATCTGGCGTCATGATATATATAGATTAATAACATATAGTGCCCCTATCAAAAGGATGTCAAAATTGATTTTTAGTACAGTCACAATACTCAATGTGACAACAAATAAAATTAAAACCGCTGTATGGAATGTGAAAAACCCGAAAACTTGTCAATAGAAACAACTTTCACTATGGCTACACATAATAAAATCTTATACTTGAACCACTTCTGCAATAGACCATACTTGGAACATGTCAACAGCTTCTTCACTAGCCGTTCTCTATTTTCATTTAATTATATATTTATTATTTAACAATAGCTGTTACCCGCGGCCGAGCACGCGTTTGAATGGGAAAAAGAAAGATGCGGTTTTTACGTTTACCGTGCAATATTTCCATTTTTTTTCTGCTCATAAGAACCTTCCTCGGACTTCAATGAAATTTGAAAAAAAATAGCCGAATCGGTCCAACCCTTCTCGAGTTTTGCGCTTAGCAACACATTAAGGCATTCATTTGTATTTATATAGATAGATAGATAAAAGAATAATCATACACTAACGTCGAACACACATATAATAAATTAGCGTTTAAACCATTTATTTTGCCACACACATATTACAATTAAAATAAATAATAAATAAAAAAGTACACCTAAGAATAAGAGTTGAAGTCGATAAAGTGTGGCAAGGTAGCCAGCTCAGTATTCGCTGTGCATATATGCACAACACTGATTTTCAGCTGGTCCCTGACATTTGCACAACAATATTAGTGCGTCCGGCTTAATTGAAAATTAAAGACAATCATTTTAACGAGAAAAAAAAAACAACAAAAATGTGTTTGCGATTATTCTCAAGGTCTTAACCTGGTTCTTAAATTAGAGAGATAAATTGACATGGCTCTCATCTAAGGTAACATTGATTTCTGCGTTAGAGATGGGTTGTATTAGGTAAATCAGGTACTAAGTACACCTGTTCCTAGTCTGCATAAATACCTAATCCACCTAATCTCAATGATCTCATACACATACCGTTACTTAGTGATCTCAATCCGCCTATTCTATATCAAAGCCTGATATCGAATTATCGATATTTGAATTAATTTAATGTTAAATTGTTTTGTTATATTGAGTCATAATAACACTTTTAAGAAAATGGAAGTTTCAAAATGGAATTAATTTTTTTTTTTGATTAGATTAGATATTTCTGCACGAAATTGGTTGAATAAACTAATACTTGTTTTCTATTTTATCATTTAATGATATATTAGTGATAAATTGGTATCTTCCCTTCATACTTTTTACAGGCTTAGGACTGTTAACTTACGAATGTATGAAGTTTTGAGTCTTGCGATATTAAATATTCCGCAAAAGTTTAGCGTTTGCAAGATGGCGTATTTAAAAGATTTCAATTCATTATATTTACATTTCTTTTATATCAATACGCGTTGTATAGCGCTGTCTCGCTCCCTTACACGTAAGCGGGATAGCAAAGCGATAAGCATATGAGTGAATGAGAGAGCGCGGGAACAGGTGTGAGTGAGCGCGCTAAACGGCTAAACATTAGATTATATTGAATATGAATATTAGGTGGATTAGGTATTGCCAGAATTGGAGTAGGTGCCGCCTATTTTCGTAAAATACCTGTTCTTTGGATCTGTTCTAGTAAATACGACTCATCTCTATTCTGCGTACATAAAAGTTCTTTAGCTATATATTTTTAACAGATGTTTGGGACATACTTTTGCGTAAGGGGGAGGTAAGTCGTTCCATATCTTGGCTGCAGAAAATTTAAAACTCTTATTATAATCAGTGCTGGGCAAAGACCGTCGGTCACAAATTGAGACGGGAGAGAATAGATCGTACTTCACGCGAAGCCGGTACTGTAGTGAAGCCTAAGCATATTAGTGTGTAAGTTTATATAACTTGGTGTTTTATAATATAATAAGTCAGTGTATACCCGATATTGATTGCTTTCACTCATCTCTCGAACATCGCACCCTACAGTACGATTGACTGGCCGTTTGAGGCCACAAGCTGTTAGAACTTATCAAGCCACTCATTGACTCGAAGGATGTAGTAATTTACTGTGCTGGTGGTAGCTAACTCATGTCTGCTGTGGGCGAGCTGAGTCTGGGTGGAGAGCCGCAGTTAAGCTTGTCCAGTGCTGGTATTTGCTAGTTCGGCTCTAGTGTGGTCGAGCCGAGTCTGGGTGGTGAGTTGCCGTTAGGCTCGTCCAACGTTCTCCATACCCTGGTACCTTTCACTAGCTGAATGATGCAGTAATTTAGAATGTTGGTAGTAGCTAGTTCGGCTCTGGTGTGGTCGAGCTGAGTTTGCGTGGTGAGCTGCGGTTAAGCTGGTCCAACACTCCATACCCTGGTACCTTGCACTAGCTAAAGAATGCAGTAACTTACAGTGCTGGTAGTCGCCAGTTCGGTTCTGGTGTGGTCCAGCTGAGTCTGCGTGGTGGTGAGCTGGTGGCTGCTGGCTTGCAGCGCGTGGTTGAGGTCGTCGAACACTCCCTCCATGCGCTGCCGCTCCTCCTCCATGGCTCGTTTCTTGAGGAGTAGTTCTTGGATTTCCTTGTTCTGCTCCTCTTGTTTGAGTGTCATTTCCGCGAAAGTGTCGCTTGCTAGGTAGACTCCTATGGGAAAATTGTAAGACTTGACCAATACATGTTTTTGCCTAAAATTTGTTTACTACGCGTCCAGTTGCCCATTTCAAATGTCCAATATTTTTACATAAAAAAAGATAAATTTTTATAACTACGACGTAACCACAACATAAGCGATACCTAAAAGTCCAATAAGATGAACTGGCTTGGAGAACGGATTAAATTTTAATCATACTTAAATAGACTTTTAGGACTTTGAAATAAAAATTATTTTCACATTTCGTATCTTTTATGATAAGAATTTTGGGCATCCTGAAAGCAGTTCGAATTTACTCTTTGTGAAATATTAAAATCGAAGCGAGCAATTTCGCGTTAAAGCAGCTGATCCCCAGTCTGTTTAAAAAATAAAGGACTATCCAATGCTCTTCGAGCATGCCTAGCAAACCTTAAAAGTTAAAAGACGGCTTCGTTTCGCTTCGCTAACTGAATTGAGTAGCCGCGAGTTCGATCATCGCATAGGATAAATCTTTGTTTGACCCATAAATGATCGTTTTTGGGTTGTTTGTTGGGTGTGTTTGTAAATTTCATGTTTGCAAACATACTCTTGATACAGTTCCCAGTTTGGGGAAACATAGTTATATTAATACGAGCACATACCATTCTTATCTCTAGCGGCTTGCAAATCCCTCTTCAACCGATCAATTTCCTCAGCATACTCCTTAAGTATAGCTTTCTTGGTCATCTTCTGGTTAATCTCTGGCTTGTTCTGGATGTTCTTCGCTCTGTGGGCGTACTCCAGGGTGCTCATCGTCTCTTCCAAGTCTTTGTGTCCGGGGGATACTGTCGCGATGATGGAGGTCTTAGTACGCCCGCCCAGGGACTCTTGCAGGATTCGGGTCAGTTTGGATTCCCTGGAAAATTGTTCAAGTCAATTTTGAGGTAGTAGTCCGACTGTAAATCTTAAGAGTTTAATAACGCAAAAAGAAACACCATCAGCTCACTTTGTCCAAGCAGGGGTTGTATTAAACACACATTTCACCAACGAAGTATATAGTTTTCGGTGTGTGCTATGTTTAAGGATTTAAGTCTTGAGCACATCGAGAAGATAATTAAAAATCAAATGCAACATTTTAGACAAACCATCATACGGACAGACAGGAAAGTGTGTAATTAAAAATACGGTATAGTTTAAAAGTGCGCGCTTAGCTTTATAAATCTTTCACATCATCTGTAAGGGTATTAGGGCGCATCCATTATTTAGCGAGCTTAAAATGGGGGGGGGGGGGGGGGGGTGTTACAGTAAAATCCCATCTTATCTAATTTAATTATGCTCATAATTAAAAATCTAACGTCACTTTTGAAAAACAAATTATTATACGCATAAAAAATATATTTTAAGTATATTACAATTACAAATTGAGGTCACTGTTACTTTTTTAATATAAAAGTGTTTTAATAAATTACGGAAAAATACTTATAAGTGAAATTTGATATTATTTGTGTGATCAGAATGTCGATCCAAGTAATTTATTAAGGGATTTATTTTTAGCAAAAATAGATAATTAATTCATAGCAATGCGAGCTCGAGCGAGATGGAGCGAGTAGCGATTCCAAACTGAGGTAAGCCACGCCCACCACGATGACGTCAAAGCTTTTATGAAATCAACAGGCTCGTAAGCTTAGGCCTATCTCCTCCTCCTATATGCTTAATGGTAATAACACCCTAAAATGATTTCAATAAAAACAAATACAACTATTACCTGTAAGGTATGTGAGGGTGTCTCTCAACTAGCGCTGTGATGACTCTACCTAGGGTCAACAGCGACTGGTTTATGTTCACGCACTCCCTTGCCCTCTCCTTCTTAGCTGGGTTGTCGGAGCCAGCCTTGCTGATGTTCTCCGAGCCCGCCAGGTCCACCAGGTTCAACTTGCCGATCTTGACTAGCTCCTCACCTTCCGGGCTGTTCTCTTTCATGTGAATCACGATGGTGAAGACTGTGTGGGAACGACTGCGTGGAAAAAGAATTGTTACCTACTTCCCTTAGAGATTCGATATCGGAAAGGCGTGTTGAAAGTAGTTGCCGTTGAGAAAACTTTTTTTAAACGCGCATTACCTACTCAATTAATTTATCTATCAATATCATCACGCCAGTTCCCTTGCGGGGTAGCCAGAGAGCACAGAGTTCCAACAGGTCCTTTCCTTGCAGACCTCTCTGGCTTTCTCCACTCTCATAGTTCGTCTCATACACGAACAACCAGTTATTAAACACTCCATTATCATATTGAGTTCTCCCGTGACCATGGGTGCTGCAAAGCACTCGAAACGTCGGGAACTAAAAATAAAAAATAAACCGCGATAAAATCCGTAAAATAGTTTTATTTCACTCCATTATCAATTAATTGAAATGTTATTTGATTAAACCCATCCTAATATTATAAACTCGAAAGTAATTTTGTCTGTCTGTTTGTCTCTTACCTTTTCACGATCAAATCTCTGAACAGATTTTGATCAAATTTGACAAGGACATAGATTTCATCCGGGGGAAGGACAAGGCTACCTTTGACTCAAAAAAACTTAAGGGTGTAAAGTATAGGCCTGAAAATAACGCAAACAAAGTTCCCGATACAGCTTCATCTTCTACGCTTATGCATCTGCACAGATGCATAAGTAAACTTGTAAGTTATATATAGTTATATAAGTATAAGTAAATATATTATTTAACCCTTCTTTCCCTCTCTATCTTAAAGAACGTTTCCAGTATCTGAAAAGCATGGGCACCCAATGCCTCAGGTCCTTAGAAACTCTTAGCCTAATGGGATGCCCCTTCACAATAGCAGCTTCTATGATGTCTTTTACTGCCCAGGCGGTACAACTGTGGAACACTACCTATCAGTATACGGCGTGCATCGTCCCTAGAGAGCTTCAACGACCAGGTGAGGAAGTATTACTTAGGTAAGTAATACTTCCTCACCTGGTCGTTGAAGCTAGAGTAGTCGTAGAAGTAGGTACTTCTTCACCCCGGTCAACAAGTCCTGCTGTCGTATCCTGATAGTTAATTATGTGTATGTGTAGTAAATTTTTGTATTATATGTCTCTGATATACTGTATTTTGTAGTATGTGTTTGCGTTTTTATATTATATTTTAATTCTATACCGCTATTGTACGTATGTATTTATTACTATAAGTTAAAACTTAAGTTTAACAAGTGCACCCCCATTTATTTCACAACCAAATCGTTTTCTCTATTCCAAGGTTGCGTGGAAGAGATTGCTCTTTAGCGATAAGGCCGTCCTTTGGGAAACGTTTAGTTGTATTTTTTTTTTGTATTTTGATATCTATGTAATTGATGCACAATAGAGAATTATCTATCTATCTTGTAAAGTTCCTTTTTTCCCTTTGGAGGTATGGACACTTGCTATACTACAAGCCGAGTGTTTAAATTACATTTAAACTACAACTGAAAACTAACAAAAGCTACCAAATTATAATGGAAAATCTAAATAGGGTGAAACCATCTCATTTTGCCAGAGTCCGCGTGGGAGAGGCACAAGATAGAGAGTTCTATTTTTTTAACCTCTCTTTCAATTTATGGGTGTACTAACAATTCTAAATATTACATCTATAAATTGTGTGTAATTACTAATAAACCTGCATTTGATTATGCTTCTTATTCAGCATAATATTGCAGAAACCAACCCAACAAATTGTGTATTAAATGTAAGATTTAATTTTGTTAGTAGAAGCATAAACAAATTTGATTTTATTTGTATTAAATTTATGTTAACTTACAACAGAATGCCATTGGGTAGGTTGCTGCAATATTAAGATATACAATAAAGATATACAATACAAAAAATATATACGATATTTTATTTCTTTCTTTCATATACTTTTTTTTAGTAAATTGTACATGAAAGACGTTTTATTTTTTATTTTCTGTTTTAGTTCAAATATTATACTTTCATCTGCAAAAAGTCTTTCACACAAGGGTCACATAAATATATTATAACATATCTGTATCCAAGAATATATTGAACAGTATGATTCTCTAGAATCAAACATTGTGTATTACAATTATACTTTATATCATTTACCAATTTTAAAACTTGAGACTTTAACAGATAAAATATTTCGTCTACTGTCTGTGTAATGCTGAACATATCTGGATTAAATACTTCATGGTAATTAATTATTCTGGAATTTTCTGCAAGAACTCACCTGGACTGTGCGTTCATGAGGGTGGACGCGACTCTCTTCCTCTCCTGTCCCTGGGCCATAATCTTGTACACTTCGTTCTTGTTGTATACCTGACAATTTATTTACATGACCATGATATACAAATATATGTGCATATGTATAATGTATAGTACGAGTCCGGAGTCTGGAATTGTACCCGGTATATGGCAATAGGCTCGCCCCCTATTACATGGGACCTAACATCGTCGGCGAAACGTGGGTGTACTCAGTACACCTCTGCCACCCCCTCTGGGGAATATAGGCGTGACGGTGTGTTTTTTTTGTAATAAACGCAACACTTGAAAGCAGTTTGTTCTGAATCGATACCTGAATTGATTCGAACTATTCTTAAAGAATATTACTTTTTTTTTTATTTGCGGCTGCTTTCGTTACTCCCTTAGTGCTCCCTTAATTTAAAGCAATACGAAGATTTCAAATGCATTACTGAAATGTATTTCTTAATTCGCACACATACACGTACAAGTTCCATTGTTTGTTGTGGTATAAAAGTGCGTAAAAAAGGGGTGAAACATTTTTTTTTCTATCTATCTATCTATCTATAACCTCACGCCAGATCCCTTGCGGGGTAGGCAGAGAGTACAGAGTTCCAACAGGTTCTTTCCTTACATACCTCTCTGGCTTCCTCGACATCCAGATCCCTTGCGGGGTAGGCAGAGAGTACAGAGTTCCAACAGGTTCTTTCCTTACATACCTCTCTGGCTTCCTCGACATTTTTTTTTAATTTGAAAAATTGGTTTTCGTGTGGAATTTGTGAAGATATTATCTAATTGGGGTGTCTGAGGTCTTGTTATTTATGAAAACACTTTGTATACATTTTTTTAAAGTCTTCCTATAAACATAAAAGTTATAGTATACAGGGTGTACTTTTAGTCGTCCTGGAGCATAAGTCCAGGTAATGTATCCAATTCTACTGTTCATAGGCACTAACAAAAATGACAAGAGCGCTGCGGTGTTCTTCTCCAGAAGTGCCACCCCGCGCCACTCCCTACGCCGCCCTAGAAGTAATCTCGGCCAAGTGACCATGTTCGACCGACCCATTCCCTGGGTCAAAGAGGTCAAATATCTAGGGGTCACCCTAAACAGTACCATGTCCTTCGGCCCGCACATCAAGCGGGTCCGTCACCGAGCATCATTTGTGCTCGGTCGTCTCCATTCGTTAATCTGCAAGCGGAGTAAAATGTCCCTTAGAAATAAGGTGACACTTTACAAAACTTGCGTTCGACCCATCATGACTTATGCGTGTGTTGTGTTCGGGCATTCGGCCCCCTCTCACATCGATAAACTCCAAGTGGTTCAAAACCGCTTCCTCCGTAAAGCCGTAGGAGCCCCCTGGTTCGTACGGAACGTCGACCTCCACTCCGATCTAGGTCTCGAACCTATTCGCGCCTTTATTAAAAAGGCGTCAACACGTCACTTCGCGAACGCATCTACCCATGCGAATCCGTTAATCGTAGCCACCGCCGACTACGATCTCCCCCCCGACCCCTGCCGCCACCGCCGGCCGCGACATGTTCTCACCGACCCCCCCGATGCTTTGTCATCCCTTCTTTCCGCTCAGAATACGGGCGACGACGACGACGTAGTAGTAGTAGATCCCCTCCCATAGCCGGCGGTTGACCGGTGCACTTAGTAGTGCACCCGTCCCCCTACAGCGACTGTCCCAACCGAGGGCGCCCTCGAGTATGTCGCCTCTTGCCCTTCTGGCTGGCTAGAGCGTAGTGGTTGCACGCTCGCCTTTAAGTCCGGTGAAGCTGTAAAGGCCTCGCGGCCAACAGCGTACATCATTCACACACACACACACACACGAAGATGTACAAACAAAAAGAAACACTTCAATAAGTAACTTTTCCTTAACAATACTAATTTTGTGCATTAAACAATGCTTACAACAAGCGTCAAACGACATGAGGCATGACGAGAGGCACCGCGGCTCGTCAGCTGGCCGGTAGATACCTTCGGTGTTCCGGATTTTCACCCTAGCTATGATATTCGGATAGGTCGATACATAGATGTTACTTATTGAAGTGTTTTTATTAATTTCTTTTTTCTTAGTGAACAGTAGGCATTGGATACACCTGGGCTTTCGATCCAGGACGAATAAAATCACACCTTGTATAACCTCATCATCATCATCTCAGCCTATACTTGTCCACTGCTGAACCGGTCCGATGCCACCTGCATCCAACGACTTCCTGCGATTTTCACAAGATCGTCGGTCCATCTGGCAGGCGGTCGTCCCACGCTGCGCTTGCCAATACGTGGTCTCCACTCTAGAATCTTTCTGCCCCAACGCCCGTCCAATCTACGCGCTATGTGGCCCGCCCATTGCCACTTCAGCTTGCTAATCTTAAGGGCTATGTCGGTGACCTTGGTTCTTCTACGAATCTCCTCATTCCTGATTCGATCGCGTAGAGAAACGCCGAGCATAGCTCTCTCCCATAGCTCGCTGAGCAATTCTGAGCTTTTTTATGAGATCTATTGTAAGAGACCACATCTCTGATCCATATATCATCACTGGTAACACACATTGACTAAAAACTTTAGTCTTAAGGCACTGAGGTATTTTGGATTAGAAGATGTGGCGCAGTTTCCCGAACGCTGCCCAGCCGAGTTGGATTCGTCGTTGTTTAACCTAATTTTAAATAATTGTCTCGTTGACTAGTTAGCGAATATTGCTACTAGAGATTACCAGATAGGTTGGACATAGCGTTAAGGGACTTACGGACATAGTGTTTAATAAGCACACCGTCACGCCTATATTCTCCAAGCGGGGACGGCAGAGGTGTACTGAGTACACCCACTATCCGCCTACGATGTTAGGTCCCATTTAATAGGGGGCCATATACCGGGCACAATTCCAGACTCTGGACTCATACTGGAAAATTTCGTTTGAAAAACTACATTTGTCTGATCTAGTATTTGAACCTAGGACCATATATAACAATTAGCTCTCACTTTATACCATTGGGACCTATTACCGTCTGCTAAATCTGGATGTATACAGTACACCTCTACCACCATTGCTTAGAGGGATAGTGAAAACAACAATCAAAATGATTTACCTCAAATTTTGTTATGTTTTAAATGTTATTTTAATACAATCTTCTTATAGTTTGCATAAAGTATTCCTACAGCTTTCTACCAGAACTGTACTAAGTACAGGTTCGACGTCCAGATTACACCCTAATAATCCTTTGACTGTAGCCAAGTGGACTCTCTATTCGTTAACGTTATGCAGATGACGCGGTTTTGACAGCGCCAACAGCCACTGATCTGCAATCACTAGTCACAGTTATGAAAGACGACTGCATGAAAAATGGCTTACATTTAAATGTGAAGAAAACCAAATTTATGTTTTTTGAACAGGAAGAAACTAGAACGAATGCAAGGATTGTGATTGGTAACGATGTCCTGCAGCAAGTGAATGAGTTTGTATATCTTGGATGCGCATTCAGTAAGGATGGGAAATACACCGCTGACGTAGAGAGAAGAGTGAGTGCAAGGAACAAAGTGAATGGCGCGATGGGAAAGCTACTTGGGAGCCGGTACTTAAGCAAAAAGGCGCAGCTGGCCATACATAATGTAGTGCTTGTCCCAACGCTGTTATATGGCAGCGAGAGCTGGGTATGTAAGAAGGAGAATGAAAGTAGGATAAATGCGGTGGAAATGCGAGCTCTGCGGAAGATGTGCGGAGTGAAGCTGACCGACCGTATTCGCAACAGCGTATTGAGAAAGCGAATAGGTATGAAAGATAGTATCGATGTAAAGATGAGAAAGGGTATGCTCCGTTGGTTCGGGCATATAGAAAGAATGTCCGAAGAAAGAATGAATAAACTGATATACAATGCGAAAGTGGACGGATGTAGGTACCGGGGAAGACTTAGACTATCTTACCATGACCAAATAGACCGGGTTTTATCTGAATGACAAGTCAGGAGTCTCCGTAATCGGCGAGCGCGTATGAGACGAACTATGAGAGTAGAGGAAGCCAGAGAGGTATGTAAGGAAAGAACCTATTGGAACTCTGTACTCTCTGCCTACCCCGTAAGGTATCTGGCGTGATGATATAGATAGAACGGTAATAGAAAACAAAAAATGTACGAGAATCACATTTTACAAGTCATGTGAGATGTCCATTACGGCAAAAGCATAGAAACAAAAGGCCTGCCACTTGGCTAGACTAACAGACAAAAAAAACCTAAGCATCAAAGCCACTCACCGTAATCTCCTCCAGCCCATTAACAATATTGGATCCTTTCCTGGTGACATCCTCATATATCCTCAGCTTGGAGTTGTCCTCGGAGGAGGCGAGCAGATCGAACAGCTCCTCGTTGTATAGCTCCAGGTAGGACACCCGGACCGTGTACTCCGTGTTGGTGAGGCGGAGCTCGTCAAACAGCTGGCTGAGCGCTCGGGGGATGATGCCGGCCAGAGGATCCTGAGGATAAGAGAAGAGTTTAAGTATAGGGATGTTATATTATTAATCCACGACTTGCGGACCTGTTCTTGTGACTCAATTGACTTTGTACGGCTTAGTAGTAGATTTGCACGAATTTAACTCGAATGAATCGTGCGAATTGGCTCGAAGAAAATTTATTTTCGTGCGAATCGCCACCCTTGAGCGATTCGCACAATTTGTGCGAGGAACCTACTACTAAACCCCTTTCTACGACTGTTAACACATAGAGAACAGAAAAATACGAAAATGACGTTTTATAACAAATATTTATGAGGACGGGTCTTTCCAAACAATCATATCCCATTGTTTTATATAATAAATAATCTTTAATTTCTTTTCGATTCCCCTGACTTCCACGATAGTTTATAATGTATGAAGTTCAAACGCCCATGTTGATTGTACTGCATATTTCTTGGATGTATTGGGAATTAAATAGTATACAGAACTAAAATCCAAATTCACCCTAAAATAACGAATATGAATTTGAAAGTCTTGGAAGTATCTATAAGACAGGTAATAACACATTTATTTCGGCTGCGTATTTTTATGCTTAATACTTAAATAATTCATAGCGAGGGACAGATTTTTTGAAGTAAATTAAACGTCACTGGATTGAGGCCGATGTTAGTGGCAATCAGACTACATCGAAAAGAGAACTATTTTTACATGTTCTCTGTATGTGGATCCAGTCTGCAACCAAAATAGGTCATCTGCTTTAACTTACGAAGGTCTATCTACCAACAGAACCGATGGCAGATTCGATTTTTCAAGGGTTACCAACTACCTTGGTAACAATGCGGTAACAAACGGATATCATTACTTTCGCATAGTCTGCCGGCAGCCATTAGAAGCCAGACAAATATAAAAAAAGGAAAATGATAGATCATTACCTAAGTATTTGCTGTATATAAAAATATTATCATAATACTTTTGACTTGCTTTGGCTTAGAGGCCAAGCGCATCGCTTTGTGATCACAAGGTCCTGGGTTTAAATTCTAATAAAATTTAATTTTCGGTGGGATAAATGTAGATTTTCCAACGAAAACTTGCCAGTATGAGTCCGGAGCCTAGAATTGTGCCCGGTATATGGCAATAGGCTCGCCTTCTATTACATGGGACCTAACATTGTCGGCGAAAAGTGGATGTACACAGTAGACCTCTGCCACCATCGCTTGGGGAATATTAGCTAGACGGTATACCCAGTACGACACTCAACTGATCCCACAGTAAAACTGGTTGCACAGTATTGTGGAGCTATGGTTAATGCTATGGTTGTGCTTATGTTGTTTTTTTAAATAAATAAAACTATAAATAGATATTACTAAGAAAAGTACAGCTATCTGACAGACAAGTCAGGAGTCTCCGGAGGAAGCCAGAGAGGTATGTAAGGAAAGAACCTGTTGGAGCTCTGTATTCTCTGCCTACCCCGTAAGGGATCTGGCGTGATGGTATAGATAGATAGATGGAAAAGCTACAGTAATTACTCACATTCTGCCAAGTTGTCTCATCCCCTGAATGCTCACCCACCATGGTGTGGGTCTTGCCCGTGCCGGTCTGTCCATAGGCGAATACTGTGCAGTTGTAGCCGGCTAGAACTTCCTCTATTAGAGGACTCACCACTTCTTGGTACACTTGCAGCTAGAAATTAAAATATTTTTTTCATTTTTACAAGGTGACCCAGAATTCGGGTATAATCACGGACAGTGGTTAAGAGCTTAAGCCGCTCCACCCACTGTGTCTAGTCGCGGGTTTGATTCCCGCACGGGACAAACCCTTTTGGGATCCGCAATTATTTGTTGCGGTCTGGGTATTTGTGTATGTGAATTTACATGTTTGTAAACGCACCCGCGACACAAGAGTAAATCCTAGTGTGGGGCTAGAAATTTTATAAAAAAAAAATGTTCCGGTCTGGGCATTTGTGTATGCGAATTTACATGTTTGTAAATGCACCCACGACAAAGGAATAAATCTTAGAGCGGGCCTAAAATATAAAAAAAATAATAATACATAAATGCTGAAAGGTTTTGCATTTATGCATCAGACTAAGCAACATGCAGGCAGTACAATGCCCTCTATAGTTAATAAGCTTGATATATGTGATACTTTGGAGGTGTATAAAGAAAAGTTAAAAGTTATTTTAACACCATAGTTGTAATGGTCAGTAATGGAAAAAATTAAATTAAATTGATATTAAATTTAATTTAATTTTTATTTGTATAAATTTTTAACTTCACTTATTTGCGTCATTAATAATTGTTCTTTTACCAAACCTAATATATATATATATATATATATATATATATATATATATATATATTTTAGTATTATTTATATAATGAAAGATTTGAGTTTTTGCTTTAATATAGATTTTTTATATGTTTAGTTACATCGTTATTTCTTTTTGTTTTATAATAATTTCACGTGTGTTGTTTAGTTTTAAGATTGCAAGCTGTGATCTTCTGTAAGTGAGGGAGTACACTTCCCAAAAACTGCATCTTGTTTACTATATTAACTTGTGTATATCTTTTGTTGAAGATCCATATAATAATAAATAAATAAACATGTTATACAACATCTAGTGGAGCATAGTACGACAGGCAATCATGAGGATCTAGGAATTATTGTATGTCAGAGTATCGTCAGAGAGCACAGTACCGCTCAGCCACCCCCCTTGGAAAATATCAGCATAAGATATTTTTATTTGTGCCATTGTTTCATCAAAACAAAAGAGAGATAGTTTGGGAGTCCCTGCGCCAACAACTTTACTTTTAACAACAGTTACCTGGAAAAGATCACTATTAATGATAAGGCCGTCCATAGTTGCACTACCTTACCAATTTATAAAATTGTATTTCCATATTGTGTATCTTTAGTGAAACAAACAAATTTATATCAAAAGAACAGTGTCTTTTAGAATCAGAATATTTTTTATTCATGTAAACCATTACAGTATTTATGAATCGTCAGAAAAGTAACAAAGACTCTACCGCCACTTCGGAATGTCATTCCTGTGGAGAAGAAGGGCAAGAAACTCCACGGTTACTCTTTTAAAATAAGAAATTACAAACTTTTTCATCTACATTCTGTTGTGGGGTATGGGAGAACAATGTAGGTTGGTCATCAGGTGAGTCTAAGTTAAAAAAGCGAATAATACTATTTATGAGAATGGCTACATGGTTCCCTCATTTACAAAAAAAAAGGACATATTGTGTTAAATTAATAGAAGGAAGAGAGGAAATGTTAACTAACAACAGTTGAATAGGTTGTCATGACTTAAGTGGAGCTGGAATAGCATCTATCCAAGCATTTTTATCTTTTAAATAATCTTCTATTGAATAATAACCTTGCTTACAAAGTGTTAGTTTTACACAAGCTTTGAACTTATTTTCACTAAGTTTAGTGACGTCAAAGGGAATTTTAAATTACCTGAGGGGTGTTAGGCCCGAAAGCCCTGTCAAATGTGAACTTCTTGGTGTGTGAGGTCTGCTGTGACTGGCGTACCACCACCTCACGGTTGTTCACCACTTCAACCACACCAAGGGACTTGATGTCTCGTTCCCGTTGGTTTAGGGGTCTGTAATTCAAAATCAAAAGTTTTATATATTTGTTGATCAAAGGAAATTA
Organism: Phalera bucephala; assembly: GCA_905147815.2. Lineage (NCBI taxonomy): Eukaryota > Metazoa > Arthropoda > Insecta > Lepidoptera > Notodontidae > Phalera > Phalera bucephala. The sequence goes on from LR990627.1 coordinate 2,076,133, forward strand.
GTAAATACTGCTTCACTGCATGGCAATCTTTTCTCACAAATCAAGGTAAAAGAGAATATGGCACACTCCACCATGCAAGCCCAGTACGAATTGGTAGATAGGTATATATAAAAGTATGTACATATACCTGAAAGTTCGTATATTATAGAAAGTCAAGTCTCTGGTGAGGATAAATTGAATAAAATAGAATCGATTGAATATCTATTGAGATAATTTATAACAAAGCATGAAACAAAACACAATAATTTAATTATTTATTTAGGAATCAAGGAATTTGTCTGACAAATCTTTTGATTTGTCGCCCTCATGAATTGTTATTTAAAAATGGATTAATGGTCTTTCAGTCAGATAGAATTTTATAGTCAAAGAAATCAGCCATCGATTTTGTACATTTTAAAAAACAATTTAGAAGGTATTTAGGATAAGGATTATAATGATTTTAAAAGGTAAACTATTCCGATTTATGTAATTCATTAATAACTTTTTTTTATAAGTTGATGAATAAACATTACATGATATAAATCCTTTAGACGCTCTTTACGGATAACATCATTAGATTCATATCTCGATCGTAAGGCATCACACTGGAGCTAGATCGTAAACTATTTCATTGTAACCTAAACATTGTATCCACACAATATGATTAAAAAAAAGGAAAGAGAAAGAGAAGTAAATAAAAAAGACAAGCCCGCTGAGTTTCTTCGCCGAATCTTCTCAGTGAAGGCAGCGTTCCGATCCGGTGGTGGATTAGTAGTTAAATTAGATTAAAATGTAAATTGACTATTTGTAAGCGCCCCCACAGGGCTTAAACAAAATAAATTATTTGAGTTTGAGTTTGAAATGAAAACTAAAGTAGATTTCTGATTTATTTTTATTTACTTGTTTATTTATTGGATTATCTATCTATAACTATCTATAACCTCACGCCAGATCCCTTGCGGGGTAGGCAGAGAGTACAGAGTTCCAACAGGTTCTTTCCTTACATACCTCTCTGGCTTCCTCGACTCTCATAGTTTGTCTCATACACGCTCGCCGGTTACGGAGACTCTTGACTTTTCCATCAGATAAGACTCGGTTTATTTGGTTGTGGTAAGATAGTCTAGGTCTTCCCCGGTACCTGCATCCTTCCACTTTTACATTGTATATCTGTTTTGTCATTCTTTCCTCTGGCATTATTTCTATATGCCCGAACCAAGGGAGCATGCCCTTTCTCATCTTTACACCGATACTATCTTTCATACCTACTCGCTGTCTTACTATGCTGTTGCTAATTTATTGGATTACATATTTTAAAACTTCTTAAATACAATAAGCATGAAATGGAATATGATCAAACATCACCATACCCATGTCTCATGAAAAAGTCTATAAAAGACTATGAGAGTGGAGGAAGCCAGTGTAGCGGATACCGCTCACTGACTGATAAACTTATCAACTATGTTTCGATAGCTCTATGGTATAATGATCGTGAATGATATGATTTATGAATGCTAAACTGGTACAAAATGATATGATACAGCAACACGTCCGACAGCCTGACTTGAACTGCGCCGATCGAACTGCATGCATCCTGCTCAATCACGTAAAATGCTGATGGGGTGTTCAGTTACATAGTGTACCAAACAGCGAGAGAGGTCTGTAAGCAAGAACTCATTGGAACTTTGTACTCTTTGCCTACCCCACAAGGAATCTGATAATATAGATATAAGGAAGAAAAGGTGAAAAGATTACTTAAAATTCTAACACCCATTCAGAATCTCATTCCTATTGAGGAGAAGGGCAAGGAACTCCAGGGCTATGGTGATGTCCAATCTAATTGACAACATACAACATTTTGCAATATTAATAAGTATAGTCTGTTGGCGAAGGTATTTAACTTTATCTAAACAAATAAAACATAGTATATTTAACCCTTAAGCTCTGGTAGCACACTGACTTTGTTATTTCAATCAACATTATGTTGTAAATAAATTAAAAGATATGATAATTTCCTATTTTATTGTTGAAAAATTACCCATTACAATTATTTTAAAATTGTATTTATTATTGTTATATATGTTACTGTTTACCTTTCATTAAATATCTAAGCCAACGGATTATAACAATTGGCCCCAACTTTGGGAAGGTAACGCTAAGCATCTGAAACCAGATTTCAGACAATAGAGAATGATTCCACCATAAATCACTTAAAGAACTTTTTTGATTCTGGCAGAGCATGTAGGAAGTATAATTTTACTACTTAACCTTTATTTGAAATAAACTAAGTACTAATTATAACTACAGATTTAATTTACTAAGGGGTGGGTTCAATGAATTATAATGGAGCGCAAATTATGACACAGTATCTACTGCTGCTTAACTGTTTGTAATAATCCTTTTTTTTCAAGTAATTAAATGTAAATAATATTCTTTAAAGTCTATCCATTTCTCTCACAAAGGCTAAATTAAAATACTCTTACACAACAGGGAGGTAAGGTCATTGATAAAAGCCATGAGTCGAATTCGAATTACATCAACAAATTTGAGATGTCTGATTAAATATAATGACAAAATTCATCTCTATATATAAATTGTGCAGCCTATAAATAGTCTCTTAATGCAGTTTTATACAATAATCCAGTGAGTCACGCCGTTAACGTAATATTTGTACGAAAGCAAACTTAGAATTTGAAAACACTCACCTTAGTCTTATAAATACTTGAATATTCTGGTTCTTATCCTTTCGAACCTTGTCCGTCGTCATATTTGTAACTTAATTTATAACTATTTCACATATAAACACCACGATCACTGGTATTAATTAATTTTATAACATTCGTGTCCTCAATACAACTCGATGAAATTTGAATGAAATGTCAAAATTAACCGTTAAACGTTGGGCTTCAAACAAAATTCAAACTTGAGGAATGTTACCCGTTTTGAGTCACAGGCTTTTAAGTTAAAAATGTAACAAAACGTAACAGAATGAGAAGTAAAATTATTCATTAAATTATTATGTTTACATAATAAATTATTTAAATTTACGTTTATATGAATTATTTATTGAATACGGTTAGTAGTTTACTTTTTCGGAGTCCGAGAGCATATCATAGTGCGTTTTACTTAACAGCACCCTTCCGCGTTAGGCTGCTAGGACTGAATTTGGAGCTGCCAGTGAACATAAAAGCATATACCCCGAATAAAAGGAGAATACGTTAAATATAGAAAAAAAAATCGATCACACAAATCCAATCCAAATAACTCCAGAAATAGAGTTATCTTTATCATTACTAGATATCAACAGAATATTTTAATCAGTCAATACGTTTAATAAGTTAATAATATACCGGTTTTCCATAAAAATAAAACCGATATTTTGTGCCGAGAGGGGAAACATACAGCATTTTATGAAGAAGCAATGTATAGTTAGCCGTAAATATGCTGTCTATGGTCCGTATATAATAGTTCATCGCCGCAATACCAGGCAGCGCCACCGTCGCAACCAGCAAGGGCAGGAGGGGAGCCGTTGCCATTTTGAATTTCTTAGTCTTCACCAGCAAGTACTTCCTGTAATGTATGTTTTCCCTCTCTGCACATAATATCGGTTTTATTTTTATGTAAAACCGGTATATTGATGTGCCTCCGGAAAACATACAGCGTTTTATGAAGACGTGTTTGTTATCTGCTGGTGAAGTAAGTACAACACAACGCTATGATAAGTATGAGTTTGTCTGCAAATGAAAACAGTGTTATTTCGAACTTAATTTAGGTGCTATTTGTAAAGTACAAATGTTTATTATGAAAGCAATAAATGTGGGAACATTTACAAAGGTACGATTCGTTACTTAATCAAATCATACTAAGTCCCAGACAATATGTAATCACATAATTATGCCATTCTAAGATGCAGTAAATGTATTAAAGAATGTGTTGCAATCATTGACTGCCTCGTTGGTCTGGTGGCAAAGCGCATCGCTTTGTGATCACGAGGTCCTGGGTTCAAATCCTAGGTCGGACAAATGTAGTTTTTCTAACGAAAAATTCCCAGTATGAGTTCGGAGTCTGGAATTGTGCCCGATATATGGCAATAGGCTCGCCCCCTATTACATGGGACCTAACATCGTCGGCGAAACGTGGGTGTAATCAGTACACCTCTGCCACTCCCTCTGGGGAATATAGGCGTGACGGTTGCAATCATTCTTGGGAAAGTCCATGTCGCGACAATGATGTTCGAAAAATGTATCGGATGCTTTTCAATTACCTCTATATAAGATTTTGTCTATGGCTGGATTGTTTAACGAGCTAACCACTTAGCCACGGCAGATCTACAGCTCCCAAGAGGCGCTCGTATGCCACTTTATATGAGAACTGTACGAACACAGTTACCGATTACGATACGGGAGGCAGGTGTTGTTGTGCGAGGCACAAGGGGGTTTCAGGTCTAGAAGAGGATGTTCGGATCAAGTCTTCTCACTCCGCAACATCGTAGAGAAGCATCTGGCAGTGGGGCGGAAGGTTTTCTGCGGTTTTGTAGATCTGGAGAAAGCATTTGACAGAGTTGTGCGAAAGAGACTTTGGGACATTTTGCCAGTGTATGGTATAGATGGCACTCTGTTGCGAGCCGTCCAGTCCACTTATGTGGACTGCAAGGCATGCGTACGGGTGGGTGGTAACAGGTCACCCTGGTTTGACGTTAAAATCGGCGTCAAGCAGGGTTGCCTGTTGTCCGCTAGACTGTTTATAATATATCTGGACAAAAGTCTTCAAAGACTGAAAGCGATGAATGAAGGTGTACAAATGGGTGACTTAGTGGTAAACCATCTACTTTATGCAGATGACGCGGTTTTAATAGCGCCAACAGCCACTGATCTGCAAACACTAGTCACAGTTATGAAAGACGACTGCATGATCAATGGCTTACACTTGAATGTGAAGAAAACCAAGATTATGGTTTTTGAAAGGGAAGAAACCAGAACGAATGTAAGGATTGTGGTTGGTAACGATGTGCTGGAGCAAGTGAATGAGTTTGTATATCTTGGATGCCTTCAGTAAGGATGGGAAATACACTGCTGACATAGAGAGAAGAGTGAGTGCAGGGAACAGAGTGAATGGTGCGATGGGAAAGCTACTCGGGAGCCGGCACTTAAGCCATAAGGCGCAGCTGGCCATACATAACGGAGTTCTTGTCCCAACGCTGTTGTATGGTAGCGAGAGCTGGGTATGTAAGAAGGAGAATGAAAGTAGGTTAAATGCGGTAGAAATGCGAGCTCTGCGGAAGATGTGCGGAGTGAATCTGACCGACCGCATTAGCAACAGCATAGTAAGACAGCGAGTAGGTATAAAAGAGAGTATCGGTGTAAAGATGAGAAAGGGCATGCTCCGGTGGTTCGGGCATATAGAAAGAATGCCAGAGGAAAGAATGACAAAACAGATATACAATATGAAAGTGGAAGGATGCAGGTACCGGGGAAGACCTAGACTATCTTACCACGACCAAATAAACCGAGTCTTAGCTGATGGAAAAGTCAAGAGTCTCCGTAACCGGCGAGCGTGTATGAGACGAACTATGAGAGTCGAGGAAGCCAGAGAGGTATGTAAGGAAAGAACCTGTTGGAACTCTGTACTCTCTGCCTACCCCGCAAGGGATCTGGCGTGAGGTTATAGATAGGAGGCAGGTTTTGTTTTATTATACATCATAATGACAAGATTGTCCAATTCTGTAACTGCAGACCATCTTGCTCTATTTTTATCTATTAGCAACCTCAACCGGACAAAATATAAGGGTGCTTTGAAAGTTTTCACGCGGATTGGCGATAATCATGTCACATACACCGATTCTAGCCGTAAACTTTTTAGACCCAAAAGCTAGTATTAAATAAATATGATTCCCGTCATCAAGAAAGTCGTTGCTTGAAATCTTGAGTAGAGTCAAATCGTGAACTATCCGTACCGAGGCTGACAATAACACTAGCTGTCCTACGAGCCAGTTCAAACAATGTATCTTTTGGGAGGTTCGTCGACAGCCAATCTAAAAAGATTCTTGGATCCCAAGTGAGCGATGGGTTGACTACTTTAGGCTTGGGTACACCTATGGCTTTAAGGTAATGTTTGTTGTTCTACACGAGGGCCACAAAAAGTTCACTGCTCTACGACAAGTTTTCTTTTAAGAAAAGGGATGTTCATTTTTCCCTGTCTCAACCACTTTTTTATTTGAGAACCTCACCCCCAGTTTTCTAGACTTTTAGGATTAATGTCAGTACCTTTAGGGGCGGCTGTGACGTCGTTATGTGTATCAGAGTTTCTAATAGATTCTGGATTTGCCGTTCTATAGTTCTAGACTTAAGGTCCTGAAGCCGGAATGTTCGGGGACAATTTGATACTACTATCAGATACGTTCCTTTGGCACTGCTCGGGTGTGTCAGCACTTTTGTGAGTAGGCTTGGAGGTGGGAACACCCATGCCAATTGTTTCCATGGCCTGCTGAAGGCTGATCGATCTCTGGAGTTCATTCATACATAGTTTTTTTTACTACGGTACTAGTTTTTCTTTGGTGATGTAAACAGATCTATTTCTGACTGTCCCTATTTTTTATAGACTTTCCTAGTCACCTTAGATAGGAGATGCTACTCCGCAAAAGCTTTTCCTCGTGAGAGCCTGTCTGCCTCTAAGTTGTATCTTCCCGGTATGTATTGTGCTGATGGAGTTATTTGGAACTTTTCTATGCGATGTAACAATTCGAAAGTTAGGGTTAGTAGCGCCAACGATCTTGTGTCCCCTTCCTTGCGAATATAGACAGTCAGAGTTTGGTTGTCTGTGTGAAACCGCACGTATGACTTCCTTAACGCTTTTGCGTTCTTCTGATGTCAGCCAGAACTGCATAGAGCTCTTCTTTATTTTTGTTGCCATGCCATCGACGTTGGTGGGCATTACATGTCCCTGACATCAACTTTTAGACTAATTGAGCCCCCCAACCCGAACCCGATGCGTCTGTCGCAAGGAAATGGTTGGCAGGCTTTCTATGTATCGTAATGTATGACCCGCAGCTCCGCGCCACCACGTCATCTCGTGGTCGTTGCTTGTCGAACATTCGTAAATAAATTTGGATCCTTCGACAATGTAATCTTCCCCCGGGGTACGACAAAGTTGGCAAAATTCAATTGTCCCAATAAACTTTGTGATTTCCGAAGGTTACTGTGATTTTTCTGCAAGAAACGGTACGGTAGTGACATTAAGTTTTTTGCATTTTGCCAACGGACCCCAAGGTAGTACAGGTCCCGGGTTGGTGTTATCACTGATCTGTGATAATTGATTTACCAGTTCAGGTGTTCCAAGCTTCCGCAGCCTGAAGACATAATTTGGATTGGTCTTGATTGACCAGAAGGAAGTCGTCTAGGTAGACTAGACATCCCTTCGCACGCAAGGTCTCCGCGACCAAGCATGTTACGGAAGAAGAAAGGTGTGGTGCTAAAACTAGGCCAAAAGGCAGCCATTTCTTATAAAAGGCCTTATTAACTGATCCTTACCTGGGTTGGTGCTACCACTGATCTGTGAATATTTACGTAGTAATTTTTAATAATTTCATCATAATATTGCGTGAAACGAATCTCAGACAATACGTATTTTGTAAAGGCAACACTGCCCTTGGTTGCCGGGAATCAATGTTAACTACGGCTTAAAAGGGCTAGCAACCAGAGTCGTAAAACAATAGAAAAAAAAATTGCCGGGAATCCCTGATTACTCAACATAGGTAACTACCAAAACTCGGCAACCTAATATCGTCCTTTTTTAAATGGAAAGAAAGTGTGATAACGCTGTGTATTCATATATATTCATACAATAGAAAACATTCTAATTTAATGTACCTACTGTTTCAAGTTCAAACATGTGTCTTATAAATAATCGTAAGTTGTAGTACCTACTTACTACTTACTACTAAAAATGATGCACAGGCGTAAACTTCATTTAGCATGTCTTCTTTATGGTGTATTGAAGTTTAAAACGCCTACTTATCTTTATAATAAAATAACGCATTTGTCAGCTCGAAGACAGTGTACGGCACAGCTATCGACACAACTGCACTACACAGCCGCCTTCAGGGGTAGTTTTCGCTACGCAGCGTCCAAATGTTGGAACAATATCCCCCCTCCCATCAGGAACCTGTCAAATAGTAAAGGTTTTAAAACAAATCTAAGAAAATTCCTGTACGAATGCCAGAAAAAGCATGGACATCTCAAGCACGACAGCAGTATCATATAATAACTTTTACTGACGTAATAATAACTGTTACTGATTGTTCGCCCTCTAACTTTCTTCTCTAACTCATTGGGGAGAGTGGAATGTCAGTCACCCTCTTACATCACTACCCACTAAAGTTCCTATTGTTTTTTAATATGTTACTTTTCTAATGTTAATTATTATTAATATTACTTTATTTGTGATTGCCAGTGTAAGCAGAGCATCTACAATTCAATCATCCTTGTGTGTTGTAATTACCTTCACTTTTAGCATGCTATTATATGTATTATGTCTATTTTTTTTGGCTTTTCTGTCAAATTCAGTTTGTGTCATATTTTTGTCTGACTTACTTGTTTTTTTTTTTTAATTTATATTTTTGTATATTATAATGATTCTGGGAGTGTATTTAGCGTGACAGTCCGTGGTCACTCCAAGGGCCTAACCAGAATACCAGCGCTGGTTTCTTCAACCAGCATAACGCTGAGGCGGGACCATATGTGGTACCCATACCTAAATATACGTGCTTGATGGCAGTATGATTCATATGTAATTATGTAACTCATTATATTAAGTTAATTGCCATTGTCATTTTTTTGTTTAGCTTGTATGTACCACATTAAACGTTTTTCTTTCTTTCTACTTGTAGTTTATTATGTAGTTTTTTCCTATGTCAATTACACGGTACACTTTTAGCTAATCTACCGTAATTTTATCTAGAAACACCGTATTTTTATCCTTGCAACACGGTAACTCTCGATTTACATATGAAGACACTGATTACCACTGTCTACTAAGTAATTTAACCGTTATAGATAATAATTTTCAATAAATTTTCAACGATTAACAATATATTTTTCGATTACGACCGCTCGCGGCGAAAGTACACAACGCTATGAATTTCAAAATGGCAACGGCTCCCGTCCTGCCCTTGCTAGTTGCGATGGTGGCGCCGCCTGGTATTGCGGCGATGAACTATTATATTCGGACCATAGACTGCGTATTTACGGCTAAGTATACATTGCTTCTTCATAAAATGCTGTATATTTTCCGGAGGCACATCAATAAGTTATTACCTATACTGTTATTACTAATAACACTAATTAGTATTTTCCATCCTAAAAAAAGTTAATTACATGGAATAAAAAACATCTATCTATCTATCTAGCTATAACCTCACGCTAGATCCCTTGCGGGGTAGGCAGAGAGTACAGAGTTCCAACAGGTTCTTTCCTTACATACCTCTCTGGCTTCCTCGACTCTCATAGTCTCTCATATAAAAAACATTAATACCTAATATCCAAATATTTTTATACTGCAATATAATATCAATAAAAACGGGCAGCTGAAATATGGACCTGGTAACATTATTTTACCTACCTATCATGGTGGCAACCTGTCGTCTTAATCGTTATAAGAGAATTAAAACCTCTTTCTGAGGTGTTTCACGCTTACGGAATTTTTCTATCTTAAACATCATTTCTGTCTGCCTCCACTTGTCACAAAGTCTTGAAAAAGAATACGCTGTTAAAGTAATTATTTTTCAGGAAAAAACAAAAGCATTGACACTAGCGATCTACACTGATGAACTGGACTACCAACTTAACGCCAAAGTGTACTAATATATGAAACTCAATTTACGTTCCATCATCATTACTGACCCTACATTCGCATAGTTTTGTAAAAACGGTCGAGTCGGCGCTTAGAACGCTCGCGTCTTCTACGCGTTTCAACGCTCGTAAGGCTCGACTTCAGCTCTTACATTTTAACGCGCGCTAGTAAAGCGCTGTAATGAGAAAAATTGCTCACAGCACATTTTTTAAATCGCTGTAAAGCGCTTTAGCATAGCGATGAGAAAGCGGCCGTGCGAACGAGGGATGAATGTTATGGGACTTTTGTGACTTACAAAAATTAATACACTGAACAAAGTACAAAGTGCTCTATTCCGTGGTTTTACATGTATACGTATTGTATAAATTGCTCTTTGGTCACAGTATCTGATAGCACATGTTTCATGGATAGTACAGACTAACATTATAAAGTATATTATGAATCACGAGACTATAGACATATTTATTTGTTCTGTAGCCATGCATTCTCCCTATCTCTAGTGAGATAGGGAGAATGCATGGCTACAGAACAATACATGTTCTGTGATAAAAATAATAGTAACCAGTAAGTAAGTGTACTTACTGGTTACTATTATTTTTATCACAGAACAAAATGATACCATTCGAATTTAGAAAGGCAATGAGTAACGTAAAACTTTGCTAATACTTTTCTTTCAGGCGTAATATAACAAAAATGTTGTTGGTATAGGTAGACGGGTCTTCTCTGCTGCTATAGGATTCTCTGCTGAAATAAGAGGTATAGGCATGCGCAGATTTGGGGGAAGATATGAGGGTATAGGAACTCACTGGAGTCCCCAAAGTCATCGGACTCCTAAACTGGATGGGGATATTTGTTTCTGACGTGAAATAATTTGGTATCATGTTATCTTAGTTGAATTACTTGTCTGACACATAAGATTTGTCTCGTGCAGAATCAACATAGAACATTGATAAAAAATACTTCATCATCTGGGCATGGAATAAAACAAAAATAAAATAATACAAGGTTTCGAATTCGAGGTCAGACGAAGTGTTTTTTAGTCTAGATTTTTGTACCTAATAGCAGACTGGACTCATTAGCCCCTCCGGAATTGTACTCGGCAATAGGTTCACCTCGATAATGTTAAGTACCTATGAAATATCGTAATATCACTATAATAACATTATCGGCGATACGTGAATGTGTATAGGGGTATAGACCTCTGCCACCTTCTCTTGGGGAATATACTAGTGACAGTGCCTTTTTTGTTAATGAAAACGTTAAGAAAATCCGAATACAGAACCTTGTTACCACTGAGTTGACATCACTTATTTTTCGTACATTAATTAGGTAGGCCTTTTAGGCCTAAACACTGCTATTTTAGAGAATTAAGATATTTATGTCCACTAGATAAAAGACACTCACTCTGTTATTTTAAAGTTCACTCTATTAGCATGCTATCAGCCAAATCAGGCGCTGCTGAGCAAAGAGGCCTTCTTCCATAAATCGAGGTAAGAAACAAGCAGTCTTATTACCGTAGCCATAAATAAACCCGATTTACTAACAACTACTTCCCATTAGAAACCAAAGATCATTATTAAACCGCAGTTTTCATAACAGTTCAAACATTCCCCAGCCGTGTCTAATACGAATAGGCCTCTTAAAAGATTCCAACGTGTACTTTTTACATATTATCAAGAATACAAGAACAGAAAAATAAAACTGGATAAATGAGCGACGTCATTATACAGATAGTTTTTGCTTGTGGCAACACTCATTACCTACACCATTTCCTCCCGCGCTTTCTTGAAGAAAATTAAAGAGTCGACGCATTAATTCTATCCGTATGTCGCGATGTTTTTGCTTCGGTTAGCAGCGCTATGGCGGCCCTCGTTTGGTTTTTGCGTTGCGGAGAAGCCGCCGACCGCTTCCCAGACTCCGGGCGGGTTGCAAAAAGTCGCCGTGCCGCGCCCGATGGAATCTACACAAAAACATTAACCCCGCTCAATAACTGGCGACGTCGATGAAATACTATGAGTTCCTTTCAGTTTTTACCGCTCGCCGAGCTTTTTCCGCGGGCAATTTGCATCGGACGCGCGACGTCGGCCATTTCGTAGTTTTTCCCGCGCGATACGAAATGATGGTCGCGTTCCGAAAATTGCACCGCCGTAAAAACTTTACCGATGAAATTCTTGTTTTGAGAATGGGCGTTTATGTATAATGATTGTTTTTTTACGAGCGAGTTAACCCTAATATTGTAAATATTTCATTCGGTTTTTAATTTAACAAAGTTCGTATAAAATGTCAAGAATGAATGTCGATTTAATTTGCCGGATTCTTGTAATGTTGAAAAAGGGACAAGTTTATTTTCCTAAAAATCGTCACGCCGTGTGGCTATAAGGGGTAGGAAGAAAAGACCAAGTAGGGTTCCTGAAACAGGTGGCCCTGTCTAGATGTTATCGTTTCTTACAATACAATAATGCGTTAGATACTTATATCTAAGTATTTACGCCAGGTTTATATACATCTACTCATCAAGCTAGCCAAATTGTCAAAGCTAATTTAACCAGGATTATTATTAATGCATATTTCTAAAGCTACCATTTAACCTACTAAATGCAGTAAGTCTAAGGGCATAGGTATCATAGAGGGCAGGGCGGTATACTGGCGTAGTGGGTAGGCACTCATTCTCTACCTACCTATAGGTATGTACCGTCGATAGCTAGCGATTACCTATGTATTTCACAAATCCCACGATATTTTCCAATAAGATTCCGAACTCCATTCCGCTAGCATCGAAAGTCAAGCAGTCTAGAAAGTACGATGGTTGACCGCGCGAGGATGATATGAAAATGTTTAGCCAGCTATGTGAGGAATTAGCCAGCCGCAGCTGAGCGGCCATCGTGAGAAAATACACATTCGAGAGTGACTTTACTGTATTGCAGGGCTATAGGACAAGCGGACGATTGGGCATAGCGATTAGCGACGTATACGGCCGTATTCAATTAAGAAAGTACAGGTTTCTTGTGGTTAACCTTTTTAAGTTCAATTTTTTTTTTTGTACTAATTTAAAGGTTAAGCACAGCATAAAACCGGTAGCAGTGGTGGTCTTTGGTGGAGGCCTGTGACTTGCAGTGGACGTCTTTAGGCTGAAGATAAGATATACCTATTTCTATAAGAGTAGGTTACTTCTTTTATGCTTCGTGGGCGGAAAGTCTTCTGAAGGTTTACCACTCCTCTACAGGGAAGACTGATGGTGAGGATTTTTACTATACCTCAAAACCCTCGCAGTGGCTTACTTCGATATAGTTGGGGAGGTTCCGTATCTCTAAATGGAGAGGAGGCACATAGTTAGGTACCAAGATATATTTAGGTGTGTTACGTTATATTGCGATTTATTGCGACGAAATCAGTTTGAAATTTTATTAAATAGTTTTATATTTACCTACTTTCTCCTAATTGATTAGTTCATCAAAAAAGCTAAACCTTTTATAAACGTTAAGCATTATGAAAATGTTAATATTGGCATATTGTAAGACATATACTTACTTAAATAAATACTTTATTTGCCCGCCATTTCCAAACGTCACCCGTAACTCCCGCCATTTTCGTAACCTCACTTTTTCTGTAAATAATATCCGAACGACTCATAAGGCAGTGTAGGTTTTTCCTTGAGCCGGTGAAAGGTTGTCGCAACGCTGGATAGCTAGAAATATGTCGATATGATGATAAACTAACGGCGGCACTGTGGGAAAACTATGGTGAACGGTTTTTTGTTAGATCAGATGTGAAAAAGGCTGAATAATATATGACTTCCTAGAACGCTGAGAGAAAATTTGTTATTTTCTTGGTTATAACTAATTTAATACCTATAAAGTGCATGATTATGTGTGTCTGTTTGTCTTTCCGGTCGAAATCATCTGATCCATTTTTCAAGCACTTACGAGTATCCGATTGATTGAAATTTGGCATACGTAAGTCCGAAAACAATGCAATAATATGGTACCATGGAGCTGGTCTGATGATTGAGTTGGAATGTGGGCATAGGAACATGTGAACTGTACAACGTAACCCCCTTGTATTTAGCCTCGTTAGATTGGTATTGAGAAGTACTATTCAGCCAGATAGTGTTCAGGGTCTGATGATGAAGCCGAAAGGTAGCCAATGGAACCACACAAGTACTCAATATAACCCCGCCGTATTAGGGCTCGTTGGATTTGTCTTGATGAGTACTTTACACCCGGATGGTGTCTAGGGTCTGATGACCCTGAAAGGACCCTGAAGGTGACCAACGGAACTACTCCCATAACCCCGGCGTATTGGGGCTCGTTACATTTGTCTTGACAAGCATCATAGTACTTGTTGGTCGTAGTGTTATTGCTATAACTAGCTTGTTTTTAAAAAGAGCTTTTTAAATTAAAATGATTATGTAGTAAACCAACAAGTTACTTTTCAGTGGTTCCGCTGACCCGACCTGGTCTTCTAGTTCATTTATTCCCACATATCACCACTGACTGTTGTAATGCCACTCTTCCAGTGCCATTGAGTATAAACCTATCTGCAGGAGATGATTTAGTACGGATCTGTGGGATCTAGTGACATCTAAATTAAAATCTTAGGTAAGTCAGTGTTATTGGGGATTTTCTATCAAAAATTCTCTTTAGCGGTCTGGACTCTGAATTTGGGCCCGGTATAATGGCTCTAGACTCGTCCCTTGTTACACTGGGAAGGTACCAGTGTAACAATTCTTCGTCGTAATGTAGGTACCTACATTATACCTCTACCACTATATCTCTGGAATTATATTTCATTTGATATGTGTTTGTGTGTGTGTGTGTGAGTGATCTACGCTGTTGACCACAGGGCCTTTACAGCTTCACCAGAAAAGAGGGCGGGCGTGCAACCACTACGTTCGTGCCAGAAGGGCAAGGGGGCAACTAGCTCAAGGGCGCCTCAAGGAGAAACAGCCTCGGCTTGGGCAGTCGCTATGGGGGAGGGCGTATACTAGGTGTGTCGCCATGGTGCTCTGCACCGGCCGTGTGCAAGGGATTCTTCGGCCTCGCCAGCGAGGTCGGTATGTGATCCTGTGTGTTAATCGTATACTAATTGCAAATATTAAATCTCCAAAACCCGTAAATGTGAAAAAGACGAAATCGCATTAAACGTTGTACCAAGCAGTGGTGCCGCGGAGGATAAACGAAGAAAAGAGAGAAGTAGGCAAGCGAAGTGTAAAAAATTAACCTATTGGTATGTGTATTCTCTCACCTACCCTGCAATAGATATGGCGTGAAGACATTACATACCAGCCGTATTTAACAAGCTAACGAGAAATTGTAACGACCCATATTCCTGGACCTCTATTGACCCTTTAAATAGGTATATATTTTTTGCAAATCGTCCATATACCGTTCTCGAGCGCCGCAGTTTTATCCGTTTTTTGCACTTTCCAAGAACGGCAAGCTTTCGGGACCAACAGAATTAAGCTTTTGCTAACTGATTATCATTATTAATTTGATACCGACACGAAACGAAGCTGAGTTTTTGTAGTCAAAAGTTCGCTCACAAATTGTGAAGCGTTTATATAAAATGTGTATTTTTTTTTGCTTCGGAGAATTTTAAATGCCGATCGTTAGCTTTGGAGGGAATGTTTAAGGTTGATGATTTCTTTGGTTAAATTGTGAGATCTTACTCAATAAATATGCCTAGAAAATCGTTATGTGTCATGAGAGCTAAGCTCGAAATTTCCCTGCGAGATGGAATATGTAATGAAAAGATCCGCAGGAGAACCAAAGTCGCCCAAACCAAATTGCCCAACTTAAGTTGCAGTGGCGCTCGTAGCGCTGTGCGAACGCGGTGTTCTTACGGATTACCAAGGTTAAGCAGCGTTCGACTCGGTCGGCCCGAGATGGGTGACCGTTTGTGGCATTTTCATATTCGAGCGTCTCCGTGCTTTGGAAGGCACGTTAAGCCGTTAGTCCGGCTACCACTTAATGTGGTAGTTGTTAAGCCGAGTTGGAAGCCTTAAAGGCGGCTTGATAAGTTCCAACAGCAGGTGGCCACAAACCTGCCTCCTTCAATCCGCACTGGGTCCGCGTGGTGGAGTATGACCTAATCTCTCTCACCCCGATTTGTGAGAGAAGGCCTTTGTCCAGCAGTGGGCAGTATAGGCTGATATTATATTATATTATAAGTTGCAGTCAGTGGGGTATCTGCATCCCTCATAGATAAAACTGACAGCCGTTGGGGTAGAAAGGTTCTCGAGTGGCAGCCATGTACAGAAGGATTTGGAGTAGATATAACCTGCTCAATGTGGCGAACGACATGGTGAAGCTTGCTAGTAAAAGCTGGATGCGTACAACAGAAAGCCTTTTGCCGTGGTGATCTTTAAGAGGGCTTTATCTTGCCGTGGACGTCTTTCGGCTGATGTTCATACGAAGAAAGAAAGAAAAATCACTTATCTGACCATTTTTGATGAGACTATTAACTGGCTCTGTGGATGAGACAGGCATTGCAAACAGGGCAAGTGATAAAATTACCAATATTGACATCATGAGTTCTAAACTAAAGTATGCTGAGAGTGGATTTGTCAGCCACTTCTCGATAAATGTGCTTTTTCAAGCTTTGATTTGCAATGTTCGTATATCTTTTGTCCGGTTCAAATCTTGTGATCTATTTCTCTAGTACTTGGGAATATCTGATTGAGCTGATATTTCACATACGTTCGAAAGTTCGGTGACAATGCAATAATATGGTACCATAGAACTAGTACAGATGGTGTTTAGGGTCTGATGATGGAGCCGAAAGGTGGCCAATGGAACTACCCAGTCACTTAATATAACTCGTCGTGTTTTGGCTCTATAGATTTATCTAGTACCTACTATAGATCCGGAAGGTGAGGTCTTGAGTAGGTACTCGTCTTCCGGCTCTATCATCAGGATCTGATAATAGAGCCGGAAGGTGGACATAGGAACTCCCTATTTAAGCAAAATATCCCTGTTGTGTTTTTGTTAAAAAATAATGTTTTTAAAATGATGTTTTTAAATTAAAATTATTTTCTTTCAATCATGACGGAGGCAAATATGCAAAGCTTGTTTAAGTTATAGATGCAAATCTTGTATCAGTCAGTCCTCCCGCGTTTGTCTGAGATAAGAATATTTTGCTAGCTTACAATGTAGACACATGTCTCTAGATTTAACAAACTTAAATTCAGCCATGATCCAAAATTTTAAAATAGCCCGTCGATCGATAAGTACAAGACTGGTAAAAACATAATAATGATTACTTGTCGACCCTCAAGTTTGTACCCTTTCGGCCCCAACACATAGACGTGCCACACAAACATAACGCACACACACACAAAATAACCAAAATCTACAAAAATACATCATCTTTTGAAAAAAAAGTAACCAATCTGAACCCTATTTTTATCAATGCACAGTACATATCAAAATGTCACGTTAAATCTAGTTGACAGGTTATTGCTGAATTGTGCTCTATTAAGGTCTTTATGTTTTTTTTACATAAGCCGAGGGCAAGGAAAGCGTGGGGCCACGTGGAGGGGTCGCGTGGGGTGCTGGGCGGGGCGATGCAGCTGCACTAGGGCTCCGCCGGCGTCCGCCAGTCGAGGCGCGAGCGTCACCGACGACACGTTACGGCTACCCTAAAAATTTTACCGCGAAAACGTTCGATACGTCACTGTCAAATTTAAATTTGAAAAAAAATACGAACTGTGATATTAGTCTTTTTAGATATGTAATTTTTTAAGTCTACATAAATTTTGTGAAGTTTTCAAATTGGCGGGTGTCGGGTTGATGTGTGTTAGCGAGAGGTGCGATATGGAGAGTCCGGGCGAGGAAACGGGACGGACTGCGCCCCCCGCGCCGCACACCCCTACCGTCCCACAGCCCAACGGGTCCAATAAGATCATCGGACGAAATGTGAATGGGACCAGTAAGTCACGCTGTGAATTGTTTTTCAGAATAACGTAACTTTTAAACTAAAAAATTAATCTAAAAATTCTTAATACATACCCAAGTATTAAGAATTTTAGGTTTATTTTTAAGCATATAGGTAATATGATAATACAGTTTAAGTTTTTAGCAGCTCTTTAAAGATATTTTTCAAAGTATTTTCTTGCACCGAATTATATATAATACCGATGCGCTGATGCACCAATGGGCATACATTAGAAAAAGTTATGTATCTAAAATTTTAAAAAGAACTGGAAAATTAAAATTTTACCTATGTCAAATGAGGTAAAAAATAAACATAAAAAGGTAATCGCCACGAAATAAGCTTCGTTTTTTACGCTCTCTATCTAGAGAGCATTTAAATTTAAGCAATTGTATTTATTTTGTATGCTAAAAAGTAAATAAACAAATTAGATTTCAATAACTTAATAATTCTTTTTCGTCTTCTTTAAATTATGGCTTCGTACATATTAAGTGTATTTTGCCAACGTCCAGTGAGATGCATAATCGTGTTTGTAAGATTTAATTTCTATATTAATTTAACTTCCCCGATGAACTTAATGACAACGATGATGATAAAATTGATGAAGGACCCCACCCTGGATAGTAAAGCGATGGATACTTTACATACCAATTGCGACGGCCGTTTCGAGGGAAATTAAGGGAAATCGAAAAGACCGGTTTATCACTTTGGTATAATTCCCGTCACTCATGCACATATAAGAATACATAATTATCATATTTTCCCAACATCACACATAATTATGAAAAAATTAATTAATAATTAATTGTAATTTTATCTAGGTCATCCGCAATACAGGTTTGTTTGGTGAGGTAACTAACTAGTCCATAAGCAGTTAGTTCCATTGCTATTGTTTTTCATGAAAAAAACACTCAAATATTTAAATCACTGTATTGTCGAGATATTTGTTCTTAACCTAGAAGAATGTCAGTAACCAGGAAGTTACCCTGTTATTTTGGAGTAAGGTACTATAAGGCACACACACACACACATATACATATTATTGCATGTAGCACGCTCCCTGTTTTGCAACTTCTAACTTACCTACAATGGCAATAATTATTCTGGGATGAGGAGGCCAGCAGACCCGTAACACAAATTTTACTTAGTATGTATGGGCTCCTGTCTCCCTAGTAAAATTTCAATATAAAATTGAGATGAATGCATGTAGGTCGTAGAAGATAATAAATGTTTTATTTATTATTTATATAGAATAATAAATACTATAATGGTTTACATGAATAAAAAATATTCTGATTCTAAAGGAAAACATTTTGAGGAGAAAAGTAGATTCTATAAGGAAACTTCACAAGTTCTCAAAAGACCCGGACTTTGTGTTTCTTTGGAATCATTACCTTGTCAAGTGTTTAACTTAGGTAAAATTGGATTTTAAACCCTAGACCTCACGCTTAAAGTATCCATTCAACTTGACGGGCGGCTTGGTCCAGCGGTTGAGCTTGAGTCGCTCCGTCTACTAGATCGAGTAGTCGCGGGTTCGATTTCCGCAAGGGACAAATCGTTGTGTGACCTTCAAATATTTGTTTCGGTATAAGTATTTGTGACACAGAAATTATTCCTAGTGTGGGGAAAAATATTTAAAAAATCTTGTCTACTAGCCTATATCTATTTGTATCGTAACGCCAGATCCCTTGCGGGGTAGGTTAGGCAGAGATTACAGAGTTCCAACAAGTTCTTTTCTTACAGACCTCTGGCTTTCTCCATTCGCATAGTTCATATCATACATGTTTGCTGGTTACGAAGACTCTTGACTTGTCCTTCAGAGAAAACACGGTCTATTTGGTCATCGTAAGGTAGCCTAGGTCTTCCCCAGTACCTACATCCTTCAATTTTCGTATAGTATGTCATTCTAACTTCCGATATTTTTTCTATATGTCCGAACCACCGGAGCATACTTTCTTCTTTTTTTTTCTTTCAGACCTACACGCTAGAAGCCCTTTTACAGAAAAAAAATTATTTTGAAAGAGTAGTTTAAATTCAACGCACATAACCACTTAGTACTGTTTACCGTAATTATAAATTACCCTTTCGTGACATTATCGACATATTTTTTGCAGACAAGTTCCTATGAGACGCGGGGGCACAAAAACTCTACAGTGTAGTCGCACGCGATGAGAATCGAACCCGTTGCGTCTGGTAATTTGCGTTTTTCTGCGGCACTGCGCTACGGCGACGCTTTGTCTTACGACTAACGTTTTTGTTTGTGTGGGACTTGATGTGTGTAGCGTGATGGTGGTGTCTTGATATGTGGTATATCCATCTATATTGTTACACAAAATCCCTTACAGGGTAGGTAGAGAGTACAGAGTTCCAGTAAGTTGTTTCTATTTTAAAGTTCTCTCGCTTCGTTTACTTATATAACTTGATCGCTAAGAACGATTCAATAAGGAACTTATTCTTAAGGAACGATTCAATTTCCTTTACTTTTCCAACTCGTATTCTTTAAGGTCATCAGAAAACTTGGCTCTCGTAATGCCTCTACACTCTAGCACCTTTTATGATAACTCTTTTACGGTCAAAGCCGTACGACTGTGGAACTCACTGCCTGTTTCTATAAGGAGTGCTCCATTTATTCATATATTCAGAGGTCAAGTGAAAATGTTCTACATCACCGATTCATTAATTTAAATTTGCTGATGTTTTCTATATGCTGTTGCTAGTTGCTTAATATTATAACTTATCTTTGACGCGTGTATATTATTTTTACTTTTGTATATAGGTATATTATTTAAGTAGTTTTTGATAGATTTATTTGTGTATTGTTATGTTCTGTTAGCTAAGTACACCTCTAAATCTTGTGTTTTCTTTAGATCCTCTCCATCCAAAGGTTGCCTGGAAGAGATCACTATTAGTGATAAGGCCGCCCATTGTAAAGGAAGGAACAATAAAGTATTATCTATCTATCTATCAAGATGTTAGCGTATATGACATGAGATGTGTTTTTTTATTTATAACCGGATAAATAAATTGGTCTAATGGCGTTGCGCGTGGCGATCGCGAGATCCTCGATCCAAATCATAGGTCGGACAAAGTGTAGCTTTTTCAATGAGTTAGTTTTTTTTTTAAAACACTAGGATTTATTTCTGTGTCGTGGGTTAGTTTACAAATCACAATCACATACACAAATACCCAGACCGAAACAAATAATTGTGGGTCACACAATTATTTGTCCTGTGCGGGAATCGAACCCGCGACTATTCGACCCAGTGGGCGGAGCGGCTTAAGCTCTTAACCACTGCGCCAAATTGTCAATTTAGTTTTCAGAAAGTGATATTTTAGGTCATGTTGTTTGTGTTAGAAGTAATATAATTACACGTCAAGTATCAAAAGCACTAAAACTCGGTACCGCAGCTACACTCGCACAAAAAGCTGCAGTTGTGCGCGGAGAGAGGAAAAACCGTGGAAACGGGTGAAAAAGATATCTCACAGACTGAAATGAGAAAAACTACAACTGTATTGAAATGTTTTACTTTACGAGAGTTTTAATTGGACAGTACGTATATATGAATGCGTCTTTAGCCTAGTGGCGAGATCATATAATGTTTGGGTGTGTGTTTCTCAATCATGTATAAACGGCTGAATCAATTTAGATGAAATAAAGCTGAGGCGTTAAGTATAAGCTTCAATAAAAAATTTGACGGACGATTTAGCGCAGTGGTTAAGAGCTTAAGCCGCTCCACCCACTGTGTCTAATAGTCGCGGGTTCGATTCCCGCACGGGACAAATCTCTGTGTTCCAGAATTATTTGTTCCGGTCTGGGTATTTGTGTTTGTGTATATGTAATTTTCATGTTTGTAAACGCACCCATGACCCAAAAATTAATCCAAGTGCGGGCCGACGTATTAAAAAAGAAAAGAATAGACTTTATTTTGGTCTAAAAAATATTACGTGAGCTGAGTGTTGGACAAACACTAGTTTGATCAAAATCGTGTCAGTGTAATGTTTGGATGTGTGTGTGTGTGTGTGTGTGTGTGTGTGTGTGTGTGTGAATGATGTACGCTGTTGGCCGCAAGGCCTTTACAGCTTCACCGGACTTAAAGGCGAGCGTGCAACCACTACGCTCTAGCCAGCCAGAAGGGCAAGAGGCGATATACTCGAGGGCGCCTCGAAGAGGTGCCCTCGGTTGGGACAGTCGCTGTAGGGGGCTGGTGCACCACTAAGTGCACCGGTCAACCGCCGGCTATGGGAGGGGATCTACTACTACGTCGTCGTCGTCGCCCGTATTCTGAGCGGAAAGAAGGGATGACAAAGCATCGGGGGCGTCGGTGAGAACATGTCGCGGCAGGGGTCGGGGGGAGATCGTAGTCGGCGGTGGCTACGATTAACGGATTCGCATGGGTAGATGCGTTCGCGAAGTGACGTGTTTACGCCTTTTTAATAAAGGCGCGAATAGGTTCGAGACCTAGATCGGAGTGGATGTTTGGATGTGTGTATCTCAATCATGTATGAACAGCTGAATCGATATTTGTTAAAATAAGGCTGAGCTATATAATAGCTATATAAGCTTCAGTAACATATTTAGACTTTATTTTGGTTTAAGACATATTGCGTGACCCAAATGTAGGACAAAAACTAGTTTGATCTAAATCGTTTCATTAAGCCCTTTTTGCGGCAAAGGTGAACTGTTTATCTTATCGCACTTATCGCCGACGATGCTAGGTACCGGATTATAGCGGGCACAATTCCAGACTCTGGACAGACACTGGGAATTTCCCGATGGAAAGATAACCCTGGACCTCGGGATAAACCAACGAGAAAATGATTATTACTAAATTCATACATTTTATTATTTTATCTATTTCTTAGTAAAAATACTCCAGAACAACACTGACACAATCCTTCCTCAGTGCAACAAAAACAAGGCATTATGTAAAAATGGCTTCATAAAAATGCAGCGGGCAAAAAGAAAAGTTGCCCGGCATAATCCGTGCAATAATAAAGTATAACTATGTCTGCTGTGCGCCGGAAAAACACGGCGAAATGAAACAAAATGCTTGGGCTATTAAAACATGAGGGAAGCGCAAAAGTGGGTAAATGATTCGTGGGCCCGTATACGAAATATAACAAATACCAGTACGTCTATATTCCGTATTATCCCAAGTAGCAGGGCTGGCACGGGTGGCAAAAATTTTCTCGCGCGGGGCAAAATTGCAAGTCTTGTACGTAAGCCAAAATAGTCTTGTGTATACGTCAATACAAATCAATTCTTAAAACGAGTTTTCTCGTGTCATACTTTTGCCACGGCACTCAAAACGGTTATCTCACGCCTAGGGCGACAAAGTCCGTGAATTATCTTGTTGCGCGGCCCGGTCACCCCGGTATGAAGTATTACGTAGGTTCGATTTTTTCCAAATCGAGGTTTCATTTCTATTTAGAATAACTATTCTATTTTTAGTTAGGTAACATTTGCTCGGTGGGTTTGAGATAGGTTACCATTTTTGGCAAACTTATGAGCGTCTCCGTATATCTGAAGGCATATTTCGCCCTTAGTCCTGGCTGCCATTTATGTTTTTTTTTTCTTTTTAAGTCTTGTTTGACTTTTTAAGTCAGATTGGATACTTATTAATAAGTTCCAACAGCAACCACAAATCTGCCTTCACCAATCCGCAATGAGTCCGCTTGGTGGGTATTTTTCTCTCAATTTGCTTGGGGAAAGCCTTTGCCCAGCTATCAATCAGTATAGGCTGATATATTATATGAGTGCAAAAGCAAAGCAGATGTAAAAGCAAAGCAAGATGACAAGCAACAGCAACATTAAAATAAAATTATTATCAAATATCTGGTATTTTATTAAACAATAAGTAGCCCCACCAGAAATTATTCCTGTGTCCTAACATCACACAGACACCCCCCGATTAAACCCGCGACTATTTGATCCATTGAAGGGAGCGGCCTACGCCCTGTGGTAAACCACTAAACCTAGCCGTTTCATTGTTACGGTTTTCATTCATTGACCAAGGATCCCTATTAAAGAGGATGTGCAATACTTTTATTTTTAACATAGTTTTTACCCTCGCCGAGCGGCTGGCCCCTTCTTGTATGCCCCTAATGGTGTTTTCTTACATGAAATATGGAAATTGAAGATGATACTAGCCGACTTTATATTTGTAGATGGCTCAGAAAAAATAAAATAAAAGTGTTAACAGAAAAATTCAGTTTCTTCTAAGTCTAGTCTTTATACAGATACCCTACTGTATGCCTAGTTTAAGTTTTAGGTTATAAAATGTATTTTACCTACTTTGTAGTTTACACTACATTAATATTTTATAGGAAATTTAACAGCGCCCCTAGCGAACAAACACCGACACTTTCAATTTCGCTTATAAAAAAAGCAACGCATAAAAAGTACGCGTTTTGTTAATTTACACTAGAGATACTGTGCTTATATAGATTTGATAAAAGCGATTCACTATAATATTGAAAGCCCTGTTGTGCTACATGAATGTTCTTTTGTGTTCTTGTTCAGTTGGAGTTTAATAACTTTTAATGTGAATACTTAATCTCTATGTTCGTTTGCTTTGCCTTTTCTAT
This sequence comes from Phalera bucephala, assembly GCA_905147815.2. Lineage (NCBI taxonomy): Eukaryota > Metazoa > Arthropoda > Insecta > Lepidoptera > Notodontidae > Phalera > Phalera bucephala. The sequence goes on from LR990627.1 coordinate 2,100,475, forward strand.
ACTTCAGTGTGTACTTTTGAAAAAAATCGACTACGTGGCAGCTCGGAAATGTAGGTATGTAGATATAGTCGAAGTATACGACCACAAAATCTACATAATTATTTAAATCCAAGTCAATTTTTACAGAACACACCATCATATCGTATATAATAATATTTTAATGCACACAAATGTATGCGTATCGTGTACACTGTTCGTATGCACGTTTCCTTTCATAAAAATAAATTTAATATTTTTTCTATTGCGATTTAAAAATGGACGGAAAATATGAAGGTGACTTTTCAAGATGTCGTGTTAAGAAGAAGTTAAATATGGCTCTACCTTTGGATTAGGGTGTCTGCACACAACCGATTGTTACGTTGACAAAACTCTTCAGCTGGATCGGCCAGTGCCGCCGATTTCTGCCCAATTAAATGCAGAAAGTTGCACATACAACTCCGCTTGTAGGGTATCTACCATGTGCGCCTTTCCACTTTAATTTGTAGCTTTATAAGGTAACGACTGCTTAGTTGGTGAACAATCAGCCGTTTGGGGGGTACTTTAGTTTGGAATAACAGTATACACGAGTGTCATAGGGGCTGTAAGGTAACTTCACATTAATTTACGAAAAAAAAACACCAGACATATTAGATAGAAAAATATAAATGGGGGTAGCAATCTAAATAGCAATTTCTTTCAGACAAGTGTTTATGGAAAAGAAATTGGTAAGTGTTTTCAAAGTTAATTGCAAAATGTAGTAGTTTATCTTAAGATGTAAAATATGATTAAAGTTGTTTTTTTTCGCAGTTAACACACCCCCGTACAGACAATACCTTTCCACTCATTCAATTCAAATAATGAATACGGTTACGCAAAGATGCGTTCCAAAACAGCGAAACGTATTCAGAAAAAAGCCTCTTATGGTCCTTTCATTCGTTGAATCAGCTTATTTAACAATACCGCAGTGTGAATATGCAAATTGTATAATTGTCTTGTCGTTTTTTTTCTTTTTTTTTAATCGAGACGCTACTATCCGTCGACTCGGAATGACGCATCTGTCATTTCTGATATTACAACGCACCGCTTGCCACATACGTAAAACGGAACACTATAATGACTGGTGTTTTTTGTAGAACAAAATAAAAACAACTGCAGTCGATGATGTATTTTTTTTATTATTCTAATACGTGATGAAATATCCCGAATGGAATGAGGTCCGATGTTTTTCAGTCGCTCGCTCGGATAATGCGTCGCTGAATTTTCATGAGTGGCAATATTTATCGTGTTTGACGCCATTAAGGCCGGAGTGGCCGTCGTACCCTTCGTTTATAATATAAAAACCGTTCGCGACAACGCCTATATACTTTTATCGAATCGTATGTTTTTTTACCGTTGTTAATTCCGCAGATAATGGCCGGAGTCAAATGACCGGGCGGCGGTAAGAAACTGCGGGAATTTCAGCGATGCCTGCGCACTCTTTTAAGCTTGTTTTTTGTTCGGGACGAGTTCGGACGGCAGCTCACGTTATTTTTTGCAAGTCCACCGATGAAAACCGTAATGGCATTTTATCGTGCATAAGAGCGGACGGAATCATTAATTATTTATAATAAGCGGCTAGCGCCGAAACGCGGTCGCCATGTTTGTTTTGCCCGGGAAGTGCATCTGTAATTTTTATTTGGCGCGAGGCTATTTTCTCGCGCGTATCCGAGGAAGATTAGCATCGAGTTTAAGGAATTCATATTGTATTCGATTAAAGTGTACTATATTTATAAATTGAAATAAACTTCATAAATTTTGTATTTATACATTAAACAACACATATCGCCCTATCTTATTACATTTGCTTTGGGTTCACGCTCTATTTAGCACACTGAGCTTTCACTTCCCTATGTTGATGAACAAATTTTCTATGGTTTGTAGGGTACACTTTATCATAAACGATATAAGTAACAGACCACCAATCTAAAAACTCTACCTGAAATTTTAAATATTTAAAAAAAAAATTAATAGTAATCAGATTGTGTCTCTTGAAAAAATATAAACCTTTCTTAGTTTTTTTGGCGGGAAGTCGAACAGTGATGTTGACAATTTGTTTTAACTTCCAAAACTTGTGTTATTTCGACTAATAATGTGTAATGTTGGTGGAATATTAACCATTATATGTGCATGAGTGAAGGTAATTGTAACAAAGTGATAAAACGTGCCTTTTCGACTTCCCTCAAAACGGCCGTTGCAATTGGTATGTAAAGTATCCACCGCTTTACTATCCAGGGTGGGGTATTTCATTAATTTCATTATCATCGTTGTCATCAAATTCATCGGGGAGTCGAATTAATTTAAACAAACACGATTATATATCTCACTGGTAACTGGCAAAATACACTTATAATTAGTGTGAAGCCATAACTTAAAGAAGAAGAAACCTTTCTTAGACACGACGTTTTTGCTGGACGGTGACGATGTGTAGACAGAGATAGAGTCTATCAATAGTTTGTTCACTTTGCCTTTCTCAAAGATGATTCTGCACTATCTATACTAATATAAAGAGGAAAAATTTGTTTGTTTGTTTGTGATGGATAAACTCTGAAACTACCAAACCGAATTGAAAGATTTTTTCACTATTAGAAAGCTACCTCATCCAGAAGTAACATAGGCTATATATAATAGACCCGATAGGTGGCGCTGTTGTCGACCGGGTATAATATAATATATATATAATATACTCGACAACAGCGCCACCTACCGGGTCTATGTTATATAGCCTATGTTACATCTGGATAATGTAGCTTTCTAATGGTGAAAGAATTTTTAAAATCGGTCCAGTAGTTTTTGAGTTTATTCGTTACATACATACAAATCTTTCCTCTTTATAATATTAGTATAGATAATATACAAGGTGTATCGTTATTAACGCAAGACCTCCGACACGCCGATTAGATAATTGCTGCACAAATTCAATATAAAAACCAAATATCAAAATTTAAAGTTTTTTACGACCTTTCAAGTACTTTAATGTATAGTATTAATAATGAAACTTGTATGTGTATGTGTGCATATTGAGAAATACGTTTAAAAAATGCATTTGAAATCTCCGTATGTCTTTGAATCGAGAATAAAATTAAAGTATTTTTCAGTGACAGTTGTAAGTGTCAAACAAAATTATACTTTATTCAATGGCAATAAGAGGCATGACCTGTTTCTATACTTATAGTTTTATGCCTTAATACCATTGAATGAAATATTAATTTCGTAGAACTGTCACGACCCATCTTATGTGAAAAATACTTTAGTTTGTTATAGCGCACTGAAAGAGTAACAGCATATATGCAAATTAAAAAAAGATGTAGTAGACATTAAAAATTGTTGGAATCAATTCAGTTACCGATTTAGAACAAACTACTTTCAGGTCTAGCGTTAGTCATGTTACAGCTTGTATATCCCACCTAGTACCTACTAGGTGGGATATGTTGTCTTATAATTCAATCTTACCTACCTACTTTTTTCAACTTCGCTTAAGTGTTTACTGGTCGTTAATGCAATGTAAATACAATATTAATCTCCTCTCTGATTGGTCGGCCTCAAGTTTTTGTCGTGCCATATATAAGGCTGCGATTGTTAGTTTTTTTGCGACGACGAAAGTAGGTTATGTGTGCTTATGGTCGTTAAAGCTGGCAATGTACCAATCACATCTGTTCTGCGGTTTTGCAGAAAATTAATGTAGTTAATGTTTGTGGAGACGGTGGAGACTAAGAGATTAGTTGTTTTACAGGTTCTGATACAATTGAACTAAACTGAACTATGTTTTTCAATTGGATGTTAAGGTCGAACATCCGCACAAGGATTCGTCTGTCAAGATAGATTTTAAGATCTATAACTTGGGGTGCTTTAAATTAGACGCTAGAAGAAGTAGAATCGTATGAAGATTTTAAATGGCGCTTCAGTCGCGTTACAGCTACATTCAAAGAAAAAAAGATAACTGCACCACTGTAAAGCTTTCTGGAGACCAATTTGAAGGATCCTTTAAGATCAATAAACAGCGTACGTAAGAAGAAGACAGTAGCTCTACGTTCATACGTGCGCTTTTTAAAGCGCGTTAATCAAGCCCAGGAAAAAAACAAACGACTAACAGTACATTTTTTTGAAAAGCCCTTACAGAACTTCAATACGACGCGTTGAAAAGCATTCGTGCGAAGGAGGGGTAACTTTCCAGTGACCATACATCTTTGTGATACCATTCAAAATAATTATCGATATTTCATGATGGTGTAATTAAATGAATTTAGGGAAAAGTCCAAGTATTTGGAACTTGGAATTGTACATTAGTACTAGATTATAAGAACCATCACCACTGTAAGATAAAACTTGCAATTCATTATAAATAGTAGATTTTTAATTAGGTTAAATCATTACATAAACAATTTTACTTTTGTATACGAAAAAAAAGAAAAGAAAAATACTCAATGATTAAAAAAAGTTACATAAAAAAACGTTTATAACCCTTTCAATGGCGGGTGCGGTGATTTCGACCGGACAGGTCGATATTATCGCGCGGGCAGATGCAAGGCAGATGTTAGCGGTTTGATGGACAATTGTAATGGTGATAGGAGAATTTCACTGGTCTGATAAACTAGAGTATAAAGAAGAAAGAATACAGGAATAGTAAGTCATTTTGATGACAGCTCGAGAGCGTATATGCCGCCCCGCTTATTGAATCTCGAGGTCGCGGGTTCGTTCGGTCCCCGTACTAACGTACGACGTAAAGTTTGTTTTGGTCTGGATGTTTGTATATGCGAATTTCTTGTTTGTACCCCGCAACACAAAGATAATTTCTTAGTGTGGGGCTACATACATAAATGTTTTTCGTCTCTTGAAAATTGTCTAAATCATGAGGAGTTCAATAAGTTTATCACGTTGCAGTCATTAAGTGTCGGTAGAATTCATTTAAAGTAAAGTAACAATGCTGCTATTCAAATGCGATTTTTTTTGGTTATAAAATCGTCTTTGTTTCTTAAATATAGAGCTTAAAACCGTGTGAACGTTTAAACAAGTTATCTTTTCGAGGGAAAGGTCAATGACCTGTAATATGTGTTAACCTTTTATTGACAGGTGTTCGAAGGGATATTCGTGGGTTTTGAATAAACTATGTTAATAAGTAGATAGTCTTCAGTTAGATGAATGTTTATGTTTCAAGATTGAACCTTTTGTTGCAATGACCAGCTGTTTGATTGATATCAAATATTATTATTCAATATAGTAACTGGACGTACCTAATTTTACAAATCGATATTACTCTCTATTTTACAAACTTTGGTGAACATTTTAAAAACAAAATAATAACATATTTCAATGTTAAATAATAGATTTAATTTCAAAAACGAAAGTTAGCAATTGATTTGGGGAACTGATACTTTTCAGCGGCATACGAGTGTCACCGAACGTATCGAAATTTAAAGATCATTGTTCTACAAGACCGTCACATTCTAAGCCTACACATATATTTTTGAAAGAATGCATTTATAATAGGGAATGAATATGTCGCAGTGTTGATAGTAATTTTAATCGTAGAGGTACGTTAAAAAACTAATCTTCTAAAAAAAGGGAGGTACTTCCTCAGTTTTATCTGTACATATTCTACAATAAATCTAGCGTTATAATTTTATACTTAGGTTAGTATTTTCAGAAATAAGTATGGTTTTATTTTATCTACCATTTATGTAAAGCTAGTAAGAACTAAACGATTTATAGATTGCCTATGACAAATAGCAAAAAAAAATCAAAGCCAACTGTCGTGTGACCCGAATGACTCTGCAGCCATACCGAACCTATTACACATCCATCATAACATAAAAAACTCGTATTTATTCAATAATTGACCTTATTACATTGCGATAGGGCTGTGGTGATTTTATTTACATTTAAGATGTTAGTAGGGTTAATGATAGGGTATAAGCTGTGAATAGATTTTATTAAGTTATTTGCTTCGTTCATAAATATTAGCTATATAAATATTATATATATTTCGTATAAATAATGGTTTCAAGAAAATATTTTTATCATATTGGTGCAAAATACACTCTTTGGGACATATTCAAACATCACTAAAATCACTTTTGTTTACGGTAATATTCAGGTTTTTGTATATTTGAAAGTGACTAGGTTGCCATCGTTAAAAAATACATACCAGTATTTAAAAATAATGTTTTCTTCTTCTTCTTCTTTTTTTACACTAATTTTTAAGTGTATTTTGCCAGTATCCAGTGAGATATATAATCGTGTTTGTTTAAATTAATTCAACTCCCCGATGAACTTGATGACAACGATGATAATGAAATTAATGAAGTACCCCACCCTGGATAGTAAAGCGGTGGATACTTTACATATCAATTGCGACGGCCGTTTTGAAGAAATTCAAAAATGCACGTTTTATCACTTTGTTACAATAACCTTCACTCATGCACATATAAGAACACATAATGGTTAATATTCCACCAACATCACACATTATTAGTCGAAATAACACAAGTTTTGGAAATTAACAACATCACTCTTCGACTTCCCGCCAAAAACTCAATGTTTTCGTATGCACTCCTAGTGTTATTATTCTGACAAAACGATGACCACACACCTTTCCGATGTTGTGTATAAGAGGTGATCAAAAGGATTAACATTCATAAAACTTCTTAACACCAAGCAATAAGCTCGCCTTCTATTACGTCAGCGATTTGAATGGTGTACCAAATTTTGGAATATCTATATTGCAGCTTGCAGCGATATTTATCTTGAGTACTTACCCTCAGATATTTAATAAAGGGATAATAAATTACTCTAATCCCCAAATAAATTTCTACTGGGATCGTAAAAAGTATTTATACTAGTTTAAATTTTCGATTATCTTGAAATATTTAGTTATCTAGAAATAAGTCAATGACATAGGAGACAGTTTTTTTACGTCTTTCGTTGGAGCAATGAACTAAACTTTAATTGATATTTCAAATTATTTGTCTTTGAAGAACTTGTGACAGCAATTGGGAAATGTATTCCTACGAAGAATAAAGAAGGTGTCCCTTTAGTTTTATTTATGGTCTCCAATCGCGACCTCATTTTTCTATTCAAGTAACATTTATCCTTTCTCACTTTACCCGTTACTATTGAATACAAATCCCTAAAGGATTACAAGATATAATTAATTTTAGTTCAAAAACAATTTACTTTAATTTTTGAAACAGAATACAGCCCTGAAGGCTTCAGGGCTGTATTCTGTTTCAATATAAAACCGAACTACCTTCTGAAGTCTCAGAACATAAATAAAGAACATTCACACCGCAGGAATAATAAATTACATCCTTCATTATATCCCACTCGATTTCAATATAACTAGAAAACATTAAAAAAGTGCCCGCGGCAAAGGGGTAACTTTCAATTTCTCAAATAATTAATTAAAACGAACCTAACACATGTTTAGATTAACTTTGTCACGCTTTCTCTGGGCATTTTCTTGAACCCTTTTGCCACCTGTTGAACAGAAAAAAAATGACAACAGTTGTTTCCCGCCACAAAGATTTGTTTTATTTCTTTTTAATTGTCAGATTTGAGTCATTGGATATTTGTCCGGTGGTTTGTGAAGGGTTAACTGATTTTAATGGCGGGCGCATCGGAAGTGACATGTGTCGATACGTTCGTCATTATGTTTAATTTTATTGTTCGCTGTTCGCTTTCATTTTTTTCGGTGTTGCGACAGACAGGTTGTAGATTAGCGATGGTGACGGTTCGATGATATTCGATGCTTCCGATATTTTTTTCTTTTATTTTTCGTAAATAACGTATTAGTAGTAAAAGTAGTTCAACAGAAAAAGACAATATTTTTAGGTATGCCAATAAAAACAGGAATTATTATCATGGAAGGGCATATCAGACACATTCGTTTACGAAAACAATTCTCCGAGAAGGGATTGTCAGGGACGTTTATACATATCTCACCCAAATTAGCTTGAGTAGCCCACATAATATAAGTTAGGCCTGTTGTAACAGACTACTCATTTCACGTTATATAGTGTTTGCTCCAATAGTTATCCCTTAAGACGTCCATCGTTTGGGGACAATTTTATTTGTTACCCAATGTAAAGAATATTAGTAATAGGTATTGTATGTAAAGAAAACATTAATTATTCAACTAACCTCAAATCTTAATACCTGCTAAAAATAAAACAATAAAGCAACAAAAAAATATACCGACGAACAAAAACGCGGGAACTCAGATCCCTCTATAATCTATGCCTCAATGTTTTTTACAAGGACACCTGTAACCAGGGGAGAGGTTTGAGTGCCGGAGGATAAAATTAAAAAAAAACTTAATGATACCAACGTGAGGATGAGTATTTTATGAACAATTTTGTGTGAAGATGTTTTATAATGAGTAATTATAAAATCATGTTTAGGTTTTCCTAAACATTTAAGAATATGTGAATTCCGAAAATTTAATATTTTTGGTAGGTAAATAATTTCAAACAGTCCACTGAAGTACCCAATAGACTACAAGGTCGTAAAGTCTTGATGTTAACTATTTTATTCCTTTAATCACTTTTTCAGCGTTCGGAGAAAATATTTTACTATCTCAGTAAGAAGATGGCACGCGGTCGCAACACAAACACTTTTTTCTGCGTTTTCAATTATAACTGATGTGATCTAAGTGCTACATATTCAATCATGTTTCCTATTTTGCTGTCGCCTCTCTTAATTTCCGATGGAAGCAAAGGTCAAAGTCTTCATAAATCACGCTTTGTGATCCATAAAAGTGAACTTGATACAGATTAATAGTGATAAATGGATTTTAGTCTTTGAATATAATTTTTAAATGCTTTCCTGATGAGTGTATTAGGGTAAATATTTGATAGACATTTACTAAGTCAGTCAGTAGTTACACGGTCAGTGTAAAACTGTTACTGGAAGAAAACGCTTGCATACACTGCATATTGATGTCTCACTCGGAATGACAGACAAACCGATAGTGTAACCTTTCTTATACAAACTTTGTTAATATATGTTAGGTACATAGTATAGTTTAACATAAAGTACAAATGACCCACATTTCATAAGTTACTTAATAATTTCATTTTAATTTACATAAGAAGTAAAAAATCATTAAAAAACAATAACACTTAACACTAAATGATAAACACTCGGCAATATACAATAGGGATATCTACAATTAACCATACGCGATATTATAGAACTACCTAAACATTAATTGGTGTAAACAATTGTTGGTAAACAAAATCAACAAAAAAACATGCGAACGTGAAAAAATCACAGCCATGATTGGCACTTTCAACGTATGGACGCTCATTAAGTTTGTATCTGTGTGCTCGATTAGTAGCATGAAGTATGTAGTTATAACTAGAAGTGTGTGTATTAGTTATTCTACTGAATTCTACAAAAAAGTAGCTGCTCGTAACTATCTTTAAAACAACCATTTTACAGTCACCTTTACAATTTAAATCAGATAATTCCACACCAGATTAATTTATTATTCATTTCTAAGCAATAACTCTTTTTTCGATCCGACAACTGTCCAGTCGCCCCCATTTATTTTTTATCTGTGCTTTTTTCTCTATGGTCATGTTTGACGTTCTCACGGAAGAGGCTGAATGGACTGGTGTTGTCTTTTAAAAAACACGGAAGGGTTGCTAGTATTAAAATTATTAGTTTGTTTTCGTAAGGTGCTGTTTGTGGGAATAAATGACCCTCGGGATTTACATCCGGGAAGACGTTTTGGGGTTAATGAGAGGATGTGGACAGATGAAAAGTATTATTTAGTGGACCAAGAGTGTTGGGTTACTTGTTCTTTTTTTAAAGATAGGGTGTGCTGAGAAAGGGGCCCATTGTATTGGTCAGAGAGAGGGTTTATTTTTGGATAGATATTTGATTATAAAGATGGATTTATTCTAATTCTAAAAGATTCTAATCTTAGACTATGGCTTAAGAGTCTAATCTTGCCTTTCTATGTATCCATTACACACTATATTTTCGCGGGTGAGTTCGCGGTACAGCTAAAATATTCCTACCATAAACATTTAATAAGGACTGCCTGACCTACATGTTGCGTATCATATATCCATTGCGTATCATTAACGAGTATCATGATCGCTATTTTGCACTCGATAATGTGATACGCTATGCAAACTACTCAAATTCAATACGATAGCAGTTGAGTTTGAACGCGTTTTATAGGATACATCTCGTGATACGATTAAACTAAAATCAGCGTCCATACTCAGGATACAGGCAAGTTATGACACATTAGAATGTTATTAATGTGGAATCAGCCTAAAACTTTCTTGTATTCAGACGGTAACACTAAAAAGAATGTCATGTATCAGCCAGTGTATTTGTGTCAATAAGACCGGAATGTAAACATTGTGGCGTTGAAGGGTTGACCCGCGCGGCGCGCACTGACAGATGGCTGCCAGCGAACGGACAGGGTTGGCAATTGACATTCTTTGTTTTTAATACTAGTGGTTATGATTGTTTTACGAACTAGTGTATATTAGTAATAGCTACTAAGCAGTGATAGAAGTAGTTTTATTATTGTATTATAGATGACAAGGGTCAGGGGGATACTATAAAATCTTTAGTAGTATTATTGTAATCTTACTTTGCCGTAAGATAAAAACAAATTCTTTTACATGGCACAGTAAGATTATAAATCATCATGTTGAAGTGAATGTAGTAACCCCCAGAATTAATGATGGTGAAAAAAAAATTAAAATCTTATTATACCATATTTGTGCACTTTTTCTTTACATACAATATAATAACAATTAAATTAACGCATACGAGTAATATGGCGAATTGGAAAATATTATTTTTTATATTAGTCCCTTTAAAAAGCACATTTATTAAATAAAATTATTCAGTAAATTTTGATTGATAGACAGAGGCAACTTTTTAGTAAGTCCTATATCTAAATTCTTGTTAAGCGCTCATTACATAAAAATAACTTCAATAAAACTTTGCAAACCAAACTTTTCAATTACGGCCAGCCCTAGACCTGACACAAATTTAACCCTACCAAAGTCGGGGGTGGTCGAAAGAACCACAATAATTCTGACTCACAGTTTTTATTCCAAATTAAAAAAGTCGTAGGGCCCGTGAGGTGCTAAATACGGACCCGAGGGTTCTTGAAGGTACCAATTAGACAGCCGAGGTAATGGAAACATGTGTAAAAGGTATAAGTGGCGCTCCGGGGTGCGAATGTTTTTGTGGCAGTACAATTTATTGGGTTTGAGGTAAAACAAAGGATTCATGTCAGTAGGTTTGTGGTTATGGTATTTAAAGAGCCTTAAAAAAGTAGAGTATGATCTCAAGTCTCAACAAAAAGCAGTTTAAATACTTGTATTGGATAATTATGTAAATAATAATTCTAAAATATATGACGTCATGGTTTCGAATCATATATCAGAAGAAGTAGGTGGTTTTTATATCAAAAACACTATTCTTTACTAGAAAAATTCTCAAAAGCAATCCGGAGTCTAGAGTTTACTCGGTATAATTAAATAGGTTTACCCCCTATTATATTAGCATCCAACATCCATGACAAAATATTGGTGTACACAACACCCCGTCACACCCCTTGTAAAAAAAGGCATTACGGTGTTTATCAAAGTCTAGCCCGGTAAGTTTTCTAGCTGGATCGTTTTAGAGGAAGCCACGCGTTCCGATATAATAATAAACGTAAAGAAAAGTAATAAATGGAAGCTCGCCCTTTTTTAGTTCAGTAAAAAATGATGTTTGTGGATTCGGCTGTAATAATTTTTAAGTTGCTGTTTAAATCTTAAGCCAAGTTTTACCAGCAAGCCACCAAACGATTTTCTTTATTTCTAAAGCGTTGTAGTATCGACATACAAAATATACATACCCACTGGGAGTACAACGCAAACAGATCATTTGCTTAGTTCAGTGGAGCAGTGGGTCACTTTACATTCACTTAGGGCGCACAAAAACTCGTTTTTTGTTGCCGCTGACGGGTTATAGGGTATGAGAACGCGTTTTATGTAGGGCTGAATATGTCGAATAAAGTAAAAATATGCTATGTAGTATCACTAGTATACAAGGTGTAACATAATAAACGCAAGACCTGTAAATATTTTGTTCTAAATCGGTAACTGAATTGATTCCGTCAATCTTTAATGTATCTTACTTTTTTTAATTGCATAAAAAATTATTTTACTTCTGCAGTGCGCTATAAAAAACTAAATTTATTCTTGATTCATCGCAAATAATAAGATTTCAAATGCATTCCTTAAACGTTTTTCTCAAGACGCACACACACGTACAAGTTTTTACCCTTTTTTAAGCACATTTATACCCCAAATGTGCTTAAAAAAGGGTAAAAACTTTTAAATTTGGAAATTTGGTTTTCGTTTTGAATTAATGAAGTAATTATCTAATTGGGGTATTGGTTGGGGCTTGCGTTATTTACGTTACACCTTGTAAATGACTTTTGCTATATTTCAAAAGGGATATATTTCACTGATAATGAGTTTTAAAAACAATTTTATCCTGTTGGAACTTTGTTTCTCTGCCTACCCCACAAGGGATCTGGTGTTATGATATAAATATAATTTTATAACAGTGTTTTTTTGAGCTCCTCGGTTTAAATCCTCGGTTGGGCGGCATTATAATAATTGCCTTCGATCTTTATTTATAATGGAATCTAATGACGTCGGCATAAAGTGCGTGTACACGGTAACCCTCTGCCGCCTCGCTTGGGAAATATAGGCGTGAAGGTGTTTTTTAAATCTCAACTTTGTTCTGTCTACCTATATCATAACGCCAGATCTCTTGCGGGATACGCAGAGAGTACAGAGTTCCAACAGGTTCTTCACATTTATCCACTTTTAAATTTGTCGTCATTTATTTTTATTATCAAAATATCAACACCGTCACGCCTATATTCTCCAAAGAGGGGTGACAAGGGTGAACTTTATACGCCACTGTGTTGTGTGATAAATCCACATTTCACCGACAATGTAGGGGGCGAACCACAGAAATCATAATAATAAGAGACGAGATGTAAAATAGCACACAATTTCATCCGAACCTGCTGTCACTGCTTCGTTGTCTGGTAAAACGTGATAGGAATAGGATCTTAGAGCATACTGTAAGACACCATTTTTAATCACTGTTTATCTACAACAGTTCACGCAGTATTGAATCACATAACCCGCACATGTGTCGAGTATCTCACATAAGTGGCTACAAGCTCACGCTGTATATTAGTTAAAATATGTCTGTATTGATATTTACAAGGCGATGTGGTCGCTAAGCGACAAAGCCTTACAAATAAATTAAAAAAAAAAGGTCACGCTGTTATATCACTTCTGTCTTTAATTATTATAATGTCTGTGGGGCGAACCTAATACTATTATGCCGTCCTACATGGGATTCGAACCCAGGATCTCGTGATCGTCAGTCATACTATGCACTAATACATCAACAAGGTGCTACCTACTATACTTTATCTATATTTTACTTACCCGTCACGCCTATATTCCCCAAGCGGGGGAGGCAGAGGTGTACTGATACACACGTTTTAGGTCCCATGTAATAGGGGGCGAGCCTATTGCCATAGACCGGCCAAATTCCGCCGACCTAGGATTTGAACCCAGGACTTCGTGATCACAAAGCGATGCGCTTTGCCACTAGACCAACGACGGCAGTCAACGTCTATATTTCACGTTTGTTTATTTATCAGCGAATCTGTTAGTTTCGGACAACCCTATCTCTTTAGAACAGCCTCGTCGAATAGAGTATAAAAAATTTACGGGTTAAGTTAGTTTTTTGTTATTGAGCGGTCATCCCGATAGAGTTGGGGGTTGTCTTTGGAAGATTGAAACCATCTCTACAAATGTAGAGCTATGTACATATAATAATAATATAAGCCTTGTTAAGAAGCTGTCTTACCGGTGGGCACGGGCTCCCTCTCAAACAGAGGGGGTTGAGGCCATAGTCCACCACGCTGGCCCAGTGCGGGATGGCGAACTTCACTCACCTTCGAGAAACGTTAAAGCAAGTGATAGTTAATGTTGATTTTTTTTAATATTATAGCTACCATATCTCAATGAGACGTCAGGGACGTTTGATATACTGTTTATTTTTATTTAAAGCTTTTATTTAACTTGCATTAATTGTATGTCTGTCTGTCGTTGCCGTTTAAATCTTGTAACCCATTTCTCAAGCACTTGCGGGTATGGGATTGAGCTGAAATATGGCATTCGTATGTAAGTGCGGTGACAATTCAATAATATGGTACTATGGAGTTGATCTGATGATGGAGTCGGAAGGTGGTTATAGGAACATGTCAAATATACAAAGTAACCCCCTCGTGTTTAGGCTTGTTTGATTGGTAATGACAAGTACTATACAACCAGATATTGTGTAGGGTCTGATGATAAAACCGAAAGGTGGTCAACGGAACCACCCAATTATTCAATATAATCCCGCCGTGTTTGGGATCGTTGGATTTGTCTGGAAGAGTACTTCAGACCCGGATGGTGTCCAGGGTCTGATGATGAAGCCGGAAAGAAGCCATAACTACTCAACTAAGCAAAATCAATTCGTTGTGTCTTTTTAAAATTAAAATTATTTTCATTTAGAACGTCTACATTTCCCAAATGTAATGTTAAACATTCTACGTAACAGAGAATAAAGCTATTGCCATAGAAAGCTGCTTAATGGATGTTACTTAAATGATTTTTCTTCTATAGTTACTTTCTACGAGTCATACAGAAAGTTAAAATGGTTTATTTTATTACCCGGTGATAAAACTACAGGAATTTTGGCAATATTGACGGAAAAGTTTTTTTAAATTTATTAAGTCTACTTACAATCACTTATACTATTACATTTATTTACACGCTAGAAACAGATATTATTGACTAAGTAATGTGATCATTTACAAGTAAACACAGCATTTACTTAAGAGACGGCACTAAAAATGCACGGGCACAGGAGTGTTATTGGGAATCGCGGCATTCTTGCAGGTACTCTTATATTAAATTTACTCAGTAGTGCAGGACAGTCAATTAAATTGTTTCATATTTTAAAAAGAAACAGCAAATCAAAGCAAGTTCTTCGTTTTTGTAACGAGTTCATTTTAAAAAGTACCTATACTACCTGGCATGCCTTTTAAGTTCTGTCGTTTCCTTATTTCCCGGATATTTTGAATTTGGAACTGTTCTATATTCGAATGTGTTTAAATTTTGAATCTCAAAACAGTTGAAAGTATTAGGATTAATGCTATTGTTTAGTCACAGCGTCGATTGGAATCTGTCAGGTTACGTACGAAAATGAATCTTTCTAAGGAAAATGTTCGTGCAATAATTTTCTACAACTTTAGAAGAGGCCTGACACGGCTTCAGTGTTTTGAAGAGCTAACATCTGTGTTCAGTGATGAAGCCCCATGTCTGCGGACTGTCGAATGCTGGTATTTAGAATTCCAGCGTGGGCATACTAGTGTTAGTGACAAATCTCGCGAAGGACCCCCAAAATCCGTCTTCACTGAAGATAACATCATTGCTGTGAGACAACTAATTCTCGAAGATCGTCATGTGACGTATCGAGAGATAGAGGCTCTATTAGGCATCTCAGGGATAACCATTCAGAAGATCTTGCATGAAGCGCTTGGTGTGAGAAAGCTAGTTTGCCGTTGGATACCGCATCTGCTTTCCGATGATCACAAGGCGGCCCGCGTCAGATGGTGTAAGAAAACTCTGCAAAGGTTCAACCGAGGAGTGTCAAATCACGACATCATCAGTGGCGACGAATCTTGGATCTATGCCTACGATCTTGATTCCAAACAACAATCTGCCGTCTGGGTCTTTCAAGACGAGCCAAAGCCGACTAAAGTTGTTCGTTCTCGAAGCACTTCAAAGAAGATGGTGGCCACGTTCGTTGGAAAAACCGGCCATGTTGCGACTATTGCACTTGAAGATCGTAGAACGGTTAACGCAGAGTGGTATACCACAGTTTGTTTACCACAAGTCATCGCCGAACTTCAAAAATCTAACTCAAAGCGACGCATCATCCTGCCCCACGACAACGCAAGCTCACACAGCGCTCGTCAAACGATTGAGTATTGGAAGCAGGAAAAAGTAGAACTTCTTGACCATCCTCCATACAGTCCTGACCTAAGCCCTAACGATTTCTTTACATTTCCTAAAATTAAGACAAGTCTTCGTGGTCAAAGGTTCCAGTCCGGTGAAGAAGCAGTCGACGTTTTCAAGTCAGCCAATTTGAACACCCCCATTTTAGAGTGGAATAAATGTTATAATAACTGATTTGAGCGAATGGAAAAGTGTATTAAGCTACGTGGTAAATACTTTGAAAAACAATAAAAAGTACTATAAGGTTCTAGTTGTGTTTTTTTCTTCAAACGACAAAACTTAAAAGGCATGCCTCGTACCAGCTAGGTGCCAGAGAAATCTTTTTTGAATACGCTCTAACCTCAGACAGTGAGTAGCATAATAAGGGTCGTCAGACTGTTGAGAAATATTCAAGAATACTCCTAACAAGGCTGTTGTATAAAAGTTGTTTAACTTTTATGCTCTTGAACTTTTTTTACATTTCTTATGACAAAACCAAGCATACATGACGATGATATGTTCAAAGTGCGAACTAAAAGTCATCTGTTTGTCAAAAATTACCCCTAAATCACGAATGACCTCTAACTCTTCTAGAACATGGTTGTTTATGTGGTAATTGAATTTAATTTCTTGATGTTTTCTAGAAAAGGTAATGTGGTAGCATTTAGTAGGATTTAAATGCATATTATTGTCATGACACCACTGCGCCAGTTTATCTAAGTCTTGTTGCAATAGTAAACAATCATCAGGGGTCGCAATCGTTCTGGTATATTTTAAGTCGTCTGCGTACATGAATAGAGAAGAGTGGGTGAAACAATGAGTAATATCGTTTATAAATGTATTGAAAAGGATTGGGCCAAAATGAGAGCCCTGTGGTACTCCTGAGGTAATATTGCAAATGGCAGACTGAAAACCGTTGATGACTACTGTAAATGTCCGTTCTTCTAAGTATGATTTTAGCCATCCCAGCAACGATCCAGTGAAGCCATATGCCGCGAGCTTAGATACTAAAATATTATGCGGTACTAAGTCGAAAGCTTTGCTGAAGTCGGTGTATACGGTATCTATTTGTTTGTTTTGATCAATTGATTCAACTATAGTCTCAGTAAAACTCACAAGATTAGTGCAAGTTGATCTGCGTCGAACGAAACCATGTTGTTGCGGAGTCAGGTACATATTCAAATGATTTTGGATAAGTAGGCACATAATAATTTCGAAGACCTTTGCAAATGTAGCTAATATTGATATGGGTCTATAATTCGTTACAATAGAAACGTTTTCTGACTTGTGGACTGGAACTACTTTTGCAGTTTTCCATGCTCGAGGAAATTGTCCAGATATTAAAGACTCATTAAATGTAATACAAAGAGGAGGGGCCAGAGTTACTGCACAAGACGCAATAAAGGACGGCGGAATGTTATCCGATCCCCCACCTTTTTTTTGGTCCAAAGCTTTAATACACGCAAAACAGGATCCTCAGTTGTTAAGGGTTGTATAACTGATCGACTGTTTATCACAAGGTGATCCAAACTTTTTAAGCATTCTAAATTAATACTATTGGAGTTGTGAGAACTATAAACTCGAGAGAAGTAGTTCGCAACGAGATCACATATTGCTAAACCATCCCTCGCATTAGATACACCATCACTCATATAATTTGGGTAGGAGCCAGTGCAACCACGTTTATTTTTCACAAATGTCCAAAATAATTTGGATTATGAATACCCTGCTCCATGTTAGTTATGTACTGCTGTTGACTAATATATAATATTTATTTACTGGTCATTGTTAGATCCGAGCTCAAATCACATTAAAATTCAACAAAAGTTTAAATTAACATTATTAAAAAAGGTAATTACAATAAAGAATTCTAATTACAACCAAAAATATCAATATCTACAATCATAAGCCAAAAACACATGTCGGTCGATCTAATTTCTTTATTATATTTGATTAACCCTTCAAACGCGACTCGCCGTAATGACCGGACAGATGCAGTTCTGATTAATTAGTAGAAAAACGCCACCGCCTATCGCCACCTGCCGACAAATCTCACTTTCGATCTGTGGAAAAACGAATTAAAAAAAATATGTAGATGAGTGTAAATTAAATTGATAGAGCATGGTTCCGTAGTGATATTTTTTAATTATATACATCTACCGTAACTGTTGGCGGTTGGTGAAAGTGTACTGTGTACACCCACTGATCCCCGACGATGTAAGGTTCCAACCAGTCTATTGCCCGTATACCGTCCATAATTCGAACTCAGGACTTCATAATCGCGATGACGATAAACGACAATTTTATTTACTTACTAGCTGTTACCCGCGGCTACGCACTCGTTTATTTTGTAATTTGACATAGGTAGACAGACCTTCCCGGGGATGTCACAGATCTTGTACTGACCGAAGACGCCTTCATACTAAGTATCTTTAAAATCCGTTCAGCCGTAATAGTATGGAGAAGTAAAAACTATCTCGCAAGAATGGTGCATTTTTTCCTTAAATAAACGAACATGTAAAGTTTTGAGTCTGGCTCATTCATCGTTAAAGAGTCCACTCCCGAAGAGACAATCTTGACTGTATCATCGGTTTATGCAAAAAACATAAGTAACTAAATCAAATGTGTATAAACAATTCCGAATTTCCGTGCTATTAACCGCTGAAGAGTTTCTTCATGATAAGAGGAACACCCAAGTCCATTATCAGTTCATGGAGAAATTCTAATCACACATTTTAACGTAACATTGCAGCTAACGACTAACAATAATAAAAATAATAAATTTTTATGGTCTATCCCGCGATAATCACGGATTGCTTCAATTTTCCGGGATAAAACGTATTTAATTTTTTATGTTAGATTTGGCTCGCTAACAGTTTTATTATATGTATATAGATTTAATATTAACTGACTGTTTTCCAGTAGGTACCAATTACTCCGGAGTCTGGCATTGTCCGTTATTATAACCATAGGCTCGCTTCCTATTACATGGGACCTCGGCGGGAAGTGGGTGTCCTATGTAGGTGTACTTCTACTGTGTACATAGTCAAGTAATCAGTCAATGCGGTAGTAATCGAGAAACCATTTATCACTTCGCTAATCTCTCTTGGTAATTAGGTAATGAAGCAATAAGTATTATTTCCTTAACTGTTATTTATTTGTCATTATACGTATCTGACCGTATGCGTTGTATCCATATTATTTTTTCTCGCACCTCGGAACCCTAAGAAGAATGTTTTTTCTCATCTCAATCTCGTATGTAAATCGTCCAGTCATTGTCTTTTGTCGGGTTTTTGCCCGACGCGGCGGAAGTCATGTGGGATTAGGATTTTTATAATCAAACTTTTTCCGTCATTAATGTCGTTGCATAAAACAAAGAAATTTGTGTGTGATCTTAGTGGTTTTGATTTTTTTGTTTAGATTAGACAGATGACTTGATACAATTGACCAAATTGACCAAGTTTTATCTGAAGGACAAGTCAAGAGTCTCCGTAACCGGCGAGCCTGTATGAGACGAACTATGAGAGTGGAGAAAACCAGAGAGTTATGTAAGGCAAGAACCTGTTAGGACTCTGTACTCTCTGCCTACCCCGCAAGGGACGTGGCGTGATGATATAGATAGATAGATATACAATTGACAAGTATATCAATTTAGATAGAGTTAGTTGTATCTATATTATCTGGCCAGATCTCTTGCATGGTAGGCATAGTGTACAGAGTTTCAACAGGTTCTTTCCTTACAAACCTCTATAGTTTCCTCCGCTCTCAAAGTTTGGTTGCCGAGAGTCTTGACTTGCCTTTCAGACGAGACTTTCTTTTTATTACTAAGCCTGACAGTTTATTGTGCACTTATAGCAAATACATTAAAATAGCAGAAAAATAAATTAAAAATAACACAAAGAGCGGCTTTATCAATCGCTAAAAAGCAATCTCTTTCAGGCAAATAATATAGAACTTAGGCTCGTAGTGTAGATTTATTGAGGTAAAAATATAATTAAATCAATAGACTATGTTATATACTCTTTTTAGGGTACAAAAAAGCTAGTGAGAGTGGACGGAGCCAGAGAGGTATGTAAGGAAAGAACCTATTGGAACTCTTTACACTCTGCCTACCCCGCAAGGGATCTGGCGTGATGATATAGATAGATAGATAGAAAAAGCTAGTTTAAAACGATCTCAGAAATCTTCTAACGATAATTCCAATATATTCGTAACTATGCAAGTAATCTATCACCATAATTAGGCAACACAAAAAATAAACGCATTTTTTTTAAACTCACCGACAACCCTTTCGCATAGAAGTTTAACGCGCAAAAAATTCCAAAGAAAACGTCTTTACATCTCGTTAGGGCAACCTGCACAATAATATCGTTAATATTCATAAAACGAGACACTATTGCGTATATCAATCACGTTTGCAAGTGTTAATACGGCTAATAACATGCGTGAACACACCCCGGCCATTTTTGTTTTCACCGCGAACTGTCATTAGCGCGTCACTGGGAACCGTTGGAGCATTCAAATTTGGAACGACAATAGAATATCTTCAAAATGGACAATTTTTTTGTGTGTGCTTGAAGATTTGTTTTCTTATTTTAAAAAAGTAGTAATTTATTGTATAATCTATAGTAGGATATTTCAAGGCCGATAAAGTTAGGGTTCCGTACCCCAGAAATAAGAAAATGTTTGTGATCTATAAAATATTTTCCCCAAGTTTTAGGAATATTAACTGTGTTTTCCCAACCAAATACAATTGGTATTATTAAGTAGGTAACAGAAATAACTGACGCATTTGTCTTCATTAACGTGCCTTTAGCTATCTATTTCATCACGCTAGATCGCTTGCGAGGTCAGACAGCAGACATATAACAAATCTATAGTCGTGTTTACATTTCCACTAACAAATTGACGTTTACAGTGTTGTCAGAATTTGGCACTTCTTAAATATTGTAATAATATGTCCATAATAATTATAAAATATAATATAAAAAAAAATTCGATAGGTAATGTAAATAATATAAAAATAGTTTTATTCTATTAAAAGTTTTTTATTTAGTTTTTAATGTTAAAACAGCCCTTTCTCAAGTTTTTCACGCTCACGGAATTTTCCTATCCTGACCACCATTTCTGTTCTTCGTTCAGACTTGGACATGATTACGCCGTTAAAATAAATATTATTACAGGAAATAAAACAAATGCACTGACAATCAATACTACCAACCTAACGCCGAAGGGTAGTGGTACGTAGAACGGACTTTAGTGTTTCGACAGGTGTCTCCACTCCCATCGTTCGTCTCATATATCTACGCTCGCTGGTTTAGGAAATTTGAATATTGCTATTCCATCAAATAAGACTGATGATATTCGAACATGGGAAAAGTTGTCTTCAATTACGATTTTAAAAACATTTAGGTACAATGTAGAGATAATAATAAAAGTAAAAAAATAGACTTCCTCGTTGGTATCTTGGGTTTATTCTTAAGTCGGAAAAAATGTAGTTTTTCGTAATTTCCAGATACAGGCCGAAGTCTGACATTGTGCCCGGTTTAATGGTAACTTAGAATAAAGAACAAATTATTCTATAAATGGTAATAAGCTCGAAACTAACTCTCTTTTAAACTGGTACCTTCACCGCTATGTCAGTGTTCCACGTCTAACTACGAGTATGAACAATCAGCACACCACGTTCTTTGGGAGTGCAGTCTCTGTCACAACGAGCGTACCATTATGTTAAACAGTCTGCGAAATACATCTGGGGTAATCTACTACACGGATCTTATAGAAACTCGGGATAATTTCCGTGCGTTCAAGCGTTTTTGCCATACCTATTACTGGAATCAAACAAGAGGCTCACAAATAGGGCATGTTAATAATTTTTCGTGCCCGTGGTGCTTTACAACTAGGCTTATCCTAGTTGTAGTCTCCTTTTCTATGGCTGATCTGCTAATTATTTTATTTTTTTGTGTCTCCCGCTTTGCAAAGGAAGGAAGTGGAATTTTTATTTTTCCTACTCCTCCTGTTTTTCTTTCTAATTAAATTTGTTGCGGTTTCCAAGACAATTAAAGTGCTTCCCGGGACACCCAAGGTTCAAACCTTGGTGTCATTTGAGGAGACTATTGTGGATCCTGGCTTACAGGAGTTACAATGGTGGGAATGAGTGGCGGGCTTAGTCCCATAAAAAAAAAAATAAGCTCGAAAAAATCATAATTTAATATAAAAAAGCGCGCCTAAAGATCTTTGCGCGAAAAGAATCGTTCGCATTATGCAAAGGCACAGACATCTCCCCATAGTGCCTAACCAGTTATTTTTTTTTACAAAACACTGTCTCATATTCTCGGTGTTGTTAATTACAATCGTATTCGGGAATCAGTCGATACTTTCGCACGGTACTATATGCACGTGGTTGCTGCGGTGAACGAGAGGATTAATAATTAGATAGGATGCTGTTTGTTATGCTAATGATCTTGTTCTTGTCTGCAATTAGGTGCTAATGCGTTACAGAACTGGATATTTTAAATGACACTGGCTAATTATTGTCAATGTGAATGAAGGCGGATGTTTATCTATTATTAGTTAAGTGTAATTTATGCGGTTTTCGAAAGCATTAGTTAAAATAATTATTCAAATTAGCTATATGGATTGTTTGATTAAAAATTAAGTGGCATCTTTGACAGAATGTCTAAGAGAAAGAGAGTCAGCACCTCATAGGTAGTCTCATATACTCTGATTTTAAACTGTTGTCTCAAGGGGTTAGTAAAAGTTAGTTGCGAGGAAATCTCTATCTCAGATATCCCCTCGCCAATGTATCAAAATGCGTGAAAATGTGCTCCAAGTGGTAACCAGGGCCAATGGCTTAGCGTGCCTTTCGAAGTACGGAGGCGCTCGAATATGAAAATGCCACAAACCATCACTCATCTTAAACCATCTGAGTCAAACACAGCCTTGGTGATCGCTAGCAACACTGCGGTCACACAGCGCTAAGAGCGCCTCCGGAACATATACAATTAAAAATTCCATTCAATTCTTTCTGTCTTGTCTTTGAATTATTAAAAAAAAAAACCTCTGAGAACGGATTGTATTCTTATTTATTTTTTTAATGTAACCCTATCTTAGTCGATGCACTTTTTTAACACCTAAAAAAGTATTTCTCACTAACGCGATGTCCAAAAAATACATTAACATAATCTTTTTAAAAGAAAAAAATCGCCACAGATGTATGTAAATTACTCTCTGATTCAATGAAAGGGTAGAAGCGGCCAGAGGGCTTCACTTTCCTTTTTTTTACGTTTCTTTTTTTTTTAGTTCAATTTTTAAAATGTGGTCACGTATTTTATTTGCATACGGGTATGTCGCCGAGTTAATTTTATGCGTGTCTCACGATATCTTGTACTTTTTGTTGATTAATAAGAAGTTTTTTCTTAGTTAGTGTAGTTACCTTTTGTTTAATTAACATGCAATAGTTTGATCGTGAGAAGATATAGTGACGAAATGCTTTATTACTTTTTTTTTAAGTTTGTGAATGTTGTTTAATGAAAAAATATAGATAAAGCACATTATCTTTAACTAAAAAAATGAGGTAATAACAAATTAAGGTTTAGATTTTGAGTTTTGGCGGGAAATCGAAGAGTGATGTCGTCAATTCGTTTTAATTTCCAAAACACGTGTTATTTCGAATTATAATATGTAATGTTGGTGGAATATTAACCATTATGTATTCTTATATGTGGACGAGTGAATGTCAATGTAACAAAGTGATAAAACGTGCCTTTTCGATTTCCCTCAAAACGGCCGCCGCAATTGGTATGTAAAGTATCCATCGCTTTACTATCCAGGGTGCACTTCATCAATTTCATAATCATCCTTGTCATCAAGTTCATCGGGGGAGTTGAATTAATTTTGAAATGAATATTCGTAAACCTTAACATAATACGATTGTAAGATTGTTTCTGAAAAATTAGGTACCTATATTTGTTTAATTGACACAATTATCATTAGTAATTTATTTAGGGTCTTAATTGTTACTTTTTACGCCGTATCTAATCAATCTAAAAAAACTAAAAGATCAAATCGATCTCAATTATCTACTAGAAGTTTCATAAAATCTACAATGTAATATTCGCTACATTTTATTCATAGTTATTCTCAAAAGAGAATTAGACCATGCAAATTCATCACAACATACGGATTTAGTTTTTAATTAGCAAAACTAACTAGACATTTCATTAATAGGATCCGGAATGAGGAAACGCAAAAAGCTAAAGGCGGTGACAGCAAAAAAATACTTGCATAGTGTAATGGCATTGGAGGCCGCTGAGCCGGTGCGTTTGCAAATTATCGAGGAAAGGGTGGATCGGAATGTCCTGGCTGCTGGTGGATGAGGAATTAGGGTGGGTTAAGTGTAGTGCTAAGGCTGAGTTCATAACTAAGAGCCAAGAGTTTAGTAATCCCTTGCCACTATTGATAGCATATTGTACTGACCACATGACTTTTTATTGTTAAATATCATTCCCGTAAACTATTTCTTTTCGTATTAGCGTTAAGGACTACAGTCATAAAAGGATATTTTGGCCCGCAACCAAAATGGAACTAATGCGTCATCAAGATAAATGTATCTTCATAACAATCGCGGCTTTGCCGTTTGCTATAAAAGGATATTGTCTAAAATTGACTATCATATTTTGACAACAATATTTATCTATTTTATTAAAATAAATGGCAGATATCCGTATCTAACGGACAATTCGCAATCTAAAACGAATATTTCTAAGTATTGTAAGTACTTAGAGTACATTTTATTGTACACCAACATAAGCACGGAACATTAAACAAAGAAAATAAAATATACATATATGAAATGAAAGTACAATTGGCGGTCTTATTACTAACAGCATTCTCTTCCAGACAACCAACATACCAAAGAGCTGAAGAGAGAAATAGGGCAGTTAGTGGCGTACACTATCATTGAATTATTTACATTAAATTAAACTACATACTAATCTACATACATAGACCTGCATAATAGATACCTACGCATAAATATATATATATGTAAACATACACATATACATCTATATAAATACCTTAATAACCTTGGATGTGTTTCGTGGATAAACTCAAATCGTTTTTTGAGATATGGAGGAGTTGTTGGATTAAACAGAATACTGAATAGAGTTGATAATATATGAGCGTTCCGGCGGAGTTGAATATGTAGCCACTTGAGCTTTGCGCGCAAAAAAGGGACATGATCATATTTACGTAGACCAAATATGAATTGTATGCAAGAACTTTGGAGTCGCTAAAGCTTATTCAGTTGTTCTTCTGAAAGATCTAGATAGCTGGTGTCTGCATAGTCGAGGATTGGAAGGAGAAGTGATTATATCGAAATCGCCGACATCTTTACTAAATGTCAACACACACAATATAACTTCATATCTCCAACTGGCTACTGAATGATAACCTCAAAATCGAATACTTTTAGCTTGTCCGTTTAATAATAAATGCCTTTAGAGAATGTATGGGTGATTTGAAATTATACAAGTATCAGTAAGTTTTCATTGATGTTGGTTCTGGGGAAAATCATGTATGGGCGCAGAACAATGTCCTTTACCCAAGTTCTTTTTTTAACCATGCAGACCCCCCTGTTGAAATATTTCTTTGAAAGTAGGAAATTTTTACTAAATGATAACCCTAATTTCACATCAACGCCCCCCTATCAATGTCATAATATCCTTGTAGCACTATATAAAGTACTTTCTACATGTACATTTGGCTCCAGGTCTTAAGTTATACCTGAGGCCACCATGTATATGGCTAAGCCTCAATTATAAAACATTTTTTTTGGTTGATCCATCACCATCTTATTTTAGCAATATATAAAAAACCACTAAACGCTAATCAGTGGCAGATAAGATTAAGGTTAAGTGGAGCTTTTTATCTATAACATCACGCCAGGAATCTGGTGTGGGGTTGTGAAGTAGTCAGAGAGTACAGAGTTCCAAAAAGTTCTTTCCTTACAGGGCACCAAGTCTGCTATTCCAATTTTGGTAAAATGTCGCTCAATGACTTTATAATCGTCGGTTTTGACAGTTTTGATAATCTGCCTCTGCCAATCCGCACTGGGTCCGCGTGGTGGAGTATGACCGAATCTCTCTCACCTCGATTTGTAAGAAGGCCTTTGGCAGATTATTATATAGGATACAGTAACACAATCATTTCACTAAGTTATCATAACGCTCCGCGTTTGGGCATAGCGAATATGGGGCCTTGGGCAGATTTTATCTTAAGATACTGCGGTGTTATGATACTCTATTATACCTATAAAATTAATAACTGTCGTCATTTAAATACATTGTTTGATTAATATTCTTGATCAGGTACTGTGATTAAAATACCTGTAAATTAAATTATTCTATACAATTTTTATACATTACTGCAAGTAGGTACCTATTACAAGGAATTCTATTAAACTTGATCTCATCCCGTTTTATTATGTAACCATAAAATTTATTTAACACAAATATAGATAATTCTTTATCCTTATTAACATACATTTAATTTTTAACTATACTACATATTTATGATGTAGGTAAGTTACAAAGCCTCAACATTGAAATAGAACTGAGCTTGAGACATCTGTTGTATGTCGAACACAACTTGGGCAAAAATAATTACCAACTGAGTCCCACAAAACTGTAAATTATAGCAAGACCCAGACGGAGATGGCGAGACGAATTCGATTCCTTCTTGAATGACTGGCGTTATAAAGCCGAAAGCAGAACAGTGGGACGAAAATGGCTAATAATAATAATTTCTATTTTGAGTTTCAGGTTTCATAGCATACTACTACTAACTGATATAAATACTTAATAATAAAGCATCTTCAGTTGTTTTTTTTTATTCCCCTCTCTATGTTACACAACAGTATATATATACCCAACAAATAATACAAAAACACATAGGGTCGTAAACGACCCAAAAATGTTTTTGCCCATATTTTTTTGTATATAATACCTTTTTTTACCTGCACTAGGGTGGAGTCGGCCCACCCCACATTTTTTTTACCAACACAAAAACCAATAATGCACCGGGAAGGGTGGCAACATTTTTTTTTGACTAGGCAACACAGATCGATATTTTTCCCGCGTTCTCTGCATTGGTACATTCAACCCGTTCTTGACAGAGGGGTCTTTATGTAAAACTTATTCGTTTATTTTTTAGTCCTTGTAACGGTCGGCGCTATTCTTTTCGGTAATAGCAGGGGTTGTTATTAAAAGGGGTTAGTTTTTATATGCGCTTCTCCGCACGCAATTTTATACGGCCCCCAAATCGTTAGGGACACGCAAATGTTCGGGATTTTATTTTCGTTAACGATTTGGTTATGTGAAATGATATTTTAGAGAGTTAACAATAGCAATTTACGGGGTAACTTAAATTCAATACTTATGTTTACGAAAACATTAATTTCATATTTAGAAAAATTGATTAAAAGAATTATGGAAATAAATAATGTTCTACCAAAACAAAAACACTAGGTGAATGACGTCTTAATTTTATTTCAGACGAAGTTTGTATAATAACTGCACCTATAATCTAAAATGCCATCATACCTATCGCCATATTCTCTTATAAAAGTGATAAGAATTAGGACAATTGCCACGTATGCTCCACGTAGTGATTATATTCTCTTTGGGTTGGTCGGGTTGATCGTAATGATACTTACGTATGTACATATGTAATGTACAATTTACATCTCTTACCATATACACATAAAAAAGCTCAGAGTTGCTCAGCGAGCTATGGAGAGAGCTATGCTCGGCGTTTCTCTACGCGATCGAATCAGGAATGAGGAGATTCGTAGAAGAACCAAGGTCACCGACATAGCCGTTAAGATTAGCAAGCTGAAGTGGCAATGGGCGGGCCACATAGCGCGTAGATCGGACGGGCGTTGGGGCAGAAAGATTCTAGAGTGGAGACCACGTATTGGCAAGCGCAGCGTGGGACGACCGCCTGCCAGATGGACCGACGTTCTGTGAAAATCGCAGGAAGTCGTTGGATGCAGGTGGCATCGGACCGGTTACGCTGGAAAGCGATTGGGGAGGCCTATGTTCAGCAGTGGACAAGTATAGGCTGAGATGATGATGATGATGATACACATTATCATATCGGGTAGGTATTATATGCCACACACTATACAATCTTCTTTTTTTTAGATGATATTACCTCACTCTGAGAATTAATGTGTTCTGAAACATCCTGAAACATGCATTTCACATTCCTAAAACACCCATAGAAATTGAACAAAGTTTGTTGCCTACGGAATCAAATTCGCAATTCTCGAACCAGCAGGAAGCCAGTAGACTACTTGAGATCATGATCCGAGAGGTCTATAGTTAGATCGAGTCATTGTATTATCAAAAAACTGTGATCCGCGAATAATGCTCCAGATGCAAAGAAATGAGTGATACGCGACATAAGACAATTTACGAAAGTCATAAAAGCACTTCAAATAAATTATTTTACAAGAAAGGTTTTCTTTATTTCAACAAATAGTTTTAGTCTCATTCTACAACAACCTAATGGACGCCATTATTAGGTACTGCTTGCAAGCGAAAGTTTTTATAACTTATTAGCAGTTGCCCACGACTTCATACCCGGTCGACAACGCCACCTACCGGGTCTATGTTTTATAGTCTATGTTACTTCTGAATAATATAGCTTTCTAATGATGAAAGAATCATTAAAATTGGTCCAGTAGTTTTTAAATTTATTCGTTACAAACATACAAAAATACAAATCTTTCCTCTTTATTATATTATTATAGTGTAGAAGTGTAGATTTAAAAAGAAAAAAAACTTAGCCCCACACTAGGATTTATTCCTGTGTCGTTACAAACATCAAAATTCACATACAGAAATACCCAGACCGAAACAAATAATTGTGGGTCACTCAAATATTTGTCCCGTGCGGGAATCGAACCCGCGACTATTTGACCCAGTGAGAGGAGCGACTTAAGCTCTTAGCTACTGCGCCAAACCGTTCGTTAAAATGTATAGACTGCACTAAGAAAACTCGTCTTAAATAAATCCTAAATTGTTCAATGATAAGATTCGATGATTTGTTGCTTGCAGTGGTGGTGACTTCGGCGCCGGCAAATGAGGCGGAGCTCCAACTGTACAGGGTGATGCAGCGCGCCAGCCTGCTCGCTTACTACGACACTCTGCTCGAAATGGGTCAGTACATTCTACTTTTTGCATCGATATATTATACGTATTAGACTATGGGTCACGAATAAAATGG
Organism: Phalera bucephala; assembly: GCA_905147815.2. NCBI lineage: Eukaryota > Metazoa > Arthropoda > Insecta > Lepidoptera > Notodontidae > Phalera > Phalera bucephala. The sequence goes on from LR990627.1 coordinate 2,129,892, forward strand.
CAGCCAAAAACGGCTGCGTTTGGATAAAATTACGTATTTGTACCTCTACTCGTACCAAGAAACTGTAGAAATCTATACTAATATAATAAATTTGAAAGTAACTTTGGCCGTCTGTCTGTCTGTTTCCTTTTCACGTCCAACTTGTCCGCTGAACAGATTTTGATCAAAGTCGGCAAGCACATTTATTTAGGCTACCTTTATTTTCAAAAAGAAGGTAATGGTGTGAAATGTACACCTAAAATAGCGCAAACGAAGTTGCAGGTACAGATAATTAGTTATAAATTATTAATGACCCCATGATCTTTTTGTTATTGCAGTTTAAGCTAACTGTAGCGCGCGCGTGTGTGTGTGTGTGTGTGTGAATGATCTTCGCTGTTGCCCGCGGCGCCTGTAGAATTTCACCGGACAAGAGGGCAAGCGTGCAACGTTCGAACCAGAAGGGCAAGTGGGCAACTAGTTCAAGGGCGCCTGAAGGAGGAACGGCTTCGGCTTGGGCAGTCGCTATGGGGGAGGGCGTATACTAGGTGTCTCGCTGTGGTGCTCTGCACCGGCCGGCGTGCAAGGGATTCTTCGACCTCGCCGGCGAGATTGGTGTTTAATCTTGAGTACGGTATCTGTATCCGAAAGAAGATCCGAAGATGTAAGGGCATCGAGAGGGTCCGTAAGAACACGCCGCGGACAGCGGTAGCGGTTGATAGGAGGGGTGTTAGGTCCGTAGTTGGCGGCGGCTACGATTAGTGCATGCCTATGTTGGACGCGTTCGCGATATCGGGTTGTCGCTTTTTTAATAAAGGCACGAATAGGTTCGAGACCGGGATCGGAATAGAGCAAACTGTAGCATTTTAACGTATCACATTCAAACTCCAACTAAAATTGTTTATTTTTGGTATGTAAAGTATCCACCGCTTTACTATCCAGGGTGGGGTACTTCATTAATTTCATTATCATCGTTACCATCAAGTTCATCGGGGAGTCGAACTAATTTAAACAAACACGATTACATATCTCACTGGACACTGGCAAAATACACTTACAATTAGTGTGAAGCCATAACTTGAAGAAGAAGAAGAAGAAGAAACTATGGCATACAAATTTAGCGCAAATATATCGATGCGTTTAACTTAGCGTCTAGTAGCAGAATAAATTAAATTGAATTATAAATAATAATGAGCTCATCTCAAGGCTCTCAAGGGTGTAACAACCCAGGGTGTTGGAAGCGTTCTGTGTACACCCACATTTCGCCGACGATGTCCCAACGTAATGAAGTCGAGCCTATAGTCACAATGTTTATGTTTTCGTTACAAGCTATCAACCACTGTTTGGACTATACTGTTATTGAACAATAGTTCGAATAAAATGTAATTACGTACGCTATAAATACAAGTAATCCCATCTTCATTATAAAAAATAAACTTACGAACAGATGATCATAATAAATAGCAACATCAGAGATCATAGGAACACAAGAAAAAACACTTTCTCATCAAAGGTAAAACAAGAAAAAACTAAATTTCCATAATGGCTAAAAAAGCGCGCCGACCGCGCCGCCATAGCGCGGCGTCGACATGCAAATTACTTTTTTAATCTTTTACCTTTTAATTCCGCCGATTACGCGCCAAGGAAGGGTTTGGCCAGTCTGCCTTACCTATCCTTTTGTTTTTTTTTACTCGCAGCCCCTTCGCAAAATGGTCACGTAGATATTTGCATATTCGCCTAAATTAAAACTGGATGTATGAGTTCGCATTTTTTTAGTCTATCACACGTTTTTGTGAGGAACAATAAGCGAAATGAACTTGCACCGCAAGAAAGTCTTGCATAGTAATGTTGATGGGATTATCTATTTATTATAATGGTCCAGTTTTTTTGGACCTTGTGAGTTTTGGAAATGTATTGTCGGTAGTTTTTTTGGACTTTAAGAAGTTGAAGTTGCTTTAATAAAGCATTCTTTTTTCATCTTGTTTTAAAATTTGGAGGCTCATTTGCATATAATATACGTAACTAATTATAACTAAGAACCAATTTGTGTTCATGCGTATATTGTTAGATGACATGTAATTTCTACATGTCATCTATAACTTGCAGATATTAATCAAAATATTTATAGATTTAACTGGAAATCGCTGACTAGACACATAGCAATCCACATTGACAACTTTTAATTTGCATTATGTCATCTTTTTTCCAGGAGGAGACGATGTCCAGCAACTTTGCGACGCTGGAGAGGAGGAGTTCCTAGAAATCATGGCTCTAGTGGGAATGGCATCCAAACCTCTCCACGTCCGACGTCTGCAAAAGGCCCTCCAAGAATGGGTGAACAATCCAGCCCTTTTCCAAATCCCAATAGTCCCCAACATTTGTCCCACCGAAAACCCTTTTATCCAATGCAACCAAAGGCTCCTAAATATGCCACCAACCATCCCCAACGTCCTTCCTAGAACTGTAGCATCTCCAGAGAGTAGTAGACCAATGTACAGTCCGTCTCCTGGAGCCCCTGAAAACAGTTGTGGTTCAACAACATCAGCCCCTAATGCCAGTCCAGTTCACCAATCGAATACGTTTACAAAAATCGTTTTACCACCTTCCCCGGCTCCTGCTGCACCAATTACTTCAACAGCATCTAGGTCATTTTCTCCACAAAGTGCCTGCCCACCAGCTTCAGCTGGTTCCAGTCCTAGTTCAGTCACATCACCAGTCCAATTAACGCCAGTACTCTTAGATATTCATGTCCAAAAGTTAGCTATAGCTGCGGAGAAGTTGAGCAAACATTTGCCGCAGTTGGAGCCTAAGCCGCAGAATACGAAGAAAAAGATGTGCAAAGACTTAGAGCTGGTGATGATGATGCCAGAGTCGGATCCGAGAAGGATGGAGGAGATTAGGAAGTACGCAGCGATATATGGAAGGTTTGATTGTAAAAGAAAACCTGAAAAACCGTTGACACTGCATGAGGTAATTTGAACAATCGATTGGTTACTCAGAAATAACTCGAGGCTATCTTATATTGGCAAATATGAAATTTAGCACTTCTGAAAGTTTAGTTATGTAGGATTTTAATAGTATAAAATGCGAAGATTAGGTCTTATTCCTACTTTAACTCCTCCACATATATCAATTTCTAACGTTGCTTAAAAAGTCAATGACATATCTAATATTATTTAATAATCAACACCATTATTTACTTCACACTGTTAGATGAAGTAATCAAAAAATTATATTATTTCTATTTTACGTGACTTTTCCATATTTTGATATATATATTCAGGTAATGGTAAACGAAGCAGCAGCTCAGATCTGCCGCTGCGTGCCGGCTCTTCTGACCAGGCGAGATGAGCTGTTCCCCCTCGCGAGGCAGCTAGTGCGGAGAGCTGGACTTCATTACTCAAAACACGGGTGTGTATCATCGATATTTTGTCTTTTAAACACGATTTTACTCGTAGCCAACTGGTAGCCAAAAATACTCTGACGGACTATTTGGCGTAGTGGTTAAGGCTTAAGCCGCTCCACCTATTGGGTCGAATAGTAGCGGGGTCGATTCCCGAACGGGACAACTCTTTGTTGACCCACAATTATTTCTTTCGGTCTGGGTAATTGTGTATGTGTAATTTCATGTTTTTGTAAAGGCTTCCATGACACAGAAATAAATCCTAAGGTGGGACTACATTTAAAAAAAAATGGGAAATTTTTGTTTCCGTTACGACAGTCTACATTTATTTTTTGCCAAGAATTACTAACTTGTCATTTGTATGAACGTTTACTCACTCATACTGGCACAAATTTCACATGTACAAATATTCGAACTTACATACATGATAGAGTATGACCTACTATTGTTAGTAGTGCAACAGTACGGGCTTACTAATATTTATAGTCTTCTCTTGTCCTTTCTTCTTAACTGCAAAATAGATTTAACCTTTCTATTTGTCCCCAGGCTCCCCCCAACAGCGTCAACGGGCGAGGATCGAGATGAAGATGAGGCACCTGCCAGCAAGCGCCTGCGCCAGGTCGCGCCCACCATTCACGTAGACCTCACCGATTAGACCCTAACACCGTACTAACTAACCTTGGGATAGTATGTGTAGGCTACAGTAGCATAACCATAGATAGCTATGGACAAATTTGAACTTGATATTCCACTATTATCTAACATTACTGACCCTTAAAATGCAAGCTGGGTAGAGGAGCAATTTTTCAATGAACATAATTTACTGCGTTGTGTTGTTGAATTAAGCTTCAAATAAGAATTGAAGATTTTGAAAATTCTAGTAAGATTTTGAAATTCGACTAGATTCCAGATTCAGAAGGGCATATGAATTAATTTCTAGTTGTTCAACTAAAGAAAATACTTCACTAAACTACTTAATTACTTATTAAAAATTCGTAATCTGACTTACCCAAGGTCGTATGATTAGAAAATATACATAATAATTATCCATATTGTATGTCCAGTAAACCAGTTAGAAACAATACCAATTGGGCCCAATTCGAGTACCTTGTGGTACTCCTCTTACTAAATGTACATGAATTCCAATTCATCATGTAACCATCTCTATTACTTAAATGGCTTCTTTAATTTTGGTTATTCGTTAATACTGTTCTTTTATTTTTATACAATTATTTATTTTTTATAGAAAAGGTAGGCATGATCATATTAATCAAACGACTGAAATCAAACTAATACAATGCTTTGTAGATTATTTTCTTTTAGACTAATGGTTTTGGAATTTCATTTTAGGTAAGTAGACAACTAAAAATTACTATACTTTTGCATGTTTTAATAAATTTCTGTTGCAGGTTAATGCATGTTGGTTGCACTTTCATTTTTATTTTTTTACTACTAAAGCTGATAAGGTTCTGTAAAAAATATCGATAGCTATAAGCATTTCGGTAACCGCACGGTCCTTGATAAGCACATAAGGTCAGACTACTACAGACTGTTTATTGAATATACACATGGCCTAAATGCGTTGAAGAGCTTTATAACATTATAACAACTTGTGAAATGGTTGATTCAAATTGAATACCTTGAATATATTATCTAGTACCCGAATAAAGAGAAACTGGAATTAGAAAAAAGAAATTTCGATTTAAATAATCACAAATGATAAAACTGTTTCTTTTCTCTAGGAAGGCGACGAAGGGAACGGTGTCCGAGCCAGTCCTGATACCGCGCGGAGCAACTCTAATAGGTAACACAAATTCAGATGATAGTTTACTGAAATGAGAATTTCTAAAGCATAGCTAAAGAAGCATAGAAAATGGTGGAACAGACTAGCACAGTATTGAAACGAATGGCGTAATAAAGAGCCCCACTCTTACCGGTGGGTAGACATAGGCTGATGAATGATTATCATCATGGTAGCATAAGTGTGGGTCGGAAAAAAGCTGTTAAGTTATAGTTACTAGATTTAAGTGACATTAATATTGAAATTCGTAGTGCGTTGTTGTATATTATTTAAGTTTACAGTAATTATATTATATGTCCGACATTATCAGAATTATTATGTTTCCATACAATAAATTATTATTAGCAATTTGTGTCCCACTGCTGGACAAAGGCCTCCCTCCACTTTTTTTACTCCTCCCTGTACGTTGTTATGTCAGGCAAGTCTTTTAAAAAGGAGTCCAGTTCGTCCCGCCATCTCCACCTGGGTCTACCGCATTGTCTTTTTGTGTTTCATGGGGACCAGTCTGTTACTATTTTGGCCTATTGGTGACTTTTGCATGCGGCAGATTTCGACCCAGCCCCATTTAAGCTTGGCTACACAATAAATAATGATCTAATATTTTATTGTTCGTTTTTGTGACTACTTCTAACGAATAGTTATAATTGTTTTAATTAAGTTATTACAGAATTGTAATTTTCTTATGAAGGTGTGTTTTTTAGAGCAGTAGAAGTCCCATGCTTTAGTCTTTCCCACAGAGGATTGACAAACTTCTGAACATTTTTCCCCTGCAAAAGAGAAAGTGGGTGGCGCAGTATTTATTAAGTTTCATTCCACTTACAGCTGGTGGAGCGTAAAGGCTGAGAGTGATGACGCTGACTCCAGATGTTCCTATTCAAGCACCAGCACACCACCTCCTGTAAGTTGATGCTGTTTTTTTGACATTATTAGGTAGTGGGACCCGCAGTGCCGACCTTAATGACTCAACACCAACTAGACTTCAGGTAAAGGGTGAAACGTGAGCTTTATATTAGTCAAGTTAGTTTAGTCGTGGTCGTTAAGGTGTCCGATGGTTTTAACGCCAATTCTACTTCCTGTAAAAATCATAAAAAGCTACACAAATTTTCTGCATATGGAGAGGAGAGGAGAATACTGGGGAAATATTAAAATTTGAATGTTGTTTTTACACAATTTCTAGTTATTTCTATTTTTCTGTGCCTGCATTACACTACTAAGAGGATTTCGCACCATTAGTCAAGTAGCCTTAATGAATAAAAATGTTCGACCAAAACCTGTCAACCTCGAATACGTAGGCTGTTCGATAACATAATACAAACATTGCCACATCTGCAGGGAATTTGTGATGTTATTATGTAGTATGCCCATTACTACATAAATAACCACCGCCATTTTCATTCCAGGAAACCGAGGAGTCTCGCCCCAAAGTAGTGGCAGCTCGTGGGGACAGCATTATAGCCGTCGCCAACCCAGCTTTGCACCCACCACATCTGCCTACACACGCCTCCCACTTGCCACACCCCACCAGAAACCATTCCAACTAATCAATCACCAGTTCTAGCTTTTTAGAGTGTTATAATAAAGAACAAGAAACTCATGAAGAAACTGACGGATTGGGGGTGTAATCGGAAGATTTTTGACCCCCTGTTTCATATCCTAAATAGAGATTGAAGATATGTACAAAAATTTAATATCAACTGATCAGAATCACGAATTTTAGCTAATTAGGGTGCTATGATCAGCATAAAATGTGACTAGAAACTTACTTAAAAAGAAATCGGTTGGGGAGGTAAAGGAATTCAAGATTCATTCTTTTAATGTTCTCAAATAAGAGGTGAAAGTACCTTCAGTCAAAAGCGATTCCTATTGATCTGTATTATTTCACCTTTTAATAGTTCTATGATCAGCATAGTGTATAAACAGGAACTCAAGAAGAATTTAATCGTATGGGGGTGTAATCGGAAGTTAGTTCTGTATTTTTTGATCCCATATTTCTTGTGCTCAATAGAGGGTGAAACTATGATCGAAAACCGTCAACAGTTTTAGCTTTTTATGGTGCTGTTATTGGCATAGCATATGACAAGAAACTTACAACGAAAGTATATGTTTAGGGGTGTTATCAAAAACTTCTGAGCAAAAAGGGGTCAAAAAAGATCTTTTTTGCCTTGGCCCTAATTATTTACAACGAAAGAGCTAAGCGCGCCTATTATTGGCGCTATTAAGATGGCCATTTATATAACGTATCAAATGTGAACTATTGACACGATAAGATGAAAGGGGTAAAAGTATAGTCAACCATATAAGTCGCGGAATAGAAGCTGAGCTTTTAGGGGGTCAAAAAGTTCTAGTATAGGGGTCATTTTTAAAATAATGTAAAAAGACATGTATGACACAGAGTGTACAAAATACATTCCACCAAAAATATATTTAATTTATAATAATTTTTAAGTAATTTTGTAAATAAATTATTATTAGTGTTATATACGTATAAATATTTTTAAGTACAGCCATAATATGCCTTGTAGTCATTATTGTATTGGAACAAACGAGTGGATTGCACGAGAATTATCAATCAAGAAGATGGTTAAAGAGGAAGGGAGTTATGATACCCCAATCCTTGGAGGTTTTTAATGAACGCCACATATTAAGGGCACTGGTGTGAGAAGATCCAAGAGGCGTATAAAGACGAACAGATAGACAATGATATCCAGTTTATATGTCATCCTTTTCACGCAACACGCTTACTGAATAAAGATGATCGCGATAGCACGATTTCTAGACAACGTTACCGTCAAGTGAATTGGTTTGTGCTTAGCCCTATGTGCTCTGGGCCCGTATTCGCTATGCCCAATTAAATATATAGGGCGTTACAATAATTTCGTAAAATGATCGTTTACGGATACTCCAGTGCCATACAGAATATGTGTCGCGTTTAATATAGAGGGTAGCCTTATGCTTCATTATCTGGCTGTTGATGTTGTTTCGTGACTGAATATTCTAAAAAAGTAGTAAGGCTAGTTAGAACAAAAAAAAATTAAAATGAGTAAACACCGTCACCCTTATACTCCCTAAGCGGGGGTGCCAGAGGTGTACTGAGTACGCCCATTTTTTGCCGACGATGTTAGGTCCCATATAATAGAGGGCGGGTCTATTGCCATATAACGGGCACGATTCTGGACTCCGTACTCATACTGGGAAGTTTTCCGTTACAAAAACTACATTTGTCCGACCTAGGAATCAAACTGAAATCGTTTATTTTGCATAAACCCTGCGGGGGTGTTTACAAAGTGTCATATTTACATTTTGTTTTAACTTACTAATCTAACACCGGATCGGAACGCGGCCTCCACTGAAAAGATCCGGCAAGAAACTCAGCGGGCTTGTCTTTTTTATCTAATTCTACATTCTTTTTTATTTCATCATTTTTTGTATAGATACATACATTTTTATATTATACAAAATCGGACTGAGATATAAAACTTTTTTTAAATATATGTTAAGTTATAATGAAAATCTAAGGGATTTAAGTCAAGACTTCGTGATCACAAAGCGCTGCGCTTTGCCACTAGACCAACGATGCAGTCAGTCAGAACAAATGACACAATTTTATAGAAAATCGGGATCACGAGGTTATTTCTGCTGAGCGACGATGTCAGGTACCATTCTATGAATTATCATTGGTTAAGGTAACAGTTGTCCAATAAGACTAATTTTCTAGTCTAGTCAGATACGACATACTGTCTGATTAAACAGCTATACAAGGTGTAACATAACAAATGCAAGACCTGAAAGTAGTTTGTTCTAAATTGGCAACTGAATCGATTCCAACTATTTTTAAAGTTAATTAATTTGTTTTTAATTTTCATAAAATGCTGTTACTCGTTCTGTTCGCTTTATTAAACAATTTAATCATTACTCAAAGCATTACGGCTATTTTAAATGTATTTTTATTACACACACACACTATGCATACAAAAGTTAATGAATTTTTAAATTTTACAGTTAATTTGCATACCAAAGATCTTAAAAAAATGATACAAACTCGTTAAAATTGGAAGTTTGATTTTCGTATTGAATTCGTAAAGCAATAATGTAATTGGGGTGTCTGAGGTCTTGCGTTATACTATATGTTACATCTTGTACATACAGATGGACCTCTATATAAAGTTGTAATGTTCATTTTCGTGCAATCCACTTCTTCAAATGAGTCTAAAAAGTCATGTGTAATTATTAAGTTCTTGGTATTATGACCTTTAAACATCTGATGTTCTATCTATATCATCACGCTAGATCCGTTGCAGGGTTGGCAGAAAGTACAGAGTTCCAACAGGTACTTTACTTAAAAAACCTCTCTGGCTTCCTCCACTCTCATAGTTCGTCTGATACACGCTCGCCGGTTAAGGAGACTCTTGACTTGTCCTTTAGATAAGACACGGTCTATTTGGTCATGGTAAGATAGTCTAGGTCTTCCCCGGTACCTACATCCATCCTTCCTATATCTGATGTTCTTAAATTAATCCTTTCTTCCTTACTAATATTATAAATGCGAAAGTAACTCTGTCAGTCTGTCTGTCGGTCGCGCTTTCACGCCAAAACTACTGAACCGATTTAAATGAAATTTCGTACACAGATAGTCTAGAGCCTGAGAAAGGACATAGGACATTTTAATGCGAAAAAAGGGTTGTAACGGGTTGAAAGGGAGGGATGAAAAGTTGTATGGAAGTGTCGTCATTTTTGGAGCTAGAAGCTTGAAACTTATTTTTTAGGCTGTTGATTCGATATAAATAAAAATGATATTCAAAGCTTGTAAAAGTTTTACCCTCAAGGGTGTAAAATAACAATAGGGAATAGGGAATGAAAGTTTGTATTGAAATATGTAAGGTTTATGTAAATGTTTTATAAGTTTGCGACAAGAGACAAAATATTAAATGCTACCCAAAGACACTATTCCACGCGGACGAAGTCGCGGGCACAGCTAGTAATGATATAAAGAGTGTAAGGGTCAGGTACGCAAAACCTTAAAAATGTGTTAGTACTATCAAGTTCCCGACTACTTGGACTAATTATCCAGTGATTTTGATCGTATATTTGTTTCTGGGTTTTTGTGTATGTGAATTTCATATTTGAATGTACCGACGACACATAAATATTTCTTAGTGTGGGGTTAGTTTGTGTTTCCTAAATAAGACCAGTGAAATAAGGTATTTAATTGTTATTATTTTAATTTTCATTGCCATAATAATCAGGGAATTATGCGGAACTAGTAAAGGTTTATGATTTAATTAATCATTTTATTGGTTATTATTTATCTAATTGTCGTTAAACTTAAAGTTAGGTATAATAACTAATGACATAGTGCCTACACAATTGTGTACAGGTAGTAAAAATCATCGTTTCAAATGATGATTGTGTATGCTTGTAAGTTTAAATTGGACTATCACTTAAAGATGGAGGATTCGGAGATTATTTTCGGTTAGTTTTAATCCCGGAAAAATGCACGATTCCTGCGGTATAGTTTTCATTTTTCCATAATACGGCTGAGCGCATGTAAAGAAACTTAGTATATAGGTATCTTGTGTCTTGGAATAATATACAGGATCCTTACTATACCGGAGATACCGACAAGTCAAATAAAAAAAAACCGTGTCCATAGTCGCGGGTAACAGTTTTATTTTTTGTGACAATTGCGTTTTCATTATGCCACTGTACAAAGTTTACGAATATTCATTGCTAAATTAATTCAACTCCCCAATGAACTTGAGATGATAATAAAATTGATGAAGTGCCCCGGATAGTAAAGTGATGGATGCTTTACATACCAATTGCGACGGCCGTTTTGAAGGAAATCGAAAAGGCACGTTTAATCACTTTGTTACAATTACCTTCACCCATGCACATATAGGAATACATAATGGTTAATATTCCATCAACATTACACATTATAATTCGAAATAACAAGTTTTGGAAAGTAAAACAAATTGACAACATCACTCTTCGATTTCCCGCCAAATCTCCATCCGGGTAACAGTTAGTTAATAAAAAGGAATTCAATCACAAAAAAATACTCGACAACGCAAAACCTAGTCTAACTTTTTCGTTTTTATGTAATCCTACACAAGGAATAATTCTTGTCGTGAGTACGTTTGCTGACATGAAATTCACATACACAAACATCCAGGCCGAAACAAATAATTGTAAGCCACACAGTTTGTTCCTCGCGGGGATCGTAGCGGCGAAAACTCGGTCCAGTGTTTCAAGCCGCCTACGATGAAAGCACTGGAAAAAGCCGTCGTTAGTTCGTATCCTACTGATACTTTCGAGGAGTAGGTCATAACCTTGAACAAAATTAAATATTATTAAGTAATTATATAACAATGTAAATAAGATATTATTGTGTTAGTATACATAGCTATAAATGACTTTTGCGAGCCATACAAATAAACAATTGTAAAGAAAATAAATGTTTATACCAATGAGTTTTTTTTAATTAAAATATATCTAGAACATTATATTTACTTCACTGCTTACCCCATTTTGGTGGCACGTATTTAGTGATCCTCCTGATATTCTCATTTCCCTTCTATCTATCTCTATCTATATCCTCACACCAGATCTCTTGCGAGGTACGTAGGTGTTAAGAACAGAGTTCCAACAGCTTTTTTCCTATCAGATCTCTCTGACTTTCTCCACTCACATAGTTCGTCTCATACACGCTCGCTGGTTACGGAGACTCGACTTCCCTTCTGTTGCATATAAATACGGTACATAGGATCAGACACATACACACACATGCACGCACACACGCACATCGGTATCCTTTATGAAACTAGCCATTGTTGTTAGACGGTTTTGTGTTCCCACCCGGAGATTCTTAGTACCCCTTACTCCACGAAGTGGCCAATGTCCCCTCCCCTTCCCCTGGCAGCGTGGACGGAGATGCACTTGGGGAATATTTAGTTTATTACTATCAATCTTCATCATCATCATCATCTCAGCCTATACTTGTCCACTGCTGAACATAGGCCTCCCCAATCGCTTTCCAGCGTAACCGGTCCGATGCCACCTGCATCCAACGACTTCCTGCGATTTTCACAAGATCGTCGGTCCATCTGGCAGGTGGTCGTCCCACGCTGCGCTTGCCAATACGTGGTCTCCACTCTAGAATCTTTCTGCCCCAACGCCCGTCCGATCTTCGCGCTATGTGGCCCGCCCATTGCCACTTCAGCTTGCTAATCTTAACGGCTATGTCGGTGACCTTGGTTCTTCTACGAATCTCTTCATTCCTGATTCGATCACGTAGAGAAACGCCGAGCATAGCTCTCTCCATAGCTCGCTGAGCAACTCTGAGCTTTTTTATGAGACCTATTGTAAGAGACCACGTCTCTGATCCATATATCATCACTGGTAACACACATTGACTAAAAACTTTAGTCTTTAGGCACTGAGGTATTTTGGATGAGAAGATGTTGCGCAGTTTCCCGAACGCTGCCCAGCCGAGTTGGATTCGTCGATTGACCTCTCTCTCAAAGTTGGACCTACCTAACCGGACTACTTGTCCCAGGTAAATGTATTCGTCGATAACTTCAAGAGTAGAGTTCCCAACGGTGAGTGCGGTGGGTACGACATGGACGTTACACATTATTTTCGTTTTGTCCATGTTCATTTTAAGACCCACTTGTTGAGATACTCTGTTGAGGTCGCCGAGCATTCGTCCTAGATCTTCCAGCGACTCCGCCATGACCACAATGTCGTCGGCAAATCGAAGGTGAGTGATGCATTCGCCATTGATGTTGATGCCAAGTCCTCGCCATTCCAAGAGCTTGAAGGCGTCCTCTATGGTGGTCGTAAACAGTTTCGGAGAAATGACGTCTCCCTGTCTTACTCCTCTTTTTATGGAGATCGCCTTCGTGCACTGCCCTTGTACTCGGACTGACATGGTGGCGTTATTATACAAGCACTTCAACACTTCAATGTACCGATAGTCAATGCGGCATCGCTGGAGAGATCTAAGAACCGCCCAAGTCTCGATCGAATCGAAGGCTTTCTCATAGTCCACAAACGCCAAGCATAGTGGCCGATTATACTCCTCGGTCTTCTGTATAATCTGCCGCAGCGTATGTATGTGGTCTATGGTACTAAAGCCTTTCCGGAAACCGGCTTGTTCGGGAGGCTGGAAATCATCAAGCCTGCGTTCGAGACGATTCGTGATGACTCTCGAAAACAACTTGTAAACATGGCTCAGCAGTGTGATGGGCCTATAGTTCTTTAATAAAGTGTTATCACCTTTCTTGAAAAAGAGTACCACCACACCCCTGTTCCATGCTTCCGGCGCTTTTCCTTCGAGCAAGACGGAATTAAACAGCCTCTGAAGGACTTTAAGTACCGGCGATCCGCCCGCTTTCAGAAGCTCTGCAGTAATTCCGTCTTCACCCGGCGCTTTGTTGTTTTTAAGTTGGTTGAGAGCCATCCTAATCTCGTACAGGCTGATGTCCGGGATATCTTCAGTGTAGTGTCGGGTTAGCTTGGCTCTTGGGTCTTTTACCAAGTCAACAATAGGTTCAGCTACTGAGGTATACAACTGTCCATAGAACCTCTCTATCTCCCTGAGCACCTCTGACCTATTCGACGTTACGTTTCCGTCCTCCGTCTTCAGCTTCGTCAACTGGCTTTGCCCAATCGACGCGGCTCTTGCGAACACTTTGGAGCCCTTGTTCTGCTTTATGGTCTCCTCAATACGTCTTGTGTTGAAGGACCGTAGATCGTGTCGCAAGGACTTCAATATCTGTCCATTGAGCTGCCTATAGGACTTAGCATCATCGGAGGTTTGGAGTCTCATGGTACGTCGCTCAGCCATAAGGTTTCGGGTGTAGTCGGATAGCTTTTGAGGCCTATTTTTACGGTGGGGCTTAAAATGCTTAGACCCGACCGTATGGACAGTCTCTACCAACCTATTGTTGATTTCGTCCACTGATGCGCTGCTGTCTAGCAATTCGAAGCGGTTTGACAATTCGAGTTGAAAGTTCTCGGGGTTTTGGATATGTGTATTAGAAGGTCGGAGCGTAGACTTCATCAGACGCGATCTTTCCATTTTGACATTAATATTTAATGTGCCTCTGACCATTCGGTGATCACTGCCGGTTTTTACCCTGTGAATCACGGAGACATCATTAAATATTTGTCGCTTGGTGCTCATGATGAAGTCTATCTCATTTTTTGTGAAACCATCAGGGCTCATCCAGGTCCATTTCCTATGAGACGGCTTCTGGAAGAAAGAGTTCATCATAAAGAGTCCCTCCTTCTCCAGAAATTCGGCCAGCCTCTGACCCCTGGGGTTGCGCTGCCCATATCCAAATTGCCCCACTCTCAACTCATCATCGCCCCGTTTGCCCAGTCGCGCATTGAAGTCACCCATAATTACTGTAAAGTGTGCTTTGGAAGTATGTATGGCTCTACTAATGTCCTCATACATAACTTCGACCTCATCATCTGAGTATGCCGAGGTCGGTGCGTAGACCTGTATGACCTTCAGCGAATATCTTTTGGATATTCTGAGTATCAGGTACGCTACCCTGCTCGACACACTAGTGATGGACACAACGTTGTTTATGAGTGACTTGTGGACGATAAATCCGACACCACCTTGGGACTGCTGTTCGCAATCCGACACCACCTTGGGACTGCTGTTCTATCAATCTTGGTTTGATCTAATTAATCAAAATGTGCACCATCTATTTTTATATAAAACTGTACCTTTTTGAATAGCTAAAAATACTAGAAAATTATTCAATAGTTTTTCCACACAGACACATCCCATACTTACATTGGTTTAGAGATCCAGATTTTTTCAGAAAAGTTTTCTTACTATGTTTTTAATTATTGATACAGCATAGTTCTAAATTCACCTCCTGACCGCAAACGAGCAATTGTCGGTCATTTTGTTCAAATTACAAGCACAATATTCTGAACGCATCCACGATATATAGATTAAAAATGTCCAACTGTTTGTCATTCAAGCAGCGAGGGATGAGGTAAGGTATGACGCTGGATGCCTCATCCGAGACACGAATGAATAACGCTAGGGTTTTTAAATATTTAAAAATACTCCACATATGTTAAATTTATAACTTACATTTGAATAATATTGAAATGAGGCACTCCGTCAATTTGGTGCTTCGTATAATAATCCATGTTTTATAATAAGTCATATATATAATTCGCAGTCGAAGACCACCCAGTGGTTTTTCCCTTTCGATAGGAAAGAAGCTTCAGAAGATTCTTAAACCTATGATGAAAAGACTGAGATATTTATGTGGGACTTTTACAACGTAAAACTTCAGTAGCTACCCCTACCAAAGGATCCGAGATCCGGACTTTCAAACGTGTTTGTACGTCGCTCAACTGAACACATCTTGCGGAATCGGAATCACTTCGACGTAACCCTCACAGTGCTCACGGTCGCGCGAAGTGACACACACCATCGTCCTTCTTAGGGTTACTTTGTTAACGATTGAGTTTAGACTTTAGGGGCAGACCAGTCACTGCTAGACGACACATAATTAGGCGCTTGCGCATCTACTACTTGTGACGTAAATCTGATTAAGATTGCTGACGTCTTGCTTTATTTTCGTTACACCTTGTATATTGTGAAGTGCCCTGAATGAGATATAAATAATATTAAGACATCTGGCACTGATTGCTTAAGCAGCCAGCATTATGTTGAGTTGAGGTTAACCTACAAATGTTGAAACCTATAATATACTGTCTATTATGTATTGCACTCGTTGCAAAATAAACTTTTCTTTCTTTCTTTCAAATGAAGGAAATAAATAGGTATGTTATATGCTGCGGCTAACGAATCATAAAAACCGATTTCTGCATTTTACTGTTAAAATCTCTACTTGCACGAACTATGAAGGAGTTTCAACTGTGATTTTTATAAAATAGAAATATTACAAGGATCTTTTGGTGTGAAAGCTTTGGTGGGAAATTAGGGTAAACATTTAGTAAAATTTTCCTACTGCCAAGGAGATATTTAACCGCAGTCGGCACGGTTACTATGACGGACGATTTAGCGCAGTGGTTAAGAGCCGCTCTGCCCACTGCGTCTAATAGTCGCGGGTTCGAGTCCCGCACGGAACAAAACTTTGTGTAATCCACAATTATTTGTTCCGGTCTGGGTATTTTTGTATGTGAATTTTCATGTTTGTAAAGGCACCCACGAAACAGGAATAAATCCTAGAATGGTAGCCCCTTTCTCCCAATTCCCATTTAAAAAAAAAAACAAAGAACTTGGGTAAATTTCATAGCAAACGGCAACTCTGCGACTGTCATGAAGTAACATATTACTTGACGACAGCGTTAGTTGCTATTTTGGCCGCGGGCCAAAAGATCCCTGTACGACTGTATTTTTACCACTACATCTACATAAAGTAGGTACTTGATATTCGCAAAATAAATAACGTCCAGTCATATTACATACCTTAATAAAAGAAAAGAAGAAATTTTGGCCTGGCGAAAGGCCTGATTTTTGTGATTTACCTGCACTAACTGGAATTTTGTATGAGGAAAACGGTACAAATGTATATAATTTCGTTTATTTTTATGGTATTGATGAATTGACGTCGTATGTATGAAACAGGATGAAAAGAAGCTGCACTTTGAAAGAGGAAATCGAAATGCATTCTCGTTAAAAATCAAAGTAGATGTATGTACTTAAAATACAGCTGACGTAAGTAAGACGTGCCTACTAAAAGAACCTTCCCGAAACGACTAAATCACAAAAAGACCTTTTACCATATTGCCTGAAATTGGAAATATTAATTACGTTTGTGTAGGTCCGCGTCGTTTTTGAGCGGCGATCACGTGCCAGAAGACTTGGAGTGGGCAGACCCTCTACAAGATGACCTGGTGGAGGTCACGGGTAAAGCATTTGTAGGTCACACGAATATACGGCGGCTTACAGACTTAACCACTGGATCAACCCTGTCGACAATTTGCTTACACATTTTTGCATGTGACCATTTAATACCTAACCTACATCAAAGTTTTGGTAAAATCCGCAGTTTTAGGAATAATAAAACAGGTTCCATTGATGAACGACCGGAGATTTTGCGACAAACCAGTTGCATGTGCCCCATTACGCGAATTTTACTGCTCCGATTAAACTGATAGCTCGCTTTAGGTTCTCATGCAGATGTCATTCTGGAATTAATATTCATGCTTCCTGGCTTCTTTCCTTCCTTCTTATAGAAAGTATCAAAATCAAGGACTGTCCTGATGCCATCTTCATTTTATGATTATCCTTTTTTTTTTTTTTTTAAAACGTAGCCCCACACTAGGATTTATTCCTGTGACGTGGGTGCGTTTACAAACATGAAAATTCACAAACAAATACCCAGACCGGAACAAATAATTGTGGATCACACAAAGATTTGTCCCGTGCGGGAATCGAACCCGCGACTATTAGACACAGTGGGTGGAGCAGCTCAAGCTCTTAACAACTGCGCTAAATCGTCGTCTTTAAAGGGCTAACGCAAAAATAAACGTATTTTTGAACTTCATGCACTTCAAGAAGTATATGGATTAGACTTAATATATCGAAATATGGTTTTTTGACTGTATATTTTAGAATCTGGTAAAAGGAATAAACGATTCACGAAATCTACTCGATAGAAAAAAATCTAAAGTCATCTCTATTGCTTTACATTTTCTTATTCCAACGCGAAATGCTTAGGTACTAATCAGTAGAATTTACTTGAAAACATGGCAAATTATTGCAGCAAAGTTTTTTGAAGCAGTTTTTTATTTCATAGTGTAGTTTTTTAGATAATGATTTAATTTGTTTTTGCACATACGTTATTTAATTCCGCGCACTATTCGCCGACGATGTTAGGTCCCATGTAATAGGGAGCGAGCCTATTGCCATATACCGGACAAAATTTCAGACTCCAGACTCATACTGGTAAGTTTTTGTTAGAAAAACTTTTAGTCCGACCTAGGATTTGAACCCAGGACCTCGTGATCACCAAGCGATGCGCTTTGCCACTAGACCAACGAGGCAGTATTTTTTTTTATATGCCTCCCTTCCCTCGCTTAGTCCCTTATTATTCTTTTATAAAGTAATTGCACTGGCACTCTCCCGGTCGATAAATAGTCGATCGGCGATAGGCCCGGCCCTTAAGGCTCTTTGGCATAGCTTGTGGCCTGGATTTTAACAGTTATCTACTTGTTTTAAATTCCTTTTATTTGTGAGAGTCACTTTGATTGATTTGAATTTGGCTTGGTTTTGATAACGGAGATCGGCTACGAAATAGTCCAATCTTTACCAGTCTTATCAAGTTGTATATCTATTGTAAGTGGCATATTCGAAATTATCTTCTCAACGAAAATTGTTGTATTATGATAATGAACGCCTTGGGGGTAATGTGAAATTCACTTTGTTACTTTTAAGTTCGCTCATGCATATATTGTTAATGTTAATGGAATAACATTTCACTTTTTTATTACTGGCTATTGTGTATATATGTGAGCTTAAACAATACACCTCTGTCACTCCCATATGAGGAGTATAGGTGTGATGGTATTTATGTTTATCTTTATACGATTGACTAATGTCCTTGAAAGCGGACCTTCATACGACATAATACGTATTTTTATTGTTGGAATTATTTCTGCCTGATTTACTTACGAGATAGGCGTTCAGACGTACTTGTTTTTGGTATTTTTTTCCTTTTGCAATTTAAACTGCTATTTATATTAATTTTGCGAAATATTTATTAGCCGAATAGGTTCTACAAAGCAGGAATTTTTGGAGGAAAATAGTGATTTTTGCTTCAATTCTCAGAATGTGTGGTATGAAAATTTTTTTTGTTCTTTTATTTTGTTTTTTTTTTTACAGCAATCTGTCACCGCCATGGAACATTAAGCCGTAGGTTTGTAGGGGTTATGGAGACGTGATCAGGAATGCGACAAGTGCCACTTCTTATCCTTAACTAATCATGTGCCTTTACTGAAGCACATCTTAGGGAATTTTGCCCTTTAGTCGAGGTACACACTGTGTTTCTAGCTATTTCCTCTCTGATTGTAGGCATTTTGAGATCTATATGCAGTTGTTCGTTGGTCACAAACCATGGGGCATTTGTCAGTATCCGTAGTGTTTTGTATTATATCAATGTTGGAATGAGAATATTGAGAAGCTGTTGTCTATAGTTGAATACCATAGGTCCAGATCGGTTTGAGTGTAGCCTTGTAGAGCAGGAGTTTGTTTTCCAGTGAAAGCTGATATTTTCTACAAATGAGCCACTAAAGTTTTTTGAGTTGTAGTCTAAACTTCTTGTTCTTTTACTGAAAATATGCTTCTGCCAGGTTCAACGTTTGTCCATATGGAGGCCCAGATATCGCACATGATCAGCTTGTGGCACTGCCTTGTTGTTTAGCGTGACTGGTGGACAAGATTCTCTTCTTAGTGTAAATGTGACATTAACCGATTTATTTTCATTAGCCTTGATCCGCCACTTCTTCATCCAGGCAGCAACACTGTCTAAGCCGTTTTGTAACATTTTTGCTGGGATGTTAGGCTGACTGTGAATTGCTAGAATAGCCGTGTCATCCGCAAAGGTACCGGTAATAGTTATAGAACTTGTGGGTAGATCTGAAGTATAAAGCAGGTTTGAATGTTAATGACGGAAGAATTATTATGGAGGTCTACTTGGTGCAGTGGTTAAGAGCTCTGCCCACTGCGTCGTAAAATCACGGGTTCGATCCCCAAATCTTTGACCCACAATTATTTGTTTCGGTCTGGGTATGTTAGTTTTCATGTTTGTAAACGCACCCACCACACAGGAGTAATTCGTAGTGTAGGACTACGGTTTTTTTTAAGAACAAAATGTACATAGCGGGGATGGCAGAGGTGTACGGAGTACACTCACTTTTCGCGGAAGATGTTAGGTCGCATGTAATGGGGGCGAGCCTATTGCCATATACCGGGTACATTTCCAGACTCCGGACTGGGAATTTTTGGGTAAAAAAACTACATTTGTCCGACCAAGGATTTGAACCCAGGACCTCGTGGTCACAAGGCGATGCGCTTTGCCACTAGATATTTGTTTTTCTCGAGTTTTATAATTGCAAACACTTGACACGTCCCTGGAATATTTCCTGTATAAGTTACATATTTCTAAGAATAACTACATCGTTTGAAGATCCGTCTGCAAGGACATTAGTCAACCTTAACGTTATTAATAAAATCTTAATTAACGTGTAATTATGTACTAGTTAATGAAACAGGATCTGTTAGTGACTAACACGGGGTATTCCGATCTTAAAGTCCTCTCGCTTTATGTAGGCCAAGACCAGTGGGCGTACTTTGAACACAGATAATTGTAGATGAAAGGAAATTCCACGCAAACGAAGTTGTTGGAAACACTATTTAGTTATCTACTTTTTAAACGGTCGTCATTTATTAGGCCTGGATATTTTAGATTAATACACCATAAAACTTCTAAGCCATCATTGTCATTGCGAAACATTTTCTGATTTGACATTATTTTACGACTCGTAGCGCTTTGCGACCGCAGTGTTCTTAGCTATCACCAAGGTTAAGCAGCGTTCGACTCGGTTGGCCTGAGATGGGTGACCGTTTGTGACATTTCCATATTCGAGCGTCTTCATGCTTCTGAGGGCACGGTAAGCCGTTTCTACGTAATGTGGTAATCGTTAAGTCGAATTGGAAGACTTTTAGGCGGCTTGATATATGGCAATAGGCTCGCCCCCTATAACATGGGACCTAACATCGTCGGCGAAACGTGGGTGTACTCATTACACCTCTGCCACCCCCGCTTGAGGAATATAGGCGTGACGGTGATAAGTTCCAACAGCAGGTGGCCACAAACCTGCCTCCACCAATCCGCACTGGGTCCGCGTGGTGGAGTATGACCTGATCCCTCTCACCTCGATTTGTGAGAGAAGGACTTTGCCCAGCAGTGGCCATATAGTGGCAGTATGCCATCTACTAGGCGTCAGCCCTTCTCGGAGTAGCAGTATAGGAATTCATCAAATGTATAATTATTAATATTTGTTACATTATTAATTTCGGAAGTACCTTTTTTGTTAAAAAAAAGGTAGCCGCGCACTACGATTTATTCCTGTATTGTGGGTGCGTTTACAAACATAAAAGTTCACATACACAAATACCCAGACCGAAACAAGTAATTGTGGGTCACACAAAGATTTGTCCCGTGCGGGAATCGAACCCGCGACTATTAGACACAGTGGGCGGAACGCCTTAAGCTCTTAACCACTGCGCTAAATCGTCCGTATAACTTTATTAAGAGCAAATTTTTAAAACATCACACATGTGGAGCGTTACCAAAGTTAAAGTTTAGACATTTAAAACATATTTAATAAGTATATTACTTTTATAAAATGTAGCGTGGTCGTTAGACATATAACTCCAGGCTATCCTTGAGATACCGGGATTACGCACCACCGAGCATCGACCCTGGGGAAACCCAAACTCCAGTTTATATGAAATAGAAGGAGAAAGGCACCTCGCAACACTAAGCTTGTGGGCGCTATCCGAACGAATTACAATTCGTTGCGTTCGCTCTATTCGTTCGCACTGTGGACTTTACTGAGAATTATCGATTTATCTTATAAAATGTTGGTAAGATAAATATGGACTGCCTCGTTGGTCTAGTTGTGCATATTGGGTTCGATTCCGAAGTCGGGTAGTTAGGGGTTTTTTTAAATTAAAAGTTTCAGCATTTTGGACCTAATAACGTTGACGAAACGTGAGAGTACAGAATACACCTCTGACATCCTGCTTAGGGAATGTAGGCGTGATGGTTTAGTTCATTTAAATACTAAATAATGTATCTCCATAGAATCAACTCAAATTCTCTATGGAACCGAATAAAACTTTTACAGTAGGAATTCAAATCGTTGGCGAAATGTGAGTGTATATAGAACACCTCTGCTACCCCCGCTTAGCAAATATAGGCGCGACGATGTCACTTTTTTCTGTTTCTTTCTCCATAGAAATTTACTATTTTTTTATTTTATTTTTTATGGACCGATGACCTGGTGAAGGTCGCGGGTAGAAGTTGGATGCGTACAGCACAAAGCCGGTCGTTGTGGCGGTCTTTAGGGGAGGCCTTTGTACTGCAGTGGACGCCTTTCGGCTGAAGAAGAAGAAGAAGAAGAAGAAATTTACTTATATGGACTCGTGTCGAAGAACAAATATTTAAGAGCTCGCATTTCAATTTTACCATATTTTTCCAGAAAATCATTCATACTCTAATTTTTATCAAAATATTTAGTTACTTGTAGCACAAAACCGTTAAAAATCGAAGCTTAAAATGATCATAAGGCACACGGTGTTTTGTTTTGAAGACAATATACTAAACATCTCTTTCTGTTCTCGTGTAAAAATATGACATAACCCCACCTTATTTGATAGGTCGTAGCCTCACTACAGAACCTTCGGACACATAAGAAAGGGCATCGCAAACCGGACGTGTTCTAAATATACCACTGTAAAGTTACCACCAGTAATTCTGGTACAACTAACCTTTAGAAACTCTTGAATTATGTTTCGATTAAAAAAGGAATAACATATTTCATAACTTAATTTTGGCATTTTCATTTAATATTTAATTGCCGTCGGTCTAGTGGTGTTGAGTGCCGAATGTCACCCGTGATACTACCAACTATACTATCAGTAGTATCTCTTAGCACGTCATCTCATGACTACTTACTTGTATATTTCAACGGACGGCTTGGTGCAGTGATTAAGAGCTGGAGTCGTTTCGCCCACTGGATTAAGTAGTCGCGGGTTTGATTGCCGCACGGGACAAATATTTTGTGTGACCCATAAATAATTGTTTCGGTCTGGGTGTTTGTGCGTGTAAATTTCATGTTTGTTAATGCACCCACGACACAGGAATAATTCCTAGTGTGGGGCAACGATTTCCTCTGTCTCCGTAACCGGCGAGCGTGTTTGAGACGAACTATGATAGTGGAGGAAGCCAGAGAGGTATGTATGTAAGGAAAGAACCTGTTGGAACTCTGTACTCTCTGCCTACCCCGCAAGGGATTTGGCGTGATGATAGATAGATAGATTACAATATTACGTAAACTTATACTTTATAGTTACAAAGCTGTTGGATGTTCAAATAAAAACCCCAGGCCAAACCTACAGGCCCAGTAAAAGTGGGAAATTAATTTTGTTTTGGAGAACGTAGCGTGCGGTGCGTTGATAAGCATGAAATTCACATACAAAAACACCCAAACCAAAACAAATTCTTTCTGGTTCCTCCTAACACTCATCCCGTGCGGGAATGGAATCCGCGACTACTCGGTCTAGTGTGCAAAGCTTAAGCTCTTGACTATTGTACCAAGTTGTCTGTCATTAGAATAAAAGTAAATATAAGAATCCGTCACGCCTTTATTGCCCAAGTAGGGTGGCAGAGGGGGACTGTGGACTGACTTTCTAATAATAGTATGCGAGGCTATTGCCTATATACCGAGCACCACTCTAAAGGATAAATCACGAGTCTTCGTAACCGGCGAGCGTGTATGCGACGAACTGCGGGAGTGGAGGAAGCCAGAGAGGTCTGTAAGGAAACAACCTGCTGGAACTCTGTACTCTCTGCCTACCCTGCAAGCGATCTGGCATGATAATATAGATAGATAGATGAAACTTCAGACTCCTGCTGTTACAGAAAAACAATTGATAGGAAAACCATGCTTTATCCAACTTAGGATTCAAACAGCGGACGTTGTGGGTGCCAGCCGAACCACACAGCACAACAACGAGGCAGTCGATTTTTTGAATGAAAAACGTAATACATTGCTGCTTCGTAAACATTTTCTTTGCACTGTCTTTAAGGGTCTGGGATTGGTCATGATCACTAAAAAGTCTCCGCTTGAGGTGGCTATGTGGTTCCTACCTTCCCACCACTATGGCGGGCTATGGCTGCTCCAGTAATCATACTCGTGAATGAGAGCTGCATGGACAAGCAGCTATTGTATTATTTTTAGAGTTTCCAGAATCGCTCAGACGTATCGAAGAAAGGTTGTCTTTAAAAATATTTAACGCAAAACTGAGACCATGAAGAATGAATCTACTGGCAATAGATATCATATCTATCTCCAGGAGTATAAAAGCTCTTTTGCCCTAGCGGAATCCATGATCTGTTAGAGGGAGTATTTGGTTCACCAAGTATGTAACAGCATTAGGACAAAGGACAGCACAAAAGATCCCATTGGGTGTGCACTTGAGGTAACACAGCCCATAAAATGCCATTGAAGATAAGATATTGTAACAGGTCTCCACACTAATCGATCCAGGGCCTGTAACATATGAATATTGGAATGGGAAAGATATGAATCTTTCCCACAAAAGTGTCCAAGTCGCTACGTCACCTTCGTCTCGGTCGACTATGACGTATGTGACCGTCTTCAGGGGTCCATACCGGGATGATAGTTTGGCCCACCTTTCCCCGTCCCGTCCCGTCCCGGGGAGGCCTTAGCCTAGTAGTGGGATATAGAATAGGCTACTAAAAATATTATAATACTCCGATATTGGACTTTCTTCGTCAAGGTCTGAAAACCTTTTATTGATGTTATCTTGAAAAAACAAAGACACAATTATTAAAATATTTCAGTCCTACGTAACACTGTGCTGGTTTGTATGGACTTGCTGAGTTTTTCATTATTTTGTTTGTATGAGTCATCTGTTGACCGGTATTAACGGCCTTGCGGGCTACACTCAGTGTTGCCAGATGGTAAACTAATAAATAATCTCCAGCTCAATAAGGAATCTGGTTTATTAGAATTAACGAGTTTTAACTTTTATACGTTTCTTTTAGTTATATGTACGCCCAGAAAACTCTAACTAAAAAACATATTTTGTATAACTTTTTGTAAGTACAAATACAACTACAATTTAACTTACAAATTACTAATTTACATTTTTTTATCTAACCTTGCAGTAAGAAAGAGATGTGGATATACGTAGTTTAAAGCTTTGTCTCTTTTTCACGGCAAAGTAACATTCAAATAATTTTACTAAAGAGGTTGTGGTCCAGGAAGTCTTCGGCAAATAACTAAATAACTTCGGTTTATTATAATTTATTTATAAACAAAATAAAGAAGACAATCACCTACAGAACTGTGTAAACTCAGTGCAGACTATCCAGCACATCGTGGAGGATTCGAGGGGCTACACCAGCTGACACCAGAGGCTAAACAATGGCTTCTCCACTCTGACATTAAGTTTTGATCGTGGTTCGCATTATTAAAAATACACCGCCATACGATGATGATGACCTACACAACTTCCACATAAAGTATCTTAAGCCTAACAGTTACTCGGTCCTTGCCAGTATTGCTTTTTAAAGCATGACATTGGATTAATAATCTACATCGAATGCGAAACCATTTTCGATAATACCCTATGAGTAAGAGCCTGAATGCTTCGAATTCCACAATAAACTATTACTCAACCGAAAGCTAGCAACCAGCGTGGCCTCTGGTTCTTGGAAACTTGAATGGAATTTATGTGACATTAGGAATTGCGGAGTTATTCGTTATACATTATTGGGATTCTGTAAGTATTACTCGTAATATATACCTAAGTAATAAAAAAGAAAGAACAAAACTCTGTTACTCTACTCTGCACTCCCTGCCTGCAAAGGATCTGGCGTCATGATATAAATATATATAGAAAAGAAAATGATTGATGATTACTGATTTAAAAAAATACGAACCCCGATATTTGAAATTTTTTTCTGTGTCCAGGGTGCGTTTTTTTTTGTGGCAATTGCGTTTACATTATGCCATTGTACAAAGTTTACGAATATTTATTTCTAAATTAATTCAACTACCCAATGAACTTGATGACGAAGATGATAATGAAATTGATGAAGTGCCCCACCCTGGATAGTAAAGTGATGGATACTTTACATACCAATTGCGACGGCCGTTTTGAGGGAAATCGAAAAGGCACGTTTTATCACTTTGTTACAATTACCTTCACTCGTGCACATATAGGAACACATAATGGTTAATATTCCACCAACATTACACATTATAATTCGAAATAACACAAGTTTTGGAAATTAAAACAAATTGACAACATCACTCTTCGATTTCCCGACAAAAAGTCCCAGGGTGCGTTTACATATATAAGATTTACACACACAACCACCATACCAGAGCAAATATTTATGGGTCACGTAAATATTTCTTCTGTGCGGACGGAATCGAACTCGTGACTACTTCATTCAGTGGGTGGAGCGGAGCTTATTGAGTTGTCGTTTTACTTAACTATTTTGAAACATACTCCTTTTCTGCCTAGTTGGCCGAGTAGCTGGGGATCTCAAGATTCTAGGTTCGAATCCTTGTTTTTTATCGAAAATCTGAATATCAGTTCGGAGGTTGAAATTGTGCCCATTATAATGGCAAAGCTCGTCCTCTATTACATTAAGGATTACTAAAAACGTTGTTGAAAGGAGTAGGTGTACACAGCTCTGCTACCCCCGCCTGTAGATTATAGCGTGCTTTAAGTAATGTATAATAAATAAAAACTCCGTCTGTTACGCATTTCATACACGACAACACAAATTAGCAGCCGACAGTTTTGTAACCCTCCAAACATATCTAACCTTCTTCGAGGATACAATCTCGAGAAATTACAAAGCGGATGCAATTAAACTCGTGTCGTACCTAAAACAGGTTGATTCATTCCTATTTATGTGACGCAGTATGATATAGAATTAATATAATAAATTAATATACCACCCACATTCAATCTAGTCTATATATTATGCGTTTGAAAAGCAAAGTTCCTGGAAAGGCTTGAATTAATAATAAAAGCCCACAAGTTTTTACAAGGCTGACATGTAGAGAAGGATCACCCTATGTAGGAAAGTTACATCAGATAGAAATTTCTTTTCGCGATGTAATGGTACATTGATTTTTAAGTGAAGAAAAACTGCGTTCAAAGATTTGAAGAAAATCTCTTACACAATTAGGGAATCCAATCGAATGGGTTACAAAAAACTATTCACCAAAACTATATTAATCTCACTTTACTAGAAAAAGGGACAAAGCTATAAACTGCGGATATACACTTCTTTTTCTTACAGCAAAGTAAGATTATAACAGCTTTGTTAAAGAGATTGTGGTTCCTGGTCATTGACTCAAAAAATCTTACTGTTTTATTGCAGTAATTGAGGTGGGCAAACATTGTCTTCGGTTACGAACGTTGTAGTCGACCGAGACGAAGATCAAGACAGGACCTTAGAATTCAAAATAATCCAGAAGCCGCGTCCAGTCGAGGTGAGGCCAAAAATTCAACAAACGCCCCGCACTCACCGCCCTTCCCATTCGCGTAATGTTGGCAGCCCGGAAAGAGTACCACTTCTTGGGGTAAATGTTGATGACGTCAGAGTAAATGATAATAAAATAATTGTTACGGTAACGTTTATTTTCATGCATATTAAACTCATAAAAATAGATATACTTGAACTATTAAGGTTTGTAGTAATTTAATGTAGGAAAAATATATTTTCATCATCTAAACTAAATATTAAAACTTATTTTTAGTACTTAACTATATTAATACCATTTAATACTAAAACTAATAAAGTCTAAGCAAATAAAAGCAGAGGAAAATAAAATTGTTATACTAGCAACACTAGCAAAATGGACCCGTCATATACTATGACAATTGCAGACGGAAAAATTAATTCGATATTTAAATATTACGGCACCCGAATGCCCTAGTTGGGTATGAAATATGATCCCATCATGTTTCTTTTTGATCTCAACAGCGTTTTTACAGGCAGAAACGACACAAGACGGCATATTTTAATTTCTTTTTGACACACGCAGAACACGTTATTTCGCATGACGGTCACAGCGTGACTACTCGCGTGAACGTGTGACTACCTGCTTCGCAGGTAGTTATTGTTGCTTCAATTTGATGCACGTCCGCGGCTTTTGAACCATTTATTATTATTCTATTCTTGGACACTTATGCGGAAATAACATGGATTCTACAGACTTAGGATCGATTTGTGTGAATACGTAAAGGGAGGCCTTTGCCCAGTACTGGAATACAGAATAGGATATTAAAAAAATATAATAGTGTAAGTTGTAACCTATAAATCTTTCTATGGAACTTAAGATCAACAATCAAAAGAAAATGAAATTTCTATTTATTTTAGTACCTTCATGTTGAGAATGATAGAGTTGTAAAGTCTTTTTCTTCAAAATGTAGTTTTCTTTGTTCCGTACGGCACACTCAAATGTTCTGTCTTACCGAGATAGGAAATAGTTAATCACTATTGCCCACTGTCTGGACACCCAACGACCCAACAATGCGATATAGGTTAATGATAAAAGATAACATCTGTGCGACTAACCATAATTTATCACATAACCAGCCCATGCGTGTCGTTACCAAATAATTTCACCATTTTACGAAATAAAATCACAGATCACATAGATAACCTGATTTCACCTACAACACTAAAATAACAACCAAATTTAGCTCAGTTTTCGATTATATTTCGAGGGAAATAGACGAAAATGACAGTAAAAGAGAGTACCATCTGTAGTTTAATACAAAGCTTTCCGGTGCTGTTGATTTTAGCCCAAAATGCTAATAAGTGTTTGAAAACTCCATTAGTTTATAAACCGCCAAGTCCTACCCATTCCCCAGAGTATTATGAAGCTTTAGATGCGTTATTCCAAAGCTTATACGGCCACGGTTACCAAGGTAACCACGGTAACCATCATGGTTACCAGAGTAACTACGGTAACAACCACGGTTACCAAGTTTACGAGCACACCAGCCCGAGTTACCACTCTTACCCGAGTCATGGTACCTCAAGTTGTCAATATTCGTACGGTTACGGTAAAAAATGGTTCGATAGTCTTGGCGGGACGTCTGGTAAACCGTGTTACCAATATGTGTATACCACCGGTAACCATTACGGGACGTCGTTGCAAGGTTACTCAAGTTACGGGTTAAAGAAGGGTAACATTTACGCGCTGAATAATTCAAGTAACCTCAGTTACGCTCCTAACCAGGTATATAATACGAACCATAGGTACAAGGTTGTGGTTAAGAAGACCAAGATTGGGAGCAAAAGATCTTCTGGAAAAGCTCGGGGTAAGTGTTTTATTTTTTACTATTACGTTTATATTCATTCGTT
The DNA here is from genome assembly GCA_905147815.2 of Phalera bucephala. Classification (NCBI taxonomy): domain Eukaryota; kingdom Metazoa; phylum Arthropoda; class Insecta; order Lepidoptera; family Notodontidae; genus Phalera; species Phalera bucephala. Next base: position 2,159,296 of record LR990627.1, read on the forward strand.
TTCTTATCTGTTTGTTCGTTTGATACATATTTTACTATCGATTTTAAACTAATTTCTTGATAGAACGAAATAGGGGCGTTAAATCCATATTAATATTATAAATTCAAAATAACTCTGTCTGTCTGTTTATCTGTTACCTTTTCACGCCCGAACCACTAAACAGATTTTGATCAAATTCGGCAAGGATATAAATTGGATCTAGGAAAAGGAAAAAGGCTACCTCTTGTCTCAAAAAAGGCTACCTCTTGTCTCAAAAAAGGCTACCTCTTGTGTGGGTTTGAAATATACACCTGAAAATTACAAATTTGCGAGTACAGCTAGTAGATAACAATGAAGAGCTATTGAAGAATGATTTTGTTGGTTATCTGTTATCTGTAGTGTTATAAAATTATAATATAATAATAATATCAGCCTATACTGCCCACTGCTGGGCAAAGGCCTTCTCTCAAAAATCGAGGTGAGAGAGATTAGGTCATACTCCACCACGCGGACCCAGTACGGTGCGGTGGAGGCAGGTTTGTGGCCACCTGCTGTTGGAACTTATCAAGCCGCGTTTAAGGCTTCTAACTCGGCTTAACGCGTACCATATTAAGTGGTAACCGGGACCAACGGCTTAACGTGCCTTCCGAAGTACGGAGACGCTCGAATATGAAAATGCCACAAACGGTCAATCATCTCAGGCCGACCGAGTCGAACGCTGCTTAACCTGGGTGATCGGTAAGAACACCGCGGTCGCTGTGCGACGTAGGCGCTACGAGCGCCTCTACCGTTATAGCGTTGCCTCTAGCGTTATAAAATAGTTGTTGTTTATTTATTTTAAAATGTTAGATGCATCAATTGTCAATTACACGCATCCTTCGTTCTTCGTTTTGAATCGTTTTATAAAACCGTTTTAAAAATACGAATATATTTTTATTTTAAAATGTATTTAATAGATCGATTAGAACTTCACCTTCACTAGGTACGCCCTTTCCAAATTTTAGCTTTTTCATAAATGATTTATCGGTTTTACTTTATCCAATATACGACACATATTTTCAACTATTGTTTTCTGTAAATATCAATCGCATTGTTATTGTAACCGCTTGAAAATATCCTTCCCTGTACTTAGCCGATATAACAATAAATATTTCAATAAACAATAGTTATTACTGCGTGATATGTGACACCGTAATGTATATGGTTAATGATTGGAGGTAATAACAAAGATTTATCTAGCCACTTGCAATTTTCTATAATTATATAAAAGCTTTATAAATTAAGGTATAAAATGCTGCCGTTATTAAAAGTTATTCGTTGGAAGTGATGCAAATTTTATAACATCTTAACTAAAAAAGGGTTTTCTTTTAAAAAAATAAATTATAACATAGAACTGCTAGTCTAGATCGTAAGAATCTTTTCGATAGACAAAAGAACAAAATATATATCTTTTCTTTTCTTTCTTTCTTTTTTTTTTGAAAAACTTAGCCCTACACTAGGATTTATTCCTGTGTCGTGGGTGCGTTTACAAACATGAAAATTCACAAACAAATGACCAGACCGGAACAAATAATTGTGGATCACACAAAGATTTGTCCCGTGCGGGAATCGAACCCGCGACTATTTGACACCTTGGGCGGAGCAGCTCAAGCTCTTAACCACTGCGCTAAATCGTCCGTCGATATCTGATGTCATTTGCGTAAAAATTTAAAATATTTTAATGTGGTAATTGAAACTTAAATTACGATATACCACTAAAATAAAATATGTTCTATATACCACTAAAATAAAATATCTGTCTATCTCTATCCAGCTATATCATCACGCTAGTTCCCTTGCGTGGTAGGCAGAGAGTACAGTGTTCCAACAGGTTCAAATAAAATATATTAATCACAAAAAATATCTTGAAAATCAGTCTCAATGTGATGGCATTTCTTCACATACTTAACAATAAAAATATGAAAAAGGACTGCCTCTTTGGTCTATCAGCGAATAATGCGCGTAGCGATCAGAAGGCCCTGGGTTTAAATCATGGGTCGGACAAAACGTAGTTTTTCTATTGAAATAATTTATATATTGTCTAAAGTCTGGAATCTGGTATGATGCTAATATGCTCGCTCCTTATAAAATGAAAAATAACATCGTCGGGGAAAGTGGATGTACTTAATACACCTCTGTCGTCATCGCGTGGAGAATGAAGGCGTGACAGTGTTTTTTTATTTGGAAAAAAGAAATTAAGTTTGATACGCCGAATTTACAAGCTTACCGTCCTTGCCAATAAAAGATTTATGCTCTGAATAGGTGCCAAGTTCTAAAGAAATTTATATACACAGTGTAATTTTAGTCGTCTTGGAGTGAAAATCCAGGTGATGTATCCAATAACTACTGTTCACTGGTACTAATAGAAATAAAAAAAGAAACACACACCGTCACGCCTATATTCCCCAAGCGGGGGTGGCAGAGGCGCACTGAGTACACCCACAATTCGCCAACGATGCTAGGTCCCATGTAATAAATAGGGAGCGAGTCCATTGCCATATACCGGGCACAATTCCAGACTCCGGACTAATACTGGGAATTTTTCGTTAGAAAATCTACATTTGTCCGACCTAGGATTTGAACCCAGGACCTCGTGATTACAAACCAGAGCAACCAGGCAGTTGCTATTGAAGTATTCATTTTATTCATTTTTGTTATTACCAGTAAACAGTAGGCATTACATATATTACCTGGGCTTTCGATCCAGGGCGACGAAATTTACACTTTGTATAATACTAACTTAAGATTTCACTTGGCAAGTTTCACATCCAATTCAACTGTTTGTAGTATAAATTGTCAACTAGCCCAGTTAGAGGTCTAGGTAATCGCGAAGGAATTAATAGAAACATTGAATTGTAAGGCTCTCTTCTATTTTGTGGATGTGACTCATCTACGCTGTTGGCCGAAGGGCCTTTACAGCTTCACCAGGCAAGAGGGCGAGCGTGCTATAACTACGCACGTACGTACGTATCATCATGCCAGATCAGGTAGACAGAGAGGACAGGGTTAAAAGTGTGATACTTACGTAGATTTTAAGCATGGAGTAAATATTACGTCCGAGATTTTAAGTTATGGATGGGTAAATTTATGTCGAAATGGCAAATAATGAAATGAACACCGACACCCTCTATTCTCCAAGCCGTGGCGGCACATATGTTTTTAGTACGTAGGACACCCACATACTCGTATCATCGACGTTAGATCCCAATGTAATATGTTGCGAGTTTTGTGCCATTATACCGGGCACAATTCCAGATTTGGTGCAGTGGACGGTTTGACGGACGATTTGGAGCAGTGGTTAAGAACTTACGCCACTCCGCCCACTGTGTAGCTTACAAATATTTGTTTTAGTAGGTAAATTTAATGTTTTAACGCACCCAGGATATGGATCCTAGTGCGGCTAGGCTTTATTTTAATAAAAAAAAATAAAGCCTGGACTTCCACAAAATATTTGATAGGAAAACCAGTTTGTCCGACTCAGTACTTGAACCCGTCCGTGAACTATGCGCCACTAGATTAACGAGAATGAATCATTAAAATTAATAAAGGACACAATTAACCATAACAACGAAGGTAAGACCCCCATTCCTTTGGGGGTTTTATAAATCGTAATTTCACATTACGTAAGTTTTAATTCACTTAACTCTAGTATTTTTCCTTTTTCTTACGAAAAAACTTTACCGTTCATAATTACTATGGGACTTTTAGTAAAACCGGTTCGCGTGTGATCGGATTGACACATAGGAGATTTCTTTTTTTGCTTAAAGGAGAGGGCGCTCGTAGACTGCAGTGTACTTTGCCATCACCGAGGTTAAGCAGCGTTCGTCGGTCTAGATGGGTGGCCGTTTGTGGCATTTTTTATTCGATCGTCTCCGTGTTTAAAAAGGCACTTTAAGGCGTTGGTCCCGGTTACTACGTAATGTAGTAGTCTTTTAGTCAAGTTGGAAGATTATAGGCGGCTTGATAAATTCCAACAGCAGGTGGCCACGAACCTGCCTCCGCCAATCCGCACTGGCTCCGCGTGGTGGATAGCACAAATATGAACCATAGACAGGAAAAGAAGAAGATTTTAAACGCGAACCTCCTTCTGCTGATTTCGTAAAAAACGACTAACGGTTGAAAAGTCCTTTGACGTCATTAGAACCGCTGATTAGAATTGGCTGTAACGGCAGTAGCGTTTTATTCGTTACATTTTAAGACAATTTTAGTGAAAAATGGACGATTGGAATTTAGTGCTCCAGCCGTATCTATCTGGGCCGGGGTGAACAGGTTTTAAATACACATCTTTTAAACGATTTTTACTTCAGTACTTATTTCCTATATAATAATAATAATATCAGCCCCCCAGTAATACTGCCCCACTGCTGAGCAAAGGCCTTCTCTCACAAATCGATGTGAGAGAGTAAAGGTCATACTCCACCACGCGGACCCAGTACCGTGCGGTGAAGGCAGGTTTGTGGCCACCTGTTGTCGGAACTTGTCAAGCTGCCTATAAGGCTTCCAACATGGCTTAAAGACTACCACATTAAGTGACAACCGGATCCAACAGCTTAACGTGCCTTCTGAAGCACGAAGAACCTCGAATATGATAATGCAACCCAAACCGACCGTATCCGTAGGAACATCGCGATTGCATAGCGCTATGATCGCGTCATTCCTTTATTTCCTGGAATCTGTCTTAACCACACAAGGGTGTTTCCATCGAAAGATTGTCAGTAACAGAACGGAGTCTGGAATTGTGTCCGCTATGATGGCAATGCCCTCCCTGTGAGATGTATCCACATATCTACACACAGAGTACACCTCTACCAACTCCACTTGAAATTTTATTGGGTATGACGATGTATGTGTCTATCTTGACACATACTCGTACCTCCGTCCACAATCGGCCGACAGAATCCAAAGAGCATAGAAACACACTGAATCACACACGAGACCTTCTGAAGCACGAATTTCCCTATCATTGCACCTATGACGTACTTGATTACCTCGCTTATATACAATGTTGGTCAAGATACACAACACTTGACCGCAACCCGCCGCGGTGTTCACACGGCCCGATGACTCACGGACCGAGCTAACGGACGAAATTTTAAACTCCGAATTTCCGAACGCGCTATTTGTGAAAATCGAAAAAATTTCAATTTCGCGTGTGAAACGTATTTTTATTGTTGTGCGTCAAAATGGCGAATTCGTTTCGCGTGTTTTTGTGTTTTAGTTTGTGTTTGCAGACCGTTCTCTGTCAGTTTGGTAAGTATTTATTTATTTTTCCTTGATTGATTTATGTGTTTTTTTCACTATTTATTTTAAGGTCGTGTGAACTTGTTCTTGATGTTGAACATGTTACGTGACTCGTAAGTTAAGTTTTAAGTTACAAAATAACTATAAGTAGTGGATACTGTGCGCTGGAATATTGAAAACTTTATTTACTGTGCCCCAAGTCTGCTAGTTTTTACGTCTTTTGTATTTATGACATCGACATCATTCAATTACAGTTCCAAAAGTCGGCAATTGTTTAAAATGGTACTTACGACTATGCAAAATCATAAGAATTATTGATCGATACGATAAAAATTGGAAAGCATTGAATTAATAGATTGAAACTACAGATAAGTATAAAAGTCTTCTAATTTAAAAAATATACATCTCTCCTTTTTTCCTGGGGTATTAAAAATTCGTTCCCACGCATAGTCTCAGACACCCATATGACAAGTGATAATTTGTTTATTTAATCCCATTTCTTAAATAACCAGGCGTGCGTAATATCAAAGTGATGAAATCTAAATGTATCAAAAAAATTTTTTTTCTTAAAAAACCCGGCCCACAGTAGGAATTATTCCTGTATCATAGGTGCGTTTACAGACTTCAAATTCACATACATAAACACCCCGACCAAAACAAACATTTGTGAGTCACGCAAACATTTGTCCGGAGCCGTCCTCATACTTCTGCCACCCCCACTTAGGTAATGAAATCGTCACTTCACTTTTTTATAAGCTTTTATTTAACTTGCAATAGTCATTTGTCTGTCTGTCTTTCCGGTTCAAATCTTGTGATCCATTCTTCAAGCACTTGCGAGTATCCTATTGAGCTGAAATTTGGCATACGTATGTAAGTTCGGTGGTATGGAGCTGGTCTGATGATGGAGACGGAAGGTGGCCATAGGAACATGTATACAACGTAACCCCCTCGTGTGTAGGCTTGTTAGATTGGTATTGGGATGACCTTTACATCCAGATAGTGTCCAGTATCTGATGATTAAGCCGAAAGGTAGCCAGTGGAACCAGCCAACTACTCAATATAACCCCACCGTGTTTCGGCTCGTTGAATTTGTCTTAACAAGTACGTTGGACTTGGAAAGTGTTCAAAGTCTGATGATAGAGCCCGAAGGAAGCCCTTGGAATTCCTAGACTAAACAAGATATCTTACTGAGTTCTTAGATTTACGCAAATATTACACATGAAAAAATCACTATTTTACGGATTTTATCGCGGTTTATTTTTGATTTTTAGTTCCCGACGTTTCGAGTGCTTTGCAGCACCCATGGTCACGGGAGGGACTAAGTTAGACGTCCAAAAGACATAGTTGTTCCGGGGTACCTCTTCTTCTCTTCTTAATTATTTATGTTGGTCCGATCTACGCAGAATGAGCTCACGGTGTCTTGAGGTCTTGCAGTGTTATGCTTGGTTTTGGATTTGATTATATTAATTACCGAATTGTGTTTTAGTTAGAAAAGCTCATTTTTAAAAATGTCTTTTTAAATTAAAATTTTCTTTTTAGAAAAGCAGCAAATGAATAAGGAATACCTCTCCATTCGTAACAGATGCCAGTTGACCTACGCACTTGGGTCGATAAAAGACCTTGCGAATATAGGACAAGATACATATAAGATATTGATGTATCGCAATAAGTATTATTTATTGCTATCGTTCATTTAAAAAGTATCAGTATTCTTAGCTTAGTTATGGGAGGTGGAAAACGAACGACCTCTGTAAATCTAATCGAAATAGAAAGGAAACTTAAATTAAAATACTTAAAAAAAAATGTTCAAGAAACAAACAGTTTCTGGTTATAATTTTTTCTATCTATCTATCTATATCATCCCGCCAGATCCCTTGCAGGGTAGGCAGAGAGTACAGAGTTCCAACAAGTTCTTTCCTTACATACCTCTCTGGCTTCCTCCACTCTCGTAGTTCGTCTTATCCCTTCAGAGAAGACACGATCTGTTTAGTCATGGTAAGGTATAAATTTTAATGCACAAAAATATTTACTGCCTTCGCCTGTCAAATAATTACGATTACCTAGTCTAGTGGCGTATGATGCGCGTGACGATCACGGGTCCTGGGTCATGGGTCACGGGTTCGAATTCTCAGTCTGACAATGTTGGGGTTTTCCTATAGAATTTTTAGTAGCAGCCCCATATAATGACAATAACCTCGCCACCAATTACATAGGGACTTCACATCGTCGGCAAAACATAATGCACCTCTGCCACCTCGTTAGAGAAAAGGCGTCACTGTTTTGTCTATTAAACATTTCTTGGTTACCTAAATTATCACTATGCGTACAAAGTCATTCAGAGTTCGACGGACGATTTGACGCAATGGTTAGCTTAGCCACTCCGCCCACTGGGTTAAATAGTCGCCGGTTTGTTTCCCGATAGCAGTGATAGCCTAGTGGTTAGACCGTTGGACTGCAAAGTCAAAGGTCTCGGGTTCAAACCCAGGCAAGCACCTCTGTTTTTTCGAAAGCATGTGCGTATTAACAAATTAATTATCACTTGCTTTAACGGTGAAGGAAAACATCGTTAGGAAACCTGCATGCCTAAGAGTTTCTCGAAGGTGTGTGAAGTACGCCAACCCGCACTGGACCAGCGTGGTGGACTATGGCCTAAGCCCTCTCAGTTTGAGAGGAGGCCCGTGCCCAACAGTGGGACAGTTTCTTAACAGGGCTATTATTATTATTTATTATTGTTTCCTGCACGGGACAAATCTTTGTGAGAACCACAATAATTTGTTTCGGTCTGGGTATTTGTGTATGTGAATTTTCCCGTTTTCTAAACGCACCCACGACACAGGAATAAATCTTAGTGTGGGGCTTACGTTTTAAATAAAATAAAGTCGTAATAGAAATCTTTGGGGGAGGCCTTTATCCTGCAATGGACGTCTTTCAGCTAATGCTACAGCAGCTGATTTTGAATTAACTATTTTTTTTTTTAACAAATAATTGTTGGTCACACAAAGATTTGTCCCATGCGGGAATCGAACCCGCAACTATTAGTCACAGTGGGCGGAGCAACTTAAGGTCTTAACCACTGCGCTAAATCGTCAGTCTAGCGTCAACTATTGAATCGGTATTGTAAAATGACCCGAAAAAAATAATTTGGTAAATTAGTTTTACCCACATCATCATACCAAAACCACAGACGTTCATAAGAAATACAAAATATTTATTTTTTTCTGAAAACTAATCTTGGATATATAAAGTCAATTAATAGACGAACTCAACCTTGTAGCATTTTGAATAAACCGCACTTGACCTCTGATCGAAAAAAACACTAGTTTTGTAATTAAGCTTACAATTCTAGATTATATAAATAATATAGACAGCCATTAAATTTTTAAATAGTCTCTATCTATCTATCTATATCATCACGCCAGATCCCTTACGGGGTAGGCAGAGAGTACAGAGTTCCAACAGGCTCTTTCCTTACATACCTCTCTAGCTTCCTCTACTCTCATCGTTCGTCTCATACACGCTCGCCGGTTACGGATACTCCTGACTTGTCCTTCAGATAAGACCCGGTCTATTTGGTCATGGTAAGATAGTCTAGGTCTTCCCCGGTACCTACATCCTTCCACTTTCGCATTGTATATCAGTTTTGTCATTCTTTCTTCGGACATTCTTTCTATATGCCCGAACCAACGGAGCATACCCTTTCTGATCTTTACACCGATACTCTCTTTCATACCTATTTGCTTTCTTACTACGCTGTTGCGAATACGGTCGGTCAGCTTCACTCCGCACATCTTCCGCAGAGCTCGCATTTCCACCGCATTTATCCTACTTTCATTCTCCTTCTTACATACCCAGCTCTCGCTGCCATATAACAGCGTTGGGACAAGCACTCCATTATGTATGGCCAGCTGCGCCTTTCGGCTGAAGTGCCGGCTCCCAAGTAGCTTTCCCATTGCGCCATTCAGTCTGTTCCCTGCACTCACTCTTCTCTCTATGTCAGCGGTGTATTTTCCATCCTTACTGAATGCACATCCAAGATATACAAACTCATTCACTTGCTCCAGCACATCGTATCCAACAACAATCCTTGCATTCTTTCTGGTTTCTTCCCATTCAAAAACCATAATCTTGGTTTTCTTCACATTCAAGTGTAAGCCATTTTTCATGCAGTCGTCTTTCATAACTGTGACTAGTGATTGCAGATCAGTGGCTGTTGGCGCTATCGAAACCGCGTCATCTGCATATAGTAGATGATTTACCACTAGATCACTCATTTGTACACCTTCATTCATCGCTTTCAGTCTTTGAAGACTTTTATCCAAATATATTATAAACAGTCTAGCGGACAACACGCAACCCTGCTTGACGCCGATTTCAACGTCGAACCAAGGTGACATGTTACCACCCACCCGTACGCATGCCTTGCAGTCCACATAGGTGGACTGGAAAGGCCCGCAGCAGAGTGCCATTTATACCATACTCAGGCAAAATGTCCCAAAGTCTCTTTCGCACAACTCTATCAAACGCCTTCTCCAGATCCACAAAACCGCAGAAAACCTTCCGGCCCACTGCCAGATGCTTTTCTACGATGTTGTGAAGGGAGAAAACTTGATCCGAACATCCTCTTCCGGACCTGAAACCCCCTTGTGCCTCACACAACATTCCATCGGACTTCTTGCGCATTCTCCTTTCAACAATTTTAAGTATATATACATATAAGCTCTGTTAAGAAACTGCCCCACCGTTGGGCACGGGTCTCCTCTCAAACTGAAAGGGCTTAGGCCATAGTCCACCACGCTGGCCCAGTGCGGGTTGGCGAACGTCACACACCGTCGAGAAACTCCTAGGCATGTTCCTCGCGATGTTTTTCTTCACCGTTAAAGTAAGTAATACATATTTTTTTAATAAGCACATGCTTTCGAACAGACAGAGGCGCGTGCCTGGGTTTGAACCCGAGTCCTCTGGCTTTGCAGTCCAGCGGTCTTACCACTAGGCTATCACTGCTATAGTACATAAATAAAGTGCTGTTGGATCATATAATAGCAAGTAAAAGTTTTAAAAACTCATGGGAAGTGCTTACAATATTCCTGACTACCCCTTATTTAAAAGGGCAGGCCCAATAACTACGGAAAAAATTGAGTATGTCGGTCCAACCGCAAAAGTGTAGATAATCTAGAAAGACTGTTAATTATAAGAAAGTTATTAGAAAAAAAACCTTCTGACCGCAGTCAGTTCCGTTGAAGTGACCAATTCCACACCCCATTAGAAACTTAATTCCACGGATCTCTACATATTTTTTATTTATTTATTTATAAACCAACTGACATTAACAGAGAGAATTCTACACATATAAGTTATAGGTTGAATTAGTAATTAACAAACTAAGCAGCTTAACATAAATCTTTTTCTTGGGCATGAACGTTAAACAAGTTGCATAACATTTCTCTTAATGTAAATTTAAATACTGTAATTTTGAAAGTTCGATTTTTATATTCTTTTTATAGGAAACTATCTAAATCTCATCGTAGTAACATAATAAGAAAACAATGTTGAATTGAAACTTAAATTTCTAAAACGTTTTAATTTACTCCGTCTTCAATATTTATTTAGTCTCACGTATTTACAGCAAAAATCAAATGTTTTGTGTTATATGTGATTCCCCTTATGTACTGAGTATGGTTCAGAAGTCGTGATAATTACACTAAATGACATAAAAAATTGGCCATAATTTAAAATGTAACTATAGGTTCGGTTGGTCGAGCGGGATATGATAGTTGTAATCAGGGGGTAGGCAGTGATGTGTAATATATAATGACAGTAATATAATCACCAAATTTTTACATGACATTGACTGTCTCGTTACCCTAATAATGAAAAATGTGCAAAGCGAACACGAGGTCCTGGATTTGAATTCTAGGTCGGTCAAAGTGTAACCCCTCATTCGCACTAGGGCTTTTACCAAAATACTAGAACAATAACTGGAAGTACCTGTTGGAACTCTGCACTCTCTGCCTACCCCTCAAGGGATCTGGCGTGATGATGTAGATGGATAGATATATAATTGTAATTTATCTCGTGCGGGAATCGAACCTGCGACAACTCGATCCAGTGAGCGGAGCGGCCTAAATAAAGCACTGGTCCAAGTTCATCAAATTACTTCCACTACTTACTGACACGATTGTCGACTTCAATGTTTATATTTTTTGTCACTCTTACCCGTATCTATTGTTCTGTTATTACCTACATCTTATTAATATTACAACAGTTATATTGTCTGGGAATACCAAATTATAATTTGGTATACTGATCTGCAAACACTAGTAAACAGTTATGAAAGACGACTGCATGAACAATGGCTTACACTTGCATGTAAAGAAAACCAAGATTATGGTTTTTGAAAGGGAAGAAACCAGAACGAATGTTAGAATTGTGGTTGGTAACGATATGCTGGAACAAGTGAATGAGTTTGTATATCTTGGATGCGCCTTCAGTAAGGATGGGAAATACACCGCTGACATAGAGAAGAGTTGGTGCAGGGAACAGGGTGAATGGTGCGATTGGAAAGCTATTTGGGAGACGGCACTTAAGCCATAAGGCGCAGCTGGCCATACATAAGGGAGTTCTTGTCCCAACACTGTTATATGGTAGCGAGAGCTGGGTATGTAAGAAGGAGAATGAAAGTAGGATAAATGCGGTAGAAATGCGAGCTCTGCGGAAGATGTGCGGAGTGAAGCTGTTCTTACAAACTTAACTATATTGTTTTTACTACTAACCTTAGGATATACAATTCATATATAAGATGATAGTAACTTTGGAAGTGTGAGCTGGTTTATAACCGACTTCAAAAGGGAGAAGGTTCTACGTTCGGTTGTATGTATGCTTTTTTTAATGTATGTTCACTGATATTTCCGTCAGTTGCGGACCGATTTTGATGATTATTATTGAATTGGATTCAGTATAGCTCCAAGGTGGTCCCATTTTAATTTAATTGTTATTGGACCTTGGACTTTGAAGATACACCAGGGAACTCCTTAACGAATAAAAACTCAATAGGAATGAGCAAATTGAGACAATATGGGTGTTACATCAATCCTATAAGTACCATAGTATAGAACTAAGCATAATGTTAACCGACTTCAAAAAAGGAGGAGTTTCGTAATTCGTCTGTGTTTTTTATAACTTATTTGCTTGTGCACCTATTTGGATGATTCTTTTTCCGCTGGATTCAATATAGTTTCAAGATGGTCCCATTTTAATTTCATCAGTATTGGACAGGCAGCCAGAGAGGTATGTAAGGAAAGAACCTGTTGGAACTCTGTACTCTCTGCCTACCCCGCAAGGGATCTGGCGTGAGGTTATAGATAGATAGATAGATAGTATTGGACAATGGGCTTTGAAGATACACCAGGGGTTTCCTATACGGCAAACAGCATGAATGTGAAAATTCTGTTATTATAAGTTTTATTTCAATCTTGTAGGTACCCACTGTATAAATAAGTAGGATAATATAAAGGAGGTATATAAATAATAATAATTAATTCACCCATCACTAAACATTGTAAAATAAAAAACTTTTTAATAAAAGGAAAACCGACTTCAAAAAGCAAAAAATAAATGTTTGAAGTCGATGCCAAGTAACCGACTGCACCAACCAGCACCGACTTCAAATATTTATTTTTTGCTTTATGTAGTCGGTTCTCCTTGTTTTAAAAAGATTTTATGGGGCAAATTGCACTGTCCATCGTACTAGTGATAACTGTATTACAGTAATAAAGTCCTCCTCAACCTTTATAACCATTATTATACACATTCACACATACTCCAATAGCTCATACACTTCTCAGATTCAGTGCGGATTATTAAAAGCAAGTTTGTGGCCTCCTGCTGTTAAAAATAATAATAATAAAAATATATTATATATAATCTTATTCGAGTGACCAGGACTCATCATGTTAGTAAAACTTAACCTATGTTAGTATTCCGTCGTACAAAATATTCGATTCAATACTGCGCCATCCCGTGCGAGATGGCGCAGCAGTGATTCACATAAAGACAGTCCAGCCTGCTAGAAATCATATTCAGCAGGCTGTTTGAGCTGCCCCACGCCCTGCGCACCAGAAATGCACACATCTTCCGCATTGTGGTGTAGAAGCAATCTACATTGGCGTCTGCGAACACTCCTGACGCGCTACAGAATCGGGGCAGTCCAACTAGTACTCTAAACGCATTATTGTACTGAACACTGAGGGCGCTGTATGATTGTCGAGTAAATCTAGCCCACAGGCTGCAAGTGTAGAAGCGTGTACAGTACGCTCGAAAGAGTGTAATTTTAACCTTGAGTGAGCAACGTGCGTACCTGCGTGCCAGCATATTAGCTCTTATTGACAGCGCCCTCCGTTCTCGTTCAATGTCGTCATCGTCTTTCAGTCCGGGAGTCAGCAGATGACCCAGATATTTGGCCTTATACACCCTTTTCAATGGAGTCCCATTGAGTGCCAAAATAATCACTTGTGGGTGCGCTGAAATTTGGCAAACGACGACTACTTTGTTGATAATCCAATGGTACTATGAAATTTGGCAAACGACGACTACTTTGTTGATAATCCAATGGTACTATGAAATTTGTTCGGTACTGTTCAACCCAGCACCGCGTCAGCATTTTACGCGAATCATCGTCGCTGTATCATATCAATTCTATATCAGTTTAGCATTCATAAATCATATCATTCAGGATCATGATATCATAGAGCTATCGAAGGAAATATACAGTGGTTATCAAACTTATCAACTATCATTTATCAGTCACTGAGCAATACCCCCTACATGATTGATAATCCAATGGTACTATGAAACTGGTGTGATGATGGAGCTGGGAGGTGGCGATAGGAACTCGTCACCTAAGCAAGATATATCCGTCGTGTTTTAACTATAAATTCATATTTTTGAAAAAAATAAATTAATAAGGCAATCTCTAAAATATAGTTACTATGCTAAAGAAGCGTGTATGTCGTGACCGTAGTCTGTGACCTGTCATTGAAAACCGGTCTATCAGATTATATAATTATTCATCACTAAAAACTGAACGCAACTGTTTCTTCATATATTCAATATTTTTATCAAATATTCTTGCCAAAAAAATAATGATAAAGCAGCCTTTTCTTTGCCGCTCCTGGGCAAAAACATTGTCTCACAAATCGAGGTGAGAGAAGACATTCTTAAAGAATCCTACCCAGTGCGGAATGGTGGAGACAGTATTGAAACCATCTATCTACCTTGAATGTTTGGTCAAATAGCCAACCGAGCGCGACGAGAGCGTGACAGAAGCGCTCATCTACGTTCGGTCGTGACATTTGCCGTCGCGCCGAGCGCGGGTGCTATGTGTCGTCTCACGTACATTTCAGTACATTACAACTCCCCCAGCCACGCTACCGTCGCGCTCCCGTTGCACTGCGTCGGCTATGTACGAAACCTTTAGTATTAACTAACCGCCCGTGACGCCTCCAACTTGACTTAACAGTTACCGCACGAAAAAGTAGCTGGTCCCAACAGCTTAACGTAACTTCTGCAACATGGAGGTGCTCAAAAGCTGTCTTGCTACTAACGGTCACCCATCTCAAGCTGACAGAGTCGCATACCGCTTTGCCGTGATTACTAGAACACCGCGATCTGATAGCGCTACCAGCAATTCTTCAACACACCATTAAAGGACTTAGGAAAGTCGAAAAAGTGACACAGGTTGGACATGTCATTAATTGACACACTTCTGGACATTACCCCGCAGTAAGTCAGTATAGGTGGGTTTACTTAAAAATAACCGGACAAATACGAGAAAACAATCGCACTCTGAGGGTTCCGTAAAAATGTCACTGGATGTCGCTATTCTACTATGATCTGTGATTTGGTTCCACTTTACTTTTACTGTGAAACGTTGCTTCTAGCCTGATTGAATAATTTTGGAACTAACCTATAAAAAGGTTCTGATAAGTAAGTTTAAATGGTTATATCTCGTAAATGTACTCATTTGCGAAGGGACCATAGACAAGACCCCACTCGAGAACTTTTCTGGCCCATCGGTCGTCAGTGCCACGAAAAGTGCCAACATAATATTAGCAACAAAAGAACGTTACGGGCATCCCAGCCTATCGGTTCTCAGACGTACGTAAACATCGGCTAACAATGACCAGATTATAGACATCCAAAATAGAATGTAAAATAAACAATCAGCAACTAAGCGCGGTTCGGACCGACGAGGGCATGCGGTGCCGTGAGATTAACCAACACTGAGCGAGCTTTTGATATCCTGGACGCAATGCTGGGCGGTGCTTAAATAATTATTCGACTAGATATTGTGAAAAAAAAATTGAATATTATTTCTAATTCTCCTCAAATAAATATTATTTGGCTAAATTTTCTATATGTTTTTATAAAAAAAAAACAACCCCATACTAGAAATTATTCCTGATTCATGATTGCGTTTTCAAACATGAAATGAAGATACACAAACATACACTTTAAGAGGAAGCTGAACTAAAAAGGAGAAAATGTGCTTAAAATCAAATGTTATAAATAGTTCATTAGTAACTATTTATAAAATTAGAGTTATTCATACTGATAATATAAATTCGAAAGTAGCTGTCTGTCTGTCTGTAACCTTTTTACGCCCTAACCACTGAACAGATTGATGAAACTTACGCTGAAAGATTCCGTTACATAGACAGTTGCAGGTCGAGTTAACAAAAGCGTGTTAAAAACAAACATGAACAAAAATATATTTATACTATAATATAATATCATAATGATGAAAGATTTGTGTTTTTGTATGTTTGTAAGGAATAAACTCAAAAACTACTGGACCGATTTCAAATATTCTTTCACCATTAGAAAGCTACCTTATCCAGAAATAACATAGGCTATATAACATAGACCCGGTAGGTGGTGCTGTTTTCGGCCGGGTAGGAAGTCGCGGGAAACCTCTAGCATTATATATTATTAGTAGGATATAAATTTGAAAGTTTGTATGTTTAAATCAGAGGTTCCCAGACTTTTTTTCTCATAGAACACTTTCAAAATTTAGCTGATTCCGGTAGACCCCCTGCAGCCACATTTTACCATATTCCCAAAACTCGATAAAAAATGTGAAGATTAGATCTAAGTATGAAAATTTGCGTTGCGGCTGAGTTCCAACCACAAATTAATAGTTTTCGAAAAAAAGTGAGAATTGATTGGTTAATTAATTAATTAATTGTGCTGTGAGAGGATGTCAAAAAAGTAAAGTTGGCCAATCAAAAAAGTGATTTCATCCAATCAATTCTCACTTATTTCATTTAGAAAACTCCCCATTCCGAGTGGTCAAATAAAAAGAAAAATAGTATATTTTTTTGTGTTGTATTTATTCAAATATGTAATTATTACATTATTAATTATTATTGTTATCATATTACATCATAATATGATAACAGTCGTAATAAAATTAAAATTAAAAATTAATAACGGAACGTAACTTCTACAATAACAATCACAAAATAGCGATAACTTTAATGGGAGGGATGTACTTGATGGATTGACAGCAAATAATTAATACTTGGCTTCAGTTTTGTTAGGAATAACCGAAAATCTCCCCGTTCCGTGATATGCAATATGTCTGCTCCTTTTTTTTTGTTAAAAGGTTTGTAACGACTCTAAAACTTTTTTCGACAAGATATGACGAGGGAAACACTATCAAAAGCTTTCTCGCAATCCCCCACAGCTCTCAAGCAATTTTTTTTTTTTTTTTTTTTAAACGTAGCCCCACACTTTGATTTATTCCTGTGTCGTGGGTGCGTTTACAAACATGAAAATTCACAAACAAATACCCAGACCGGTACTTTCCCCACAGTCTAGGATATTTTTTGGGTTTTTCTGACTGCAGCCGTCCTGATACAGTCTTTTAAATTTCACCTTCAGCTCCTCATTACTGCTAATCTCGTGTAGTATCAACCTCTTGTATTATCACATTCTCCACTTCCGTTTCATCAAATGGATTTATAGAATAGAATAGAAACTCTTTATTCAAGTAACTTAGACTCACATATAGGTTAGTCGACTTAAGACTAATGTTAGTATAACCTATTCTTAATTACTATTAGGGGTAATATACCCATGTGAGATAGCGCAGCAGCAACTAACATATACGCAGTCCAACCTACTGGCTATAATATTTAGCTATGGCTATGATGCATCGTGGTATTTCTATCGTCAGAATATCTTCAAATTTGATTTTGAAGTCATCATGCAGGGCAATTAAATGTTTAACGTATGTCTGAATATTCTCATCAAGGCATTCTACCTGTGACAAGTTTGAAATCTGGGAAAATTCGCGTCGACTAATATTTTGCTTCATAAATTTAAATTTTCCAAGAAAAGCTGAAATTACACCCTTTGTTTTTATTAAATTGAGGCTGTCCCCTTGTAATTGTAAATTAATGTCATTAATTTTTTTGAACAAATATGTCAAATACGCGATGTCTTACAAATTGATCAGGTTTTCTTTTAAATCTGGATCTTTACTTTCCAGAACCTATAAAACTGATTCAAAAAGTAAGTAAAATCTTGTTAAACATGCACCTTTCGAAAACCAGCGTACTTCAGTATGTAAGAGCAATCGTTGGAAGTCTTCGTCATTTTCATCGCACAATTATGCAAATAAACGCGTATTCAACGCATTGCATCTTATTTTGTTAACTCCATTAATCACAAATTAAAGCGATTGGTCCAATCTATCACTCAAATTTTTCGCTACTAGGTGTTGTCAGTGGATGACACAGTGAATTGCAGTTACCTCTAGTGTAATTCTCTTAAGATGGCTTATAAACCCACGATATCGCCCGACCATGGCAGGAGCTCTATCTGTTGCCACCGAAATAACGTTTATGAATGGAATCGATTTTTCCTTAAAAAATTTAATAAACTACTATAAACTCAGGACATTAAATTTTGATTCATCTTTAGTGTCCATCTCCAAAGTTTTCGCGAATAGTAGTTCTTCATGAATTTCTTCGTCCATAACAAATCGAACATATGCCAATAATAATGCCTCATTACCAGGTAAAATTATTTCATCCAGTTGAATAGAAAAATGAGTTGTTTGCAGATAATTACACAAGAAACTTTCAATATCAGAGCTCATTTCATCAATACGTCTTTGTACAGTGTTGTTACTCAACGGAATTCTTTTGAGTATGTCAAATGGAGATTTGTGCAGAACAGTTTTTAAAACCTCTTCAGCAGCGGGTAAAATTAACTGTTCTCCAATGGAATGCGGTTTTCCAGATTTCGCTATAAGTAATGAGATATTGTAAGATGCCCGCAAGCCATCATCGTTACTTTCAGATGTTAATGCGAACATACTGTGCACGGTGGGTCTCTTTTCATATTTTTCCTTCAATGCTTGAAAACTTCTTTACCTATTTTATAAGGATGACACCTTCTTAGATGATCTTCGAGCTTCGATGGTTGCATAGAGTCATTGCTCAAAACTTTGTTGCATAAAAGACATATCGCATAGGGCAATCGCTTGTCTGCCTTTGATGAAAAAAAAAACAAATTTTAAATAATCAACACTATACTGTCGACATTTCTTCTTAGATTCAGCCATGTTTTGTATCAGTTACCTTCCTGTAAATAAAAAAAAACTTTGTTTTAGTAATCATAAGGCGGTCTTACTTAACAAGATATGGCTATTTGAACAGAATAGGATTACCTAATTAATTATTGCAATGAAATAAACAAAGTACCGACGGCAAACTGATTCTAATTACTAAAAGCAAAAAATCACTTCATAAAACTCTATTGTGGATCTTAATCCATAATAGAGTTTTTGAATACGGCTGAACCGATTTTAATGTAATGTAAAACATTTTTTCATAAATATATTTTGATATACTTCTGTAAATTCGATAGAAAATACTTTTAAATAATATTTTGATATCAAAACTCCGCGATTTTAATTATTTATTTATTACTTTGATGCACATTACGGGTACGTAAAGACGCGTACAATTTATGAAAATATATTTAAGTCATTCAAACACAAATATTTACAATCATGCAGGTCAATCATAATATAACTCTCCTTTAGTGAACCACCACACAGACAAAAAGTTCAACCTTTCTCGGCTTTCTGTTCTTTTATGGAAGTATCTAATAATGACTCTGTTCAGTATTTAATTTTTAATACGTACCTACCACACGCAAACATTACAAATATATTTATTACAACATAAAATACAAGTATATATAACAAATAGGCAGGGCGGGCAAAAACTAGATCTGAATATTTCTAAGAACACATTTTGGATAATAAAATTACGTCAAACGCACACGTCGAAACCTTGCCCCGCGGCTGTGCCCAAGGCAAAGGAAAACCCGCTCGGAACCGGAAATAGAACGTGACATCACATATTAATACACAATAACGTATTATATCTCGAGGTTAGATGAGATACATAATTTTATGGTGTTATGGTCAGTCTCCGGGATAACCATTTTACTGAGATGAAGAAAAATCTATCTATCTTTATATAATCATTACGCCAGATCCCTTACGGGGTAGGCAGAGAGTACAGAGTTCCTACAGGTTCTTTCCTTACATACCTCTCTGCCTTCCGTGGAGGAAGTTATAGTTCGTTTCATACAGGCTCGCCGGTTACGGAAACTCTTGACTTGCTCTTCAGATGAGAAGGGCAAGTCAAGAGTCTACTATATTATAATGCTGGCATGTTAATGTGGCACATGGACTTTCTCTATCGAGTCAAGAGTAATTTATTGTACTTTCCTTTAACGCAAACCTGGAGATTGAACAAGTATCATAAAATTATGTATCTCATCTAATTTTCCTATAAAAAACCATAAAGACATTTATTCCGATTCGAACCCAGGACCACATGATTGCCAACCGCATCATTTGTCACTAGACTAACAGAGTGGAGAGGCCGACCGCATAAGCTCAAAAGCGCCTTAAGGAGGAAGGAGGAACGGCCTCGGCTTGGGAAGTCGCTATAGGGAAGGGTATATACTAAGTGTCTTGCTGTGGTGCTCTGCACCGGCCGGCGGGCAAGAGATTCTTCGACCTCGCCGGCGAGGTCGGTGTATGATCCTGTGTGCGGTATCTGAAAGAAGGGATGTACGGACGGCGGTAGCGGCTGATAGGAAGGGAGTTAGGTTTGTTGTAGTCGGCGCCGACTACGATTAGCGAATGCCTATGATTAGACGCGTTCGCGTAATATCGGGTTGTCGCCTTTTTAATAAAGGCGCGAATAATTCCAGACTTCGGTCTCGAACCTATTCGTGCGAAACCTTCGAAATGGAAGGATAGGAGTCGCGATATTGTCTCATCATGAATCATGATATGGACACAATAGGTTAGGGGATCCAAGTAATAACCAGACTACATCAAATTGATTGGATTTTGTCCCTCCCCTATTAGTTCAGGTTTTACACAACAAAGAGTTTTGGTGCCTATGCTAATTCGATTTATATCTATCCATGCGAGACATTCGCTTTATAACGACAATTAGTTCCAATCCTTTTTTTAGTGGTCAAATAAATAATAAACACCGTCACGCCTATACTCCCCAAGCGGATGTTGCAGAGGTGTAGTGAGTACTCCCACTTTTCGCCGACGATGTTAGGTCCCATGTACGAGCATTAATATAATAAATTTAAAAAAACACCAAAAATGCTGCCTCTCACGGCCTCGTTGGTCTAGTGGCAAAGCGCATCGCTTTGTGATCACGAGGTCCTGGGTTCAAGTTCTAGGTCGGACAAATGTAGTTTTTCTAACGAAAACTTCCCAGTGCGAGTCCGGAGTCTGGAATTGTGCCCGGTATATGACAATAGGCTCGCCCCCTATTACATGGGACCTTACATCGTCGGCGAAACGTGGGTGTACTCAGTACACCTCTGCCACCCCCGCTGGGGAATATACTATATATGTACTATATATATGACGGTATTATTAATCTATTTTATTAAAATACTGACTTACCATCATTATTTATCTATTTTATTAAAATACTGACTTATATCCGTATGTAACGGACAATTTTCAATCTAAAACGAATATTTCAAAGTATTGTAAGTACTAATATCGAAGCCGTCGACATCTTTACTTAATGTACACACCATATAACCTCATACGTATTAATGGCTACTGAATTATAACCTCAAAATCGAATACTTTTTGTTCAATATTGCGCTTGTTCGTTTAATAATAAATGCCATAAGAGAATTTATGGGTGATTTGAAATCAAACAAGTATTTTTTCATTGCTGTTGGTTCTGGGGCAAATCAGGTATGGGCGCAGAACAATGTCCTTTATTTCAAAACGTGCAGGCTGAACTAGAATGATGCAAGTTAAGGTAAGGTAAGGTAAGATCTACCGATTTCTACCAATTTGAGGCACTTCATCAACCTATTTTATGAAATTAGGCAACACTGCTCATACCTAAACTACTTCTTCATGTAGTCATAATCTAATTTAGAAGTTAGTTAGAGTTTGTAGCTTTGTGGGCGGCTTAATAAGTTCCAAGAGTAGGTGATCACAAACCTGCCTCCATAAATCCGTACTGAATTCACTTCAAATTCAAATTCAAATATCTTTATTTGTAAACATATCATCATCATCATCTCAGCCCATACTTGTCCACTGTTGAACATAGGCCTCCCCAAAGGGGGGATTTGCCATACTCGCCACGCTTGGCAGGCGGGTTGGCGAGCGCAGTTTTTGATCGCAGAAGTGTTAAGAGAACGCTGCTGCCCATTCCCTAGTTTTCCCTTAGTCGCCTTGTACGACACCCGTTGGGATGAGATGGGTTGGTCCTATTCTAAACATAGGTGCATTATAATATGATGTGAGATGTTACAGTTTGAGTACGTACTCTATGTTTCGCCAACTGGCGTACAAATATTAATTAATAAAATAAATCTTTAACTACACAATAAACTTATTTATAATACTTATATCATCTTATTACTTATTTTATTATAATATCTAAATATATATAATTCACTAATACAGCCCTTGTCAGTTGTCATAAAAAGTATATATAATGTCAATTTAGTCTGCTATAAACATGCCAAAGGAAATAATTTGTCAAAATTATCGTTGAAGTATAATTTGTTATCTCGCGATTATTGAACTATCATTAAAATATTCGTTCAAGGAATAGTAACATTTATTTAATAATATATCATGCAGTTTTATTATAAAACTGTTTATATTCATGATTTTTATTTCACTTCACTTTTTACTTCACCACAATTGCGAGGAGTTCGCTCAGCTCTCCAGCACTATACGTCGATTTATGTATAAACCCGTTATTCCATTTGCTAGTGTCATGTTAAATTATTATCATCAAGATAAGAAATGGCCGATATTTAGTCAATCTGTCCAATCTAGCGAACTTAATACCTACTTTCAAAAATCAATACCGCTAACCGCCAAGCACAATGACCAGAATCCTTCTCACGAACACCGTTAGACATTTCAGTGACCTATAATTATAACTTGTTTGACGACTGACAAAGTATATACTAATATTATAAAAAGTATTGTTTTTGTTGCCGTAACCGGCGAGCGTGTATGAGACGAACTATAAGAGTGGAGAAAGCCAGAGAGGTATGTAAGGAAAGAACCTGTTGGAACTCTGTACTCTCTGCCTACCTTGCAAGGGATCTGGCGTGATGATATAGATAAATAGCAACTTTAGTTTGTTTGATTGTAATTAATAAACTCTAAAACTACTACACTGATATTGAGTTCTTAGATTTACGCGAATATTAACACATGAAATAAAACTATTTTCCACAGATTTTATAGATTTTATAGCGGTTTATTTCTGATTTTTTAGTTTCCGACGTTTCAAGTGTTTTGCAGCACTTAACAATCAAAAATTAACTGCAATAAAATCTGAAAAATTGTTTTATTTCATACTAAACCGATTTTAATCATTCTTTCAACTTTAGACAGTTACATTATTTAGAGGTAATATATTTCAATAATAATAAGATTTTGTCCTAAAATAATGTAATTGTAATCATTCATAAAGATATAATAAAAACACGCGTGTGCAGCCGCGGGGTAACGTTTAGTTTTTAATAAGATGATTTATACTGCATAGGGAATAAAAAAATATTGAAATGCGAGTAACGATACCCACAGAGCAAAAAATTAATAGAACCGTACTTACTATATTTAGGCGTTCGTAGCGCTATAATAACTTGATGTTTATAGCTATTAACAATGTCAGGAGAGTATCTATGTAGTACGCCACCAACTGCCCTTTATTTTTATCTGTTACTTCTTCTAACGTACTGGTTGTCTGGAACGAATTTCCCTTAAGACCGCCAATTGTACCTCTATCTTAAGATAATATATTGTTAGCTCTTACGGCTCCTCTCTGGACGGCCAATTAAGGCTAGCCAAAGCCAAGAGTCCTGCGGGCACCCTTCGGTTTCCACTCGACCGACGAAGACGACACGCCGAGTTGGGGGCCCTGACCGACTCTTTAAAGCACTCGGGTCCGTGGTGTCGTTACTCACTAACAGCTCGCCACAAGCTGCCCTGCGAGCATTATTATTATTATTATATTATAAGTAACCGCTTTGTGACTGCTGTGTAATCATGGCAATTACTGATATTGATGACGTTTGTGGCATTTCTATTTTGGAGAGTCTCTTTGTTTCAGAAGGATACATTAAGCCGTTGGTCCCGGTCCACTTTATATAGTAGTCGCTAAGTCAAATTGGAAGCTTTTATGGACGGCTTAAAAATTTCCAGTAGCGGTAGACTACCAACCTGCCTTCACCAATCCGCATTGGATCTGCATAGTGAAATATGACCTAATCTCGCTCACCTCAATTTGTAATAGAAGGCATTTGATGTTGATTTGTTATTGATTTATATTTAGTAAATAAAACTATTTGTGAGATAATGTAATATTATCTTACAAGTAGTCCATATTTTTTGGAAGAACTGAACTATTTTATCAGCCTATACTGTTGTTATTACTACTGGGCAAAGGTTTTCTCTTTCAAATCGAGGTGAGAGAGATAAGGTAATTTGTGGCCATTTGTTGTTAGAATTTATCAAGCCGCCTATAAGGCTTCCAACTCGGCTTAACGACTACCACATTAAGTGGTTACCGGGAATGTCTTAACGTACCTTCCAAAGCAGGCATATATTTAAATATGAAAGTTCCCATGCACATCTCAGGCCAACCGAGTCGAACACTGCTTAACTTTGGTGATCAGTATTTACCTCACAATAATAAAGAAACAAAGTAAAAAAATTAAGACCACTTGGAATGATGAATACTATCTTTAAGATAATTGTGTGTATCTGTATTGGACTATAAACGACTAATATCGAATGTCATTGGCCTTGTTTTGACGGTCTAAAATTGGCGTTAGTAGCGATTTATTACTCACTCTTAGCGTGGCGATTGTTTCCTGGACTTTGCTGGCTGAGTGCAGGGAAACTTGGACCTCGCCCTCCCTTGCTCGCCGGCCAGTGCAGAGCACCACGGACGAGATACCTAGTATATGCCCTCCCCCATAGCGACTGCTCAAGCCGAGGCCGTTCCTCCTTGAGGCGCCCTTGAGCTACTGCAGGCAGAGGCCTACCTTGCAAGAGATCTAGCGTGAAAAGTTTGATAGATATATTCAAGAAGAGACAGGGAACGAAACCATGGCCGTTTTTCCGATACATCATCATTTTATTCAATCCTATTTCTAAGCCCTAATTTACTTGTTGCAGGCCTCTTCATGCCAAGGAACTCCCAAAATTCTCGTCCACTCTTTGGCTTGCTCGATGGTGCCAAACGAGTGCAAGAAGGCATCACAGGTCTTTTCAACCCTCGCCGTGAAAGACCAGCCATGACCACTCTGTACCCAGACTATACTACCACACCGTTGATACAGGATCCTTACGTAAACCCTGGGATAGTAACTTTCCCAGATAGTCCACAATATCAGCCTTCTGGTGACAATGGAAATGTATATTTTGGACAAAACCCAAGCTTGAACCCCAACTACGGAAACCAGCCTAATCCAACCATGGGTGTAACTTTCCCGGATCAAGGGTACAATCGACCTATCCAGGGAAACCAAGGGGATGCTGCTTTGTATGAGGATCAAGGAAACCAGGTTACTGATGCCAACCAAGGCCAGGGTAACGATGTGAATGGAGTGATATTTCAAGATGGAAACGGTCCTATTCAAGGTAATAAAAATACGTTTTTTTACTCTTTTTATTTGCTTGCCCCTACTAAGTAATATAAATGTGTTGCGTACACAAACACCCAGACCGAAACAAAAGTTTGTGGGTCACACAAAGATTTGTCCCGTGCGGGAATCGAACTCGCGACTACTCGAACCAGTGGGCGGGCGGAGTTTTAACCACTCTACCAATCTGTCCATGTATTTTTTTTTACTTATATGGACTTGCAGAGAGAAATAAGTCGTTTCGAAATGGAAATCACTTAGGTATTAATAGACTTTCTAGTGGGTCTAGTGTGGTTTGCGATCACGAGGTCCTGAGTTCAAATCTTAGTGTCGGACAAATGTAGTTAGAAAAACTAATCGTTATCAGTCCGGTGTCTGAAACTGTACCCGATATATTTCAATAGTTTTGCCCCCTATTACATGGTATCTAACATTGTCGGTGAAAATTAGGTCGTACACCTCTGCCACCTCCGATTAGGGAATATAGGCGTAACAGTGTGTGTCGATTTTATAAGGGAGCTAGCTAATTTGAATATGAAAATTCACTCATCATATTGACTCATTGGAACAGCATGTTATGTTGACAGGCTCATTTCTCTGATATTTCTTTGGGATTTTTTAGCAAAGAGGGCGTTTCAGATTTTTTGTCATTCTACATAATATTTACTAAAACTATATATATTAATAAGGTAAGACTTGGAACAATATTTTAGCAAGTCAGTGATAACATTCGTAACAACTACCGAGGTCAGCCTTAGATAAACTAAAAAAAGTTTGTAAACATTAATCTGATTATGAACAATAAATTGCCTAATTTAATGATTTTGTCTGCTCCTCATTTCTTTATTATTAATTTTAGCATAAATGACGTCATTTAAAGATACAAAACATTAATTACACATAATTATGGTAGAGTCATTATCTTCTCTTAAACATTGTTTTTTTTAATTTAACATAAACAAATTAATAAGGAAAGGAAAGCAAAGAAAGAACCTGTTGGAACTCTGTACTATCTACCGACCCCGCAAGGGAACTGGCGTGGTAATATAGATAGATAGATATCTAAATTATTCAATCAATTAATTATTACTTTTGTATGTTTAACATCTTTCAATATCCAAATTAAACGTACTAATATGGTGTCGAATCTAACTTCGATCGACGTTCGCTGCGCCCACTGGATCGTATAGTCGCGGTTTCGATCCCGTACAGGACAAATGTTTGTGTGACCCACAAATATTTGTTGCAGTCTGAATATTTGTGTAAGTGAATTCCGTGTTTGTAAACGCACACACATCATAGGAATAAATCCTGGTATATAGCAAAGTTCTTTTTAGTGTGCCTTTCCTACGCTCCAACCAATAAAATTTAATCAATTAAAATGACACATCCTTAGCATTACATTATAAATGAATTCTTGTAGATATTAGTCTGCCTCGTTGGTCTGGTGGCAAAGCGCAGCGCTTTGTGATCACGAGGTCCTGGGTTCAAATCCTAGGTCGGACAAATGTAGTTTTTCTAACGAAAAATTCCCAGTATGAGTCCGGAGTCTGGAATTGTGCCCGGTATATGGCAATAGGCTCGCGCCCTATTACATGGGACCTAACAACGTCGGCGAAACGTGGGTGTACTTAGTACACCTCTGCCACCCCCTCTGGGGAATATAGGCGTGACGGTGTGTTAGTAGTAGTTAGGGTTGTGAAGTCTTGTAGACTACACAAATTTTCATAAAATAAACACCGTAGGATTTGAACCCAGGACCTCGTGATCACAAAGCGATGCGCTTTGCCACCAGACCAACGAGGCAGGCAAATTTACATCTAGAGCGAAATACCCCGTAAGGGATCCGGAGTGATTATACAGATAGATAAACAGCGAAATACAATTAGACTTATATACAACATTCTTAATAATTTTCTATCACGCCAGATCCCTTGCGAGGCAGGCAGAGAGTACAGAGTTCCAACGGGTTCTTTCCTTACGTACCTCTCTGGCTTCCTCCACTCTCATAGTTTGTCTCATACTTTTATTATTTTTATACGCTCGCCGGTTACGGAGACTCTTGACTTGTCCTTCAGTAAAGCCTACTTGACTAATAGAACTGTTTTTACAAGATTTTTTTTAACTGGTCATGTTGGTTATTTTGTTTAGGTCAAATTTGCAGAGATTAATGCCTTAATGAAATTCACCGTACAAAAATTAAAAAAACTTTTTTTAACAGGAAACGATCCAGTGAACTTTGGAGTCGATTCTTCGCAGCCACCGGTTGTCGTTTCATCTACTGAAGCACCGGTGACCACCACAACCACGACGTTGGCTCCAACCACCACCACCGCTGCCCCCACTACGGAAGCCCCCGCCACCACGACACTGCCACCATTGACTCCTGTCTCCATGCCTAAGTCGGAGTCCAGGAATAGCTTCGACTTTGCATCCCAGGGGATATTTAGTGAGTTTACAGACTACCTTCAATATCTCATATTTTGTCAATCTAGAAAATGCGAGCGAGTGCAGAAACACGAAACACTCAAAACCGAATCATTACAATTACTTACACCTTCTATACTATCTATACTGTTATACTAATATTATAGAGGGGTAATGGATATTATGGAGGGGAATGTTATCATCATCATGATCTTAGCCTATACTTGTTCACTACTGAACATAGGCCTCCCAAACAGCTTTCCAGCGTAACCGATCCGATGCCACCTGCATCCAACGACTTCCTGCGATCTTCATAAGATCTTCGATCCATCTAGTAGGCGGCCATCCCACGCTACGCTTACGTGGTCTCCACTCTAGAATCTTTCTGCCCTAATACCCGTCCGATCTTCGCGCTATGTGGCCCGCCCATTGCCACTTCAGCTTGCTAATTCTATGTGCTATGTCGGTGACCTTGGTTCTTCTACTCCTCTCCTCCTCATTCTTGATTCGATCACGTGGAGAAACGCCTAGCAAAGCCCTTTCCATAGCTCGCTGAGCAACTCTGAGCTTTTTTATAAGACCTATTGTAAGAGACAGAGAAGCTGCTGTGATAAAACAATCCAAATAACGGAATAACAGCGTGCGAAGCCGCGAGGCACTCCTAGTAACAAACAAAGATGTATTTAAATACCTATGAGTAATATGGCAGTACACTTTGAGCGAGTCGAGTAGTCGATATAAAAAGTCGTTAAATCGTGAGAAAACAGGAGGGTGAGAAAACAAATATTAAAGCTAACCAGTAGTGGTTATATATGGATTTTACTATGCTTTTTGGCAAGTAATAAGGGTTTTATTATTACTCCTCCTATTTTTCTTACTAATTAAAGGACATTGTTCTGCGATTTGCCAGACATGATTTTCCCCAGAACCAATAGTAATGAAAAAATATTTGCATGATTTCAAATCACCCATAAATTCTCTTGAGGCATTTATTATGAAACGGACAAGCGGGGAAATCGCAATATTGCACAATAAGTATTAGATTTAGAGGTTATAATTTAATTAGTCATTAATACACATGAGGTTATATGTGTGTATTGACATTCAGTAAAGATGTCGACGGCTTCGATATAAGTACTTACAATACTTTGAAATATTCGTTTTAGATTGCAAATTGTCCGTTAGATACGGATATTTGCCAGTATTTTAATAAAATAGATAAATAATGATGGCATGGGTCAATTTTTTGTTAGTTCTGGGGCAATTTTCGAGCGCTTTAATTGTCTTAGAATCCGCAACAAGTCCTTTTTTTCCGGGACTCCCTAAGGTTCAAACCTTGGTGTCATCTAAGGAGACCATTGTGGATCCTGGCTTATAGGAGTCACAATGGTGGGAATGTGTGGCGGGCTTAGCCCCATACCAAAAACAAAAAGTGATATGAGGTGTCAAAAAATGAGTTAGAAAAAAACAAGAGGATTACTCTCTACTCTAAAAAAATACGGTGTTCTTTGGTGTGTGAGTGTGAGCGTGTAGGACTGTTGGTGGCGGGGCCTTCACAGCTTCACCGGACAACCAACAAGGTTTGTACGTATTAAACCCGAACAATCTGCAAAAATTAATTTCAACAATCATTTAAAGATCTGGCTATTAATTTATTTAACTCACAAACGTACATTTAAAAAAATATTTTAATGATTATGTTTAAAAAATGCGTCTTTTAATTTTTTACCGCTTCTTAAAGGTTAACGGACAGAATTTTGATCGAATCGCTCAATGTCAGTGTGCGTGAGTCATAGGTATCAGGGTCAGTGCAAATGAGTTGATTCAGAGCAAATAAACCAAATGTCGAGGGTTACACCGTTAGATATTTATTTGATGGAACCACAACATTATCATCATCAATTTGCGTAAAGTGTCTCTAAATAAATAATAACTTATGAGTTATTATTTATTTAATTTTAAGAAATATGTTTCTTAAAAATACAAAAAATAGAAAGACCACACTCACATAGACATTAAGATATTAAAATTATGAACGAAAATAATAACTAACAATAATATCAAAAAAAATAAACTCCATCACGCCAATATTCTCCAATTGGAAGTGGCAGAGGTGTACTGTGTAGACCCACTTTTCGCCGACGTTGTTAGGTCCGATGTAATAGGGCGCGAGTCTAATCCCATTATACCGGGCACAATGCCAGACTTCAGTCTGATATTGGGAATTTTTCGATAGAAAAACACATTTTGCTCGACCTAGGATTCGAACCCAGGACCTTGAGATCGCTACGCGCATCATACTCCACTAGACCGACGAGGCAGTCGCAAAAGAATGATTTTTCTTTACATTTTGTTATATGTTTAAAAAACATATAAGATGCATTTCAGCATGTACATCGTCACATTTATAGAGATAGGTAATTTATTAATTAACTACAATAAAAAATAAACACCATCACGCCTATATTTTCTAAACGTAGATGGCAGCGGTGCACTGTGTATCACAGACAACGATGCGGTAGTAAATTCATAAGTAGATAAGTAATAAGCCCTGTAAAAATCCCTGTCCCTCCGTTAGGCACGGATCTCATCTCAAACAGAGGGGTTTAGGCCATAGTTCACCACGCTGGCCCAGTCCGGGTTGGCGAACTTCAAACACCTTCGAGAAACTCCTAGGCATGCAGGTTTCCTAACGATGTTTTCCTTCACTGTTAAAGCTAGTGATAGATAATTTTCCGTAACCGGCGAGCGTGTATGAGACGAACTATGAGAGTCGAGGAAGCCAGAGAGGTATGTAAGGAAAGAACCTGTTGGAACTCTGTACTCTCTGCCTACCCCGCAAGGGATCTGGCGTGAGGTTATAGATAGATAGATAGATAGATAGATAATTTTTTGTTAAATTAAAAACTAGATATTAAAAAAATCTAAATTGAAAATTTGTAGGGGACCCCGTAGGGTTTATACAAAATAAATAACTTAAGTTTGAGTTTATCTACACAAACTTAACCACATCGGCAGGTAAATGTCCGTATCAAATGTATAAAAGATTTTAATTACACAGAATTTGGCGTTAATTCAGCGAAACGATATCTTTGTACAAACGGCAAGAAACGTTTCCGTATTCATATCACGAAACCAACAAAAAAAAACGCCCTCTCGCCTATATTCCCCAAACGGGAGTAGCAGAGGTATCCCCGACGATGTTAGGTTAGGTGTAATTTCTTCGGCCTAATGAGTTGCGTGCGTCATTATGCCAAAGTAGCAGTAGGAATCTGAAATTTTAACCACTTTTAACTTTTATTTGCTTACTAATTATTATGAATGAAAGTAGGATAAATTCGGTGGAAATGCGAGCTCTGCGGAAGATTTGCGGAGTAAAGCTGACCGACCGTATTCGCAACAGCGTAGTAAGAAAGCGAGTAGGTATGAAAGATAGTGTCGATGTAAAGATGAGAAAGGGTATGCTCCGTTGGTTCGGGCATATAGAAAGAATGTCAGAAGAAATAATGACAAAACAGATATATAGAAAGTGGAATGATGTAGGTACCGGAGAAGACCTAGACTATCTTACCATGACCAAATAGACAGAGTCTTATCTGAAGGTCAAGTCAAGAGTCTCCGTAACCGGCGAGCGTGTATGAGACGAACTATGAGAGTGGAGGAAGCCAGAGAGGTATGTAAGGAAAGAACCTGTTGGAACTCTGTACTCTCTGACTACCCCGCAAGGTATCTGGCGTGATGATATAGATAGACTAATATTTTTTATTTAAAAAGCCTTTTTAATAACAAGCTTTTATAGCAAACACACAACTAAAATATCTTGCTTAGTTAACGAATTCCTGTGGCTTCCTACCAGCTTCATCATCAGACCTTAGACACCATACGGGTCGATAGTACTAGTCAAGACAAATTCAACGAGCCCAAACACGGTGAGATTATATTGAGTAATCGGGTTTTCCATTGGTCATCTTTCGGCTTCATCGATAGACCCTTAACACTATCTGGTTGTATAGTACTTGTCAATACCAATCTAAAAGGCCTAAACACGAGGGGGTTACGTTGTATAATTCACATGTCCCTATAGCCACCTTCGGACTCGATCATCAGATCAGCTCCATGGTACCATATAATTGCATTGTCATCGACTTTACATACGTATGCCAAATTTCAGCTTAATCGGGTACCCGCAAGTGCTTGAAAATTGTATCGCAAGATTTGATCCAGAATGACACACAGACAGACATACGAGCATTGCAAATTATATGAAAGCTTGTAAAAAGGTTAACAAATATCACGACTGGCAATTTTAATAAATAATTGTTTTTTATTATGAATATTAATTATTTTTATATTAATTAATTTAACCTCCCAACGAAAAGGATGTTAAAGACGATAATTAAATTAAATCGCGATAAAATCCGACAAATGTAGTATAATATTTCATAAATAATATTCGTGTAAATTTAATCACTCAATGTATAATAATGAAATTGTTGAAAGCCTCAGAACAAAGGGTACATACAAAGATCTTGTTGTCCGTGGCCAAAAGCGGAAGTGACGCTATCATCAAGTAAAATGTCACTTCAGGACAGTCGCAGAGTTGTCGTTTGCTATGAAATTTACCAAATTGTTGAATAGTTGTCCCCTGACACCCAAACCCTATTGTTTTTGAAAGAATATTCTTTCACATATTAATTCCCATGATTTACACAACAGTGTATATTTATAAATATCAAATATTAAGTTTTCAAGTATATCAAGTATATCATATACAGACTTACTAGGAGGTTCCAAAAATGTATGTATTTATTTTACTTATGGAATTGAAAAAAAAACAATTTTATTTTTTACGTAAAGTCAGCTTAAAATATATTTTTATGAACTACCAATGTTCTTTGAGTATTTTTTAACAACCAAGTAATCTCAACTTATGACTTCATTAAAACAAGCACGAAGTCATAATAATCTAAATTTTAAAGATGATTTTTTTCAACCTCTTCTGTACCCAAATATACCCAGTAATTCTGATCAAATCGACAACGCACCTTGACCGCATTGATAGTACTGTGTATGTGTTGGATTGCATATGAATGTTTTTTTTTAATAACCTCTTTAGTCCCACTGCTTGGCAAAGGTCTCTCCCATGATTCTCCATTTAACCCGATCCTTGGCCATATCAGACCATCTCCTCTCATAGGCGTCAAGGTCATCGCGCCATCTTTTTCTAGGTCTTCCCCGGCGTCGGTGTCCATCGGGTCGCCATTCGGTAGTGATTTTTGCCCACCTATCTGGGCTCATTATGCTGAAATGACCCGCCCATCCCCCCTTGAGCTTAGCAGCCTTGTAGCCCACGTCTAAAATGACAGTTTTGGAACGCATTACATATACGATGATATGAATTATATAACTGAAAAATATGAAAAAACTCTATGCTTGTAGTGGCTATTTGGTGCGGGTGACTTCCTTCCCTCTGATAGGGTCGAGGGAGGTGATGGCTGCTCAAGTAGTCATACTCATGAACAGATGCTGCTATCATTCTTTAAAATCATTATTATTAGTCTTATATCTCAGTCGTAAGGTATCTAAGGTATCACACTAGAGCTGGATCGCATACTTAATTATCATCATCATCATTTCAGCCTATACTTGTCCACTGCTGAACATAGGCCTCCCCAATCGCTTTCCAGCGTAACCGGTCCGATGCCACCTGCATCCAACGATTTCCTGCGACTTTCACAAGATCGTCGGTCCATCTGGCAGGCGGTCGTCCTACGCTGCGCTTGCCAATACGTGGTCTCCACTCTAGAATCTTTCTGCCCCAACGCCCGTCCGATCTTCGCGCTATGTGGCCAGCCCATTGCCACTTCAGCATGCTAATCCTGAGGGCTATGTCGGTGACCTTGGTTCTTCTACGAATCTCCTCATTCCTGATTCGATCACCCGAAACCTCATGGCTGAGCGACGTTCCATGACGCTCCAAACCTCCGATGATGCTAAGTCCTATAGGCAGCTTAATGGACAGATATTGAAGTCCTTGCGACACGACTTACGGTCCTTCAATGCAAGGCGTATTGAGGAGACCATAGAGCAGAACAAGGGCTCTAAAGTGTTCGCAAGAGACGCGTCCATTGGGCAGAGCCAGTTGACGAAGCTGAAGACGGAGGACGGAAACGTAACGTCAAATAGGTCAGAGGTGCTCAGGGAGATAGAGAGGTTCTATGGACAGTTATATACCTCAGTAGCTAAACCTGTTGTTGACTTGGTAAAAGACCCAAGAGCCAAGCTAACCCGACACTGCACTGAAGATATCCCGGACATCAGCCTGTGCGAAATTAGGATGGCTCTCAAACAACTAAAAAACAACAAAGCGCCGGGTGAAGACGGAATTACTGCAGAACTTCTGAAGGCGGGCGGATCGCCGGTACTTAAAGTCCTTCAGAGGCTATTTGATTCCGTCTTGCTTGAAGGGAAAACGCCGGAAGCATGGAACAGGGGTGTGGTGGTGCTGTTTTTCAAGAAAGGTGATAACACCTTATTGAAGAACTATAGGCCCATCACACTGCTGAGCCATGTTTATAAGTTGTTTTCGAGAGTCATTACGAATCGTCTCGAACGAAGGCTTGATGACTTCCAGCCTCCCGAACAAGCCGGTTTCCGGAAAGGTTTTAGTACCATAGACCACATACATACGCTGCGGCAGGTTATACAGAAGACTGAGGAGTATAATCGGCCACTATGCTTGGCGTTTGTGGACTATGAGAAAGCCTTTGATTCGATCGAGACTTGGGCGGTTCTTAGATCTCTCCAGCGATGCCGCATTGACTATAGGTACATCGAAGTGTTGAAGTGCTTGTATAATAACGCCACCATGTCAGTCCGAGTACAGGGGCAGTGCACGAAGGTGATCCCCATAAAAAGAGGAGTAAGACAGGGAGACGTTATTTCTCCGAAACTTAATTATAATACTTAATAATTATTGTATTATATAAAAATCTATACAGAAAATGATGAAAAAAAATTAATATAAAATTAGACAAAAAGACAAGCCCACTGAGTTTCTCGCCGGATCTTCTCAGCGGAGGCCGCGTTCCGATCCGATGGTAGATTAGTAAATAAAAAAAAAAATAACGTAAATATGACCATTTCAAAGTACCTTCCGCAAGGTTTATACAACATAAATAATTTGAGTTTAAGTTTGAATTACATATTATACCGAAAAGATTAAATATTATTCGACGGACGATTTAGCGCAGTGGTTAAGAGCTTAAACCGCTCCGATCACTGTGTCTAATAGTCGCGGGTTCGATTTGTGTGACCCACAGCTATTTGTTCCGGTCTTTTTTTTACGTTTTATTAAAAAACTGGAAGTTGCGGGAATTAAATTTAGGAAGTCAGTGATCAAGCCGTCTTAGGTACATTAAAACAGGCAGAGCCGCGGCACAGCTGGCCATCTATTATTAGACGTCTGTTGTCTTCAAGGTCTGTCAGTCGCCGGACAGGTCAAACACTTTGATATGAAAGCCGCCTGTCCCACCGCAACGTAACGGTCTCGACGCAATGTGCAAACTAGCAGCGAATCTGAAATGTATTTTAATTATAATTTTAAAAACTTGCGACTACAATTTTAGTACACGAAACGTTGTTTATTTTGTTGACTCTGAGGTTTAGATTAGGAAACAATGTTTATTTTGTTATCTCTGAGGCTTAGACTTCGTAGCAGTCGCTTTATAAATTGATTTAATTGAACAGTTTTTTTTTATAAAACGTAGCCCCACCCTAGGATTTATTCCGGTATCGTGGGTGTGTTTACAAATATGAAAATTCACATACACGAATACCCAGATCGGAGCAAATAATTTTGGATTACACAAAGATTTGTCACGTGCGGGAATCGAACCCGCGACTATTAGACACAGTGGGCGGAGCGGCTTAAGCTCTTAACCACTGCGCTAAATCGTCCGTCAATTTAAATATTTATTAACATTATTGGAACATTATGAACATGCAGCAATTTTAAAGTAGGTTCTCTTTGGCTCTTAAATCCTAGAGTGACCAGAATAACAAATTGGAATAGTAGTTATGTCTAAACAGTTAAATAATAAGCGATAAGCCGTCAGTTCATCACTGGCTTCGGATCTAGATTGTCGCCGATATATGTGGGTGTACATGGGCCCTTAGTCGCTCTGATCAAACGCGGTGCGTCACGATAACTTTGTGAAATGATTCTGTAATGGCACCCTGTACACCATTGGAGTATCATTAAACAATCATTTCACGAAGTAATGGTAACACGCCGCGTTGGGTGTTTAATTGGTTATATTGAATAAGTGACTCTACCGCCTTGGAAAAATGCAATTGCAAATGCATGACCGTGTATATTTTTAAAGAAATATACAAGCTATATCGTAAATAACGCAAAACCTAAGACACCCCAATAAGATAATTGCTTCACAAATTTAATACGAAAACTAAATTTCCAAATTCAATGTTTTTTAACTCTTTTTTAAGCACTTTTATATCTCAATTAACAATGAAACTTGTACGTGTATGTGTGCATATTGAGAAATACGTTTTAGAAATGCATTTGAAATCTCCTTATTGTTTTGAATCAAGAATTAATTTAGTTTATTACAGCGTACTAAAGGAGTAGCAGCATTTTTTTGCAAATTAATAAAAAGTAAGTACAATAAAAATTGTTGAAATCAATTCAATTATCTATTTAGAACAAACTACTTTCAGGTCTTGCGTTTATTATGTTACACCTTGTAGATTATTGTACCTAATTTTATTTTGAAAGTATAAACAACGGTATAGTGTGACACGAATCCTAACAAAATCTGCATTAGTAATACGTAAGTAAAAAAATATCTGTGTACATAATCAGATCACGGATGTGGCTGCACTCGGCCGTCGTGTCACGTCTAGCATTAACATCTGATCCGTGGTATTTCCTACACGACATTTTGTCCAAGGAGCATATAACATTTCGTCCCATCTTGTTCGGTGACAGATCAGACAAAGAAGCGTATTATACGCTTAATTGTCTGATACAATATATACTGGTACATATTTATACGGAATAAAGATTTGCCTACTACCTTCTTTGTTCTGTGGGTACATACATATACTCACACTTATATCCTACTAGGGTAGACGAAGACTACAGTTGAGTATGAACACAAGGGGCAACTCGAAGAGCTTGCCAGTCATGTTGCGTGATGCCAGGTGAACTGGCGACATATGAAACAGGGTCCTAAAGGTCCAAACACTTAAAGGTCCAAACTAACGCGTTCAGCCGCGGTCGCGGTAGCGTCCCCGGCGGCGATCACGGTGGCAATCAGTATCTCCCTATGATAAGGGTGCAGACGTAGCCCAGATAGCGCGTGCAGGACGCAGGACGCGTTGGTGTGTGAATATTTCCATACAAATATTACTGCAGGAGCTGATCACTACCGCGGCCGCACTTGAACGCGTTGGTTTGGTCATACCCTAATTTATCTCCTTAATACCTAATACGATCGAAAACAGAAGCTTTTCGTATGTTACGCTATAAAAACGAATTACTAATAATATAATATAGACAGCCAGAAGTCATAATATCTGTGTTTTAAAAAACCTTGATGCGAGCAGATTTATTCTAAATCAAATGATTTGTATGACTACTTTTAGGTAATCAGCATTTTTATAACTCTTAAATATTCCTACTCCGAACAAAAATCCAGTAATGTTTCTTTTTTCATGTTTGTGTTTACGTATTCCACTACACAGGAATAATTATTCCTTCCTTGTATGATGCAATATTTACCTAATATAATAACGAGGTTTTTGTGATGATGAAACACAACTATATATATACGATCAGTACAAACTCTACCGGAACCCATTGTGCAGTGTAGAAAAACAAAAATCAATTATGGAAAGTATGTTTTCAGTCAATTTCAGGCATTTTGCAATTAATTTTTTAATTGTAAATAAATTAATTGAAATTCCAATTGCTATAGAGATTTATATAATTATTTTATATAAGCCCTCCCCCTAAGGTACCCCGGGATACCAATGACTTCTGGGAATGGAATGGGCGTCAAGCGCCTTAATTCCTCCAGTAACAATGGATGCTGAAGCGCATTTAAGAAGTCCGTAACTTAAAAAAAAAAAACAAAAACCGAAATCCGTGTCTTATCTTAAGGCCACGTCAAAGAGTCTCCATAACCGGCGAGCGTGTACGAACTATGAGGGTGGAGGAAGCCAGAGAGGTCTGTAAGGAAAGAACCTGTTGGAAGTTTATACTCTCTGCCTACCTCGCAAGGGAACTGGCGTGATGGTATAGATAGATAGAAAATCCGAAATATCTTAATTTTAATTTAATTGCTTTCACAGTAAACTTTTGCCCAACTCTGTTTGCAGTAATATATTTGCAAATATAGATACAGAAAAATCCATCGAACGCCCACTAATAATGATAGTCATTTGCAAACTATAAAACAATTTACTGCGTCTTTGTATCACAAGTCGATCAATCACTGGCAAGGACAGAGCGACATAAATGAATGCACAGCTGCTATTGACTGCCCCTTATCCCACACAAAATATGTCATGTAGATAGAGAGGTTTAACCACGGGCTTAACAATAACGTAGATCATTCTGGTTTTGTAAAAGTCGCTACTAATAATATATTGTAGGCATAAACTGGTTTGTTTTATTTTTTACTAGTTCCTTCCCGCGACTCCCTCCGCGTTGACTTTAGACAGGAACCTTACGTTTTTCCGGGATAAAAAGTATTCTATGTGTTAATCCAGGTAATAAACGATCTGCGTGCCAAATTTCACCCAAATCCGTTAAGCCGTTTTTGCGTGATTGAGTAACAAACATCCAAACATACAAACTTTCACAATTATAATCATCATCATCATCATCTCAGCCTATACTTGTCCACTGCTGAACATAGGCCTCCCCAATCGCTTTCCAGCGTAACCGGTCCGATGCCACCTGCATCCAACGACTTCCTGCAATTTTCACAAGATCGTCGGTCCATCTGGCAGGTTGTCGTCCCACGCTGCGCTTGCCAATACAATTATAATATTAGCTTTATTTTTTATATATTGGTTAGGCTCACGGAAATCCTAACAATGCAATACTAAAAGTGAAATGGCGAACAATTTTGATCGAAACCATTGTCGCCGCTTTTCCATACATGCACAGTTTGAAAAAACAGACACAAACATACATTATTGCTGTAAAAAATACCTTCCGATGAATTGTAAGATCTTGTAAGTACAGTTTCAAGTTCTGGCAGACTTTTTGCAGTTGGATATGCTGCAAAATATTAACTTTAGCCTCGATGTTAGTCCAGGCAGTATTGAAGCATTTTGCGACAATTGT
Source organism: Phalera bucephala (assembly GCA_905147815.2). NCBI lineage: Eukaryota > Metazoa > Arthropoda > Insecta > Lepidoptera > Notodontidae > Phalera > Phalera bucephala. The sequence continues at coordinate 2,198,621 of LR990627.1, forward strand.
CTCACATGGCGACAAATTCATGCGGCCTCACGACTTTAGCGTGCGGACGCGCGTTTGTAAAGCGCTGGAATGAAGTAAATGGCAGAGAGTACATTTTTTTAAAAGCGCTGTACCCTGCTTCAGCACCCCGCGTTGAAAAAGCGTCTGTGCGAACGCCTGCTTAGTGTAGTGATCTCTATGATCTATGCCACTCTGATTCTAATAACCTTAAAACTATTTTACAGTCATGATAGATAAACGCGTGCACAATACAAGGTGTAACATATATAACGCAAGACCTCAGACACCCCGATTAGATTATTGCTTTATGAATTCAATACGAATATTAATAATTTTTTGTAGTCTTTGGTACCCAAATTAACCATAAAATTTAATAATTAATTAACTTTTGTATGCGTATTGAGGTGTGTGTAATAGACATATATTTAAAATAGCCGTAATGCTTTAAATCATTATTAAATTTTGTTTAATACATCGAACAGAACAAGAAACAGCATTTTAGAAAATTAAATAAAAATAGAGAGTCCGATGGAATGTTGTGCGAGGCACAAGGGGGTTTCAGGCCCGGATGAGGATGTTCGGATCAAGTTTTCTCCCTCTGCAACATCGTAGAGAAGCATCTGGCAGTGGGCCGGAAGGTTTTCTGCGGTTTTGTGGATCTGGAGAAGACGTTTGATAGAGTTGTGCGAAAGAGACTTTGGGACATTTTACCTGAGTATGGTATAAATGGCATACTGTTGCGAGCCATCCAGTCCACTTATGTGGTCAGCAAGGTATGCGTACGGGTGGGTGGCAACATGTCACCCTGGTTTGACGTTGAAATTGGCGTCAAGTAGGGTTGCATGTTGTCCGCTAGACTGTTTATAATATATTTGGATCATCATTTCAGCCTATACTTGTCCACTGCTGAACATAGGCCTCCCCAATCGCTTTCCAGCGTAACCGGTCTGATGCCACCTGCATCCAACGATTTCCTGCGATTTTCACAAGATCGTCGGTCCATCTGGCAGGCGGTCGTCCTACGCTGCGCTTGCCAATACGTGGTCTCCACTCTAGAATCTTTCTGCCCCCACGCCCGTCCGATCTTCGCGTTATGTGGCCAGCCCATTGCCACTTCAGCATGCTAATTCTGAGGGCTATGTCGGTGACCTTGGTTCTTCTACGAATCTCCTCATTCCTGATTCGATCACGTAGAGAAACGCCGAGCATAGCTCTTTCCATAGCTCGCTGAGCAACTTTGAGCTTTTTTATGAGACCTATTGTAAGAGACCACGTCTCTGATCCATATGTCATCACTGGTAACACACATTGACTAAAAACTTTAGTCTTTAGGCACTGAGGTATTTTGGATGAGAAGATGTTGCGCAGTTTCCCGAACGCTGCCCAGCCGAGTTGGATTCGTCGATTGACCTCTCTCTCAAAGTTGGAGCTACCTAACCGGACTGCCTGTCCCAGGTAAATGTATTCGTCGACAACTTCAAGAGTAGAGTTCCCAACGGTGAGTGCGGTGGGTACGACATGGACATTAAACATTATTTTTGTTTTGTCCATATTCATTTTAAGACCCACTTGTTGGGATACTCTATTGAGGTCACCGAGCATTCGTCCTAGATCTTCCAGCGACTCCGCCATGACCACAATGTCGTCGGCAAATCGAAGGTGAGTGATGTATTCGCCATTGATGTTGATGCCAAGTCCTTGCCATTCCAAGAGCGTGAAGGCGTCCTCTAAGGTGGCCGTAAACAGTTTCGGAGAAATGACGTCTCCCTGTCTTATGGGGATCACCTTCGTGCACTGCCCCTGTACTCGAACTGACATGGTGGCGTTATTATACAAGCACTTCAACACTTCGATGTACCTATAGTCAATGCGGCATCGCTGGAGAGATCTAAGAACCGCCCAAGTCTCGATCGAATCAAAGGCTTTCTCATAGTCCACAAACGCCAAGCATAGTGGCCGATTATACTCCTCAGTCTTCTGTATAACCTGCCGCAGCGTATGTATGTGGTCTATGGTACTAAAACCTTTCCGGAAACCGGCTTGTTCGAAAGGCTGGAAGTCATCAAGCCTTCGTTCGAGACGATTCGTGATGACTCTCGAAAACAACTTATAAACATGGCTCAGCAGTGTGATGGGCCTATAGTTCTTCAATAAAGAATTATCACCTTTCTTGAAAAACAGCACCACCACACCCCTGTTCCATGCTTCCGGCGTTTTCCCTTCAAGCAAGACGGAATTAAATAGCCTCTGAAGGACTTTAAGTACCGGCGATCCGCCCGCCTTCAGAAGTTCTGCAGTAATTCCGTCTTCACCCGGCGCTTTGTTGTTTTTTAGTTGTTTGAGAGCCATCCTAATCTCGCACAGGCTGATGTCCGGGATATCTTCAGTGCAGTGTCGGGTTAGCTTGGCTCTTGGGTCTTTTACCAAGTCAACAACAGGTTAAGCTACTGAGGTATATAACTGTCCATAGAACCTCTCTATCTCCCTGAGCACCTCTGACCTATTTGACGTTACGTTTCCGTCCTCCGTCTTCAGTTTCGTCAACTGGCTCTGCCCAATAGACGCGTCTCTTGCGAACACTTTAGAGCCCTTGTTCTGCTCTATGGTCTCCTCAATACGCGTTGCATTGAAGGACTGTAAGTCGTGTCGCAAGGACTTTAATATCCGTCCATTTAGCTGCCTATAGGACTTAGCATCATCGGAGGTTTGGAGCGTCATGGAACGTCGCTCAGCCATGAGGTTTCGGGTGTAGTCAGATAGTTTTTGATTCCTATTTTTACGGTAGGTCTTAAAATACTTGGACCCGACCGTATGAACAGTCTCTACCAGCCTGTTGTTGATTTCGTCACTGATGCGCTGCTGTCTAGCAATTCGAAGCGGTTTGACAATTCGAGTTGAAAGTTCTCGGGGTTTTGGATATATGCATGAGTAGGTCGGAGCGTGGACTTCATCAGACGCGATCTTTCCATTTTGACATTAATATTTAATGTGCCTCTGACCATTCGGTGATCACTGCCGGTTTTTACCCTATGAATCACGGAGACATCATTAAATATTTGTCGCTTGGTGCTCATGATGAAGTCTATCTCATTTTTTGTGGAACCATCAGGGCTCATCCAGGTCCATTTCCTATGAGGCGGCTTCTGGAAGAAAGAGTTCATCATAAAGAGTCCCTCTTTCTCCAGAAATTCGGCGAGCCTCTGACCCCTGGGGTTGCGCTGCCCATATCCAAATTGCCCCACTCTCAGCTCATCATCGCCCCGTTGGCGCAGCCGCGCATTGAAGTCACCCATAACTACTGTAAAATGTGCTTTGGAAGTATGTATGGCTCTACTAATGTCCTCATACATAACTTCGACCTCATCATCTGAGTATGCCGAGGTCGGTGCGTAGACCTGTATGACCTGAAGGGCGAATATCTTTTGGATATTCTGAGTATCAGGTACGCTACTCTGCTCGACACACTAGTGATGGACACAACGTTGTTTATGAGTGACTTGTGGACGATAAATCCGACACCACCTTGGGACTGTTGTTCGCCCTCCCGGTAGAAAAACAAATTGCCGAATTTTAAGGTTATCGTGTCCTCGCCCTCTCTTCGGACCTCCGATAAACCAATTATACTCCAGTGCAACTTGTCTATCTCTTCTTCCAGCTCAACTAGCTTCTCATCTGTCCTCAACGTGCGTGCGTTGTATGTCACCAGGGCCAATTTTCGTCGATTTTGGTGGTAGCCGAATCTCTGCCGGAGATTCTTCGCACCCCTTGTCCTGTCGTTACCATGGCTACTACCGTGGCCAGGACGAACAGGACTGCCGGGGACTAGGGGCCTGGGTTTGTACTTTTCTTTCATGTTGATTGGGGGATTTGCCTTACTCGCCACGCTTGGTAGGCGGGTTGGCGAGCGCAGTTCAGTGGTCGTGGAAGTATCTAGGAGAACGCTGCTGCCCGTTCCCTAGTTGTCTCTTAGTCGCCTTGTACGACACCCAATGAGATGAGATGGGTTGGTCCAATTCTAAGCCGGGAACCACGCGGCAAATTATAATATATTTGGATAAATGTCTTCAAAGACTGAAACGATGAATGAAGGTGTACAAATGGGTGATCTAGTGGTAAATCACCTACTATATGCTGATGACGCGGTTTTAATTGCGCCAACAGCCACTGGTCTGCAAACACTAGTCATAGTTATGAAAGACGACTGCATGAAAAATGGCTTACATTTGAATCTAAAGAAAACCAAGATTATGGTTTTTGAACGGGAAGAAACCAGAACGAATGCAAGGATTGTGGTTGGTAACGATGTGCTGGAGCAAGTGAATGAGTTTATATATCTTGGATGCACATTCAGTAAGGATGGAAAATACACCGCTGACATAGAGAGAAGAGTGAGTGCAGGGAACAGAGTGAATGGTGCGATGGAAAAGCTACTTGGGAGCCTTAAAACTATTTTACTAATAACGGAGCTACTTATAACGGTGTGCATATCCCAACGCTGTTAAATGGTAGCGAGAGCTGGGTACGTAGAAGGAGAATGAAAGTAGGATAAATGCGGTGGAAATGCGAGCTCTGCGGAAGATGTGCGGAGTGAAGCTGACCGACCGCATTCGCAACAGCGTAGTAAGAAAGCGAGTAGGCATGAAAGATAGTATCAGTGTAAAGATGAGAAAGGGTATGCTCCGTTGGTTCGGGCATATACAAAGAATGTCAGAAGAAAGAATGACAAAACAGATATACAATGCGAAAGTGGAAGAATATAGGATTCGTAATTATTTGGATAGGACAGTTTATGAGACAATGGCACTTCACTCTTTAAAACTGGCATTTCGTTTAGTATTTGTAAATTTAATTGGAGTGTCTGAGGTCTTGTATTATTAATGTTATACGGTGTATATAATAAAAACAAGAAACAGCATAAACTACGCAGCAGGACGCGTGGTATCGCGCGATCTTGTAGACGATATTATTGTTATGTTTCCACACCCTGACAAGTCCACACAATACGCCATAGTCATGTGAACTTAGCCTTATTGTTTCACAACGTTTCCTCTGTTAAGAATGCAATTTGGTTGTTTATTACGTCAGCAAATAAAGATATAAGAATCACTCCCAATGGTGGTAACGTCTTCATATCTATACACGCGGCATCTCCTACCCTGCCATCATATTTAAACGATATTTTTTCCACAGTGGAAACCTGCAACGCTGTTGAGGGTGGACTAGGCAACTGCGTGAGTGTCTTCAAATGTCCGCGGTACATGACCGTCCTGAAAGAGTCGCAGACTAACCCTGGACTCGTCCAAGCGCTGAGGAAGGCGCACTGCGGCTTTGAGGGTAGCAACCCTAAGGTTAGTCGTAACAACAATAATTTTGGAAGAATACCCTTAGGAATTTTTTTTTGGAATACCTCGTTGATATTTTGGCGACTAGCTGCTGATCATGAGATCCTAAGATCGAGTCGTTGGTTGAACCATGTGTGGTTTTGCTATGGTACATTTCTCGATAGCAGTCCGGAGTCTGGAATGACAATAGTCTCACTGTCTCACTGGTTATTACATTGAGACCGGCAATATTCGGGGGTACTCAGTACCCCTGTGTCACGTTTGTTTGGGTCATATTCTGTAAGCAGAGGTGGCAGAGATGTATCTCTTTTCTTCTATACTAATATTATAAAGAGCAAAGATTTGTATTTTTGTATGTATGTAATGAATAAACTCAAAAACTACTGGACCGATTTCAAAAATTCTTTCACCATTAGAATGCTACATTATCCCTGAGTAACATGGGCTATGTTTAAAAAATAAATATCTCCCCGTGCGAAGCCGGGACGGGCTGCTAGTTAACAATATAGGCATGGCGGCGTTTATTTTTATGGAATTTTTGGAGATATGTTTCTTTCCTCCGTGTAGTTTTGGATCCTTAGTAAAGACCAAGTAGGAGAAAACGCATTCCTACACCCTGGATGATCGATCGAAATTAAACCTTCATTATTTACTCCAGGTCTGCTGCCCCCTTTCCAACATCCCTTCCACTCCCCAAACGATACAATCCCAACCTACCCCAGCTCCGACCACCACGACGACGACCACCCTTGCCCCCGCCCTAATAGTTCCATCCACGAAGACTGCTCCTGAAGACTTCGTGCTGGCGCTCCCAGAGCCTCCTTATTGCGGAGTCAGCAATGCTTCTTTCAGTAGAGTGGTGGGCGGTGTAGACGCTAAATTAGGTAAGCATCGCTAAGGTTTTCGTATAGGCAGTGAGGGTTATGACTTCGTGAGCGCAAAGTCTATATTCGCAACAGATTTAAAGGTGCTTTTGATGAGGGGAGTTAAGCGCGGGACGTCAGGAACACGGCGAAAACTCCTGCACTTAACCGTTCCGTTTATCCGACCGTCCTACCATCATCAACCGAAGTATCTACAACACAAAGCATCCTGGGTGGTGTATTTGCGTAAGGTCTATGTCCTGCAATGGACTTCTTTCGGCTGATAATGATAGTGACAATGATTCAGTATTGTCAAGGCCGAAATCACAAAAAATTCGGGGCATATTTTATATTTTCTTGCTAGCCCACATAGCTATTCCCAATAATTTCTAATTTATGTTTTGGAGACGGCATAATAAATATCATCAGTCTTGTGCTGCTTTCAATACACACCCCAAACGACCCCTCCTCCGATATAGAATCAGAATGCCACCACGCTTGAACTACTGCAAATTATTGCTGGATTAAGTCAACATATCGCTATATAGCTGCATATTACTGTATTCTCCGATCTTGGCGATATGTACCAGGTTATAACATCTGTCTGCTACCTTCAGGTGATTTCCCGTGGGAGGCTCTCCTAGGCTACAACAGCCCGAGGACCGGCGGCACCAACTGGCAGTGTGGCGGCTCCCTGATCACCAACAAGCACGTACTGACTGCAGCCCACTGTGTACACAACCATGAGACTGATTTGTAAGTATCTATCAGCTTCACTTGTCAGCTATCCTGTAAAGGAATCAATGACGTAATATATATGGGCACGCCATAATTTAAATATAGTTCGACAAGGATCTTTTGGAACGTGAAATCGGAATTAACGCCATCATCAAGTAAATTTGTCACTTCATGACATTTTGTACCCATACAATATTATTGAAAAAAAAAACCAGAAACTTTAAAGGAGAAAGAGAATTAAATAAAAAAGTCAAGCCCGCTGCGTTTTTCGCTGGATGTGCTCAGTAGAGGCCGCATTTCAATCCAAACCAAAAGTTGTAAATTGACAATTTGTAAGTATTGGGTCTGAGTTCTGAGTTTGAGTTTCGTTGAGTTTTGTTTGCTATAAAAGTTACCCACGTTCTTTTTTATGAGTAGGAATGTTTTAAGAGACATTTTGCTTATTTCGCTCCATAATTCAATTTGATTTACTGCGTCTACATGGTGCAGCTTGATTAAGTTCTTTAAGCAAGTGCGTTAATTCTCTCGACTAAGTTACACCATGCGGACCCGTCTGTTGAAATATTGCTCTTGAAGTAACAAAATATTACTAAATGGTCACACCAACACCCCCCTGTGTACAATATCATCCAAATGCCGAAAGATCCTTGTCGCGCGATACAACGTGCTAGTGCCACGACATTAAAATGGCGAACGATTATAGTACATATCAACAATACAACAACAATATCAGCCCGCTGCCCACAGCTGGGCAAAGGCCTTTTCTCACAAATCGAAGTGAGAGAGATTAGGTCATAATCCACGCGGGCCCAGTGCGGTTTTGCGGAGGCAGGTTTGTGGCCCCCTGCTGTTGGAACATATCAAGCTGCCTATAAGGCTTCCAACTCGGCTTAACGACTACCACATTAAGTGGGAACCGGGACTAACGGCTTAACGTGCCTTCCAAAGCACGAAGACGCTCAAATATGAACATACCACATCGGACACCCATCTCAGGCCGACCGAGTTGAACGCTGCTTAACCTTGGTGATCGGTAAGAACCCCACGGTCGCACAGCGCTACGAGCGCCTAATACATATCACGCAATTCATATAGTTTAACTCGTAAATACTGTAATGAAAAGAGTGATATTTTGGAGGCTCGGTGAACTATCACTATATTGTGTATTTATGTTCGCCCACTACACGGGTAATTTATTTTAAAAGATCTAAATAATTTAAACGTAGTTTTTCATGTATTGGAAATACATGAAAAATATAAGTTTTCTTCATTTCACTAGAGTATTAAATAATAGTTTATCAATGACACTAACGTAGTTAAAATCCAGCTCTATATTAGGGTTAGGAAGCAACAGTATCCTATGACCTCGACATACCACCACCGGTTCCCCATGACCCCACACCACATAATGATGTAGTTATAACTAGAACTCGTTAAACGAACACACAAACCTGCGGTCTTGGAAAACGGATTTTCCTACGTCGCAATACTAAAGTAAATAGTCAGTGCATAAATAAGTAAGTTACATTGCGTCAGTCAATACAGTGTATTGACTAATTACTTAAAGTAGGTGTTATTAAGTGTCGGTTCCCATGGACCGGCTCGAAGAGCATCGGAGAGCGTTTATTTAATCATATAGACCACAACAACTAAGCAGGTCGGCCGCTCGAGTGCGAAAGAGATCGCTTCACGGGGAGCCGGTCGGCCGTTTTTAATGTTTCACGCTGAAATGTAAAAATAAATCTGACTTTTATGTCCCAAAAATATATTTTAAATAATTGTCACGGTATGTCGGTCGGTCACCTGAAGACGAACATAGCGTGACGACTTGGACACTTTTGCGGGAAAGACATGGGCACTGCTGGCCCAGGATCGATCTGTGTGGAGACGTCAAGGGGACGCCGTTTGCCCAGCAGTGGAACATACGATCCTCAAAATCCAGAAAAATTCTGGATTTTGAGGATCATTTAACATAGACCGGCTCAAAGAACAGACATGATCATGTTAACCGACCCTAAGAATCCAGACCTTAATGGTTCCATCAGTTTTTTTTTAAGATCCTGTTGAACCCTGTACTCTATACTTACAAATGGATGGGGTGATGTGATGTATAGATAAATCATTTTATTTCGACTTCTAAAAAGGCTCTAAATTTCCAAATTCCTTTGCATATTCAAGCCAAAGCCAACCCGCACTGGGCCAGCGTGGTGGACCATGGCCTAAACCCTCTCAGCTTGAGAGGAGGCCCGTGCCCAACAGTGGCACAGTTTCTTAACAGGGCTAATATTATATTCAAGCCAATTTATTTAGTGGCGCCGGAATCGCTCCGTCCTTAGTTCGATTGGATGGCTCCATTGACGGTCCTAGTGTACTTTTTCGTCTCCTTAAATCCATTATGTGAATCAGTTCCAAACAATGGATTCTAGGATACTTAAAAGGTTTTCTTGGGTCAACTGGATGACTTCATAGATAGATCTTTGGCAGGAAAGTTGTGGCAGGATTTGACAAAGGGAAGATCTTCCGGCCAGACGGGTGTTGTGTCTGGCGGTGCCTACCACTCTCCCAAACTGCTATTGTCGGGAGCTTGTACATATGTTACTCGTCTTGCAAACTCTCATATCGCGTTCTAGAAATATGTAGAGAATTTCATCTATTCATTTAGAATCACAGCTTTGTAGCGATGTTTAGGGAACGCTAGATTATTATTATTTTTTAAAATTCATGGATATCGTACAATCAGCAACATACTATATCATCACGTCAGACTAATTTCGGGGTTAGTAGAGAGTACAGAATCCCACCAGGTCCTATAAGGGAATGTGTATCATTTGATATGTTTTCAAACAATCGCGAGTCGATAATTCTTCATTGGTGCGCAAACGCAGCGACGTATTGAGTAAGATGCGCCCGCACAGAACCGGTTGTAATTAACACGATGAATATCCTGTACATCGTGTTGTTTTAACTACATAATTAGATAATGAATATCATGAGTTCTTCAAGTTACATCCATTCTTTTAGAAGGAATGATTAGGGACGATTAGGACATAACTGACTCTTTTAATAGAGCTTTTAAATAATTTCTGCCTGTAAAATAATTTTAATTTCATAAAATCTTCATAAAAACAAGCTTTTATAGCAAAAAACAACGAAGATAGTTGCTACGAAGGTAGTTACATGCGTAGTTGAGGAGTTCCCACAGCTTCTTTCTGGCTTCATCATCAGACCCTGGATACCATTCGGATCTAAAGTACTCGTCAAGACAAATTCAACGAACCTAAACACGGCGGGGTTGCATCGAGTAGTTAGGAGGTTCCATTGGCCACCTTTTGGCTTCATCATCACACCCTGAGGACTATCTAGTTCTATAGTATTTGTGAATACCAATCTAACGGGTTACGTTGTATATTGCACATGTTCCTATGGCCACCTTCCGACTCCCATCATCAGGCCAGCTCAATGGTACCATATTATTGCATTGTCACCAAATTTACACACGTATGCCAAATTTCAGCTTAATCGGATATCCGCAAGTGATTGAAACATGGATCAAAAGGTTTGAACCGGAACGACAGACAGGCAGACATACGAACATTGCAAGTCAAACAAAATCTTGTAAATAAAAAGTACAGTTAATCAAAACAAACCAAGTCGACAAAATACTAACCCTTGCAATATTATAGTTATAACTAGAGACAGAAGATGTTGCGTAGGGTGTAACCAGATACGCTACAACACGTTGCTACACTATAATGCAATAGTCAGGCTCCCCAAAATATACATGGGTAACTCAGCGAAATTCCTTGCATTAACTTAGTCGCGGTTTACTGCGCTGGCTAATTGCGTTACCTCAAAGCTGTGCCATGGCGCAACAAAATGGAACGCGCCGTGTGAGCAGGACATTCCACAAGTGTTCAGTACATTTCAATGCATTCTGCCCACTGAACACCTTTCGAATTTCCCAGTCCTGCGCTGTGCGCCAACATATTTTGAAGAAGTAAGTTAACCCATCCGGGCAGTAAACGGATTTGGCTCAATTACGCGGCGCAGCGCAGAGTTACACATAAACATGTGTGGGGTAACCCACAGGATGGACCGATTATCTGGTGAATGTGCGGGTAAATTCTGGATTCTGGATGCTTTGTCCTCTCGTGGACGTTTTTCGGCTGATAAATATGATAGGTATAGGCATAATTTGACCACTCTGGGAGTGGGCCGAGTGTAAATTAGGAGTTACAGTCAGGAAGGATGGCTGAAGTAATTCATAATATTAATTGTTGTAGATGACATTTAAACGAAATAACGGAAGTTATTCTGAACGAAATTTCTTTAATCGGTTTTCATTTGACGCATGCTGTACATACCAGGGTAATTAGACAAAGGTACAAGCGATGAATTTATTACCTCGCTGTACTTGACATTGGTAGAAGTTTGCAATTATAGAAGTACTGGTTTAGTTTTGTAGTTTTACATTATTGCGCATTTAGGTAAAGCGCATGACGTATGCGAAGCGTATCACATCTCATCGGAGTTAGATCTAAAAAATCTAAAGATTCACTTAATTCAGATGAACAAAAGAGAAATTTTAAAAAAGTTTTCACAAATGACAAGCCCACTAAGTTTCTCGCCGGATCTCCTCAGTTAAGGCCGCGTTCTCATTCAGTAGTAGATTTGTAGAAAGATCTATCTATCTATCTATATCATCACGCCAGATCCCTTACGGGGTAGGCAGAGAGTACAGAGTTCCAACAGGCTCTTTCCTTACATACCTCTCTGGCTTCCTCTACTCTCATAGTTCGTCTCATACACGTTCGCCGGTTACGAAGACTCCTGACTTGTCCTTCAGATAAGACCCGGTCTATTTGATCATGGTAAGATAGTCTAGGTCTTCCCCGGTACTTACATCCTTCCACTTTCGCATTGTATATCAGTTTTGTCATTCTTTCTTCGGGCATTCTTTCTATATGCCCGAACCAACGGAGCATACCCTTTCTCATCTTTACACCGACACGGATACTGATACCGGTGTAGAAAGATATATTTAAAAAAAAAAGATAATTAGAAAAGGGCACACGCAGGGTTTATATTTATTACATTTGAATTGATTTGAACGCATTAGGTAATCTATTCTTACCGTTATATTATTTAATTCTTACTTTTTAAACTCTATATGGGAACAAGTCTAAACCATGATTAAAACAAATAAAAATCAACTGCGTTAATTTCAACGAAAAGGTGAAAAGAAATTTTCTTGTCTTTACTAAAGTAGTGCATAAAAGTGTTATACTTAATCCAAGGTTTTATGCTTGACTGCTTATTTACTAGCGTCTATTTGATACCGATTCTTTTTTTTATCACCGCACTTTTATGATTCGCTGGCGCCATATTAAAATCTTATAAATGATGCCCATTGAAAAATCAATGCACTCCAATATACCACTCCAACAATCAAGATGAAACTAACGACACCTCATTATTAAGATCTATCAAATCTTCATCAAACCATTTAGGCTACAGAGCATGCCAAATAATACTTTGGGAAGGGGGCAAGGGGGCAACTAGCTCAAGGGCGCCTCAAGGAGGAACGGCCTCGGCTTGGGCAGTCGCTATGGAGGATATACGAGTACTAGGTGTCTTGCCGTGGTGCTCTGCACCGGCCGGCGGGCAAGGTGGCCTACCTCGCCGGTGAGGTCGGTGTCTGATCCTGTGTGCGGTATGTGTATAGATTATTGGGTCCTTGTGTAACGATTAATGAACCAACACGAATTACCTAAATCCTTCTTGTTCGAGTTCATAGATGTAGCACACCTACATACAGTCGAAAAAAATTTCCTTGCTTTTGGGACAGTCAACAAATATATTAGAAACTCGGAAATCAGTCAATAAACAGGATAATATTAAAGCGAAGAGGAAATAATGTTCGATATTGAGCCCAAACAATAAAAGAATTCTTAATAGAGTCGATTTCATATCACGAATCAGTACAATTGGTATGGCAATGATGCGTCAATCTGTATTCAATGTTAATCACATATTTCTAGAATGGTAACAATTGTGAGAGGTTGGCGAATCGCCTATTTATTTCGCCAGAGCGCTGGTCGATTGTTGTAAAGATACAACTCAAAAATCTAATTATATGAATAAGCACTCTAATTTTAAATACTACAAAGGTTGTAAGTTTTAAGTGGTATGAAAGGGAAGAGCCTGTTGGAACTCTGTACGCTCTGCCTACCCCACAAGGGATCTAGCTTGATATAGACAAAGGTTGTTTTCTTCTGTTCTAATTGTTTAGTTGCACCACTAGTCCATCTTGCCAAATATATGTACAGTGGTCAGTATTGTGTTCCATTCATTAATTTAAAAATTAGTAAAATTACTGACGTAATAATTTACAATATATAAAATTTATATAAAAACTAAAATTTTGAATTGATAATGGCACAAGTTGATGGCAGGTTATTTTGTAGATAGACATGTTTTAACGTTTTATCTTTAGGATAAAGTCTCATATTCATCGAGCTAATAGTTGAAGTCCATTAAAAGTCCCAAACCCTTTGGTTTGGGACTTTTAATGGTGGTGTACACAGTCCTGAAGTCCTCTTTATTCGCAAATTGTTAGTATAGACTATTTATCATCATATATAAAGGTCTTTGACCAGTGTGTGTTGCCAGTGATGACTTACGGCACTGAGACATGGTCGCTTACGATGGGCCTCATAAGAAGGCTCAAGGTCACCCAAAGGGCGATGGAGAGAGCTATGCTCGGAGTTACCCTGCGGGATCGAATCAGAAACGAGGAGATCCGCAGGAGGACGAAAGTCACTGACATAGCACTCAGAATTGCTAAACTTAAGTGGCAGTGGGCGGGGCACATCGCTCGTAGAACTGACGGCCGTTGGGGCAGAAAGGTTCTCGAATGGCGACCACGTACCGGAAGACGTGGAGTGGGTAGGCCCCCTACAAGATGGACCGATGACCTGGTGAAGGTCGCGGGTAGAAGTTGGATGCGTACAGCACAAAGCCGGTCGTTGTGGCGGTCTTTAGGGGAGGCCTTTGTCCTGCAGTGGACGTCTTTCGGCTGAAGAAGAAGAAGATTTATCATCATCAGCCAACATCAGCCCACTGCTACTTTCGACTGTACGTAGGTATTTCTACTTTTTAGCACGCTTTGCAGTCTAGTAGTACGACAAGGATCTGTTGGCCCATAGATAAATTGGCATTGGTGTGATATCAGGGTTAACATTTGGTACAATTTCCCTAGACCACATACGGATAATCTAACTGTGAAAAGCTATGCTCATATTTTCTTGAAAAATATCTTCGTGACAAGAAGGAATATTTCTGAACTAGAGTAGATTACTGTATTTTCATATACAACCATGGACATTGTAACCTTTATATTTCTAGATACGTAGTCCGTTTGGGAGAGCTGGATCTGTCCAGAGAAGACGACGGCGCGACGCCCGTCGATGTACTCATCAAGAAGAAGATCAAACACGAGAAGTACGACCCTAACGCCTACACTAACGACATTGCGATCCTCGTGCTGGAACAAGAAGTCCAGTTTACTGGTGAGTAGACTTTACCTGAAGGAGGGGTACTCTTTCTCTCCGTGAGTTGTTATTATGGGTAATAACAACTCATGGAGAAAATACTCGAGTAATTAAAATCAGTATTGTGAGGATTTAGTTTAGATCTTGATCTCTACATACTTAAATATTCCCAAAAGATGTTTGGTATTTCATGATATTAATCAAATGTCTAACGTATCGAGAATTAGCATTCTCTCTTGGTTAGTAGCTACTAAAGTAAGGATCGGCAACTAAGCAACGTAAGTATCTTCCCATTCTCAATGTTTCAAATCAATACTAATACTAATAATTTTACAAACATCGGTGAAAATTGTCGAAACCAAATTTTTAACAAGATATTCAACTGTATTTAGTTAAACAAAAATAATGGATTTGTTGCAAAACAGAGGTATGCAAGCGATTTGGAAAATTAAGAATATTATGCGACTTATGCTGACCGTTCCCAAGGTGCCAATTCCGTACTCTTTTTTATGTAGGTAGACTACCTACCTACTGATGTACCTATTTCATATCTATATCATTAGTAGAGTATGCTTTATTTATTCTATTTAGGTTACTTTTTTTTCGCACAGAGTCCTCTCATGGTCATTATTCACAAAAATTTATTTTTACTGAGCTACATAAGTTTACTGCTTGAGAAGTTTAAATAAATCATACTCTTTTTATAGGTGTTTACTCTTTACTTACAACTGAAATTAAATATCTTCATTTCTTCCAAAAAAAAAGTTTATTTTTTTAATTTTAGTGACGGACGATTTAGCGCAGTGGTTAAGAGCTTAGCCGCTCCGCCCACTGTGTCTAATAGTCGCGGGTTAAATTCCCGCACGGGACAAATTATTTGTTGCGGTCTAGGTATGTGTGTATGTGAATTTTTATATTTTTGAACGCACCCACGACACAGGAATAAATCCAAGTGTAAGGCTACGATTTTTTTTAAATGAAAAATAGACAAGATTGGCAAAACAGCATTTTACTAGACTTGTTGGTATTAATATCATAAACTTTTGCTACTGGGCTGGACATCCTCCCTTTATATTTTTTTTTATTTGTTTGATTTAAGTTACCTGTATTTTTGACAAGACTAATATCCTGTTCCAGACTTAATCAGGCCGATCTGTATCCCAAAAGAAAGTGAGCTCAGAGCAAAAAGCTTCGAAGACTACAACCCCATTATTGCTGGTTGGGGACAAACCAACTTCCGTAAGTACCATACATCCTTGTATTAAAGAGATCAATGAATAAACTAGTAACTGTTCCTATCTAGATTTACATTTAGCAGCCTATTGAGTTATATGTGCCAAGTTCTAGACAGCGTGTATGAGACGAACTATGTGAGTGGAGGAAGCCAGAGAGGTTTGTAAGGAAAGAACCTGTTAGACCTCTGTACTCTCTGCCTACCCCGCAAGGGATCTGGCGTGATGATTTAGATAGAGATAGAAGTACTAAAGAAGATACCCGAACTATATTTTTCGTAGCAATGGTTGGAGATTATACACTTTAAGTCCTTTTTTCTTTCTTATTAACGCACTTGGACCCCATGGGATCTTTAGTGCTGTTCTTTTTCTTAATGCTGAAACGTCCCTGGAGATCCAAATAGTCGCTGTTATAGGTCATAGATTCAGCAAAGAAAAAAGCTTATTTGCTCCGGAGATGGATAGGCCACCTTCAGTAGATTCATTCACCGCGCCACCAGTGCTTCGCATTTGCAGAGGATGTGCTTTATAGTTTCAGTGCCAACAGCTATATAAACTTATGGACAATATTCTTCTCCAGGTGGACCCTCATCCCCACACCTGCAAGTGGTCCAGCTGCCGGTGGTGAGCAACGAGTTCTGCGCACAGTCATACCAGCGGTACGAGTCGCAGGTGATCGACGAGCGGACTCTGTGCGCGGGATATAAAAATGGGGGGAAGGACGCGTGCAAGGGGGACAGTGGGGGCCCCCTCATGCAGCCTATTGTGAGTACCATCATACAAGTATCATATTGATAAGAACACTCTCGATCAAGTCACCTTTCATACAAAAAAATAAATATAATTTTGGAGCTACGATGCCACAGACAAAAACACGCTAAACTGGGTTGTTACCTCTTTTTACGCCATCTTCTTAAATCTTTAATTACTTTCGAATTTATAATATTAGTATGAATTAAATAAAATAACATTTAAGATATGCAAAATGTGATGATCTATATCAGAGGGTCCCAGACTTTTTTTCTCATAGACCACATTCAAAATTAAGCTGGTTCCGGTGGACCCCCTGAAGCTACATTTCTACCATACTGAAGATGGTTAATTAATTAATTGATTGTGCTGTGAGTGGATGTCAAAAAAGTAAAGTTGGCCAATCAAAAAATTGATTCCATCCAATTTGACTTTTTTGACACTTACTCACAGCACAAGGAACCAATCAATTCTTTCATTTAGAAAACTCCCCATTCGAAGTAGTAAAAATAAAAAGAAAAATAGTATATTTTTTGTGTATTTATTCAAATATGTAATTATTACACTACAGCCCGTGTGGTGACGGGAAAGAATACATGTGTCATCACCCCCTATCATCCCGTGGGTGTCGTAAAAGCCGACAAAGGGAACACACACGTGCAAACGACCCAGTGCGTAGAGAAGGAAAACTTGAAATCAAACCCTATACCAACCCGTCTGGCCAGCGTGGTATAGTAGGCTCATCTACCTCCTATGAAAGCACAACAATTTAACCGGCCCCCAGTTCCCGGTACTCCCGCTGTTCCCGATCACGGTAGCGGTCGGGGCGACAGCGGGAGAGGGGGTGCTAAGAATCTCCGGGTTACGAGAGGCTACCATAAAGAACTGACCCTCGCGACGTATAATGGATGCACACTACGGCTGGACCACCACCTCACCGAACTCGAGGTAGAACTGGGTCGCATAAAATGGCATATTTTGGGGTTATGTGAGGTCCGAAGAAAGGGGGAGGACGCGATAACCCTTGAGTCAGGTAACTTGTTCTACTTCCGAGAAGGTGATCAGCTCTCCCAGGGTGGTGTCGGTTTTCTGGTCAATAAGGACCTCGTTAGCAGCGTTGTGGAAGTCAGCAGTGTGTCGACACGGGTAGCGTACCTTATACTGAAGCTCAGCGATAGGTACTCCCTTAAGGTGGTACAGGTATATGCGCCGACCTCGACATACGCTGACGATATAGCCGAAGCCGTGTACGAAGACATTGCGAAAGCACTACACGGCACTCCAAAGGCTCTCTACAGCGTTGTTATGGGGGACTTCAACGCCAAAGTGGGAGTACAAGAACGCGGCGAAACGAAAATCGGACCCTTCGGTGTGGGGCGCAGAAATAACAGGGGGCAAATGCTAGTAAACTTTCTCGAGTCGCAGGGGCTCTTCTTAATGAACTCCTTCTTTAAGAAGAAGCCCCATAGAAAGTGGACTTGGCGAAGCCCCGACAACGTGACAAAGAACGAGATAGACTTCATCATGACGGATAAGAGGTATATATTTGGGGACGTCTCTGTGATCAACAGGTTCAATACTGGCCACGATCACCGACTCGTCCGAGGCACCCTAAATATAGACTTTCAAGCCGAAAGGGCCCGGATGGTGAAGCCTACTCTCCGACCTACCGCGCTCCAAACAGCCTTGGGTTCCGAAAAGTTCCAATTGGAACTTCAAAACCGTTTTGACTTGCTGGAAACCATTGGCGATATTGACGAGAAAACCGACACAGTGGTCAGAATGCTACAGGACGTGTCTCGAAAGTTTCTGTACGGAAAAAGCAAAAACAGGGACTCTAAACTCTCGGCCGAGACTCACGAACTTATGAGAGGTAGACGAGAAATGCCACCTACGCAGATATCTTCGTCAGATCGGAAGAACTTAAACCTTAAAATCCGAAAGCTGATTCGGCGCGACCTCAGACGCTTCAACACCCGTATCGTCGAGGCTGCGATCGAGCAGAATAAGGGCACTAAGGTCTTCGCCCAACAGCTCGGACGTCCCCGTCTGACGAAACTCAAAACTGCGGATGGCAAAACCGTGACCTCTAAGCTCGAGATTCTCGAGGAAATCGAGGGCTTCTATGGAGAACTGTTTGCATCACGGACAGGTAAGCCTACGAGACCCAGCGATGATGACCACAGAGCCCCACTTACGCGCCATTACACGGAAGACATCCCAGATGTTGATCAGGGCGAGGTCAAGGCGGCTCTCGAGCAACTTAAGAACAATAAATCTCCTGGTGATGATGGAATTACTACCGAACTCCTCAAAGCTGGTGGGACTCCGGTTCTCAATGAGCTGGCAAGCCTTTTCAATTCCATCATTCACCAGGGCCTAACACCTAAAGCGTGGAGCGGGAGTGCGGTGGCTCTGTTCTTCAAAAAAGGCGATAAAGCCTTGCTGAAGAACTACAGACCCATCTCACTTCTGAGCCATGTATACAAGCTGTTCTCGAGAGTAGTCACAAACCGCCTCGCCAGGAAACTCGACGAGTTTCAGCCACCAGAGCAAGCCGGGTTTCGAAAAGGCTTCAGCACCGTAGACCACATCCATACTGTTCGGCAGATTGTACAGAAAACCGAAGAGTACAATCAGCCGCTGTGTATGGCTTTGGTGGACTACGAAAAAGCCTTCGACTCCATCGAAACCTGGGCAGTTCTGGATGCTCTGCAACGATGTCGTATTGACTGGCGTTATATCGAAGTGCTGAGATGTTTATATGATACCGCCACTATGACCGTTCAGCTCCAGGAACAAAAAACCAACCCCATTGAGCTGCGCAGAGGGGTGAGACAGGGGGATGTAATATCCCCTAAGCTTTTCACCAACGCGCTTGAAAATGTCTTTAAGACGCTAAACTGGGCGGGACGGGGCGTGAATATAGACGGCGAGTGCATCTCGCATCTTCGGTTTGCCGACGACATCGTCATAATAGCAGAGACGCTGGAACAGTTAAGCGAGATGCTGCACAGCCTAAATGTAGCCTCTCGACGTGTTGGTCTCGGCATGAATTTGGATAAAACCAAGATCATGTTCAATGAACATGTCACGCCGAGACCAGTCTACGTCGAAGAATCGATGCTCGAAGTTGTTCGAGAATACACCTACCTTGGGCAGATTATCCAGCTTGGTAGGAACAACTTCGAGAAAGAAGTCGACAGAAGGATCCAGTTGGGCTGGGCGGCATTCAGCAAACTACGTCGGGTTTTCTCTTCGCCTTTACCGCAATGCCTGAAGACGAAAGTCTACAACCAGTGCGTTCTACCAGTCATGACATACGCTGCCGAGACGTGGACACTTACAGTAGGGCTAGTCCATAGGCTCAAAGTCGCGCAGCGAGCTATGGAGCGGGCTATGCTCGGAGTCTCTTTGAGGGATAAACTCCGAAATGAAGTTATCCGTCAAAGAACCAAAGTAGTTGACATAGCCCGCAGAGTGAGCTCGCTAAAGTGGCAGTGGGCTGGCCATGTCTGTCGAAGAACCGATGGCCGATGGAGCAGACGAGTTTTAGAGTGGAGACCACGACTCGGCAAACGTAAGGTAGGGCGCCCCCCAGCTAGGTGGACCGACGACCTGAAGAAGGTCGCAGGGTGGGACTGGATGCGGAAGGCGGAGGACCGTGTATTGTGGCGCAAATTGGGAGAGGCCTATGTCCAGCAGTGGACTGCAATAGGCTGATTTGATTGACACTATTAATTTTTATTATCATATTACATTGTAATATGATAATAAAAATACTTGTAATATGATAACAGTCGTAATATAATTAAAATTAAACATTAATTACGTAGCGTTACTTCTACAATGACAACAAAATGGTCATAATTTTAATGGGAGAATAGAATAGAATAGAAATTCTTCATTGTACACCAAATTATAAATAAACAATAATGTAAGGTACAAAACAATATAGGGTACAATTGGCGGCCTTATTGCTTATAGCAATTTCTTCCAGGCAACCAAGTCGAAAGAAATATAACAAAGTAGAGGGCGTGAGTACTTTGGTGGCGTACATTCATTAAGATTAAAAGTATCTAATAAAAGTAATATATGTATATATATATATATATAGTAAGAAATAAAAAATATAATAATATTTATATACAGTATTTATTTAATCATGACAGCGTCTCACTAGTGACAGCACAGAGGAAGTGGTTCTTAACCATCGTTTTAAAACTAGCCAATGTCTGTGCACGTTTAATTGTCAGAGGTAATGCATTCCACAAACGGACAGCTTGAACTGAAAAGGATTTATCATAGAAATTTGTGGAATGCATGGGTGTTTTTAGTCTGAGATTCTCCGATGATCTTAGGAACCTTGAATGTGTTACATGGAGAAAGTCAAATCGTCGTTTGAGATAGGAGGGAGATGCTGGATTAAACAGGACGTTATATAAAAGCGATAACAAGTGAGCATTCCGGCGAAGGCGAATTGGCAGCCACTTGAGCTTAGCACGAAATTCTGAAACATGATCATATTTCCGCAAACCAAATATGAATCTTATGCAAAAATTTTGAAGTCGCTCAAGTTTATTAAGTTGGCTCTCGGTGAGATCGAGATAACTGGCGTCTGCATAATCAAGGATAGAAAGAAGGAGAGATGGAAGGAGGCTTTCACTATGGAAAGCAAATAAATTTTCGTGGACCCCGCTTACGAATTGTGAACCCCCATTTTTTTGTCACGCCAACGTAGCTCCCCGTCGAGTCTCCCGTGGACACCTGGGGGTCCACCTGGACTTTGGAAACTTTGGAAACTAAGGATCTATACATCACGCCAGATCCCTTGCGTGGTAGGCAGCGAGTACAAAGTTCCACCAGGTTCTTTCCTTACTTATCTCTCTGGCTTCCTCCACTCTCATAGTTCGTCTCATACACGCTCGCCGGTTACAAAGACTCTTGACCTGTCCTTCAGATAAGATTATATATACTAAACTATCTCGTCGGTTTAGTGGCGAATAATGCGCGTAGCGATCACGAAGTCCTGGATTCAAATCGTAGGTCCATCAAAATATATATTTTTTCTATGTATCTGTCTATACTGTGTCCCTATCTATACCGTAAAGGAAACCAGGACCAACGGCTTAGCGTGCCGGTTCTGTTCGGTCCTGGTTTCCTTTTCATGTGGTAGTCGTTAAGCCGAGTTGGAAGTCTTATAGGCGGCTTGATAGGTTCCAACTGTCCGCGTGGTGGAGTATGACCTAATCTTTCTCACCTAGATTTGTGAGAGTTCTTCGCTTTGCAGTGAAACATTATAGGGTGACATAATTATAATTATTATAAAATAAAGCCCACCGTCACGCCTTTATTCCCGAAGCGGGGATAGCAGAGGTGTACTGAGTACACCCACTTTTGGCAAACGATGTTAGGTCTCATGTAATAGGGGGCGAACCTATTGCCATATACCGGGCACAACTCCAGACTCCTGGGAAGTTTTTATTAGAAAAACTTCATTTGTCCGACCTAGGATTTGAATTCAGGTATTCGTGATTATTATAATTACTATCAATTTTATTTTTACAGTGGTCGAAGCAAACATTGAAGACTTACTTCTACCAAATCGGCGTGGTTTCCTTCGGCAAGGGTTGCGCTGAGGCTGGGTTCCCTGGAGTGTACTCGCGAGTGACTCACTTCGTGCCCTGGATCATGAGCACCGTCGTAGGCACCCACTCCCGGTGATTATACTGTTAAGCACTACTAAAGACCAGTTTAAATGAATAGAACGTCAATAGTCAAACAACATATCGTAACCCGATTTTTTTTATTTTGCCCATTTACTCACACAAAAAGTTTAATCGGGATTTCTCCCGTTTTTCTTTCTAATTAAATTTGTTGTGAGTTTCGAGACAAATAAAGCGCTTCTCGGGATACCCCAAGGTTCAAACCTTGGTGTCATCTAAGGAGAATCTTGTGGATTCTGGCTTACAGGAGTCACAACTGTGGGAATGTGTGGCGGGCATAGTCCCAAGAAAAAAATCTCTAAAGCTTAAATTTCTGTATTATGCGTGGACACGCGTTGACTTTCTAAGTTCTAACTGGAAACTTTCATCATCCGCCATTAATATCAAGAAAAATAATTTTACTTCTATGTTAACCTCTTCCTCTAATAGGTAAAACAGCAATGGTAAAACGGTAAAGGTTAGATGTCAGCTTGGATTTTTGAACCTATTTCGTCACACTCACACAATGGTCTCATGACTCTCCACTTTACCCGATTTAGACCATACCATACCATATCTCTTAATAGGCGCTCAGCTTGGAATATTCGATTAAATATCACGAGAGGTGGAAAAGCTCCGTAGCACTCGTGGTTCCCGTCCACTCTTAGGCCCGTATTTAAAAACGGATTTTTGTACGAAAACGTTAGTTTTAAAACTAGATTCACGACTCATTTTCGTTCTGTAACCCACCCAATTCATCTCCAGCACCCAATTCGTCTCTTTTCCACGATCTTGCTCATCATTTTTAGTTGTAAGAGTTCGTATTTTTTGCCTGCAAAGGCTTAACGCCTGTCCGCATGAGGCCCCTGAAGACCCCTGGCTGATCGATGAGTCCATGTGCTTCTGATTGCCTGTTTGCATAATATTCAGTGTGTCTTGGCATCTTCCCTTTATCCTACCACCCTTCCTTTACATACTCTTCAGATCCCTTCGCATCACCCCCGCATCGCATCCCTTACAGTCCATTCGCTCCGCGTCCCTACAATTCCTGGTCCTTCTTCCCCGCATTTCCACCCACGATCCACCACCACTTTTATGTGTTTATCGATAGCTGGCGTGGTGAAAACGCGTTACGATATGTTCTAAGGTACAGTCTATTTATTTAAACTAGCTCGTGGCACTACTTAAAGCCCGATTTCTGATTTGAGAATCACAAAATAAGCTGGCGTTTATGGAACGGTACTCTCAGTTCTCTGACATCTTCATTGTATTTATTTTTTCATAAGTAATTATGTAATACTTAATACTTACGAAATTATGTTATACTTAAGAATCACCTCAACTAAGTTTTGTAGCACACGTTAAAGTGCGTACGCTCTAACTTACATTACACGTTCGTGTGCTAAGTTTTACTAAAAAAATAAGCCTTAATGTGCAATGAGACACTGGTTAAACACCTCTAAGAACATAAGATTTTATTTTGTATGCAAACATAAGCATGCATGCCATTTTTGTGTGAAGTAACGTCTTTAGTACGTTACATAACAACTCATCTTGCGGATTCTTTAAGATTATTAACTTATTAAAATATGTCTGAAAGTATCATGTGAACTATTTAGTAATTATTTTCTTTAGGTTATATATTATCGCCCAAATGACGTATTTTATTTTATGTTAGTCAATAAAGATAGAATTTGACTACGCCACTTTACGGATATACTGCTATGCCCCTAAATTGAAGTATTCAATGTACTGAAACAAAAATGAACAAATTATATATTGTGAAACAAACTTACTTTAACTCATGTTTGATTTTATGAAATGTACAATAACTGTTGTTTATAATGTTTATTATATATAAAAATGTCGTTGTGGTTGTACAAATAATCTAATTATAACATAATTAATTATAAGGCGTTATTTTTAAGTCAGAGGTCTCGGGTTCAAACCCAGGCACGCACCTCTGTCTTTTCGAGAGCATGTGCGTATTTAAAATGAATGATCACTTGCTTTAACGGTGAAGGAAAACATCGTGAGGAAACCTGCATGCCTAAGAGTTTCTCGAAGGTGAGTGAAGCCAACCCGCACTGGGCCAGCGTGATGGACTATGGCCTAAGCCCTCTCAGCTTGAGAGGAGGCCCGTGCCCAACAGTGGGACAGTTTCTTAACAGGGCTAATATTATTATTATTATATTTTTAAGTATTAAACTAGATATTTATAATTGATGAACAAATACGTAATTAATATTCTATATAAGAGTATTTTGTCTAAAAAATATTGAGATTTAATAAAACTGAGTGTTATTAACTATTTTTATTACCAATAAATTATCACAAGCAGTTGTATATCTTTTATTTTCACTAAGTTATTCCCGATTTCAGCGAAAATGTAAATGAAAAAACTGATTTCTGTCAGCCGGTTGCTTGATAAGGCTTAATAAATCGATGATATAATAATTTTATTCTAAAGATATAACTTAACTACTTATCAAGATAATAACAGAAAAATCTCAAACCCAAAGTTTTACATAATTTAAGGGTTTTAATAAATCTGTTATTGTTCCATATTGTTTTGTACATCTAATCTGGGCAACCTCCTCAATACAAAACTGATATTAAAATTACACGCATACAGAGATAGATCGCCAATGATAACTGCCCGCTATCTGATAAGAACTTTAGTCGCGTTGTGGAGTGCCGCGGTGTATGATAACAGGCACTATTGTCCAAAAATTATGAAAATCAAACGTACTTAATTATGTATGTACATGCCGATTCGTATTTTTTTTATTAAAGAAAAAAGTAACCTAAATCGGAACTTCTAATTTCAATCGAGTTTTAGTGTAGTACGTTTTAAAAAGTATATAAACAAATTGAAAATTTATAGTGTTGTATAGAAAAGTTGTTTTTTTTTAGATTTAAAGTTACTGTCCACTGTTTAAAAAAACAATGTCTCTGCACATTAAAAGAAATAAATAGTTAAAGAATTTTTTTTAAGTGCGTGTAACGATGGACATATGCGACTAAAACCTACCTTTTTGATGCAGATAGTTTTTAGAATTCTGCGGCCATGTTGTTAAAGGGAAAGACGAGTAAGTACAATCTTTGACGTTTCATAGCTACGAGGGTAGTCTTTTAGCCTTCTACTAGTCCGTTGCCCTAATCAAAATAAATGTGGTTTGGACTGCTTCGTTGATCTAGTCGCGAATAATGCGTATACTGAGAGTGAGGTCCTGGGCTCGAACAAAAATTTTCTATTGCAATTGAATGATCTACGCTAGGGCGAGCGTGCAACCACTACGCTCGAGCGAGAAGGGCAAGAAAGCAACTAGTTTAAGGGCGCCTCAAGGGAAACGGCCTCGGCTTGGGCAGTCGCTATGGGGAAAGGCCATATACTAGGTGTCTCGCCGTGGTGCTCTGCACCGGCCGGCGGGCAAGAGATTCATCGACCTCGCCAGCGAGTTCGGTGTCTGATCCTATGTGCGGTATCTGTATCCGAAAGAAGAGATGTAAGGGCATCGAGAGGGTCGGTGAAAACATGCCGCGGACGGCGGTAGCGGCTGATAGGAGGGGAGTTAGTAGTCGACGGCGGCTGGAATTAGCGAATTCCTATGTATGGACGCATTCGCGAAATATCGGGTTTCGTCTTTTTAATAAAGGTGCGAATAGGTTCGAGACCGAGATCGGAATGGAGATCAACGTTCCGTATGAACCACGGGGCTCCGAAGGCTTTGTGTAGGAAACGGGATTAGAAGCGTACGTCATGCCGTACACAAGTTTTGTATAGCGTCACCTTTTTCCTGAGGGGCATTTTACTCCTCTTGCAGATCATAGGATAAAGACTACCGAGCACAAAGGCTGCTCGGTTACGGCCCCTTTTCCGCTCATAGTATTGTTTAGGGTGACCCATATTTAATCGGTTTAACCCAAGGAATAGGTCGGTCGAACATGGTCACTTGACCCAGATTAGTTCTGGGCCACCCCAGAACTACTCTGGGTAGGGTGTAGGGTTTCTACTAGCTGTACTTGCAACTTTGTTTGCGGTATTTTCAGGCGTGTATTTCACACCCTTAAGTTATTATTTGAGACATAAGGTAGCCTATTCCTTTCCTCTGGATGAAACCTATTTCCTTGCCGAATTTGATCATAATCAGTTCAGCGGTTTGAGCGTGAAAGGTAACAGACAGACAGAGTTACTTTTACAGTATAGAAGTAGATAATATGGATCTTGTTTATATCTCATTATCCTAGTTTTAATCTGTTTCTTGTTATTAGATTGTTGGGAATTTTAATATTCGTAGAGATTACCTATTATCTACAATATTAACATTTTACGTAATAACTGCTTGTGGATTATCAGAAAAACAATTATGCCTTTCGTAGGTATGCTACACCAACACATTTAATAAACAACGTCACGCCTATATTCACAATGCGGGGGTGGCAGAGGTGTGTACACCACATTGCGCCGTGTTTATACCCAATGCAAAAAAAAGCGAGGTATTTTAACGGCACAATTCCAGATAGACCGAGTCTTATCTGAAGGGCAAGTCAAAAGTCTCCGTAACCGGCGAGCGTGTATGAGACGAACTATGAGACTGGATTCCTCCAGCTCCTGGCTTCCGCCAGAGAGGTATGTAAGGAAAGAACCCAAGGGATCGGGCGTGATGATATAGATAGATAGACAATTCCAGATTCCGCTGTTACTTAGAATTATTCGTTAGAAAACCCTAAATTGTCAAGTATTCCAATCCAGAGCCTAATAATCAACGAAGCAGTCTCACTAAACAACAGTTTTTAAAAATTAAACATTTGTGTGTATTGAAATAATTTCTCTGCCCACCCCGCAAGGGATCTACCGGGTATGCCTATAGGTAGAAAGAAATAATAAAGACTGCCCTGTTGATACAGTGTCGCATAATGCGAGCTGATTGCAGCTCACATTATGCGGCACTGTATCAACGGGGCAGTCTTTACCAGTACTACCCAAAACCTCATGATTTCATGAGGTTCTGGGTAGTACACCCGAGAAAGTGGCAGAAGTGTACTATGTACCCCCACTTTTCCCTAACAATATTAGTTACCATACCAAGTACCAAGTACCATACCGAAGTTTAGGCTTCGTCACCTTCGGCCAATCCTTTGGGTTCGGCCAAAGTAGGCCGAAGTTTTAGCCGAAGACGAAGATTTCTAGGAAGCACCGAAATTGAACGATCTATTACGATTTACGACTTACGAATGCTTTTCATCATCATCATCTCAGCCCATACTTGTCCACTGTTGAACATAGGCCTCCCCAATCGCTTTCCAGCGTAACCGGTCCGATGCCACCTGCATCCAACGACTTCCTGCGATTTTCACAAGATCGTCGGTCCATCTGGCAGGCGGTCGTCCCACGCTGCGCTTGCCAATACGTGGTCGCCACTCTAGAATCTTTCTGCCCCAACGCCCGTCCGATCTACGCGCTATGTGACCCGCCCATTGCCACTTCAGCTTGCTAATCTTAAGGGCTATGTCGGTAACCTTGGTTCTTCTACGAATCTCCTCATTCCTGATTCGATCGCGTAGAGAAACGCCGAGCATAGCTCTCTCCATAGCTCGCTGAGCAACTCTGAGCTTTTTTATGAGACCTATTGTAAGAGACCACGTCTCTGATCCATATATCATCACTGGTAACACACATTGACTAAAAACTTTAGTCTTAAGGCACTGAGGTATTTTGGATGAGAAGATATTGCGCAGTTTCCCGAACGCTGCCCAGCCGAGTTGGATTCGTCGATTGACCTCTCTCTCAAAGTTGGACCTACCTAACCGGACTACCTGTCCCAGGTAAATGTATTCGTCGACAACTTCAAGAGTAGAGTTCCCAACGGTGAGTGCGGTGGGTACGACATGGACGTTAGACATTATTTTGGTTTTGTCCATGTTCATTTTAAGACCCACTTGTTGAGATACTCTGTTGAGGTCACCGAGCATTCGTCCTAGATCTTCCAGCGACTCCGCCACGACCACAATGTCGTCGGCAAATCGAAGGTGAGTGATGTATTCGCCATTGATGTTGATGCCAAGTCCTTGCCATTCCAAGAGCTTGAAGGCGTCCTCTAAGGTGGCCGTAAACAGTTTCGGAGAAATGACGTCTCCCTGTCTTACTCCTCTTTTTATGGGGATTGCCTTCGTGCACTGCCCCTGTACTCGGACTGACATGGTGGCGTTATTATACAAGCACTTCAACACTTCGATGTACCGATAGTCAATGCGGCATCGCTGGAGAGATCTAAGAACCGCCCAAGTCTAGATCGAATCGAAGGCTTACTCATAGTCCACAAACGCCAAGCATAGTGGCCGATTATACTCCTCGGTCTTCTGTATAATCTGCCGCAGCGTATGTATGTGGTCTATGGTACTAAAGCCTTTCCGGAAACCGGCTTGTTCGGGAGGCTGGAAGTCATCAAACCTGCGTTCGAGACGATTCGTAATGACTCTCGAAAACAACTTATAAACATGGCTCAGCAGTGTGATGGGCCTATAATTCTTCAGTAAAGTGTTATCACCTTTCTTGAAAAACAGTACCACCACACCCCTGTTCCATGCTTCCGGCGTTTTCTCTTCGAGCAAGACGGAATTAAACAGCCTCTGAAGGACTTTAAGTACTGGCGTTCCGCCCGCTTTCAGAAGCTCTACGGTAATTCCGTCTTCGCCCGGCGCTTTGTTATTTTTGAGTTGTTTGAGAGCCATCCTAATCTCGTACAGCGTGATGTCCGGGATATCTTCAGAGTAGTGTCG
This sequence comes from Phalera bucephala, assembly GCA_905147815.2. Classification (NCBI taxonomy): domain Eukaryota; kingdom Metazoa; phylum Arthropoda; class Insecta; order Lepidoptera; family Notodontidae; genus Phalera; species Phalera bucephala. The sequence goes on from LR990627.1 coordinate 2,227,587, forward strand.
GGTTAGCTTGGCTCTTGGGTCTTTTACCAAGTCAACAACAGGTTCAGCTACTGAGGTATACAACTGCCCATAGAACCTCTCTATCTCCCTGAGCACCTCCGACCTATTCGACGTTACGTTTCCGTCCTCCATCTTCAGCTTCGTCAACTGGCTTTGCCCAATAGACGCGTCTCTTGCGAACACTTTGGAGCCCTTGTTCTGTGCTATGGTCTCCTCAATACGCCTTGTATTGAAGGACCGTAAGTCTTGTCGCAAGGACTTCAATATCTGTCCATGGAGCTGCCTATAGGACTTAGCATCATCGGAGGTTTGGAGCGTCATGGAACGTCGCTCAGCCATGAGGTTTCGGGTGTAGTTGGATAGTTTTTGAGGTCTATTTTTACGGTGGGGCTTAAAATACTTGGACCCGACCGTATGAACAGTCTCTACCAGCCTGTTGTTGATTTCGTCCACTGATGCGCTGCTGTCTAGCAATTCGAAGCGGTTTGCCAATTCGAGTTGAAAGTTCTCGGGGTTTTGGATATGTGCATTACAAGGTCGGAGCGTAGACTTCATCAGACGCGATCTTTCCATTTTGACATTAATATTTAATGTGCCTCTGACCATTCGGTGATCACTGCCGGTTTTTACCCTGTGGATCACGGAGACATCATTAAATATTTGTCGCTTGGTGCTCATTATGAAGTCTATTTCGTTTTTGGTGGATCCATCAGGGCTCATCCAGGTCCATTTCCTATGAGGCGGCTTCTGGAAGAAAGAGTTCATCATAAAGAGTCCCTCCTTCTCCAGGAATTCGGCCAGCCTCTGACCCCTGGGGTTGCGCTGCCCATATCCAAATTGCCCCACTCTCAACTCATCATCGCCCCGTTTGCCCAGCCGCGCATTGAAGTCACCCATAACCACTGTAAAGTGTGTTTTGGAAGTATGTATGGCTCTACTAATGTCCTCATACATAACTTCGACATCATCATCTGAGTATGTCGAGGTCGGTGCGTAGACCTGTATGACCTTCAGCGAATATCTTTTGGATATTCTGAGTATCAGGTACGCTACCCTGCTCGACACACTAGTGATGGACACAACGTTGTCTATGAGTGACTTGTGGACGATAAATCCGACACCACCTTGGGACTGCTGTTCGCCCTCCCGGTAGTAAAACAAGTTGCCGGATTTTAAGGTTATCGTGTCCTCGCCCTCTCTTCGGACCTCCGATAAACCAACAATATTCCACCGCAACTTGTTTATCTCTTCTTCCAGCTCAACAAGCTTCTCATCTGTCCTCAAAGTGCGTGCGTTGTATGTCACCAGGGCCAATTTTCGTTTTTGGTGGTAGCCGAATCTCTGCCGGAGATTCTTAGCACCCCTTGTCCTGTCGTTACCATGGCTGCTACCGTGGCCAGGACGATCAGGACCGCCGGGGACTAGGGGCCTGGTTTTCTTCTTTTCTTCCATAATAGTGATTGGGGGGATTTGCCATACTCGCCACGCTTGGCAGGCGGGTTGGCGAGCGCAGTTTTTGATCGCAGAATTGTTAAGAGAACGCTGCTGCCCATTCCCTAGTTTTCCCTTAGTCGCCTTGTACGACACCCGATGGGATGAGATGGGTTGGTCCTATTCTAAGCCGGGAACCACGTGGCCCACGAATGCTTTTAAGTAAATAAAAATTATAATAATGAGACGAACTATGAGAGTGGAGGAAGCCAGAGAGGTAAGTAAGGAAAGAATCTGTTGGAACTCTGTACTCTCTGCCTACCCCGCAAGAGTCTGTCGTGATGATATAGATAGATAGAAAAATTATAAGTAATATTATTTCAGTGTTATTATTTTTGGCCAATTTTAGATAATTTTAATCATCTCGTTCAGTTAATACAGTCAACATAGCGTCTTAGAAATTTAGCCAATCATAAACCAAAGGACATTGTCGAAAATTACCCCAGAACCAACAAACATCTGACCCATGCCATCATTATTTATCTATTTTATTAAAATAATGGCAAATATCCGTATCTAACGGACAATTTGCAATCTAAAACGAATATTTCAAAGTACTGCAAGTACTTATATAGAAGTCGTAGACATCTTTACTAAATGTCAACACACACAATATAACCTCATATGTATTAATGGCTACTGAATTATAACCATAAAATCGAATACTTTTGGTGCAATATTGCGATTCCCCCGCTTGTCCGTTTAATAATAAATGCCTTAAGAGAATTTATTGGTGATTTGAAATCATATAAATATTTTTTCATTGTTGTTGGTTCTGGGGCAAATCATGTATGGGCGCAGAACAATGTCCTTTCTTAGGGTTATTAAGCATTGTTAAGCATTCGGCTTCGGCTACGGGTTCGACCAAAAATCGACCTTCGGCGGACACAAGTCCCCATGCAATACGGGGCGAGATAATTGCCATTGTACCGCGCGAAATCCCAGGCTTCAGAATGATACTGGAAATTTTTCTATTGAAAAATTACATTTTGTCCAACCCAGGATTTGGACCCAGGACCTCGTGATTGCTACACGCATTATGCGCCACTAAACAAACGACGCAGTTAAATAAGTTCCCGCTCGGGGAATATAGGTAATATAGGCGTGATTACAAAAATCGTAATAATTATTGAACAGGACGAAAATAATACGTCGTGCGCCCTGTTGCAATTCTGGCCAGTGTGCGTCGCGGGGGAAGATTCAAGTAAAAAGCCAAACAAATCTTGAAACTGCTCCACCCACCAGTTATGACCCTCTTCAAACGCGCAGTTTCTTTCTCAAAGCATATGTGCACAGTTGCTCGAACGTACGTGGCGCGATGTCGCGCGCGCTTAAGTAACATTTTTTGGGGTCACAACCAGCGGGCTTTGCAGTGAACTGCTATTGGGCTAGAAAGCCAATCATACAGTACAACTATTTGTCTCTATCTAAGGTTACACTCTTCTACCTTATGTATATCTATTTTATGATCCTTATGTGCTAACTTAATCTATTACATATCTATTCGAAACTAAATCTAACATATGCTTATTTACAATATGAAGGCGTCGTCCCAAACAATTATTATGAATTATGTGGGGATGACAGTATTGGTATTTGAAATAACCTTAATATTTTGGTATTATTATTTAGTATTCCATAAGCTATGGTACTTCCTGCGGACTTACGTGCTGACTCTGCGGCGCTTCGACCTGTTCCTCCAAGGATCGCTCCTCATCACCATCCTGCTGGAGACCAACGTCTACCTCCTCCTCACCAGGGATGCCAGAGATGGATACAATGCATCTCTCACGGAAGGTAACAATTCTTCTGTTTCGGAGTAACATCACCAGCTGAAAGACGTCCATTAGAAGGCATAGGCCTTCCCAATCTTGGGTCCTCTTCGAATGTGAATACTGGCTTATAAGAGTTACGGTGGTGAGAATTTGCGCTATGCAACCCGTTTACTTGTGGTTTTAACAAGTCTTCGAACTATGTGTGGGGGGTGCTGCCTTAATCACATCTGGTACATGGTTGCACTTCGAGAATCTTTCACGGGTGCAATTGTCTCCCTCTGACTCATGACCAAATCATTTCATTTTAACCAGCACTTTGAAATCGTCTCGTTATAAAGACATGATGACGATAGATTAACTAACACGAAGGACATAAGTAGATTGATAGATCAAGTTAAATATTTCGCTTTTTATATCGATTTTCCTGAAAAATAGTTAAAATCACGCAAACGCGTATTTACACCTGTTCTTTTTAGGATTTCGATTAAATGTAGCCACTTTGACTGCATTTTCAGATGGAGACTCACGGACGGTACCAATCTGAGGGCTTAACACGATAAAAATCACCTTAGCGTAATGCTGTCCACAAAGCGTAGTGACACGTTTATCTTTATTTAGTAAATTTAAATACCAACCTTTTCTGTCCTACTGCAGGCTTAGGCTTCTCTCACAAATCGAGGTGAGAGAGATTAGGTCATACTCCACCACGCGGACCCAGAGGGGTTCGGAGGAGGCAGGTTTGTTGCCACCTGCTGTTGGAACTTATCAAGCCGCCTATACGGCTTTCAACTTGGCTTAACGACTACCACATTACGTGGTAACCGGGACCAATGGGTTAACGTGCCTTTAGAAGCACTGACTTTCGAATATAAATATTCCACAAACGGCCACCCATCTTAGGCCGACCAAGTCGAACGCAGCTTAACCTTGGTGATCGCTAATAACACCGCGGTCGCACAGCGGTACGAGCGCTAGTAAATTTTAATACATTTGTAGAGTGATAGAGATGGCCTATCACGTTACGGTAACGTCAATTTGTTCGCACTAAGCCCTCAGATTGGTACTGGTGTGTATTGGTACTGGGTGTTTGTGCGGTGTAACTCTAAACAAAGTCCCACTTTATATCGTGCTCTGCGTACCGTAGCATCTACACGCAGTAGGACTTGATGACGTGCCTCAACGCCTTCACGTAGAAAAACTTGATGGATATGGGCGTACTATATACATCCCTTAATTAAAACTTTCACTTTTAGATTTTGTGATGATGGGCGTTGGCGGTGCGGAGTTCCTTTTCGGCGCTTTGGTGGCATGGTTTGGTAAAGGTCACAGACAGTTCGCCCTGTCTGCCTGGTTAGGAGCCACCTCGGTAGCCAGTCTACTGGTTCTGGTGTTTCCATTCGCAGAATCCAGCCCTGCTAACGTCCGTAAGTATAATTCCCTATTCTTTTGAAGTCGTGGAAAGCTGTATTGCAACTAAAAACAAAAGCTGGAGTGGCTTTGTACTGGTACGCTCACCTTTCGCCAATGATGTTAGGTCCAATACTATAGGCCTTAGCCTATACCCGGCTTAAACTTGGAGTAGGTAACCACACAATTCCTCACGAAACTAACGAAAGCTTAGAGCTTCTATCTCTCTATCTATATGATCATGCCAGATCTCTTACGGAATAGAGCTTCTAGTATCATAAATATCGGGTACTAGAACAATACAACCGTATAACAGGACTGAAGTCTACACGGGCGATGAAAAGAATCGTAATAGAATTTTTACTGTAACATGATTAATTAACTGAAATTTCCTAGTAATTGTCGTATATTTTTGTTTGCTAAAGCTAACGGCTTTCAAATTGAATACAATAACAAGAATTCCTTAGGTACTCAAGAGTATATCTCTCCTATAATGCTAGGATATTTCTCCAGAACTCTGTGGCGGTGAGACCGTATCAGCTCTCTCTACATCCTTATCCTCACAATACGACGGAATCATCGACGACAATGCAGCGCCCCGCACAGCCATGCTCATTATCACAGCTGTTCTTTGCACCCTGTGCAAGGTCAGCATCTGGGCGCAAGGGCTCACATATTTGGATGACCATGACCCCAAGAACGGACCGTATTTTTATGGTGAGTAGGTTAAATATACGGTTTAGGGTGCGTACCACAATCACTTTAACATATGAAATAAAACTATTTTACGGATTTTATCGCCGTTTATTTTTGATTTTTTTTTTCCGAACGTCGGGAACTAAACATCAAAAATAAACCGCGATAAAATCCGTAAAATAGTTTTATTTCATGTGTTAAAGTAATACCTGCATTCGATTCGTTTTGAATTTGCGTAAATATGATCATGTGTCGGAGCATCGATCACTATTAAAGTGGTTGCCTATTCGGCAGCGTAGAACTCTAAGGGCACTTACAACATTATTTTCTATCCTTTATTCTCCAGTCTCGCCCGCTTATCTTACTTCTCAATTTCAGTATTTATGCTCAAATCACGATAAACATCTTCGCTCTTCTGATAATCGACTTCTTCAGTGCCCCCCTCATACTACTGATTTCATTCACTCTTCCTTCTTTGTCCAGTCCATCCTTCTTCGGAATGCTCTGCCTCTGGAAATCAGGATGGCAACCAATCGTCCCTCTTTTAAAAAAAGTCTGCAGGATTATTTACTTAAGATGTTGGATCCCCCTCAATGTTAGTCGTTCCATGTCGTTATTTCGCACAGTTTTAGTTTATGTATGTATTATATAATTATATATGTATGTATATATTTGTGGTATATATAAATATGTACTATGTATAACATCATTATATATAATTTGTATTTACTAAAGTGTTTTAAATAGTTAATTAGTTGTTATTTATATTTTTTATTCTTATAATATTTTTTTTACCTTAAATTTGTGTAATTTCGCACCTACCACACTTGTCTCACAACACCTTAAGGTAGACTGGCAGAAAATGCCGCAGGCATTAAGTCCGCCTATGTACATAAGTGCATAAAGCATAAATAAATAAATAAATATTCGCGTAAATCTAAGAAGTCAACACTTTAACATAGTTTTAATTTTACTTTACTGTTAGAAGGAGATGTCGATAACACAGTAGCTTTGTCTCTTTTTCACGCCAGAGTAAGATTAAAATAGTATTGTTAAAGAGGTAATGGTAACCCCTCAGATCGTGGAATTGTCGTCTAATTTAAGCTTCAGACCGTCATCTCGTAAAGGTACTAACCTCGAGGACGGTCGTGTGAGTAGATGTACACACACAGCTGTAAGCAGTTTCCAAGGTGCTCTCGATTAAGCAAGACAATGGAGAGATATGCCGATGCTGATTTAACATATTTATGTGACACACAAATATTTATTTCGGTCTGCACGGTACAAGAATCATTTCTTATGTGAGGTGCATACCTTAACAGTTGAGGTGTGGTCAAAATCAACTCCTTTGTCATCCGGAAATAGCTGTTTCATTACCTACATGCAGTACTGGGCAATATTCAATAACGTTTTTAATTGTAGAATCTTTTAATTGAAATTTCAATTGCAATTTTATTAATGCCCTTAAGGTACTCCAGAATAACAAAGACATTTGGACGGCAAACGCCTCAGCCCCTCCCTTGACCATGGGTTCTGTAAAGCACCCGAAAAGTCGGGAACTTAAAAACCAAAAACAAACTGCGATGAAATCCAAAATATTGTTTTTTTCTCACAATACATTTTCACCCAACTCTGCCTACAACAAATGGTGACATTAAAAAAAAATACGATCAGACACGCTCGTCCGCCGACATTTTTGAAACAACACAGCAAAGTTAACTCTAGCCTTAAACGCCAGGTATCCTGATCTCCATTCGTCTGTCCCTGGGACTCAGCGGCCGCAACTGGCTCCAGGCAAGCGCAGTCCAGGAGGACTGGTGGAAGGCGCACCTCAGCATCTCCCTGCTTACCCTCATGTTTGCAGTACTCTTCACGCTGTTCCCCAGCAAGATGGAGAAGCTTGGGAATGTTGATGAAGATGACCTGGTTGATCCTGGTATGATAATCTGATATAATAGTTATAAACCAGGTCTGCAAGGAAAGAACCTCTTTTTTTTAATCGTAGTCCCATGAGGATTAATTCCTGTGTCGTGGGTGCGTTTACAAACATGAAAATATACATACACAAATACCCAGACCATAACAAATAATTGGGGGTCACACAAAAATTTGTCCGGTGCGGGAATAAAACCCGTTAGAACCCCTTGTAACCTCTGCCTGCCCCGCAAGGGATTTGGTAAGGTGATAAACATCGATCAAATATAGGACGCTCGCTGCACGAACAATGGTACCACGAAAAGGCAGGCGGTAAAGTGGACGGTATTAAGAAATTAACAGTCTTTTGCTTTTTAAGGTATACGAGTAAAATACAATATGACCGACGATTTAGCGCAGTGGTTAAGAGCTTAAGCCGCCAGCTCCGCCCACTGTGTCTAATAGTCGCGGGTTCGATTCCCGCACAGGACAAATGTTTGTGTGACCCACAATTATTTGTTTCGGTCTGGGTATTTGTGTGTGAATTTTCATGTTTGTAAACGCACCCACGACACAGGAATTAATCCGAGTGTGGGGCTACGTTTAAAAAAAGACAATGTCTTATGTTTATATCATAACTATAACTATTCACGTTAATTTGTGAACATTTTAGTATAACTTTTGAACGGGACTGTGTATCTTGTTATGATATATCGATGGTTATAAAACGTGTCTTCTCTGAAGGACAAAGAGTTTAGAGGAAGCCAGAGGGAGAAAAGAACCTGTTTAAACTATGTACTCTCTGCCTACCCTGCAAAGGATCTGGTTTAATGATATAGAAGTAGTAGTAGCAGCTATATTCGTCTGAGAACACTCAAATATTGCCGATAATGTTAGGTCCCGATATAATAGGGGGTGAGCCTGTTGCTATAATACCAAGAACAATGCCAAACTCCAGTCTGATACTAAAAATTTGGTATTCGAATCGCAAATCGCAAAATACACCACTAGACCAACGAGGCAGTCGTATTGTTCAAATAGAGTAAAATAATGAACTTGATGTTAAGCAAAAGTATGCAGGTGATTTGAAAAACTGACAATGTTCAGTCTCTTGTACCCAATTTACACACTGCCCACTTCCGCACCAAGTGAGGGAATGTTAGTCGTATAAACGCTAAACTTAAGCGCTTCGGCGGCTTAAGGAATTTATAAAATACAAATAAAATGTGAGGGTGGCGCATCAGAAGGCCATAGGCAAGCTATTTTAAAAATTGCCTTGGGAATACTTTTATAAAAACAAAATAATTTCGCGGAAAAGAAAATCTGATTTTGGGAGTTTTTATTAACAATAGTGGTCGCCCATTGGTCGAAATTCGACCCACTCTTTCATCATTTGCTGGTTATGTTTGATATTCAGTAAGACAATAGACAAATAATATTAAAGACAAACAATATTAATCTATTCTCAATTTGACCACAGCCTTTACAATAAACAAAAGAGTATATATGCGTGTGTGTGTCAAATACATGTAGTGTGTGTAATGTTTTTTTTATTGATTTAATGTATTTTTTATGCATAATTTAAATAAAATTTTAGCATTTTGCGGAGTGCAAAATGCTAATATTCTCTATATAAACTATAAGTGTGTGAAATTTTATACTCCTTCGTCCGCGCAATTTTCGTAAAAAGGGGTACAAAGTTTTTGCTTCACGTATTAATATAATGATAAGAGAAATACAGAGCGATGCTTGATGTGCAAAGGGAGTACGTAAACAGTCGACGCTACCGCGGTACTGCTCTAGGCGGGAAATGGCGGCAGTAGCAATGTATAAACTGGGTATTAAGTCGTGTATTGTAAATCCAATTATTTTTTTCCAGGTTTCTACGCATCTTTGAAGCGTATTCTGCACAACAAGGCGCTGGTTACGCAGACAGTAGCTCTCTCATTTTTAAGCATCGCTGTGTTTTGCTATGTACACTACGATCGGGCCTACGTTCAGGTACAAAACTCACAAGTATTATGTTGTGATAGCCTTTGGAATATAAAATGATAAGTATATATGTTGGATGGGTTGAGCGGGCACATAGCGCGACGATCGGACGGGCGATGGGGCAGAAAGATTCTAGAGTGGAGACCACGTATTGCCAAGCGCAGCGTGGGACGGCCCCCTACCAGATGGACCGACGATCTTGTCAGGATGGCAGGAAACCGTTGGTTGCAGGTGGCATCGGACCGGCTGCGTTGGAGAGGGATTGGGGAGGCCTCCGTTCACCAGTGGAAAAGTATAGGCTTGTAATGATGAACTACACATATGTTAGATGTCTATCTATCTATCTTTATCATCACGCCAGATCCCTTACGGGGTAGGCAGAGAGTACAGAGTTCCATCAGGTTCTTTCCTCACATATCTCTCTGGCTTCCTCTACTCTCATAGTTCGTCTCATACACGCTCGCCGGTTACGGAGACTCCTGACTTGTTTTATGTTAGATGTGTGCAGCACAAACCTAGTTGCTGTGGCGAACTCTGAGGAAACCTTTGTCCTGCAGTTATGGACCTTTGTCGTGCAGTTATTGACCGTTGTTGTGCAGTTATGGACATTTGTCGTTCAATTATGGACCTTTCTCTTGCAGTTATGGACATTTGTCGTGCAGTCTTTCAGCCAATATAACTGCACGTTTAATCATTCAACTGGGCTTATTCTAGTTACCTATATCCTCTATCAGTTATGAGCGTGGAAGAATCGAGAGAGGTATGTAAGGAAAGACCTGTTGGAACTCTGAGTTCTCTGCCTACTCTGCAAAGAATCCAGCATGATGATATAGATAGATATGCTCCCCCATTTATGACTGATCTGTCAATTTATTTGGAGACAAATGAAATTAATTTTTTCGTACTTCTGTTTTCCAATATGTACAAATAGTTTTCCTATTTTTGTTCTCAGGCCCGGTTCCACGTGGAAGCGATACGACAAGACCCGCAGACATCAAGAGTTCTCACTGACATCTTCCGCTCTCTAGTCATCATATTTTTCGTCATGGTAAGTTTTTGTTTCAAAAAAAAATATTTCCACGAGTTATGTCGGCATAACCGACACATGAACCCGTAAACAAGAAGATAAGGAAGCTCTTAATTGTCGCTTCCCAGTATTTAGCACATGATTAGCATTAAGTAACGGTCATCTTGTATAACGACCCATTGTTGTAAAACAGTATATAATGTTTGTGAATGATAATAAAGATTAGTGTCGCTTTAGTCTTACTCTACGCCTCACGTTCAGCGAACATGCAAACAAATTGCTTTTTAAAAACCTCGTCGCCCGCGCCCACAACCTAACTCACGCTACGAATTATTTTTGTGCGGTGGGTGCGTTTACAAAATATGAAATGAACAAGCAGACCGCAGCAAACATTTGTGGGTCACAAAAAGATTTGTCCCGTACGGAGATCCAGCCCGTGACTACTTGATACTACGTTCCAATGAGCGGAGCCTGCGGTCTAATGACCTACGCGCAATATGGGAACTTCTTAAAATGGCGACTTCTCATAAAGAGGTTTTCTGAAAATGGTCTTAAAAATTACCATCAGCCCACTTATAAAAGAATTGAAAAGCGAAGGCAATCTTTAAAACCTCTACACCAAGCCGTCTTGTTTACGATCTCTGCTTTGTAAAAAACTATCTTCATCCGAGTCTAAATTTTTTTTTTTTATGATTTCGAAAATTTTCACAAGTAGTTTAACAAAAGAAAATTATCACTCGGACAGTATGCCGGTACGCACAGCCAAGACTAAAAAAGAACAAATAGTTAAACCTATCACACATAGGACTACTCACAGAAAAACAAATAATTTAAGATTTTTTTATAAGTTTGGAACACTTGTACAAAAAATATCAATATCGTTATCATGCACCACTGTATTAAAATATCTGCAGGCTCGAATAACGAAGGAATTTTAATGGTAAGTGGATTTCGCATTAGGTACATTTAACAGACAGGGTTTTTTCCATTCAAATCTAGGTCTCGAACCTATTCGCACCTTTAAAGAAGGCGACAACCCGATTATTCGCGAACGCGTCCAATCATAGAAATCCGCTAATCGTTGCCGCCGCCGACTACAAACCTAACTCCCCTCCTATCAGCCGCTACCGCCATCCTCGGCATGTTCTTACCGACCCTCCCGATGCCCTTACATCCCTTCTTTCGGATACAGATACCGCACACAGGATCAGACACCGATCTCGCCGGCGAGGTCGAAGGATCACGGCGAGACGCCTAGTATACGCCTTCCCCCTTAGCGACTGCCCAAGCCGAAGCCGTTTCTCTTTGAGGCGCCCTTGAGCTAGTTTCCCCCTTGCCCTTTGGCTCGAGCGTAGTGGTTGCACGCTCGCCCTCTTGTCCGGTAAGCTGTAAAAGCCTCGTGGCCAACAGCGATCATTCACACACACACACTAAGGCAGGATTTAAAAAAAAATGATAATGGTTACGCCTATACTCCTCAAGCTGGGTGGCGAGGTGTACTGTATACACACACGTATCGCCGTCGATGTTAAGTCGCAATGTAGTAGGGCGAGCTGAACAGATTTTCGATGGAACTATCAAACTTTGTCTGACCTAGAACCTCGTAATGACTAAAGACTTGCACTGCATTTGCACCACTAAATCAACGTGGCATGCCAGCCACTTTAGGCGAGCGTAGGTATAGTCTATTCTAACTTTAAAACTTTTACACTCTACATAATAAAATCGTATTTTTATTTTAAACGTAGCCCCACAGTAGGATTAATTTCTGTGTCGTGGGTGCGTTTACAAACATGAAAATTCATACACACATACCCAGACCGAAACAAATAATTGTGGATTACACAAAGATTTGTCCCGTGCGGGAATTGAAGCCGCTATTTTTTGGTAACAGTAATTAATTTTGGTAACAGTATTTTCATTTCGATGTCTTCGAAAATACTGTCATCTTTATATTACGCTTGTTATAAATTGCAATCACAACTAAAACATCTAAAAATAATGATAGTTTGTTTACAAAGTTTTAAAGTTGGATTGGAATAGACTATTCGTATAAAAAAAATAACTATCACTTGCTGTAACGATGAAGGAAACATCGTTAGGAAACCTGCATGCCTGAGAGTTTCTCGAAGGTGTGTGAAGTTCGCCAACCCGCACTGGGCCAGCGTGGTGAACTATAGGTATAACCCTCTCAGTTTGAGAGGAGGCCCGTGCCCAACAGTGGGGCAGTTTCTTAACAGGGGTAATATTCTAATATTATAAGGCAGCGGGCAGGGATTGGAGGAGGAGAGCTGAAGATCGAGCTCAGTGGCGTGCCATAGGAGAGGCCTACGCCCAGCAGTGGGCTGATACGGGCTGATGATGATGATAATAATGATAACGTCAAGAGTTAGCTGTCAGTGCCTATTTATTTAGTAGCAGGTGATGTGAGAAGAGTTAATTTCTATTATTCCTAGATCTTTCGAGTGCGTTTCTCAGCGCAACGCAGCGACGGTGTAAAGGCGAACACGGCAGCTCGGGTTGGCGGGGTAGTCACCATCCTAGTGGCTCTTTTCTTCACGGTGTTAGCAGCTGTGGGCTGTGATCTGGGGGAGATCGAGGGGTTGAAGTCTGGGGGGTACCAGCAGCCGGCGTGCAGCCAGGATTGTGGGTAAGTAGTTCTTTGCAGATTGATGTGGTGCATATTTAAGCGAGTCTTGTGTTTTTGGTGTACGTGTGTGCGTGCGTGCGTGTGCACGTGTACGTGCTTGTGTATGTGTGTGAATGTATGACCTACGCCCTCAGCCAAGTAGCCTTTAAATCTTTACCGGGCGGGCGTGCAACAACAACGGCCCATCTAGAAGGGCAAAGGGGGAACTAGGTCAGGCGCGCTTCAAGGAGACTATATTTGCGCATGTGCTCTAATTGGAGCTTACACGGACTCAGTGCGTAGTGGTGGAGCCTATGATCACCTGCTGTCGGAAATTATCAAATCGCCCGTAAGGTTTCTTAGCTTAACGACTACCCATGATAACCGGGACCAACCGCTGAGCGTAGGCTGTGATGATTATATTTGTACAACGGGCTGCATAAGGAGCAATGGCGTATTTAGCAGCAGGCTGAGTAGGCTGGAGCCCAGGGCGGTAAATTTGGGTCAAACATTTATTTTGTCTTGCAGAAATAAAAAAAAAACATTATATACACGTGTAAGTAGTTTTAAGACATACCTTACCCCACCTTATACGGAGTACATGATTGAGCTTTTCTTAGCTCAAAAATATGCCCAAAGATTATTTCTTGTGTAAACTTTAGTGAAGTTCATCGTGAGTTGTAAGAATAATCTAGGAACTGACACAACGATCCCTTAGTTCACAATCATGCTAACAACGGGAAAAGCTGATGTAATAATGACGATAGAGCACAAATCATAAAATTGTAATATCATTGACAAAGAAAATGTAATTAATATGATTGTGAACTAGGGTATTAAATTGCAGAGGTTAGCAGGGGCGGCCAAAATTGAATAGCATACTGGCAGCAAATGCGTAAATGCGCCACTGAACAGGAGGTCCCATTGTCCGCCTTGCATGTGTGTTTAAATTTGGTGATTGTTAAAAACACTGCAGTCGTACGAGCTCATCTTTACTTAAACTTTGTTTTATTGTCAGATGCCAGTCTGAGAGGTACGGGTTCAGTCCGGTGTGTGGAGTGGACACCGGCACCACCTACTTCTCGCCGTGTAACGCTGGTTGTAACGATTACGAGAACCTTAATGGATTCCTGTAAGTGACATAACTTGTTTAATGTTTTTGGCCTTAAACTTCTCATTTTATTTACTATTTAATGGTGTACTCTGACGTGTTGGTATAAATAGATACCAGTATGTTTTATTTATAACGTTTTACAATGACTTTACGGTATTTATATTTAAAGATACCTAGTGTCCTTTCGTGGGTTTCGGTCAAGAGACCCGGAACTTCACGGAGTATAATTCCAAAATGAATCCAATCAAGTTTTTAGCGTTTTCATGATCGCCGTATAAATCGCATTTTATTGTATTTGTTATAAAGTAAATAATTAGTTAGCCTTTGTTAAGCACCTGATTGAGACGACGAGGGTAGGTTTTTAGGTTAAACACCACACATACCGAACTTTATAATTTGTATTCATTCGATTTTGTGTGAGAAATTGTAAGCTTGGGATATCCTGCATTAGGAGCAATGTTCAATTCCCCATATATAAAGGTCGATTTACTAGGGGTGTGATTTATTAAGCATATAAATAATAATAATAATATTAGCCCTGTTAAGAAACTGTCCCACCGTTGGGCACGGGCCTCCTCTCAAACTGAGAGGGCTTAGGCCATAGTCCACCACGCTGGCCCAGTGCGGGTTGGCAAACTTCACACACCTTCGAGAAACTCTTAGGCATGCAGGTTTCCTCACGATGTTTTCCTTCACCGTTAAAGCAAGTGATAGTTAATTATTAATACGCACATGCTTTCGACAAGACAGAGATGCGTGCCTGGGTTCGAACCCGAGACCTCTGACTTTGCAGTCCAACGATCAAACCACTAAATTATCACTGCTTTTAATCATATTAAGCATAAACTGCAACAAAGTGGTTGTGTGCAGGTTGTTCCACAACTGCACGTGCGGGGCGCAGCGCGCCGTGCGCGGCGCCTGCAGCCTGGCGCGCTGCCGCGCCGCCTTTTCCGCGTACCAAGTGCTTTACACCGTCATGCTGGCCATGGCAGGTCGGTATACCAATAGTTCTTGATTTTTTTGTATTATTACACGTGAATATATATTTATTTAATCAGCTTAAATTCAAATACTTGACACAATATTCTATAAAATAAAGAAACTAAAGCACGGCTATTTACAACTTAAAATCTTAGGTATAAAACCACTAAGAACAATAAATAAATAAAGCTAAAACTATATCTGTACATACGATTTACAAAAAAATTATTTATGTCAAATCGCTGCCGCTTGGCAATGTGCAGAAGGCTCGCAGCATTGCCACGTTGAATGCAATGCTTACTTAACCTTTGTGCCGGGTATGAGCCAGCCCTCTGGTCACCTGTTACTTCGACCAGCAATTTGGTCACATCGCCAAATATACGATGTGCGCCAGGACCCCACGGACCCAGAGTCTCCACCCCAAGCGGCTCAAACATATAACCTCTATCGAGGTTGCTATATTTGCGCCATTTGAGGGTTTCGGCAGATGCGGCGGCTGCATCAGCCCTAACGATTGATTCGCGAAGGTGGAACGGCGCTAGTGCATCGACGCAAGTGGCGTCCCATACTAAAGGCCGTCCCATCTTCCAAGGAATACGAATCATGACATCTGTCCTCTGATCGTCGCTACGTGGCCATTTGATTCTAAAACGACCGGCACATTAACGTTGATTAATTAGCAATCGCTGGACGTAGTACTTAGTGTGGAATAGTGTTGTAAAAATGAGCGCTGAACGTATAGCGTTTAGCGCTGTGTCAACGCTGACGAGCGTCGAAGTACGTTGAAAATTAGAGCGTTTAAGCGCCGACTCGAGCGTTTTTATAGTAGAGTGGAGGGCAACGACGGTCTTCTAATGGCGGCTAGCTGGAATTGAATGTCAATAGCCGAGGTTGTTAACCAGGCATGCAATTGAAGTGGCGTGATGAGGGGAATTGAACCCGCCGATATTCGATCCAATAAACTGAGCGGCCTAAGCTTAAACTTCTGCAAGAAGCCGTGGTCGTTATAATTATGAGCGTGAGTGCCCAGAACATGATTTCAATGGCTATAAAGAAGGCAGTGGAATTTTGGAACGCAACCCTAAAAACAATTTCTTGCAAAATAAAATACTCACATTAACGAATTTAAATTGCGGGTAATTTCACGAAGTGAGCGAAATTGATGATATCTTTGATGACGTATGTGCTACGCCCGACCCGTTCATACGGTAACTACCGAATTTAACTAATTTAAAAGTCTTTTGTGCATGTAGACCAAAAAGTACTTATGAATAGTCAGCAAAGAAAACTCTATCGATTTATTTATTTAAAAAAAAAATACTTTAAACTACGTGTACCTCATGTTGGAAACGCACTCACGACGAATGCGTTTCCAAACAACACACACAAACACCCAGACCAAAATAATATTTGTGGGTCACACAATAATTTGCCCTGTGCGGGAATCGAACCCGTAACTACTCGATCCAGTGGGCGGAGCGACTCAACCTGTTAACCTCTGGACGAAATGGATCGCACTATAAAAAAATTCTTACCACTAACATGATCGCAACATGATGGCATGAAGCGAACAACGAAAATACCATGACCTTCGGTCCGCACATCAAGCGGGTCCGTCACCGAGCATCCTTTGTGCTCGGTCGTCTCTATCCGCTAATCTGCAAGCGGAGTAAAATGTCCCTTAGAAATAAGGTGACACTTTACAAAACTTGCGTACGACCCATCATGACTTATGCGTGTGTGGTGTTCGGGCACTCGGCCCCCTCTCACATTGATAAACTCCAAGTGGTTCAAAACCGCTTCCTCCGTAAAGCCGTAGGAGCCCCAAGGTTTTTACGGAATGTCGACCTCCACTCCGATCTCGGTCTCGAACCTATTCGCGTCTATATTAAAAAGGCGACAACTCGACACTTCGCGAACGCATCTACCCATGCGAATCCATTAATTGTAGCCGCCGCCGACTACGATCCCCCCGACCCCTGCCGCCCCCACCACCGCCGGCCGCGACATGTTCTCACCGATCCCCCGATGCTATGTCATCCCTTCTTTCCGCTCCGAATACGGGCGACGAAGTCGTAGATCCCCTCCCCTAGCTGGCGGTTGACCGGTGCACTTAGTAGTGCACCCCCTCACCCTGCAGCGACTGTCCCAACCGAAGCCGCCTCTTCAAGGCGCCCTCGAGTATGTCGCCTCTTGCCCTTCTGGCTCGAGCGTAGTGGTTGCACGCTCGCCCTTAAGTCTGGTGAAGCTGTAAAGGCCTCGCGGCCAACAGCATACATCACTCACACACACACACACACGCGAACAACGAATTGACGAACAAAGGACTTCATCGAAATTGGCCCCAGAACCAACAAACATGTGACCTATACCATAATCTTTTATCTGTCTTGTTATAGTAGTTGCAAACATCCATATCTAACGGACAATTTGCAATGCCAAACAAATATTTCAAAGTACAAGTACTTAAATCAATGTTGCCAACGTCTTTTTTTAATGTCAACGTTGTTATCGACTTACGGTTGCAGATGACAAACCTATCAATCGGTTATATTCAATCGATGACATTAACTAATGATCGATTTGATTATTCCTAGTGTATGAGTAGTGTAGTATTATTGGCTACTAAATTATAACCTCAAAATCTAATACTTTTTTTGCAATAATGCAATTCCCTCGCATGTCTGTTTAATAATAAATGCATAAAGATAATTTGCAGGTAACTTGAAATCATACACATATTTTTTCTATGCTGTTGGTTCTGGGGCAAATCATGTATGGACGCAGAACAATGTCCCTTGCTGTGTTCCATGATACACAACGACGGTGATAGTGCCAAACTTATGTAACGAACAACAGACGATTACGCGTAAATTAGGTATGGCGAACTTGACAGGAGAGCCAAAAAAAATTCGCCTCTATCTAATAATAATAATATGAGTCTGTCCCACTGCTAGGCAAAGGCCTTCTCTCACAAATCGAGGTGAGAGAGTCATACTCCACCACGGGGACGCAGTGCGGATTGGCAGAGGCAGGTTTGGGGGTACCTGCTGATGGAACTTATCAAGCCGCCTATAAGGCTTCCTACTTAGCTTAGTGACTACTAAATTAAGTGGTAACTATACACACACACACAATTCAACCTCTTAACCTCTGGACGAAGTGGATCGCAGTATATAAAAATTCTTTCCTCAGCGGCGGCGTTTTTAATGCAAGGCATGGTGATACTCCGAACAGTGCGTGCGCGAGATAAACCACTCGCCATGGGCGTGAGCTTCGCAACCATTGCCATGGTGTCCTCTATCATGGGGCATCTGCTGTACCTGATACTGAGTCGTAAGTATTATAGGCTGTAAGAATACATGGATACAAAGAAGAAAGATATAAAACACTAACTATTTATAGCGTTGTGGAAAACAAATAAAAACAAACTTGGTAAAATATAAGTAAATGAAGAACATTTTAATATTACGCTTTTGTTAATTGTAGTTTATGGCTTTTTGCCTTATATATACAAAACTATGCTTATACCTGGGATTGGATATTTACTCGTTTTTTTAGATTCTAATCTTATTGCTATAATAACCTATATCCTTTGCCTACCCCGCAAGGGATCTGGCTTACTGATATAGATAGATAGACAGATAGATAAGTACTATTTTTTACTCCCTCCCTCTTTGTTATTTACGCCATACTTATACTTACTTGACGGACGATTTAGCGCAGTGGTTAAAAGCTTGAGCTGCTCCGCCCACTGTGTCTAATAGTCGCGGGTTCGATTCCCGCACGGGACAAATCTTAGTGTGATCCACAATTATTTGTTCCGGTCTAGGTATTTGTGTTTATGAATTTTCATGTTTGTAAACGCACCCACGACACAGGAATAAATCCTAGTGTGGGGCTACGTTTTTAAATAAAATAAAGACATAAAAATAAATCCTAAAATAAATATTAAACACTATGTAACAAGCGTTTAGATTACAGAGTATGCTAAAGAAATACTTAACTCGTTGGTTTGGTGGCAAAGCACATCACTTTGTGATCACTAGGTCATGGGTTTAAATCTTAGGTCGACAAGCTTTTCTAAAAAAAAATCCTAGCATGGGTCCGGAGTCTGAAATTATGCCCGGTATATGGCAATAGGCTCGCTCCCTATTACATGGGACCTAACATCGTCGGCGAAACGTGGGTGTACTCAGTACACCTCTGCCACCCCTGCTTGGGTATATATGTAACTTTAAATTAAAAAATATATAAATGTCCGATACAATTATTATATTTTCTTAATTGTTAGGTACGTTAAGTTTTTGATTATTCCTAATGATATTTGCATGCCTAAAGGCAGAATATGACGCCATATTCTGCCTACGACTAATGTAATTTTCACATCCACTGTAACCCATTTTCGCTAATAAACTGATTTGATTTGGGGAACATAGGCGTGACGGTGTGTGATTAAGAAATACACACAATTACACAAACTCAAAAAACATTACCCTCCCTTTGGGACAGTAGAATAATAACAAAACTATTCCCATGATTCGCCTTATAATTTAAAAAAGCGGCCGTAGGTAGTTATATAGTGTAGGTAACCTATTGGCAGGTTACGGCTAATTTTTCTTTTAATTAAAGAGAATTTTTTACTGTAATCAACTTTATACTTTAATCACACGACATAAACTTGATTATCGCCGATGATGATTCGATGATTATTCCAGATGCGACGTGCGCGTACTCAGTGGATGGCGTATGCCTGCTTCACCAGTCGCAGCTGTGGGCCGTGTGCGCCAGCAGCGCAGTGGCGGCGCTGCTCAGCGCCTTCACCAGCCTGGCCGCCAGCCGCCTGCACGCGGCTGTGCCCACCACCGAGTTATAACACCACAATGCGACCACTAAGCTGGTTGTTATGGCGATCTTTGTACCTTTGTACTTTTAGAGGCCGTCGAACGATAATCGTGAATCTTAATTCATTGAACATTACTTATCTGCATGATTTTTACTTAACTCTCTCATTACCACAAAAATTGTTTGTATCTTTTATTATTAAGTCTAATCATTCATTTTGTATAAACCTTGCGGTGCCCCCCAACACGGTGGTGTTTACATTCTCTTTGCACGATACATGTCGTCAATGTGACATTCTTTCAATGACACCGCACCGATGACTAATTGTTCCATGCACCACACAGTGGCCGCCTGCTCGCGCCCACTGTGCCTACCACTCAGTTACAACTCAGTGGTACGCACACAATATGCAGGTATATTAAGAATCTTAATTTATTAAACTATTTGGGTTACTTGCTTGTTTTCATTTAAATATGCCCTGAGGAGCTGGCCAAGCGGCAAGAGTTTTGATCCTATTGTCTTACCGTAATCGCTAGTGTTCTAACCATCTGATATAATTCCCGGAAATATTTCGTTTTGTTTTGATGTTAATGACCGCAGAAAGTCCGCATGGCTTCAGGCACTGCACTACAGCCATAACTTTATTTTTCATTCCTTTTGTATAAACGTTTCGGGGATATTTAAAAATTGTCAATATTTAAATAATCTCTACCTACTGATCTACCACTGGATCGGAACACAACCTCCACTGAGAAGATCCAGCGAGGAACTCATTTGACTTGATTTTTATCGTGTTGTATAGAGATACAATGTTTAGGTTAGAAATAATAAATGTACGATCAAACTCCACTGTTCGCTTCAGTGCTACTTTAGAGCGGCCTTATGTCCTAGATATATATTATGATAATATTTACTGCCTTGCTTGGACTAATGGCGTATAGCCAATAACGCACACAGCCGCGCGTTCTGCGTGACTTCTTGGCAGCTCTCAAGAGAATACTTCGGCTGAACACTCCGAATAGCCGTGCAGAGCGCGCGTCTGTTTACCGTATCCTTATTCAAACTGCTACGAAAATAACGTGTCAGTATTGATTATTGGGCGACGACGACGTAGTCGTAGATCCCCTCCCATAGCCGGCGGTTGACCGGTGCACTGAGTAGTGCACCCGTCCCCCTAAAGCGACTGTCCCAACCGAGGGCGCCTGTTCAAGGTGCCCTCGAGTATGTCGCCCTTTGCCCTTCTGGCTCGAGCGTAGTTGTTGCACGCTCGCCCTTAAGTCCGGTGAAGCTGTAAAGGCCTCGCGGCCAACAGCGTACATCACTCACACACACACACACACAATGACGTCATATATTTGGCCCGTGGATAACATTAAAATGAGGGCTTGCTCGTTGGTGTGAAATTAGGGATATCCTTTAGCAAAATATTCCTACTTCCCGGGAAATATTTTAAGAAATGGGCCCGCACGGTTACTAATTAAAACAACTCTGCGACTGTTATGTCGTGACATTTCACGTGATGGCAGTAATGATGACGTTAGTTTCGATTTTGTCAATACATGCTCGTCGCTCGAAAAATGGTTCCACCAAAAGGCAGGCAAAATTGGACGGTACTAAAAAATTAACAGGGTTCCGCTTTGCTGCAAATACAACTTTAAGTGATACGAGTAGCGGCATAATGCGAGTGCACAATACCTCGGCCATCCCCGCTTAAAGAATGTAGACGTGACCGTTTGTTTTATTTTAATAGATATGGATTCTAAGTAATTACAAAAATAAAACAAAGTTTAAAACATTTATTACAACAGATGATCTAAATGGCACTAGTTCGCTTACAAATTAAATTCGGATGTAAAACATTAAATCCCTAATAAATAATAAATTACATTTTTATTAGCTACGCAGAAACAACTTATATTTAAATATTGTATAAATATATTAGGGAATCACAAATCACCACTAACATGCTCGCATTAACCCCGTACGAATTGAGGAACTAACTTGCTGTGTTGCATGATACACAACGTCGGTGATAGTGCAAAACTGACTAGGTACGGACTTTACAGGAAAGACAAATAAAATAAATAATTTCGCTTCAATCTATCTAATACATGTCTGGTCTATTACATATTAAACAACTTAATGCACATTTTTAAATATAAACGGTGTAATTTTAGTCGTCCTAAAGCGAAAACCCAAGTTAGGTAATACAAGTTACAAAGAATGACAAAACAGATATACAATGCGAAAGTGGAAGGATGTAGGTGCCGGGGAAGACCTAGACTATCTTACCATGACCAAATAGACCGTGTCTTAGCTGAAGGGCAAGTCAAGAGTCTCCGTAACCGGCGAGTGTGTATGAGACGAACTATGAGAGTGGAGGAAGCCAGAGAGGTATGTAAGGAAAGAACCTGTTGGAACTCTGTACTGTCTGCCTACCCTGCGAGGGAGCTGGCGTGATGATATAGATAGAATTTTTAAGGACTAATAAGGACAAATTTCCTTAGGACTAGGGGAATCAGGATCATCATCCTGTCAATATACTGGAAAAAAACTAGCGCGAAATTGACTACGTGACGAAAACCCAACCCCCCCCCCCCCCCTGTGACCAAGCGTGAGCTGTGTATTTTGAAGATTATCAAATGCCTCCTGCTCACTGGTAACAATAACATGAAAAAAATAAATAGGCAGAAAAAAAAAACGTTTAGTTCTTTGGCTTTACCGTAAAATTTATCTGTTACAGAGTTTTGCACTATCGCCGACAACAAACAGCCATGTTAGCATGTACGTAGTTTTAAAATCGAACACTTTATCAAAAATGTGCGCCCATATTTTAGAACAGAAAATACGATAGGAACGACGCGAACATTTCACCGCCACATATTCGATGTCAGTGGTTCATCGTCATCATTTTCATCTCAGCCTATCGTGTCCACTGCTGAACATAGGCCCTCCCTAATCGCTCTCCACAAAATCGTGGGTCGCACATACACATTTTTGCGTATCATGAAATACAACAAGCCCACGAATGCGTACAAATTCGTTTTGATTTTAACACTTATATAATTTCGACAGAGTGCCACGCCAAGTGGCCAACGTTTTGTTTATATTCTCTTGTCGCAATCGATAGTGAACTGTTCTGACCACTTGACTTTTCCTTGTAAAATGTCAGTGTGTGTGTCGTTCCCGTATTTTTTTCGTTTCCTATTATAGTGCTACAAGGATCTTTTTGTCCGTGGATAACATTGATAGGGAGTTGTTATGAAATTAATGTTATCTATATCATCACGCCAGACCCCTTGCGGGGTAGGCAGAGAGTACAGAGTTCCAACAGGTTCTTTCCTTACCTACCTCTTTGGCTTCCACCACTCTCATAGTTCGTCTCATACACGCGGGCCACCAGATCCTTGTATATCTCTAGAAAGTCCAGTTGTCTACCGACACAGATCCCTCACACAGAATGTAAATTAATAACTACAACTAATATAATATCATTTATTAACGTATAAAATTGTACGAAAGGACTTATGTATAGAAAATTATACGTATCTTCATATTATTTATCTTTAGATAAAAGACGTTCGGAGATAATATTGAGTCATCTCAAAGATTGTTTCTGTACATTTAAAATAATGGTAATCAAAACCTAAAGATTCTGATCGTCCAGGGGCGGAACTCAATTTTTTTTCTATTACTATATTTTTACTTTGCCGTAACAAATAGAGGTAGATATAGAAACTTTATAGCTCCTGTCTCTTTCACACGGCAAAGTAAGGTTACAATAATACTATTAAAATACCGGTCTCGCCAGTAAAATTTGGGTTAGGTGCAGAACTTGTTTATATTATTGAAAAATAAACAAAGTAAATAAAAAATTACATATTATGTGCACTTAATTCAATATTAAAATAAATAGAAGCCAAAAACAAATCTTTAGTAAAAGCCATAACAACCAATTTCATAAAAAATATACCCCCTTAACAAATAAAATAATGGACTGCATTTTATTCATTTTAATAAAAAAAGAATGAATAGTTTTTAAATATAGTTAGAAATGACGTCTGTTCTGAAAACAGTCTGTTAAAAAAACTATCACCAAACACAAACAAGACGATGGAGATAAAAATGATAAAATCACCATATCTAATTTCTAAAATGACACTGTCAAGTTGTCGAAAACCTAAAATATTTTGATTAAATTTACATTATCTCTTATATATTAATTGTGCTACTTACTAATATAAATAAACCCTATATTATTTTCTTTACGTGTACTTCAGTTACCATTGTCAATAAATAGTAACTTCACATGATTATGTCACGAAGTTACCGACATAACTTGTCCTATTATACATTTATGAATGAATAGTTATTTAAAACGATTGCATAATTTCTACGTCTTATCTACAAACTCTAAGCACTAGTAGCCCGTGTTTACTCTAGGGGAACTTACTAGGGAAGTTAGTTAACTGCCCTAGTAAGTTCCCCTAAAGTTTTACTAGTAAGTTTCCCTAGTGATATTTTCCTCAGTAAGTTCTCTTAGCGGTAAGTTTCCTAAGGGAAACTTACTAGCGGAATTTAAAAGGGAAGTTACCTCGAGGAGATTACTACTCGAACGGAGCCTATGAAAATTTACTAGTGGAGTTATCCCTAAGGGATAACTCCACTAGTAGACTAACTAACTTCTAGGGAAGTTACCCACTAGGAAAACATACTAAGCCTATAGGGGAACTTACTAGAGAAATTACTCTTAGGGTAACTTACTAAGGCCCAGTTTCACCTATGGCGTTACCTATTGACTAACTAGAGATTATAACGTTAAGTTGAAGGCAATTTAACGTTATAACCTGGACATGTCCGCAGCATGTTCACACTGTCCCTCCCATTGCCCTTACATCTCTTCTTTCGGATAGAGATATCGCACACAGGATCAGACACCGACCTCACACGCGAAGAATCCCTTGCCCGCCGGCCGGTGCAGAGCACCACGGCGAGACACCTAGTATACGCCCTCCCCCATAGGGCCGTTAAAAGTTACCCCAGAGTAACTTACTAAAAAACTTACATCCTAGGGAAACTTACTAAAAAAGTTCCCTAGTGGCACTTACTAACGAAGTTCACCTAGTTTAATGATCCAGAATACGCAAGTTGCCTGATACGATCTTATTTTCCAGTACTGCTCCCGATGGTATGTCAATTCGGTCTCCGTGATTCGCTATTATGATCACTGTGCCCTGAAAATGGAGTTCAAATTAATTTTAACTTTGTAATTTGGTTGACGACCACGAGGTCATAGGTACGAATCATACGGACAGTGTTATTGCGAATTTATATCGAAGCATTCTAATCATAAATTCGCAGTCTGGAATTGGTCCCGATATAATGGCAATAGACTTGACCCTTTCCCAATTTGACCTAAAATCGTAGACGAAATGTGGGTGTACATAGTACACCTCTGGCACTCCCGCTCGGGGAATGTATGCTTGATTGGTGTTTTTCGATCAAGAAACCTATGAGGGTAGAGGGAGCGAGACGTCTGTAAAGAAAGAACTTGTTGGAACTCCGGCTGATAGCATAATGATAGAGCATCAAGAAAAACTCTCCGAGGATATACATGGCTACAGAGCACCAACAAGTTCCTATAATCATAATTAATATCAACATTGACTTACCTTCAAAGAAACTCCTCTTCCAAACGTAACATCCCCAGACACAGTCAAATGGTCCAACTCAATAAGATCCGGTATCGTTGCGAACCTGTTCAGGTACTCCTTGACCTTCGCAAAGTGGTTGTCACCCAATTTCACCAGCGGAGTCGAAGGGAACATCCTTTGAGGGGACATGACCAACGACCCATGGGACAAACTGTACAAGTTGGACATAACTAGGAGCAGATCTGATGTTTTCTTCACAGGTAAAAACCGGCTTCTGGGTACATTGACTCCTATACCACCTTCGAAGCACTTCATAGCAGCCCCAACAGCTGTTTCCAGCTGAATCACGTTTAGCCCATCAGACAAATGCTTGTTATTGACTATAATCTCCATGTTCAAAGACCCTTGATCAACTACTCTTTGGATAGCATCCAGTTTAGCCCACAAGTTGTTGGTGTTGAAGAATTTGAATTGGCTAACTGATTTGAAATCATCAACATGCTCTTTCGGCACTTGGGCTATTTCAAGAAGCCTCAATTTATCTTCGTATTGGATTAAGGTGCCTCCTTTAACATCGGCTCGTGTCTTGTCTGTGACTTCCATGACAAATTCGGAAACTGTCTTTTGAGGGTCAGGGTTTAGGAGAAGGTTCAGGATGTTCAGGTCGACGGTAGCTCCTAAGTTGTCGATGTTGCTGATAAAGCAGTAAGTTCTTCCTTCTTTAATGAATTTTTGGAGCAGCCCCGAGTTGTAAAATGACTCGTAGAAGTCGCCGTGGCCGGGTGGGTACCAGCTGGAAAAGAAATGAATATTTTGAATTGTGGTAGTTGATAGTGGTGATTCTTACTTTAGTTCTGGTTTCGAATCCTTAGCCGACCAACGGTATTGTAGATTTCTATTGAAAAAATGTAACATTCCGAAGTCTGGAATTCTGCCCAGATTTTGCCGACGATTTTAACTGTAATAGGGAGCATGCCTATTGCCATCAGACCTACCCCCCGATGCCCTTACATCCCTTCTTTTAGATACAGATACCGCACACAGGATCAGACACCGACCTCGCCGGCGAGCTCGAAGAATCCCTTACCCTTGCCTCTTCGGCCTGCCACTGAGTTTTTTAATTGAAAAACCTCAATACCACTGTTCGATCGACCAACGACGCAGCCTAATGCTACATAAAATAATGAGGACCATCCGCTCCATATCAATATTTAATTAGCTTACAAGCCTGTACAGCTCTACACTAAACCGAATTCACACCCTGGCAAAATTATTTTTTAAAAGAGGACAGCACGTAAATGTGCACCTTAAGTGAATATACTTACGCCTCAATATCGGCCTGTACGTCACCATGGCTGGGTACAGGCAGGAGTGACTCGCGGTTTACTCGCGGGTGGCACGACTGGTTGAAGGTGTGGATCTCCAGCTTCAGACCCTGGTACTTGCGGATCACCTTCTGCGTGTCGTCGTCCGTGTTGAACGAGTTCATGAGCACGAGGGGCACGTTGCATTTGTAGGTCTTATTGAGATGCTGGAATGTTGATAAGTAAGGTAATCTGCATGCTTGCATCGGTGCATTTGGAGATGTCAGAACCTCTGAGTAAATAATTTAAAAAAAACTGTAAACGACTACGGAATAAGCGCTGATATAGTAAAATTCTTTTACTGTCGCTTGATATATATTTAATATTGTGCTATATTTATAAACTCAGTTTTTTTATCCTCTTTCATATTCGTACCCCCACTTTTTTGAATGTTACATCCATCATATTGATTTTGTTCGTATAAAATGTAGCCTCATACACCTCATTTATCAATATCGGATGAATAGTTTAGGCGCTACGGTGGAAAATACACCAATATAAACATACATACGTTGACTGCTGAAAATAAACCGTTCCTTTTGGCTTAGCTAAAGGCCACGAAGGGTTTTAATAAATAAACCTATAATGCCCTACTGCTGGAAACTTGAAAGCCTTCAGAGTATAGCACAACCACGAGGAACTGAAAAAATATAAATACACACCTCAATTTGCTGTACAGTCAAATCCAAAAACGTAAGATCATTCCTGACTTGAATCACGGATTTCGGTCCTTTACATCCCATGGATGTGCCGAGTCCACCGTTCAGTTTGACTACAACAAGCTTGTCCAGCATGTGGTGAATATTGTCCGTGGTGGGAGTGGGGAGGGAAGAGTAGTCGATGACAGCGCCTTCTGGCAGCTTCTGAATCTTCTCCCACGTGACGGAAGGTCCCTCTGTGGAGGAGATGGGGCTTTAAAGACAGTGCTAACATAAATAATATTTTTCAGGTGTCCATCGTGAAAATACG
This sequence comes from Phalera bucephala, assembly GCA_905147815.2. NCBI lineage: Eukaryota > Metazoa > Arthropoda > Insecta > Lepidoptera > Notodontidae > Phalera > Phalera bucephala. The sequence goes on from LR990627.1 coordinate 2,255,445, forward strand.
AGCGGCAAGAAGCTAAAAATATTCTAGCCAATAGTATTGCACAAAACTAACGTCACATTTGCGAAATTCTATTGGTTAATTGATATTTTCTTTAGTACTTAATGCTCTGCTCCTTTTTGCTCTAATAGTACTCAGAGAATATATCCCTAATATAGCAATCTTTTATTTGATTATAAAATTTTATTTCTATTTTAAGCTCAAATCGAACACCACGTAAACAATCGCGGTAAATATCCCTCTTTAGTTGACCGGAGAAGAATCGTGCGAGGCTTTGGGGAAAGCTGCAAAATTCGACTAAAATTTTACCTCCATCATAGTGTGCCATATCTTAATTAAAAAACTATTAAATTAATACCACTGTTAAGTAGAGTACTGTTTTGCAAGTGGATATTGAAGCACAGTGGCCGACCACTGATAGGTAAGTGTGAACCATGTTAACAATAATATTCACTAGTGATGTGATATATGTATACGAAAGATTCGGATATTCAAAACCCTTACTGTTTGTATAGTATATACTAGGGTCTTTATACACCAGTATACACCAGTAATTGCTATATTTATTTTTTATTATTAATTGATACTGGCCAACTGATTAACATCTGTAAAGACTCAAGAGGGTCTGAAAATCAGCACCTATCACTTGTGCCGGGCATTAAGGTGATGTGGATACCTATTTGGCACAGCCGCGAGACACAAACTCATGTGTATCTGTTTGCTGTACATATATTTTTTCCCGATAACGTTAATTTATTAATTACTGAGCAATTAGTTATAGAACCTTCTGTAGTTGAATGGTTCAATTTTTGATCTGTGTGTTTTTTATCTACTAAATATTGTGTCTCTTGTGCTGTGACAAATAAAAAATGTTTCTTTCTTTCTCTTCTTTGTTTCTTAATTTCTGTATAATAGTTGTATGCATATTATATTTACGGAAGGTAAAATATTTAACTAATAGATTTGTTTACTGTAGTAGTCGTCTTAAACTGGCAAGAAAATTCGATAATATTTTCATATAAGATATATGAAATTTTTACTAGTAGTAGGCTAATCAAGCCTTGAGTTTAATATAGAAACCGGCCATTAGTGGCAATTCCAATCCCGTATCAGTTGCTCAAAAAAAATTCGTTTGACATTTCCGTAAACCATAGTATAAATATAAATCTATCATCCTTCACAAAAAGAATATTTGAAATATATCCGCAAAGTAATATCGGCACATCCCTAGCGTAATACATCCCTAGCGTAGTACTTATACAATGTTTTGTTAAAAACTTTTACAATGTTTCGTTCAGCTGTTGTTTTGTTCAGTGCTTGGTTCAGCACATGTATCGAGCAATAAACAATATGAGCATTGTCATACATAATATAACATAGTATAGTTTTGTTTTGATATCAAAACACTCGTTGTCAGCATCCGGAGCATATTTGGGACTTTACATAGAGTAACGGATATTATCGATTTGTTTCTTACTAATGGAATAGTCGACGATTTTGTCTAGAGCAGAAGTTCCTAACCAAGCCCCCCCCCCCTGCCAAGGGGGGTATACGCCCTGCCAAGGGCCCCTCCTTGGCAGGGCGTATAGAGATATTAAGGGGGGCGGAACACAAATAAAAATAATTAAACATCTAAATATCACCGTCATTGTTTCAAAATGCGACGTCGTCGTTCATAAGAAGTTCAGGAAGAATTTCATATAAATGATTTCGATAAAAACCGTTTCAAATTTGTTGGAATTTTATTTTGTATAAATTAGAATTAAAATATTTAAAAGTTGTTGATCAACAAAAGAAAGGTTGGGAAACCATGGTCTAGAGGCTAGAGCCGTTCCGCTCATTGACTCGAGTAGACGCGGGTTCAATACTCGCACGGTAAAAATCTTTGTGTGAACCCACAAATGTTTGCGTCTGGGTGTATATATGCATATAACATTTATAGACACAAAACAAATGAGACTCCGTTTGTAATATCGGTCTTTGGATAGTAACTAAGTTATAAAGTATTATCCTATATCAGAAATGCTAACAGCCAATCGAACCTGTATCTTTCCCATAATTATACCAATATAGCGCCTGATAAAAAACCGTAAATCTCTTCAAACTATATCCTAATCTTTATACAAGGTGTAACATAATAAACGCAACACCTGAAAGTAGTTTGTTCTAAATCGGTAACTGAATTCATTCCAACTATTTTTAATGTACCATATATTTCTTCAAAATTTGCAAAAAGTGCCGTTACTTCTTCAGCGTGCTATAACCAACTAAATTTATTATTGATTCAAAGCAATATGGAGATTTCAAATGCATTTTTAAATGGTACTTTCCAAAATGCATACATACACGTACAAGTTTCATTGTTAATTGGGGTATAAAAGTGCTTAAAAAAGAGGTAAAAAACTTTAAACCAGCGGTCTCTGTATCCGGCGAGCGTGTATGAGACGAACTGTGAGAGTGGAGGAAGCCAGAGAGGTATGTAAGGAAAGAACCTGTTGGAACTCTGTATTCTCTGCCTACCCCGCAAGGGATCTGACGTGATGATATAGATAGATAAAAAACTTTAAGTTTAGTAATTTGGTTAGTATTGGTTATTTATCTAATCGGGGTGTCTGTGGTCTTGTGTTAATTACGATACACCTTGCATAAATAAGAGATTTATTGCGCGTCATTTTTTGCAGCGGAATCCTTTTTGTATGAATATTAGTTTCTATTCCGTAGATTATATCAAATAAGTTTTTCTAGATATTATGAATTTAATAACACATCTTTAACCAAGTAAAGAACCTGTTGGTACTTTGTACTCTTTTACCAATCCCGCAAGGGATCTGGCGTGATAATATAGATAGATCTTCTATACTCACGCTCAGCCAAGAACCTTCCGAATAAGTTCTTGAAGCCTCTAAACTCTTTTTCGACATGTGGCCTCTTGTTCTCGCGAACTGTCGCCAGGAGACGCTCAAGTTCCACCTCCAGTCTGGCGAGGGCATCCCGCTTGGTGGCCTCCTTGAAGTCCCTTGACCCTGATGGGGTGCGCTGGTGGCTGCGGATCTGTGGAATATGGGTGGTGGCATGAGACTTACGTAGAGGTTTGTGACAAATTACGGTGGAAATGATATTTAGAGGGAATAATGTGAAACTAGAAGCATGTGGCAAAATTTCAAAGGGAACTTTTATATGTGAGTTTGAAACGAATCGATAATACTCACTTATAATTTTACTATAGTATTTTTCATGTAAGGTACTGTGACAGTTGTGTGTCAAAGAAAATTATACTTTATTCAATGGCAATAAGAGGCATGGCATAAGGCGGAGGACCGTGTGCAATGACGCGTGTTAGGAGAGGCCTATGTCCAGCAGTGGACTGCGATAGGCTGATTGATTGATTGAAGAGACATGTTCCGTTTTTATACTTATCGTTTAACCTTAACACCGTTGTATTAAACGTTGTGAAGGACGATTAAGCGCAGTGGTTAGGAGCTTAAGCCGCTCCGCTTACTGTGTCTAATAGTCACGGGTTCGATTCCCGCCCGGGACAAATTTTTGTGTGATCCACAATTATTTGTTTCGGTCTGGGTATTTGTGTGTGTGAACTTTCATGTTTGTAAACGCATCCACGACACAGGAATAAATCCTAGTGTGGGGCTAAAAAAATAAATTCTTTTGGCACTTAGAACTGTCACCTTCCTATGTGAAAAATATTATAATTCTTGAGTTTAACAGTAGAATACTATCCCTATCGGTCTAAGAAGTCGTAGTCATACAAGGTTTGATTTAGAGGAGTCACAAAAAAGTCGTTATTTGTTAATGGCAAAGTTTGATCTTTATTTCAACTGAATTTGTAACTGACTGCGAAGTTATATTAAAACCTGGATCTAAGCTCCTGGGAAATAAAATTTAGGCTAGTTGTAAGTATATACAACTATCAACCCTAGGATATATCTTCTACTATTCTACTAACTTATAACCGAGAAGATACAAAAATATATATAGATTCCAATTTGTACAAAAATAGTATCAGTATGACCACTATATGTACCAACACGGGTAAATAGAGATTATCGCCACAATATCCGTATTTCGATCAACCATGTTTTACAAAATCTACATATTATTCCAAATAATGAAAAGGATAGCTAAAAAATAAATACGTCATGATAAATTTAACAGTTCATTTAGTAAACAAAAATAAAAACATTTTATTGTTAGGACGCATCAACATAATACTTTACATTCAAAAATGACTACTACGTAAAAATAAAATATATGTTTAATACTATTTTAAATTTATTCCTATTTTAAATTAACAAACATCTATAAAAAAGAAATATTTTAAATAACGTACATCCAGATAATCTATAACACTGGCATACAAATGTAACGTAAAATTCGCCATTGTATTTTTAAAAATCGAAGCACATGCACATCACTTCGTTCCACACGTTCGCTAATAATCGACTAAGTAGATCAAACAACACAGAACGAATGGCTAAACGTAGTGGTTATAACCTAGTGGCTTCACCATGCCAATGATTGTTGTACTTCCAAATCTTTGCACTGCAATGTCATTGAGCGCTATTTTTTCAAATAATTGTTTAATTAAACACACATCGTGACGAGGCAAGGTCGGTGTTGAGAATACACCTTTTTATGTTCTGTAGTTAAGTATAAAACCGGAACTATTTTATGATCTAACTCTTATTAACATATCATCCTCACAAAATGTCTGAAGGGGAAATCAGGAAAAATGGGAACACTGCATTTTAATACGTACACATTTACATAAACGCCTCATGTTCAACGCATGTTCACTAGCCTCGTAAGAAGCTGCTTGATAAGATTAGTGAATTAAACAATCTACTAAAAAACGAATAATCAATTTCATATACGCCTAAAATTTGCTGAGCATTTGTTTTTTTTTATCCGAAAGATGTCTACTGAGGATAGATAGTGTGCTGTACCGCACCAGTTTTTAAATGCAATCTTCACCAGGTCATAATTCGACCTTTTGGTGAGCTTGTCCATCTTTCGGTGTGTGTTTGAGTGATATACGCTGTTGGCCGTAAGGCCTTAGCAGCTTCACCGGACTTAAGAGCGAGCGTGCAACCACTGCGCTCGAGCCAGAAGGGCAAGGGGCGACATACTCGAGGGCGCCTCAAGGAGGAACGGCCTCGGTTTGGACAGTCGCTATGGGGGGAGGGGGTGTAATTAGTGCACCATCTTTCGGTACGTAGTCGCCACTCGAGAACCTTTTTGCCCTTAGGACAATGTGCTATCTTTGTTTAGAAAGCATAATTTTATTTTTATGTACATACATAACTATCGTTATTAATCGTAGTAGGTTTATTACAATATTCGCAGATTGCAAATATCTTCTACTTCTTCTTTAAGTTAGGCTTCACACTATTGTAAGTGTATTTTGCCAGTGTCCAGTGAGTAGCATAATCGTGTATGTTTAAATTAATTCAATTCCCCGATGAGCTTGATGACAACGATGATAATTAAATTGATGAATGTACCCCACCCTGGATAGTAAAGCGATCGAGACTTTACATACCAATGCTGATCGAATATGACGTCAAAGTCTACAATACAAATGTCAACAAGTGCATATTTGTTGGATGTTGCTATTGAGTTAGTTTTATTATTATTTTATGTTGTCGATTTACAGAATGACAAAATTTTAGTTTGAATTATTTAAGTTAATTCTTACGTTAAAGTGATTTTCACAGCAATATAAACAAGTTGATGGAGATACCATGTCTCTTTTTCTGATTTTACACCATCTTCTCCTTATGTCTGCACCTATCGGGTGCATTTCTTATTTTTACACCTAGGCACAACACAGTGTTGTTCCATTGTATAATAGTCGCAAAATACAAAATAAAAATAAATTACATCTACAGCTGTTCACTAGTTGATTGTTATTATAGACTTTGACGTAACGCCAAGCGCGCCAAAATGGCGGGTGTTTTCTGTTTGCTATCTTCGACATTTTTTTTTGCCCTTTACATTTTGTTTTTAACGATATTTTTTTTTTGCTATTATATATTGATGTAATCTATCGTATAAAAATATAAAAAAATACACGCATATTCCCTATTGCGACGGCCGTTTTGAGTAGAGTCAAAAATGTACGTTTTATCACTTTGTTACAATTCCCTTCACTCATGCACATATAAGAACACATAATGGTTAATATTCCACCAACATTACACATTATTAGTCGAAATAACACAAGTTTTGGAAATTAATACAAATTGACAACATTACTCTTTGACTTCCCGTCAAAAAACCCATTACAAATGTCTTTCCTAGTAGTTTTTATTGTGCGAGCAACCCTTTTAGAGAAGAGCTTCGTGAAATTTATAACTAAAAAAATACATAGATATAATATACAGTCTACAATTCATTGTTATCTTTACTATGCCTTATCTCTATCATGCTAACAACATGCATTTATTTACAATAAAAGATATGTTGATTCATTTCGGAAATGGGCCAGACATTTTAAGAATAGAAAAAAAAACTAACAGGTATGATGTACTCATATCATAGTTATTTAAATGATAGCTGTTTACATATTTATCATACTGTGATGTTACAAAGCATTATCTTTACTATAAAACTTTATCTACTTGTGTAACTACTTGCATAATTAAAAGGAATTAATTACAACATAACAACGGTAATATACGACCATGTATATAACAAAAATCACTAAATTTGGAGACAAATAATATCTAAATACATGTATAGTTTTTATCAATAGAGCACCACATAAATTGCCAGCATTAAAATGTTTAGAAGCACAACGACAGCCCTAGTCGAGGCTGTTCCTCCTGAGGCGCCTTTGAGCTAGATGCCCTCATGCCCTTCTGACTGGAGCGTCATTGTTCCAAGCTTTCCCTCTTGTCAAATGAAGCTGTAAAGGCACCTTTAACACACTCAAAATACAATCTTACTTTTATATCTATCTCCTTTTTTTTAACTTACACTTTCTTACATACCCATGATCTTAAAATCTGCTCACTGTCCGCCATTTTCACAAATTGAAACCTTTAAAAAAGTACACTCACGATAGGCAAAGGTACTACAGTCATTCGTCCACGTACGTTTATCGACGCAGGGAGTTATACACTAAACGTCGATTTGACGGGCACGCTATCGCAGACCCACCGTATCTACACCGAAACTAATGAGGACTAATGGATTTGAATTTAATCAACTTTTACATAACAATTAATGGGCAAACTTATAACTTATCGCTCTATTCCTATATCATTGGTAAAATATAATAAGAACTTAACTCAAAGAAATTGAGATTTTTTTTAAATGAAAAACGTATACACTCGCTAGGAATTATTTCTGTGTTTACAAACATTAAATTTATATACACAAACACCCAGAGCGAAACAAATATTTGTAGGTCACCAGAGAATAAGAACCCGCGACTAATTGATCCAGTAGGCGGCGCGGCTTAAGCTCTTAACCACTGGACAAAGCTGTCGTCGTATGTGAATATACTGTATTTTTTATAATTCATAACTAGATTTCTGTTGTTCTTCCTTTTATAGTTGTGCCAACGACTATTAAGCCAACGATATGAATAATATGATCCTGAGTCTTCTATATTTTAAAAAGAATATCAGTAACTTTGAAAAATACAGCGACAGCAATAATTTTAATACACGGAAAAAAGATGATCTTATTGTTCATTCTACTCGTCTCCACGGAATTAATATTTCTTTCATGGGACAATATATACGCTTCTACAACAAATCACCCATAGACATCCGAAACATGCCTATCAATATGTTTACAAAGGCAATCAAAACTAGACTATTTAAGTAAGGGTATTACAATATTTCGGATTAAATTGACGATAAAACAGATTGGGTTTGAGCAGCTCCTCAATCAGCAACATTAAACAATGATGTATAATACTATTTTAAATAGGAAAAATATAATATTATCAGAAAAGCAAAACAAATTAAGTTAAAAGACTAGCCCGCTGAGTTTCTCGCCGGATCTTTTCAGTGGAGGCCGCGTTCCGATCCGGTGGGTGACGTAAAAAAAAATAATGTTGAAGTTTGTAAGTGGTCTTGTATTGGCCTAAACAAATAAATTATTATTGACTTTGACTTGTTATCATAATGAGCAAGAAGATAATGGTAAGCGAGTGCGACAGCATTTAGGCGATGTTGAGTAGTTTTAAGATGAGAAGGAGAATACGAGGCATGCCTTTTAAGTTAAGTCGTTTGAAGAAAAAAACACAACTAGAACCTTATAGTACTTTTTATTGTTTTTCAAAGTATTCACCACGTAGTTTAATACACTTTTCCATTCGCTCAAACCAGTTATTATAACATTTATTCCACTCTAAAGTCGGGGTGTTCAAAATGGCTGACTTGAAAGCGTCGACTGCTTCTTCACCGGACTGGAACCTTTGACCACGAAGACTTTTCTTAATTTTAGGAAATGTAAAGAAATCGTTAGGGCTTAGGTCAGGACTGTATGGAGGATGGTCAAGAATTTCTACTTTTTCCTGCTTCAAATACTCAATCGTTTGACGAGCGCTGTGTGAGCTTGCGTTGTCGTGGTGCAGGATGATACGTCGCTTTGAGCTAGATTTTCGAAGTTCGGCGATGACTTGTGGTAAACAAACTGTGGTATACCACTCTGCGTTAACCGTTCTACGATCTTCAAGTGCAATAGTCGCAACATGGCCGGTTTTTCCAACGAACGTGGCCACCATCTTCTTTGAAGTGCTTCGAGAACGAACAACTTTAGTCGGCTTTGGCTCGTCTTGAAAGACCTAGATTGTAGATTGTTGTTTGGAATCAGGATCGTAGGCATAGATGCAAGATTCGTAACCACTGATGATGTCGTAGACGTGATTTGACTCTCCTCGGTTGAACCTTTGCAGAGTTTTTTTCCACCATCTGACGCGGGCCGCCTTGTGATCGTCGGAAAGCAGATGCGGTATCCAACGGCAAACTAGCTTTCTCACACCAAGCGCTTCATGCAAGATCTTCTGAATGGTTGTCCCTGAGATGCCTAATAGAGCCTCTATCCCTCGATACGTCACATGACGATCTTCGAGAATTAGTTGTCTCACAACAATTATGTTATCTTCAGTGAAGGCGGATTTTGGGCGTCCTTCGCGAGATTTGTCACTAACACTAGTATGTCCACGCTGGAATTCTAAATACCAGCGTTCGACAGTCCGCAGACATGGGGCTTCATCACTGAACACAGATGTTAGCTCTTCAAAACACTGAAGCTGTGTCAGGACTCTTCTAAAGTTGTAGAAAATTATTGCACGAACATTTTCCTTAGAAAGATTCATTTTCGTACGTAACCTGACAGATTCCAATCGTCGCTGTGACTAAACAATAGTATTAATTCTAATACTTTCAACTGTATTGAGATTCAAAATTTAAACACATTCGAATATAGAACAGTTCCAAATTCAAAATTGCCGGGAAATATGGAAACGAGAGAACTTAAAAGGCATGCCTCGTATACTTCTCATATAATGCATTCGCACAATCACATAAAAAACCCCTAGTAATTGCAAAGCAAGCATATAATGCATTCGCACAATCACATAAAAAACGAACCTCTACTGTCGTACCGTATCAATCAAAAACACCAACCAATCACTGTTACAACTAAACTAAGAAACAAAAACAAAAAAAAAACAGAAAAGTGGAAACGGCATGTACTATGCTAACTACAAAAAAAGCAGAACTAATAAAGTAAAACTAAATCATAAAAAAGGTGCGGGACAACCGGGCCCGCAGTGTTTACTTATTAAAAAAAAAAAAAAAAAAAAAAACGACGGGAAACAGCCTTAAGAATATCGACACTCCTGGGCAAGGGCCTTCTCTTTCAAATCGAGGAGAGAAAAGAGACCGTACTAAGTTCTAGTGAAATAATAATTACTTACTTCATGAACGCAAATTCACGTGCACACACAAAATCACAACTGTAAATATTTTAACTCAGTCACCGAAGCGAATCGATTCTACAGCAAAATTATATGCGTAAGAAGTAATACCAGATAATTTATACCAACTGAACAGATGCATCTATTTGATTTTCCCCGCGTAAAATCTGTTATAATTTCATAAGGACAGCTAGAGATGATGATTGAGAAACTTCAAAATATTTTATTAAGGTTTTTATATTTTAAACAGTACGGCGTGTATTATTTATTTATTTAAAAAGATACACCATCAGCATTATCACCGAATCATTCAAAATGTATACAATTTTTATCCACTTATGTATCTAAGCTTGTTCGTTTTGGGTATAACCGAATACACCAGACTGGCCGTGAGACGAGACGTTACACTCGTTAGGTACTTAGTGGACGTCTTGAAGGGGAAAGTGCATCACCCGGAGATATTAGAGGAGCTCCAGCTTTGGGCGCCTGATAATTATGTCGGTGTGCGCCGGCAGCCTCCGTTGCTAAATGTTCTGGTAGCTCACATTAATTTACTCATGTATTCCTGTAGCTTGCGCAGAACGTATTGTGAATCTCATACATAAAGAAATTGATATTTGTAGTTGCAGCCAGACGAAATTTATTAAATGCGCAACTAGGTGTTTAGAAAAAATTAATAATAATAATATTTAATTAAAGAACACACATAATGTTGTTGGTTATAGCATCGATTTGGGTAACTGTAAGGATATTGTAATTTATAATAAATAAATAAATTATTATTAGTCTTATATCTCAGTCGTAAGCCACACTGGTGCTGGATCGCATAAATGATTTTGTATAATATAAAGATGTATGTATCTATACAGAAAATGATGACAAAAAATGAATGGAGAATTAGACAAAAAGACGAGCCCGCTGAGTTTCTCGCCGGATCTTCTTAGTAGAGGCCGCGTTCCAATCCGGTTGTAGATTAGTAAGTTAAACAAATGTAAATATGACAATTTGTAAATAACCCCGCAGGGTTTATGCAAAATAAACGAATTGAGTTTGATCACAACGACAGAAATCAATATATTTTAAACGCATTTCGCAATGCCTGGTTCGTAAAATTCAATAACATAATCCCATCAAAGAAAATGTTGATAACAAAGATTTGGCAAAAGATGGCTGGATAACAATAAATTGGTAAATATTGTATTTCTTTTATTTAACATATTTTTTTCTTTGAAATTATTCAGAGGGAAATTGGAATTTCTACTATAGTCTTCAGAACAATATCTATTACAGTTACTGAAATTTTGTAACATTGTCGAGCTGTAAAATATATTTTACTACAATTGTTACATTACACACTGTGTGTACTAGTTTTTACAATTACTTATCAAATAATAGGCACAATACATATTATTGTTTATAATTACCACAAACATACACAGCTGCGCAATGTCACCTGCAATGTCATCGATCATGACACTAATGTGATGTAGCGATCATCAGATCCCTGCGCAATGTCACCTGCAATGTCATCGATCATGCCACTAACGTGATGGAGCGATCATCAGATTCTTGATTCAAATCCTATCTCTATCTATCGATCTGTATCATCACGCCAGATCCCTTGCGGGGTAGCAGAGAGTTCCAACAAGTTCTTTCCTTACAAACCTCTCTGGCTTCCTCCACTCCCATAGTTCGTCTCACCACGCTCGCCGGTTACGGAGACTCTTGACTCTTCAAATCCTATGTCGACCAATATGTCATTTTTCGATTAAATGTCAATATCAGTCCGAAGTCCGGTATTGTGTCCAGTACAATGACAATAGTCTCGCCCCTATTAGACCTAACGTCGTCGGTGAAAAATGGGTGTACACAGTACACCTCTGTCATCCCCCTTAGGGGATATAAGCGTGACAGTGTTTATTTTTTATACAAATATCATCCTTCTTAGGTGCCAACTTCTGTGTGTTTGTGTGAATGATCTACGCTGTTGGCCGCGGGGCCTTAGCTGCTTCACCGGACACACGAGGGCGAGCGTGCAACCACTACACTCAAACCAGAAGGGTAAGGGGCACCTAGCTCAAGGAGGAACGGCCTCGGCTTGGGCAGTCGCTATGGGGGAGGGCATATACTAGGTATCTCGCCGTGGTGTTCAGCACCGGCCGGCGGGCAAGGGATTCTTCGACCTCGCCAGCGAGGTCGATGTCTGATCCTGTATGCGGTATCTGTATCCGAAAGAAGGGATGTAAGGGGGCATTGAAAGGGTCGGTGAGAACAAGCCGCGGACGGCGGTAGCGGCTGATAGGAGCGGTTAGATTCGTAGTCGGCGGCGGCTACGATTAGCGGATTTCGATAATTGCACGCGTTTGCGAAATATCGAGTTGTCGCCATTGTAATAAAGGCGCGAATTGGTTCGAGACTGAGATCGGAATGGAGATCGACATTCCGTATGAATCACGGCAACGTACGCTGCCGCTAGCTTAAGTTGAATGATGAAAAACTTATATAACTACAAACTTTTGATTTGTAGGTGTTCTCGTATATAATGTAAAGTAGGTACTTCTTCTAAGAACCTGTTGGAACTCTGTACTCTCTGCCTACCCCGCAAGGGATCTGGCGTGAGGTTATAGATAGATAGATAGATAGATAGGTACTTCTTTTTGAGTTTGGTATAGTTTAATGGTGACCTGCTGATAGAACTTATCAACCAGTCCACACACCTCCGAACTTGTATTTCCTGGACTTAACGAGTGTTGCATTAAATGGTAACTGGCAACAACGGCATGTCGTGCCATACGAAGCACGAAGGCGCTCAAAAATGGAAATCTGGTGTCGAACCGACGCTACACCTTCGGCCAAAAATACTACCTTCGGCCAATAATCCTTCAGCTTCGAAATAGGCCGAAGTTTTGGCCGAAGCCAGCAGCAAGCACCAACATTGAACGATCTTTTACGACTTACGAATGCTTTTAAGTAAATAAATATTATAACTAAAATTATTTTAGTGTTATTATTTTTAACGAGTTGTGGGTAATTTTAACCATCTCTTTAAGTTTATATAGGCAACATAACTTTTTAAAATTTTAGTCAATCATACATAAAGGACATTGTCGAAAGTTGCCCCAGAACCAACAGACATTTGACCCATGCTATCATTATTTATCAATTTTATTAAAATAATGGCAAATATCCGTCTCTAACGGACAATTTGCAATCTAAAACGAATATTTTAAAGTATTGTAAGTACTTATATCGATGTCCCGACATCTTTACTAAATGTCAACACACAATATAACCTCATATGTATAAATGGCTACTGAATTATAACCTCAAAATTTAATATTATTGGTGCAATATTGCGATTCCCCCACTTGTCCGTTTAATAATATATGCCTTAAGAGAATTTATGGGTGACTTGAAATCATACAAGTATTTTTTCATTGCTGTTGGTTCTAGGGCAAATCATGTATTGGCGCAGAACAATGTCCTTTCTTAGAATTATTAAACCTTCGGTTTCGGCTTAAGGTTTTAGTGATAGCTTATTAATCGGCTTCGGCTTCGGCTTTGGCCTAAAATCGAACTTCGGTCGGGCACTATGGAATTCCACAAATAGCAAATTGCTCTACCACCACCGCAATTCTTATGGAACATAAAATTTATCTGCGACTCGTGACGTTGTATATAGATGACCCCTTCATTTGTGTTTAGGGTGACCAGTCGGCACGGGCCACTCAATACATTCTTTATCTATCTATATCATCACGCCAGATCCCTTGCGGGGTAGGCAGAAAGTACAGAGTTCCAACAGGTTCTTTCTTTACATACCTCTCAGGCTTCCTCCACTCTCATAGTTCGTCTCATACACGCTCGCCGGTTACATTCTTTATTTTTTTTTATAATGAAGGTAGCCCCACTCTACGATTTATTTCTGGATCGCTGGTGTGTTTACAAACATACATAATAATCCAAACCGAAAAAAAACATTTGTAGGTCAGACAAATATAAGTCCCGTGCGGGAATCGAACCCGCGACTCTTGACCCAGCGGGCGGAGTAGCTTAAGCTCAATCACTAAACCAAACCATCCGCCAATGATATCGCTTTGTCCATTCATTGCATTGTAAAGAGCTTGTCAATTACCAGCAAGGTGCGAACCGTGATACTACCAGCGGTTTTCCTCCTAGATTCAATGCTACAAGGATATTTTGGCCCGCGAACGACATTGACAGGATTGTTGGTGTGAAATTAGGTTTTTCCTACTTCGGGGTAAATATATCAACAGGGTCCGCGCGGTTATTAATTTAAATAAGAACTTGGGTCAATTTCATAGCAAACAGCAACTCTGCGACTATCACGAAGTGACATTTCACTTGATGACAGCGGTAATTCCGATTAGGTACAAATGTTACCGATTTTGTGGACGTAAAAATGTCCGAGAGCTTTTAGAGGTATAAAAATGTTGTTACTTCTTTAACAAAAATATAAGATATAGAAGTTTATTGCAAGATGTAAATTTAGGGGGTCAATCTTAATTGTAGAAGGTTTTTGAGATCACATGTCAATTAAGGAATACGGAAGGAAACAAATAAGGAAAATTAAGCGTTGGCAGCACTTTGTTCGAGAGAAAAAACACACCGTCACACCTATATTCCCCAGAGGGGGTGGCAGAGGTGTACTGAGTACACCCATGTTTCGCCGACGATGTTAGGTCCTATGTAATAGGGGGCGAGCCTATTGCCATATATCGGGCACAATTCCAGACTCCGGACTCATACTGGGAATTTTTCGTTAGAAAAACTACATTTGTCCGACCTAGGATTTGAACCCAGGACCCCGTGATCACAAAGCGATGCGCTTTGCCACCAGACCACCGAGGCAGTCTCTGTTCGAGAGAAGATAGCTATTTTCAATTGGTTATATTCTTATAAAAGATGGAACACAACAGTTTAATCTACAAAAAACATTACGAGGTCCCACTGCGGGGCAAATGTCTCACTCCCTTGATCCCAGGCATAATATAATAGTAATTAAATAATATTATTCGCGATATACGCAACACAAAGGTTAATGCACGCTCGGTAGCGGGCCGTGCGATAATCTTGTTTTGGCGGATTTTTGCAATAAGATAATTATATTACTGACGATTTAGCGCAGTGGTTAATAGCTTAACCCCCTCCGCCCATTGCGTCTAATAGTCGCGGATTCGATTCCCGCACGGGACAAATCTTTGTGTGATCCACAATTATTTGTTCCGGTCTGGGTATTTGTGTATGTGAATTTTCATGTTTGTAAACGCACCCACGACACAGGAATTAATCATAGTGTTGGCCTACGTTTTAAAAAAAAAAAAAATTATCGGACCATCCCACCCGATACATAGCGCTGATAGTGAAGAACTGAGGCGGGAGGAATATGAACCAATGACACGAAAAGAAGAATACCCGTTATAGGCAACAGCTAAATCGAATAATAAGAAATATATATTCATTTTTTTACCAATATCAGATGATTATTATAAGGATATTTCATAAATAACTATACAAATATAGTCCAATGCGGCTGAGAGGTCGAATTGAGCTCCACAATTGCCATCAATGAATTGCGCAGCTGCACACATGTAATATAAATAATAGATCTATTTGTTACACAAGCTCGGGTTGTCAACACTATGAGAATAAATTATTTAAATATTATAATAAGTTAAAGTAATATTACCGCGTAATACATAACCAAATTGTAGATCATCTGGTAATTTAAGTAAGCGTAAGCAACTCAAACTTCCTTTTGCAAAAGGACAAAGCCCGTCACACACTACCACCACTGTAACTCCTGTACGCCAGGATCCATAATGGCCTCTATAGATGACACCAAGGTTTGAACCTCAAGGTGCACTGCGGATAGCACTTTAATTGTCTGGAAACTCGCAACAAAACAAATTTAAACAGAAAGAAAACCGATTCTATAATCGACAAAAAAATAGAGTGTGGTACATCCCTATTTACAGATCCAAATCCTGACAACACTGGAAACGTCAATGTTCAGCGTCGATATGTGTATACTTATACCACAAGTATATTTTAATTTATATCAAAACTGTTTTTAATAGCATTCTAAAGTCTGGAATTGTGCCTGGGTATATAGACTCAATCTGGGAGTACACAGCACATCTTTACCATCCTCGCTTGGGGAATTTTAGGCAGAACGGGGTTTTTATTTATTTTTACTTAGAGTCTGTCTTTTCATATGCTGGCAATATTGTGACTAATGACACCTATTGTTCTAGTGAACCATAGACACAGACCAACTAATATTGATATACGCTAGATTTATTTATTGTTATGTTATCATTTCATAATATACTACAAGATTTAAAAATAACTCCTCTGAATGTGAAATCCTATTAAATTCCGTGGCATTGCATTGATGGATGGCACAGATGATATATTGAGTCTTTAGACAATTCGTATTTTAATTAAGAAATTGAGAGAAAAGGAATTGATTTTAATATCTGAAAGCTAATAAGAATAAGGTTTCCATAGCAGAAAACCAAGGACGTATAAATAATAGACGTAACGATTTATATTTAAATTGCTGTTTTTTTAAGCCCGTTGAAAGCAAAAGCCGTGTATCCTATGCTCTTCTATTTTTTGTCATAAAATTATTCAAGTATCAAATTCATTTATTGCATGTTCATTTGGGGTTGCATGACCTAATTTATTTAAATTTGCTGCAATTTTCCACTCTCAGCTTTCATTAAACAGACTATCTAAATATTTAAAAAGTATTGGCAACCCTGACTTAGTATTATATTTACGCTATGTATGTCTGACATTGAGTAACACTAGACTGCGTCCCTGTAGATACATATGATAACTACTGTTTTAACTGATAATCGTTGGATAAACTATATTTATTAATAAGTAGTACATTTCGTTTTACAAGCAGTTAAGGAAATAAACCTTTATTATTAAATAAAAAAAATATTTCCTTCCTTATATTATGTCATTTTTCCTCGGCACAGCAATTTAGCGCATTTGTCAGTGTCAACTACAGTTTGTAATATTTTGTTTATTGAAGAAACTATTTGTGCAGCTACGCTGTTATAACAGATGTCAATAATCGCGAATTTATTTATTTATTAAAAGCCATTCTTATCACACTGTAGGGCAAAGGCCAAGCCAATTAAAAAAATGGATTTATCAAAAACCCGCACAGTTCGATCACGCAACACTAGAAATTTAAAAAAACACATAGTTTTACTCTGATTTAGGCATCTGTAAGTACACAAATTCTAATCATACCAATTCAAATGCAGACAACATCGCTACTGAATAAATTATTTAACATCGTACGTATCGATTCATTGTCTGTAGTTCATTTAAAAACAATGTTTATCTGTATTAACCTTACGACCGAGAGGGCAAAATAAAATCGATATCACCAACTAACCTTACTTATCACATCCATTGCTGTTTAACACTGGTTAAAAAAAGCTACTTAAAAAAAATATTGCACTGTCACTTTAAAGTTTTGGCGGTAGAGGAAAAAATAAGCGCGTACTCACTCCGCGCAATGAATGGAGTCAACTAAAGTTACTTCGACCGCGATAAATATAATGATGGAGTAGGTAGATGATAACTTATCATTGTCGCTGGACCAATTATGCTTCGCTCCTCTCTTTAGGGTCCATCCATAAATTATGTCACACGAATTTCATGTTTATGGAGACCCCCCCCCCCCCACGTCCTTGTGACACCACATTTGTGTGACAAACTAAATGTGAAAATATGATATATTTATATTGGTACTTTGCAATTTTAAATTTAGAAATTATTAAATTGAAACAGCAGTTCCAAAACTTATTAACAATTTAGAAATTTTGCGTTACACTTAAAGTTTAGGGTGTTAATGCTTTTTACATGTGATTACATGATTTATACACGTGTCGATGGCGGCACGAAGGTTATGACTGTAATACGATGTCACAATACGACCGACGACGTAGTACACACCCCCTCCCATTCCCCTTAAAGTAGGACGTAATTTATGGATGACCCCTTACAGCACCTTCGCAGGGTTGTATATTATTTTAATAGATTGTATAATATGTGTAAAATGCACAGATAAGCAATAGATAAGTAAAAAATACATAAAAAAATTGCTTTAGTACATTGCGTCATATGTTTTTTTCTTTTTAAAAAATATTGAGACGGTTTTAGGCCATAGTCCACCACGCTGGCCCAGTTGGGGTTGGTTCACACACATTCGAGAAACTCTTAGGCATGCAGATTTCCTCACGATGTTTTCGTTCACCGTAAAAGCAAGTGATGGTTAATTTTTAATACGCACATGCCTTAGAAAAGACAAGAGTAGCGTGCCTGGGTTTGAACCCAAGACCACTAAAGATATTTTTTTTTATCCCAAACCAAAACAAATATTCGGGGGTCACACAAAGATTTGACCAGTTCAGGGATAGAATCCGCTGTGTGAATTCAGCTTTTACCCGCCAAGTCATCATCCCATCTTGTGGGGGTCTGCCCATTCCACGTTTTCCGGTACGTGGTCGACCCTCAAAAACCTTTCTGCTCCAATGGCTGTCAGTTCTGCAAGCAATGTGCTTACTAAAGAGTAACATAGACATTACCACGACAATTTATATTCTTGCACTAGCCAGTTTCATGTCCAATTCTCTGCTCATTGCCATGGGAGGTATGGAATGTAATCCAAGAAAAAAATCTTTATATTGGCATGGCCAGCTGCCTCTCCTAAAGGCAACACACACAGCTTGTTAAATATAAGCTAGTTATGAAATAAAACTATTTTTCGGACTATATCGCGGTTTATTTAAAGGGCCCACGGTCAAAGGAAGGTGACCTCCCGTGACCATGGGTGCTTAAAGCACTCGAAACATCGGGAACATAAACTCCAAAAAAATTAACCGCGATTAAATCCAAAAAATAGTTCTCTTTCATTTAACTAATATTATAAAGAGGAAAGATTTGTATTTTTGTATGTTTGTAATGAATAAACTCAAAAACTGCTGGACCGATTTCAAAAATTATTTCATCATTAGAAAGCTACTTATCCAGAAGTAACATAGGCTATATAACACGATACACGGTATACGAAGTCGCGGGAAACTGCTATGTGTAATATTCGCGTAAATCTAAGAACGCAATAACCTAGTCATAGTGAGTCAGACAATTTTTCCAACATCATCACCTTACGTATATATCAATTTAGATCTACTATAAGTAACATATTGAAACCTAAGAATAATTCCGATGAAAAATTGACTATAATCCATGTAGATAAAGTTCAATTTAAAATACAGAGTTCTTATTAAGTAGCGCGATATTGCACAATAGAATGTAAATTACAATGACTTGTAAAAACTCAGTTTACGAGTACGAATTAATATGATAAGGTCGTAAGTGCTTATCATGGAAATAAAGATACTAGAAATCTAAGCATCATACATTTGATACGCTGGATTGTTGGCGTTCGGGTCGGTCCAGTAAGAGACCAGCCGTAAATTACGTCACACGTTATGGGGAGAGAGGAGACAACAAAGTGTGACGTCATTAACAAGGGAGGGACGAGTCATAATCTTAGTTTATAAGTTTTTATATATCATATGTGTGTTAGTCTGTAAGGTATATATTATATGGGCCTGTAATTTACAAATAATTATTTTTGTGAAACTTCAGTTGCCTGAAATAAATGATTTATTATTATATATGTATCTTGCTGAGAATCACGGGCTTTACTCGGACCTTTGAAAGGCTTGCACGGGGACATGGGTCCAACACGTAGACGCCCTTTGCGAGAAGTTTATGTTATGTAAGTCAAAATGAAGAAACATAACCAGCGAACTGACCCCGGCAGGTGCAAGGACTATTATAAATTATGGAAAGAAAACAAGGGCTATGTAAATGAGGTTTGATGGACAAAAACTGGACTATATCAAAGGGGACGGACACCGGCCATAATTAGTGATACCTAATTACCCGTGGCCGACGGTGACTCGCTGCTTACTATATGGGCCCTCAAACGGTCGTTCTAGGACAACTGAGGGCAACACCGGTGTGAGCGGCTCAGAGGTGTAGAGAGGTGTGCTGCGCTTTCTCCGAAGTTACTCGCGGCGTTATGCCCTTTAACACTTCCACCCCTGGAGTACATCGACGTAGGAACGCATTATCTTCCTACGTCGATATAGCTCTCACGGCTCCTCTCTGGACGGCCAATTAAGGCTAGCCAGAGCCGAGAGTCCTGCGGGCACCCTTCGGTTTCCACTCGACCGACGAAGACACGCCGAGTTGGGGCCCTGACCGACTCTCTGAAGCACTCAGGTCCGTGGTGTCGTTACTCACCAACAGCTCGCCACAAGCTGCCCTGCGGGCTTATTATTATTATTATTATAATCTCCGTGACATCACATCAATGAACTTCAAATCACTCTTGGGCACGCGCACGAGTTTACGCTAAGTTTCTAAAATGTTTGATTTATTGGTGATGAGAAAAGATTTTTATTAGAAATAAGTAGATGTTTTAGCGGTTCTGATTTAATTATTTCAGATTTTTAAATATGTAACACCAGGGGAGGGGAAGTCACCCAAATGTGACCTGTGACAAAGCCCAGGGAGGGGTCAAAAAATCATGACATTCATGTGACGGAATTTATGAATGGCCCCTAACGAGACCAAAGCTTACATTTTATTTTACAAATATTTGGGAACGTAAGGTGTGTGTATCGGTAAAACCTTATAACACACCGTCACGACTATATTCCCCAAGCGGGGGTGGCAGACGTGTACTGTGTACACCTACTTTTCGCCGACGATGTTAAGAGCCATCTGATACAAGGCGAGCGTATACACTATACTGTCCCACAGGTAGGCAAAAGGCGGTCTCTCACAAATAGAGGTGCTAAAGAATGGGGCGGATTGGTAGAGGCAAGTTTGTGGCCACCCCCTGTTGGAAGTTATCATCCAGGCAACTTGGCTTCACGAATGCCACATGAAGAAATAAATAAATCTGCCTATAGGAGTCGGTGGAACAGTCCACTGCCAGTGGGTCACTGGTATGCAAAATTCTTCTCTGACTAATGAAGGTAAGAAAGAATAGGTCGTACTCGACCACGCGGACCTAGTTTAGCTTGGTGGAGGCTGGTTTATGGTGACCTATTGTCGGCCGAGGCCGGGCTAAGCCGAGGATCGTACTTAGTAACGTGCAATTGGAGAGGCCTAAGTCCAGCAGTAGACTGTTATGGACTGATGAAGATGACGATTGTTGAGACTTATCCGCCGCCCATAAGGCCCCCAACTTGGCTTAACGACTGCCACATGAAGTAGTCACCAGGACTCAAATATGAAAATGCCACAAACGGTCACCTTGATGATCGCTAAGAACACCGCAGTCCCATGCGCTAGAGCGCTTCATATCAACACGACTTTGTAGATATTTACCAAATTAATTAGCAAACAGAACTATACAAAGAAACTGGTGCCTAAGTGGAATAGTGAGACGAGTAAATGACTGGATTGGAATCCATCGAAACAAAGTGTAGGATTGAAAATATGTCAACTAAATATTTGTTCAACTAACAACATAACTGATTGTATTAGCAAACGTCAATACGTTAACACTTGCACTTATAACGATAAGCAACCGACAAAAACGGGAACGGGGGGCCGTGTTGTCAAGCTTTTAAACAGGATCCACACCTTCCTTTCCTTACTCCTTGGTGAAACCTCGTATTTAGGAAGCGTTCTCTCTCTCTAACACTTTCCAACTTCGGGCTTAAGACAAGGACGAAGGATATCCGATTTCTATAAATATTAATAAAGTTAAGAAGATTTTCGATTCAGGAGTTAGGATGGAAGGTCTGGTCGGTGCTTTAAGCCTTGGTCTGTCTTTCTATTCCCATATACCGTGCACAATTCCAGACTGCGGAGTCATACTGGGATTTTTTCGTTAGAAAATCTACATTTGTCTGACTTAGGATTTGAACCCGTCCTGGGTTCAAATCCTAAGTCGTGATGACAAAGCGATGCGCTTGGCCACTAGACCAACGAGGCAGTCTAAATTATTTTTCTAGCGAAAAATTACATTTTGTCTCGCTCCCTATTACAAGGATCTAAAAGGTTTTAAAAAGCCAAAAACGATACTGCAACTGTACAACAGTTCCGTAAGAAGCAAACTGGCATACTGTAGCACAGCGTGGTGTCCGACCTACAAAGTACACACTGAAAGAATTAAAAGGGTACAAAAAAAGTAGTTCTTAACTTGTCCTATCGCTTTAAAATACCAAGATCCATAAAATCACATAATGATAAAACCAAATTTTTCCACCTTGAACTATTGTCCACACGCAGAGCTCACCTAGACATGTCATTTCTTCACAATTTTTTTTTTTTTTTAATGTAGCTCCACCTAGGATTTATTCCTGTGTCGTGGGTGCGTTTACAAACATGAAAATTCACATACACAAATACCCAGACCGGAACAAATAATTGTGGATCACACAAAGATTTGTCCCGTGCGGGAATCGAACCCGCGACTATTAGACACAGTGGGCGGAGCGTTTAAGCTCTTAACCACTGTGCTGAACCGCCTGTCTTAATAAACCATTGCATTGACTGTCCCTCCCTATTAAACCAATTTCAGTACAATGTCCCCAGTAGAATAACCAGATATCCCTGCAGTCTATTTCATACTAAACATTGCAGAACCAACTTAGGTCTGATTCGCCTGTAGTTCGTGTGCCTCGCCTTACCAAAAAAATACCAGAACTCGATGTCCATTTTGATAGTCTCGCTCGTTCCATATTCAAGCTCAAAAAGTTTGACATGCATACCTACTGATAACTGCACTTTGTTTATTTATATACCTTACAGGCTCCCTAATACTTTTCCTGCAACTTTAAAATACAAAAACTTGTAAATAACCAAGCATGCTGTGATTACCATTAAATGTAAGAGCCGTTAGCTATAATCGAAATGTTAATGTTATAAACGTGACGATGTTTATTTTTATCACAAACTTATTTCTAAGATAATAATTATTTCGTGGATTAGAGCTACTTTGAAAGCGTCGATTACCGAATTTTACGAAATTCATACTGGTACTTAATCAGGTTCAAATGATGGAATCACGGGCCACACCTATATAGGATTCGGAATAAACAGAATAAAGTTAATAAGGAAACTGCCTAGAAAAGTTAAGCTTGGTGTGTGAATAAGCTACGCTGTTGGCCGCGGGGCCTTTACAGCTTCTAAGAGAAAGGTCGACAGACGATTTAGTGCAGTAGTTAAGAGCTTAAGCACCTCCGCCCACTGTATCTAATAGTCGCGGGTTCGATTGCTGCACGGGGCAAATCTTTGTGTGATCCGCAATTATTTGTTCCAGTCTGAGTATTTGTGTATGTGAACTTTCATGTTTGTAAACGCACCCACGACACAAGAATAAATCCTAATGTGGGGCTACGTTTTTTTAAAAAGAAAAATAAAAAAGTTAACCAATGCTTTTCTAGGCATACCATATCCAGATCTCCACCAATACTCCTTGATTTGTGAGAGAAGGCCTTTTCGCAGCAGTGGGACAACTGACATTATAATATCCAGATAAATAAAAAACCCAAGGAAAAAATATCAACAAAAACACTTTAACAGAAAGTACCTGTCATATGCGGATGCGCACGCATTTATTTTTTAATATGTTTACTATATTTTATATTATTATAACAGAAATTACTTCTGTATGATATAGCTTGCTAAAGTTGAAAGAATTATTAAGATCCGTTTAGTAGTTTTAGAGTTTACCTATAACAAACAAACAAAAAAACCTGTCCTGTTTATAATATTAGTATTGATAGGGAAGGTAATGCGGCCTTCACGTTTCTATGTTGGATTAGTAACCACAATGTACCTATTTATAGTCCGGCATTATCCTATTTGCGGTAAAGATAAAGAAGTATGGCGGCGAAAGTTGGTTATTACTTTGAACCAATAACATTGTCTTTGATCAACTCGAGCATTTAGGTGCTAATTATCATAATTTAATTTATTTAAATAAAAACCAAGCCCCTATGAATTATTCCTGTATCGTAGGTGCATTTACAAACATGTAAATCGCAGACATAAACATCCAGACCAAAACAAACATTTGTAGGTCACACAAAGGGAACCTGTGTCTACTTGATCTAGTGAGTGGAGCGGCCTACACTATAAACCACTGGACCAAGCCGTCGTCAAAGTCTCTCGGATATTCATTTATTAGATAAACATGTTCAACATTTGTGTTAAACTAAAAAGCTGCTAAAAACGTCACATGATTAATAGATGACCCACCCTAAATTATTTTACAGGAGAAATAATAAGATTTTTAATAAAAACATATTTATTTTAGAAGGTGGATGAAAGGAATACCTTCCCAAATTCCGAAATAAAATGCATGGAAACTTCATTTTAATAACAACAACATGCAAATCCTAATACTAAATGTAATATTATAGTAACCTTGCGAGATTCCTTACAGAGTAAGAAGAGAATAATACATATTCGGAAAACAACAGAAACAGAGAATATAGAATGCCTAACAGCTTCTATCATGCCAGCTTTTACTACTAATGTATTATACCTACCAATAAATCTTGGAATAAAAAAACATATGTCTATGATTACAGAAGTACTGGTTTAGATACTGGAAAATGATGAATATATAACACTTATACCATATAAGTTAAAATGATAAAAGGTTAGCAAGCAACAGTAAAGCTTATAGGCTTACCGCTGGCCTCAGCCTGTTGTCATCGGCCTGAAAGTTTTAATTAAAAAGAAATCAAGCATCATAGACAACACAATTTAGTTTAAGCAAAGATAGTGCAAGATGCAGCTGGTTGGAAAACACTTATTACACCTTACAAGCACCTTACTTAGTAGCCTTTTATTTGAAATATTCATTTGGACCTCCAAGAATATTACTATAATTCCTCAAGCAACTGGGAGCCATATATAGCTTGGCTTTGTGTGCAGTTCATTTTGCAGAGGCTTGAGAAATTATAAACATGTTAGCCCCCCAAGCATAAATTATTTTTAATATTTTATGGGGTTGATTTATTGGTTTTCAATATGAAAGCCATTTAACTTATTTATATTTTATAGCCCATAGGAACTGGTATTGTGGAATTAAGACAACTAAGAAAATAATATAAGTCAGTTTAAAGAACCTATGGTTCAGTTTAAAGAACCTAAATACAAGGAAAATGTCAAGTAGCCACAAGTAGCTTGAAAATAATTGAATTAACACAGTAAAATGAGTTGTTTTATAAAAAAGGGGGGGGGGGGGGGTAAGCATCACAATACATAATAAATACAATGTACTGCTTTATAAAAATGCAAGTACAGAGACCAAAATTGTAAGATGGGTTTCTAATAGATATCTTGGCAAACAGTCATGATTCAGCTATTTTTGTTAGTACCAATCTAGTAATTTATTTACCATAATGGTCACTACTAACAGTGCAAACTTCAAGCTTCAAGGATAACTACTTTAAAAACTATTTTATGAATTATATAAAATTGCTGTAAAAAACAAGTTGGTACCTACTAAGTAACAGTTGCATAACATTTTTTTTAATCATTGGCAAATAGAAAATCTTTAGCAGCCAACATGAAGCTCGCCAATTTTTTTTTATATTGTTTTAAATTTCGAGATACGCACTTCATACGTGCTTCACTCCCAAGGTAACAATAGCCTACAAGTTCGGTATATTATTGCTTGATAATAAGTTTTCCTCATATCTTAGCCATCGGCTATGTTTATAAATGACCCCATCAATGACCTCTAAGCTTCAACAAGGTCATAAAAGATAAATAAAACGTACGACTAACGAACCTATTAACACGAACGAGATAACGCACTATATCCACTCGTAACATAGATAATAATATAAAATTATTACCTTCTTATCTCCTTCTCGGGCGTCCGACATTATTTCTTGATGTAATAACACGAGTAATATTAAAGTAATCACAACAAATCAGGTCGCGCAAGAATGCGGTCGGCGTTTTGATTTGACAATTTTGACAGTTATAAATTTGGCAAACAGATGATTGTCAAAAATTGTACGTTTCTGTTCACGAAATTCATTTAGAAGACCGATAACATAATGCCAACTGATACAGAACAGTCAAGCTCTCGGGGAGCAACTGTTGTGTTCTACTAAAATAAAGAAATAAAAATCTCCTTGTCTTTGAGTTGATTTAGCTTAGCACACTGCTGTAAGGAAATCGAAATAAAAACAAGCAGCGTAGATGTTTAAACTTTACAGACCCACGCAACTTAGTTCATCTATTTCCTACCTCACGGGCGTGGATTACATTCTAGTTCCGCCCAGTTTCATGTCTACTTCTCTGGTAATTTCAACGACCCAGTGAGATTTTTTTTTTAAACGTAGCCCTACGCTTGTATTAATTCCTGTGTCGTGGGTGCGTTTACAAGCATGAAAATTCACATACACAAATACCCAGACCGGAACAAATAATTGTGGATGACACAAAGATTTGTCCCGTGCGGGAATCGAACCCGCGACTATAAGACAGTGGGCGGAGCGGCTTAAGCTCTTAACCACTGCGCTAAATCGTCTGTCGAAAATAAACCAGGGGTGAGAAGATAGTGTGATATAGAACAACCGTTTCCGTGCTTCGGAAGACACGGGTCCCGGTTACCACTTAATGTGATAGTCGTTAAATCAAATCGAAAGGTTTAAAAACTGCTTGATAAGTTCCAACACTAGGAGGCCACATACCTATCTTCGCCAATCCGCACTGAGTCCGCGTGGTGGAGTATGACCTAATTTCTCTCACCCTTGGACTTGTGAGTGAAAGTCTTTGCCCAGCAGTGGGACAGGACAGCGTTTTCTATATGGTGAGTTGCGACCCGGCACCGGGCCACGAAAATAAAATACTGGGTCGCAGCATTGTCTCATTGTTTATAATCAATCATGCTCGTTCATGATCAAGAGCGGTGTTGCTTTTATGTCAAGGTGGACGCTCGCTCCTCTGTTGTACTGAGTAGGGAGTGGTGTTCACAGAGTACTATATACAGACTGATAGTGGGTGTCGTCTCGCGTCCTGCGTAGCTTTTGTTTTACACGTCCTACGCACCGCGCCCCGCGTATTATTCCCGCCCGCTGCCACATCGACATGGATATTGAAATCTGTTTATTTATTTTCCCTATATGCACTAGGAGGATTAAAAAAACTTGTGGTGGGTCACGACGGGGAAACAATAAAATAACTGGACCAGGGCATACTAAAGTTTGGGAAACACTGGTATAGGATGATATTTCACCTGAAGACGTCATCCATATTTTACAATTTTTTGTGGGCCATAAAAAATATCTCTCGTGCAGAAATCGAACCGCGACTAGTGTATCCATTTTCCGGAGCAGGTTGCTCCAATGTACCAAGCCGTCTGTAATATTGTTATAATTAATGTCCTTAGTGCACTAGAAATATCACAGGCGTATTCACACAATAGTTTGTTTATGGTGGTAAAGATGGTCTGAAAGTAACATTCGGCGAATAGTACATTTTTGCTACCCCTGCTTAGGCAATATAGGAGTTTGTGGTGTACTAAAGGGCAGTCCAAATCTTTGTGATCAAAGAAGAGTTTATAAGAGTCAGATGTAGATACTAATTTTAAGTAAGTGTACCCGTAGTCACTAAGCTACTTTTTTACAAGCTTTTAATTAACTTGCAATGTTCGTTTGTATGTCTGCCTGTCTGTCTTTCCGGTTTAAATCTTGTGATCCATTTTTCAAGCACTTGTGGGTATCCGATTGATCTGAAATTTGGCTTACGTATGTAAGTTCGGTGACAATGCAATAATAAGATAGTGCCATGGAGCCAGTCTGATGATGGAGTCTGAAGGTGGCCATAGGAGCATGGGAAATATACAACATAACCCCCTTGTGCTTAGGCTTGTTTGAATGGTATAGACAAGTATTATACAACCAAATAGTGTTCAGGGTCTGATGATGAAGCTGAAAGGTAGCCAATGGATCCACCCAACTACTCAATATACCCAGCCTTGTTTGAGCTCATTGGATATGTCCTCACAAGTATTTTAGACCCGGAGGCTGTCCAAGGTCTAATGATGGAGCCGGATGGAATCCATAGGAACTTCTTATCTAAGCAAGATATCTTCATTGTGTTTTTGATAGAAAAGCTTGTATTTAAAGAGGTATTTTTACATTAAAATTTTACTATTTGTGTCTCTAAATATATGTGGTAAGAAGGCTGACCTGCAACTCCACACTGCATAAAAATTGTTGGTGAAATTAAAATCAAAATAAAACCTGCACATCTGTATAACGTATGTTATTTAATTATATTCCAGCAATAAATACTTCGTAAAAATTACTTATCCACAATCAGTACATTATGTTGTAGTCACGTTCGTTAAGTATGAAATCGTTTAAAACGTCTAATACCTGTCGATAATCTCATTATACAGTGTTTGATTCTGTTTTGGTAAATTGAAAGAAACAATTTTATTTTAATTTAAATATATAGCGAGTTTAAAATTTAAGCATTCGCCACATTCGATGGACAAATATTTGCTTATTATGATGAATCAGCTCTCTTCTTCCTTCATTGATTGCGACAATATTATCATCCTCGAGACACTGTCGCAGATAACGTATCGGCAACGGTGATTATATATTAGTATAGAGTCGCCAAATAAATACAGGGCCCTTATTCGTTGACAAAACACGGCGCGTTAAGATAACTTTGTGAAATTATCGTGTAATGGTATTCCCTTTCCGTCCGCCACTGGAGTACCGTTAAACGATTACCTCACAAATTTATCGAAACGATAACGGTCCATAGCGTTAGAATTACAATCATTAGCATCGTTTTTGACAATATTATATAAATATACCCTATGTGCGTATTGCCGCGGATCTAACAAGTATTTTCATTAAAGGTAGGCAACACAGAATCAGGGCGTTGTGAAACGAGTACAAGTGCAAAGCAAGCACGAAAAATTTATATGCTATCTCACTCACTCTCCCACTTTAATAAATAAGAGCGACTGTGAAAACATGCCGTATCGAGTGTAAATCGGTTTGCTAACGTAAGCATCGTGGCAAGCATGATGAAAAAGAAATGACGATTATGGCGCTTTCAGAGTCCATATAAGCTAATATTGGGATTTTTCGTACTAGAATGCAAAGAGCATTCTGTTCCGTCTTGTAACACTCTGATGACAACTGAACAGCTAATTTACAATTCCTATTGTAGGGTCAACATTTATTTCAGAAAAGATAGTATTTTTATAAATGATTCGATCTCAATAAGTGGCTACAACATACAATTAAAATTACACCTAACACGTATAATACAGTTATTATAAACATTAAGAATTAATATAGTATGACTTGCAAAAATATCACTTATAGTGTAATCATTTAGATGTATATTCTAATAAATGGTACCACCGATAATATCGTTATTTGATAAGGATTGCCATAATATTGTCGAAATATAGTAGTCCAACTCTGTGTTTGTTAAACTGATAACTATTGAATTGATATAAAAAATATTGTGCTTGAAAGGTCGATTTGCAATATGGTATAACTTAGCATATAATATTTTATCAGTTTCGGATAACAAGAACTATATTTTTTTTAATTATACAAAGAAAAAACAATGATAAAATCCATAGCTTAGACTAAGACTCGTCTAGATGGAGCATTGCTAACAAAAATGGCGTCTAACAGCGGCCCCAGTTACATATATGAGAAATTTAAAATTTGTTTAAAAGCTGTCAATGTGTGCGTGCGTCCACACTACAATTTATCTACCCCATGGGAATATATGAATAGTCTCCCTGTCAATTACCTTCTTTTGTTTATTAGTAAACGGACAATATAATTTAGTAGTTATAAGATACGGAAGTTATAATTTAGTAGCCAACATACATTTGTAAGATCGTTATGTAATAATCGATTATGGTTTAATGTAATCGATTGAATATAACTGATTGATAGGATAGTTCTTTAACCGTAATTCAGAAACAACGTTGAAATCCGGAAAAGATGGTGGCGACTTTGATTTAAGTACTTAAATTACTTTTAAATATTTGTTTTGGATTGCAAATTGTCTGTTAGACACGGATATTTGCAGTTATTAAAATAAAATAGATAAATAATTATAGTATAGATCACATGTTTGTTGGTTCTGGGGCCATTTTCGACGATGTCCTTTCATGACGTGTCCACGCGCACAATGCTGCATCTAGACATTCATTTCATTCATCATTCATCTAAGGTCCATAGTAGTAAATGGGATTTGTTATTACAATCACAGGTAATACCAATTATACCACTGACATTCCCTATATACAAAGGTGTACCAAACTGAGTGACGGCCGGTGTCAATATTTAACTAAGGATAGATTTGCCTACTACGGATAGAATTGTCAAATATTTTGTATGGAAAATGTGTCAAAATTCTACTGACAGTAAGCAAATCTATCTTTGGATTGAATATTGAAACTGCCCATGAATGGTCGAAAACTTTAGTCATAAAGCCATACTCTTATTTTGACTGACATTATTATTCTTTTTAATATGGACATAATTACAGAACTGATATCATGACATGTTATTTCAATTAAAACTTTAAAACATAAGCCAAAAAGTTTAAATTGAATGACTGACATTATTATCATAAAGATATTACAACATTTTGACTCTTGCATTGAACAATTTTAATTTCAATGCGAATTTAGACTGTAAATACCAAGAAATAAGGTTCAATATTCTCAACTCCGCTCAAATAGTGTCAACTCAATACTTTTTTTCATAATTTCAGGTTACTTAATATGCCATTTTGTAGAACTTCTAAAATCTTAGCTGTTTATAAAAAAATATTATATAGTAAATTATGTTAATTTTAGGTTTGGACCCAACATTAAAAAGCTGACTAAATTACATTTTACACTAATTTTCTTGAAAGTTTTTTTTTTAACTTAGACACTAACTGTTACCCACTATTTTATCTGCATTTTTTTTAGGTAAGACGTAATCTGTGTCTTTCCCCAAGATGCATTCAATCTATCTCTTATTATTGGATTATTTGCAACCATTTGTGTATTCAATAAGAACTACGTAAGTATCTCTCCTTGCAAAATATTATCAAAATCTGTAATTTAGATGTAAAAAGTTACGTTCACATTTATAATATCAATATAGGTTTGAGGGCACATGCAATATATAATATATACTTTTCTCCCATTTCTGTCTAAAATACGAGAAGTGAGCTTGAATAAAGCGCAGTCCTGTATTCCTTGAGTAAGCTCAATTATTGTATTTGTATTTTTCACATTTTGATTCAGTGCTACCACTGGCAGCCTGGTCTCAGTTGGCTTGCCACTGTAAAAAAATGAGAAGAAAATATTAACAGTAAAAAATAACTTTTGGTCAAATTATTATCAATTATTCTACAGTGTCCCACTGCTGGGCAAAGGCCTCCCCCCCCCCCCATCTTCTCCACTCTACTTTATTTAGGGCCATTAAACGCCAATCCTTTTTAAAAGCGTCCAATTTGTCCTGCCATCTCGTCCTGCGCAACGCAAAGAGAGAGCAAATTAGCTCAAATGGTGAGGCAAGGAAAACTAAATAATTCACATATTCATAGATGGCAAAGGGCCTACTAGAGGTAGAAATTTCTTCCGCTTAGTTAAGATTTATTTGTTGGTATAAAATACCTTCACTTACATTAATTTAGAATAAATAAATTATAATGACAGAAAATATGTAAATATTTAGATAAGTTGTTCTTTCCAATAAGAACTAAATTACAAAAAAAGGTGTTGCTATAATATTTTTATACATCTTAAATCTTCTTTTATACTAATAGAAAATTTAAAAAAAACACACCTTCAATGCAGCTCCTCCCTGATTGGCAAGCTCTTGTTCTCGTTTCTCCATTTCTTCAGCTCGCATCTGCATCTTCTTCATCTTCTCAGCATCCTTGACGCCACGGCCTGCCTCCTGCGCTGCCCGCCGCTCGGCGGCTTCAATCTGTTGACGACGTCTGGTCTCCTAGTACAAAAAATAGCAATATAATTACATTATTTTCATCACAAGTGTGGGTTGTGTTTGTCATTAAACACCTAAATACTATTATATAATACCAACAATGTCATTCTGGTAAAACAAGTATTCTAATAAGGCACCAGTGGTTTCGAGAACCAGTTTTCCTACGACATTCATAAGATTTCCTTGTAATTCTCGAAATGAAACAGCCAAAACAGTGGTACAAAAAAACGTCATTTATCTTCAGTTAACATCAACTCACAGCATCGGGAGTTATCACGTCCGAAGCCGATGGCCTGCAGCAGGATGTTATGAGTCCCATTTTCTACAAAAAGCAATTGTTAACAAAAACATATAAGAAACTTTCCTTTCCTACGTTATCAATATTACTATAAACGTCAGTCTCGCATCTGACATTATTTACGTTGCAAAACAATTTCTTCTTCTTCTTCTTCAAGTTATGGCTTCACACTAATAAGTATATTTTGCCAGTATCCAGTTAGATATATAATCGTGTTTGTTTAAATTAATTCGACTCCCCGATGAATTTGATGACAACGATGATAATGAAATTAATGAAGTATCCCACCCTGGATAGTAAAGCGGTGGATACTTTACATACCAATTGCAACGGCCGTTTTGAGGGAAGTTGAAAAGGCACGTTTTATCACTTTGTTACAATTACCTTCACTCATGCACATATAAGAACACATAATGGTTAATATTCCACCAACATTACACATTATTAGTCGAAATAACACAAGTTTTAGAAATTAAAACAAATGGACAACATCACTCTTCGACTTCCCGCCAAAAAAGCCCGCAAAACAATTTATTATCAATAGTTCCATAAAAGTTTTCGTTCAGAAATTAATTGTCACTATGGTCACTGGCACAAGAGTTAAAAAGAGTTTTGGCGGGAAGTCGAAGAGTGATGTTGTCAATTTGTTTTAATTTCCAAAACTTCTGTTATTTCGACTAATAATGTGTAATGTTGGTGGAATATTAACCATTATCTGTTCTTATATGTGCATGAGTGAAGGTAATTGTAACAAAGTGATAAAACGTGCATTTTCGACTTCCCTCAAAACGGCCGTTGCAATTGGTATGTAAGGTATCCACCGCTTTACTATCCAGGGTGGGGTATTTCATTAATTTCATTATCATCGTTGTCATCAAACTCATTGGGGAGTTGAATTAATTTAAACAAACACGATTATATATCTCACTGGACACTGGCAAAATACACTTATAATTAGTGTGAAGCCATAACTTGAAGAAGAAGAAGAAGAAGAAGAAGAAGAAGAGTTAAAAAAACGTCTAAATTGACAGACCAATAACAAACACATGAGGTGTCTATTAGGTAAGTATTGGTTTGTTGCAAATTTCACAGAATAATTTGTTTAAATATTATTGTTCACTCGTTAGAACACAATTTATCAAATCAAAATATATAAGAAACTGACCATTCGTTTCAAAATCCAGTGAACGTTAGCCATTGAGAAGAATATTGTAAGTCAAAAAGTGGTTGTTACAAGTGCAATACTGACAATTAATACTTATAAGGAATAATGGGGTGCGAGGATAAATATATCCTAACATATGTCCTAATTATTGAAAATAAGTATGACGAAGAATAAAAATAACTGGGTCACTCGTATTGAAGACGTTTTTACAAATTTTATAAAATCATATTTTATAATAAAACAAAGCTTTTGTATCTAACTTTTCTTTTTGTCCAGTATTGCATTGCATTTTTTATTGATCTAAACCGTAATCGATTGAGTATAGTTTCGTATAGTCATTTTAGTAATAGTAAGTTTAGCTAGTTAATCGATTTGGCTGCAAAGTGGACATCACTAATGCAAAGTACATTTTTCGTGGGGACTGTCGATATTTGCGAATAAAATTAATAAATTAGATTTTTCAAAATGCTATCACGCGTAGCTTTGCGTTCAGGTATGTATTAGTAAGTAATAAGTTAGTATATGTTCAGCTATCCCATAGAATTTGATAATTTGTAACCTTAACCCTGGGCCGCAAAGGTTTATGTAATCACCAATTTGACGGGTGTCTTCGTTGCTGTAACACCTCTTTTTTTAAGAAATTTATTTCCAACATTTTAATCGACACTGGAAACATCATCATGTTTAGGTGAAATAAAAAAATTAGAACAAGTAATTTAATTATCAAAGATCTAATAACCTATAAATTGTAATCCCTATGTCAGCTGATGAAGTGAAGATTACAATGATATAAATTCAACTAAATGTTTCCTGGTATAGCAATGTTTAGCGTTTATAGTGTACCAAGAGGTAAATATTATAAAAAAATAGTTTATAGTAAGATGTAGGTACGGGGAACTCCTACATTATCTTTCCATGACCAAATAGACCATATCTGAAGGGCAATTCAAGAGCCTATGTAACCCGTGTGTGTGTATGAGATAAATTAAGAGAGTGCACGAAGCCAGGGAGGTCTGTAAGGAAGGAACCTGTTGAAAATCTACTCTCTGTCTACCCCTCAAGGTAGCTGGTGTGATGATATAGAGAAAAAAAAGAGTGTTAAAAATTATTTCATCTTGCAAGCAATCAAACCAACATTTTGAATATAATAGGACCTGTGTTGATTAAATTTTTTTATTTTTTTTTGTTCCTTCATTAGTCTGTGGATTTTATTGTTATTATTAAATTTGCATACAATAAAATTAGAAGGAAAAGTGAGACTATACAAGTTGTCAAAACCAATATTGAGCCAGCCTTGAAACAATAACTACACCTGCATATTCTTAAATCCATCATCAGCTGATAGATGTACACTGCAGGATAAAGGTTTCCCTAAAGATGACACAATAACCGAATTTGTGCTGTACACATCCTGCTTCTGCCTGAAACCTTTATCAGGTCCTCGGTCCACCTTGTGGGAGGCTTAAATATTAACCATAAACTATAATGGCATGCTCAACAGCTGCAACCCGACAGTCCACATGCACCGCTTTAGTGGCACGTGGCTCCGCCTCCGATGTTGCTGGTTTGCGTGATGAGAAGAACTTCCCCAGGCCAGTCCGAGGTGAACCCGGCAAAGTCAGGCTTGGATTCATTCCTGAGGAATGGTAAGATCCGACATTTTTTACCCTACTTCATCTATAATTGAGGCGCTCATAGCACATTGCGGGCGCGGTGTTCTTACTGATCACCTAGGTTAGGTTAGGTCGGCCTGAGATGGCTAGCTGGACTGTTTGTGGTATTTTCATATTCCAAGGTCGCCGTGCTTCGGAAGGCACGTTAAGCTGTTGGTGCTGGTTACCACTTACTGGCAGGCTTTGGCCTTGATAGGTTCGAACAGGGTGGCCGCAAACCTCCACCGCACCACACTGGGTCCGCGTGGTGGAGTATGACCTAATCTCTCGCACCTCTGTTTGTGAAAGAATGCCTTTGCCCAGCAGGGACACAGTATAGGCTGATAACATTATATATATGCTGCAGACTATAAATTATTCAAGTTCACCAGAATCTGACTATGGGCGAGATATCATTAAGCAAGCTAGATCAGTTTTCAGAGTCCTAGCCCACCCTACTTCTAAAATATCATTGTGACAGGACCACTCTGTCAAGAGTGAGGAATAAAAATTACCATTGGAGAAATTATGTACCTTTTTAAATGTAAATTTTTTTAATGTAAGATTAGAATTTATATGTAGCTACAATATAAAAATATAGATGCTATTGGTCTTAGTACATCTACTTATCCAATGATGATCAAAAACCACCACCAAATGGTGAACAAATGGGCACTGACATTGGGGTAGAGTCAATAAAAGATAGACCTTGACACCTATAAAGAGCAGGTCTTAAATCAGCTATGTCAAACTCAACGTCACTGGTGGGCCAAAAGCTTGAAGACACACTACTGAAAATCTTAACGAAAAAAAATACTATTATAAGACAAGTATATTTATTAAATTTCCAAAACGGTTTTTATGACGCTCATGAGCCGCATTATCTGGCTGTTTTCAAAATTGATTCGGGCCGCAGAAAAATGCTCAGGGACCCCATGCGGCCCGCGGGCCCCATATTTAACATGCCTCTCTTAAGTGATCAAGAATTGTGTACAGCAGAGATTCATGGGAGAGCCCTACAGGATAAAATAGGTTAAACAACTTGCAGCAAGCAAGCCTATGTCGACCTCCAAACGACTAAGGCCGCTTACGCACGGTCGCTTTTTCAGCGCCCGTTTTTGAAGTGCATTGCAAAGGAATAAGTAAAACCATTTGTCTCATTCCATCCTATTACATGTAATTATGTTGATGGACGATTTAGCGCAGTGGTTCAGAGCTTAAGCCGCTCTGCCCACTGCGTCTAATAGTCGCGGGTTCGAGTCCCGCACGGGACAAATCTTTGTGTGATCCACAATTATTTGTTCCGGTCTGGGTATTTGTGTATGTGAATTTTCATGTTTGTAAACGCACCTACGACACAGGAATAAATCCTAGTGTGGGGCTACGTTTTAAAAAAAAAAAAAAAGTAGGCATGTAGATTAATTCTGAGAAAATCCATCTTTAGATTGATTCGATACGAACGCGCAAGAATCAATCTTTTTAATCTCGATGAAATCAAGGATTAAAAGATCGTTTCTCGATTAATCTTCTTCTTCTTATTTTAATGAATGGCCCACACTTTAACAGTGTATTTCGCCAATGTCAAGTAATAATAGAGTATACCAGTAAATTATAAAAATTGGCTTCTTGTCGCCATTACGGCAAAAAACAAAAGCCACTCAGATTAATCTATTCTTATTTGAATGAATTTTTTTTTTTTGTGTCCATCCTTCAAATTAGGGATTATCAAAAAGACAACTAATGTAAAATAAACTTATGTTTAGTACGTAGTATTCTTTGGCTTGGAAGAATCGATTTCTGGATTAAACGATTTTAAATCGACGTGCCTAATATAAAGTGCATCTAATTTTATTCATAATTTTAGTTACTTAACTTACTACAACACAAAAAAGAATTTAGATTTAACTACCATTGCTTATGGCCTATAACATTTTTCCAGGTTCCAGTTCTTCCACTCCAAAACTGGTGTGACTGGTCCATACACCTTTGGTGTGGGTCTCGCCACATACCTGTGCAGCAAAGAGATTTATGTTATGGAGCATGAGTACTACTCCGGTCTGTCTCTGTTGCTGATGGTCTACATTGCTGTCAAGAAGATCGGACCCAATGTAGCTGCTTGGCTGGACAAGGAAGTTGATGTGAGTTTGACTTAGAAAAATAAAGAATAAACATCGACACACCTATATTTTTCCAAGTGGGGATTGCAGAGTTGTAATATGTTTTTTAAGTTCCCGACGTTTCGAGTGCTTTGCAGCACCCATGGTCACGGGAAGGACTGTCCTTCCCGTGGTCACGAGTCCTTAACGGGACTCACGGGAACTTAAAAATCAAAATAAACCGCGATAAAATCCGAAAACTAGTTTTATTTTAAGTGTAATATTTGCGTAAATTTAAGAACTTAGTACACCTACATATTGCCAACATTGTTAGGTCGTAATGTAATAAAGGGCCTATTGCCATTATACTCGGTTCAATTCCATACTCTGGACTGTGATTGTAAATTTTTTATTAGAAAAAACACTGTATGACCCAGTATTCGCTTCCAACTGACGCACGCCACTAGACCAACGAGATCAATGTTTGTTTTTTAATATCAATTTTTATCTAATATCTATTTTAGTTCAACAGCGTTTAGTGCTACTTTTAAGGCTGATATAAGTGCTACTTTTGTCTGGTATGAAGTGCTACTTCTGTGGTCAAAAGCTCATAATCTATCATATGGATTTTTAAGGATTTTAAGCATTCAAATGTATTGGTAATGTAAGCAAACAAATAGGAAGAAGCATAAACAATATTTTATTAGATAAAGCTATCAGCAAAACCCATGAATATCATCGCGATGTTCATAGCCCTTTTAACAGACTTCATATATCCACATATAATAAATAAAGAACCTTGCATTATTTCTCCAATTTCACCATTACCGTCATTTGCCTTACTCATCTACATTACAGTCTGGAATAATGTCTCTTTTTCCCATTGTTCCCATTTCAATCATATTTACCGGAACTATAGTTGTATCACCCTTACTGGAGTAATTGCTATTCTAGACTATTGAGGAGAACTGGAACAAGGACCGCAAGGAAAGCGTGCAGGCTCTGCAGCAGGCTGTGGAGGACGAGAAGCTTGAACAGTGGCGCGCCCAGGGTCAAGAGGTGCTCATCCAGGCCAAGAAGGAGAACGTCCTCCTGCAGCTGGAGGCCGCCTACAGGGAGCGCCTCATGAACGCTTATGTTGAGGTGAGATATATACTGTTATACCAATATTTTATATTGAGCCTGAGAGATCTGTAAGGAAAAAACCTGTTGGAATTCTGTACTCCCTGCCTATCCCCTAATATAGAAATATTATAGAAGCAAGACCAAATTATATGCAATTTCAATGCATTGTTAATGATAAGATATTGGTGGGTGGCAAAATGCCTCAAACCATTTTTGAATGTTAGATATGTATGCTGTGCACCTCTACTTCCATCCTGCGACATTAATCTCTATCTATCTATCTATATCATCACGCCAGCTCCCTCGCGGGGTAGGCAGAGAGTACAGAGTTCCAATAGGTTCTTTCCTTACATACCTCTCTGGCTTCCTCCACTCTCATAGTTCGTCTCATACACACTCGCCGGTTACGGAGACTCTTGACTTGCCCTTCAGCTAAGACACGGTCTATTTGGTCATGGTAAGATAGTCTATGTCTTCCCCGGCACCTACATCCTTCCACTTTCGCATTGTATATCTGTTTTGTCATTCTTTCTTCTGGCATTCTTTCTATATGAACGAACCAACGGAGCATACCCTTTCTCATCTTTACACCGATACTATCTTTCATACCTACTCGCTTTCTTACTACGCTGTTGCGAATACGGTCGGTCAGCGTGACTCCGCACATCTTCCGCAGAGATCGCATGTCTTCCAGACATTCGCCAGATTGACTTAAAATCACTAAAAAAACTGCCTCTATCATCCAGGTCAAACGCCGCCTGGACTACCAGCTCGAGAAGTCCAACGTGGAGCGCCGCCTCGCCCAGAAGCACATGGTGGACTGGATAGTGACCAACGTGACCAAGGCCATCACCCCCGACCAGGAGAAGCAGGCCCTGGACCGCTGCATCGCCGACCTGACCGCGCTCGCCGGCAGGCAGTGAACAGGCACTAGTAGTGTATTTATGGATGTAATATAATGTAATGTAATAAACGATCGAAGTTCATGTTAGAATTTGATTTTTTTGTATAACCATACCAACCCAAAAAAAAAGAAAAGTGGCCTATGTTTTACACTAGGATTTATTCCTGTGTCGTGGGTGCATTTTATAAACACACATACACCCAAATTATTGTGGGTGCGGGAATCGAACCCGCGACTATTCTAGTTGTATAGCAATTATTAGACTATCTGGGTCCGCGTGGTGGAGTATGAGCTAATCTCTCTTACATCGATTTGTGAGAGAAGGCCTTTGCCCAGCAGCAGGACAGTAAAGGCTGATATTATAGTCATTAATGAAACGAGGTTGGACGATTTAGCGCAGTGGTTAAGAGCTTAAACCACTCCGCCCACTGTGTGTAATAGTCGCGGGTTCGATTCCCGCACGGGACAAATCTTTGCGTGACCCACAATTAGTTGTTTCAGTCTGAGTATTTGTGTATGTAAATTTTCATGTTTCTAAACGCACCCACGATACAGGAATAAATTCTAGTGTGGGGCTACGTTTAAAAAAAAACACTCAATATAACTATAATAATATTAGCCTATACTGTCCCACTGCTGGCAAGAGCCTTCTCTCACAGATCGAGGTGAGATATATTAGATACTCCACCACGCGGACCCAGTGCAAATTGGCAGAGGCAGATTTGTGGGCACCTGCTGTTGGAACTTATCAAGCCGCCTATGCGGCTTCCAACTTGGCTTAACGATTGCCACATTACGTGGTAACCGGGACCAACGGCTTAAGGTGCCCTTCAAAGCACGTAGACGCTCGAATACGAAATGTGGGATATTAGGGCGCTTACACAACACTCCTTTTCTTTTCGTGTCAATGGTGTGTGTGTGTGTGTGTGTGTGTTTGAGTGATATACGCTGTTGGCCGTGACTTAAGGGCGAGCGTGCAATCACTACGCTCGAGCCAGAAGGGCAAGGGGCGACATACTCGAGGGCGCCTCAAGGAGGAACGGCCTCGGTTTGGACAGTCGCTACGGGGGGAGGGGGTGTAATTAGTGCACCGGTCGGCGGGCTAGGGGATTTACGACTTCGTCGTCATTGTCCGTATCCGGAGCGGAAAGAAGCGATGTCAAAGCATCGGGGGGATCGGTGAGAACATGTCGCGGCCGGCGGTAGCGGCAGGTGTCGGGTTCGTAGTCGGCGGCGGCTACGATTAGCGGATTCGCATGGGAAGATGCGTTCGCGAAGTGTCGAGTTGTCGCCTTTTTAATATAGGCGCGAATAGATTCGAGACCGAGATCGGAGTGGAACGTGTCAATGGTTTATATTTGTCCCGCTAAGTGAGTGGCTAGTTCGATCGCTTTGTCGGTGGCCGCGCTCAGCTCTTCTCTGGTACAGGTGGTGAGGCATAAAGGG
The DNA here is from genome assembly GCA_905147815.2 of Phalera bucephala. Classification (NCBI taxonomy): domain Eukaryota; kingdom Metazoa; phylum Arthropoda; class Insecta; order Lepidoptera; family Notodontidae; genus Phalera; species Phalera bucephala. The sequence continues at coordinate 2,296,195 of LR990627.1, forward strand.
CAGACTAGCAGATGCGACATAGTCTGTGAGGTCGCACCATTATCGTAGGCTGTTAAATTTGGATCTCTAAACCCCATGTACACAGATTTTGCCTGCATCTACCTACCTGCGTGCGGAGTCGATACACAACACTGTGATGGGATAACGTTGTAACAACGTCGTACCGCAATGCTAATCTTACCGATGTCACAATACGTTGTACGTTGGTACGTTGAGCGGGTCGTCGTACCGGAATGTTATATAATCGCCGTTAGAGCGTCACTGGGAAAGAGGGCAACAACTTCTGTCAGATTAATTTTCAAGAAATGATCTTGGTTGTTGGCAGTTAATATGAGGGATGGCATAAACATGGATCAACATGGTAATCTGCACCAGCCGGCGGGTAAACAAACGCCTGCTGGACCAGTGTCTAATTTTAAGTGCGAATAGATGTCAGTCCAGTGATTGATATATCCAATCGCACATAGAGGGCAGACCAAAGGCACGCCAAAGAGCAGACCAGAATAGTAATTTACACCAGTGAAGTCTTCACATATGCCTTAGCCTTTGCCGAAATCGGCAGGGTTGATTATGTGCGATATTTGTATACGAGCTTATCTTAATTGTCATATTATATGGGCGGAGTGGCCTCATTAGCACTTCGATCCTAGGAATCTTTTGGGCTAATTGATGTAAATTACAGAACGGATGCGAGAGAGGGGTCCACTGCTAAATTAAAAACACACGTAATAAAATCTCCTTTATTTCATTAAATACTATATTCATATAAAATCTAACTTAAAAGATACTCATACAAATCTGTTAATGTCCAAAATTAATGTTTTAATATAGTCTCATTTCAACAAAATTTCGTCAACACAATAATTTTAACTGTAAATAAAAGTGATAAGTACTTCATCTCTCGTCACTTAAAAAGATGATCTTTCATACAACCACAGAGGACAATATAACTTGGCCAGATTGAAGTTAGCATTACACAATTTGTAAGTACTTCTTTGGACGGCTTGGTCCAGTGGTTAAGAGATTAAGTTGCTCTGCTCCCTGGATCAAATAGTCGCGGGTTCTGTCGTAACACAGGACAAATTTTGTGTGACTCACAAATATTCGTATTGAATGTGTATTTTATGTTTTAAGGGCACCCGCAACACAGGAATAATTCTTAGTATGGGGTACATTTAATAAAAACAAGACCACTGTGTCTCACGGCCAGCATCATGTAATTAATATCCATTACTATCTATATCATCATGCCAAATCCCTTGCAGGGTAGGCAGAGAGTACAGAGTTCCAACAGGTTCTTTCCTTACATACCTCTCTGGCTTCCTCCATTCTCATAGTTAGTCTTATATATGCAGTTCTATCCATTGCTGCTCCTTATTAAATTAAATTCAATTTTAATAGGCAATTATGAACACACAACTTTTCAGAGAAGCTAACTTCAACCTGGCTAGTCAAATTGCATATTCTGTACATTTAAACAGGCCCATCAGACAATGTTGTATATGCCAAACTAATTGGCAAATAAAACTGCGTTTGATGGGCCTGTCTACACAAAATAAATAGGTACAGAAGGCCAGCTCCATGTGGGAATCTTAGATCAGTCAGTTGAATCACTAAACACAGTCCTCCTTCAGGTTCTGGCTCTGTCTGACTCCATTGAGTCTATTTATTTTGTGCCATTGAATTACACATATAGCTGAAGACATTTATAAATAGTTCTAAGATGCCGAAGGTGATAAAACCTGTGTCACTCCACTAGTATCTAAGGACATTCTACTTGTGCCGGTGTAAGGCATGTCATCTTCATCCAAAAGTTCTCTCATTCTCCTCTTATAAATCTCACTGTCTGGATTATTCTCCTGATTTCTACACCTATCTAACTTCTTCTCAATAACTTTTACTCGCTCTCTGGCAGGACTTTCAACCATTTTGACTAAAGATCGAATTTTTCTTACGGCCTCAATTAGTATTGCCAGTTTGTCCTGCCCTGCATCTCTGAAAAGCATCTCAGTAACATAACAGTCTAAATTCTCTTGTTCCTTACTTGCTGCGTGCAACACTGCAGCTAATGCTATTTGCGATGGAGCATACAATAAACAAGCATCCGTAAGAAACACTTTTTCAAGAAACTCATCAATTCCTCCCCTTAATCGTTCCGGATTTGCAAGAGAACATCTTGTTTTAATGTCAATAAGGAATCCTTCTACCGGTCTAAATGGATTGTGAATGGTCAAATGGTAGTTCAATTGCTGCATTAGAAGTAACTCATTATTCAAAATGATGTCAGAAGCTTTGTCTCTATCGCCTTTTATGTTCGCGACGAACTGGCCGATAGACACATTAAATTCTTCCACTTTACAGGCTAGGTATACGCAAGTGGCCAGAATTTCCTTTGGATGGTAGTCCATAGAGGAATTATATAGGTAAAATCGTTTGAAATAATGAAACGCGGTACCGACTACACCTTTCGGCATTGGTGGGCTGAACCTCTTGCAGAACTCTTTCAAATGTAGTTCGTATTGCTTGAGCAGTAATCTCTCTTCGTCCGGAGACAGAAAAAAGTTGTACCGTTGATATTCGTCGATGTGGGCGCCGTGCTTTGAAATATATGCAAGGTTATGCTTTTCTCGCAAGCGGGCTAGTTCACCCTCATCGCTAAACGTCCAGAATTTCCTCTGGGAACTTGTTGAGAACATTGTAGTCAAGATATTTTTCTAAACTTGAGAAATTATTTCGCGCGATTCCATACGAACGAAACGGATGCGCTGATTTAAGTAAGACATTTGTGTGACAATTGATATCAAAAAACGTCAATGTCACTGTTCAGAATATTTGCCTGATAAAATAAATAGATTAACAATTATTTATTTAAAAATTACTAAAGAAAAATCAAAGTCAAAGTAGGTATCTAAGGCCATTATAGCTCCAGTCACAAAAATACTGTAAGTATATTTATTATTTTATGCATGTCTTGTGTGCGACCTGTGCTAGCAGCTTTGCAAAGGTGGCAAAATTTTTTAATTTGGCTATACATTGTACTGCTGCACTTGGTTATACGCATTTTCAGCTTAGTTAGAAATTAGTTTTAACGAAGTAAATAAAATTAAGTTATTGTCCTCAGTAATACTTTTACCTTTGTTGAAACATTAATTAGTAAACACTATTGTCATAAATATATTCCTTTACTTAGAATAGATTTCTAATTTAGTTTTGATGCGAAATTTTTGCAAAGAAGTGTCAAAAACGGAACGTACACACCAATATCTATCTTTTTCACACTCGCGGTGTTTCGGTTTTCTATCGCAGTCGTATTTTGAGTCATCTTCAAAGAAGTGCTACTGATTGTCATAAATTAGAGAAATTGAACTATTTTTGTAAGAATAATCGCTTGAATTTACCAATAATCAGTGAAAACAAAATGTCGCGTCCGGGTGATAGACCGAATCAAGCGCAAACGTACAAACTTGTCGTTGTTGGTGGCGGCGGTGTGGGAAAAAGTGCAATCACAATACAATTTATTCAGGTATTTATCGCCGTATTCAGGCGAGATACGCCTACAGAACAGATGTTAGATTATTCTGAGATTTCTATGTGTGGTTTACGTTATGTATATGTCTGTGAATTGTGGAAATAAACACGTATTTAGTAGCATGCGTTCATGCTTATAAATAGTGTCTTGTAAGACAGTCTATGTCAAGGCCTACGTCCGAAGGCGACTCCGCCCACTGTCGTCACGGCACCTGGTGCTGAAACACTTACATTTTCCTATTCCAGAGCTATTTCGTGACTGACTACGATCCCACCATCGAGGACAGCTACACGAAGCAATGTGTCATCGACGATGTGCCGGCGAAATTGGACAGTAAGTGATCTCTTTGTGTTTATGCTACCCTGGTACCTCTAGGAATGTGTTTACTATGAAACACAATGTGGGTGTTGCAGGAAAACTCATTATGATATAAAAAATCAAGGTTATTCATCATCATTAGTCCTATATTGGTCACAAAGTTTATTTAATAAGTTAGTATTTATGAATTCTTATGACTGCAATCTTTAGCACCATTTTGACATTTTGACTTTTTAATAGGATACTACTAAACAGGATGATACATACATAAATAGTGATGTCTCATAGAATTCTCTGAATCTGCCTTCAAATTGTCTTATTCAAATTTATACTGTAACATGTTGAATAACAATCTCCTGTAAAGTTTCCACTAATTTACAAATTCATTGCATTCAGAAATATGGGCTCTTTTCCAATCAGCACTGGGATTACATGGTGAAGTGATGAATGACCTCTACCTAGCAATGGGAGTGATTTGTTAAACCTATGTATTGTTATTTCCAGATTTGTTATTCCAAGACCTCAATTTACTAATGCTTAGATATAACCTAACCATACGTAAACAGTTCCCCTTATTAGAATCCTTTACCCTAAGACTTCTCTAAATTATACTTTTATTATATCAGCCTTATACTGTTTCATTTTATGGACAAGTTGTGGGTAAAAACTGAATTAATTCAGCCCAAAGCAGTTCTATAATGTATTCTAAAAGCATTTCAGCTGACATTATTACTGTCTCTCTGACTTCCTCTCACTAATCAAGGTAGAGAGAAAAGAATATACATCATCACATAGATCTAGTGTGGATTGGTAGAGGGAAGTTTGAGGTTTGTTGCCACCTGTTTTTAGATCTTATAAAGTCACCTCAGTCAGGCTTCAAAATCAGCTTAACAAATATATCCTTTAAGTGGTAACTAGGACTGCATAACAATGTCAAAAGTTCCATCAATAGTTATGCAATATCAATTAAGTTGTCAAATGCGGCATCATATTGATATGGGAAATTTTAAATTTACTTTCCTTATTTCTTTAATTTACCTAATCTGTATCCCACTACTGGGAAAATGTGTCCCCTTAGCATCTCCACAATCAATCAATCCTGTGCCTGTAACAAATGGCCTTCTAGGGTATTGGTATGGTTCTGCTAGTGTAACATTAGTTTTATAGGTAGCATTCAACAAGATCTAGTAAGAATGTAAGATGACACACAAATATTCCGAGATCTATGAATGCAGGTTTTATTTTTGCAATAACTAGATTAGGTATTCCCGCTGTAAACAAGATGAGTGTTGTGCTGCAAATGTTTATTTCTGCATCCATTTATTTAACACTAGTTTCTGCCAGCGACTTCGTTTGCATTGACTTTAGACAGGAACCTTACATTCTTCGGGATAAAAAGTATCCGATGTGTACAGGTTATTACCTGTATTAACACATAGGATAACATTAACACATTAACTGTCTGAGTGCAAAATTTTTTCCAAATTCGTTCAGCCATTTTTGCATGATTGAGTAACAAACATCTAAATATTCATTTTGTTTTTCTACAAAAATGGTTGTGGCATAGGTTTCATAGTACCTACCCCTACCAAGGGATCTGGTGTGATAATATATAGATAGTTAGTGTTAGTACATTTATAAAATGTGTCCATAATTTAAGCATCAGCTTTCTATAACAAACTGTAGGGCAGTGCATACGCCCTTTTTCTGCCATTCTTGCCAGTCCTGTGCCAAATTCTTCCTCCTTTAAGGGTCCTTCTCCACGAGTCTTTCGTCAGTTTAAGTTTGAGCCAATAAATTATTATATTTACAATTATTTTTTATCTAAACTAAACTTCATAAACTTGTAATTAATCATATGTATTGGAGAGCATGTTATTTGCTTCAATAATAAAACTTATAAATAAATTTATTTATATGATAACAAAAAATTATTGCGGAATTTGTACTGAACTTGTTTATATTAATTCAATTCTGCTAAAAATCTCAAGTATTTATATTTAAATTAAATTCCTGTATTAAAACATGCATCAAGGATTTATCAATATGTACAGTAAAATAATATCACATACTCCATCTTCGATCTATGGCGGAGGTCTTTCTCCTGCTGTGAATGTCTTTCCACTGAAGATAAGCCATGATAGGATTGATTTTCTATGAAGTGGAGAGGTGTACATAGTCCACCCAAATGTCACCTAATTAGTTTCATTTCAATACATTGATGCAAGTAGAGTGAACATTTTTAAAATGACCTTCTTTGGACTAGGTCAGTACGTTATTCATCAAGTTTATTATGTATGCAAAAAGTGACCTATATGCATCATCACCCATTACACAACATAATCCAATCAAAAGCGAATTTCGATATATCTGGGCGGGTCTTTATCTGTCACGTCTGAATATTACTTAAGAGCTTGTACAGATGTGGCGTTTTGGGGCAATTCGAGAATCGCGTTTCGAATCGCAGCAATAAACTGTTCTCAAATTAAGTGTGCTTCGCGCGAAACCTGTACTAGCAACAGTACCGACAATAATAGTATATTTTAATCCTACATTTACTTTACTGAAATCGAGCTCGTGCACGTGGAGAGTATGTAAAAGCATCTAAAGTAGTTATGTGGCAGGAATATTGTGGCAGTATTTGTCAAAGGGAAGATCTTCCAGCTAGATGGGTGTTGGGTAATGTTGTAAAAATGAGCGCTGAACGTGAGCGTTTAGCGCTGAGTCGGCGCTTACGAGTGTTGAAGCACATTGAAATTTCAAGCGTTTAAGCGCCGACTCGAGCGTTTTAATAACACTAGTGTTAAGTCTGGCGGGGCCTGCCCCTGTTACTCCCCCAAGAGTTGTTGTCAGGGGCTTGTAAATATGCAACGCGTCGTACAAACTCATATCGCGTTCTAGACACGTGTTGGATCGTTGTCAATTGTATAATCGGCGCCATCTGTGGGTAGGTAGTCACAGTTTTGTAGCGATGTATAAGGATCGCTACAGTTACATTATAACCAATCCCTTTTGATAGCTTTTTGTATAATAATATTTATTACGAGGACACAAGGTGCAAAGATATAATGACGTAAGTTTAAATGACGCGTGACATGCATTTGACACACACCGAACACCTTCGTACTTTTATTAAATCATTGTCATTTTTAACACGCCTTTATTAGCTTGTACCTGTAATTCTTAGCATATTTCATCAGTCAAAAGATACCTCTGATAACGACTTTTACCCTCCTTTTGCACGAGCGATTTTTATAACGCGCGTTGGTATAGCGCTGGAATAAAATAAATGGCTAACAGTTCTTCTTTAAGCGATGTACAGCGCTTCAGCACCGCGTAGAAAAAGCGTTCGTGTGGACGAGAGGTTAGGGTCTCAAAATCGCGCGACACTCATTGCTCGCCCTCATACACACATCGCTTTATCTGTACGAGCCCTAACTTCTGCAGATGATGTTACTAACATATAATGCGAATTTACGCTATGAGTAAACAACAGTTGATACACAATCTCTCGGTTATCAGATTGTCTATATCGCCAAGATAAATATGTAACGCTGATAGCAACACGTAGGAGCCTGTTATTTAAACTTGAATGATAAACAATGCATTTGGTGCATTTTTTACCATAAATTGTACACTATCTAGTGGCGCCCTAAATTTACCATGGTCTATGTTGGTGAAGTAGTACATGGTGGGCGATCACAAGGTCTTGGGTTTGAATCTTAGGTCGGGCAAAGTATGGTTTTCCTGGTAATAGATTTTCAGTAATGATTTAACTTCATCAGTGATACGTGGGTGTACAGTCAGCGGCGTAGGTCGCTAAACATTCTCAGTATTTCGAACCGTTACTACTCTTTATTATAAAAACTTTGGTTAAAATAGTTAAAACCCCATTATTAGCAACATACTCAAATATATGTAGATCAGCAAAAATAATGTATTGCAAAATGAAAGTGTAAAAGGGGTTTGAAAATCTGAGAATGTTAAGCGAGTTTTATTGCGGATCGTACATCAAGAATATGAAACATCATGAAGGAAATATAAAGGAGAGTCAGCCTAAACAACTGTGCACTGTTTCGTCTAACTAGGCCGAGACGTCATTGTGGTGGTCGTGGTTAACGTCAGTCTGCCATTCTCAGCTAGATGGCAAATAAAAAAGTGGGCGAGGTGAAACATCCTCTTCATCTCGCGGCACCCCGCGCAGTGACACGGAAACGGACGTAGGAAAATCTAATAACGTCACCTCCTCTATATATTTGCTTCGTGGAGTAAATGTTTCAGGTTATTATTTTCAAATTATCTCTTTTCAGTCCTGGACACGGCCGGTCAAGAGGAGTTCAGCGCGATGCGAGAACAGTACATGAGGTCTGGCGAGGGTTTCCTCCTGGTCTTCTCGGTGGCTGACCACGCGAGCTTCGACGAGCTATACAAGTTCCACAAGCAGATCTTACGCGTGAAAGACCGGGATGAATTCCCGATGCTGTTGGTGGGAAATAAAGCGGACTTGGAGAGTCAAAGAGTGGTAAGATATATAGATAAGTAGCTTCTGTCCGCGTCTTCGTCCGTGTTGAATTATGACAAGATTGCGTGACGAATATCTAAACATACAAACTTTTACATTTATTATATTAGTAGGATTAGAAGGACTGGCAGTTTCCCGCGCCTTCTCTCTCGGTCGACAATAGCGTCATCTGCCGGGTCCAACTATATCCAACGACCATCTAGAAAAACCCTATAAGTACAAAACAATCATGAGAGTCGGTCAAGTCATTTATGAGGAGAAGAATTACGAACACACTCATAACGGAATCTTAAATATAAAGATGTCAATTTGTTAAAAAAAAAGGATCTTTGAATCGATTCGAATCGAAAGGACTAGAATCGATTCTCTATTAAATCGTGGATTAAAAGATCGATTCTCGATTAACCGAAGCCAGCTAGTTAGAATCAGTAATTGTATATTTTATGTAAATGCGACAATTATATTAGTATAGTATAATAAATCTAAACGGTTTTTTTTTGTGTGAACGCGATAATCTCTGGAATTAGCTGGATTTGGAAAATTCTTTTTGCATTTGATAGTCCAATTCTTGAGGAAGGTTATAGGCCATTTAACATCACGCTATTACCTTTAGGAATCGAGCAAAAAGAAAAAAAAGGAAATAAAAAACGCTGAGCGAAAACAAATTAATAGCGTGAGCGGGCAATGCAAACCACGAAGCCAAAACAGTCTCAACGACTGTTTTGGCTTCGTGGTAAACGACGGGTAAAACCGCAGGGCACAGCTAGTTTAAAATGAAATAATACCTAACATGGCTGACACCGATAAAAGCTATAAATATTCTAATTACCCGAAAATTGAAAGAGTTACTTGTTCTAATTTCTGTATTACATATCATCCTTTTTATCCCTAAAAAGCCTCGACAAATCAAATACACCCTTATGGTTTATATGACACCGTTAGGCGGGGGGGGGGGGGGGGGGGAGAGGTATACTTCGTACACCCACCTGGTTTATAAGTAATAAAGTTGAAATACCGTTAACATAGGAAACTTGTGAAATAAGTACCTATTTGGTATTTTATGTTCATGAATGAATGACCGTACGTCATGGGTGTTTGAAAATACCCATGTTTTCTAAACATTGTAGTACATAGTAAGCTCTGACTCATTGCTTATTAATATAGTAGTTTATTATATAGGTTTTTTGTTATTAATAATATCAGCCTATACTGCCCACTGCTGGGCAAAGACCTTCTATCACAAATCGAGGTGAGAGAGATTAGGTCATACACCACCAGGCCGACCGAGACGAATGCTGATTAACCTTGGTGATTGGTAAGAACACCGCGGTCGCACAGCGCCCGCGGTGTTCTTACCAATCACGCGCCTCATTATTATTATTTTGTTATTATTTTCCCTATACTAATTTAGCGCAGTAGTTAAGAGCTTAAGTCGCTCTGCCCACTGTGTCGAATAGTCGGGAGTTCGATTCCCGCACGGGACAAATCAATCTTGACCCACAATTATTTGTTTCGGTCTGGGTATTTGTGTATGAGAATTTGCATGTTTGTAAACGCACCCACGACACATGAATAAATCCTAGTTTTTATTAAAATAAACCATTTTTAATTTTTCTTGGAGTGGGCAGGTCCGCCCACACCCCCTACAAGGTGGGCCGATGACCTGGTGAAGGTCGCAGGTTGGTACAGCTCTTAAGGGGGCTCGTAGTGGTGATCTTTGGGGCAGACCTATGGCCTTTAGTGGACGTCCTTTGACTGATAATGATTATGAAATATTCCCTGATGAGTAGGATGTAGCTCCATCTTTTAAGGGAGCTTTAATCACGTGATGTTTTTAGCAACTGTTTAACTCCCTCACTCTCTCTGGTGATACGTGGTGAGGTTTTAGACTAACCCCCGCCCTCACCCAAAATTACGTTTATTTTTTGGTACAAGGCGAGTCAAGGTCACGCGCTGTTTTTCAGTTACAAATTGCGGGTTCAACAAAAAAATAAAATACACGTGATATCTTACTACACACCCCCCTTCTACCCCTTTCGAGCCTCACGCGATTAATAGACGAATTCTAAAGCTTTTTAGACTAATGAGTTTTTTAATATAAAGTACAATAACACACTCTTGAAATAACTTATACTACTCTGGCAGGAACATTGTGGCAGGATTTGACTAAGGTAAGATCCTCCAGCTAGACAGGTGTTGTTTCTGGCGGGCCTGCTACTCCCCCGTATGTTGATTTCGGGGGCTTGTATATATGTAACGCGTCGTGCAAGCTCTCATATCGCGTTCTAGACGTGTATGGTGAATGATTGTCAATTTTTATATTCGCCGCCATCTGTGGGTAGTTAGTCACAGCATTTTAGCGATGTATAGGGGTCGCTACACTACGTTTGGAGCAAAATATAATGTTGTAGCCCTTGCAACAAATATATTTTGCATTTGCAAAACGTGAATTGATACGCTTAGGATTTTTTTGACGATGGTACATCAATAAATGAACCTTTTTTTATATAAGTTATATTTTTTATAGGTCGCACTGGAAGAAGCCCAAGCGCTTTCGCGCCAACTCAAGGTACCCTATATTGAATGCAGTGCAAAGGCGAGAATGAACGTAGACCAAGCCTTCCACGAGCTCGTGAGGCTAGTCCGCCGATTCCAGGAGGTGGAACGCATAAACATCAAAGCGGATAACAGAAGTGGCAAAAAGAAAAAGTGCACCATCTTGTAACATAAATACATCTGTGGTGAGTTACGAATTCTCGATTCAAATTTCGCGCCGTTCCGATGACACATGATTTTTTTAATTGAAAGCATAGAGTTTGGTTATTTCTCGTTTGATTTCGTACACAGGCGTGCCAAGTTTTAGTCGATTATATTATTAGAGTTGTCAAAATTGTTAATAAATTTAGTCGACTAATTCTTATTTTGGGTTCCATATAAACATGCTATATAGGTTGTAATATACATATTTATCAACACATCTCTATTGTTTAAGTGTTTTTCAAGTTTAGTGGTAAAATAGACACAAACTGCCTCTTATTTAATGCTGTAAGATATTTTTTTTTCTATCAAATTTATTTTAGTTTTTAAGCATAATTTACTTTCTTTCAAGTAAGAAAGTATAATCAGATGCAAATAATTATTGAATTAGAATCAGTGTGATTCCACCATCATCTTGTAACCTAATGAATTTTTGATACTTTTGAAGCTAGAACTAAATAATTTTCAATTATTAAAATAAATTTAATAAAAATGTATTGAAATAAAGTTATTTTAACAGTTGTAACTCCAATATTAGCTTAAACACTTGCATTGCATGTGTAATTTTTATCAACGTTTGGTACTAATATTCTTTTCAAATTATAGTGCCATACTTCCGCAAGCCTTTGACACCCAAAATAAAACACAAAAATAATGCTTTAACCTTATGGCTTTAATTGCAAAAATAATATTGAAAAAAGGATTAATAAATTTTCATTTAGGGTGTTTTTAAAATATCGATGTATAAAATTTATGTATCGATGTATAAACATTTAGAAATTGAAACTAAATGAAATTCGGATGATCATATGAAATATATTTTACTTTATGATTGTCAATTTATATCAAAAGCTTAAAATAAACTGTTTTCTTCTATCAAAAGGAATACAACTTGTAATTTGTGGCGACAATAACCGTTTTAACATAAGTCACTGTCACGCGCACATCATATTATATACAGTATGAAGTCATAGTTCTGCGTACCCTATTTTAGACTTCGTCGTATATTTAATTGAAGCAGTTCATTACATTTTTTTTAATAATTGGTAGCTAATAATTATCTGTATCCCACATGTACTATAGTACTATGGTGGAAGAAATAACCCATTTTTAATTGTATAATTCGCGATTTTGGAATAAATGGTGGACAGCCTTTTGTCGATGTCACAGGAGTCTATAACATGTCCAATATATGTCATAGAAAAAACTTAAGAAATTAGATAATATCATAGTTAATTAGCGACCTAAAAGGTGGTTTACAGAAAGTTTATAGTTAATTATATGAAATCATCTAGTTTCTTAGAATTTATTATTAAAATTTGCATTGGGCAAAGATATAGGACGAATGGAATACAAGCGTGATCAGGACAGTAGTCCAACATTAGTGGTATATAATGTTTCCATACTAGCACAAGTTATTAAAGAGACTCATTCATTCTACAGGTCATGGAAATATATTTTTATTTAATGGGTGCTGATCATATAGCTTGTAATATTCTTGCACAAATAGAATAATATTTCACTATTTGTTAAATTTTGCAATCCATATTCCATAAGATGAGTATTTATCTAAAATCTTATGAGTTTGGCTTCGGGTAACTATTAATTTGGCTTCGATTGCACTGCGCTGCGTTTCACATTATTCTTAAGACAATCTCTCTCCCGCCAAAATCTGACGGTCAAAAATGGCTGCGCTAAACAGTGTTGCGATCAAATCATCACTTTACAAATCGACTAAAATTCGGAATCGCAATTTAAAAAACAAAAAATAAAAAGCATGTCAAATTACTGCTCTAAAAAATAATGTTTATAAAATGAATTGATGGAATATTTTAAATTAAAAAAAAATGTTTGTACGTGTAGACGTCTAGAAACCAAATACTAATGTGTATAAAATATTTTTTGTTATTTTGTATTTTTTTTTGGTCGTTTGAATAATTCATTTTAGGTTAGCGCTAGTCGTGTGAGATAATGTGTCGTTGGGTGAGAATGTTTCTATTTATTTTTTCACCAAATGATACATTTTGAAGGCACAAAATAAATTTGTGTAATTGTTGTAATTTTTTCTTACTAATTAGAGGCATATGATTGACGGCACAAGTTTACGTACTAACATTACAATATACCACCTATCTGACTATGATAATCGACTAAATAGCTCAAACGATTGCACGCGTGTCCCACTCCTTCGAAAAGATTTATTTATGAATGAGCTACTGGAGAAGTATATTGTTAGGCTATTGTTAAGTACTAACACCATATTTAAAAAAAACGAGTTTATGCGTCGGATCCTAAAAAGACTACAATCGTTATCTATAATTTTTATCACCTTTCGCCTATAGGTATCCTTTTTAATTAAATTGCGTGTTAGGGCTGTATTAGGGCGCGTGGACAGATATATAATAGTTGAGGAGTGACTTTTCGAAAGGAGTCTATTTTCTATTTTGCAAAAAAAATATGCTTGAATGCCGTTCGATTCTAACATGTAATCTAATTAATCAATCTAAGGCTGTTCAAATCGACATAAAAGGTGGTTTCCATTTCCAAATGATTTATTTCTATACTCCATATTAATACTTCTGCCACTGATTAGAGTTATTTATTTTGAAAAATGTGGTAAAGGGAAAAATTGCCATTTTGAAAAGTCGCTCTACATTTGCGGGCTATTTCGATATTATTTTAATTCCAATATAATTATTAATTGGTTTCTACTAATGTATCAAAATATTAATTGTCATCGCTGTTGTCCATCCATGCCTCTAATTAGCGCATAGAAATATTCTTTATAAGTTAATTTTAAAGAGAGATATATATAGACATATTTTTATATCGTAGTATTGGTTTTTACACATTTCTTGCTAAGCGGTATATTAATTGATGCAAACTTTTTTGATAAACGTGTCGGGGGTGGATCGTAGATACAGGCATAATATGACATCAAATGTCCATTGTAACAATATTATTCCTTTATAAAGCACCATTATAATAGAAATAGTCTTTTATAAAGTAATTAAAAAGCAAGCAAAGCAAAACAAGAATTAGAAACATATGGGTATATGGTCATTTATAAAGGACTATTAAAAAGTAACGGTCAATAAAAAGGACCATTATAAAATAATTGGTATTTTATAAAGGACCGTCGTTAAAGAATTAATCTCTTATGAAGGACTTAAAACTAAGAAGCATTAGAAAGGACGTTCGGACATTCAAAGTTCTGTAAACCATAAGTTTAAGTTACCAGAATTTTGATCGTTAATTCTTTTCAATCAATCAATCAATTAATTGAAAACGTTTCACAAAAAGAATAGGCGAATAAAAATGTGGCGTGTTCCACGATCGACTCTTGACATACATATTTACAATAATTTATATCAATTTAGCTTGTAATCAGAATCGAAAGATGTAAACAATAATTATTTTTATCAGCTTTATATTTAGAGAAATCGATTTCAGTATATAGAAACTAAACGATTTATGATTTTTGAATGGATATTACTGGGTTTGCTGGTTGTTACTTAAAAAGCTGCTGAGTTGGAATATGTCAGACTGGTGTTTAATGACGGCTTTGTTTAGAGGTCTTAGAGCTTAGCACGATCGGATTAACGTAAGCGAGACGTTGTCGATAGAGCATGCTGTCACGTTCATTTTTATTTGGTAGATTTGTAGTGTGAAAAGGATGGCATATCAACTCAATAGTGTCACACTAACGTCATTGTATTCATGCTATAGTGACACAAGGATTTTTTGGACCGTGGGTGACATTATTATCGACTATATGTTATCGTAGTCGGCGGCGGCTACGATTAAAGGATTCGCATGGGTAGATGCGTTCGCGAAGTGACGTGTTGTCGCCTTTTTAATATAGGCGCGAATAGGTTCGAGACCTAGATCGGAGTGGAGATCGACATTCCGTACGAACCAGGGGGCTCCTACGGCTTTACGGAGGAAGCGGTATTGAACCACTTGGAGTTGGCGTTGGTGTGAAAATAGGGTCATCATTTAGTAAAACTTTCCTGTATCCAGGGAAATATTGCGACAGGTGGGTGGGTATTATTATAAAACTTAGGTGAATTTCATAGCAAACGGCTAACTGTCATGAAGTAACATTTCACTAGATGACAGTGTTGGTTCCGGTTTTGGCCGCGTCTAAAAGATCCTTGTAAGATTGTTAGCGAATTTAAGAGGTGTTTCTGATGTCGAAGGTGACTGAAAAAGAATCTTCATTGAATTTGACCGCGGGCCAAAAGTTCCTTGTATGAATGTAAGCTGGGCGTAGGCCGAAAATGTCAAAATAATGTGACACTTGGCGATTATTTTAACAGTTATCAGTTTAAATCCAGTTAGTTAAGTTCATTGATTAAACATTAATAAGTTAAAATGTCCAGTAAGTCTGTGTAAAACTGTTATTTATTTATAGCCACGTTTTTTTTAGGAAAAATACATCCAGGTAACAGTATTTCGTTGTGTTGTGACTCGTATTAAAAATGTATGGATTTCAAAAACTGATTTTATTTGCAAATGGCGCTGGATCGAAAAAAAAATATAATTGTCTATGTTGTGAAGTTATTTTCGTTGTAAATTATTTATAATATGCTAATAATGGAATATGTGTAAATTAAAAACTATTACATGGCAGTACTAATGAATAGACAAATAATATTTGTAATTAACTTTTGAAAGTTACCTTTAAAGTCAATTGCCAGCTCTGTTGTTTATTTATAGTGTTGCCACATGTAATACTTAAATATAAGATAAAAAAACAGGTTTGTACCTAAACAACTGAAATATACATAAAAGACGATTATGTGTTCGTCATGATATTGCATACTCGACAACTTAATTAAAATTAAAAATAGATTTTAAATTTATTATTCTAAATTCTTTAAGTTTAATAGTCCATCTATATCTAATTTGTTAAATATTAAGTCATTGCGAAACATCCTTCGCAGAGGGACCAAAAATATCTTGGTGAAACGTGTAGGTACTTCCGTCGTACTAATAAATTACAAGTTTCTTACCTTTTCTATTTTTCTTATTAGGGAGATAGATTGCGTCTTGGGGAAGGAAATAGACTACCTTATGTCTCAAGAAAAATACGCAGATGAAGTCGCAGCTAGTGCTGTCTGTCAGTCTGTATTCAAATCAAAATCAAAAGTTTTTCATTCATGTAGACCAAAAGGTACTTATGAATAGTCAAAAGGAAAAAATATTGATTACCTAAGACTCTACCACCCATTTGGAAAGTCATTCCTGTGGAGAAGAAGGTCAAGAAACTCCACGGTTATTCTGTTATATTATGAGTCGCCTATTGTAACATATACGAAAGGGATATTTGTTATGTATCACTCTTGTACCTTACATCACCCTAAAGGCGTTGACGGTAACTGTTTGTCTACATATAAATTTTCATGAATAATTAATAACATAAAATGTTCGTTGTTAATTGGTTTTATGATGGACTATATAGGTATGGTAAATTACACGGGGCATTGCAGGGTAAACAATTGTAAGACTAAGTACGTGCGCTAACGCAGATGATGCAGTTTAGGCAGCCCAGTTCAAAGCTGGTTTAAAAAATATCTAGTCGACATTTTTCTATATTTATTACACTTAAATTATCATTATTTGAAATATACTTGAGTTTAACCGGAAATGCGTTTTCAGTTTCGGTTGAAAACCCTGCCAAAAACTTAATTTGTCTATGATATACAGAGTCTTAACTAAACTAAACATTTTCGGTTGTAAAATCTACCGTAAGTAACAACTTAAATACGTAATGTGGTTTTTAGTAGTTTTTAATTTCGATCGTACACTAATTTAGATAATTCCCATAATCTGGGTTGCACGTAACTGCATCACGTCATCAGCGTGGCGCATATGCGCAGAGGCAATGTCGAGTATGCAATATGGCGAGCGCAGACACAGGTGCAATAAAAGAGAAGAGCTTTAACACCGGCGCACGCGCCGGGCGACGTACTAAACCGGGAACTGTTGTCCAGCTAATATTGTATTTGTATAATAAACCATTGTAACATTATTTCTGTGACTTTTATTTTAAGTATTCTAACACAAACCCTTTATCTTCCAAAAATCCTGCGCGGGCACTTAAGAAGTAAAGCTTTTGCTAAAAAATATATAAATACCCACAAGCCTGGTACTTATGCTTGCCCTACCAGTTATTCCCACCGTTATTCCGCAAGCAGGGATAGAAGCCAGGAGTGTACTTTCTGTGTCATCATCTCAGCCTATAGTTGTCTACTGCTAAACGAAGGCCTCCCCAATCGCTTTCCAGCGTAACCGGTCCGACGCCACCTGCATCCAACGACTTTCTGCCATTTTCACAAGATCGCCGGTCTATTTGGCAGGCGGTCATCCTACGCTGCGCTTGCCAATACGCGGTCTCCACTGTAGAATCTTTTTGCCCCAACGCCCGTCCGATCTTCGCACTATGTGGCCCGCCCATTGCCTTATCAGCTTGCTAATATTGAGGGCTATGGTTTGGCCTTGGTTCTTCTGGGAATCTTCTCATTTTTGATTCGATCACGTAGAGAAACGCCGAGCATAGTTCTTTCCATAGCTCGCTAAGTAACTCTGAGCTTTTTTATGAGGCCTATTGTAAGAGACCACGTCTCTGATCCGTATGTCATCACTGGCAACACACATTGACTAAAAACTTTAAGTCTTGAGGCACTGAGGTATTTTGGACGAGAAGTTATGCGCAGTTTCCCGAACGCTGCCCAGCCGAGATGGATTCGTCGATTGACCTCTCTCTCTCAAAGTTGGAACTACCTAATCGAACTGCTTGTCCCAGGTAAATGTATTCGTCGACAACTACAAGAGTAAAGTACCCAACGGTGAGTGCGGTGGGTACGACATGGACGTTAAACATTATTTTCGTTATGTCCATGTTCATTTTAAGACCCACTTGTTGGGATACTATGTTGAGGTCACCAAGCATTCGTCCTAGATCTTCCAGCGACTCCGCCATGACCACAATGTCGTCGGCAAATCGAAGGTGAGATGTATTCGCCATTGATGTTGACCCACATTTCATCGGCGGTGTTTGGTCACTGGTATACAAACTGCTATTGAGACTGATTTTTCAACAGAAAAACCCCAATAACATAATTGTGATACTGTATTACGCACCAATAGTAAAGCGATAGTGCGACAAGGATCTTTTGGCCTATGGATGACATTCACAAGGTGGCGGTGGTGTGAAATTAGGGTTACCGTTTAGTAAAATTTTCCTACTTCCGAGGAAATATTTGAACGCGTTAGTTTCGATTTTGACTGAGTGTCAAAAAACCAAGCTGTGCTATCCCACCTACCCCATTCGATACCCCCTCATCGGACACATTATCTGATTGCTCTATTAATGTAATGCAAGTAAATAATAGTGCTAGCCCTTAACTTAATAACCCTGTTAGCCAACCGGCCACAAAAACATGCAAAAAACCTACATATCCACAAAAGTCTGTAATTGTTTATTCAGATAAAATAGGCCAAGACTTAGGTTCCTTATTATCTAGGCATTTAGATCAGAAAGTAACTAATTTCTGTTCACCTGGGGCCAGTTTAAATCACTTAATTGATAATATTAGTCAAGCTAATTTAGACAAGGACACAACCACTGTTATATTTTATGGTGATAGTTTATCAGTTAAGAGGAAGGACCTGACTAAAATCACTATTGTATTGAAAAATTAGGGTAGAAAAAAAAGGGTATTGAAAAATTATTAGAGCTGCATTCCAAATTAAATTGTAAATTTGAATTCTGTGCCTTGCCGTATGCCAATAACTTAACCATTCAGCAAAATAGGCACATTTATGACATGAATTTATATATTTACAACTTAACACAGCGTCATAGTGACGCCATTTTTTATTTAGATATAAATAAATTCATTCGCAAAATTAGGCTGAAAGAAGATACTATGTATCTGCCCTTTACAACTAAACGACAGTTGGCTACATTGTTAGCATTTAATATACAAAGAAATGACGCGGTTATATGCAATATAAACCAAAATGTAATGATTGATACTGGCAGCAACATTAGGTTGTGTGACCATAGTTTAAACTAGTAAATGCGACAACAGCTAAGTCAATAGAATTAAATATTTTACATCAGAATATGCAAGGTTTAGCTGGCAAAGATCTCGAGATAGAATTATTTCTTAGGAAATACAACGCCCATTTATTCTGTGTTACTGAACATTAGCTCAAATCTCATGAAATAATCACATATCAAAGTCAGTACACAGTGTTGAGTGCGTTTACAAGAAAGAACAGCCATACGCGGAGGGTCTCTAATATTAGTCGCCAACGATATCAAGTGTAAAGAACGCAAGGACATTATGGGTCTTTCTATTGAACGCATTGTTGAGATATCTTGTGTCGAATTGGATAGTTATGTTGTAGCATGCGTTTACCGACCGCCCTCAGGTGATTTAATACATTTGAAAACGTCATGGAAGAGGTGTTAAAAAAAAATTCTGGTATTAAAAGCAAAGCATTATATGTGGTGACTTCAATGTCAATCTAATCGAAAAGTCATCCATTAGCTGTAGACTAATTAATCTTTTAATCTAGTATGCTTGTTTAATGAACCGACTAGAATCACTGCTACGTCTGCTACCTGTTTAGATAATGTGTTTTGCGACTGTGAAGTGTTTGATAAATTAATTATAAACGCTTTGCCCTCAGATCATAGTGGTCTGTTGGTGTCAGTACCCAGCCACCTTATACCTAAGTTATGTAAAGTTACTTGTAGGCCGATATCAGATCGACGTATAAACTGTTTTAGGGATAAAGTTTACAATCGCATATCTAATATGAATTGGTTACATAATGATCCCAATTACTTATATCAAAACCTTTTTGATACCATGAAATCAGAATTCGATAATATATTTATAATACAAACATTTTCAACGGCCAAAAAAGCAAAGTTTAGTGATTGGGCTACTGTAGGAATTCATAAAAGTAGAGCTAAGATGTATGAACTGTATGATACGAAAACATATAATCAAAACCCAGCTTTCTTGGAATATGTTAAAAACGACTCGAAGACTTTTAGGAAGGTGTGTACTGCAGCAAAGTCTTTATATTATAGCAATATGATCAAAAGGTCATCAAATAAGATCAAAACCACATGGGGTATAATTAACAGTGTATCTGGGAGAACTTAACCACGCGATGATCATATTGAACTTGTAATTAATGATAACATCTTAACAGATGATTTCGATATTGCGCAGACTTTTGATAAATTTTTTAGTGAAATTCCAGTTCATACTACTGGTTCCTTGAACTCCTCTTCCCGAAAAGCTGAACTAATATTAAAAATCAGTGTAAAAGAATGCAATGTCTTGTTTGAATTTAAATATGTGACCCCGACAGACATAATCTTAACCTTTAAGTCGTTAAACATTAAAAACACTGTCGACTTCTGGGGTATATCATTAAAAATACTAGATAGCATGGCTATAGCACCTGCGCTGGCGACGATATTTAATAGATGTGTAGAGAAGGGTAGGTTCCCCGACTTAATGAAACTTAGTAAAGTTGTACCGATTTTTAAATCAGGGATAAAAAGCGAGCCTTCCAATTTTAGACCGATTTCCATCTTACCGGCCTTGAGTAAAATTTATGAAAAGATCCTACTCAATCAATTGCTTAACCACTTTAATGAGAATAAGCTGTTACACGGTGATCAATATGGTTTTACTAAGGGACGTTCAACCACAGACGCGGGAGTGGGTCTGCTTCAGCAAATTTACGGTACCTGGGAGGCATCACAGAATGCAATTGGTGTATTCTATGATCTCTCTAAGGCATTCGACTGTGTTGAGCATGCAACCCTTATTAAAAAGCTAAGGCATTACGGTATTAAAAACACTGCCCTTAATTTATTAGCTTCATACTTAGGTGAAAAATCTCAATGTGTTGAGATTAACGGGGTCAAGTCTCAGGAAGTTAATATTTCAATTGGTGTTCCACAGGGCTCCATCTTAGGACCCTTTCTTTTTTTAGTATATATTAATGACCTGCCGAACTTTGTCCGTGATGTCTGTGTTATTGTACTATTCGCAGATGATACCTCCTTGATCTTCAAAGTTGACAGAGCTAAGCTTAATTTTGACGATGGGAATGGTGCTCTTTCACGGATATCAAATTGGTTCGAAATAAACAATCTATTGCTTAATTCACTCAAGACAAAGTGTATTAAATTTACTATGCCCAATGTAAAAGATAATGCTACGAATATTCTTATTAATGGCACAAAGCTGGACCTCGTGGACTCCACTGTCTTTCTAGGCATTACCCTAGACTCCAAACTCCAATGGGGGGGCCATATCTCATCACTTGCGGGTAAACTTAGCTCCGCTGCTTATGCAGTGTGGAAAGTACGGCAACTTACGGATGTGGATACAGCACGTCTAGTTTATTTTAGTTATTTCCATAGCATTATGTCTTACGGTATCCTACTGTGGGGTAACGCTGCTGACGTGGAAAATGTATTCATACTGCAAAAAAGAGCTATCCGTGCCATTTATAATCTTGGACCTAGGGCTTCCCTCAGAGAACTTTTTAAAGAGATCAACATTCTCACGGTCGCTTCACAGTATATATACGACAACATAGTGTACATACGTAGGAATATCCATTTATTTGATAAAGTGAGCGACGTTCATAAATTAAACACTAGAAATAAACATAAACTGGTATTACCAATTGTTAGGCTTAAAAAAGTATTAACTTCCTTCGTAGGAGTCGGTATTCGCTGCTTCAAAACCCATATACCAAAGCCCATGTTAGAGTTGCCACTTGACAGATTTAAAAAGTATATTAAATCTTCACTAATGAGTAAAGGATATTATACACTAAATGATTTTTTAAATGATAAAAATGCCTTTACACAAATTAACTGAAATTTAGAAGAATATAATGTTAAGTGCAGCGTGTCCTACCTAGGGAGCGTTCATTGATTTTAAATATTATTCTCGAACGATGTCGACAGGGTCGTGGATTGGTCATGCTCACTAAAATGTCTTTGCTAGTGGCGGCTCTGTGGAGCGGGTCATTCTTTTCCCTCTAAAATGGTTGAGGAGAGTGATGGCTGCTTCTCAGGTCATACTCGTGAACGGGTGCTGCTGGTGGGGACTGGTCCGTCCCCTGTCCTTTGTCTGACTGAACGTGTACCATAATGCTGTTGAATTTTGTCTCGTTCGGCATCACACTGGAGCTATGACCAGTTGTTTTGTACGTACTCTTTACATATTTTATAGTACCACTTTCTCTTACTATTATTATTATGCTTTTTATTATATACCTCTATTTTGTAAATGAGAGGATTATGTAGACACTGACCAATATCATGATTCTAAGTACACTTATGATTAATCTATACTTAAGCACATCTATTTAGCTCGTTCTGCATTGTTCTCCCATACTCCATAAATGCAATGTATACAAAAATTGTAAAACTCATTTTTAAAAAAGAGTAACCGTGTAGTTTCTTGCCCTTCTTCTCCACAGGAATGACTTTCCGAACGGGTGGTAGAGTCTTAAGTAATTAATAATTTTCTCTTTTTGACTATTCATAAGTGCCTTTTGGTCTACATGAATAAAAAGCTTTTGATTTTGATCTTGTACGACTGTCTGTCAAACAAAAACGCTACTTGACGACCGCGGGGGTAGCGGAGATGTTTGTGTTTTCATAGATTATAAAATTGTTTCTAAAGTTGTTTATGTATAAACAAACATCTCAGTGTACATGAAAGCATACCAAAATTACTAGAGGTTTTTGTGTTTGTGTGTGTGTGTGTGTGTCTCTGTGTGTGTGTGTGTCTGTGTGCGTGTGTGTGTCTGTGTGTGTGTGTGTGTGTGTGTGTGTGTGTATGTCTGTCTGCGTGTTTGTGTGTCTGGTTGCGTGTTTGTGTGTGTGTTTGTGTGTGTGTGTGTGTGTGTGTGTGTGTGTGTGTGCGTGTGCGAGTTCGTGTGCGTGTGCGAGTTCGTGTGCGTGTGCGTGCGAGTGCGCGCGCGCGCGCGCGCTTGTGTTTGTGTGAGTGATTCCTAAAACTCACCGGCGAGATCGGTGTCTGATCCTGTGTGCGGTATCTGTATTCGATAGAAGGGATGTAAGGGCATCGGGAGGGGTCGGTGAGAATATATAGGAGGGGATACTTGAGGTGTGTTGAATATCTCTAGTACGTAGAGAAAAGACACTAATCTGGCGGTAGGTGTCTTCTACGTGACGTGGTAACCGGGACTAACGGTTTAGTGTGACCATGGGGACACTCGAATATGGCTACAAACGGTCACCCGTCTCAGACTGACCGAGCCAAACGCTGCTTTACCTTGGTGATCACTGACAACCGCAGCCACGTAGCGCTACAAGCGCATCAGAGAATTTTTACTTATATATTAATAAATAAAAGTAAAATATATTACGTTTTTATTAAAGTATATTTATTTCATGCAAAATTAATAAAATAGGGTGGATCCATCGTATGTAATAAAGCGATTAATTGCTGTGCTTATTATAAAGATATAAATTTATAGTCGTCATCTTAAGTTATAGATTGGAATTATGCGGGTTGTTCAAGGCTTCTGGCATAAGATCATCCTCTCGGCTTCAGTCTGAAAATAAAACAAATTAGTTAAAAAAAGTATAGTGTATCGCAATTAAACTTTAAAACTTTTGTGAACAAACCATCGTCATTTTTAGTTGTGAATGCAATATAACAAGGGTAATATGTGAAGGCGACAGTATTTCCGAAGGCATCAAAATTAAAATGCTGTTAACAAAAAATTGACGTTGTTTTGTTGGGTGCAAAAATTCTTAGTTTAATTGGAATCGATTACAAGTAAACGAATTTTAGACGTGTTTTAGTAAGTTTTAAAGTTTGATTGAATTAGACTATAGATCCTTTCATATCTCACCTGAATTAGCTTATAAATAGCAGCCATGGATTCTTCGCTTCTGCAGTTGACAGTTCCAGCAATAGCTGCTCTCTTCCCGCCCCAGCTTGAAGTGAAGGTAAGCTGGGCTTCCACCAGGAGGCACAGGCAAGCCATCAGGAGAACGAAAGCGAATACCCTCGACATGATGGCGTATGTTTGAGATATGTGGTTAACTTGAAGTGTAGGGATGATGTGATGTTTCCAAGATGTCAGAGCGGCTTTTTATAGTAAAGGCATAGGATGAAGCCGTAGATTTGATTTGCGATTGGAATTCGCTGTAACTAAATTGTATAGGGTAGGGTGTGACACATTATGTTCACAACTACCTTTGTGTGTAGATAAATGGTTAGTTTTGTAGTGCCGTGATTTATTCTTCCCTTACCGAAAAGATTTGTTTTACACATTTTGCGATGGAGCGACCACCGAAATTGAAGCAATCAGCCAATTATAACAGATTTTTTATTCCTAATTAAAACACAAAATCGGCCGTTGTGGAGATATTTGGGAAGGGCTTTGACCTGGAATGGGCATATCCCCATTTACCTATAATTTACTATGTGATGTGGTCTTTAATGATGAATTTCAGAATCCAACCAGACCTGGAGACAGCTTATAAATAAATTACCATTGCGTAGATATGCCTCTTGTCTGCTTATTGTTTGCTTCGGATTAAAGACTTCTATTTAAAGATTTGGCATCTTGGCATGACTCGGGCTCAGAAATGGCTCACAATAAATATAAAGGACGAAAACGTAGTAATTATAAGCTCTTTTAATTGGGGGTTAAGTTCATAGGTGATCAAGTTCCAATACTCAATACTCACCCTGACCAACATTAGCTCAGGATAGGAATATGTGGCGTATGAGGGAAGAGGTTTATGCAGTGGATGAAATGAGCTGGAAGTAATGGTGATGATTATATTTTTGTCAAAATGATGTAAGTCTATAGTAAGAGTAAATTTCGAAATTTATAGCAGAGGTAATGCCTGTAGGGCTACCTAGTCGGTCACTGGCTCATGGAGGCTGGGGTCGGATTCGTTGGTTAAAAAAAGTGTTGTTGGAATTGTACTATAGAAAAATTCTCTATAACAATCTGGAGTTTGGAATTGTGCTCGGTATAACACCAAAAAGCTTGCCCCCTAATACGCTGGAATCTAATATTCAGGACAAAATATAGGTGTACCTATTGGCATGGTACACCTCTTTTCTCTCGCTAGGGACATGTAGGCAAGCCGGTGTATGTGTTTTGTGCGAGTAGGTGTTGTTCCTCCTTGAGGTGCCCATGAGCTAGTTGTCCCCTTTGCCCGTCTGGCCCGCCATCTTGTTCTATAAAGCTGTAAAGGCCTCTCAGCCAACGGAACTCATTCTGACATTGTATTTATTCCTACACTGTATTTGATAATCGCACATTACATTCTCTCTCTCTCTCTCGCTCGAAGAGCTCTCTA
Organism: Phalera bucephala; assembly: GCA_905147815.2. Taxonomy (NCBI): domain Eukaryota; kingdom Metazoa; phylum Arthropoda; class Insecta; order Lepidoptera; family Notodontidae; genus Phalera; species Phalera bucephala. The sequence goes on from LR990627.1 coordinate 2,321,740, forward strand.
TCTAGCTATATCATCACGCCAGATCCCTTGCGGGGTAGGCAGAGAGTACAGAGTTCCAACAGGTTCTTTCCTTACATACCTCTCTGGCTTCCTCCACTCTCATAGTTCGTCTCATACACGCTCGCCGGTTACGGATACTCTTGACTTTTCCTTCAGATAAGACCCGGTTTATTTGGTCGTGGTAAGATAGTCTAGGTCTTCCCCGGTACCTGCATCCTTCCACTTTCACATTGTATATCTGTTTTGTCATTCTTTCATCTGGCATTCTTGCTATATGCCCGAACCAACGGAGCATGCCCTTTCTCATCTTTACACTGATACTACCTTTCATACCTACTTGCTTTCTTACTACGCTGTTGCTAATGCGGTTAGTCAGCTTCACTCCGCACATCTTCCGCAGAGCTCGCATTTCTACGGCATTTATCCTACTTTCATTCTCTTTCTTACATACCCAGTTCTCGCTACCATATAACAGCGTTGGGACAAGAACTCCGTTATGTATGGCCAGCTGCGCCTTATGGCTTAAGTGCCGGCTTCCAAGTAGCTTTCCCATCGCACCATTCACCCTGTTCCCTGCACTCACTCTTCTCTCTATGTCAACGGTGTATTTCCCATCCTTACTGCGTGCTGCATTGAATGCCCTGAATTCAGGGCGACGTACTCGGCCGCCTCGCCAGACGCGTCGCCCGCGCGCGCGTCGGCCCCCGCCCCCGCGCACCCCGCGCCTTCTGCGCGCCCCGCGACTCCGTTCGCCGCGCCGCGAACGGATTTAGTTGCGCCGCCCCAGACCCCCGCCGACCGCCCCGTCTCGCCATACGGGTCCGAGCCTCTCTCGGACTCTGATATGGAGGTCGAGCGCGCGTCCGCGAGACGCGCCGCCCCCGCCCGGTCCCCATCCCCGTCGTCTCCGTCGTTCTCGTCGGAGGACGACTTCATTCCCATTTCAAATGGGAAGCGGGCGCGTAAACCGCGCGACTCGCCGCCTCCCAAGATCCAGAAGGCCGGGAACGCCTCCGTTTCTCCCGGCCCCTCCGGCCCCCAGCCGTCTCCGTCTCCCAACGCGGCCGCGAGGGCCTCCCCCCTCGCGCGCCCCGCACGTCCGAACATCACTCCCCCGCCGCTTGTCATTCAGGACAAGAGCGCCTGGGAGCGCATCTTTAAGGCGATTTACAATCGCCAAATAAATTACACGCACGCGCGTTCCACCGCGCAAGGCATAGCCGTCAAGGTGGCGTCGTCGGACGACCACCGACGGCTATCCGCTTTCCTGCGATCGAACAAGATCGCATATCACACATACACCCTGGAGGAGGAAAGGGAGCTCAGGGTGGTAATCCGCGGTGTCCCTAGGGAGCTGGACACCGCCGTCATTAAAGCCGACCTCCAGTCCCAGGACCTTCCTGTGCGCCAGGTGCACAGAATGGTCAATGGGCGCTCCAAGGAGGCTTACGACATGGTCGTCCTCGACCGCACCGAGTCCGGCCGGAGGGTCTTCGACCTGAAGGCCGTGTGCTACATTTCTGGCCTCTCCGTGGAGGCCCCCCACAAACGTGGCACGCCCGGGCAGTGCCACAACTGCCAGCTATACGGGCACTCTGCCCGTAATTGTCACGCGCGCCCTCGATGCGTGAAGTGCATCGGGGACCACGCGACATCCCAGTGCGCCCGTTCAAAGGAGACGGCGGCCGAGCCCCCCAGCTGCGTCCTCTGCGGCACCAAGGGGCACACCGCGGACTATCGCGGTTGCCCCAAGGCCCCAAAGGGGAAGCGCGGTCGGGCGAGGCGCGGCGGCCGCCGCCGCCCCCGCGCGGTGCCCCTCCCCCCTCTGCGCCCTCAGCGCACCCTCGTCCGGTGCCTTCTGCGCCAGCGACCACAGCTCCCCGCGCTCCCGCGCCACTGAAGCTGACCCCCCCTCCCCCGCCGCTCAGGCCGTCCCTTGGCACCAACGCGTGGGTGAAGCCGCTGCCCTACACCGCGGCCTCCCACCCGTCAGTGGGCCCTGCCCGCCCCCCGAAGCGCGCGCCGGCGATCCCGCCGATGGCGGCTTGTCCCCCTCCGCCCACTAACGTCAGTCAGGACGTCAACCTGATCATGAACGTCTCGGCGGTGATAAGCCCCGCACTATTCCCCAGAGTCAGTGAACTCGCCCTCCAACTCCGCGCCGCCACCAACTTGGCGGACCAGGTTCTCCTGGCCGCGGAATACAGGGACGTCTATGACGTCCTGGCGTCCCTCAGAACCCAACCCCCCCGCACCCAATAATGGATTTACGACCTCCCCGCCATAAGCCCCACAACCTATCCCTGGCGTTCTTTAACGCCGATGGCGTTCGCTCCCAGCGAGATCAGGTTGCTGATTTCCTCCGAGATCACCAACTTGATATCCTCCTTGTGCAGGAAACCTTCCTCAAGCCCGCACAACGCGATCCTAGGATCGCAAACTATAACCTCGTGCGTAATGACAGAATCGGCTCCCGCGGAGGCGGTACTCTCATTTACTACAGGAGGTCCCTTCACTGCATCCCTCTCGATCCCCCCGCGCTCACCAACATCGAAGCCTCGGTCTGTCGCGTCTCTCTCACGGGGCACCAGCCCATCGTGATCGCCTCCGTATACCTTTCCCCCACTAAATCCGTTCTCAGGAGTGACTTTGAAGCACTCCTTAATCTGGGAAGCGCCGTCATTCTGGCGGGCGACTTCAACAGTAAGCACGTGGCCTGGAACGGTCTCACCACTTCCCCTAACGGTAGGAGCCTTGACGCCCTGGTCGACGTTCTCGACTTTGACGTCATCGCACCTATGCACCCTACCCACTATCGTATCAATCCCAACCACCGACCCGACGTCCTGGACATGGCGCTTCTGAAGGGTGTCACCCTACGGCTGCACTCCTTGGAAGTAGTCCAGGAACTCGACTCTGACCATCGACCTGTAGTCATGAGACTCGGTTCCCCCCCCTTCCGCCCCTCAGCGACCCAAAAAGACGGTGGTGGATTGGCATGCGCTAAGCACGGCCTTGGCGGATGCCGACCCTCCCCCCCTCGCTCTCAGCTCGGACTCCATCCCGTCCCCTCAGAACACCGTTCAGGCCGTAGATGCCTTCACCGAACACATCCGATCGGCTGTCAGTCAATCGTCCAAGCAAGTCGAGGCGGAAGATCTCTACCTTAACCGCTTTCGACTGCCGGACTGCTTCTATCCGAGCGTACGACTCCTACCCCACCGAAGCCAATCGGGCCCGGATGCGCGCTTTACAACGAGAGGTAAAGCGTCGTGTAGCGGAGGTCCGGGAGGAACGGTGGGGTGACTTCCTAGAGGGCATCGCGCCATCGCATCTGGCCTACTGGCAGCTGGCGCGTAGCCTCAAATCCGACTCCACGACTGACATGCCCCCGCTGTCCCGCCCTTCAGGCGCACCCCCAGCCTTCGACGACGACGAAAAGGCCGAGCTTCTCGCCGACTCCCTCGAGAGCCAGTGCGCCCCCAGCTCTCAGTCCGTCGACCAGTCCCACGTCGACGCGGTCGACAGGCAAGTCGAACGCAGGGCATCCCTCCCCCCCGTCGATTCCTTGCCTCCTATCACGCAAACGGAGGTCGAAGATCTGATTATGGGTCTCAAATCTAAAAAAAGCCCCCGGCCTTGACGGCATTTCGAATCGCGTTCTGAAATGCCTGCCCGCCCAACTCATCTGCCTCTTAGTGGCCATATTGAACGCCGCCATGACGAACAGCACCTTCCCCGCTAAGTGGAAGGAGGCGGACGTCATAGGCATTATATACCAAGCCCGGCAAACCTCGCAATCTCCCCGCGAGCTACCGCCCTATCAGTCTCCTCAACTCCCTGGCCAAGATATACGAGCGCGTCCTTCTGGCGAGGCTCAAAGACTTCGTAACATCCAGGGGTATCCTTATCGACGAGCAGTCCGGCTTTCGAGCCAAACACTCTTGTGTCCACCAAGTGCACCGCTTCACGGAGCACATCCTCTCCGGTCTCAATAGACCCAAACCCATCTACACGGGCGCCCTCTTCCTAGATGTCGCGAAGGCATTCGACAAAGTCTGGCACAACGGCTTGATCTACAAGCTCTACCAATTGGGTGTGCCGGACAGACTCGTGCCTCGTGTTCTTGTCGAATCGCGCCTTCCGTTATCGCGTCGAAATGACGCGCTCCACTTCCGACTCCATCAGTGCTGGAGTCCCACAGGGCTCAGTTCTCTCTCCGCTCCTGTTTAGCCTTTACACGGACGACATTCCTCGTTCGAGTAAGGCGCATCTAGCCCTATTCGCGGATGATACCGCTCTCTACGTCTCGCATAGGAATAAGGGTTTCATTCCCAGAAACCTTCAGGCATCCGCCAATTCCCTAGGAAATTGGTTCAGGAAGTGGCGTATTGAGGTGAACCCGGACAAGAGCGCTGCGGTGTTCTTCTCCAGAGGTGCCACCCCGCGCCACTCCCTGCGCCGCTCTAGAAGTAATCTCGGCCAAGTGACCATGTTCGACCGACCCATTCCCTGGGTCAAAGAGGTCAAATATCTAGGGGTCACCCTAAACAGCACCATGTCCTTCGGCCCGCAAATCAAGCGGGTCTGTCACCGAGCATCCTTTGTGCTCGGTCGTCTCCATTCGTTAATCTTCAAGCGGAGTAAAATGTCCCTTAGAAACAAGGTGACACTTTACAAAACTTGCGTTCGACCCATCATGACTTATGCGTGTGTTGTGTTCGGGCATTCGGCCCCCTCTCACATCGATAAACTCCAAGTGACGTGTTGACGCCTTTATTAAAAAGGCGTCAACACGTCACTTCGCGAACGCATCTACCCATGCGAATCCGTTAATCGTAGCCATCGCCGACTACGATCTCCCCCCCGACCCCTGCCGCCACCGCCGGCCGCGACATGTTCTCACCGAGCCCAGCGATGGTTTGTCATCCCTTCTTTCCGCTCAGAATACGGGCGACGACGACGACGTAGTAGTAGATCCCCTCCCATAGCCGGCGGTTGACCGGTGCACTTAGTAGTGCACCCGTCCCCCTACAGCGACTGTCTCAACCGAGTATGTCGCCTCTTGCCCTTCTGGCTGGCTAGAGCGTAGTGGTTGCACGCTCGCCTTTAAGTCCGGTGAAGCTGTAAAGGCCTCGCGGCCAACAGCGTACATCATTGACACACACACACACATCATCCTTACTGAAGGCACATCCAAGATATACAAACTCATTCACTTGCTCCAGCACATCGTTACCAACCACAATCCTTACATTCGTTCTGGTTCTTAAGAGCTCATCATCATCATCATCATCATCATTTCAGCCTATACTTGTCCACTGCTGAACATAGGCCTCCCCAATCGCTTTCCAGCGTAACCGGAGCTTAATAGCTCAGTGTTGGTAAATACCTACAAGGGCATAATTTTATTGAAAACGAACATACAGTTTTCTTTCTACTACTCTCCATACCAAAAAGAAAGCATAGGTTGGTACCTAATTATATTCCAACTTATTTACAATTTAATTAAGAAAAACAAAAAATCTCTATAACAACTTAAACAGGGTCCTTTAAACGCAAACATCGCCAGTATTTTTCCTAAAACTTACCGCGTTCATCTCATCAAACATTAGTCGGACTTCATTTTATTTGCAAAAGAAACCTTGCAACTACAATTATAATTAAAAGAGCATTATAAAAGCCCAGATTGTTGGGATAAACGACCATTCTGAGTCTTTGTTGAAAGGAAGAAAGGAAGATAAGACAAGATGTCTCGTATAATTGTTTTGTTCTTGGTGATTGCTGCACTAGTAGTCATATCTGAGGCCCAGTTAACTTTTAGTTCTGGCTGGGGCAATGGCAAGAGGTCTGTAAGTTCGGAACCTTTGAACGAAGAATGTAACCCTGAGGAGGCGATTTATCAGATTTATAAACTAATTGTGGTGAGTGGGTCTTTTACATTAGTCCTGGCACTGTCAGCAACACAGCAGTTCTTAGATCGATGGCACGTTGCTGTTTTTCAAACTTATATCATCTATTGTATGTAAACCCTGCGGGGGCAGTTGTAAAGTTTACAGTTTTTAATCATACTAATCTAACACTGCACCGAAACACGACCCGAGAAGATCCAGCGAGCAATTCAGCGGGCTTGTCTTTTTTATCTAATTCTCTGTTCTATTTAATTTTTCCTTTAGTCCTTTATATTTTAACTTTATGGTATTTTTACAGAATGAAGCCGAAAAAATTCGAGCATGCCAACGGGACGGGAAAATGTAGAAAAGCTACTTAGAAACCAAAACCTAAATTTCACCTTTTTGAAAATGGCTTTAGTGTTTTAATATAATTTATTTTTATAATGGATGTAGATATATATTCCTTTGCTAAAGGTAACAAAAATATTATTCTGTTACTCACGGAACTGTAAAGAAATGTTTAGTTAAGTTGTTTAAAACCTATCATGGCTATATCTATTGACTCCTTGCTTTTTACATGTCCAATTTACTTTTGTACTTGCCATAACCAAACCACGCTTTAGCTACACAATTTACATCTCGTAAAAGTTTACAGAAACAATGTTTCATTTCTCGTCCACATCCGTCAAAATTTCACTTTAAAGATTTGCTTAAATTATTTTTGACTTTATTTATATTCTAATAATAAATTACTCCCCGTATTCAGCAGAGAGCACCGAAATGAATATTTGTTTCTAGACAAACGTTTAAAAATTTTTCTGAACAATCATTTTTGTGAATGTGTTGAACCAACCCAAAATGTACAATATTATCAATTTGAGTTCACTTTATAAAGTTGTTTGAAAAACAAAAATGTGCGCAAATGTTACGTTTTTTTTAAGGTACAATACGTCTGCATATCATCGTAAAGATTGTATTTACACAGCATAGTTAGATTTGATTTAACATTATTTAATAGTCTTGCTTAAAAGTTGAGCTAAGGGCTTGAAAGCTTTATTTTATCATGCAATAGATAAAAATACTCATTGTTATCTGAAATTATTTATTTAAACAACATGGTGGATCGCTCTGTCAATTTGTGGAGAAATAATTAAAACAAGTTTACTTATGGGTATACTTTTATTAAAATCCATTACGGCATCTTGACAATCATTCCTTTTAACATAAATGAAAATTAAGAGAAGGTATTCCTTACATCTTTGTAACCCTCGGCTATAACTTATGGCGTTTACATTTTCAGATATAGGAGCATAGGAATATCTACTTCTATTTTAAAATGGGCTGTATTTATTATTACTCTGTAAAATTTACAATTACTAGGATTTCTAGTTGATCTAATCAGATAACTCCAAGCCACTGTTGTAGTTGCCTTATGACATATATCCTTTGTTTTAAAAGAGATGCTCGTTAAAAAGTTAGATATTGCCGGACTTAAAATTGGCACGGACTAAAAATGGAACCGGTATGTGTACCTAGTTAAAGATAAAAGTATATTGCTTTTTCAGATTGCTGCAAAATGTAAACAGCTATATAGTTTCGAGGGTTAATTAAACTGTCGCACGTCACAACAAAAATATACTCAATAGTGAATAGATATGTTGAAAATGCGTTTTATTTTACACTGATTTAATTGACATTACAATTAAAATAGTCATCGGGTTTGAGTAATCGAAAACTGATGTACAACATGCATTCAAATCATTACAGAACTATACATATAGACCCATATATAAAGCTTTTATACTGCCACAAATTAAAAATTATTAGACGATACAAATATGAATTATTTTGAAACATATATACTTATGACACGCGAAATTACTAAGCAGAGAATTTGCAACAAATCTGCTTCTAAAAATATGTTCAATTAAATCCAATCCGCATGGTAAAGAAACCATATACGATAAAAAAAATTAAACGAAATACATACCGTCTTGATTTGCCAAGCTTTTGCCTTCTACAACAAATCTTTAGTAAATAAAACTTCCAAGAAAGTTAATTAATACATTGACAGTTATTATTTTAATCAAGCTAGAATTAAAAGCGCCGATAAGGTATTCTTAATTATATAGATTTCTTGCCCAAGTTAATATGGTACTTTGGTCTAATTACCGCTCGATTTTGTCTTATAACTCTTAGCTCCTCTGGAAATTATATTATTCTATTTTTTGTTTTGCTTTATAAGCTCGTCACTTGGCAAAATTACCGTTAACGAGAGAAAAATCAGGGCCATTAACTCAAAATGTAAACCCTGATAAGGCCTTTGCAATCATAGGTTTTTTAGTCAATTTGTGGCAGCACGCAACGGCTTTAGGGTCTCAACATTCATCATACGTAAATATTACGTCACATAATTTGTGCCTAACATGTCTACAAGACCTTTGAGCGCTGGACATGGCTATTCCCTTACTTACAATAATGATACGATGAAACGAAATGAATGTTACGATGTTACTACGCCTTCACAGCCCAAGAATACATATAAGGACACGTATTAACGTTGTTTTAACCTAAATTTTCAAAGTAAAGGACGGAAGGTGGGAAATGAGCAAGAAATTTATTATGGAAATTAAAAAGTTTGTTATATTTCTTATACAAGGTGTAACATATATAACGCAAGACCTGACACCCCGAATAGATTATTGCTTTACGAATTCAATACGTAAATCAAACTTCCAATTTTTAGGAGATTTATACCATTTTTTAAGCTCTTTGGTACTCAAATTACAACAAAATTTAATAAATAAATAACTTTTGGGTGCCGTATTGCTTTGAATAATGATTAAATTTTGTTAAAAACGAATAACAGCAGTTTCGATACTTAAAAAACAGTTGGAATCGATTCAGTTGCCGATTTAAAACAAACTACTTTCAGGTCTTACGTTAAATATATTACACCTTGTATATTCTGTTGCAGTTATAGTTTATTTTACAAATGTTGGTGAACATTGTCTAAATCATTACTGACATTACTGACACCGAACGGTGCAATAGATTTTTTCCTTTCCTATAATAAAAGAAGTAAATGGTGCCCGTAATAATGTCTTAATTTACAAAACGAACACAGCAACAGTGATATAAATATGAGTGTACTGAGTGGATACACATCGAGACATTGATTTGAATGTATAGTATCCATTAACAAAATATTCCTCGAGTTTGTTGTTAATCTTATTAGGTATGTTAGATGCCAGTTTTTTATTATTTATTTAATGTAAGGACAACAGCAAGTTTACGTATTCCTAAGAGGTATTTAGGACATTCTGAAAGGTTAAATGTATTTTTATTATCCGTACTTCACCAAATTTGAATAGCGCGCAGTGTCAGAATTATTATTCCTTTTACCATTTTCACGTAATGACAAATTTCAGCAATATTGGTTTTAAACTCAAACTCAAATAATTTATTTTGTATAAGCCCTGCGGGGGCGCTTATAAATAGTCAATTTACATTTTTTTTTAAATCTAATTTAACTACTAATCCACCACCGGATCGGAACGCTGCCTTCACTGAGAAGATCCGGCGAAGAAACTCAGCGGGCTTGTCTTTTTTATTTACTTCTCTTTCTCTTTTTTCTTTCCTTTTTTTTAATCATATTATGTGGATACAATGTTTAGGTTACAATGAAATAGTTTACGATCTAGCTCCAGTGTGATGCCTTATGATCGAGATATGAATCTAATGATGTTATCCGTAAAGAGCGTCTAAAGGATTCCAGATGGACCAGTCCCCACAAGCAGCACCCGTTCACGAGTATGACTGCTGGAACAGCCATCAGGTTAGTATCGGCAATAACACCTATTAAATTCTCTTATGAAATGTAGGTATAATGATAATTTTCCTCAAGAAACATTTCAATAATGGATACATTCACACGTAGTAAACATTGATTTTATTTACAGTGATACGTATAGACAGAAAAATGAACGTTAATAAAATCTTAATATTTTTAATATAATAGGTGGTAATAATACTAAATATAGGTAACTGTACACTGAGCGACCCAGGTGTAGAAAGTTGTAGGCCCAACTATTTACACATTTAACTACGATTTCTAACCGAAAAACTTAATTATAATTCTCACTCTTCTGAATTGTTGTACTTAATTCTATACAATCGTCGACATTTACCATGAAGTCATCCATATATACAACCAAGTGTATTTTTATAACATTGATTTTCACTTAAAATCGATTGTATGTTCACTAGTAATTTAGTTTTAAAACGGATTCTCTATAAATAATAAATCATTTATAAGTAATGAGTGCATTGTTAAAAAATCAGAAAAAAAACTCTATATCAATTCTAGTAATATTCTGTTGAAATGTATTTTAAAGTTGAGGTCTTTTATATATTTTTTAATAGATTATTTTATAGCATCGCCTCGTTTCCCAGCAATAAATTATACAATTAAGATTTTCAATTAGAAATTTTCCAATTACTTGTATATCTATCACTAAGTATATAAGGTATTATAAATTCCTTTTGTCTTATAGACGAGTTTTATATTAAATATGTGTCATATAATGATACCTACTCGATATAATTCTAGGCCATTGAGACCTGCAAAAGGCGAACAGTGTTAGTACTCGTAACTATTCTGATCGCAACACGTTCGTCTTTCGCGGCTTTTACATTATCTGTAAACATTTTGACATTTACTCTATAACCTAAGGATTTAAAATGAACGCTATCCCCTAATAGATAAAGTCCAGTTCGCGTTACTGTAATACGAGTAGTATCTATTATTTTTATAATATAGTATCGCTCGTTCACACTGTATCAGCTTCCACATAAAGGTCAGAGACTTTCTAGTCCTTATGTACATTAATTAAGGTCTAAAATAGCATGCATATACCTGTTCCGTAGTTCTTCATACATTATCTTACTCTAATATATGTACGTTAATTACGACTCCATACAAGGATACATATATTTTTGGTAAAATTATCGAAAATTTACTTGAAAGAAAGATTTTTCTACACAAATATTATTTATTGGCTTTTGATCTAGTGCCGATTGGGATCGCTTTTGGAAATACTTGTTTTTCTTAAAACATATTTTTACGTGTTTCCAACTGCTAATCTACTTAATTCAACACATGTACATAAATATGTGATGTATATAGACAGACACTAGTTATTATTTTATTTTAATACTATATGTAGTTTATTTATAGACACTGAATATCGTGTGCTAATGAAGCAGGCGGCTATAGTGAGGTGTAAACGAACAAGCTTTTTAAAGCTTTTTATTCATCAAATGCATGTGATCCACGGTATTCCCATTCTAGCCTTCAATCACTGAAATGTATGTCTTAACTTTTGTTAAGATGTGAAGAAGGGTTTCTGGACTATGGATGACTTTTTTAAGTTGTATCAAATATGAAGATATTCACCGTAACAATGTTAAAGTAATTTTGAAATGTACTAGTATGTAATTCTTCAGAAGACTTTTTCATTTCGGCAAAGCTATATAGGCGCTTGTAGGGCTGTGCGACCGCGGTGTTCTTACCGATCACCAAGGTTAAGCAGCGTTCGACTCGGTCGGCCTGAGATGGGTGACCGTTTGTGGCATTTTCATATTCGAGCGGCTCCGTGCTTCGGAAGGCACGTTTAGCCGTTGGTCCCCGTTACCACTTAATGTGGTAGTCGTTAAGCCGAGTTGGAAGCCTTATAGGCGGCTTCAAAAGCTCCAACAGCAGGTGGCCACAAACCTGCCTCCACCAATCCGCAGTGGGTCCGCGTGGTGGAGTATGACCTAATCTCTCTCACCTCGATTTGTGCGAGAAGGCCTTTGCCCAGCAGTGGGCAGTATATGCTGATATTATTATTATATATAGTTGAGCTTTTGCGTCTTCCAAAATAATATCTGTTCAGTACTTGTCATTTGGGTTAGTACCGTCTACCTCGTCGCTTCGGTATGTAACCCTCAGTCAGTTCCATAGCCTACGTTTTTTAAAAGATCTTACATATAAATTTTTCCAATTATATGTTTGGAGGTATGTGTGATAACTACAACATTTATTATGGAATATTAATATCTATGCGAGTGTGTAACACATTGTTTATATTCTTATCGTTGTAATTCTTATAGACCATAGTCTATGATGATCTCCAGTGGAGTTATACTGTCTCGGTGACTATATCCTTGATTGTGGGTTAAGACCCATTTCTAGATTCTTATATGTTCAATACAATCTGGATATAATCTCATGCAACCATCATCTCTTGAGACGACATTTTGTCTAGATTCAAGAATGGTCATTTGTCAACAAGCGCTTGCATGTCAACAACTGGTACCTAAAGTTACGTGCTTCTTGTGTTGATTAGTGTTATAATGTGTAATCTACTTACATCTTGGTGTGTGTATTTAAATGTGAGTATTATTAGTGTCTTTACATTACAGAATCCTTTGCATATGGTGTGGTGTGGTGGTATATCTTACTCGAAACGTATTTTCACAGTCAACATATCAAACAGTTGCGCATCTTAACACTGAGAGTCCAAAAAAAGAATCACGCATACTGACGCGCACTCTACGTGCAGTCATATGTCAATTTCTTTCCAATTTTGTTTTGTTTGGAAAGACAACTGGGAAGACATTGAAATATGTGGTAAAGTTAAACAGTTTTTTGTGTGAGAACACTTGAGATTCCAGGTTCCAATGGATGGTATGTATTCTCAGTTTTATTTTTATGTGCTAGTGACCGATGCGTCGGCGTCAGGTTGTTTGTGGATAACGGTCAGATTCGGAAGAAGTTATAGTAGTCTCAGTGTTAGGCTGTAAGCTGTAAGGGGAGGTCGAACGCCATGGGGTATATAAGCATGATCATATAAAGGAGGGTGTTGTTGAGAGTTTTAAGGAGCATTTGCGCCAAGGTCGTGGTGTCACGAAGGACCCGGAGAGGGCGCTGTTTAATTTGAGAGACGTGAGCGGCCGTGGCCTTGACATCACTTAGGCCCCCGGAAGACGACGTTGTTGAGTGAGGGGCTATTACCCGTTTAACACTTCGAAAAAATCGTGGAGAGCGCGCGTCTGTTTGCGTCTTTCTTATTCCGAGAGATGTTGTTGCATGTTATGAGGGGCGGGTCTCGAAGACTGCTATCCGTTGAACACGTCCAAAAAATCGCGTAGGGCGCGCGTCCGTCATTTTTATTCGGACCGATAACATAGTGTGTGTGTGTAAATGATCTACGCCGTTGCCTTTACAGCGCCACCAGACCAAAGGGCGAGCGTGTAACCAATACGCTCGAGCCGGAACAGACCGCTAGTACTAAGATGTTTAACTATTTATAAATGTTAACTGTTATCTGTATGTGTATGTGTGGCTACGGTCTCCCGCGCAGTTCCTGCAGGCGCGAGCGCGGGCGCGTGCAGCGGGGCACGGGCGCGGGCGCGGGGGAGCGGTCGCGCAGGAACAGCGCGTAGGCGAGCGCGAACAGAGCGTACGGCGCCAGCACGGCGGCCGCTAGCCGCGCCACCTGCCCCACGCCCGACTCCGAAGACTCGGAGAATCACTTCTCCTCGTCTTCGTCGCGGAATAGGTAAGTCGACCTGCATGACGATACATACATACATACATATTGAATACGCCCGATGAAACCCAATAATCATGATTTACAGGGACAATGTATTTTTATTTATTTATTTTATTATTTATTGTACACATATATTCACGATTAAGAATGTAATAGGACTTTTTATGTACAAAGGCGAGCCTAACTCAAAATTCGGTTTTCTCACAGCAAACCTTAGAGCGATAGAGAGGTGAAAATGTATCTTTTTTTGTTTAATAAAGCGTAGCCCCTGTATCGTGGGTACGGTTCCAAACATGAAATGAGCAGCTTAAGCTTTTAACCGCTGAACTAATTCAATCACATTAGCAAGTTTCATCATGTCACCAAAGTAACAATTGCTTTAACGAAAATAGACATTGCCATATTACCAATTAAAACTACTAACGCAAAAAGAAAAGTTGCTGCGACAAAGTTAGTTCCCAGAAAACTGTATTATGTGTTCCGTTTTATGTCCGAAGTCCATTTATGAGAGAGTACATCATCTTTTACTTCGCTTCGTCGCTAGATGGCGCTATTTCCGTCACGTGAATCGGCCTCCAACACCACTTTACGACGCCAACGACGGACGATTTAGCGCAGTGGTTAAGAGCTTAAGCCGCTCTGCCCACTGCGTCTAATAGTCGCGGGTTCGAGTCCCGCACGGGACAAATCTTCGTGTGATCCACAATTATTTGTTCCGGTCTGGGTATTTGTGTATGTGAATTTTCATGTTTGTAAACGCACCCACGACACAGGAATAAATCCTAGTGTGGGGCTACGTTTTTTAAAACAAAACAAAACTTGTTGCCAAACCTGGAACTAACTTTTTACCACCGAGCAAGCCGCCATACTTGTCATTGTTGCGTCGTCTTTCGTACCGCACAGTTCGTTAGAATTGGTACTCGAAAATTATTTTTTATTTTTGTGATTATATTAGAAAGTTACCAATTTTTCTTTTAAATGTTTATTTTCAAAATAAAAGTAGAAAGTAGCAGTATTTTTCTTTTCCGTTACGTGAAATAATGCACGTTTATTGTTTAAATTAGCCAATCGGATACAACCTACCCCCATACAAAGTGTTAATACCCGTGTGGCGCCAAGTGCTTATGTTACGATCGTTATGAACGTGTTCAAGTTCGAGTGAAGAGGAACCACCAGTAAAATGATGGAGTCTGAGTCGATTGCGTAAGTCATTCAGTTTAAAGTTTTGCCGCAGCAGCTGGTGAGTCACTTCAATGATATATATTATTATAAATATTGTACAATACAGCATAGTAAGTGGTATCATACACTATACCGTCCCTGTGCTACGTCCACCCCAGCAAATAAATCGTTAGAACCGTTTTTTTTCTAACCGTCAATCAAAGCAAAAGTTGTTGCCGAGGATTAAAAGAATCTCATGGTGTAATGGTTGGCACTTTGAACTCTTGACTCCAATGTTCCGAATGCAGATCTCGGTGAAATCTAAACGTTTAGTATTTAGCGTTTTTTGGATTATTATTTTGGTTTTATTTGAGTGTTTCGGATGGAGCTTGCTTTTGCTAACTAATGCTTGACTGGTCGAAGGCTCTGGTTATTATATCTAGTTCTGTTCTACGGTTCTAGTTTTATTTTATCATTTTATCGCGATAAAATAAAAATACCTTCACCATCAGACAAGAAAGAATAATAATAAAATTAAAATCTAATTTTACCGGACGTTCCAAATCAGTGGTACCTCTAAGTTCGGTTGTTTTATTTTTACGTGAGTTTTAAGACTTTCTTTTTTACAACAAATTGAATCATATCAGAGCAACGTCAGACATTCTTTCTTTCTTTCTTGACTTTTGAATAAAAAAAGGACGGGAGCGTAGACAGGTTAACGAGAAAGTTAATTCTGTTAATTCAACCGCCAAGACTTTTCCCTACGTCTGACATCATTTAACCTTAATGCAGAGTTGAATTCTTAAGCCCCTGCTATCGAACTTTTATCTTTTATATCCTCACTTCCTATCGAATTCTGCAACCAATGCAGAGGGCGTTAACCATATGTTCGATTGGCAATAGAATTCTTCACCTCTAAGTTCTACCTATATTATCACTCAGGGGAATAGCAAAGAATATAAAGTTACATTCCACTCTAGCTTCCTCTTGGCTTGCCCAACATAGAGGACCCCATGTCTTATTCTATTCACTTATGGTAAGATATTCTGGATCTTACCCGGTGTCTACATCCTTACATATCTTACTACGCGGTTGCGAACGCGACCGGCAGCTGGGCTCTGAACTTTTTTATAAACCTCATATCGACGGCATTCAACCTGCTCCTTGCATGCCCATCTCTCATTACCATATTACAGCTTTGAGATAACCGCATCGTTGTGTATGACCAACGATCAAATTACTTGAGCGGCGCTGGCTTCCAAGTAGCCCGTCCATTGCACTATTCACTATTCTTTGCGATTGCAAAGAGTGAATACTCTTCTCTCTTTACCAGCTGTGTATTTCCAATCCTTAGTAATGTTTACTGACGTTGGGTTATCCATCATCATCACAGTCATTATCTCAGCCTATACCCGTCCACTGCTGAATATAGGCCTCCGCAATCGCTCTCTAGCGCAAGCGGTCCGATGACACCTGCAACCAACGACTTCACAACGATCGTCACAAGAACCTTCTTGGTTGTGTCCTTACTGGTATTGAAATATTTATGTGGAAAAATCTGTATGAATTTCAACAACGTGTAAAGAATTAATAAGAATTGTCTGAAATACACAATTCAATACCAAGGTTGCCAAGATCCGTCAGTGCCTATGGTCTCTCTTGGGAACCGGAGATTGAAACCACTAGAAGGCACGACGCCACTCAGGTTATCTAAATTTTATGACCTTCAGCATTTACTGAATAAGTTTGCGTTGCCATATATTATAGTATCACGTTAATTATCTTCAGTCTGGGATACAATCCAACTCCAAGAGTTTGCCTCCAGACAAGATTTTTCAGATTCGCCTGTGTCTATTGACTCGGTTGCAAGCCACAAGTTAAGACTTATGACAGGCACATCATGTTAGGGCATATCAGCTTTGTAACCTTCATCACCCACTGGGGAAGTTGCATTGCCATAACTACGCTACAGTGCCAGAACAATGGTTCAATTCCAAGAGTTTGCCTTCAGAAGATCCGTCAGCGCCAGTCAATAGGCATCCACCAGTTGGACCTATTGATGGACGTAACGCCTCAAGGCATTACATCTTTGCAACCTTCAGCACCCACGGGGGAAGTTTGCATTGTCATACACTGCAACGCCGGAGCAATGGTCTTCAGTCTGGAACCACAATCCAACTCCAAGCGTTTGCCTTCGGACAAGGCTTACAAGGTCCGTCAGTGCCCACCAACGTGCTTAAGAGCCATCAGTTGAAACCATAAACAGGCGTAACGCTTCAGAGGATCTAAGCTTTGCGACCTTCGTCACCCACTAGCGAAGTTTGCATCGCCCTACGTTACAGAGCCATAGCAATGATCTTCAGTTTGGAATTCACAATTCATCTATAAGAGTTCGCCTCCCGACAAGGTTTTTAAAATCCATCAGTGCATATTGACGCGCTTTAAAGCCGGCAGTTGAACTCTTAAATAGGCGCAACGCCTTTTAAGGTATCTCAACTTTGCAACCTTCATCACCCACCGGGGAAGGTTGCATTGCCGCACATTACAGCGCCACAGCAGTGTTCTTCAGTAAAAATTCATCGCCATTCGTTCGAGTTCGTAGTTACCATTAAATCCTCTCATTAAAGTCTCCTTATCCAGTAAGGGGCCATAGTAAACGACAAAAAATGTCATTACTGGGCATAGCTACTATTATTGGGCATAGCTTATGCCTCGCAGATAGCAAAATCAGTGCGGATTGGTGGAGACAGGTTTATGGAGATCTGCTTCTGGAACTACTTAGTCCGCTTAAAGGGCATCGTGTTAAATTAATGGCAGCATTACTATTAAGTGACAGTCGGACTCGTGGCTGAGGGTGCCTTTTAATGCATGGAGACTCCCTCAAAGGAAATTGCTACAAGTGTTCTCTAGTCTGTCAGATAAAGCCGAAGGTTGTTTGACCAGGTTATCGCTAAAAACATTGCGTAACCAGTGCTACAAGTGCCTCAACTATGTCACTATACTTCAGACTTGTACGTTTGCTTTTACGATAATGATTTTTTCTCGACCAGCCATGCTCCCGCGTATTTTATGCTACCTCATCACGGCCGAAGGTTAGTTCATCCAAGTAGAGGAAACCTTTTTGGCACCCAGATATGAAGAGCCACGCCTAGCATGATCTACGAAAATCAGGATCTGAAAGCGTCCACAAGATCAAGACTTAAACAAGATGATCGGGCGCTCACCATTTCAAGTATAGTGCAGTTAACAGTTGGAAGCCTGGCTCATTTTGACTGGAACTCTGAGACGAGAACTGCTCAACTGAGTAGAAATATAATCTGTTGAAAAGATTCCACTCTCAAAGCTTCTAATTCCACTATGAAGTAAATTGATGCTGAGGTTTTTTCGTAATATCCTAAATTGTCTTTATCCGGCACCTATTAGTTTTCTGAAGGACCAATAAGCATATCATGGTATCCTTGTTCATATTGTATTCAAATTACGTCTTATCATTTGCTTAGACATATTTTAACAGTTTAATGATATGTCGCGCGATACTGTCGCTGTGTTTTTGTTAGCTACGGGGCTAAAAGTGCACGAAATGATCCTCTTACATTGCGTTGCAAAACTTTTTGAGGTTACAAGTACCACCAGATAACAGTACATTTTTTTTTCTTTTTTAAAGAACATTTAAAGATTTATCACAAGTATAAGTGAGCTACACAGCAGCAGTACGTTGACGATGGATGAGTAATTCAATCTGAAGTCACTTGTTAGTTTTACCTTAGCTGCATACAAAACTATCTAGTAAATTATATTCCAGCGAAGGCCAACTAGCGTCAAAAAAATAATTAAACTATTACTACAGTCTACAACAAATACATTTGCTTCAGAAAAGTCGATTTCTGAATTCTATGACATACTAATTAATAATTACATGGCAACTCTCTTCTATTATCAATCTGTTAATTCATAATTAACTAAACAGTGTTGATCATTTATCCGATACAAATTACCTAAAAGGGTTTTCTCATATTATTTTATGCCCTATAGTTTACAAAATATAAAAATTTTACCTGAAAATAAAATTTGTATTATGTTTCCTGGGATGTCCGAAGTCCAAATAATTTGTTCCTGGTGTATACCTCATCATTATTATCATTATGAGCCGAACAATGACAAAAGTATGGCGGCTTGTTCGGTGGTAAAAAGTTAGTTCCAGGTTTGGCTACAAGTGGCGCTGGAGGCCGATTCACGTGACGGAAATAGCGCCCTCTAGCGACGAAGCGAGGTAAAAGATGATGTACTCTCTCATAAATGGCCTTCGGACATCCCAGGAAACATAATACAAATTTTATTTTCTGGTAAAATTTTTATATTTTGTTAACTATAGGGCAGATAATAAATTATTTAAACAAACCTAGCCCCACACTAGGAATTATTTGTGTCGTGGGTACAAATATTTGTGGGTTACACAAAAAAAGCATCATCAATCCAATGGGTGGAGCGACTCAAGGTCTGAACCACCGGCGCAAGCCGTTCGTTAATTACTCATAAAGCATACTCACCAATAAGCCAAATCAAACAATGTGAACACAAGCAGATGCATCGGTCTTGGATACATCCAATATTTTGGTTCCAAACAAACACTACTATTTTGTAAATCATAAGGCATACAATAGTTAACTCATGAAGCATACTCACCAATAAGCCAAATGGATCAAAGTTACCACAAGCTGATGCATTGGTCTTGGATACATCCAAAAATTTGGTTCCGAACAAACAATACTATTTTGTAAATCATACAATAGTTTGCTCATGAAGCATACTCACCAATAAGCCAAATCGAACAATGTGAACACAAGCAGATGCATCGGTCTTGGATACATCCAAAAATTTGGTTCCAAACAAACAATACTATTTTGTAAATCATACAATAGTTTGCTCATGAAGCATACTCACCAATAAGCCAAATCGATCAAAGTGAACACAAGCTGATGCATTGGTCTTGGATACATCCAAAAATTTGGTTCCAAACAAACAATACTATTTGGTAAATCATACAATAGTTTGCTCATGAAGCATACTCACCAATAAGCCAAATCGAACAATGTGAACAAAAGCAGATGCATCGGTCTTGGATACATCCAAAAATTTGGTTCCAATCAAACACTACTATTTTTAACACGACTTCAAAAAGAAGGAGGTTCTATGTTCGGTTGTATGTATGCTTTTTTTTATGTATGTTCAGCGATATTTCCGTCAATTGTGGACCGATTTTGAATTTTTTTTTGCATTGGGTTCAGTATATCTCCAAGGTGGTCACATATTAATTTTATTGACATTGGACCTTGGACTTAGAAGATACATCAGGGAACTCCTTAACGACAAACAATAGGCATGTATAAATTGAGATATTATGGGTATTACGTCAATTCTATAGGTACCCTACTATAGAATAATTCACTGGTCACTTAAAATTGTAAAATAAAAATCTTTTATAAAAAAAGGTAAACCGACTTCAAAAAGCAAAAAAATAAATATTTGAAGTCGGTGCTAAGTAACCGACTGCACCAACCAGCACCAACTTCAAATATTTATTCTTTTGCTTTTTGAAGTCGGTTTACCTTTTTTTTATAAAAGATTTTTTTAACACGACTTCAAAAAGAAGGAGGTTCTATGTTCGGTTGTATGTATGCTTTTTTTTTATGTATGTTCAGCGATATTTCCGTCAATTGTGGACCGATTTTGAATTTTTTTTTGCATTGGGTTCAGTATATCTCCAAGGTGGTCACATATTAATTTTATTGACATTGGACCTTGGACTTAGAAGATACACCAGGGAACTCCTTAACGACAAACAATAGGCATGTGTAAATTGAGATATTATGGGTATTACGTCAATTCTATAGGTACCCTACTATAGAATAATTCACTGGTCACTTAAAATTGTAAAATAAAATACTTTTATTAAAAAAAGGTAAACCGACTTTAAAAAGCAAAAACATAAATATTTGAAGTCGGTGCCAAGTAACCGACTGCACCAACCAGCACCGACTTAAAATATTTATTTTTTTGCTTTTTGAAGTCGGTTTACCTTTTTTTTATAAAAGATGTTTATGTATATCATACAATAGTTTGCTGTTGAAGCATACTCACCGATAAGCTAAATCAATCAAAGTGAACACAAGCAGATGCATCGTTCTTGGATACATCCAAAAATTTGATTCCATTCAAACACTACTATTTTGTAAATCATACAATAGTTTGCTCATGATGCATACTCACCGATAAGCTAAATCGATCAAAGTTACCACAAGCTGATGCATCGTTCTTGGATACATCCAAACATTTAGTTCCAAACAAACACTACTATTTTGTAAATCATATACCAGAAAGTAGATTACTTATAAAGCATACTCACCAATAAGCCAAATTGAACAAAGCGAACACAAGCGGAAAGGTAATCCTCGATATGACGTCTATCCTCTTGGAGCGAGTGGGGAACTTGGACATCCAGAGCCGGCAGCAGTTCTTCCGCGGCGGGCTGATGTGGATCTCACACTGCCGCATCTTGGATTCCACCACGCCGCCGCGCACCAGCGGTTTCTGTCAGTTGCAGACCAGTCAGGGAGGACGGACACAATACATTTTGGACACATTATGTTGGTAGCTAAATATTTGGGGATAGCTTTGAGGCATGAAAAAATAATTTAAATGTTGCTAGAGAAAGACACTAATCAAGTAGTCCCAAATCACACATTGACTTGCAATTAAGGATTACGTAACTATGTGGATTTTATATCAGAAAAGTGATACCAATAAAAAAGCCTTATCACCCAATCATTTCCAGTTACCAATTGGTATCAACGTGGAAGATTAATCAGAAAAGATACATATAGTACGTATTGGGTTCAAAATAGTGGAAGCTCACGAACATAGTGAGAATGATCGTTTTTAAAATCTACCCCTCCATTGATATTAAGCCACAACTAAACTCACTGAGTGGCTTTCACCTTTGCCAAAATAAAGGATGCGTAATAGATAATCAACTATCATAAATCTTTGACAATACGAAGTGAAACAAAAATACTTTGATATTAATGATTCAATGAGACAAAATCTCTACTCAAAAAAAAATGGCGACCAATGACGATGTTCAAAAAATTACTATATCAGATGCGAGCTCACCATAGCAAAGGTAGTATTGCTGTCAGTATCTAACAGATCCGATGCTGCATCCATACTAGCAGCTTCCATCTCTCGTCTCGCTTTCTTCATATTCTCCCTGTGCATGTCAGAGCGAGATGCATAGTTGACCAGGGCGAACTCCAGTAAGGCTCCAAAAACAAAGGTGAGACAGACCCCGGTCCACACGTCGATAGCCTTGGTGTAGGAGACAGGAGGAAGGGAAGCGTTGATGCCTGAAGATTGGGTGGCCATTGTGAGGAGGGTGGTTACTCCTGTGAAAGAATATAAAAATATGATAATCATAATAGAAGTCTGTCCTTCATGATAAAATAATACTATACTATCAAGAAGAGGGTTACTTGGGCTTCAGATAAATTTAATAAACCTGAAAGCTGTTATAGAATGAGAAGAAACTCTTACAACATATTGACATACTCGAGGTAGTATTAATAAAATTAAACACAATGATTTTCAAATATTTCCCTTTTAACACCGACACGCCTATATTCCCAAGCGGGGGTGGCAGAGGTGTACTGAATACACCCACGTTTTGCCAAAGATGTTAGGTCCCGTGTATTAAGGGGCGAGCCTATTGCCATATACCGGGCACAATTCCAGACACGGGACTCATACTGGGAATTTTTCGTTAGAAAAACTACATTTGTCCGACCTAGGATTTGAACCCAGGACCTTGTGATCACAAAGCGTGAGCTTTGCCAGCAGACCAACGAGGCAGTCATTTTATATATTCATTTATAAATAAAAATATTCCATCGAGTTATCAGACACTATGCTTAACAACTCAAGATACAGTCTGAAACAAGGTGATAAGTCTTTTAGGTATAAACAGCCGTAGATCTTTTCTTTCTCCTTGTAAAATATCCAATAATTGTGCGACATGAAATCATAAGTTTTGAACTGTAACGTTTAAGCTTATAAAAGCAAAGGATAAACATCTAAAAGAACTTACCAAGAGAGACTCTGGCAGGGACGGCGCCTTGATCCAGCCAGAATGAGACCCAGGACACGATGACGAGCATGCAGCAAGGAATGTAGATCTGGATGAGGTAGTAACTGAACTCCCGTTTGAACAGCAGATCCACTTTCAGACAACTGTATTCACCTGAAAGGAGTTGAAAAATTTGTGTACAGAGTTTATTGCTTTTGGTAACATCTGGCTCCCTTTTGTGACGATGCAACTGCAAGTTTTGGGCCAGTTTATTGAATTTTAATTCCGAAGTTACTATTTCAAAGGATGTGGTGGGCTACTGCAATATTTTGAGCGATACCTATTATACTAGGGAAAGTTGTAAGTAGGACCATTTGCTACTATCGATGTCCCTCCACTCCGATCTAGGTCTCGAACCTATTCGCGCCTTTATTAAAAAGGCGTCAACACGTCACTTCGCGAACGCATCTACCCATGCGAATCCGTTAATTGTAGCCACCGCCGACTACGATCTCCCTCCCGACCCCTGCCGTCACCGCCGGCCGCGACATGTTCTCACCGACCCCCCCGATGCCTTGTCATCCCTTCTTTCCGCTCAGAATACGGGCGACGACGACGTAGACGGTAGTAGTAGATCCCCTCCCATAGCCGACGGTTGACCAGTGCGCTTAGTAGTGCACCCGTCCCCCTACAGCGACTGTCCCAACCGAGGGCGCCTCTTCGAGGCGCCCTCGAGTATGTCGCCTCTTGCCCTTCTGGCTGGCTGGAGCGTAGTGGTTGCACGCTCGCCGTTAAAATCCGGTGAAGCTGTAGAGGCTTCGAGGCCACAGCCTAGATCATTCATACACACACACACACACACACACTATCGATGTATATTTTATTAACTAGGATCTTAAGCCATTATATAATGACGCCGAACAACGTCCGCTATAAGGTTTTCAGAGGTTTGATGTCCATACTACTCTTGGGGCTTATGAGGTTGATTAACCATAGGGTTAGATGGATGTTTCCCTCATGAAAAAAACTGTTTTAGGTTTAAAGTAAGTATACCTAAGCCAAAATAAGGGAAAGAACAATTGAATTTTTCTTATCCGAAATCTCAAAAATTAGGTATTTTCAGTTTAAAAAGTTTAAGAACCAAACTCACCAGTATTAGTTTTACTGTTGCAGTAATCGGTGAGGAACTTCTCGAGGGTGAAGCGAGGCAGGTGGAGGTTCTTCACAACCTGGACTGGGTCACCTTCTTTCCACAGGAATACCAGGTCATCGGTCGTCCACCCGTCTAAGACACAAAGAAAAATCCGCAAATCATAAATCCAAACTTAACACTGCAGGCAAAGAAGAATTATGGACACCCGCATATTGCTGACGATGTTTGGTCCTAATACAATAGTGGGTAAGCTCCAGACTCCGGATGTTCCGGATCCAACTGGTATATTTTATAGAAAAAAAACATACTTTCTTTTACATCTTCCTTCTACATCTTAGAAAATGAAATCAAAGCCGAGAAAAAGATCGTATTGAATTGCCAAACATCAGTAGATGTTTGTAAATATTTACAATATTAGACCAATCCTAAAACAAGGAGAATATTAAATAAACATTTTTTCCGCTGTTCAAGGCTGCTTTTGTTTACGAGGGGCGGTCAAATCACAGCGGCCCGGGAAGACGGCGAGCAATGCAAACAACATTACCGGGTAATGAAATGTAAACGATACGTACAAATAACTTTTTGCAAACCACTGGGGAAATAGGCTTATGTATTTTGCTTGCTAAAATACGGAATATATATTTAGTGGTGAATTAGCAATGAGTTTAGCTATCGTTTTAATGGTAATGACTAAAGAATTCAAGAGCTAGAGGCATAGGCTCTGCACTTTATTTTAGTTGTAATAAAAAGCATGCCTTGTTGGTCTAGTGGCGAAGCGCATCGCTTTGTGATCACCAGGTCTTCGGTTCAAATCCTACGTCGGACAAATGTAGTTTTTCTAACGAAAACTATGAGTCCAGAGTCTGGAATTGTGTCCGGTATATGGCAATAGGCTTGCTCCTTAACATCGTCGGCGTAAAGTGGGTGTACTCAGTATACCTCTGCTATCCCCGCTTGCGGAATATAGGCGTGACGATGTTTTCATTTAAAAAAAAACACCGTCACGCCTATATCCCCAAGCTGGGGTGGCAGAGGTGTACTCAGTACACCCACGTTTCGCCGACGATGTTAGGTCCCATGTAATAGGGGGCGAGCCTATTGCCATATACCGGGCACAATTCCAGACTCCGAAATGTACTGGGATGTTCTTCGTTAGAAAAACTTTATTTGTCGGACTTAGAATTTCAGCCCAGGATCTCTTGATCACCAAGCGATGCGCTTTGCCACTAGACCAACTATGCAAGCTTGTTTTGTTGACGTCACTATTATAATATTTTGGGATATATCGACGATAAAATTGATCGGGTTTGAACAGCTCCCCATTCAGCAACTCTTAAATATATTTTCGTAAAATACATTGTTAATAAAATACAAGTTTGTAAAAAAGAGACTGACTAGCCCGCTCAGTTTCTCTTCGGATCTTCTCAGCCAGAGGCCCCGTTCCGATCCGGTGGTAGTTGTAAAAAATGTAATTATTTTTGACGTCTGTAACCGCTCTTGTTGGCCTATACAAATAAAAATATTTTAACTTAGGATACTCACAGCTCGCCATCCTCAGCGAACAGGTCTGCTTATCCAAGGGGTACAGCTTGAGGTTCATGGGACACGACAGCGTGAGAGAAATACGGATACTGTATAACACATTCCCGTTGGGGAAGATCCGGATGTACACGTTCGGCATGATGATGTTGTGGAAATGGCCCTCCTTCTCGTTGGAGAAGAACAAGTCCGGCATCCACACCCTGTTCGCTTCCGTCAGGGTCAGGTACTTGAGACGACCTGGGAGAATAAAATGATGAAGATCGTTTAGTATTTATATTTTTTTAATTAAGTGGGTAGTGTGCCTGAGCCATTATCATATTATAATGTTTTCCTTAAAGACCTGTCAAATACACGAAGAACTGAAGGCATGGCGAGGCGTTTTCATTTTGTAATATACGACGTCGTTTGAATCTAGTCACAATATACTAGGTGTAACATAATTAATGCAAGGAAGAAGTTTGTTCCAAATCGGCAATTTAATTAATTCCAACTATTTTAATATGTTAGTACTAATAATTGTACTCTCTACTCTCTGCCTACTACCCCGTAAGGGATCTGGCGTGATGATATAGATAGATAGATAGTACTAATAACATTTTTTTAATTATCAAAAAGTGCTGTTACTCAATTCGCTATATCATCGATATAGCCCTCAGGATTAACAAGCTGAAGTAGCAATGGACAGGCCGTATAGCGCGAAGATCGGACGGGCGTTAGGGCAGAAATATTCTAGAGTGGAGACCACGTATTGGCAAGCGCAGCGTTGGACGACCGCCTGCCAGATGGAACGACGAGCTTGTGAAAATCGCAGGAAGTCGTTGGATGCAGGTGGCATCGGATCGGTTACGCTGGGAAGCGATTGGGGAGGCCTATGTTCAGCAGTAGACAAGTATAGGCTGAGATGATGATGATGAATTCGCTATATTAAACAAAATTAAACCATAGTTCAAAGTAAAACGGCTTTATTTTTAAAATTTCAATTGCATCTCTAAATTATATCTTCAACTAGTTTCTGCCGGCGACTTCGTCAGCGCTGACTTTAGACAGGAACTTAGCAGTTTTTCGGAAAAAAAGAATCCTATGTGTTAATCCAGGTAATAAACTATTTGTGAGCCAAATTTCATCCAAATCCGTTCAGCCGTTATTGCGGGATTGAGTAACAAACATCCTAACATCTTAACACACATTTCACATTTATGATATCAATAGGATACGCTCACATAAGTGTTCGTTCTGTTGTTGTAGTTAATTTGAATTTCTATATGGTTAAAACTGGATGATAGGTTTTCGCATTGAATTCGTAAAGCAATAATCTACATGGTTTGTCTGAGGTCTTGTATCTTTTACGTTACACCTTATAGAAATGCAAAAGCGAACCGTTTTACCGTTTAAAATGGAAACGTTCTCCACGCGTATGGTTTGCTGTGTGTTTGACAAGTCCTTAATCTAGTATACCAAGGCTTGCAATGACATTTTTGCACCCATTCTCTTACTTATTCCTCGTGTAAACAAAGTCAAATATTTACAAAGATGCGCCTGAGACGGTAAGGAACTAAAGTTATTTTTAGATAACTATTCTTACAATCCAATGCGCTATGATTTGAATCGTAATATTTAGTTCCCTCAGATATTGTTTGTATCTCAAAAACGATTTCAAAACAG
Organism: Phalera bucephala; assembly: GCA_905147815.2. Classification (NCBI taxonomy): domain Eukaryota; kingdom Metazoa; phylum Arthropoda; class Insecta; order Lepidoptera; family Notodontidae; genus Phalera; species Phalera bucephala. Next base: position 2,348,872 of record LR990627.1, read on the forward strand.
ACCTCTTAAAATCGCCACAAGAACATATATCGATCCCAAACAGATTTACATGGAAAAATATCTAATTTGTTTTGCTTTTAATAAGATATTTCCAAAATAAGTCTCCTAAGATAGGTACCATTTGCTTAAAACGACGCTTCAGCCACGAAACATTGTAACACTAACCCCAGTGAGAGTAAATAAAGATTAATAAAAAAAAATGAGAAGACCATTTTAAAAACAAGCTTTCATAGCAAAACACAACGAAGATACCTTGCTTAGTTCAGTAGTTCTTAAAGCTTCCTTCTGGCTCCCTCATTAGACCCTGGAGACCATTTTGGTGTAAAGTCCTCGTCAAGACAAATCCTACGCACCCAAACACAACGGGGTTATATTGAGTAGTTGGGTGCTCCCATTGGCTGCATCACCAGGTCCTGAATACTATTTGATTATATAGTTCTTGTCAATATCAATCTAACAAACCTAAACGCGAAACGGTGACGTTTGTTTTATCTAATTGTTCCTATCCGAATCCATCATCAGACCAGCTCCATGGTACCGTACTATTGTATTGTCACCGAAATTACATACGTATGCCAAATATCAGCTAAATCTGTTACCTGCAAGTGCTTGAAAAATGGACCACAAAATTTAAACCGGAAAGACAGACACACGAACATTGCAAGTTAAATAAAAGCTTGTAAAAAAGGAATAGATAGAGAGAATTATATCATACTTACCACCCAAATTGTTGAATTTGAGCCGTTCATCTAACCATTGTTCCCTGAACGTTAACTGAACAGAGTACTCCTGTAAACATATTTTAATGTAAATATCTTTATTGAAAATGATTATTCACATACAAAGCATTTCTAAAATATAAACTAATAATCAATTTTATGAAATCATTGTTCTATATGTCGAATTTGAATATGAAATCTAACATATCGTGATGATCGGTCTTTTGTAACGAAATGCGTCGGTTTAATTGAAACCACTAATAGACTAGATTTTAAGTTGCTTATAATATGTTATTGAGAAACCTAATATAATGGTTTGCTCTGATTACTTTATGTCAGAGAAAGAAGACGAAGCCAAGTAGATTGTTGGTCTTGACGCGTGTGTGATAACTATTTACTAAAATACTTTGTTAAATCTTTATTTAATATCACTTGATTTGTTACATTTCATTATTGTGTGAAATGTTGTATTAAAAGAGGTATAACCTCGAGCGGGGTCGAGATGCCATCTTAACCGTTGCCGTGGAGACATAAAGAGAATATAAACACTTGGGGAGAGATAAGTAATGGTGGTTGTTATTTGAAAATCTGTGATGGTTGATCGAGGTAGATCGTTGTGGAGTTTAGTTGCGTGGTTTGATTGGTGATGCAAGCCCGCTGCTAAGTAACAATTGTTATGTTAACATGTAACATGTGACTTTGAAGTAATTATTACATAAGTGACTCTCAGTATAAAACCATAATTTAATTGTATGAAACCGATAATCCTGGGTTTGTGCTAGCACTTCACCCAATGGCGCCCACTACACCAGTGACCACTGATGAGAGTGTCAGGAGAATGGTTGTACTCCGACATATATAATTGCAACTGGCAAAGCCTAAATTTTGAATAAAAAAATATTTATGAGCACATTGATTGCTGCTTTAGCGTCTATTAAATAATAGGTACGGTAAAGTCATAATTATCTGAACATTTTTAGTTTTTCAAATGGCTTCGACACTTTTGGATTGCATCATATACATTATTTTTCTTAGTCTGAATAATGTTTGTAAGATAAAGAGCATTACACACACACACACACACCGTCACGCCTATATTCCCCAGAGGGGGTGGCAGAGGTGTACTGAGTACACCCACGTTTCGCCGACGATGTTAGGTCCCATGTAATAGGGGGCGAGCCTATTGCCATATACCGGGCACAATTCCAGACTCCGGACTCGTACTGGGAATTTTTCGTTAGAAAAACTACATTTGTCCGACCTAGGATTTGAACCCAGGACCTCGTGATCACAAAGCGATGCGCTTTGCCATCATTAGCAAGAGCATTACCTATTTAAAAAATTGAGTATGGTCTCTCTAGAGATTATATTGCTAACTGTATAAGCAATCAATCATCACGATATGCTAAATTCTCATTTGTTATCCCTAAATATTTAAGACAAGTTAGTTAAATATTTACGTTATTGGTAATGTGCTTGATTTGAATCAAGTTTTGTCAATATTTTAATGTAACATCTTTAAAAAGTTAGATGCAGAGGGCTCCCGACTAATTTGACTACAACAAGTGTAGATTGCGGGAAAAAAGACACAAAACTTGCAATTTGGCTGCCCTCGGTGTCTTAGTTAAGTGCGGTACTTTACCAATAAAAGGTCAAAAAATAGGCCACGTTAAGCCATTGGTCCCGGCCACCACTTAATGTGGTAGTCGTTAAGCCGAGTTGGAAGCCTTATAGGCGGCTTGATAAGCTCCAACAGCAGGTGGCCACAAACCTGCCTCTGCTGATCCGCAGTGGGTCCGCGTGGTGGAGTGTGACCTAATCTCTCTCACCTCGATTTGTGAGAGGCCTATGCCCAGCAGTGGGAGATTATAGACTGATATTATTATTATAATTCAATGTTCGGTTTACTACAATTACGTTCAGTAGAATCTAAAGTTTTGCTGTAGGTACCATATAAACACCGTAAAATGATTATTTGCGATGTATAATTAGAACGAAGCCTTCTGCATCACCAGATTCTAATCTTATACATATCTGTCTCTTATGTTTTTTATAATCTTTTAGCATTTGATAATCTATGACGCTTTATTTTAAATATTTAAAAACGTTTTTCTATATTTATATTGTAATGCATTAAGCTGTTACAAAAGATATTATATTTTATTTATAAGCTCTATTTATGTGATTTTTGTGTCAATAATTTGCTGTACAAAACAATGATACGGACACAGCAGAAATAAATGATCAATACTATCAGTGTAAATAACAGCTGATTTTTTTCGTTAAAATTAAAAAATCTCTGAACAAATGATTTTTCTCATGGCGTATAGGAATCTCTCTCTAAAGTTTATCAATTATATTAATCTGTACATTATATTAATCTGTAACATAAATCTATAATTTAAAGTTCTTACAAAACATGTAGGTACAATACTAAGGAAAACGTCATCTTTAAAATCTGTTGAGTTTAGTTAAAAAATAAATCCGCTAAATAGTCGACTGTCATATATTTCTGCTTAGAAAATAACAACCAAAAAATATAAATCTTTTTACATTTAAGCGAATTGACACGAATAGAGTAAACATCTAATGGAAAGGGTTGGTGTCGAGGCTCCCAATAATTAATTTGACAAAGCACTGCAGACCCTCGACATCATTAGCAAGTCAAATGAATTATCGTTTCATTATAAAAGCTGGCAAATGCGGAAGAATTATTGACATGCTGACTCGACAATTGACTTTTGGATGGAGCTAATGATAAAATGGGAATTATAGAAGAATTGTCACATTCATACAAAGTTTTGCGTTACGAGATTAAGATGCGTACTGTTCGGGGGCATGTAATATAAATATTACGTATTAGGTTTGAGCTTTGATTGCAATGTAAATGTTGTAGGTGGTCATATTCGTAAATGAGTTTCACTTATTGATACGGCAGATGTTGCTGTTGAGCTAACATTGTTATTGCCTGAAATTAATGAGACAAGTATTAAATGAAATACAGGGATAAATGATGAAGGGTTCAAATTTTTAATATCATTTTGAATGTACAAAAAGAGATAAATCACTCAGTGTCTAGCACAAGAAAAGAACCTCTGACGTGGCTGACATCGACTCGTACCTATTCCTGTTCTTATAATGTTTCTATATGACGAGTTACGTTAACGAAAAATGGACTGTGCTAAAATTTATCCATTACTAATTATAGTAAACAAACCGCCCTTATTCTCCTTGTGCGGTTGACAGAATTTTACTGTGTATATCCACCGACCGACCGACATATCACCGTCCATTTTAGATCCAAATGTAATATGGCGCTAACTAATCTCATTATGCCGGGCATGACTGAAATTCCAGGCTTCTATTTAAAACTAAACTTTAGCACCTACTTATTTATATATACATCTTAAATTTCTAGACACATGAGCTCTATTCAAAAGACAATGTCGAGTGCAATTTGTAAGCAACATGCAGTAAAGCGAAGCCCAGTAACAGACTTACCGTCGTCAGCATTCGTTGAAGGAATGATTCTTTACCTTCATGCATCGGCCAGTTTAACTAGAGCTAAAATACTTCTAGCCGTAGTATAGAATCAGGTGTCACATTATCGTGGCCAGCCACCGTTCCAAGCAGGAAGCCGAGTGCGGGCGCGACCGTTTATCCGAATACACAACACAAATTCACATGAACAATACATATCAACAGTAACAACGACCAAAATAGTTTTTATTGTCCTCATCTGCTCAAAAATAATATAAGAAGCATGATTGTAAATAAAATTAAAGGGATAAATGAGAAATAATGATGTGATGGTGTGGGTGCGGGCCGCGAGGTACCCCAGTGATCTGAAGCGTGGCTTCCTGTACGTGGTTAGTTTATAATTTAGATTTTGAACGATTGTGCCTTACCGAAGCGGTTTGCTCTTTAACATTTTTGTGGTAGCTACATTCTTGTGCCAAAAGTCCATCGATTACGTGATTTTTAAGTCTATACGGTCCTTAATTGTGGTTTTAGACACAGAAATAAAGTTTATAAAAATAATTAGTAACTTAAAATAATAGTTAGAAGAAAACGGGAAAATAAAAGAAGGGTTTAAATGAAAATTTAGTGTCAGTAAATACTTTTCTTTAGTTATTCTAAATAAAATGATTGATGAAGGTATTATTAATATGTGCGCGGCACCGCACCACTAGTTATTTTTGAAAATATTTAAATTCCAAATATATTACAATAAAAGTGGGTGTTAAACAAATTATAAAAAAAGACAAATAGTGCACAAACAAGAAAACAAATAAGGGAAAATCAGAATAAAACAAAACCACAAACACATTAAAAAAAGTAACGAACAGCTTTGATAGTGTAGCTCAGTGCAAATATTGCCAAATATCCACGATCAATTGCCAATTTTATTATAAACAAAGTTTTTAATAGGGACAAGATGAATTAACATAATTATGCTATAACGTTTTAATTAATACCAACAACTTATTTTAATTTGAACTTTATATTACTAATTATAGTGTTCACTTTAAGATCTAAATAGGTAGTACTTTTGCTATGAACGTTATCGCATAATTATATCCAATGTTAGGTGCAGTGAGTCCTAAATACCAGGAGACACAGCATTACGAAGTCCCGGACAAATGTATTAAATTTACAGTTTATAATAAAAGTGTCACAGGTTACATCTCGGCTATGTGCAACCACTCACCATTTTGTAATCATCTATTTTGCTGATGGACCGTAGGTACATGTTGACATTCACTAACGTTGGCGCATAGCCTTACAGACAAAAAATATTATTTTTAATTTTTATACCGCTTCATCACAACCTAGTCTTACATTAATAAGCTACAAGAAGTTTCCACTCGAAAAGTTAATGAGAATGTTAGATGCCAAAAAGATAAATCGTAATGAATTGGAGATGGCAACACCGCTAAATAACCCGCAGATCCATTCCATTTCATTACCGGAAGCTAATGCCCCTGATAAAATCATCAGGACAAAGAGCCACTCTAAAATAAAAAAAAATTGAACAAAAATATATATAATATCCAAAATTCATATTATTATATCAGATTTACATTATAAATTAAGCTAGGATCATACCATACTGGCGTTCTGAGAAAATCGATATACGCGTTTCTAAAAACGATTTTGGTCGTCAACACCAAACTGGATCGAAGATAGAATCAAAAGGAAAAAAGAAAGTTTAAGAAAATGAACATTACACATAATTAGTTGCGGGTAAGACTCTCCTTCTCAACGGGAGAGAGTTGCCCATTCATTTGACTTGTTCAAACCGCGTTAGAATACAGAAAAATCATACTTTTGTTTATGCTAAATGCGGCCCTGTCTGTCCTTATGCTGACTTACCATTGTGACGTCATCGATCTTTGATATACTTCGGACAAATATATTGACGCTCACTACCGCTGGTCCATCTAAGTACCAAGCAAAATATATGGTAAATCACGATAATAGTATTCAAACTAAGCCCTAACAATAATTTAAAGATGGCGATTTGATATCCAATTCAATTTGACTCACCTGTCACCTGTAAATTCAATATGCTACGCTTATGGATGATCAAACACAGATGATCATAATGAAGACAAATATAACTGTGGTCAAACAAAACTGAACACAAATGACATAGGGTCAAAATCAAAATGGCTGCAAACAATTTTTAATATTTGGCTTGTCAACGAGAATTTGTGTTAGTGTAATAGAGCAGTTTCGTTTGATATAAAAATAAAAATAAAATAGAAGTTGTAAAAAATAGCGAAGAGAAATATATTGTAAAGAAGTAAAATATGTTTTTAATGTTTCTATGAATTTTAGAGTTTTAGATTGTTTGTCATATTGTCAACGCTATAAGTGATCATAACTTTTAATGGTTTAACATTTATCAATAACCAGCATGTATATGTCATCGGAATTGATTATAAACATTATTATAATATAAGCCCATATATTTACTGTTAAATTTACGAAGGTGACGCCTTTTAAATTGCGTAATCATGATGGAGAAGTCAGTATTAAAAAATTAGATTGCGTTAGTTTAGACTTATAATAATCAGCTAAGCGTTAATTATTGTTACAGAGTGAGCCATACGTTGGAATCATTTCATGTAAAAAAATATTTAGTAGTAGGATATAATCTTATGGGCATTCTCAAAGTCAGTTTGGTATTTACACATTTTCTAAGAAATGTACAAAATTTCTTAAATTTACTCATTTTAAAATTCGATTTCAATTAAAAATATCGAATCTTATTTGATAAATAGTCACTTTTTTTAACGAGCTCTTCTTTTTAAAACAATGCGTTAATTCGCATTAAGCCAAGAACTCTTTATCATGGCACACCTTTCGTTACCAACTAAACGGCTAGTCAAAAAAAAATTGTAACGTTAAAAAAAACAAAACAAAATATTTGTTAGCCGCCATTGTTAACTTATCTCGAAGTTAAAATAAAAATGCAATATCACGTTGGGGTCGAAAATGCTTTACTCGAGGAACACATAGCGTGAGCCGGAAATTAACATTTGGCTTCAGAAAGGCGCCTTGTACGAACTTGTTTAAGTCGACTTTACTTAGTTTGTCTAATATTAAGTATAGGGCGTTAATTCTGGTAACAAAATTCCGTAGAACAAAATCATAACCGCCACGATGTGCCACCACCGTATCGGCAAACGTAGTTTAGGGTGCCCTACAGTTAGGCGGAGCATCGATATACGCAAGGATAGGTGTGCCTTGAGTGAGGGCTATGTCTAAGAGTGGACTGTTGCGGGACGATGTTGATTATGATTATCCGCCACTGATCTATAGCGTTTGGATACTTTCGTATTCTACGCCTTCATTCGGACGAGCACATTTTCAACACGGGTTATAAAAGCGCGATCATTAAATGAATGGACGATGATAAATTAGTTAAAAGAAACGCATACACCCCCTGAAAAAAGCGCGTGCAATGAAGGCTAATAGTATACGGAAATAGCAGGTAACTGCTGTTTCAGTGGTTGTTAAAATTTTGGTTTAGCAGAATTTAAATGTTAGGATTGGGGCCCAGATTAGGTAAAAAAATAAGTACGGCGATAACTAGCTAAACCATTGACATTTTTAGGATTATATTATATACTCAAACATGTCTAACTATAACACTGATTTTGAATAATTTGATATTTATAAATGAATCAAAACTTTTAGGGCCGATTATTTAGTTATAATGTAAATAGTTATAAAATACAATACTTAGTTTTAGACAGTTTCTTATTGACTTGTACCCCATTATGTTGTTTTATAAATATATATCGTATATAACGCGTTTGTTAGAGAATATTTAGGCAAATGATAAGACCGCGCTGCTTTTTTTTAATAATCATTGCAGCGATATAGGTCAAGTTTTGTTTTTTTAATCATTGGTGTTGCTTGCGTGTCGTAAGGCTATGTATCGATTGTTTTATAGCACTGCAACACTTTGTTGGCTAATTCCGATACAGATAGTGTCATGAAATCGTGTTATTGAATAACTTTTTAATAATGCAGTCTACAAATTGTATTCTATTTGAACAATATTTTTAGAGTAATATTTAAAAAAAAAACTGTCATTACTTATTTTTATTATCTCTATTAATCGTTTAAGTTATCTTCCGAAATCATAAGATTTATGTTATGTTGATTTAATGTTATAGTAACTGGAAATAAAAATTAAATAAAAAAATATTGCTGTGTCCGATTATCGCGACGCGCCCGCACTCCTGCGGATGATAAATGGCAATAAACGTCTTTGAAAAGGCTGTAACATTTGTTTTAGACAAACACTAATAAATTATGAATTCAGCTTTAAATATCCAAAATTGCGTGTACTTGATATGTATACATTGTAAGAAATCCGATTTTACAGCTGCATTTGCAGAGAATTATAATATTTATTACGAGGGCATAAGGTTTAGACATAAATTTGAAAAATGAATACATACACCTTATGTCCTTTCATTAAATATCATTTTCCTTTGCCTTATCTGTCATAACGAACTTCCTATTTTGAATTTCATGTAATCATTGTTACAGATACAGAAAATATATATATTTTTTATTTTTTGATTGTCTTCAAAAACAATTGCTACAGTCATATAGGTTTTGAAAACACGCACACTGCTCTTTTACATCTCTAATGATGCTAACACAAAGAAAAATAATTACTCTTGTTTATCATACTAACCATCTTAATGTCGCTTATAGTAGTTATACTTCGGACGAACAGGTTAATATTAACTATTGCCGGGCCATCTGTTACAATAGGTAGAGAAATAAACAAACAAAATATCTGACATTAAATAATGCTATCAATCAACACATTTATCAATCTCAGAATACCTGTAAATATCTTTGTCAATCAAGCATTGACAGACGTAACCAATCAGCAATTAATTATACCTATTAATCGGTGATTATATTTTCAATCAATCAATTAACGATTGTTTAGTTTAATATTTTGTAAATAAAAATATAAGATAAAAAGTAAAAATAAAGAAAAAGTTTTTATGATATAATTTTTTTTTTTTTTCAAATATTTAAATCTGTAATAACTGAGTTAAGAGTTTTGGCGGGAAATCGAACAGTGATGTCGTCAATTTGTTTTAATTTCTAAAACTTGTGTTATTTTGAATTATAATGTGTAATGTTGGTGGAATATTAACCATTATGTATTCTTATATGTGCACGAGTGAAGGTAATTGCAACAAAGTGACAAAACGTGCTTTTTCGATTTCCCTTAAAACGGCCGTCGCAATTGGTATGTAAAGGTTCCATCGCTTTACTATCCAGGGTGGGGCACTTCATCAATTTCATAATCATCCTTGTCATCAAGTTCATCGGGGAGTTGAATTAATTTTGAAATGAATATTCGTAATACTTGACATTGGCAAAATACGCGTCGTCGTGATGCCATAAACATAAAAAAAAACAAAATAACTTAAGTTACTTATTAAATTAATTCAGAGTTTCTTAAATGAAACATAGATAAAAATACCAAATAATGGATCAATCATTTCTTCCAATCAGTGTTTCAAAAATACATGACTCAAGCTGGGTGAATTGAGTCACTCAATTAGTTTAGTCCATTGACTACCTAAGTCACAATCGAATCAATCAACATTATGACAACTTAACAACAGCAAATTGGTTGGAAACGTGTCTCGGTCGAAACTATTTCAGTAAATTTAACCTATACACCAGCAGTTAAGCTCGCGTGTCGGTTACCAGATTAATTATTCACAATGGAAATGGTGGTTGTCGTTATTTATTTAGATAATGATTCAAATTTCAAATAAACTGAGGAGAGCGGTATGCATTCGACAGTACATATCATAACAATCTTAATGATCTACGCTGTTGGTCGAGGGGCTTTACACGTTCACTGCGCAATAGGGGAAACAACAACGCTCCAGTCAGAAGGGCAAGGCGTACAACTTGCTCGAGGGCGTCTCAAGGAGGAACAGCCTCGGCTTGAACTGTCACTATGAGGAAGGAGGTATGCAAGGTGCAGTGGTACTCTGCACTGGGCCGCGGGTGGGATTCTTCGACGACGCCGTCTAGGTCAGAGTCTGATTTTGTGTGCGATATCTATATCCGATAGGAAGAAGACAGGGGCAACGGAAGGGGCAAATTCAAAGAATGATATTATATCTGTGTGTGGACGTCTCCCCACCACGGGCTTGGTGCTAATGCTACTAACAAAATTCCGCTAAACCGAATCATAATCGCCGTTGATAAACAGCGAAAACAGCCAAACTCTACTAGAATCCAAAAACATTTAAAGGCTATTGATCGGTGACGCTTAAGATTTGGTTTTGCGTCTCTTTATATTATTATCAGCTGATTGTGTGGGGCAAGGAAATACAGCAAAAAAAAACCGCGAACTACGATAGAATTATCGTTGAATAAGCTACATAAGATAGGTAATTGGTGCCAAATTGAATTTGGAGTAGGGCTCGTCTGGTCTAAGGTGTTGTCCGAAGCAGGACAACACTTTGTTCTGGCGGTATCTATGGAGTCCAAAGTTCTAGTTGTTTGGCTACTGGTAAAGCTAAGAAGCTGTTCTACCACTCCGACGAACTAAACCGATCAACTGAAAAGTAGACAGACATCTGATAGGAGGCTGGTCGTAAAAACAATCCCAAACTCTAATATATCTTAGAAAGGATATGACAATAAAGCACCTAAAATGGTAAGGGAATTTATGATTACGAGGAGGGATCAAAAAGTAGTGAGAATGAGATAGAATATAATGACTATTGATAACTTAATAATTTATTTTTCTGCATAGTTTCCGAGTCTCTCTAGACACCAAGTCCAGCGCTTTTCCAAGGCTTCAATCCCTTTCACAAAAAATGTTTTGTCTTGGTCCTGCAAAAAGCTCTCCACGGCATCCATCACCCCGTTATCGTCTTGGTACCTGTTTCCCCTTAAGTATTTTTTCAATTTGGGGAACAGATAAAAATCGCTAGCCGCCAGATCTGGTGAATAAGGGGGGTGGTCAACCAATTCGAAGCCAGCTTGCTGAATGGCAGCCATCGCAACTGCCGACCTGTGCGCGGGTGCGTTGTCGTGATGAAACAGCACGCCCCTTCGAAGTTTCCCTCTCCTTTTCTCTTTGATGGCATTCCTCAACTTGGGAATTAAAGCTGCATAATATTAGTCTGTAATAGTGGTTCCACGCTCCAGGTAATCAATCAACAATATTCCTTCTGAGTCCCAAAATATTGAGGCCATAACCTTGCCAGCCGATGCCACGACACGAAACTTCTTCGGGGTCGGTGATGATGGCCGTTTCCATTGCGAAGATTGCTGTTTTGTCTCGGGATCAAAATGATGGACCCATGTTTCGTCCATTGTTACGAAACGAGACAAAAAATTTTCAGAATCCTCTTGAAACTTGTCCAACAATATCTTCGAAATGTCAAGTCGATTTTGTTTCCGATTGTCGGTTAACATTCTCGGCACCCATCTTGCGGAGCCTTTTCTTATATTCAAAGATTGTTTCAATAAGGATTGAATAGTTCCATATGAAATGCCCGTTTCTTGAATTAAGTATCGGATGGTAACTCTTCAATCGCTCAATACAATTTTCTCGACTTTCGCAACATTTTCTTGGGTGACTGACGTCGATGGACGGCCGCAACGATGTTCGTCTTCCGTGCTCGTTCTCCCTACTCGAAATTGAGAAGCCTGAGAGAATTGCGACAGTGGAATACGGCGGAGCAGACTCTCCTAATGTTGCCTCCAAATCGCAATGAATCTCTTGCGTCGTTAACTTTTTTAAACAGAGGTATTTAATAACGGCTCGCACTTCGTTTTTCTCCATTTTCGAGAACACGTTCCGACACGAAGCAAACAAATGACTACAATTAGAAAAAAACAAAAGCGAATGGAATTTTTTTTTATTAATATGACATATATGTATCTGAGCTATGCCTGCCAGTATTTTTTTATTAAGTAAGTAATTAAGTAGTATATCGTTCTCACTACTTTTTGATCCCTCCTAGTATATATTTTATTTTTAGAGACTGTATAGGCTTGATATACTATTAGATTGATAATTAGAGTCAAGAAGAATTTCCTGTAAAAAACACCGTCACGCCTATATTCCCCAACCAGGGGTGGCAGAGGTGTACTGAGTACACCCACGTTTCGCCGACGATGTTAGGTCCCATGTAATAGGGGGCGAGCTTATTGCCATATACCGGGCACAATTCCAGACTCCGGACTCATACTGGGAATTTTTCTTTAGAAACACTACATTTGTCCGATCTAGGATTTGAACCCAGGACCTCGTGGTCACAAAGCGATGTGCTTTGCCACCAGACTAACAAGGCAGTCATCCATCAATTTCCTGCAACCTTCGATAATTTCAATAAGCTCTGTAGCTAATATTTTATTGTAAACTTAATTAGTCGCTTAAGCTACTTTACCTATCCGATACAAGATTATGAATGTAAGCAGATTTAGTTCACTGTCAGGTATTTTCCATAGGTATGAACTCGGGTATGAAACTTTGACAGTGTCGCTTCATTACATTCATAAATATGCAAATGCTGTTTATAGAGTCGTCTACCTTTTAGGGGGGTTTTGACACCCACCTCCTACCTGATGTAATTTAGACGCACCTCATAGACGACCCTACATTTCATAATTATATAATATTTTTTAAAACAATTATAACTTAAACACTCAAAAACTATTGAAATATACAAACCCTATATTTTTTAAATGACTATGTAGATTAGACTGCCTCGTTGGTCTGGTGGCAAAGCGCATCGCTTTGTGATCACGAGGTCCTGGGTTCAAATCCTAGGTCGGACAAATGTAGTTTTTCTATCTATCTATAACATCACGCCAGATCCCTTGCAAGGCAGGCAGAGAGTACAGAGTTCCAACAGGTTCTTTCCTTACATACCTCTCTGGCTTCCTCGACTCTAATAGTTCGTCTCATACACGCTCGCCGGTTACGGAGACTCTTGACTTTTCCTTCAGATAAGACTCGGTTTATTTGGTCGTGGTAAGGTAGTCTAGGTCTTCCCCGGTACCTGCATCCTTCCACTTTCACATTGTATATCTGTTTTGTCATTCTTTCCTCTGGCATTCTTTCTACCTTTATATATATATATATATATATATATATATATCTTTCACACCGTTTTTCTAACGAAAAACTCCCAGTATGAGTCCGGAGTTTGGAATTGTACCCGGTATATGGCAATAGGCTCGCCCCTATTACATGGGACCGAACATCGTCGGCGAAACGTCGGTGTACGCAGTACACCTCTGGGGAATATAGGCGTGACGGTGAAACAAAACTATGTAGATATAAATTGATACGAGGCATGCCTTTTAAGTTCTGTCGTTTCCATACTTCCCGGCAATTTTGAATTTGGAACTGTTCTACATTCGAATTTGTTTAAATTTTGAATCTTAATCTCAATCTCAAATTAAATTTAGTCACAGCGTCGATTGTAATCTGTCAGGTTACGTACGAAAATGAAACTTTCTAAGGAAAATGTTCGTGCAATAATTTTCTACAACTTTAGAAGAGGCCTGACACGGCTTCAGTGTTTTGAAGAGCTAACATCTGTGTTCAGTGATGAAGCCTCATGTCTGCGGACTGTCGAACGCTGGTATGTAGAATTCCAGCGTGGACATACTATGGATACAATGTGAACGTGGAAGGATGCAGGTACCGGGGAAGACCTAGACTATCTTACCACGACCAAATAAACCGAGTCTTATCTGAAGGAAAAGTCAAGTCTCCGTAACCGGCGAGCGTGTATGAGACGAACTATGAGAGTCGTGGAAGCCAGAGAGGTATGTAAGGAAAGAACCTATTGGAACTGTGTACTCTCTGCCTACCCCGCAAGGGATCTGGCGTGAGGTTATAGATAGATAGATAGATAGACATACTAGTGTTAGTGACAAATCTCGCGAAAGACGCTCAAAATCCGCCTTCACTGAAGATAACATCATTGCTGTGAGACAACTAATTCTCGAAGATCGTCATGTGACGTATCGAGAGATAGAGGCTCTATTAGGCATCTCAGGGACAACCATTCAGAAGATGTTGCATGAAGCGCTTGGTGTGAGAAAGCTAGTTTGCCGTTGGATACCGCATCTGCTTTCCGACGATCACAAGGCGGCCCGCGTCAGATGGTGTAAGAAAACTCTGCTTAGGTTTAACCGAGGAGAATCAAATCACGTCTACGACATCATCAGTGGTGACGAATCTTGAATCTATGCCTACGATCCTGATTCCAAACAACAATCTACAATCTGGGTCTTTCAAGAAGAGCCAAAGCCGACTAAAGTTGTTCGTTCACGAAGCACTTCAAAGAAGATGGTGGCCACGTTCGTTGGAAAAACCGGTCATGTTGCGACTATTGCACTTGAAGATCGTAGAACGGTTAACGCAGAGTGGTATACCACAGTTTGTTTACCACAAGTCATCGCCGAACTTCGAAAATCTAACTCAAAGCGACGCATCATCCTGCACCACGACAACGCAAGCTCACACAGCGCTCGTCAAACGATTGAGTATTTGAAGCAGGAAAAAGTAGAAATTCTTGACCATCCTCCATACAGTCCTGACCTAAGCCCTAACGATTTCTTTACATTTCCTAAAATTAAAAAAAGTCTTCGTGGTCAAAGGTTCCAGTCCGGTGAAGAAGCAGTCGACGCTTCAAGTCAGCCATTTTGAACACCCCCACTTTAGAGTGGAATAAATGTTATAATAACTGGTTTGAGCGAATGGAAAAGTGTATTAAGCTACGTGGTGAATACTGTGAAAAACAATAAAAAGTACTATAAGGTTCTAGTTGTGTTTTTTTCTTCAAACGACAAAACTTAAAAGGCATGCCTCGTACCATGTTTTACGTTTACAATACATTTATGTTTAACTTATACTTAAGCTTGTCTATCTAGCTTGTTTTATGGTTTTTTCCCCATATCCGATAAACTCATTGCATACAAAAAGTATTGTGAAGCTCATTTGTGAAATTCTATGGAATTTCTTGCTCTACTATAGTTACTCTTCAACTACTACCTCGCCACAAGAATAGCAATCCGAAGTGGTGGCAAGTCATTGTTACTTTTTAGATCACTCATGAATACTTTAATGGTTCAAAAAATATTCTGATTATGATTCTGACAACACTGGTACTCTTGCAAGCCAATATTTATAAAATTATTCGAGAAAAGTCCGAGGTAAGTAGGTATACCAAGCATCTAATTTTCTTATAATCTGTAGATAAATAGTAAATAGATTTTCATTTATCCTTCAGTCAAGCTGTAGACCATCTTTCGCCAACAACATTCTTCAATTCAAACGAAAATAGGTAGTGTCTGTAAATCTTTGTCTTTGTTTAACACTTCGCATTTATTTCAGTCACTAGGTAGTCAGAAAATCGAGAAATAACAGAATTTTCATGGCAAATACAACATGGTCCTAACATCATTAGGAGCAGAAACTTTTTCGATAATTGATATGTATCGTGGCACCGCCGACGTATTTCGATAGTGATTAATGAAACACCGTTATATTTTTAAGCCGATTCACGTTTCCCGCCAACGAGACCATTTGCTGGGTTGTTTCTTGATTAATTTACTGCCAACGTGACATATATGTTGAATTGAAAATTACTGACGAGGATTCAATTTAAGATTGAACTAATATTGATAAATTTATTGAGTGATGTAGATTTTTCTATCGAAATTAGCTATTGCAATCGCCATTTCTAGTGCTCTTATTAAACATTTGTAAATGTTAAACAAAAGAGTTTGTTACTTAAACAGTTGTAATTTTTAAACAAACTTTGCTTTGACTGTTTTTTTTACTTAGAGTATTGTTTTGTATCCTCGCGGAGTTCACAGGATTTTCTGCGATACTGAAAACAAATTCATAAAAATACTTTCGTATGTGGTAACTTGCCGGTTGGGTAAATAAGAGCCAAGGAAAGCCTACAATACTTACATACAGTCGCGTACTAGGATATTTTTGACTTTAACTAAGAGTTATTTCGTTTTACTATCAAATGAGTATTAGTAGAAATATATAAAGAGCTTGAATTAAGTACTTAGTGTATCATGTATTTAATAAATTTCAAGAGATTCCTAAAGAACAGTCTGTATTTTATCGAAATAAACCTTCTTTCAATCAGAATGTCCTGTTATTTCACGACAGTATTACTTCCTGTTGGACCGCGTGAGGTCCCAACTGTCCACCACTTAACCAATCTCGCTTAAGTAATAAATTGCCTGATGTATATATACGTCGTTTTTATATAATGACCATGTATATTGCAGTATTATACTCTTTCTTGGAATATGGGGTACTTAATATTGTATACTTATACTAAATTAAAGTTTTAGAAATGTTTTTCTACAGATTTTGGTGCTACCGTATCATCACAAAACAAAATTTTAGACGTTTTTCATAATTATAGATGCAGATACATTGTTATGATATTACTGTCTACTATACAAAATCCCAAATCCCTTTATTTTCAAAAGATCTGTGACAACATACGGTTTGTTACAATAATACAGTACACACGAGCCTTATAAAAAACGTACCATCATAACGTCATCAAAATAAAAGGAAAAAAATGTTTAGACTGAAAATATCAAACGAAGATTAAAGATCACCAAAGAATGTTTTTCCATTTATTAAATTCAACTTAAGCCCAAGAAAAAAGGCGCTTTAGTGATTTATGATCGTCCAGATAACGGGCTTTTGTTACACAATGATTTGGTGAAGAGCCCTTGTGACACCCACTCTAGTTAAAATCTCGCGCGTTTTTATACAATTTGAAATTAGATTTAGTCGCAAATTGAATTAAAATAAACAGAATGGAGTTTTGGCGGGAAATCGAAGTGATGTAGTCAATTTGTTTTAATTTCCAAAAATGTGTTATTTCGAATTATAATGTGTAATGTTGGTGGAATATTAACCATTATGTATTCTTATAGTATGTGCACGAGTGAAGGTAATTGTAACAAAGTGATAAAACGTGCCTTTTCGATTTCCCTCCGGCCGTCGCAATTGGTATGTAAAG
Source organism: Phalera bucephala (assembly GCA_905147815.2). NCBI lineage: Eukaryota > Metazoa > Arthropoda > Insecta > Lepidoptera > Notodontidae > Phalera > Phalera bucephala. The sequence goes on from LR990627.1 coordinate 2,366,198, forward strand.
TATCCATCGCTTTACTATCCAGGGTGGGAGACTTCATCAAAGTTCATCGGGGAGTTGAATTAATTTTGAAATGAATATTCGTAATACTTGACATTGGCAAAATACGCGTCGTCGTGATGCCATAAACATAAAAAAAAACAGAAACATGACAACCAAAACCAATATTATATTTTTAAATTTTACTTTCATGATAAATATGTGCGACTTTCACAAAACATGGTATATTGTTTAATACTTTTTTGCCTAATTATGTACGAACGTAATTTGCCATTTTTATTTAAACACTCAAAATATTGTTGTGTATTGATCATTTAAATTTTATACTATAGTTTGAAAAACAATGATTACAGTTATTAGTTTTGCTATTTAGTTTGGTTGTGAGAAGTTTAAAAATAATTCAATGTTTCAATATAGTTTTTGGCAGCCAAAATTGTTTAAATTGATTATTTTAAATACGGTTTGCGGATGTCTAATAATAAATAGACTTTGTTTACATTCAATAAATTTGTTAACAATGGTTGGTATTTCAGATGGAAAAAACTATAAAATTAGTTGATTTGTTACTTTTCTGTAAACCGTCGAATAATGAAGTGGCAATAATCACCTCTAGGTTCGACATGCGAAGTACTATTTGTACCCACATTTTATTAAAAAGAACTTTTTATTTTTATTATTGATGTGACAGAGCGCTTTATTGAAAGGCGATTCCTATAGTTACATTCCATGACAGCTACATAAGAGTAGCTTTATTATACTACTCAATAAGTAGACGAATTCCGGCATTACAAGTGATAGATAGACCCTACACTTACATAATCTGTTCGTATATAAAATAAATATACTTATTCCAGTAAATAAACCATACGAAATAAATACAGCGGTATTTTTTCCTACGCCTTTGGGCCGTCAAGGTAATGCGTTCCGACATGTGAGACAAATGACTTCCCTCACGTGTCGATAGCTGAAGACATTAGCTAAAACCTTTTGAGGGACGGTCCTTCACTTTATAAAGATTAATAATGGGTTTTATATATGACTATGTGTACATTTTGGGGTACTTAAATATTGTGGCGAAAGTATAAGGCGAAATCACAGCGGAGTCTATTTTTAAGTTTGAACAAATAGATCGATGAAAGGAATTTATATTTTCTATAAATATTCACGCATATTTCGATGCTTATTTAACGTACAAACGGCATATCGCGGCATAGTATTAAGTTCACTGAGTTTGGAACAAATTTTCCCACACACTGATAAAATCAAAACAGAAATATGTATCCTATCCCAAAACCCAGCATAAACAGTCTTTAGTCCAACCAGTCTAAGATACCAACATAGCATACCTACTTAACGTAAAATATTCTGGTCTTTTGTAACTTGGTGGCTACTATTTTTTTTTATAAAATATATCTTTAATGAAGCATACAAAAGTATGATCGTAAAGCGATAGGATTCATTCTGTAATTTAAAAATATAAAAAATATCGAAACCCAGGAGTATTAAAAAATCCATACCAAGTTTATCGCACGCGATCAAAATCACACGATATCGTTATAATGATTTGAACTAAAGTAACGGAAATTAGTTTCTATTTACATTGTGTTAAGCTGTGTTATTGTACAGCTTGAGTTGCGGTGGTGGGTGCGACAGTAAAAGGTAGAAAATGTATTATTTGAAAATGGTGGTTTCATGATTTGGCCAGATCTTGAAATTTCAAGCATTGTTTCATCTATGGCATGATTACACACGAAAATGCTCCTTTTGGGGGCCTTACATTGCGCATATTTGTCTATCCTGCAGCCCTTCTGTCATTAAAAGAAGAAGAAAGAAAACACTGCTGGATCTTTTCGTGTGTAAAAATCCCATACATTTCAGTCTTTACTACGGACTACTGAGGCCCTTTTAAAGCTTTTCTTTGGCCGAACAGCAGGAACCAGAGGTCATATTATATTGGTCTGGTGTTTATTGTAATCGGCCAGCCAAATGTTATACAAAGAAATCAAATATTGAGTTCATTGAGTAACATCGAAACCAAAAAGCTAGATTTCATCTATTTTTGCTGTTTAAGGTCTGTCACTATTCCACTTAGCAAGCGATATACAATTGTACCTACTTCTCTCGGCTCTTATCATCAATCTCAATGCTAATGATTTCCTTTAATCGTTTTTTACGAAAATCCACAGGAAAATGGAGCAGTGTTATTCTACTTCGTGAAACGGCTCCGGGATCAACATAAGAAAATACACAAATACAAATCTCAAATGAGAGAAAAAAATATATTCTAGACTATTGTGTTTCAGTACTTGAGTCTATTTATATAATAGCGCTAGGTCCCTTGCTGGTTAGGCAGAAATTATCAAGTTCCAACAGGTTCTTTCCTTACCTCTCAGGCTTCCTCCAATCTCATAGCTCACTCATAACATTGACCAGATCTTATGTATCTTTGCAAGTGGTTTTTTTTACTGTAGATTTAGAATATCAGGTAACATAGAACAAATAATTAAGTTAGCACATTATACGAGCAGGTGAGACTAAAATATCAATACGATGAAAGTTTAGGTACATTTAAATTGTTAAGTTTGAGTTATATTTTATTTTATTCTAGCTCTAACCTACGAGCTCGCCCGCTTGGAATTTGACAAAAACTCTTTTTTAAAATAAAAGTAGTTTAGTTACTCCTTATAACAGGTGCTATCTGCTGTGAAAGTCCCGTCAAATGCGGTCTAGCCGTTTCGGAGATTAGCCGGAACAAACAGACAGATAGAAAAATAAGTAAAAATTGAGTTTTTTTTATAAGTACCGCATATAATATGCATTTAGTAAAAAGCTGTTATTTTGACATTACAAACAGACGCTTCAATTTTATTTATTTGTATAGATGCTGTAGTGTTCGCTATCATAGACACAGCCATTGAGGTAAATAACAATGGGCACAGCTGAGATCATTATCGCTGATAGTCAAACAATATGATTAATATCGTAAATATCAACTGACTAATATCCTGGTTCATGTTTGCTAGTTCCCATTATTTATGTGTAAGCTCAGTTGATGCCAACTCCTATTTTGGGATATTGATGAGAGAGTATGTTTAGATATTAATAAGGAAACAACGTGTTGGAACTCTACTCTCTACCTACACCGAAAAGTATATGTCGTGATGTATATTGTGTATAAGTAGTGAACGAGATAATTTTGTACTTATGTAGACTTGACTTGTATTCACGCGGAAATTACATAAGGAGAAAAACTAAAATTAGTACTGCCAAAATGGGCCGAAGTTTTAGCCGAAGCCGAAGGTTTCCAGCAATCACCGAAATTTAACAATCAATTGCGATTTACGATTTACGAATGCTTTTAGGTAAATAAATATAATAAATAATAAGTGGAAGGATGTAGGTACCGGGGAAGACCTAGACTATCTTACCATGACCAAATATACCGGGTCTTATCCGAAGGACAAGTAAGGAGTCTCCGTAACCGGCGAGCTTGTATGAGACGAACTATGAGAGTAGAAGAAGTCAGAGAGGTATGTAAGGAAAGAACCTGTTGGAACTCTGTACTCTCTGCCTACCCCGTAAGGGATCTGGCGTGATGTTATAGATAGATAGAAATAATATTATTTCAGTGTTATTATTTTTAACCAGTTGTAGGTTATTTTAATCACCTCATTCAGTTAAGACAGTCAAAATAACTTTCTAAAAATTTAGCCAATCGTGAACCAAATTTCTTAGGGTTATTAAACCTTTGGCTTCGGCTGAAGATTTTGGCGATGGCCTATTAATCGACATCGGCTTAAAATCGACCTCAAGTCGCACACTAGAAATTAGTATTTTAAGCATTTGAGCCTGTTATCATTAAACGATGTAGGATTTCAGACTCCGGAATACTACTGAGAATTTATCACGATCCGCACTCCCTGCTATTTAAATATAAATAAATATAAACCCAAATAACACTGTCGTACCTAGGAGTCGTACCTAAGATGGTGATTATGGTTTATTCCACTTTGATCACGAGGGTTATCAAAGGCGATTAGTGAAAGTCCAATAATCATCCAGCTGCAAATCACCCGGGTGATTATATTCCACTCGTTTTACAACTATATAGTAAATTAGTATGTATGTACTAAATTAGTGGTAGATTAGGAGTTAAATTACATTCAAATAAAAATGTAAATTGACTATTTGTAAGCGCCCCCGCAGGCATTATACAAAATAAATTTTGAATTATGTAAAATAACGCGTCCAACAATATCGAATACCCTTGGCAAACCTATATGTATTGCCCTCCTCTGCCGCTACATACAGTGTGTATGTACATATCATCACGCAGCATCCATTGCGGAGTAGGAAGAGAGTACCGAGTACCACCAGGTTCTCTTGCTTCCTTCACTCTAATAGTTCGTCTCATAAACGCCAACACATAGGTACCTCATATTTATGTACTTTGCCGTAAACCCAATTACGATGTAACCAAAACCAGACCACCAAAAACCGATACACCATTTTCAACCCGAAATATCCACCTTCGGAAAGCCAAGAGTCGCGACCACCACCAGAACGTCGTGTACAAGCTGGAAGCAGTTCTTCAGCTCCACTTACCAGTGCCATTGATGCCCGAAGGTCGGATCCTCGCGTCGTACCGCCCCGGCCCGAGGATCTGGTCCAGAATCTGTTTTTCCTTCTCTCTGAAGTTGATCTTCGTGTTCGTACATCTGTAGAGGATAAATTTAATATATTTTAGCACGATGCGTGACCAGAAGGTAAGCACGTATCTCGCAAAAAGGCGCATTGCTATCCAGCGCGGGAACCCTGCCAGTCTCCTGGGTACCCTGCCGAACGCTAACGATTGAGCATGGTTGTAAATAGTTTACTTTTTTAAATCTTATTTATTTAGAGGCTTTTACCCTACAAGGTCAGCCCCATCATTAAATAGTGTACTTGGTATGTGTAATTGCTAATTTTTACCATATTTTATCAAATCCGTGGGAGTCATTCATGTAAAAGTCATTTTTGTAATCTGTATTATAATTATTTTCTTTCTTTTTTCTGTCTATATGATCACCTGTTATTCCATTTCGATCCACTGAATGGACCAACGAGTTGTGCAGAATGGAGCTCGATGAAGGAATATGTTCCAATCGGTTTAACTGGTTGGCCCGTGATTATTATCATATTATTTAGGTAAATTTAATTCCAGACGAAACACCAGAGTTCCTAGTCCCACTGTGGTAACAGATCGTCGTCGCCTCGTGTCCGATCTTCCTCAGATAATCACTGAAGCAATCGTGACCGGTGATTATCTGAGTAGTTCGATCCGACCATAGCCAACGTGAGGACGCGTTTAAATGCTACAGTTTGCTAAACTACTATAATAAATAGATCTGAGATCATAAATAATTTAAAACTAATTTCTATAGTTCTCATTCAGTATTTTTTTTCTACTTCTAGGGAAATATTTACCAGGTGGGTCCAGTCCACAGTGTAACTAACTCGAGAGAGTTGACGCACTTGCTTGGACGCAGTAAACCAAATTGAATTATAGGACAAAATAAAAAAAAACTTTTAAGACATTCCTTCTAATTAAAGATAGTAGGTACTTGGCTAACTTTTATAACAAATGGCAACTCTGCGACGGTCATGAAATGACACTTCACTCGATGACAGCGCTAGTTTCGATTTTGGCCACGCGCCAAAAGATTCTTGCCGCACTATACAAGGTGTAACATAAATAACGCAAGACCTCAGACACCCCAATCAGATTATTTCTTAACGAATTCAATACGAAAATCAAACTTTTATGGAGTTTCCTACCATTTTTTAAGCTATTTGGTACCCAAATTAACAATTAACATTAATAAATAATTAACTTTTGTATACGTATTGGTGTGTGTGCAATAGAAAATAGCTTTAATAATTTACAGCTTTGAATAATTATTAAATTTTGTTTAATACAGCGAACAGAATAAGAAAACAACATTTTTTGTGAAACAAAAAAAAACTAACTTGTTTCAAAAATAGTTGAAATCGATTCAGTTGTCAATTTAGAACAAACTACTTTCAGGTCTTGCGTTTATTATGTTACACCTTGTAGATACCATTTAAAACAAACAGCGTAAAATTTTTGCAATATAAATAAAAACGTAAACCATAAGGTAGACCAAAATTTAAGTAGTAAGTACATTTTTAACAACGTAATGACTCGGTGTGGCCAACGTAATAAATGCGGAGGCGAAACTGGGCGGGGAAAAAAGGACAATGATATAGTGCCTTAAATTTTATTCCTTGTACAAATCTGTGTACCAGGGTCTACTAGAAAAGGCAAACTGAAACACAGCTAAACTCGTATTGTACAGGGCGAAAAGGACAGGTGATCGAAACCTGAAATAGGTAACAAATGTGCCCATTAATACGATATACTATTCCCATACTTCGACACCAGCGGGCGCTAGCTGTGCGACCGCGCTGTTCTTAGAGATCACCAAGGTTTAGGAGAATTCAGCTCGGTCGGTCTGAAATGGGTTTGGGAATTTTCATATGCGAACGACTTGGCCAGGCTGGCTTCGAAAGGCCAGGTTACCAATCAATGTGGCATTCGTAATCTGCGAACACATATGTCCGTGTGGAGTGGAAGTAGACCGATCAGGTCTCCACGGACTTTCATGCCGCAAAAGTACCGGCAGGTTTTCCCGCCACAGTTCCTTAAACGATTTTATTAAAAGAGCTCTTACTACCATCAACATTCCTGCAGTCTTGGAACCGGTAGGAGTGTTCCGTGATGATGGCAAGAGGCTCGATGGCATAATACCGATCCCCTGGGGTCGAGGGCGGGCCCTTGTGTGGGACGCCACATGCGTTGATGTATTGGCTCCGTTCCACCTCAGGGAATCAGTGTCTAAGACGGGAGGTGCGGCTGGGAAGGCGGATCTGGGCAAGCGGCATAAGTATGTATCTAGGGAAATGCTAGGCCCATGGAGTACCTGCGCAAAAAGTTTATAAAATCTATAACACCCAGATTGATTGGTGGACAGGTGACAAGAGGGCTGGCGGAGATTCCTGGCGCAGAAAAATAGCTTAGCTGTTCAGCGAGGCAATGCAGCCAGCGCTCTTGCCACCATACCACGCGGACAAGATTTAGATTTATAATTAGTGTTAGTGTTTCGTTTATTTTATTTTGATTTAATTGTAAAATTCTCAATCCAAATCCGCAATAAAGATTTATTACGTTTTCATCGAAAAAGGAATTCTAATTCGGAGCTTGATATATTCTAACAGCAGGTGGTCACAACCTGCCTGTACCGCATCACACTGTGTCCGTGTGGTGGAGTATAAACTAATCACTCTCAACCCGATTAGTGAGAAAATGCCTTTAGTCAGTAGTGAGACTGTATATGCTTACTTTTTATCAACTATTGCAGGACTTATCATCCCTAACCCTTTCACCTTGTAAGTGCTTCGGGTACAATGTTACACCACATTTAGTCGTAACTAGTAAAGCATTCGTCATGTCTATAGGCTTCCCCGCTATTTAGTTTTAATCCATTTATACCATCACGCCAGATCCGGTTCGAAGTAATCAGAGAGTACAGAGTTTCAACATGTTCTTTCCAAACAATCTCTTTCGATTCCTTAACTCACATAGTTCCTGTTATAACACTCGCCCGTTACAGAGACGCGAGAGTTCGAATGTCAAACTTAGTATTTAGTAAGACTGCCAAATTTTGCACGCTTTGTGGCAAAGTGTAAAGTTCCATTTTATGTCCATGTTCCATGTCTCAACCATCAGAATATACCCTTTCTTATCTTTATACTAATACTTTCTTTCAAACCTATACACGGATTCTTACCACGCTGTTTTGAACGGAAGCAGTCAGCCAGCTTGGCTCCGCTCGTTTTAGTTTTAACATGATTATATTATTAAAAACGCGGTATTTTAGGTTTTGCTTCATTCCAATGAGTATATTTATACGCAACAGTAACTCTATATCAAAACTATAAATCCAACTTTAAAAGGCCGCAATATTTTTATCGTATCCTAAATACATTCAAACGTATCTGGGAATCGTAACGCTTGAATTAACTATAACTTTACTAACGTCGCGCCCAGATTTGGCACGGATAGCTCTAATTGACCTATGTGACTTGCTGAGGACCTCTATTAGATTGAATTTATATAAAAAAAAGATTTATGCATCGCATGCATTAAAACTCTCAGGAAGCACGACTTTTAACGACTTAAAAACATTAATTTTAGCATTTCATCATAGCTTTATAATAAAGTACTCATAAATAAATGATATACCTTAATAAATGAATGATATCTTGCTCGTAAATCTATTGATCTATTGGTAAAAATTTATATAATAGTGTCTGAGTATACTCAGACTCGGACACTATTTATAATCGGTATTATATTCATACTGAGTATTCATACGTACATAAAACAGACGCACCGGGCGATTTAAATTTAGAAGTGGTATAAAATATAGGAACATTTATTTTTATGTACTTAATGGCAAAAAAAAATTAAAATATATTTATAACCTACCTAATGGCATCCTTAATGTTTTTTCTTCTATTCTTATCCTTACTAGATTCAAACTTTATCATATACTAGCAGTATTCCGCGGCTTCGCACCCAATCGACAATAGCGCCACCTACCGGTTCTATAGTACGTCTGGAAACTGTAGCTTTCTAGTGATGAAAGAATTATTAAATTGATTGAGCAGTTTCAGAGTTTGTTCAATTAGAAACAAACAAACCAATCTTTCTTCTTTATAATATTAGTATAGATTACATTGGAAGCTAGCATCGTTGACGAAGTGTAGGTGTACAGAGTGCACCTCTGCCACCTCCGCTTGGAGAATACAGGTGTGACAATTTTTTTTATCAGCATATAATTAGAGGGAGAAGAAAAAAACATAAGATACTGTTACTCACTCTGTCAGGTGTGTGAGGTACAAGACGAGCAGTACAAGGAGGGCGCATGGTGGCCGAGGGATGTCCATCCTCCGTCTGCAAACAATACAATACACAAACCTTTAAAACATCACGACATCAAATCTGGGAATCTATCCTTCTTCTTACCTGCCCTTCCGATGCCCATTTCCTCCCCCCTCTCGAATACGGATACCCACATGGTACCAGACACCGATCTCGCAGGCGAGTTTGAGGAATTCAGAGTGCAGAGCACTACAGCAAGATACCAAGCATATAACCCATAGCGACAGCCCAAGCTGAGACCGTTTCTTATTGAAAAGCCCTTGAGCTAGTTGCCCCCTTGTCCATCTGGCTGGGGCGTTGTTGTTGCAAATTGATGATTTAGCGCAGTGATTAGGAGCAGTGGCTCTGCCCACTGTGTCGAAAAGTCGCGGGTTCGATTCTCGCGCGGGACAAATCTTTGTGTGACCCACAATTATTTGTTTCTGTCTGGGTATTTGTGTATGTGAATTTTCAAGTTTATAAACGCACCCACGACGCAGAAATGAATCCTAGTCTCGGGCTACGATTTTATATAAAAAAGCAAAGCAAATTCGCTCTTGCATCATGAAGCTGTCAAGGCCCTTCGGCCAACAGCGTAATCATTCACTCACACAAACACATGATAACCGAGAATTTTTTTTTATTTACTTAATCAGATTTAATGGTTGTAGCAAAGCCGCGTTTAGGCCAGTCTACCCATAAGTTCGCTGCCTTCTCGTGCTGAAAGCACTATTGTATTATGCTAATAATGCAGGTAAGTTGCTTTGTAAATTAATAGATCTCCACTTACGGCCGGTTTCAGTATATAACTCAAGGATACATTTGCCTACTACGAATAGAATTTTGACATATTTTGTATGGAGCATCTGTCAAAATTCAACTGACAGTAAGCAAATTTATCCTTGAGTTGAATATTAAACCGACCATTAGTGGAACAGACGTATTTTGGCTCACTCAGTCTAGTACTAAGCTCTGCGTTCCACCGTTGATTTATATAAAACACCATCACACCTGTATTCCACAATTGTGGGTGGAAAAGATGCACCGTGTACACTCACATTTCGCCGGCTATGTAAGATCAATAACATTATTCAAACCCAAACTCAAATAACTTATTTTGTATAAGCCCTGCGGGAGCGCTTACGAATAGTCAATTAACATTTTTTTTTAAATCTTATTTAACTAATCTATCACCGGATCGGAACGCGGCCTCCACTGAGAAGATCCGGCGAAGAAACTCAGCGGGCTTGTCTTTTTATTTACTTCTCTTTCTCTTTTCTTTTGTTTTTCAATCATATTGTGTGGATACAATGTTTAGGTTACTATTAAATAGTTTACGATCTAGCTCCAGTGTGATGCCGTACGATCGACGTATGAATCTAATGATGTTATCTGTAAAGAGCATCTAAAGGATTCCAGATTGAGCAGTCCCCACAAGCAGCTCCCGTTCACAAGTATGACTGCTGGAACAGCCATCACTCCCCTTGGTGATATTGGAGAAAAGGGAGTGACCCGCGATTATTGGGTTTTCTATTAAAAAATTCTCGATGCAGTCTGTAGTTTGGAACTGTGTAAGTAATCGCCGGACGATTTGGCGCAGTGGTTTCTTAATCAGCAGTGTTATAAGCCACTCCGCCCATTGGGTGAAGAGTCGCGGGTTCGATTTCCGCACGGTAAAAATCCTTTTGTGACCCACAATTATTTGTTTCGGTTTGAGTATATGTTCATGTGAATTTTCACGTTTAAAATGCACCCACGACACAGGAATAAAACGTAGTCCCAATTACGTATTTTTTTAAAAATAGTGTCGCCCTCTTTTCCAATACCACCTTCAGCGAAATTTGGATGTGCATAAAAGACCTTTGCCTCAACCTAAGATATGTAGGAATATTTTATAAAGATTAAGTAAGCGCCAGTTTGCACCGCGCCAAATCGACTCAAGCATTTATCCATTTGCCTCCTATCAAAATACACCGATACTCCAGGTGAAATTGTTGCATCCCACTAAATATTTCTCGATATGAATACCGCACGTGGCGTTGCTCCAACGGTTTGTAGATGAGCTGTATTGCGCTGTATTTATAAACAGAAAGGTCAACACTGTCCCTTTGTAACTACTTATCTTACTGGCAAAACAGATCATGGGGAGTTTATTACGATATATAACGTTAATAATGAGTTTCAAAAGGCTTCCAGCTATCAAATTTTGTTTTATTACTCGATAATTTAACAAAATCTCATAATAGAGAAGAGACAGTGGGGTCCCTGTTGGCGAAACAATAAGCCTTTACCTGTCAGTAAAGCACGAAGTTGTTCTGCGGACATGTTTTATAAGAAGTTCTAAATGGAACTCCGTGTTAGCTACTCTCTCATGTAACAACTGTAAAGTAATGTAGGCAATTACCCAAATTGTAAACAATTGACCCGAATACCGACTGAAATTGCGTGTTAATTCAAAAATAACGGGCCCCACTTCAAATTTTCGCTTTATAAAACGCATTAACTGAAAATGGTAAGATATTACAATCTATACTTTAGGTGCAGTTGATAAAATACAATTTCCAGATGAGTGTTCCTTGTATTAGGTACATATTTGCGTAATCATGTTTCACACGCAAATAAATTATCATAAACACTTTAAGCTGCCGGATTAAGAAGGTTTGTTTCCCTGAAAATTTAGTATCACTTTTTTCACTTTCTTGTTTCTGTTATTAGCTGTCCTTAGCTCCAGTTAGTGCCATATCAAAGTAAAGTGCTGGTTAGTAACTTCTTAAACAGTGTTACTAGGCAATAAAACCTGGTTTATTTAACCGTCGGATAGCGCTACTCAGTGAAATTCGTACATAGACTTACTCACAACTTGTCATGAAATAAAACTATTTTTCGGATTTTATTACGGTTTATTTTTGATTTTTAAGCTTCCGGCGTTTCGAGTGCTTTTCAGCACCATGGTCACAGGGAGGACTGAAGTGTTAGTCGTCTAAATGGCATAGTTGTTCCGGGGTACCCTCAAACTTCTTAATTATTTTTGTTGGTCCGATCTACGCAGAATGAGCTCACGGTGTCTTGAGGCCTTGCAGTGTTATGCTTGGTTTTGGATTTGATTATATGAATTACCGGATCCCAAGTCGATGGAACCAGCACCAGCTCCCAGCCTTCTTCTCTATTGAAATTAGGATTTTATTCAATTTCAATAGTCTCGCGAACCATGCTTGGTAAGAATCGGTGTTCTTTTACGAGGATTTGTGGTCTATCAAATCTGATGTTATTGCGGGCGCGGTCAAGGACATATTCACAGACTGCAGACTTCTTTGAGCGACGGTGTTTTAGGTCAGTTATGTGTTCGTTAACCCGAGTTTTTCCCGGTGTTTTTGTTTGTCCTATATAAGAGAGACTACATTCACAATCAAGCTTGTATACTCCTGTATACAAGCAGATTCCTACCATGGAAGGTTCGCAAGGCTAGTAAAATTCAAAAAAAAATCATCATAATTTCAATAGAGAAGATGGCTGGGTGCTGGTGCTGGTTCCATCGACTTGGGATCCGGTAATTAATATAATCAAATCCAAAACCAAGCATAACACTGCAAGGCCTCAAGACTATGGGTGACTATGGGTGTTGCGAAGGACTCGAAGCGGCAGAAAGTTAAAAATCAAAAATAAACCGCGATAAAATCCGAAAAATTGTTTTATTTCATGTGGAATATTCGCGTAAATCTAAAAACTGAGTTTGCAACTTGTCGATTAGTCAACATCAGATTTTACTCGAGGGTGGTGAAAGAGGCCTTTAGTGTATAAGACAAGATAAAAAAACAGACCCAATTCCCAAACCTAAAAAGACAAAATAATCCCAAAACATTAATGAAATGTCAACATTCAATCCGCCATTTTCCCGTAATGGCGGGAGGAAGTAAATACCATTAACTGAACTGCCATCTATCGGAAGAGAATCGAAACTATTAAGTGAACTGACATTTACCAAGCTCGTAACGCATTAAAATAAATCGATAATTCGTTAATAAATCACTAAGGGAAGCTCTAGTGGTTATTAAATTTGACATTTACATGAACATTCATTATTTGTATGTTATTTTTAGATAGCTTTGTTATTCATGATGAAGTTGAATTGGTTTTGCTTTAAGCGATATTTATTCTGCCTATATCAGTCTGTCTATCCTCATCGTTATGTTGGTGCATGGATTAAGAGTGGGACAGCAAGGTACAGATCAAAACCCGCATAGAAGTTGCCCACAAATCCTTTACTAAGATGAAAAAAATACTCTGCAATCGTAACCTTAAAATTTTACTGCGTGTTAGCCTTCTCCAATGCTATGTTTGGCCAATGCTTCTATACGGATATGAAGCTTGGACAATAAAAGAGCATCGCAAGAAAAGTATAGAGGCATTTGAGATGTGCCCCCATATAGACTAATGATGTCCAAATCTTGGACTCACAATGTCACTAACGAGGAAGTTCTATGGCGAGTTGGTTAGAAACGTAAGCAAACCATCAAGCAGCGAAAGGTTCAATAGACACGGCACGATAGATACAGACTCCTGCAGCTCATAATGTTAGGAAAATTTGCGGAAAAAGGAAAGTTGGCCGAGAACAAAGACCTGGCTTCGTAACGTAAGGCATTGCAAGTGCCACTGAACTGTTCCGCCTCGCAAGAGACAGAATAAAATATGCAGAGCTGATTGCCAACCTTCACTAGTTCATTTCTCTAGACACACACCTTCACTAGAGAGGCACCCTAAGAAGCAGAAAAAGAAGAACCTCATCGTCATGCCAAATTTTCTGTAGAGTAGTTAGAAAATACAGAGTTCCAACAGATTCTTTTCTTACAGACTTCTTACTTTCTCCACTCTCATAGTTCGTATTAAACGTGGTCTCGGTTAGTCAAGGTCGGTCACGAGAGAAGACACGGTCTATTTGGTCATGGTAAGATAGTCTGCTGCTTCTTTGGTGTAGTTGCGTATGACGCATGTGGGGATTACAAGGACGCCTCCATGTCGCAAAAATAATGTTTAAACGCCCCCAGGACGCAAAAATAATTACTACGGTAGGGCAACTTTTTTGAAATAACTAAAACAATATAAATATCAGATATGTTATATACGTTTTATGAATGTCAACACTGACAAAACAGTTCACGTATTAAATAAGTTTTTATCATGTTAGATTAAAGCAGTGTTTTTAATGTGTGTGTCGCGACGCCCTGGGGGTCACGAATCCTCTGAAAGAGGCACGCGAAACCTCGGTAAAAAAAAAGAATTAGGGAAATGGAACCTAACATCGTCGGCGAAAAGTGAGATAAACTACACAAATGTAGAACTTAAACTGTACCAATGGTGCCTTTCATTACTACGTTGTAGCCGCTAAATAGCTCTTTAGTACGCCTAGTTACTCTTTGTAAACACCTAGTTATAGTACCAGCGATACAAATAACAGTTCAAAAATAAAAATAATAACCGTCACGCCTATATTCCCCAAACGGGGATGATAGAGGTGTACTGTGTACACCCACTTTTCGCCAAAAATGTTAGGGCCTATGTCATAGGGGGCAAGCCTATTGCCATATACCGGGAATTCTATCGAAAATAGATAATGCTATATCTATGTTTTGATCCCACATTTGTCTGACCTAGGATTTGAACCCAGGACGTCTTGATCGCAAGCGCATTATTCTCCAATATACCAACGAAGTAGTTAAAATAACTCGCTTATTTCCAGATCGAACGCCAATTTGCTCATCGTATCGAGTGCCTGCCAATTTTAGGCTTTACCGGGCATGTCGGTAAAACGTAGGCGTTCGCACGTGTAAGTGACGTACTAATGAATACTGCGTGTAAACTTACATAATTTCCCGACAACCTATTATCCCGAAAGTTTATATAACTACTTATGTTCCGAACTCTGTTAGCATTCTAAAAATATAAAGCATTAACACCGGCGCGCCTACATTCTCCAAATAGGGGATGGAATAGAAGTAGGGTGTACATCAACATTTCGGCAATGATTTTAGGTTTTAATATAATAAAATAGGGGATGGGCCATTTGCCATTACATCAGTTAGGCACAGTATTAGACCCCGGACAGCAGATTTTTTCTATAATAAAACCAATAACACTTCGTCCGATGATTAATTCGAGCTAAGACTCAAGCTCAAAACCTCGTGATCGCTAGTGGCACATGCTGAAACTTTCTAGAGTTCACATAGCAGTACTTGGCAGTATTCACAACATTGTTATCGGTAAAATAAATTATAGTCAGGACACTTCGGTGGCCGAGGAACCGGAAGTTTGGCACATTTAGACCTATGAGTACTTCGGTACTATGTACAGAACATCTCTACCTGTTCCTACAATGATAACAGGAGACGTAGGTGATGTTTTCTAAGAAATTTTATAGATCCAGTGATATACTAGGAGGGATCAAAAAGTAGTGAGAACGACATACTCCTTGGTAAAAAAAAAATACTGGCAGGCATAGCTCAGATACATATTTGTAATATTATTAAAAAAAAATCTTCGATTCTCTTTTGTTTTTTTCTGAATGTAGTCATTTGTTTGCTTCGTGTCGGAACGTGTTCTCGAAAATGGAGAAAAACGAAGTGCGAGCCGTTATTAAATACCTCTGTTTAAAAAAGTTAACGACGCAAGAGATTCATTGCGATTTGGAGGCAACATTAGGAGAGTATGCTCCGCCGTATTCTACTGTCGCAAGGTGGGCTTCTCAATTTCGAGTAGGGAGAACGAGCACGGAAGACGAACATTTTCTTGGGTGACGGCCGTCCATCGACGTCAGTCACCCAAGAAAATGTTGCGAAAGTCGAGAAAATTGTATTAAGCGATCGAAGAGTTACCATCCGATACTTAATTCAAGAAACGGGCATTTCATATGGAAGTATTCAATCCATATTGAAACAATCTTTAAATATGAGAAAAGGCTCCGCAAGATGGGTGCCGAGAATGTTAACCGACAGTCAGAAACAAAATCGACTTGACATTTCGAAGATATTGTTGGACAAGTTTCAAAAAGATTTTGAAAACTTTTTGTCTCGTTTCGTAACAATGGACGAAACATGGGTCCATCATTTTGATCCCGAGACAAAACAGCAATCTTCGCAATGGAAACTTCTTCGGGGTCGGTGATGATTCACCGACCCCTAAGAAGTTTCGTGTCGTGGCATCGGCTGGCAAGGTTATGGCCTCAATATTTTGGGATATTTGGGACAAGGAATATTGATGATTAATTACCTGGAGCGTGGAACCACTATTACAGGCCCATATTATGCAGTTTTAATTCCCAAGTTGAGGAATGCCATCAAAGAGAAAAGGAGAGGGAAACTTCGAAGGGGCGTGCTGTTTCATCACGACAACGAACCCGCGCACAGGTCGGCAGTTGCGATGGCTGCCATTCAGCAAGCTGGCTTCGAATTGGTTGACCACCCCCCTTATTCACCAGATCTGGCGGCTAGCGATTTTTATCTGTTCCCCAAATTGAAAAAATACTTAAGGGGAAACAGGTACGAAGACGATAACGAGGTGATGGATGCCGTGGAGAGCTTTTTGCAGGACCAAGACTATACTTTTTTTGTGAAAGGGATTGAAGCCTTGGAAAAGCGCTGGACTCGGTGTGTAGAGAGACTCGGAAACTATGTAGAAAAATAACTTATTAAGTTATCAATAGTCATTATATTCTATCTCATTCTCACTACTTTTTGATCCCTCCTCGTATAAGTGTAACAATAAGAGTATTTTACTTTTTTTGGTGCATATACCTATTAGATAGATAAGACTTGTAATAAAAAGCATACCAAATCACTAATACCTACGTCTTAAAAAGGGTAAATCACAATGCGCTAAACCTAGGTAATGGAAATGATAAGAGGAATTAAGGTAATATAATTCTTCTCATTAACATATTATTATGTAAATATACCAACAAAATATAAATTTCATTCAAATACTCGTGTATTAGACAGTTCTATTCCTTCACTCTATTATACCTTACTAGGTAGCCATTTTAGCTGGACAACACTATTTCTTTCTTATGAAAATAATAGAGTATATTTTCGGCCAGACAAACATAACAAATATTTTAAATTCAGAGAAATCCCTGAATTCATTTATTTAAAAATAACACTTAAAAATGTGTTGGTGAAATATTTAACATTTCTAACGTTTGGATGAATGCCAATTGTAATTTACAAACCAGTGGATTAGATAAAACACATAATCTTCTTACATTGTCAAACATGTGATGAGGAGACATTTTTAAGAAGTTATAATAATTCAGCCGTTCAGAATGACGTTAAAATCGGCGTCAAGCAGGGTTGCGTGTTGTCCGCTAGACTGTTTATAATATATCTGGACAAAAGTCTTCAAAGACTGAAAGCGATGAATGAAGGTGTACAAATGGGTGACTTAGTGGTAAACCATCTACTTTATGCAGATGACGCGGTTTTAATAGCGCCAACAGCCACTGATCTGCAAACACTAGTCACAGTTATGAAAGACGACTGCATGATCAATGGCTTACACTTGAATGTGAAGAAAACCAAGATTATGGTTTTTGAAAGGGAAGAAACCAGAACGAATGTAAGGATTGTGGTTGGTAACGATGTGCTGGAGCAAGTGAATGAGTTAGTATATCTTGGATGCGCCTTCAGTAAGGATGGGGAAATACACCGCTGACATAGAGAGAAGAGTGAGTGCAGGAAACAGAGTGAATGGTACGATGGGAAAGCTACTCGGGAGCCGGCACTTAAGCCATAAGGCGCAGCTGGCCATTCATAACGGAGTTCTTGTCCCAACGCTGTTATATGGTAGCGAGAGCTGGGTATGTAAGAAGGAGAATGAAAGTAGGATAAATGCGGTAGAAATGCGAGCTCTGCGGAAGATGTGCGGAGTGAAGCTGACCGACCGCATTAGCAACAGCATAGTAAGACAGCGAGTAGGTATGAAAGATAGTATCGGTGTAAAGATGAGAAAGGGCATGCTCCGTTGGTTCGGGCATATAGAAAGAATGCCAGAGGAAAGAATGACAAAACAGATATACAATGTGAAAGTGGAAGGATGCAGGTACCGGGGAAGACCTAGACTATCTTACCACGACCAAATAAACCGAGTCTTATCTGATGGAAAAGTCAAGAGTCTCCGTAACCGGCGAGCGTGTATGAGACAAACTATGAGAGTCGAGGAAGCCAGAGAGGTATGTAAGGAAAGAACCTGTTGGAACTCTGTACTCTCTGCCTACCCCGCAAGGGATCTGGCGTGAGGTTATAGATAGATAGATAGATATAATAATTCAATGAGAACTATTTTATTATATAATGCTTGGTTTTTAGGGAGCTCGGTTGTGGTACCTCCGAATAAATAATCTCATCCTTAAACGTCACTGGCGTCTCCTGGAAGTGCTTCAAATTTTTAATATCATTCATAAGGTCGATTTCGCAGTCTTATAATTTCAAAATTAAATAATTCAATTAAAAAAAAAATGAAAAAGTCCACCAGAGTTTAAATAAATTTTCTTATTATTTAGATACCAGTACGTACTTAATACAGGTAGGTAGTACCCAGTTTTTAAACCATTTTTTAAATTTATTCAATTAATAAATAGTTATCTCCTCAATTCAAATATTTGTTTATTGTTCAATGGGTTTGAACGAAATTACTTTCAAGGGCAAAATTATTTAAAAAAATCCCAGACCTTTGAAAGACTAAAGGGGAAACACTTGAGTCCTACTATACATTAATATTATATATACATCAGTTGCTGAGTTCCATTCTTCAAAATGAAGTAACATTAAAAGCGAGCAAAGCGAGCACTATTATTACTTTATTAATGGAATATCAATCAATCCCTATCACTACACATCCTATAATAAAATATTTTATTACCGGAATTAAATTTCAGTCATCTATTTCAAGATCAAAAGTTCCAAAATTAATATAAACTCACCTTCAATTAGGATTTCCAAAGCAAACAATATAAAATCTTATTTATAATTATCGCATTGAAATCAACAATTATTATCTAAACATTACACTCCGATTTACGAATGTATAAGTTAAAATCGTTTATATTTCCGAGTGATATTGTAGAATCGACAAAACACGTCTATTCCGTGTGCAGGCCACGCGGTTACTGCACACTCTAGTCGGTTGGCTGTATTCGTCGATGCCGTTGCCACGTTGTAGTACAATTAAAATGTCAACGTGACAAGGACGATTTGCCCGGCTTTCCCGCGCGTTACTCTCCGGGGAAATGTCAAACGTAGATCTTTTATTATAAATAGAATCGTTTGCATGTTATTTGTTTGATCTATTATACAGTTGATAAAGGGCTATAGATGCTCTTTAGAAAGGGCAAGTGCCAGTGGTGCGGTCATGTAGAAATTTAACAAGACGAAACAGATAAGTACTGGAATGATATTAAATAATATTTCAAAAGGTACTGTAATCCTGTTGAGCAAAGGCCTTATCTCACTAATGGAGTTGAATAAGTATGTCATACTCTTTTGTGTCGGTGTGTGTGTGTGTGTGTGAATGATCTACGCCTCTATCAGGAGGAACGGCCTCGGCTTGGGCAGTCGCTATATCGGGTTGTCGCCTTTTTAATAAAGGCGCGAATAGGTTCAAGACCGAGATCGGAATGGAGATCGACATTCCGCATGAACTACGGAACTCCGACGGCTTTGCGGAGGAGTCCCGTAGTTTTCCCGGAGATTGAACCGTTTGGAGTCAATCGATGTCAGAGCGGGCGGCGTGCACGAACACCTTACAAGCGTACGTCATGATGGGCCGTATACAAGCTTAGTAAAGTGTCACCTTATTCCTAAGGGACATTTTATACCACTTGTAGATCATCGGGTAATAGACGGCCGAGCACAAAGGCTGCTCGGTTACGGACTGTCATACTCAACTAGACACCCAGTGAAGACAGGTTTTTTGTCTCAAGCTATTAGAACATCAAGTCGCCTATATGGCTCCCAACTTGTCTTGACGACTACCACATGAAATGGTAACCGACACCAGCGGCTTAACAGAGCTCCCGAAGTATGAAGACACACGAATATGGATATGGCACCAACGGTCACCCATCTAAGACTGACCGAGCCGAACGCGACTTAACCTCGATAATCGCCAAGAACACCGTGGTCACGCGCTACTTACATCTCTGCGAGACGAATACGAAGGAAACGAGTGTGTAAATACTAGTGTAAAAACGCTCGCGTCTTCGACGTGTTTCAACGCTCGTAAGCGTCGACTCAGCGCTAAACGCTCGACTTTTTATAACACCAGTAAATACAAGGAGGCAAAACATATCCATGGATACGTAATCCACGGATATGGTTCAGCTCAAACTCGGAGTAAATAGAGAAATGTACAGTACATGTGCCAGCGCGAGAATGTAAACCGCAGCAGTTAAGACCGAGAATGTAAGCTCGCTCTGCTCATTAGTTCACAGCCCCGGTTTCTATCACCGCATGGGTGAAATCTTTGTGACACTTACCAATTTTTGTTAGCCTACGACACAGGCAGGGATAAATCCTACCTACATTTTAGACTATTTTACTCGACAATATATATTTTTATCAACATATCCCCACTTCCTATTTCACAAATTTTCTACTTATTTTTCGTCTCTAAAACCAGTTCGTAAATAAACAACACTAACAATTTTCATTTTAGGGTTACGGTTATAATAGTTTTAATAAAAAAAAAACATTGCCATTTACACGAGGGAGATTAAAATACACAATACAGAGAGATTAAAATATACAATTAAAATTGATACACGATGTGTATCAATTTTTTTCCTATATCCCTATATCCTCCAAGAGTGGTCGTCAGAGATGTACTGCGTACAGCCCCTAAAGTTACATACAGATACTAGACCCCAAGTAAGTAAACCAACCACATAGCAACTAAAATACGTCGAATTGAAACGTCATAAATTGAGATGGCAACTATCGAATGTAGGTAGGTAGGTACTTTGTTACTATAGAAGGATGCGTGGCGCAGGGCGGGACGTTCAGAACTTTCCAGGTTGACCTACATAGCAGCCAAATCCTGTTATGCGCGAATTATTGACTGCTGATAGACATACGAGTATCATCATCAATATATTGAAGCGAGAAAATATGATATAATTTTAAATCTTCTATTCATTTTGCAAAGGATTTCAAACAGAAAATACATGGAAACGCCTATGTTCCCGAAGATTTTGATGTAGATAGTACATTAATTAAAATTATAAAAGGGACGGTGCAAATCAAGCAAGCAAGTGGCAAAGGTGTACTGTGTACAACCACATCTCGCCGACGATGTAAGATTTCAACGTAATAGGGGCGAGCATATTGCTGTTATTCAAAGATCCAAAGAGTTTATTATGTGGAATAGGTAGATGTATAAATGATACAATTTTATCGTCCCTACATAAAGCGTACATATTTCATACTTAAATTATAATTTTATATAAAACGCACCTCTGTCATTTCGAAAACATGTGCGTATTAAAAATTAATTATCACTTGCTTTAACGGTGAAGGAAAACATGGAGAGGAAACCTGCATGCCTAAGAGTTTCTCGAAGGTGTGTGAAGTTCGCCACCCCGCACTGGGCCGGCGTGGTGGACTATGGCCAAAACCCTCTCAGTTTGAGAGGAGGCCCGTGCCCTACAGTGGGACAGTTTCTTAACAGGCTTATATTTATATTTATGTTTATTTATATTTCTATAAAACTATAAATACCCTTTAGTTACTATAACGGGTACTTTTGCAGATGGTCAATTGTGACGTGAGTAATTTCGATAGAAAAGCTTTGCTTTGATAGAAAAAAACCCAATTTTAGGTCGGAGCCTGGGATATGGACTACTTGCGTGGGACCTATGAGAGGTCATGATCGCTACTCTTTCGACGCTACTAATCGACATTTATTTATGGTAAAAAAATAAAATATTAATTTCCTTTAACGAGTAGGAGAACTGCGATGATAATACCTACTTACCCAGGTTTATATTAAATTTATTATATAAAAAACAAAAGTCTGCGATAGCCTAATTTCGTCTTATATTGACAGTTAAAATATCTAAACATCTATAAAATTTGCTTTTTTCAGTATGTATCTAAAAATCCAATGCAATAGCAATAATTTTACCTACTTCAAAACATGATCCTTCTTCAAATCTATTAATGGAAAAGTATGAAATAATCTCTCTCGACTGCACAGTCGTAAACAGTAATGATTTTTAAATCCTGATACTAAATAAATTTATTTAGTTTATCAAAATGCTTTATGGAATAATAAATAAAATAAGCTTTTGAAACTGGCTCCTAGATCTTCGCTTGGATGTGCAAGAAAAAAATACTACTAGTCACACCCTTATTGTCATATAAAGCAAAAAAATGGAATGTCAAAAAAAAAAAATGGTCGATGCGATGATCTAAAAATTGAATGTCAAAAAAAATTATGGTCTGAATTCTTCTCATTTTAGGAAAAGGTTCATTCCTTATTCTTCTTATTTTGAGTAAAAGGTCGTTCCGTTTACTTTCGACGATAAAAACGGAATAATTAAGTACGAAAATTTCAGATAACTACTAAAATTTCAACGTGTAAATAAATACTCCAGACATACCTCAGCAAACTCCCATCTCCAGAGAAATCCGGAGAGACACAATTATTTAGTAAATTTATAAAATAAAGTCCAAATATGATGGATTTTGCAGCGAGTTTGCTTAAAAAAAAATCAAAAATGTTAAAAAAGATGTTTTTGACGTGTCTGCGGCGGGATCGGGCGCGGTACTGGACCCGGGAGGGGCGGGGCAGGGGCGGGGGCATCTCTATTGATCGAGATATCGCGCAGCATCCAACACTGGAGCCTGGCAGCCTTCAGGAATACGCGGCTGGGTTCCAGTGGGCGAGGTACATTGCTCGCTTCTGTTTATTTTTCCTAAATAAGTTTAAATATGACATCTTAGATATGCAAACCGATTTCAGGAGTGAAATAAATTACGACAAATATAATAAATTAGCCTTAGATACTGTCTTACTCCTGAAGTGAGGCGAGAAAGAAATAGACGTAACCAAAAGTATTAAGGATTCCGGATTGACCATACAGGACTTACGTACCACTATACAGCCAAAACTTCCCTCAACCATATTGGCGGGAGCTAAAAGAATCGCCACATTATAAAAACACTTAGGTACGCCTAGTTCCCATTTGATGGATTTATTTACTATAGTATTTTTTATGTAAGATGGGTACTGTGACAGTTGTAAGTGTCAAAGAAAATTATACTTTATTCAATGGCAATAAGGCATGACTCGTTTCTATAATTATGGTTCCATGCCTTAATAACATTGAATTAAATATTAATATCGTTTGGCACTTAAAACTGCACCCATCTTATGTGAAAAATAGTATAACCGAAGAATTTTGACAAATATGGAAAATCTGTACATAATACTACTACCAGTTAGCATATCTGCCTTTTAGTTAAATACATCGAGTCTTATCTGAAGGACAAGTCAAGAGTCTCTGTAACCGGCGAGCACCCCTTCTGTTTAGCCTTTACACGAACGACATTCCTCGTTCGAGTAAGGTGCATCTAGCCCTATTCGCGGATGATACCGCTCTCTACGTCTCGCATAGGAATAAGGGTTTCATTACCAGAAACCTTCCACCAATTCCCTAGGGAATTGGTTCAGGAAGTGGCGTATTGAGGTGAACCCGGACAAGAGCGCTGCGGTGTTCTTCTCCAGAGGTCCCGCCCCGCGCCTCTCCCTGCGCCGCCCTAGAAGTAATCTCGGTCAAGTGACCATGTTCGACTGACCCATTCCCTGGGTCAAAGAGGTCAAATATCTAGGGGTCACCCTAAACAGTACCATGTCCTTCGGCCCGCACATCAAGCGGGTCCGCCACCGAGCATCCTTTGTGCTCGGTCGTCTCCATGCGTTAATCTGCAAGAGGAGTAAAATGCCCCTTAGAAATAAGGTGACGCTTTACAAAACTTGCGTTCGACCCATCATGACTTATGCGTGTGTTGTATTCGGGCATTCGGCCCCCTCTCACATCGATAAACTCCAAGCGGTTCAAAACCGTTCCTCCGTAAAGCCGTAGGAGCCCCCTGGTTCGTACGGAATGTCGATGTCCACTCCGATCTAGGTCTCGAACCTATTCGCGCCTATATTAAAAAGGCGACAACACGACACTTCGCGAACGCATCTACACATGCGAAACCGTTAATCGTAGCCGCCGCCAACTACACACTTATGTGATCCACCATTATTTTTTCCGGTATGGATATTTGTGTATGTGATTTTCATTTCTTTAAACGCACCCACAACAAATGAATAAATCCTATGATGTTAAAAAAAAATATACCGTGTGTATTGTTTCAGACTCCGAACTGATACTGAAAAATGATCTACCGTAAAATTAGATTTTTTTTTGTGTCGTTTACACTTTGTATATAATTTTACTTTTCACTTTGTAATTTTTCTATCAAAAATTTATTTTTGTCAGACCTAGGATTTGATCTCTACGCATTCTTCGCCATTAGACCGAAGACCGTGTGTAAGACAAACTACGAGAGTGGAAAAAGCTAGAGAAGTCTATAAGGAAAGAAATTGTTCTCTACTCTCTGGCTACCCCGCAATGGATCTAGTGTGGTAGATAGATAGACGAACGCGGCAGATTCTTTATTCACTTTCCACAGCAATGTACAGCGTCCCATGAGATACGGCAGGCGTCGTCACGTGTCCATGACAAGTTTCCTTACCGCTGTATTTATGAACCCACCTGCCGCCCGTAATAACGGCCATTTACTATTTTATTGTTTAAACACCTATCTTTACGCAGTGACCCTTTCGTGAACAGCAGATGGGTTCCGTAAGGTAAGTTCAGAGAACGAAAATAGGGAGAAGATTATTTACTTAACTAATTTCTGGCGGCGACTTCGACCGCGTTGACTTAAGACAGGATAATTTTTTGGGGTAAAAAATATCGTATGTATTAATCCAGACAATGAACTATCTGTGTGCCAAATTTCATCGAAATACGTTCAGCCGTTTTAGTGTGATTGAATAACAACTAAACAGAAAATATACAATGCGAAAGTGGAAGGTTGTAGGTACCAGGGAAGACCTAGACTATCTTACCATGACCAAATAGATCGAGTCTTATCTGAAGGACAAGTCAAGAGTCTCTGTAACCGGCGAGCGTGTATGAGACGAACTATGAGAGTGGAGGAAGCCACAGAGGTATGTAAGGAAAGAACCTGTTGGAACTCTGTACTCTCTGCCTACCGCGCAAGGGATCTGGCGTGATGATATAGTTAAACATACAAACTTTCACTATTATAATATTAGTAGAATAGAGAGACTTTGACCAAGCAGAGACCATATGCATAATACATGTGGGTTTAGTAGTAACTATGGTCTTGAGGTCCCATCCTGTGCCGGACAAAGTAGACACAGATTTTCTATAGAATAAACACCGTCACGCCTATATTCCCCAAGCGAGGGTGGCAGAGGTGTATTGTGATCATCCACTTTTCTCTGACGATGTTACGTCCCATTTAATAGGGGGCGAGCCTATTGCCATATACCGGGCACAATTCCAGACTCCGGACTTCGTGATCTCAAAGCATGTAATAAATAAGCTTGCTCCGTATTATAATGCAAGGTCCTACATAGTCGGCGATATTTGGGGTGTACATAGTACTGTCAGCCACATAAATCGCTTAACTCAGTTATTCAAATGACTTCACACTTTTGTTTTGTATTGAATCCATTATTTTTGTTGATCTAAGTTTATTTAAATATATTGCTAATAATTCAGTTTTGGCAATATTCACCATTTCCCGTTTCTACTGCATTGAGAAGAACTATGAAGGTGAAGGAAGTCAGAGAGGTGTGTAAGGAAAGAACCTGTTGGAAGTTCGTACTCTCTGCCTATCCCGCAAGGGATCTGGCGAGATAATATAGGTATATAGATTGAATCTAATCAAATCAGTTTATTTGCAAATGGGTGGGTTACAGTAAATGTTAAAATTACATTGGTCGTACGCCATATTCTGCCTTTAGGCATGCAAATATCATTAGGAATAATCCAAGAACTTAATAGTACCTAACAATTAAGAAAACATAATAATTATATCGAACATCATCATCATCAGCCCAAATTAGTCTACTGCTGGACATAGGCCTCTTCCAATGTGCGTCACAGAGCCCTATCCTCGGCTTTATGCATCCAGTTTCTGCCGGCTATCCGACGTATGACGTCACTTCATCTCGCGGGGGGAGACGTCCTACACTGCGTTTGTCAGTTCGTGGTCTCCACTCCAAAAGCCATCTGAACAGATAACCCTTGGAGCAGACGGGTTTTGGAGTATCGGACATTAATAAATTATTTGATTAAAAGTTAAATAAATTCGACTGCCTCGTTGGTCTAGTGGCAAAGCGCAAAGGCTTTGTGATCACGAGGTCCTGGTTTCAAATTCTAGGTCGGACAAGTGTAGTTTTTCTAACGAAAACTTCCCAGTACGAGTCCGGAGTCTGGAATTGTGCCCGGTATATGGAAATAGCCTCGCCCCCTATTACATGGGACCTAACATCGTCGGCGAAACGTGGGTGTACTCGGTACACCTCTGCCACCCCCGCTTGGGGAATATAGGCGTGACGGTGTAAATATATAATAAAAAGACGTACAATTTGCATGGGCGTTATTTCTCGTTTGCAAAATAAAAAGTACTAGTTTCTGCCTGCGACTTTGTCCGCATTGTCTTTAGACAAAGACCTAACATTTTTCCGAGATAAGAAGTATCCTATGTTTTAAACCATGTAATAAACTATCTGTGTGTTAAATTTCATCCAACGTTCAGCCGTTTTCAAAAAACATCTAAACATACAAATTTTAACATTTATAATATTAGTATGTGACGTATGTGTATGAGACGAACTATGAGAGTGGAGGAAGCCAGAGAGGTATGTAAGGAAAGAACCTGTTGGAACTCTGTACTCTCTGCCTACCCCGCGAGGGAGCTGGCGTGATGATATAGATAGATAGATAGATAATATTAGTAGGATTACTAATTTGAAAAATTGAGAATGTTAAATCACTTCCATTGCTGACTGTACACCTGTACCCGCTGGGAATATAAGTGTGACGGTATATATTCTATAATATTCACGGATTATTTTACACAGATTTTGGCCAAATGTTTGACGGACAATTTAGCGTAGTGGTTAAGAGCTTAAGCCGCAATGCCCACTGCGTCTAATAGTCGCGGGTTCGAATCCCGCACGGGACAAATCTTTGTGTGATCCACAATTATTTGTTCCGGTCTGGGTATTTGTGTATGTGAATTTTCATGTTTGTAAACGCACCCACGACACAGGAATAAATCCTAGTGTGGGGCTAGGTTTTATAAAAATAAAAAGTTCAAAATTCTTCGCTCTACCTAAATCTCCACCCCTTAAAACATGCTGTTAACACCAAGAATGGCATAACTAAATACTGTTAATGTGAGCAGCATTGTTCGGAGAGGAACCTCGCCACAATAGCGGCATTCCTCACGAGGAATTCCTCTGCGAAAGCTTCAAGTTTTATCGCGATAGACCTATCATTTTTCAGTTAATTGAAAAAGTTTCCGACTATTTAGGGTGACCATGATGTAACATGCGATTTTACGACATAAGCCACCCTGATTCCCTCACTTTCCTCTTTCGAATGCTTTCCTCTTTCGAATGCAGATACCGCACAAAGGAACAGACACCAACTTCACCGGCGTGGCGAGACACCTAGTAGCCCCTCATAGCGACTGCCCAAGACGAGGCCGTTCCTTCTTGAGGCGCACTTGAGCTAGTTGCCCCCTTGCCCTTCTGGCTCGAGCGTAGTTGTTGCACGCTCGCCCTCTAGCCCAGTGAAGCTGTAAAGGTGCCCTTCGGGCAACAGCGTAGCTCATTCATACACATACCAAATATAAAGTATAGTAATATGCAAAGCGCTGAACAATTGATTAACACTATCGAACGAGTGCTTTATACTCGTGCGATAGTGAGCAGAGAAATAAATGCTATCACGGCTATAGTCCCTTAGCCGAGGTAGCAGAGGAGCAATGTGTACATCCTCATTTAGCCGACGATGTTTAGCCTTAATATAGTAGGGGCGAACTTATTGTTATCAAAATAGAATCAGAATTATTTATTTTTCAAACATAGGTATCAATATGTATGATCTTAAATATGTTTTTAGTCCGCTATGTTTTGCCATTAAAGCATACAAATATGTAGGTACTGGTTAAACACAGATTTGCTTTTGAATTACTTAAAAGTTACATTGTAGTGTAGTAGTTTAAGGACCAATATAAATACGCCTCTATTTCCATCTATATACGAACAGCAAAATTCCACAATCGCAGTGTCCGCACATGCACAATTATCCCTTTTATTATGTTCATTGTGGTGACAGTATTCTATCGTGTGGGACCACTAGTAACGAGGGCGGCGGCGCATCGGCTGTGTGACAAGTTTGACAGAGCGGCGATGCCTTGCGGCGGTGCCGTGGCCCCCGGGCGGCGGAAGCGACGCACTGTGGCGGAAAAATATATTACTGTATGCATTAAATAAACTTTGCCTATGGCTCTATATATTATAATAGACCAAGTAGACTTTGCAGCAGCTTGTGCATTACAGAATAAATTATAATTTGACTGGATCATAACTAGATACCTCCCTTGACATATACCTCTCTTTAGTCCTCACCTGCATTCTGTATAAATAAAATCATTGCTGTACAAAGGCCTTCTCACAAAAATCAAGGTGAGAGATAAATGTGGATTGGAAGAGACAGGTTTGTGGCCACCACTTATCACACCGTCTATTAGACTTCCAACTTAGCTTAAAGACTGCTGCATGCATAAAGATAAATGTGGATTGGAAAGGATATGTTTGTGGCCTCCATCTATTGAATTTTATCACACAGCCTGTTATGAGGTTGTCACTAGGTGACAAATGAGAACACGACTTGTTGGTTAGACATCTCGTTTATTACTACCCTAATGATCGGTTACATACTGGGTTATATAAACTTAACTAGGTATATTCTATTTACTACACCATACGCCCCTTTAACAAAAAAGAAAAATAAATAAACTTTTTTTTTTTTTTCTTCTATACACCAATATAAGCTTTGGTACGGTTTTTGTGTACAACGTCTATTTTACCATTACGTTCTATTTTAACGTTACATAGTAAGTCTTCTAACACTTTATATGGACCCAAATACACTGGTTCAAATTTGTTATCATTTTCATTTTTAACTAATATCAAGTCACCGGGATTATAATTTACAGGTTTAGTATACTTATCATACATAACTTTACGTTTCTCCTTACTGTTAATTAAATTACATTTTGCATCACTTTGTGCTACTTGTAGTCTGTATTTCAATTGTTTTACATAATCAGTATCATTATACAACGGTTCTACCGTTCCAGACTTCAAATTGCTAGGAATGTTACATGTTTTCCCAAAAACTAGTTCAAATGGTGTATATTTTGTTTCTGAATGGACTGCTGTATTATATGAAAAACAAAAATATGGTAACCACGTACTCCAATACATAGGATTATTATCGGTTTGAATCCTTAAATAAGCATTAAACGATTTATGCGAATTTTCTAAGGCGCCGATCGACTGATGATGGTAAGCTGTGGAAGAAATTTGATTAATATGAAGAAGTTTACATACCTCTGCCATCGTGTTGGATAAAAATTCAGTCCCCCGATCCGTAGCTATTTCTTTAGGGATTCCGAACCTTAAAATAAAATTGTCCACAAAAACCTTAGCAACACTAACACTATCTTTATTTCCTAAGGGATACGCTTCTATGTATTTACTTAATTCACATTGCAATGTGAGTATGTAAGTATAGTTATAATAATCTCTACTTAAGGGCCCTACTATATCTAGAAATATTTTGTCAAATGCTGACTGCGCGGTAGTAGTAATCTCCATTGGTTGTTTAGTAGGTAAAGAATGTTTTTGTGTCTGACACTTAGCACATTTCTTTACGTACCTCTTTATATCCTCCTCCATGTTTGACCAAAAATAATATTTCTTTATATTATTCAACATGCGTCTAATTGTCCGCTTGTCGGCAGTAAATGAAAATCGTTTAATACTACTAATTTGTCATCTTCTTCATTTATTTTAATTACTCCTTTTACTACACATATTCGTGGCCCGGACCACGTACTTCTTTTATCATTATAAACACTGGTTAACCATTGAATATACTTCATAGTTACATTATTTTTTAAAATGTAAACTTCTGTTATACCATTTTTTGTACAAAATAATCCAAATTCTCTCACGAAAACGTCTCGCGTTAGACATGATTGAGCATAAGGATTTAGGTATATTAAGCATTTATCTTTAGCGTAAACAAAAGCTTCGTGCGAGGCTTTCTGTATAATCAATTCAATACATTTCTTTGGTTTTTTAAGCATTTCCACGACAGTTTGGTGATCAGTCCGTCTATCGGTGGAAAAATTCTCATTCAAAATGTTGGTTTTCTTATCTTCAGTCAATTTTCTTGCCTTACTTCTCGTCATCACATTCACGGCTTTTATACTCAACTCTTTCAACTCCTTCGATGACACGACTATACGAGATAATGCGTCTGCAGTCACATTATTCGTACCTCTAACATACTCGGATCTTATAATCATATTCTTCCATAGTTAATCTAAATTTAAGTAATCTACTAGAAGGATTACTGATGCTAAATAAATAAACAAGAGGTTTATGATCCGTAAATATAGTAAAACTTTTTCCATACAAATATGGTCTAAAGTAACGTACTGCCCAAACTATAGCTAGCAATTCTTTTTCTATGGTCGGATAGTTAATTTCGGATTTGTTTAAGGTCCGGCTTGCATATGCAATTGGCAAATCATTCTTATTAGACAACACTGCGCCTAAAGCTCTGTTCGATGCATCCGTACGCAAAATGAATTCACTATCTTCTGAAAAATCTGGATACTGTAATATCGGTGGTTTGCATCATTTTTCCTTAAGCTTATTAAAAGCGTATTCACATTCACTATTCCATTTAAACCTAGCACCTTTCCGACATAGTTTATTAAGTGGAATTGTTATCTCGGCAAAATTTGGCACAAATTTCCGATAATAATTTGCAAAAGCGACAAAGCGTTTTACTTCGTCACTAGTTATAGGTTTTGGGTAATTTTTAATAACTCTAGTTTTTTCTGGGTCTGGTAGTACACCTTTTGACGATACTATGTGTCCTAAATACAATAATTCTTTCTTTAAAAATTGGCATTTACTTGGGTTTACTTTTAAATTAACTTTTCGCAATCTTTCGAATATGTCAATTAGATTTTTATTATGCATATCTAAATTACGTCCAAAACAAATTAAATCATCCAAATATACTAATGCTTTATCATAATTTAAACCAGCCATTGCAACAGTCATTAACCGACTAAATGCACTGGGGCTAATTTTTAAACCCATTGGCAATCTTTTAAGTTGATATTGCTTATCAGTAGTGAAAGCAGTGTACTTTCTACTCTTTGGTTGTAATAACAATTGGTAATATGATTGTGTCAAATCTAAATGACTAAAATAGACTGCGCCAGAAAGCGAATCCAGAATTTCCGTTATGTTCGGCAAAGGAAATTTATCATCCTTAATCCTTTCATTCAACTTTCGGTAGTCAATCACAACACGCCACTTTTTTTCAGAATTTTCGCTCTTTTTGGGTATAAGCAAAAGAGGACTACACCATTCACTCTGACTCTCTTCTATGATATCGTCACTCAACATCTGTTTAATTTGTCTATCAATTTCTTTCTTTTGTGACCTAGGCAGTCTGTATGGCTTCACATATGCAGGCGTAACATTTTCTTTCAAATGGATCTTTTGTTCGTATAAATTAGTAACTCCCAATTTGTCTACTGGTAAAAAGAAAACATCAGAATATTTCGCACAAATGTTTTCAATAGATTTTTGTTCTTCTGAATTCATATGATCTAACTTTAACATGGAAAACATTTTCTTTACCCTATCCGCGTTAACTAATTCTTTTTCAAAATTACAGACCATAAAATCTTGTAAATTTAGTAATTCAGGCGTAAAATAACTTAGTCGAACTTCTTCCTCTCTAGTGTTTAAAATCTTAATAGGGACTTTTCCCTTATTTGGTCGTACTAAAACACTTGCGAGAAAAACCCCTTCGCACAATTGACTCGGAGCAATTACGCAATCCTGATTTATATCGAATTCAATATAATGTATTGACTCGCACCTTGGTGGTAAGGTAATATATCTATTCTCACCTAATTGTCCCATGTGTAATGGTACTACGCAAGGTACAATATCATTTAATATTAAAGTATTTGTTTCGAAATTCAATAAGCATTTAAATTTACTAATAAAGTCTTGTCCAAGTATACCATCTGTACGACAAGGTAAGTTTTTAAAAACATAAAACTTATGATTGAATTCCTGTCCGTTTGAACAAAGTTTCAGATATACAAAACCTTCTGAAATAACATCACCACCTATACCCTTAATTCGCATTCTCTCTATATGGAATGGAATTCCGTCTCTGACCATAATTTCGTGCTTGACGACCGAAAGCGAAGCGCCGGTGTCAAGTAACCAAGAGTAACTAACATTATGTATATAAAAAGTTGCCGAATTTATATTTTCATAGTAACAAGAAATATGATTATGAACGAAAAAAATAATTACGAAGTTCTGAATTTTCAGATGTATTTGGAGTATCGGTTTTAGTACTGGTAGCCTCTACAAAATTTACTTGATTTCCGCTAGTTTTACGTCGAACTGAATTGTTATAAAAATTACGAGTATAATTAGTTCTACCACGATAACTACTACTTTGTGGCCTACGATCTGCACCACGAGTATTATTATTGCTCGGAAAATACGTCGATTGTCCTCTTAAATAACCTCTGAATGAAACACGATTCCGTTGAAAATTACCACGGAAATTAAAATTCGACCTACCTCTTCCTCTATAAAAAGTCATCACCTCAGCATCTAGGCCCGATAGTGATATTTCCTCATCCAACGCACCTCTTACAGCCTCGTTCAAGGCACTGTAGTTCCTTGCTGCTATTATGGTGCTTATGCGGCTATTTCGGAGTCCATCTGAAAAACGTTTGATTGCATTCTTTTCATTAACGGCCTTTAAAATCTTATATTTATTTGAGTCACCGTTAGCTTGTGAAACGGTCAAGTCCACAAACAAATTTTCGATATACTTACCAAATTCTTCTATACTCTTTCTATCCTGCCTAGCCCGTTGAAGCTGTTGCTGCAATGCTGTGTCTGACTTCTTCGTCAAAAGTCGTTCTCGCATGTCGTGGATTAGATCTGAAACTGAGTCATAAGTTTCGCGAAGTCGAAGTTTCGCATTTTCCGTTAACCTTGACTTTAAAATAAAATTAATTAATTTTTTACTTTCCCCAATTTCCAACATACTGGAGTACATTTCTATATTCGAAATAAGTTGTTTTGTTACCAATTCATTGTTATCCATTACTGGCAATAAAGAAATAGCAGTCCTTAATTCAAATTTTTCCATTTTTATATTTTCCTCTGTATCAATTTCGTCAGAAAAATATTCCTCAACCTCCTGTTCAATACACAATTCCTTTATTTTATAATAATAATAACTTATTTTACTACATAATTTTTCTATATTATCTATTTGTAACCGGTCTACATTTTTAGACTTTACATAAGAATTAACATTTTCCAAAATTATATCAAACTGTTGTTTTAATTTTTCAACTTCGCTATCCTTTTCTTTTTTAATGGAAGGTGTCCTTCTACTAGGTCCTAATTTCGTCAAATAGTCCTTAAGATACTTAAACTTGCCAATAATTACTTCGAGTTCCTTATCCATTTAAACATACTTTAACAAGGGCGTATAACTTGCTGAATTTGTCTATTACACATTTCGTTTAATACGTAACTAAATATAACATACCCCATTTAAAATGCTAATCAAACTGAAATAATAAAAAAAAATATCATAGTAGTGATTACATGAGGATTAATTTATACATTTCTATTGAAACAATCAAACATGTCTGTTAACACATACCGCACACAACGATGGTGTTACATATGCACTAAAGTAATTATGTAAAAACGCGGCGAACGCAAATTAAGACGTCACTTCACTTTAAAACGCACTTAAACATTTTCTCCCGGGGCATTCGGTGTGGTGTTATTAGGCTGCCAGCGCCGAAAGTAACTCGTAGAACGCCTCAATGCAAACTCATGTATTTGTTGTTGCATCCAGTCATGATGGCACTTCTTGTACAATTTGTAGGCAATCATAAAGGCTCCTGCACCCAATACGAGCCCAATGCCAGCCAGAATATAGTTGGTAGCCGAAACGCGATAATGTAATAGCTCGATAGCAGCTTTATTTCCACCATCCGTAGCTGTCTGAGCAACGACAATCTCTTCTCTTTCATTAGATTGCGAAGAGCCCATTTTCCAAAATTCTCCAAATATTTTTTTTATATACCACAATAAGCGCAACGACACGTTGGCGTGGTCGTGAAGAATAATCAAACCTTGATCTCATTTTAATCCAAACAGTGCAGGCGGGATACAGTGTTATAAAATCACGCACCTTTTATGGACATTGGAATTTATAAACACTCGCGCGTGCGAATCGGCCCCTGTTCGGCAGGGTCGCCATATGAGGTTGTCACTAGGTGACAAATGAGAACACGACTTGTTGGTTAGACATCTCGTTTATTACTACCCTAATGATCGGTTACATACTGGGTTATATAAACTTAACTAGGTATATTCTATTTACTACACCATACTGTAGCTTCTAACTAAGCCTAACGACTAAGACATTATGTGGCAACCGAAACCAGCAGATTAGAACGCCTTCGGAAACACAAAATCTCCTGCAAATGGAAATGCCAAAAATAGTCAATGTTCGCGACGCGTAGCGTTTGGCTACATGGTCATTATATACGACAAGCATTGTCGATTGCAGAAATTAGAAACAAAACCCTTGCAATTTTATTAGGCTGTCGTTCATCTGCGGACTTCATATTGACATTTTTCTTAAATGGTGGAAATTTGATAGTGATAATTTCGGTAACAATGTTAATATCGACATGTAAGTTTAACGTGTTATTTCCGTAACCGTGCATGATACGAACTATGAGAGGAAATCAGCGTGGTTTGTGAGACAAGAATCCGTCAAATTCTGCACTCTCTGTCGGCCCCGCAAGGGATCTGGCGTGATGATATAGATCACTGAAATCATAATAATGAGAGTAATGTATTATTATTATGATTTATGTGATATAGACAGATTATTTTCTGTGAACCGCTTCCGCCTATAACCTGCGTCGCTATCGACCTACTTGTCCGAACGACCGTCGCGACGATCCAAATGTTAGCTGTCATGTCGACGGGACTTCCCAACATGGCGTATCACACAAGTTAGTACAGTATCTAACTATCTATATCATGACGTCAGACCCTTGCGGGGTAGTGCAGTAACTGTGGATAACGCTGAAGTTACTGCAATATTTAGGATTATTTAAGTGTAGATAAAAAAGTTATTTGTATTTTGACTGCGGTGTTGGACTAGTGGCGCACAGAATTGGGACCCCGAGGAGGACGGGGGCGTGGTGTAGCCCACGACGCCGTGAGCACTGCGACGATGCAGGGGGGAAAACAAGTTACAAAGTTCCCCTCCCGAGGCGGGTTCTTCGGAGCGCGGCACAAGGGGGGCACCGGTGCGTTCCACTTAGAGATCCCGGAGCCCCTCTAACGCGTGCTAGTGTCGCCCACCGTGGGGTTATAGTCGGTAAGAGTCCGACATGCCCCGTCAGCTTCCTCCGAGGCTGGCGGAAGTCCATGAGGATTTCCCACCGTAAGAAAAAAGTGGCGCACAGTATGGTTGGCGATCATAAGATCTTGGATTCGAATCCAAGGTCGGACAAAGTGATATTGGGGTTTTTCTATCGAAAATAATCGGTAGTAGACCGTACCGAGTCCGGAATTACGCTCGATATAATAGCAAAAACCAGAGAGGAAGTGTTAAAAAATAACTAGTTGGAACTGTGTACTCTCTGCCTACCCCGGAAGAGATTTGGCGTGGTGATATAGACAGATAGTAACATTACAGTTAGGACAAGCCTATGTCCCACAGTGTACGTCTTTTGGCTGAAGAAGAAGATAAATAGCTATAGACTTTTTCTAGGTAAATACATTAGGAACTAACTTAGTCGGCAACACATGGAGGTATATAGCACACCTCTGCCACCCTCGCATGGAAATATAAACGGTTTTATTGTTATTTAAATTAAATTCCTTCTATCTATAGCCATAATAATGAAAGGAAAAATTTCTTTGAAGTCCCATCGCCTGCACAAAAGATTATCCCGCGGTCCGCATTCGCGGTGCTCTTAATAAAATGGCAGGAGCTCTTAACGCGTGAAGTGAATCTTCAAATACGTGAGGAGAGTGAGTACTTAAGACCGAATCACCAGGTGAGTCTCACACAATAGCCTCACCTTTTGAATACAGATGAGGTTGAAAATTTTTATTATTATGCATTTTTTTAAATTATGTTTTGGGTTTGTCACATTGTTGTTACAATGGTTTAAAGATACAGTTTGGTTAGCAAAGGGGTACTAAACTAACTGTACAACAAGTTATGGACAAACACGACATGCGCAATGAAAGTGTTTTATCAAAAAAAGAGCAAATAATTATCTACATAATAAGTGACACCTTAGAAGCTAATTGTTAGTGAAGTAATGCTTTGTGTATTTTGAAGATAGAATCATTAACATCGATATCAAACTGAATGTGTTGTAAAGGTTACAAAGACGTGGCTCTGGCGAATAACGACCCATAGTCCTACGCGGAGGCGATGAAAAAAGGTTTTCGATCCTTTTTCGAGGGTAATGGCATAGTATAAATATACACAGTAACTCATCTCAGCCGTTTTGGTGGTATAATTACCTACACTCCGTGAGAGCGTTAGGGTTATCAGTTATTTTTTTAGTTATTTTTTTTAGTTATTTTAGTTATTTTTTTAATATATTTATGTCTCTACTCTACTGCAGTGGTTATATACAGTTATAAGCCTGTCTTTTTCCGATATGAGTGTAGTATAATACAATTAAACCCCGTTATAATTTTAGTATTTATACTTAAAAATATATTATATACCTTTATTACAATATTTTTTCTAGAAAAGTGTTTTCTCCTTTTACGAATAAATAATCTAAGTTCTTAATAATCAAATTAAATTGTATTAAAAATCTAATTTTTATTGATATTTTATACTTGTGTATGTTTATTTTAAGGAACCACAGAAGCCCTTAGGTATCGATTTTGAAAACAATTCAAGCTATAACAAAAAAGTTTTAAATGGCTATTCTATATTAAATTATTACGGCCTAAAAGAACAAAAGTACGAAATATTCAAATTTATGCTAATATTCATTGTTAAAAATTCTTCGAAATAATATTTATTATTCAAATAAAACAATAAGCGTGCGTATCGAACGTGCGTGACACCGCGGCTCATATGTGCCGAAAACGTCCGAGACGTCGTGTATGGCGCGCGTCTGTGTGCGTGAGTTTGATTCGGACCGTAAGTACTACGCTATTTCACTGAATTACACTGTGGTAATGGTAAGGAATCCGAAAGCGCATATGCCTGAGGAGTTTTGGACAGTCAATCTTGTGTGTGTGTGTGTGTGAATGTTTTACTGTTGGCCGCGGGGCCTTTACAACTTCGCCGGACAAGAGGGCGAGCGAGTAACCACTACGCCCGAGCCAGAAGGGCATGGGTGCAACTAGCTCAAGGGCGCCTCAAGAAGGAGCGGCCTCGGCTTGGGGAGTCGCTATGGGGGGCCCATATACTAGATGTCTCGCCGTGGTAGTCTGCACCGGCCGGCGGGCAAGGGATTCTTCGACCTCGCCAGCGAGGTCGTTGTCTGATCCTGTGAAAACCACGACTTTTCGCGGTACCCCGTGTTGTAGTGTTTTAGTTATCTGTGGTTTGGTTTATGGTTGACGGTCTTTGGTTGTCATTCTTGGTTCTTGGAATAATAATAATAATAATAATAAACTATGGCAACCGCTGTCAACGACACGTCGTTTTGTGTAAATAAAAATTTTTTTTGCGAAGAAATATTGAAAAGTATCCGTTTAGACATCAACAAACAACAAAAAATAACACACTTTAAGAGCAAAATTTACAATGCGAACGTGGGTTCGCAAAATGTGGATTTGGAAGAAAAACATAACACATCTGTAAATGGCCGAGCCCAGCCGAAGAAACCCCGTGCGGCTGTGTCGGCAGCGGGATGCCCGGTCACCTAGCGCACGCCCAACACCTTTGCCCGGCTCGCCCACCTCGCCCCAGCCTCCGGAGGATGAAGATTTCTTCACACCGCCGACATCTGGGGCCTCTAGCGACGATGCCGGGATATCGGCGTCTCCACCTACATTAACATCTGCGAGGAGAGGACGCCCACCGCTGCCGGCACGCCTGGGACCAGCGGGACATTGTGCTCCGCCCACGGCCCCTGCTACCGGTGGTGTAGTGCGCCGCATGAGATGGACTCCAGAATTAAATCTGAGTGTCATGCGGGCCTACTATGGTGCTACAGAGGGAGGAACCATCCTCACCGCTTACCGTCCGAAATTGTTGTCTCTGTTTCAGGGGCTTCACCCGACTGTCGCCGTTACTGCGCAACGACTATCGGATCAAGTACGTGCCATCCAGCGGTGCAAGTTGTTGGATGACACAGTGCTTGAGCGACTGCGCCGCGAAGCACTTCCTGCTCGTACTGACTTCAACGTGCGAAGTGTTGAAGAACCTATCTCTTTAAATAACTTCGCACGATTGGAGGAGATAAATAGCGAGCAGGTAAGTGTTAGTGACCAGCTACAGGAGCAGGTGAGGAGAGCTCTGGAGGATGCATTTGCGGAGTATCGGTCTGCACCGATTTCCCTAAGACCATGCCTACCCCGTTTGCCCATGCATAGACGTAACATTTCGCTTGTGAGTGCCCTTGACAATGTTTTAAAGCCACACTGGGAGACCAGTGTGGACTTATGTGATACCCATTCTATTTTGTACTGTGGAGCGGTGGCGGTGTGTCGGGTGGCAGGTGTAAGATTTCCTAATCTACATCGAGCCACCCAACCCACAAATACTAAACCATTCTGGCAGTGCAGAATAGAGCGGCGTATAAATATGGCTAGGACACTCATAGCGAAATTGTTGTGCTTCCAGGCTGGAAACAACCGCCCGAGAGTTGTGCGTTTCGTGACCCAAGCCTTTGCAGGCACACGAGTGGCTCCTGTGGACTATGTGGCAGGAGTCGCGGAACGCATAGACTACTGGAAGCAAAAAGTTTATGCATGGGCGAAGAGGATTCGCAGGTATAAGGCGAGAGCAGACAGATACCACGTGAATCGCACCTTCCAGACGAATCAAAGGAGTGTATACCAGGCTTGGGAGCGCCCCCAAGAGAGAGTGACTGACGTGCACTTGCCAAATGCGGCCGTGATGGCCGAGTTTTGGCGTAAAATTTGGTCAGTGCCCGTCACTCACTCCGAGGGCGAATGGTTTGATGTTGTTGGACGATCCTGTGGGCCCATTCAGGAAATGGAGCCCGTAGTCATAAGCCGTGAAGATCTGGCCTGTGCGGTTCGTGCGGCGCCGAACTGGAAAAGTCCGGGGCCGGATGGACTGCACGCATTCTGGCTAAAGAGGCTCCAGGGCTCACATTCTCGTCTAGCGACTCAATTCCAAGAAGCTCTTCAATTGGGATCGCTTCCTAGTTTTATGACATCGGGTGTCACTCACTTGATTCACAAATCTGGCAGTACTTCGGAACCTAAAAATTATAGACCGATTACATGTCTACCTACGGTCTATAAACTCCTTACATCCATTCTGAGAATAAAAATCAATAATCACCTTAAGGCACAGCATATTCTATCGCCTACTCAGAATGGCTGTAAGGGGGGGTCCCGGGGTACAAAGGATTTGCTCCTCATTGATATTGCCATTTGCCAACAGGTACGACGATCCAGAAAGAATGTCTCCATGGCCTGGATTGACTATAAGAAGGCCTATGATTCGGTGCCTCATACATGGCTGGGGAGGGTGCTAGAGCTGTACAGAGTACACCCGGCGCTATGCTCTTTCCTCGGTTCGTGTATGAGGCAGTGGACCACAGTTCTTCGTCACCCAGGATGTGGTGGCCTTTCTGGTTCGTCGGACTTGATAAAGATAAGCAGGGGTATCTTTCAGGGCGACAGTTTGAGTCCGTTGTGGTTCTGCTTGGCTTTGAATCCATTAAGTGCTATACTTAAGGATTCAAAGCTAGGTTACCATTTGCGGAGGGAGAGTGAGCCTATATCTCATCTACTGTACATGGATGACCTCAAGTTGTACGCTTCGAAGAAAACAGACCTGATGGAGTTGCTCAAAATAACCGGCAATTTTAGCAACGACATCGGAATGGAGTTTG
This sequence comes from Phalera bucephala, assembly GCA_905147815.2. Taxonomy (NCBI): domain Eukaryota; kingdom Metazoa; phylum Arthropoda; class Insecta; order Lepidoptera; family Notodontidae; genus Phalera; species Phalera bucephala. Next base: position 2,406,803 of record LR990627.1, read on the forward strand.
GAGTAGACAAGTGTGCGGTCATCCATGTACAAAGAGGGAGAGTTGAAGATTCTTTTAATCTACAGCTCTCTGAAGATATATCCCTCAGGTCTCTCTCTGAAATGGACTCTTACAAGTATCTTGGTATGTCACAAGCCTTAAGTATAGCTGAACAGGATATGAAACAATCATTGAAGGATCGGTTCTTTGCCCGCCTGATAAAAGTGTTAAAAAGCCTTCTATCAGGTGGAAATAAGGTCCGAGCTTTCAATGGTTGGGTCATGCCTGTTCTTACATACTCTTTTGGCATACTAAGGTGGACTCAGTCTGAACTGGATGCCCTGGATAGAAAGGTCCGTCGATTGCTGACAGCGTATCGTATGCATCACCCGCGGTCGTCTGTTATGAGGTTGTACATCCCGCGGAAGTGCGGTGGTCGTGGGTTTTTAAACGCTAAGACACTACACAACCGCGAGGTGTGTAATCTCAGACAGTACTTTTTGAGTGTATCCGTGGTGATGTATCGAGATGTTGCCGCAATCGATAGAGGCCTAACTCCGCTTTCCTTGGCAAACGGGAACTGGCGAAGGCCCCAGGTATTAAGTACTTCGGACCGCACAGCCATATGGAAGGGCAAGGAGCTACACGGACGGTTCTATCGGGCTCTTACAGGGCCTGATGTGGACCAGCTCGCTTCCGTGACCTGGCTACGCTTCAGCAACCTTTTTGGGGAAACTGAAGGCTTTGTCTTTGCAATTATGGACGAAGTTATCATGACGAACAACTACCGGAAGCACATCCTAAAGGACGGCACGGTTGACATTTGTCGGGCATGCCACCGTCCCGGTGAGTCTATTAGACATGTAGTTTCCGGTTGTTCTCGTCTTGCTAACGGAGAGTACTTGCACAGACACAACCAAGTGGCTAGGATTATCCATCAGCAACTTGCTCTTAAATATGGCCTTGTGGACTCTGAAGTACCGTACTACCAGTACCAGCCTCTTCCAGTTCTCGAAAGTGGTCATATCACGCTCTACTGGGATCGATCTGTTATCACGGATAGGACTATTGTAGCCAATAAACCTGATATCGTGATAATAGATCGATCGATGCGTCGTGTAATGCTAGTTGATGTCACCATTCCGCATGATGAGAACCTTGTGAAGGCCGAAAAAGAAAAATTATCAAAATATTTGGACCTGGCCCATGAGGTTACCACCATGTGGAATGTTAATTCAACTATCATTATTCCGATGGTCGTTTCAGTCAACGGCCTTATAGCGAAGAGCTTCGATAAACACCTTGAGAAGCTCTCGCTAGGCAGTTGGGTGAAGGGCCTGATACAGAAGGCAGTAATGTTGGACACGGCACGCATTGTGAGGAGGTTCCTCTCTTTGGAGCCCTGACCGCCGGTAGCATGGGTCGTAGACCTTGCTGTCGGTGGAGCACATTTTTTTTTTTTTTTATACAATATATATAAGAATATTTGTATTTTATATTTTTATATATATTTTATAAGAAATTATACCGAATAAATATATACATAATAATAATAATATTAGCCCTGTTAAGAAAACTGTCCCACTGTTGGGCACGGGCCTCCTCTCTAACTGAGAGGGTTTAGGCCATAGTCCACCACGCTGGCCTAGTGCGGGTTGGCGAACTTCACACACCTTCGAGAAACTCTTAGGCATGCAGGTTTCCTCACGATGTTTTCCTTCACCGTTAAAGCAAGTGATAATTAATTTTTAATACGCACATGCTTTCGAAAAGACAGAGGTGCGTGCCTGGGTTTGAACCCGAGACCTTTGACTTTGCAGTCCAACGGTCTAACCACTAGGCTATCACTGCTAAATCTTGGAATAAATGTAATTTAAAAGAATAACCGTTAATATATTACACAGTGACAGCGGTGGCTGATTTAATGGTGTTTTAGTGGTCATAGTGCGGGAAAACATAGAATTATGGAATACACACGGCCACCGCCGAGATTAAATCTCATTGGGGGACCAGCGACACGAGCCGATCGACGCTTGGAAAAAAATGCATTGCCATTTTTCAATATTTTTAAAGTATTCTGGTGTTATTAGGGAGTCACTAGATGTGCAGGTTCAGAACTCGATTGCTTCATCATCATCATCATCTCAGCCTATACTTGTCCACTGCTGAACATAGGCCTCCTCAATCGCTTTCCAGCGTAACCGGTCCGATGCCACCTGCGTCCAACGACTTCCTGCGATTTTCGCAAGATCGTCGGTCCATCTGGCAGGCGGTCGTCCCACGCTGCGCTTGCCAATACGTGGTCTCCACTCTAGAATCTTTCTACCCCAACGCCCGTCCGATCTACGCGCTATGTGGCCCGCCCATTGCCACTTCAGCTTGCTAATCTTAACGGCTATGTCGGTGACCTTGGTTCTTCTACGAATCTCCTCATTCCTGTTTCGATCGCGTAGAGAAACGCCGAACATAGCTCTCTCCATAGCTCGCTGAGAAACTCTGAGCTTTTTTATGAGACCTATTGTAAGAGACCACGTCTCTGATCCATATATCATCACTGGTAACTCACATTGACTAAAAACTTTAGTCTTAAGGCACTGAGATATTTTGGATGAGAAGATGTTGCGCAGTTTCCCGAACGCTGCCTAGCCGAGTTGGATTCGTCGATTGACCTCTCTCTCAAAGTTGGACCTACCTAACCGGACTACCTGTCCCAGGTAAATGTATTCGTCGACAACTTCAAGAGTAGAGTTCCCAACGGTGAGTGCGGTGGGTACGACATGGACGTTAGACATTATTTTCGTTTTGTCCATGTTCATTTTAAGACCCACTTGTTGAGATACTCTGTTGAGGTCACCGAGCATTCGTCCTAGATCTTCCAGCGACTCCGCCACGACCACAATGTCGTCGGCAAATCGAAGGTGAGTGATGTATTCGCCATTGATATTGATGCCAAGTCCTTGCCATTCCAAGAGCTTGAAGGCGTCCTCTAAGGTGGCCATAAACAGTTTCGGAGAAATTACGTCTCCCTGCCTTACTCCTCTTTTTATGGGGATCGCCTTCGTGCACTGCCCCTGTACTCGGACTGACATGGTGGCGTTATTATACACGCACTTCAACACTTCAATGTACCGATAGTCAATGCGGCATCGCTGGAGAGATCTAAGAACCGCCCAAGTCTCGATCGAATCGAAGGCTTTCTCATAGTCCACAAACGCCAAGCATAGTGGCCGATTATACTCCTCGGTCTTCTGTATAATCTGCCGCAGCGTATGTATGTGGTCTATGGTACTAAAGCCTTTCCGGAAACCGGCTTGTTCGGGAGGCTGGAAGTCATCAAGCCTGCGTTCGAGACGATTCGTGATGACTCTCGAAAACAACTTATAAACATGGCTCAGCAGTGTGATGGGCCTATAATTCTTCAGTAAAGTGTTATCACCTTTCTTGAAAAACAGTACCACCACACCCCTGTTCCATGCTTCCGGCGTTTTCTCTTCGAGCAAGACGGAATTAAACAGCCTCTGAAGGACTTTAAGTACCGGCGTTCCGCCCGCTTTCAGAAGCTCTGCGGTAATTCCGTCTTCGCCTGGCGCTTTGTTATTTTTGAGTTGTTTGAGAGCCATCCTAATCTCGTACAGGCTGATGTCCGGGATATCTTCAGTGTAGTGTCGGGCTAGCTCGGCTCTTGGGTCTTTAACCAAGTCAACAACAGGTTCAGCTACTGAGGTGTACACCTGCCCATAGAACCTCTCTATCTCCCTGAGCACCTCTGACCTATTCGACGTTACGTTTCCGTCCTCCGTCTTCAGCTTCGTCAACTGGCTTTGCCCAATAGACGCGTCTCTTGCGAACACTTTAGAGCCCTTGTTCTGTGCTATGGTCTCCTCAATACGCCTTGTATTGAAGGACCGTAAATCGTGTCGCAAGGACTTCAGTATCTGTCCATTGAGCTGCCTATAGGACTTAGCATCATCGGAGGGTTGGAGCGTCATGGAACGTCGCTCAGCCATGAGGTTTCGGGTGTAGTTGGATAGTTTTTGAGGTCTATTTTTACGGTGGGGCTTAAAATACTTGGACCCGACCGTATGGACAGTCTCTACCAGCCTGTTGTTGATTTCGTCCACTGATGCGCTGCTGTCTAGCAATTCGAAGCGGTTTGCCAATTCGAGTTGAAAGTTCTCGGGGTTTTGGATATGTGCATAAGAAGGTCGGAGCGTAGACTTCATCAGACGCGATCTTTCCATTTTGACATTAATATTTAATGTGCCTCTGACCATTCGGTGATTACTGCCGGTTTTTACCCTGTGAATCACGGAGACATCATTAAATATTTGTCGCTTGGTGCTCATGATGAAGTCTATCTCATTTTTTGTGGAACCATCAGGGCTCATCCAGGTCCATTCCTATGAGGCGGCTTCCGGAAGAAAGAGTTCATCATAAAGAGTCCCTCCTTCTCCAGATATTCGGCCAGCCTCTGACCCCTGGGGTTGCGTTGCCCATATCCAAATTGCCCCACTCTCAATTCATCATCGCCCTGTTTGCCCAGCCGCGCATTGAAGTCACCCATAACCACTGTAAAGTGTGCTTTGGAAGTATGTATGGCTCTACTTATGTCCTCATACATTACTTCGACGTCATCATCTGAGTATGCCGAGGTCGGTGCGTAGACCTGTATGACCTTCAGCGAATATCTTTTGGATATTCTGAGTATCAGGTACGCTACCCTGCTCGACACACTAGTGATGGACACAACGTTGTCTATGAGTGACTTGTGGACGATAAATCCGACACCACGTTGGGACTGCTGTTCGCCCTCCCGGTAGTAAAACAAGTTGCCGGATTTTCAGGTTATCGTGTCCTCGCCCTTTCTTCGGACCTCCGATAAACCAACAATATTCCACCGCAACTTGTTTATCTCTTCTTCCAGCTCAACAAGCTTCTCATCTGTCCTTAACGTGCGTGCGTTGTATGTCACCAGGGCCAATTTTCGTAGTTGGTGGTAGCCGAATCTCTGCCGGAGATTCTTAGCACCCCTTGTCCTGTCGTTACCATAGCTGCTACCGTGGCCAGGACGAACAGGACCGCCGGGGACTAGGGGCCTGGTTTTATCCTTTTCTTCCATTTTAATAAATTGAGGGAGTTTGCCATACTCGCCACGCATGGCGGGTGGATTGGCGAGCGCAGTTTTTGATGGTAGAAGTGTTAAGGAAACGCTGCTGCCCATTACCTAGTTTTCCCTTAGTCGCCTTGTACGACACCCGATGGGATGAGATGGGTTGGTCCTATTCTAAGCCGGGAACCACGCGGCTAAGCTCGATTGCTTATTCATATGGAAAAATTGAGGCCTCAGCGGAATAATTCTGAGAATTACGCGCAAATTTTTCGCAATAAAGTGCGAAGCAAATTATATTATGACATGGAATTCGCGTCGCACACTCTTACAAATAGATATGGTAAGCTAGTAAGACGCAATAGGAGGCATTTGCGCAGATTGGAACAACGTTATGATAAGCAGGAAGAAGTCACATTCTCTGCTTCCTGGGAGAGGAAGGAAGATGATATTGATGATATGAACTCAGGTCAGTTGGAGGTAGCAGAATCGCCAGTTAACGATTCTCAGGGTATGAGTCGTTTAGGGCGGTTTCAGATCTTGATCTTATAGGATATATATACAAGTGATTAATGTATTGAGTTTTCTAAAGATTGTTATGATTTGTTATATTTTATTTATAGTAATGTTATACGCACTTTATTTACGCACTCTTTGGTTGTCATTTTTGGTTCTTGGAATATATGTAATTTAAAAGAATAACCATTAATTTATTACACCCCGAGGGCGAACGCACCTACTTGACAACATGCCCTTAACGCATATGCACGCACCCGCTGAATGTAATTGCCAATAATATTGACCTATTTTGTTGTTCTATATATGATTTTAACACACTGTACACCTGATGGTACTGTACTAGGTAATCTTAAGATAGTTACACTATTGTATTGGGCTATCCCCCAGTATAGTTGTAAGAAGATAAACAAATAATTAATTTAACGAAGTTATCGCAACGCACTGCGTCCAGTAATAGCGAACAAGGACCTTGACTGCATAAACTTATCATGGATCAGATACCTTAACCAGTGTAACCCGCCCCTAGTCAATCCAGTCATTTAAATGGTAATTGAGTAACTAACATCCAAATAACTTTCCCTTTATAATATTTAGTAGGAAAATTATTATAACGAAAGCTAGATCAAGTGGTTCCTTCGTAAACCACTCGTCTCACTGGATAAAGTGGCCGAGAAATCGATTCCTGCACGGGAGAAATCTTTGAGTGACCTACATTTCTTTCGATCCGGATGTCTGTATCATGCCAAAAAAAAACTCACCCACGAAATAAAAATAATTTAGGAGGTTGAACAACGTTTTTTTTTATTAAGAAATAATGTATTCAGGTATGTTTCCCAGAAAATATTACGTACCATTTTCTCCGAGTCGAGAGCGCCCCTGCCCGCAGTAGGTAGGGTTTAAAAGACAGGATGGAAGCTATCTGCGTATCCGGGATGAAAATTTATTGTTGTTTTTTTAAAGAAAAACTCCTTCAGAACAACAATACAAAAATGCCAGCAGGAAGTGTGAAAGAAGATTTATGAAAAGTTTATTGTACTTGCTTAACCTAATTTTTTCTTCAGTTTGATATAATATAAAAAATTGGAAAAGTCGAAAGATCATAACTGAATAATTAAAGTATTATTTCTTGTCATTATAAAACATTCCTATCCAGGGGTAGGCAAAGAGTGGGTATGGAGTCCCATTCCAAGAGTTTTTTTTTTAAGCAGATCAACCTTGAAACATTTTTTCTATTGCATTGAGACTAATATACGCGATACGACTGTGAAAACAGCACATTTCTATTCTACCACCCCCGCTTAAGGAATATAAGCGTAACGCTGACGATGTGTTTTATGTTTATTGTTCTCGTGATGAAGTAAGATTACTGTAATATTGCCAAAAAATGCGCTAAACCTCCCAGTACTGTCATTAAGGAAAAAAAATATTTGCATTTTCAAGACAAGGCCTTTTCGAGTCATCATTAGCCGGACCCGAGTCGTGTTTTGAAACAATGTAGAGAGAAACGATTGCTGTGTTGAGTAACGACGGGGATTTTATTCGAGCTTATTATTTTTTCCTTCTGTGGTTTCGATGCGAAAGTTTTGGGTGTTCATTAGTCAATCACGCCAAAAAATCTGAGCCCCGATTCTACCATAAAAACTCGGATAATACCGAACGTTTTTGTACGAAACATTTGACGACACATGTACTACCTAATTGTGTATATTTTTATTAGTTATGGCAACTTAGACGCGTTTTTGCATTTTGCTACGGTATGCCGTTCCGCGGCTGTTTTGGTAAATTAATATAAATAAGCAAATAAACCTGAATTTACACTAAAACTGTTAACTGTTTATGTTTGCGTTTACCCACAAACAACTAGAATACCTACGAAAATATGGAACGGCGGCAGCGGTTTACATTTGATTTTGGTAGAATATTGTTCCTGTTGATCCCCGCAAGGGATCTGGCGTGATGATATAGATAGATAGATTGTTAGTAGAATTAGGCCACGATCGGATTCGAATTAAATTAAACTGGGAAGTACATTTCGCGTCGAAATATTTCATTGGCTCAATCGGTACAATCTGGTCTATAATTCTGGTATTTTAAGGTTCAAGTTTACTGACTCCAGTTATTACAAAGACACATCACAAAAACACATGTTTAAAATAAAAAACGGCGAATGCAATTTAACTTGAATTTAATAAGTTTTAGTTGAATATAATTCATATCCCTTCTGAAAGTAATCTGGCGTGGTGATATAAGTAGATAGAAGTCGGTAGCAGAAGTCGGTCAATAGTGCGTGTATAGGTCGGAATAGTGCATGCGTGCGAAACCACGAGTAAAATCTAGATATAATAATGTTTAATTTTGTCTTCTTTTGTGCTTTGGCTGACATTGAAGACATCTTATGGGTTTGCATATGCCTTAATACTTGAATGTAAAATGATGAAATGAGTGTCTAGTTTATGTAAATGTTATAAGAAGATCGACATACGGGGCGCGGTGCATCGCGCGATCTGACGATACCGAGACAGCTTCCCCGTGAAGGCGTGATTAATCTGTAAAGGGTAGTCTTTAAGCCCTTTATAGAGAAGCTTCAAGCATTTTTGTATTAATTATCTTCCCCAAAGAATATCGTCTTCTTCTGACGACGTGACTTTTCGATGTCAAATGTCATTTCAGTACATTTTCCGTTTTCTATTAGCGGTAATGACTGCAGAAGATCACTAGGTGAACTCTTGCCTTTTTGTTTACATTGCCAGAGAATTCAGTAAAAAGATGTAGTTTCTAAAATAGGTAAAGTACAAACAATTTTAATTTGTTTGATAGATTTTTTTTGTCTTCTAGTTTATTTTCTATATCAGAGCAGTACGTTAGTCTGTGGGAGGGCCACGTGCCAGTTAAGACTCCGCGGACAGGTACAAAGTAATACCTGTGGTAATAAATGATCCGCGCGTTTGCGAATCCGCGAGGAGGCGCGGTGCCGCCAGTAGGTGCCGTGTGTTATTGCTCTTATTTACGTTTGCACCCATTATAAATATTAATTATTAATAAGATGATGTGCATATGTATCAAAGTTGTGTTTTTGTTATTTTGAAATTAAATTCGCTTGTAAAGAAAGATGGCGCTTGTTGCGTAATGTAGGAAGTTAAGTGAAAATTAGTGCCGATTCTGTTACATGCACATTTTTCTTTACTAAATCTGGATTATCTGGATATAATTAACGGATAGATTATTATAATGACGGACAATTTAGTGCAATGGTTAGGAGCTGAAGCCACTCCGCCCACTGGGTCGAATAGTCAAGGGTTCGATTCCCGCACGGTACAAATCTTTGTGTGAACCACAATTATTTGTTTCGGTCTGGGTATTCGTGTATATGAATTTTCATGTTTCTAAACGCACCCACGACACGGGGATAAATCCCATTGTGGGGCTACATTTAAAAAACAATATCCCTCTGTGGTCTCAAGAATTCATACTTACATATCAACTGGTATTAATGGAATGCCATGCCTATGCCGATTTTTTATGCCAATGAATGGTTAAACGTGTAGTTAATCTTTATAGAAATTATGGCCATAATAGTACACTATATTTTAACAAAAAAGTTATTTACGAACACCAATTGAAATCTTTTATTTGTACTAGTTTCGGTCCGCCATTTCGTCCTCGTTAACTTTAGACAGGTCCCTTACATTTTTCCGCGATAAAAAGTATCGCATGTTTTAATCCAGGTAATAAACTATCCGTGTGCCAAATTTTATCCAAATCCGTTCTGATGTTTTTACTTGATTGATTAGCAAACATCCAAACAAACGTTCCGTTAATCGTAGCCGCCGCCGACTACGATCCCTCATGTTCTCACCGATCCCCCCGACGCTTTGCCATCCCTTCTTTCCGCTCAGAATACGGGCGACGACGACGTAGTCGCAGATCCCCTCCCATAGCCGGCGGTTGACCGGTGCACTTAGTAGTGCACCCCGTCCCCCCACAGCGACTGTCCCAACCGAGGCCGCCTCTTTAAGGCGCCCTCGAGTATGTCGCCCCTTGCCCTTCTGGCTCGAGCGTAGTGGTTGCACGCTCGCCCTTAAGTCCGGTGAAGCTGTAAAGGCCTCGCGGCCGACAGCGTACATCACTCACACACACATCCAAACAAACAAACTTTCACATTTATAATATTAGTAGAACTAGTTTCTGCCCGCGACTTCGTCCGCGTAGACTTTAAACAGGAACCTTACATTTTTCCGGGATAAAAAGTATCCTATGTGTTAATCCGGGTAATAAACTGTCTGTTAAATTTTATCCAAATCCGTTTATCCGATTATGCGTGATTGAGTAACAAACATCCAAACATGCAAACTTTCACATTTATAATATTAGTAGGAAGTAGAACCCTGCGGGGTTTACATTTTGTATCTATTTATATCATCACGCCAGATCTCTTGCGGGGTAGGCAGAGAGTACAAAGTTCCAACAGGTTCTGTCCTGCAGACCTCTCTGGCTTTCTCGACTCTCATAGTTCGTCTCATACACGCTCGCCGGTTATGGAGATTCGTGCCTTGTATTTTTTTCGGATCGGACCGTAACGCGACCTCCACAGATCTGGCCAGAAACTCAACGGACTTCTTTTTCCTCTTCTTTTAGTTATGGCTTCACACTAATTTTAAGTGTATTTTGCCAGTGTCCAGTGAGATATGTAATCGTGTTTGCTTAAATTAATTCGACTCCCCGGTGAACTTCATGATAACGATGATAATGAAGTACCCCACCCTGGATAGTAAAGCGCTGGATTAGGCCAATTGCGACTGCCGTTTTGAGGGAAGTCAAAGAGGTACGTTTTATCACTTTGTTACAAGTACCTTCACTCATGTACATATAAGAAGACATAATGGTTAATATTCCACCAACATTACACATTATTATTCGAAATAACACAAGTTTTGGAAATTAAGACAAATTGACAACATCACTCTTCGACTTCCCGCCAAAACTTCTCAGCGGACTTGTCTTTTAGTTAAAAAATAAAAATTAAAATGTTTTATGCAGTAACCAAGCAGAAATTGAAGTAACAGTGGTTGAGATCCTCTTTTATGTAAATATTATACTTATGATAGGGGATAGTTACATATTAGTTTAATCATAATACCTCACAGTAGCTCTACCCCGCTTAAAATACTTATTAGTTGTTTTATAATCATTTTAGTTCGTAGAGAATGTGCGCAAAACTCAAACTCAAATCGCTTATTTTACATAAACCCTGCGGGGGTGCTTACAAAGTGTCATATTTACATTTATTTTTTTTAACTTCTCAATGTACCACCGGATCGGAACGCGGCCGCCACTGAGAAGATCCGGCAAGAAACTCAGCGGGCTTGTCTTTTTTGTTTAATTCTCCATCATTTTTGTTTCACCATTTTTTGTATACATATATTTTTATATGATACAAAATTATTAATGCGATCCAGCTCCAGTGTGTCTTATATCTCAGTCGTAAGGTGACTAAGATATAACACTATTTTTAAATATATGCTATAATGAAAAGCTAGAGCATTCTGGGTGGACCAGTCTTCACAAGCAGCACCCGTTCACGAGTACGACTACTTGAGCAGCCATCACCTCCCTCGACCATATTAGAGGGAAGGAAGTGACCCGCACCAAATAGACACTGCAAGCATAGACTTTTTAGTGAGCATGACCAATCCCAGACCCCAGAGTGCAGTCAGAAAAAGTCTACAAAAGGAGCAGTACTTCGAGCTCGTTTGACACGACACGCTAAAGGCAGGATCCTTTTTTTAAATGTTATTTAAAACAATTGGTACAGCGCGACATGGATATTTTGGCCCGTGGATGACATTGACAGGGGGGGGGCGTTGGTGTGAAATTAGTGTTTTCATTTAGCCATAGAATAACAATAATCTAGAAGCCGCGGTCGCGCATCGCGTTGAAGCAACAATAAGTACCTGCAAAGCAAGTAGTCACACATTTACGCGATTAGTCACTCGGCGACCGTCGCGCGAAACAACATGCTCTACGCACGTCAAAGTAAATTTAATTATGGCATCCTGTGGCGTTCCTACCCGTAACAATTCCGTCAATCTCAAAAAGAAACAGGATCGGATTACATTCCATGTGTAAATAGCGCAATCGGACATCGTATTATTTAAATATTGAATTAAATGTTAAGGCACCGAAAATGATGTTTGATGTCTATGTTGCCAATACAGAAGTGTAATTTTTCCCTTCTTCTTTTACTATGGATCTTAGTTGTAATAGTACTAAGTTTTATTAATTTGGTAACTTATTACATAATGGTTTATCTACTTAGTTAAAATGACGAAAGTACTTTTACCACTCTTAATTACTAAAAGCTGTATGGAATGACGCTTTTATATGTATGACGCTTTTTGGCTTCACCGCGCGTCGTGCTAATACGACAGAACGCGGCTTCTGGATCATTGTTATTCTATGCATCTGGCAAAATTTTCTTACTTTCCGAGAAATATTTCAACATGTGTATCAAACTAAATATAATTTCATAGCAAACGGCAACCGGATTACAGCGTTAGTTCCGATTTTGTCCGCGGGCCAAAATATCCTTGTATAACGTACGCTAATGTGTACTCGGTTTATACCAAAGCCTATTTCATTTCGTTATCAGTTCCCACAAATCACACTTTCCAACGTCCTAACCGCGAATAGAGGCTAATTGAAAACTCCAGCTATTTATATAGCCTCTATTACGGTCACGGGCAATCGCAAAATGTTATCAAATTGTAATTTAGTAATTGGATTACATTCATAGAAGAAATCACTGATTTATCTTCGTTCTTTCTCTAGCGAAATATTCTTTATTTTGGGGGCCGAAACTGCTCGCGTCCGTAAGATTTACTCTTGATAGGTATAAAAATAATATAGCCCTGTCAATAAACTGTCCCACCGTTGGGCACAGACCTCCTCGCAAACTGAGAGAGTTTATGCCATAGCCCAGTGCGGGTTGGCGAACTTTGCACACCTTCGAGAAACTCTCAGGCCTTCAGGTTTCCTCACGATGTTTTCCTTCACCGTTAAAGCAACTGATAGTTAAATTTTAATACGCACATGCTTTCGAAAAGACAGAGGTGCGTGTGCCTGGGTTTGAACCCTAGACTTTGCAGTCCAACGGTACAACCACTAGGCTATCACTGCTTCATATTCATTCATCTCGATGGATGATCTCTGAGTAATATTAAAGAAGTGGAACCTACACCAGCGGTAGGCTACAGCCGTGACTGGTCACCATCCTCCCAGCAAAGTCATGCTGCCAAGCGACCCAGCCGTGTTTCAGCATATACCCAGAGTTGCCTTATGAGAAGGCGGGTTTAACCGAATGTACCAATTCAGAACTCTGTCTAATCCCATCTCCTGAGCCTATTTCAGAGTGAATAGGTCATTATTGAGCGAGGGAACCATATCTTCGGCCCCATTGTCACTTTCCGTCAGGAGATGGGGGTCCATCGCTGACCAGTCCTTAACAAAAAAAATACTTGTGTCGTGTTGTGGAAACTTAGCGCATCAATTTTACATATACGAATACCCAGTCCAATTATCTCGCTCATAATATAGAACGGACGATTTGGCGCGGTGGTTAAAAGCTTACGCCACTCCGCCCACTGGATCAAACAGCCGCGGGTTCGATTCCCGCATGGGACAAATCTATGTGTGACCCACAAACATCTGTTACGGTTTGGGTATTTGTCTATGTGGATTTTATGTTTGTACACGCACTCACGACACAGGAATAAATGTGGGGCTACGTTTTTTTTTCTAAAAACGAGGAGAATATAGGACTCTGTCGAAATTAATATCCAAAGTAAAGTATGGAATAACGACACATTTAAAAATTGCAAGAGAAAGTTAAATTAATAGTTTCAGTTTTGAATTAGAGTGGTAATTCAACTAACCAATTTTTTCAGTAATGTAATATTGAATATTACATTAATCGGTCAATGATCTGTGCGTCACACAAAACTTAATAACGTCTTGTGGAGGGATCGAACCTGGGACTGCATGACCTCACCAGGAGACTATACCGTCGTTAGAGGATAATATATGATAAATTATGTCACCTGTGATAATATATGTCATGACTATATCCCCTGAAGATAGAATGAGACAATCGGAATATCAAAATTCATTTTCAAACACATTTTATAATACGTTCTCAAAGGGATCACGAAGTGTGAGATTATTGCCGTGGAAGGTTGGTCCACCGATATGAAATATACCAATAGTATTAGTTACGTGTTTAGTCGCTTTTTACAACATCGATGGCGTGGAAGGAGTGGCGATTTACTGGTGATTCAAAGATCGATTACAACATTTGAATCAAACAGACAGACAAGAAAGCGATTTATTGAAAATTTAAAGTTAACTTAAGAGTCTTTGTTAAATATTAATTATGTTTAAGCACATCTTTAATAGACTAACTTAATTAGATTTAAGATATAGCCAGTTCTCGAGAGAGTGTACGTTTATTTGTATGAATAAAAACACAAAGCCAGTTACATGAGTCAGTTTAGGAGGAAATGTTGATATGACTATTTTAAATATATTTCTCTTTAAAATTCAATAGGATATTGCCCGGTACCAGGGACGGGACCGAGAAGAGCCCATCGAAATTCTTATCCCTTAAATAAATTAAAAAGATGTCCGAAATTTATAGCATGGGTAGCAAGCAGTGTTGGGCATTTTTCAATTGTAGGATCAATTAATTCAAATTTCATTTGCAATTAAATTAATTCCCCTGAGGATCTCCGGAATAATAATGACTTTTGGACGACAAACACCTCAGACCCTTTCATGATCATAGGTGCTGTAGAGCACTCGAATCGTCGGGCTATTTAAAACCACAAACAAGACGTGACGAAATCCGAAATATATTAATTGGAACTTAATTTTTTCACAATTTCTTTTTTGCCCAACTCTGATCGGTAGTTAACATCGACTAGTTTTTTTTATGTTTATGGCATCACGACGTCGCCTATTTTGCCAATGTCAAGTATTACGAATATTCATTTCAAAATTAATTCAACTCCCCGATGAACTTGATGACAAGGATGATTATGAAATTGATAAAGTGCCCCACCCTGGATAGTAAAGCGATGGATACTTTACATACCAATTGCGACGGCCGTTTTAAAGGAAATCGAACAGGACCATTTTATAACTTTGTTACAATTACCTTCACTCGTGCACATATAAGAATATATAATGGTTAATATTCCACCAACATTACACATTATAATTCGAAATAACATTAAAAAGGAATTGACGACATCACTCTTCGATTTCCCGCCAAAACTTCATCATCGATTAGTTTCATATTCCACCGTTCCTACTACCATGAAAATACAAACGCTATGTCTAGTGCGGTAACCGCATTCAACATTCTTACCATTCAACATTTTTTGTTAACCACTTAGTCGCTAATTACGCTCATACCATCGTTATGACTTTCCTACATCTAGACCAGAGGACAATGATCAGTGGATCCGCGATCACACACCCCCCACTGACCGCAGAAAGTAAAAGCCGATCGCAACACCGTTCCCAATTCACTGTCAGTTACGAGAGTGTCCGCGCACCACGCGGGTCATGTCTAAAACTCCCGCCAAAATAAAAAACGTCAAACTCGATACGGGTTTCGTCCGAAAACCTTTAACTTTTTTTTCATTATTTTTTTTTTATTGTAGTGCGTCGAACTCTGGAGTGCACCGTCCCCGGTTTCATAAGTGGATAGAATGTTATTGTGTCGTCTCGCAGTGAAAGTGGCGTGACGTAAGCGTTACATTAGAGCTGTTATTATGGCGGATATCGGCCGTTTAGGGAAGCGGTGTCTTACTGTTTTCGGACTTTTCGGTGAGTTCCATTTTTTTAATCTCGGATATGGCTCGATACATATAATTTAATCGACAGTCCTAAAATTGAAAAAAAAATCATTGAAAAAATTATCTTAGTTTACAGACGATATATACGAATCTAGGCCATGCGATAAATAACTGCATTATAATAAGCAATTAAAAATACATAAATATTAATATTCAAGATAGAAACAAAAAATGCACTCTTTATCGCTTGTATCATAAATTATATCCGTCTTCAGAAATTATTCATGGTATGTTATGTGTAGCTATTTATTCTATTTTATGCGTTTTTGTAAAAAAATACTTACTGATTGGCGATTTCTTCCTCATCCTCCCTAATAATATCTTTAGACATTTTATTCCGGGACTCTTGTACTTTTGCCTGTAATTTTATTTTACAACCGAGAGAAACTATCTAGCTATCTATATCATCACGCCAGATCCCTTGCGGGGTAGGCAGAGAGTACAGGGTTCCAACAGGTTCCTTACGTACCTCTCTGGCTTCCTCGACTCTCATAGTTCGTCTGATCTCAGAAACTAACGACTCCAAATCTAAAATCTAACAAAATGTTAAATTTTTACATGTTTTCATTAATTGGTGTTCTCTCTACTTACTTAATTTATAATTATACATTTATTTCAAATTGTTAATTACCTAGCCCACCCACAATACCGATACATATAATTTCTTTATAAACATTGGTAAACCTGACATAAACACTAATTATATCTTTAGTACAGCTTAAAGCTGAAAAGGGCAGTTACTTCCTCTGTTCAGCATCAGCTGTGCTACTTGGGTTGTAATAGATGTAACTTATGAAAGAATACTTATCAACGCTATCTGGGTACTAAGGTAAAATTTAAGATTAGTAAGTTAAGTCGATGTTAAGTTCAGGCGAAACGGCTAGATGTAGTGATTAAGAGCTTAAGCCGCTTCGAACACTGAATCGAATAGCCACGAGTTCAATCCGCATGGACATGTTGGTGTGGCCCACAATTTTAGTACTTTTTTTTTATGTGAATTTCATGTTTGTAAACTCAACCACGACAAAGGAATAACTCTTAGTGTGGGGCATCGTTTTTTTAAAAATAAGTATGGAAACTCTATTACTTTGTAAGGCTGTTTATCCACCTGTGCTATGCGAGGATACATAGAGAGGTATACTCGTATGTGTGAGAAACAACTCCGTTTTTACCTGGGGAAAATCCTGCACAGAACTCCCGCGAGGCTCGAAAGAAGCTCGCGGGCGTGTCGGATTCCTAGCGACTAACAACCTAAAGGTGGGCGACATCAGCACTTTGGAGGGGCTCCGGGATCTCCGTAAAGAACGCACCGGTGCCCCTCTTGCGCCGTACTCCGAAGAGCCCGCCATCGGTGAAAGACTGGATAACACGCTCCCCTCCGCTTTTAGGCTACACCACGCCGCCGTCCTTCATGGGTTCGTTGGTAAAGGATGCTTAAGCACACTGCCCTTTGCGTTCACGAGTTAAGTATCTTCAAGCATTGGAAGCCACGTTAAGTCGTTGGAGTGGTAGTAATTGTTAAGCGAGGTTGGAAGTCTTATAGACAGCTTGATAATTTCTAAAAGCTGATGGCCACAAACCTTCCTTAATCAATGCTTGCTTCCTTCTTTGATGATCCTTCCTTGATGCAATGCTCTGTCACCAGGATTTGTGAAAGAAGGGCTTTACCTAACATTGGAACAGTACAGGCTAATTTATAAACAGAACCAATGGTCTGTGGACCACCAACGAAAAATATATAAGATTTTGTGAAACATATGTATATTAACTATGTGCATATTTGGCTATTTCTAGGTCTTAACCCCAGGCTTCACCTCCACACTATTTCGTGTTATTTACTCACCTTCGACCATACGAAAAATATAATTTACTTAAATAGTTACATCTTCAAAATTAGAAACGTAACAGTGAAAGCCGTAGTTTTCCACAACAATTAAGTGAAGAGTTTTGGTTGAAAAAAGTAAAAATGGCTGGTAAAATGCTTTGTCTCCGGTGCAGTCGCTGGACTGTCTATTTGTTTTTTTTAGTTGGTTTGCTTTAAAGTTTTTATTTCATAGAAATGATGGAATGACGTAGACGTAGTTACGTTAATCGATTTATAAGGTTCGACGCTATATATCGCTTCAACGTGAATCAGACTAATGTCCACGAAATTTGTCGATTAATTTGTGTCATTTCCTTTTATGATTTTTTCGTTTCTAATTTTAGGTTTTGTAACTGCTTACATGTTGCTTGCTACAAACTGGTAATATACTCCTACACGCAAAAAAAATATCACATAATATGTGGCTTGGCTTGTTAGTTAAAGCTGATCTGCTTAGTAGATCGCGAGTAGAGAATCTGTGCAGGAAAAAATCGGAAATGAGATTTACTCTAGACCATGAGTCATTCCACAGCACGTCTTAGTAGTAGCTTGTAGATGACAAGCTACTTAATCTTATGCTTAATCAAAGTTATAAAATTATCCATGCCATCAATGAACAAAGATTGGCTAACGCAAAAACTTTCAATAACAAATTATCCTACTTATAGGTATTAGTCAAGAGTCTCCGTAACCGGTGAGCGTGTATGAGACGAACTATGAGAGTGGAGGAAGCCAGAGGGGTATGTAAGGAAAGAACCTCTTGGAACTCTGTACTCTCTGCCTACCCCGCAAGGGATCTAGCGTGATGATATAGATAGATAGATTATAGCTATTAATAATAATGCCTTACACTATTACCATAACAAAACCGTAAACTTACCCTATTGACAGCTTATCGACACTCAAATCGATTTACGAGTTGAAAATATCGTAAACAACACATTCATATTCAATAGACACAAAAACCGATGGACGTTGTGTTGTATTGCATGATCGATTATCACGTCCACGCCACGTAACTATTACGATATAATCGATTAATATTGCTATGTGTTCTCTTTTTGTGTCAGTGGCCAGTGCTTTGTATTTAAAAAGTTGAATAGTGGCATTTGATTCGTAGATGCGTAATTTTTTATATTTATTCTTATTTAGGATGGATTTTTCAATCGACAGATGCAAGTTATTTATAGGACAAAATATAATATAAATAAAAAAAAATTACAGTTGTATAAATAAAATAGCTCAATTGATTCAGTTAAGTATTCAGTCAGGCTTTTTTTATTTTATATGTGATATATTATTTTTTTTTAACTTTTTATGGAGGTTTTGGCGGGAAGTCGAAAAGTGATGTTATCAATTTGTTTTAATTTCCAAAACTTGTGTTATTTCAACGAATAATGTGTAATGTTGGTGGAATATTAACCATTATGTTTTCTTATACGTGCATGAGTGAAGGTAATTGTAAAAAAGTGATAAAACGTGCCTTTTCGAGTTCCCTCAAAACGGCCGTTGCAATTGGTATGTAAAGTATCCATCGCTTTACTATCCAGGGTGGGGCACATTCATCAATTTCATTGTCATCAAATTCATCGCGGAAATGAATTAATTTAAACAAACACGATTATGCTACTCACTGGACACTGGCAAAATATACTTAAAATTAGTGTGAAGCCCAGATAACTTAAAGAAGAAGAAGACTAATATCTAGTCGCGTATAATGTGAGTAGGGATCACGAGGTCCTGGCTTCGAATCCTAGGTCGGACAAAGTGTAGTTTTTCTATCATAATAATTTAAATTAAAAAAAAACCTTTTTAAAAACTAGCTTTTATAGCAAACATACAACGAAAATATCTTGCTTAATTGAGGAGTTCCTAGGAAAAAAGCCCTTGCGGCTCCATCATCAGCCTTTGGACACCATACGGGTCTAAAAAGTACTTTTCCTTTCTTGCTTCCACTCAGTCTCGTGACCTTCGTTCCTCTGATACACTTCGCCTTATAATTCCTTCCCATTCTTCCAACTTCTTTACTAATTCTTTCACTGTTCAAAGTGTCCGTCTGTGGAACTCCTTACCTGAGTCTATAAGACGCGCAAAGTCCTTGGAAATATTTAAGCGTGAAATTAAATCACATTTCCTTCAAATTTAATACAAGCTTCCCTTCCTCCTCAAAATTTTAGTTCGCTCGTTATTCATTCGTTACTTCTTAACTCTTATATATATTGTATTATGTGTAATAGGTAAAATTGACTCTTTCATTTATATCCCTTAAATTGTTTATTTTTATTATTTAGTTAAAATCTATTGAACTGTTGCACTTTGAAAATTTTTATCATAAGCATCGCTGTCCTCTACCTAAAGGTTGCCTGGAAGAAATCGCTTTAAGCGATAAGGCCGCCTTACTGTACCACCAACTATGTACAATACTTTTTTGTTCTTTTATTTTTATTTTGTGTGCAATAAAGTATATTATTATTATGTATATATTTATTAAGTATAATTTCTTATAAAATATATATAAAAATATAAATACTCTTATTTATATTGTATAAAAAAAATGTGCTCCACCGACAGCAAGGTCTACGACCCAAGCTACCGGTGGTCAGAGCTCCAAAGAAAGGAACCTCCTCACAATGCATGCCGTGTCCAACATTACTGCCTTCTGTATCAGGCCCTTCACCCACCTGCCTAGCGAGAGCTTCTCAAGGTGTTTATCGAAGCTCTTCGCTATAAGGCCGTTGACTGAAACGACCATCGGAATAATGATAGTAGAAATAAACATTCCACATGGCGGTAACCTCATGGGCCAGGTCCAAATATTTAGATAATTTTTCTTTTTCGGCCTTCACAAGGTTCTCTTCATGCAGAATGGTGACATCAACGAGCATTACACGACGCATCGATCGATCTATTATCACGATATCAGGTTTATTGGCTACAATAGTACTGTCCGTGATAATAGATCGATCCCAGTAGAGCGTGATATGACCACTTTCGTGAACTGGAAGAGGCTGGTACTAGTAGTACGGTACTTCAGAGTCCACAAGGCCATATTTAAGAGCAAGTTGCTGAAGGATAATCCTAGCCACTTGGTTGTGTCTGTGCAAGTACTCTCCGTTAGCAAGACGAGAACAACCGTAAACTACATGTCTAATAGACTCACCGGGACGGTGGCATGCCCGACAAATGTCAACCGTGCCGTCCTTTAGGATGTGCTTCCGGTAGTTGTTCCGTCATGATAACTTCGTCCATAATTGCAAAGCGAAAGCCTTCAGTTTCCCCAAAAAGGTTGCTGAAGCGTAGCCAGGTCACGGAAGCGAGCTGGTCCACATCAGCCCGATAGAACCGTCCGTGTAGCTCCTTGCCCTTCTATATGGCTGTGCGGTCTGAAATATTTAATACCTGGGGCCTTCGCCAGTTCCCGTTTGCCAAGGAAAACGGAGTTAGGCCTCTATCGATTGCGGCAACATCTCGATACATCACCACGGATACACTCAAAAAGTACTGTCTGACATTGCACACCTCGCGGTTGTGTAGTGTCTTAGCGTTTAAAAACCCACGACCACCGCACTTCCGCGGGATGTACAACCTCATAACAGACGACCGCGGGTGATGCATACGATACGCTGTCAGCAATCGACGGACCTTTCTATCCAGGACATCCAGTTCAGACTGAGTCCACCTTAGTATGCCAAAAGAGTATGTAAGAACAGGCATGACCCAACCATTGAAAGCTCGGACCTTATTTCCACCTGATAGAAGGCTTTTTAACACTTTTATCAGGCGGGCAAAGAACCGATCTTTCAATGATTGTTTCATATCCTGTTCAGCTATACTTAAGGCTTGTGACATACCAAGATACTTGTAAGAATCCATTTCAGAGAGAGACCTGAGGGATATATCTTCAGAGAGCTGTAGATTAAAAGAATCTTCAACTCTCCCTCTTTGTACATGGATGACCGCACACTTGTCGACTCCAAACTCCATTCCGATGTCGTTGCTAAAATTGCCGGTTATTTTGAGCAACTCCATCAGGTCTGTTTTCTTCGAAGCGTACAACTTGAGGTCATCCATGTACAGTAGATGAGATATAGGCTCACTGTCCCTCCGCAAATGGTAACCTAGCTTTGAATCCTTAAGTATAGCACTTAATGGATTCAAAGCTAAGCAGAACCACAACGGACTCAAACTGTCGCCCTGAAAGATACCCCTGCTTATCTTTATCAAGTCCGACGAACCAGAAAGGCCTCCACAGCCTGGGTGACGAAGAACTGTGGTCCACTGCCTCATACACGAACCGAGGAAAGAGCACAGCGCCGGGTGTACTCTGTACAGCTCTAGCACCCTCCCCAGCCATGTATGAGGCACCGAATCATAGGCCTTCTTATAGTCAATCCAGGCCATGGAGACATTCTTTCTGGATCGTCGCACCTGTTGGCAAATGGCCATTTCAATGAGGAGCAAATCCTTTGTACCCCGGGACCCCCCCTTACAACCATTCTGAGTAGGCGATAGAATATGCTGTGCCTTAAGGTGATTATTGATTTTTATTCTCAGAATGGATGTAAGGAGTTTATAGACCGTAGGTAGACATGTAATCGGTCTATAATTTTTAGGTTCCGAAGTGCTGCCAGATTTGTAAATCAAGTGAGTGACACCCGATGTCATAAAGCTAGGGAGCGATCCCAATTGAAGAGCTTCTTGGAATTGAGTCGCTAGACGAGAATGTGAGCCCTGGAGCCTCTTTAGCCAGAATGCGTGCAGTCCATCCGGCCCCGGACTTTTCCAGTTCGGCGCCGCACGAACCGCACAGGCCAGATCTTCACGGCTTATGACTACGGGCTCCATTTCCTGAATGAGCCCACAGGATCGTCCAACAACATCAAACCATTCGCCCTCGGAGTGACTGACGGGCACTGACCAAATTTTACGCCAAAACTCTGCCATCACGGCCGCATTTGGCAAGTGCACGTCAGTCACTCTCTCTTGGGGGCGCTCCCAAGCCTGGTATACACTCCTTTGATTCGTCTGGAAGGTGCGATTCACGTGGTATCTATCTGCTCTCGCCTTATACCTGCGAATCCTCTTCGCCCATGCATAAACTTTTTGCTTCCAGTAGTCTATGCGTTCCGCGACCCCTGCCACATATTATTATTATTATTATTATATGTATCTCGCTGAGATTCACGGGCTTTACCCGGACCTTTGAAAGGCTTGCATGGGGACATGGGTCCAACACGTAGAGGCCCTTTGCGAGAAGTTAATGTTATGTAAGCCACCTGCTGAGATCACTTACTGAAAATGAAGAAACATAACCAGCGAACTGACCCCGGCAGGTGCAAGGACTATTGTAAATTATGGAAAGAAAACAAGGGCTATGCAAATGAGGTTTGATGGACAAAAACTGGACTATTTCAAAGGGGACGGACACCGGCCATAATTAGTGATACCTTTATTATTATTATTATTAATTAAGACAAATCCAACGAGCCCAAACTCGGTGAGGTTATATTGAGTAGTCGGGTAGTTCCATTGGCCACCTTTCGACTTCATCATCAGACCCTAAACTCTATCTAGTTGTATAGTACTTGTCAATACTAATCTAACAAGCCTAAACAGAAGGGGTTACGTTGTATATTTCAAATGTTCCTATGGCCACATTCTAACTCCAGCATCAGATCTTGGTACCATATTATTGCACTGCCACCGACTTTACACACGTATGCCAAATTTCAGCTCAATCGGATACCTGCAAGTGCTTGAAATATGGATTACAAGATTTGAACCGGAAAGACAGACAGACAGACATACGAACATTGCAAGTTGAATAAAAGCTTGTAAAAAATATTATATAAGGTTACTAGCAATTAAACCTGTATAATATTTAGGGACTGCACCATTAGTCTAGTCGCGTATAATGTGCGTAGGAATCACAAGGTCCTGGCTTCGAATCCTAGGTCTGTCAAAGTGAAATTTTTCGTATGAAGTAGGTAGTATAAATAATCATAAAAAGTAATAAAGTACCATACGGAGCATGAAATATTCGCAATAGGCTCGCTCCGTATATTACATCAAAAGAAAGAAAGAAAGAATATCAAATTTATTTTGCAACGAGTAGGTACAATACAAACTTTGATTGATAATTATAAATACGTTACATGACCTCGCTACAAAAACCTGTTTATGCGACCAGCGCTGGTCTTCCGTTGAGCCGTTTGGTGACGTTATGGGCGTTAAGAAAAAGATAGAGAAGAAAAAAAAACTATCAGTTACTGAAATTAAATAGGATACATGAAAATCAAAAAAACAAAATCTTACAGAGTAACACTAAATAAAAATAAAAACTGAAGTGTCCTAACCTAACATCGTTGGCTTCATGTGTGTATACCACAACTCTGCCACCCCCGCTTGGGGAATAAAAGCGTGAACGCTGTTTTTTTTATTTTATTTATCAGAAAACTTCTTCGGCATTGTTTATTTTTTGTAACAAAACGTAGTCTGATGTGTTTGACTGCCTCGTTGGTCTAGTGGCAAAGCGCATCACTTTGTGATCACGTGGTCCTGGATTTCAATCCTAGGTGGGACAAATGTAGTTCTTCTATCGAAAAACTCTCAGCATCAGTCCGCAGTCTGTAATAGTGCCCGGTATATGGCGAATTATGGGTGTACACAGAACACCTCTGCCACCCTCGCTTGGGGAATATAGACGTGACGGTGTAAAATGTAGTCTATGTCCTTCCCCAGACGCCATCTATCTCCTTACTACATGTATCAAAATCTCTTCAGTGGTTTAGGCGTAAAAATGTAACCGAAAAAGAGAGTTTATTTATTTGATTACTTGAAAAAACTTACAGTTAATACAGTGAATAAGAACAGAACAGTAAATAGGATAATGCCAATTAAAAGTTCCACTAATTGAATCACAATAACGCACGAATGCATGTAATGGATCATAGTTATAATTGCAATCTCTAAAAATATCTATCTATCTATCTATCTTTAACCTCACGCCAGATCCCTTGCGGGGTAGGCAGAGAGTACAGAGTTCCAACAGGTTCTTTCCTTACATACGTCTCTGGCTTCCTCGACTCTCATAGTTCGTCTCATACACGCTCGCCGGTTACGGAGACTCTTGACTTTTCCATCAGATAAGACTCGGTTTATTTGGTCATGGTAAGATAGTCTAGGTCTTCCCCGGTACCTGCATCCTTCCACTTTCACATTGTATATCTGTTTTGTCATTCTTTCCTCTGGCATTCTTACTATATGCCCGAACCAACGGAGCATGCCCTTTCTCATCTTTACACCGATACTATCTTTCATACCTACTCGCTGTCTTACTATGCTGTTGCTAATGCGGTCGGTCAGCTTCACTCCGCACATCTTCCGCAGAGCTCGCATTTCTACCGCATTTATCCTACTTTCATTCTCCTTCTTACATACCCAGCTCTCGCTACCATATAACAGCGTTGGGACAAGAACTCCGTAATGTATGGCCAGCTGCGCCTTATGGCTTAAGTGCCGGCTCCCGAGTAGCTTTCCCATCGCACCATTCACTCTGTTCCTTGCACTCACTCTTCTCTCTATGTCAGCGGTGTATTTCCCATCCTTACTGAAGGCGCATCCAAGATATACAAACTCATTCACTTGCTCCAGCACATCGTTACCAACCACAATCCTTACATCCCAAAAATATGAGTCGAAGAAATGGTTGCACAGAATCTTTTTCAGTTAAGTGGTACTAATAGTAAATGGATCAATATCTACTACATGGGACACAGCGTTAAAACATCTGCTTGATCTGATTATGTATGCATTTTGCCGGTAAGCACACAGAACTATAGGAACATGGAGTAGATTCGGTTTTCTAAGTAGAATTGATGATGTGCGAAATCCAATTTTAGTCAATAATTCAGGACAGTTGACGTATTATTAATTATATTAAATAAGTATGCCACTCGTAGTCGTTCTTGTAATGGAAGAATGTGAAACTTTTTACAACGAGTCAAATAATTATCTAAGTGAGCTTTGATCGATATTGTAAGTACCTTAAAAACTTTTTTGAATGTTTTCAACTCTATTTATACATATTACTTTACTTACATATACAATATTAACTTTTTTTATTTAGATGTATATATTTTTAGGCATTTTGTATACGAGACGTTACTTTTCATTCAAGAGATTGAAAGCAGCATAAATGCGAAATGCACATATAATATACATATTTACATAGGGCCAAATGGTTCCACGCCGCTGTCAGTTGGCACTGTGTTGGCTTATTAAACAAAAAGAAAAGGAATGCAAAAGAATGATTTAAGAGTTATAATAAAATCGGTTCAGTAGTGTATCGATTGCAAGTATAGATTTCGGTGTGGTTGTAATTCTTCTCCTCCAAATCGGCTTGACCGA
This sequence comes from Phalera bucephala, assembly GCA_905147815.2. NCBI lineage: Eukaryota > Metazoa > Arthropoda > Insecta > Lepidoptera > Notodontidae > Phalera > Phalera bucephala. The sequence continues at coordinate 2,432,598 of LR990627.1, forward strand.
TATATATATATATATATATATATATATATATATATATATATTGTATTTATGTCACCTGGTTCTTAGCGATAGTTGGACCTGTTTTTGACCAGGTGCAAAGCTGCGAGAACCTGCTAGTATTAGTATGAAATTATCTGTAGTTAGATTTAAAACAAAATCAAAAGTTTTTTATTATTATGTAGACCAAAAGGCGCTTATGAATAGTCAAAAGAAGAAAATTATTGATAACTTAAGGCTCTACCACCCGTTCGGAAAGTCATTCCTGTGGAGAAGAAGGGCAAGAAAATTCACGGTTACTCTTTTTAAAAATGAGATTTTTACAAATCTTTTGTATACATTGCATTCATGGGGCATGGGAGAACAATGCAGAACGAGCTTAATAGATGTGCTTAAGTATAGATTTATCATAAGTGTACTTAGCTTCATGGTATCGGTTAGTATCTACATAGTCCTCTCATTTACAAAATAGTGATTGTGCAAAGGTATATAATAAAAAGTATAATAAGAGAAAAAAAAGGTTACTAAAAGGTTAATATGTAAAGAGTGCGTACAAAATATTCGGCATCACACTGGAGCTATTATTTATTAAATAATAGCTCCAGTGTGATGCCGAACGAAACAAAAATCAACAGTACTACGGTACATGTTTAATCAGTCAAAGGATAGAGGACGGACCAGTCCCCACCAACAGCACCCGTTCACGAGTATGACTTGAGAAGCAGCCAGCCATCACTCTCCTCGACCATATTAGAGGAAAAAGAGTGACCCGCTCCACAGAGCCGCCACAAGCAAAGACATTTTAGTGAGCATGACCAATCCACGACCCTGTCGACATCCTTCGATAATAAAATTTAAAATCAATGAACGCTCGCTAGGCAGGACCCGCTACACTTAACATTATATTTTTGTAAACTTCAGGTAATTTGTGTAAAGGCATTTTTATCATTTAATAAGTCATTTATAGTATAATATGCCTTACTCATTAGTGAAGATTTAATATATCTTTTTTTTTTTTTATTTCAGTCAACCTTAAAAACTTTTATTATTTACATTATAACTTATAATAAAAACACTCACTTTAAACTAAAATATAAATTAAAACAAAAAAAAGACCTTAATCAAAAAGACCGCATCCGCGTGGAATGGTGGCAAGAATGCTGGCTGCGTTTCCTCGCTGAATAGACAGACCAATCTTTTGAGCAAGGAACGAGCCAGCCCTCTTGTCACCCGAGGAGGTGATCAGCGTAGGTGTTATTTTATTGATAAATTGTTTTGAAGCCGAACTCCATGGGCCCAATGTTTCTACGGCAAACGGCACAAATATATAATTGTTGCTAATAGCAGCATATTTGCGCCGTTTGCCCAGGTCCGCCTTCTCAGCCGCAGCTCCCGCCCTAGATATTGATTCCCTGAGATGGGACGGAGCCAATGTATCGACGCACGTGGCGTCCCATACAAGGGCCCGCCCCCGTTCCCAAGGGATCAAGGACATCCCATCGGGTCTCTTGCCATCATCACGGAAAATCCCCGCCGGTTCTAACACCGAAGGAACGTTGATGGTAGCAAGAGTCCTTTTGATTATGTCATTGAGCGAGCCGTGGCGAGAAAACCTGCCGGCACTTTTGCGGCAAGAGAGCCCATGGAGTCCGGATCGATCCACCTCCGCTCCACACGGACACCTGTGTTCTTCACAAATCGGTGCCCCTAAGCGAATACCTATCGCGATCCGGAAACTCTCACTATCCAGCAGTGTGCCAAGGTTGGATGCAGGGATTGAATGAAGCCAATGACCCGATTCCTTTTGACCCAACGCTAGTAAACGAGCACGGTCGCGGTCACTGACGATAATTTCGGCCAAATAGTTCTTCGCTATTTGCACCAATGGCATATCCCAAAGTTTTTGCACGTTAACTTCCTTTGGAATATTGTCATTGGGGCAAATCCTTTTCCAGGCCTCCAAAGCCTCCGCGGCGCCGGCTACTAATTCTGTGTTGGAAAGTATTTTTGAACACAGTTCCTGGACACTATAAACGGAGGCTAGGAAAGCCGGTAGAGCAATACTAGCAATTTTTCGCACGCCGATACCACCATGTCTAATAGGTAACGTTGCTTGGGTCCAGGATGCTTCATTTAAGGATAAATTTAGAATTTTCTCAAGGTTATCTTTGAGGGCGGTATCCATTTGGTCGATAAGGGCCGAGAATTTCCAGATTGGGCTTGCGCGAGTGGCGTATGTTAGTTTTGGAACGAAAAGACACTAGGTATTTTAATATAGTATATGCAATATGGCGATTTAGAACTTCCAATCTGAAAGAATTATCCTGAAATTGTTTAATCTTAGATTCCAAGAAAGGTTTGACTCCGTCGTCAAATAGAGGGGCACCAAGAAGGCAAAGCGAATTTCTACTGAGAATTTTTACGCCTGGAGCAAACTTTTGAAACTTTTCGGTAATAAACTGCTTTTTATTTAAAGGAAGACTCTCTGAGACAAAAAATTCACATTTAGACAGATTTAATTCCAAGCCTAGATTCTTAAAGGTGTTGTTAATTTTGATGAAATCACTAAAAACTGTATTGGCTTTGCCACCTAAAGTGCCATCGTCTAGGTACCATACATTCAATTTTGATTTTAAGGATGAGATGTGTCGATGTATACCTAGACTGAAAAGAGCAGGGCCGAGAGGGTCTCCTTGCTGAACGCCGACTGCTGAATCTATACTGTTTTCACCAAAAATCAGTTTAGAAGAATCACTATAGCACTGCCAAATATAAGGATAAATTTCGGGAAGTTGAGAAGCTACTTCGTTCAGCAAGGCAGCCCTATCTAATGAATTAAAAGCATTCCTCACGTCAACCTTGAGAAGAACCTCCATCTCATTTGATAAGACGAAGGTTCTGGTTGCATGAACTGCTGCCTCACAGCCCCCTTTGCTGCCAAATCCTAATTGAATTGGCTGAAATTTGGATTTAAGGGTCGAGGCTATGTGTCTACAAACTATTTTGGAGGTTAACCGCCGGATCGTGGCGCCTATATTGCTATAGGGCGGATGCCACCATCCTTCTTGTTGAAGGCACATAGTCTCGCACCGTAGAGGTAGGGAAGAAATGATCGATTAACATGGCCGGCGAGCATAAAATTACATAATTTTGTTAAGGAGCTTAAAAGTGCTCCGCCGGCGTCTCCAGCGGATGCACTAACCAGGTCTTTTAGATGTTGAGGGGTTATTCCGTCGATGCCGCCGGAAGAGCCGCTCGGGAACGACATAATTGCCTCAAGAACGTCTTTTTCATTAATCTGCAATTTTTTAATGTTAATTTGGGGTGGATTTGGCAGCTGAGAGACTGAGTTGGCTGAGGGATGCTTCTCGCGGAGAGAATCTAGCGTTAGGTCATTATTGGGAGCAAGAGTGTCGTTTGAAAATAAGAGGCGAGCAGCGTTCCTGAGATCTCCCTCCTGTACTTTTGATTCAATTTTATGTTTAAAATTATATATCCTGGGGCAATTAACTAATGGAGGTAGTACAGGGTCGGAATGGGTGAAACAGTGCTGTTTTAATTGATGGGTAAGGGTAGTATTAATTGATTTGTCGGCATGGAGGTGACTAAACGCGAAAGTAAAAAGATCTCGCCAGGATTTTTCACTATTGTCAAAACACTTTTCTATGGTAAAAGAGAGAGATCTTGCTAACGACACTCTTGCTCCTCTAGGAATACGTTTCACTATCGGTGTGCTTCTGTATAGACGAGATATTAAGATTTCGAAAGGAAATGTAGGCTGGGTTGCTGAAGTAAACGAAGTGGCGGAACTAGTGGGGATTGGTGGCACACCTTGGCCAGCTGGAAGCGAGGATGTAATGGATCGAATATGGCAGCGGGCAGTATGAATTTTGAGTCCTCTTGTGCCTTTAAAAAGTCTTCCATCACTACACTGCCGACATGGTAAAAGCTCCGGTTGCGACGCAGTTGTCAGCATCCGAACACTATGTGATAGAAAAAGAAACAACAATAAACTTAAAGCTAAAACTAAAAAATTACTAATTAATATATCTTTTAAAACTGCAAAGTGGCAAATCTAATATGGGCTTCGGTATCTTATTGTAGCAGTGAATACCGACTACCTACTACAAAGGAATTGAATACCTTTTTAAGCCTAAAAATTGGTAATTCAAGTTTATGTTTATTTCTCGTGTTTAGTTTATAAACGTCACTCACTTTATCAAATAAACAGCTGATATTTAACATTGCACAACTATGTAACTGCGTTGTTCATTCAAAACGAGCGGGGACACCTATCATTGATCAGTAACAACAACAAATATAATTTATTTCCACAGTCTTGTCCGCCTTGAAAGGAGTACAAGCATATTGTAAGATGTGCGATATGTCAAGAAAGCGCTGCATCAAAATGGCGATGGGTGGGCGTAGAATTATTTCTCACTTTCTTTTTCATTTGCATAAGAATTAAATATTATAACGTAGTGTTGTTTGTAAAATCTCTAATATTGGTCTAATGGTCCTAAATTTGAATCCTAGATCGGATGTTAACGCTGTGTCTCTCGCCGGATTTGCTCAGTAAAGACCGCATTCCGACCCGGTGGTAGATTAGAAAAAAAATGTAGATAGACAATTTGTCCCTCGCAGGGTTTATATAAAATAAATTATTAAAAAAAATGAATACAAGAACATCCTTCGTTCAAAAATACCTCGCAACACGATATTCCGAAACAATTGAATAAAGCTTCCACTTTATCTGAGCGCGCGCATATTAGATCAAGCACTCCGCGCTAACATCGTTTGCGGCGCCGCAACGCGCGACTTAACTAACTTTGCCGCCATCTTGGATACATGACGATACACTCGCTTCGAAATTGTACGAGAAATGGGTTTATATAACAAGATTTATACCTAGTTTGGTTTACTTAAAGACATTTCGGGACGACACAATATGGATATGAAAATCTTTTTGTTGAGGTTAAACGGCGCGTGATCAGAATTGATCAGTCAAGAATGACATTTTTGGAAACAAAGAAAATAAAAATTACATTCATAAATATCTACTTTCGTGATTGGAAATGGCACGCGGTGTTGAAGCACTGTACAGCGCTTTCCAAAAAAAATGTACGCTCTGCCATTTTTTTCATTTCAGCGTTTTACAAACGCGCATTGAAAAAGCGTCTGTGCGAACGCCCGCTTATTAGTAATCTATGATACACAGCATATCTATCATATATCGATGTACACAGGAACAGAACTATGAGACAATTACAAAGGACAGAACCCATACAATTTAGCAAAATTCTTTAACAGAATCCAAAACCTTCGGCAAATATTTTTTCTTAGACGTTCAAAAACTAAGCTAGTTTGAAAAAGTGAATACAACATGTATAATGGAAAATACATCGCTATCCTTTTGTATAAGTTGTCCCAAACTAGGAATTGTTCCTGTTTTTGTGTGGGCGTCTTTATAGGTTACAAATCTCGACCAAAACCATGCAACCAGATCACACGTATCTGTGGATCAAAGATAAAGCGTGTAGCCGGTAATGAATCTACGATTCCTTGCTCCAATTAGTCAGAAATCCTCTTCAAACCTCTTGTATCACGACTTTTTCGTCCTCATCTCTGGAGTCAATTACATCATCTATCTATCTCTATCTATAACCTCACGCCAGATCCCTTGCGGGGTAGGCAGAGAGTACAGAGTTCCAACAGGTTCTTTCCTTACATACCTCTCTGGCTTCCTCGACTCTCATAGTTCGTCTCATACACGCTCGCCGGTTACGGAGAGTCCTGACTTTTCCATCAGATAAGACTCGGTTTATTTGGTCGTGGTAAGATAGTCTAGGTCTTCCCCGGTACCTGCATCCTTCCACTTTCACATTGTATATCTGTTTTGTCATTCTTTCCTCTGGCATTCTTTCTATATGCCCGAACCAACGGAGCATGCCCTTTCTCATCTTTACACCGATACTATCTTTCATACCTACTCGCTGTCTTACTATGTTGTTGCTAATGCGGTCGGTCAGCTTCACTCCGCACATCTTCCGCAGAGCTCGCATTTCTACCGCATTTATCCTACTTTCATTCTCCTTCTTACATACCCAGCTCTCGCTACCATATAACAGCGTTGGGACAAGAACTCCGTTATGTATGGCCAGCTGCGCCTTATGGCTTAAGTCAATTACATCATGTCACCCGAAAAGGCATTATTGGTAAATGATACGTGTCGACACGGTACGAGTCACGCGATTTTCCCACACGTGTTTCGCGAAGTCTGATGATAGCTCACGACTTAGTCAAACGTCTTTAGTTACATATTAAATGATCCCCAAGAGAATTGCAGCACTAAACTATTATTAACAATTCCCGTTCTTCAACTTTAAAGATGCCATTACTCGCTAATCTATCTGTTAAATATACGAAGTGCGTGAGCATGTGCATATATAAATATTGTACCTTGTAACTAGTATATACATATATAGCTACGTAGGTAAGATGCGCTCACGCAGCCATCTTTGATTTGTCAGCTGTAGTACTAGCTGCTAGACGATTAAACGCACCAAAACAGTTTCTTAATGAACGGACCATTAAGAAACTGTTTTGGTTTCCTTGTCCTCTTACCCTGCTAACACTATCTATATAAGATATGAGATACAAATAAATTAGCGTAGTCGTTTTTAAAATTTAAAGATCGTCTCTGCAACTCGGCGTAAGTATACCTACTTACGTATATTAAATACCAATCTTCATCTTTTGCTTCCGTAACTAAAAGCTCATTACCAAATTGTCTACAAAGAGCAACAATGGCACAATGCCAAGGTACCATTAAAACAATAGGCCCTAAGTATCTCCGCGCTTGCGCGCGTACAAAAGTCGCGTGTCCGCTAATTACCGTCAGTTTAACTGGGACACATGTGGGCTATTTAGCGTGGCCGTCCATCGTGGAAGAGATGCAATAATTTGTTAGGGAAACAAGGGATTTTTACATCCATACGATCCGTACTAACATTATAAATTCGAAAGCAGTTGTCTGTCTCTTTGTCTACCTTTTCACGCATAAAAACAGATTTTGATCAAATTTGGCATAGAGATACATTTTAGCCGAGAAAATGGCACATACTATCTTTTATCTCAAAAGAAAAACCACTTATGGGTCTGAGATAGGCTTTTGATAAGAATAAAAGAACCATGTGTTTCAGAGTTTTTGAAAAATCACCCCTCATAGAAATAAAATAGGGGATGAAAAAAGTCAAAATTGGTTTACTATGTTTATAAAACGCGAATAAACGTCATTTACATAAACACGCCTGAATATTACGCGGGTATAGCAAGTATGGTATAATTCCAACTTTTGATTAAGTTGAACTCAAGTTTATCAACAGGATCAGACACCGACCTCGTCGGCGAAATCGAAGAATCCCTTGTCCGCCGGCCGGTGCAGAGCACCACGGCAAGTGTACGCCCTCTCCCATAGCGATTGCCCAAGCCGAGGCGCTCCTAGTTCCTCCTTGAGGCGCCCTTGAGCTAGTTGCCCCCTTGCCCTTTTGGGTCGAGCGTAGTGGTTGTACGCTCGCCCTCTTGCCCGGTGAAGCTGTACAGGCCCCGCGGCCAACAGCGTAGATCACTCACACACACACACACACACAAGTTTATCGAGAGATAACAATTACTTTCGGAGGCGTAACGTTTAAGATCGACCAAGAATAATGATTTAACAGAAACAGACGTATCCTAAGTCGGATAAAGTGTAGTTTTGCTATCGATAAAATTCAAAATCTTAGTCTAGTCTGGAATTGGGCCCAGTATAATACAACAATAAAAACAATAGGTTCATCTTTATTGTCAACATCGTCGCCAAAAGTTATTACCCGCAACCTCCAACAGATCATCAGTCCAACTCCACGTCTTCTGGTAAATCAAGATAATAGAGAGAAAAGGTGGTACTTCATCAAACGGACCCACTACAGATTTGTAGAGGCAGGTTTGTAGCCACATCAAGCTGTCTATAAAGCTTACAACTTAGGCTTAACTATATCGGACATCTTAACGTACTTTCCGAAACTCGGAGACACTAAAAAATGCCACAAACAATTAGGCACCTAAGTCCGACCGAGCCGAACTCTATTTTACCTTGATTTTGTCAAGCTGCTCATTCAGGTCGTCTAACAACGTCCGGCCTATATTCCTCAAGCAATGGTGGCAGAGGAGTACACTCACTTTTCGCCGACAATGTTTAGACATAGGAGAGCTTATAGAATTGTCTTTCTTATCAAAGTCATTAAAATTCAACATGTTTAATACCTATTATACATAATCATTGAATGAAAGACAGCATTAAAATATGTTAGCATTCAGTGCACGAATTCGTGTGATCCTCGCGCGGTATCTAAGACAATGAAAACAAGAAAACCGTGTCTGTACGTACCGCAAACGCAGACGCGTCCAAAACGTACGCTTTCCATTGCTTTCTATTTCCATTTAAGTAGTTTATAATTTGACAACGTAAACGCTACTCATTATGGCCACTAGTTAGTTTGAATAGAGAGGAATTAAACAACAAACTGTGCGACGCGTGCGATGGCTGTCTTTCTAATGTTTCAACGATTGGTTTCAATATAAAATCATAAGTTCAAATGTCATTCAAATTGTCAAAACGCGTTGTATGCAGTTTGTCTTAACATTGATTTAGATAATATTATTCTATGGATTTAGCACAGTCTTTAGTAAAAGATGATTATAAGAATAGATGGTGAGTTATAATGTTAATTGAAATATATTTTATTTGTACCTTATGCACGCACCTCTGTCTTTTCGAAATCATGTGCGTATTTAAAATTAATTATCACTTGCTTTAACGGTGAAGGAAAACATCGTGAGGAAACCTGCATGCCTAAGAGTTTCTCGAAGGTGTGTGAAGTTCGCCAACCCGCACTGGGCCAGCGTGGTGGACTATGGCCTAAACCCTCTCAGTTGGAGAGGAGGCCCGTGCCCAGCAGTGGGACAGTTTCTTAACAGGGCTAATATTATATTATATTTTTATTTCAACGTAGGTCGTAATTTAGATTTTAGAAAAAGCACTATATCAACTTTTTCACACATTGAGATAAGTTCGGAACATACCTACCAAGATACGCCACTCATCAATGTATACCTAACCTTTTGTTTTTTTGGTGTAATGGCGACAAGAAGTCATTTTTTATAATATTTTATTGTTATAGTTTTTATTACTTAACATTGGCGCTGTAAAACGTTATAAAAGTGTACTTATTATGATATAAAAAGAAGAAAAATAATTTCTACCTACCACGTCCATGGTATCAACCAAGTATAAATAAAATAAAACAGCTACCGAACTTTCTATCGTTACTAAATACAAGATAAATTGTAAAAAAATAACAACGGTAATAATCCAAAACTGCCGCTGTACCAGGAGTGCCAAAACTCACTTTCACTATCAAAATCGCTTATAATTTTCAAAATGTTGAATAATAAAATTATGTAGTGCCCCTAGCATGTGCTAGGGGCACTAGAATAGAATAGAATACACTTTATTGTACACCAACATAAGCAAGAACAACAAACAAAGAAAATAAAATATACACATATAAATGGTAGCACAATTGGCGACCTTATTACTAACAGCAATCTCTTCCAGGCAACCAACATTCCAAAGAGCTAAAGAGCGAAGAGCTGAAGAGAGAAATAAGGCAGTTGGTGGCGTACACTATCATTGAATTATTTACATTTAATAAATCTAAATACTAATCTACATACATAGACCTACACTACATACTACATATATATATATATATATATATATATATATATATATATATATATATATATATATATATATATATATATATATATATATATATATATATATATATATATATATATATATATATATATAAACTTACATACTAATAGGTAAAACACAATAGAAGAATTATGAAAGACAAGAAGAGAGCAAATGATTTATATATACACTATATAATTTTTTGACTTGAATGAATATTTTTGACTCTCGCATATGTATGCGAGAGTCAAAAATATGTATTATAATAGGTTTAATGCTATAGGCTCGAAACCAAAACGCGCGTAATATCTCATAATGGTAGAGCTTGTGGCAAAGGTAACGGTCCGGTAAAGCCAAGCGGATACACTCAAGCTGACCTCACAAAGATGACAAAAGTTCGAATGTTACGATACACATTACAACACTAGTGACTCGCCATCCGCTTGCATTAAGCAATATTTTATTCGTCTTTTGCATAACAAATTCAATCACGGATCTTGAATGAGACTGATGTGGTATAAGGGGGGATGGAAGAATTAGGCAATTTAAGAGATTGCTGACCGATTTATAGGATTGGAAAAATTAACCCTTTTTACTCCCAATTAAAGGCTATAAATGAGTAAATAAGCTTATATTTCTATTTAATAATTTTGGGTTTAACTAATGGCACAGTAACATAATAAATGAATGCAGCTTAATTTCTAATCAAATGAAATGTCACTACCTCTACTATTTGCCTTCTAAAAAGTGATATTAATTAACCTGGAATAAATTAATTAGATGTTTATTGATAAATTCATAAACCAACACACTTATCAATAAAAGTATTATTAAAAAGTATGTTGACATTCGCTAACCCGCATTTTTAACTCGTTGACCGCCATCTGGCATTTTCGAATGACAGTGAAAGCAAAGTGACGTCACTCCCGCGCTGTTATGTCATCCATTGTCAGCGCGTGCGCCGTCGCGAATGTCAGATGTTCCGTATCTTGAATATAATAGCATCGTCTTACATAATAATCTAGATTAAAATTGACATTCATTATTAATTTATTGTCTTTTAATAGATGAATGTTAATATATTGATGGATCATTGTAATTATGGAATTATTTGAGGACATATAGCTCTACCATGAGTTAGAAAACTTCACTCTCAATATCTCGTTTATAATTTTGTGCCAAAAAATGTAAGTACATTTTTTGTTCTTTGCGGGGATATTCTTCAAAGTCCTCCGTAAGGAAGACCTCATCTTTTGCCACACTAAAAATGTTTGCGGTAGCCACCTTCCACGGTAGAGGAGCTGGGGCTGCGCGATAAAAACGTGTTTTGGTTCTCCGTGCACTTCAAGAAGTATATGGATTAGAGACTTAATATTTCAAAATATGATTTTGACTGTAATATTTTAGAATATAGTAAAAGGAATACACGATAAAACAAAATTTTCTCCATATAAAAAAAATCTAAAGTCATCTCTATTGCTTTATATTTTCTGATTCCAACGCGAAATGCTTAAGAACTAATCAATGGAATTTTCTTAACAACATTGCAAATAATTGTAGGAAAGTTCTTTTAAAATAGTTTTTTATTGCATAGTGTAGTTTTTTTTTGAAAAAGATGAAATTTGTTTGTCGTCACAAATTATTCATTTGCAAAGTAATTGCATCACTGTCACTCTCCCGGCCAATAAATGGTCCATCGCAGTAGGCCCTCAATCATTGTTCGTTTGGACTCATTTTCGGGAGTCAAAATTGCTTCCTCTCCACCATCGTAGTGCTCACTAGATGACAGGGGCTCGTACCCCAATTGGTTACAATATGCGTCTGCAACGTTACGGCCAGCCCGTTCTTCTAAGCCCTGGAGTGCAGACAGTAAACCTGACGAATACTCGAGGAACAAAAAGTACGTATTTGTGATCGGTTGAATAAAATGAATTTAAAAAATTAAAGACAACTAGAGCTACTGTATTCAAATAATTGAATCGAATATTCTCCACTCTCATAGTTCGTCTCATAAACGCTTCCCGGTTACGGAAACTCGTGATTTGTCCGTCAGATAAGACACGGTCTATTTAATCATGTAAGATAGATACAGGTTACTCGTATAGTGTCACTATTCTACCAAACCACAACATCGGAGACATACAACTTATAAAATTTTTACATATAATAATCCTTTGCACGTTTGCAGTTAATATCATAATTAATAAGATCAAATTACTTTAAGTAAACTAATTCCTCCATTGGGAACAGGATTAAGTACGAAACTATATTATGAAGCTATCTAGAACATTGAACTGCTAAGAACTACATACTTACATAAGTTCGCAGGAAGTGAGTAAGTAAGTACAGTCAGCGTCATACGTAACTACTTGTGTCAAAATGCGAAATCCTATGAATCGATTTATCAGTCTTATTAAAAACATACATGTTGAGGAAATTGAATAGTACATGGAATAACTACCATTAAGTTGGTATTTACCATTTATTGACGGACGATTTAGCGCAGTGGTTAAGAGCATAAGCCGCTCCGCCCACTGTCTAATAGCCGCGGGTTCGATTTCCGCACGGGACAAATCTTTGTGTGATCCACAATTATTTGTTCCGGTCTGGTTATTTTTATACGTAAATTTTCATGTCTGTAAAGGCACCCAAGTCACAGGAATAAATCATAGGGTGGTGGTTCGTTTTAAAAAAAAAGTTTCTGTACGTGTGTATAAAAATAGCCGTAAAAATAAAAAATAAAATTTCACACTTACATTTTGCACATTTACTACCAATCACCTACTTTAAGCTAAATAAATCAGCCTACATTGGGCAAAGGCCTCTGACAAATAGAGGCCAGAGAATAGGTCTCCACTCTCTCTCACTCACTTCTCCAAGAACTTAGCCTAATAATTACCATATTTATTGGCAGCTGAGACCAACGGCGTCACATATCGTCCGCATACGCTTAGCAAACCCCGGGATCATAGCTACGACCACCATGCAGGCTGCTGTTAAATGTGTAAATAGAAACAAATCTACAAAGGAACCTGAACTATGGCATCGAATTAAGTAAAATGACCTTCAAAGCTCCAAAACCTTCAAAAATATTTTAATAAGCTCCGTCACGCCTATATTCTCCAAGCGGAATTTAACGAAATTACTGTGTACACGTTCCGCCGAGCCCACGGGCACCATTCTAGACTTCAGGCTGCTATTGTGAACTTTGGATAACACTTTATCCCACCTAGGATTATTGACCAGGACCTCATAAATCCTGGTGTTGTATTTGTCATTAGAGCAAAAAGGTATAACCATAACCTTAACACTAGAAGCGCGGAACATCCTGACACCCCTAGAAGCGCGGATGGGTAAATTTGGGCCATTTTATTTTTGCAACAGTAATGTGAAGATATGTATACAAAGAAAATTGTAATTATGATAGAATGTGTTTATTACATATTACACATATTTTTGGTATACTTTGGCTTAAAAAGAAATCACAATCACAAATGATTAAAGTTAAAATTAAATAAAATTATACACATTGCAATTATTACTCTTCGGAATCGCATAATGAGCAAATGGAAAAATTTTTTGATGTGCACTTCTTGCAAACCGTTTTTTTACAAGTTTGGCATTTTACACACGATTTGTTACCAGCACAAGAAGACCTTACCTGACAACGAGTGCATTTGTCTTGACGTCCAGGTATTTCGTTTGGTATATTGATACGAGTATTAGACGTTTTCCAGCTATTTGCATATGGCTCAGCTAGCTCTTCTCCTAACTGTAAGATAAACTCCCTTCTGCTAATTTTTTTTCTATTTAGATCACGATACAATATCCAAGAATTTATTCCTGCTAAGTCTAGCAAATTATAAAAAGTGTGACCTGGCCAATGCCTAGATGGGACTTGGCAGAGTATTTACGAGCCATTTGATCCACAACATCTACCCCATACTTTCAACTATTGTAAAATGATACTACATCCGGTTTTTTTTTTTGTATTAGTTTCTATTTGAATATCTGGGTGCATAGTGCTGTAACTTGTGTGTAACTTAGAAGAAAGATAAAGTTACACTCCACTACTGGGTCAAAATTGACCCAACCGCGCTTAGAGGTAAATTTGGATAAAAAAATATGTATATTGCATTTACGTGATTGAAGTCTCGTATAAATAATAATCATCATATTTCATGAAAAGTCATAAAAAGTTACGATTATACGCATAATAAAATATTAACTAGAGCAGGAAGAACATCGAAATGGGTCAAATTTGAGACGCCCGCACTTCTAGTGTTAAGTCATATATGATCCCAACTGTACCTTCTTATGTCTAATATCGGAAAGTTCAGCCCACTCCGTACAACAAGTGCATGCACTGACCGACGTTACGAAACGATATTTTATTATTTACGCAAATTCTCCGGTCTCGTTATGACTAATAAAATTACTGTGAAAGTATGCTACACTGCTTTATAATATGTCACATCCTCTTCCCTATACTGACCGACCGTTATTATCTATGAAATTAACAATAATTACCATAACCTATATTCTTCAAGTGGAAGTAACAGATGTACTGTGAAATTTTTAAAAAGGTTTTTTAAAAAAACGTAGACCCACACTATGTTTAATTCCTGTATCGTGGGTGCGGTAAAAAACATGAAAATTACACAAATACCCAGACCGAAACACATAACTCTGGATCACACAAAGATTTGTCCCGGTCGGAAATTTAATCCGCGACAATTAGACACATTGCTGAATCAGTTAGGTCCTAATATAATAGAGGCTACTCCAAGAGTACGAAAAGCTTTATCATTATGTGCCACTACCCAACGAGGCACGGTAGAGATAAAGTTGACCTCGAAATGGGTCTCCTTGGATGTGTGTTGCCCTAACCGATTCGTTCGTGCGCATGAGTGATTCAGATCGACGTATTTCCCGAGGTTGCTTCGAGGTCGGTTATGAAACTTACGACATCCGATGTTGTACAATATTCGTAAAAGGAAAGCTATTTGGTCATCATTAGCTGCAATAGTTAATGCCTAGTTTTTATTTGGAACAGAAATGGTTATACAAAAATTCTCAGAACTTTGTCACTGTCAAAATCGCTGCAGTGACATTCTTCGATACGATTAAAATAAAAATCCCTGGTCATCTTGTACGTCACTTCACTGAAAACATCCAGGACAAAACAAAAGCTTCTGCCCCCTGGTGGGGCTTGGCCCCTTGGCGATGCAGAGTCACTCACACTAACGTCTCTCTCAGGATTATCCCTACAATTGGGCGCCAGGGACAACATTTAGAACGCTTGCGATACCAAATGAACCTTGGGCATACTTAACTGCTCCTATTTTAGACAATGCTACTTAGTCTGTTGGAAAGTTGGTCACTCGACCTAACTTCCCTAGGAGATTGATTCAGGAAGTGGTGTATTGAGTTGAACCTGGACAAGAGCGCTGCGGTGTCCTTCTCCAGAAGTGCCACCCCGCGCTCAACTCTGCGCCACCCCAGAAGTAATCTCGGTCAAGTGACCATGTTCGACCGACCTATTCTCTGCGTCAAACAGGTGAAATAGCAGCCTTTGGCTCGGTGGTCTTAACCCCATGATCTGCAAGCGGAGTAAAATGTCCCATAGGAATAAGGTAACACTTTACAAAACTTATGTACGGCCCATCATGACGTACGCTTGTGAGGTATTCAGGCACGCCGCCCACCGTCACACCGATAGACTCAAAACTGTTCAGTCCCATTTCCTCCGCAACGCCGTCGGAGCACCGTGGTTCATTCAGGAAGTCAATGTCTATTCCAATCTCGGTCTCGAACCAATTCGCGCCTTTATTAAAAAGGCGACAACCCGATATTTTGCGAACGCGTCCATTTCCTCCTTGAGGCGCCCCTGAGCTAGTTGCCCCCTTGCATTTCTGGATCGAGTGTAGTGATTGCACGCTCGCTTTCTTGTACGGTGAAGCTGTAAAGGCCCCGCGGCCAACCACACACACGAACAAAAAATCGACCTAACTTTTACGGGGTATATTATTTTTCATGTAACATTTTATCTCAAATTCTTCCTAAAACTAGTTAAAAGAATCCCTAGTACTCATGCTACTGAATTTAGTTCCTTGTGGATTGGCTAGACTAAAGACACTGCACAATGTTTCATTCATATAACATGTGTGGGATCGACAAGACAAAACTACAAACCCGTAATGGTGCAGGTTCAATTTTGGATTTCTTTCATAATCAAGAAAAACAAAAGGAACCTCACAATATGAGATATGCACTTATGCAATGTTTTCATTTGCTTCCACTAACTTTCTACTGACGCAGAATTGCGGGCAACACAAGATAATCATACGCGACCGCATCCTTAAAGAGATGATTGCAACAAAGTCAAGTCCACATTTATTGAGACAGAAAAGCTTACACATTTCGAAATTGCCATTGTTTTTCACATTGCCCCGAAATGAAACAAGCCTTTTATGATGCCAGCATCATCTGTTACAATGCATAAATATGATGTAATGTAAGAGCGTGTATGAGAGTGGAGCAAAAGAGGTATGTAAGGAAAGAACCTGTTGAAACTTTGTACTCTCTGCCTACCCCGCAAGAGACCTGGCGTGATGATATAGATATATAGGTATGATCTAATGTGTAATAAACTAGACGTACCTCTGCCCTCTGTGTTTGCATAGATTGCGGGCCCCTTTTTTCGCATTAAAACCGCGTCGTTTTCTGTCCCTCACCCTTAGTCCTTTTACCTACGCCTAAGTAAAAATGCTTTCTAATAATTATTCCTACCCTTAGAATTTACCCAGCTAACAGATGGTTGAATTCTCTAAGTTCCTAACTAACTACGGACGAATGATACAGAGGCCTATGAGAGGAAGCTCCACTCTCATACAGACTAGGTCTGTAAAAAAAGGAGTTCTTGTTCCAACGCTGTTATATGGTAGCGAGAGCTGGGTATGTAAGAAGAAGAATGAAAGTAGGATAAATGCGGTAGAAATGCGAGCTCTGCGGAAGACGTGCGGAGTGAAGCTGACTGACCGTATTCGCATCAGCGTAGTAAGAAAGCGAGTAGGTATGAAAGATAGTATCGGTGTTAATATGAGAAAGAGTATGCTGCGTTGGTTCGGGTATATAGAAAGAATGTCCGAAGAAAGAATGACATAACAGATATACAATGCGAAAATGGAAGGATGTAGGTACCGGGGCAGACTTAGACTATTTTACCACGACCAAATAGACCGAGTTTTATCTGAAGGACAAGTCAAGAGTCTCCGTAATCGGCGATCGTGTATGAGACGAACTATGAGAGTGGAGGAAGCCAGAGAGGTATGTAAGGAAAGAACCTGTTGGAACTCTGTACTCTCTGCCTACCCCGCAAGGGATCTGGCGTGATGGTATAGATAGATAGATACATACATGAACTGATCTTTTTTATTGATTCCGCTAAACTTACCGTGGCAGTAAATACTCACGTAGATAAACTGATAAATCTACTGTATATATATCTATAAACAAAAAACTAGTTTTAGTATTATGTTTTATACATATAAATAAAGTCGCGCGACTTCCACAAAAACATAATCGCGATATATATCACGCAACTACCGCATAAGTGTCCGTCCACATAGACCTGCTCGAAAAGCATTGAAGAGCGCTTGTTTTTTCCACTTTAATCTGATGTCTGTGTCCTATCTGGTGGGATTTATCACACGCCTCACAAGCCGTCTTAAAGCCGCCATCGAGCATCCTGTTATCACAAATTATTTGAAATATAATAAACATAAATCTTATTTCAATGTAACAAAACTCTGTTTTAAATACGATCAAAGTTTGCGCTTTTTACCAACTCGTTCTATGTGTACGGACCCTAATAAGGCACGTTACAACTGCAGAGAAAAGACGTATAATAGACGGACACAATATATATCTCATAAAATACGAAAAAACCGTAACAATCAAGATACGCTGAATGCAATAATCTGAAATGATAAATACTATATTGTTGTCACACTATACGTACCGACCTTAGCCAAAACTAAACAAACCACTTAGTATTAATTAATCCACCACGCGGACTAAGTCCGTACTTATTAGTGGAGGTAAATTTGTGACCATCTGCTGATGGAACTTATAAAGCCGCCCATAAGGCTAAGGAGTAGTTACTGGGACCACAGGCTTAACGTGCCATTCGACGGACGAGAACGCTTAAAAATTGATATGCCATAATCACCCATTTCAGACTGCAAGAGCCGAACATAACCTTGTGCTACAAAAATCTACAACAAGGCTATGAAGCACCCCAAATCAACGCTATACATAATCGTAACCCGTGACAGTTCAGGCTCTGTCTATCTTAATATTATAGTCTAATATTACATCAAATCGTCTGAGTTTCATCACCGTTAAGCTAATATTAAATCTCGCAAAATAAAACCAAAACTTCAGACGTTTCGGAGAAATCATTAGACGTTCACTCTAAATTGAGGCGGAGTTACATGTAAGGAAATTAATGAATTTCTCTTGTCCGAGGATGGTTGTTAGACTAATACTTTTTAGGAAACCTGGTCTGTTGATTTACGAAATATCGATTAATTCCCACGATTTCACTCTTTCCTTAATTATTGTATGAAATTAAGATGACCGTATTACTTCTCCGTTCCCATTATTTGGTCATGAGTAATATTTTTTTAGTCTTCAATTTTTAATTTAGAGTCTTTAGGACGCAATTATAGGGACATAGAGCGAGAGCGCAGGGCGTTGGCGGTAAGAAGCAATATGCTCGCTCGTAGGTTCGCTCGCTGCACGACAGACGTCAAAGTATGTTTATTCAAAGCGTTCTGTCAGTACTTCTACTCGAGCGGCCTATGGGAATCATATACAAGCCGAGTCTACAACATTCTGCGCGTACAATACAACAACGCCTTCAGAATGCTGTTGCGACTGCCATGGCGCTGCAGTGCGTCGGGAATGTTTGCCGAAGCCCGCACGGATGGCTTTCACGCCATAATGCGAAAAAAAGCGGCTTCCTTACTGCAGCGCTTATACGCAGAATACTGAAAATGATTGTTGACAGACAGGACTGTCCCATCCAAAAACATTGGATGGAGATAGTTATGGGTGCGCGTAAATAAACATCTAACGCCACGCCTGTCTTCCCCGCAGGATTAGTACAGGAAAACTTATGGTGCACCCAAAACTTGTCAGTCCTGTTCCGAAGTAGTCATAGGAAAAATTTAATACTGTATTAACAATACTAACTTATCACTAACAACTCTTATGGACTTAATGTCTGAAATAAAGATATTTTATTTATTTTATTTTTATCTATCTATCTATCTATAACCTCACGCCAGATCCCTTGCGGGGTAGGCAGAGAGTACAGAGTTCCAACACGTTCTTTCCTTACATACCTCTCTGGCTTCCTCGACTGTCATAGTTCGTCTCATTTATTTTTATAATACTCTAAAATCTCGTTATAATTAATTAAAAAGTGACAATCGCATATAGGATTACCCCATGTCACACTTCTCGGTTGGTGATACCATCTGTATCAACAGTAGCTGGACGAAAAGTAGGTATACTTAGTATACCTTTGCCTACCCTTTTTGAGAAAACATTCGCAACTTGTGTGTTGTGTATGTATAACCTATTTCTCTATATTTCCCAGGTACACTATTGCTGACATCACCAGCAAGATGCCAATACCCAGTCCACCACCCGGGTAGGTATGCATCACTTCTTCTGCCAAACAACTGTTGCACCAACAACCACAAACATGGTTACATCATCTTACCCCTTTCTGTTCGCAGTTGCCTTCGTGCCTACACCGGGTGATTGGCCAAACCCACAAATACAGCAAAGTAATCCACCATGGCATAAATTCTCTTCACCGAGGAAAAGATCGCCGCAGAACTACATCGGCCAATCTTACGACCAACAGTTCGGCCAACTACCCCAAAGATTTCCTAGCCAACTTTACGATCAGCCCTCTGGCCAATTTCTCCAAGGTTCCCCAAACCCCCAATTCGGCCAACCATACTCCCAAGGACCACAATACTATGATAGATCATCAGTCGATCTGATCCATTCAGAAGCAAGGATACCGAATGATGGAAGATTACTATCGGACTCGGCATTCACAAGAATCTCCGAAACTCTCGGTGCCATAAACACTGTAGGCCATTACTTAGTCGATATGGTCAGTGATTCCCATGAAAAGAACGAATCAGATCCGAATCTGCAGCAACTACCTCAAGCTTTGTATACTATAAGCAAAAATGTCCTAGGTAGAAACGTTACGGACAAAATAGCACCCATAGTAAAGAAGGCATTACCAAAAGTGTTACCAGATGCTCCTATAACTAAAATAGCCACTGCAGACGTGCAGGATGATGCTAAATATTGCACGACACCTGAAGGGGAAGAGGGGATCTGTGAGGACCTTAGTAATTGCCCACAATTGCTGCTAAACTTGGTGAATCTCAGAGAATCTTTGTGCTTCAAAGATCTTTTCGTGCCAGGAGTTTGCTGTCCCAAAGACGCAATAGTACCAGCCTCTGAAAAACCGATTGTGGCAACAACGAGCAAGCCTACGTACTTAGTACCAGTTACAACACAGAGACCAAAGCCTGCTACCACTAAAAAGCCTTCTGCAGTGTTGGTGCTGACGACCAAGAAGCCGCGACCAATCACTACGACCACCAAGCGACCAACGACCAGCACAACCCTGACGACCCCGAGGACGACTTCCTTCTACACTGTTACACCACCTGTGTTTACTAACTTTTCGAATATTGTGGATATAGAGGGTAAGAATTTTTTTATAACTCTCCTGTATGTTATAAAGGCAAATTTAACATCGAGGATTGAACGACTTGACGATAGCTTAGATTCAAATAGTAATAGCTTAGATTGTAGGTACTACATATATTAAACTGGTTGAAGTTTCGTAGGTACTTTACTAATAGAAATATAGAAATAAATGTAAGAAAATTGACTAAACATATTATAATATTAGCCCTGTTAAGAAACTGTCCCACTGTTGGGCACGGGCCTCCCCTCAAACTGAGAGGGTTTAGGCCATAGTCCACCACGCTGGCCTAGTGCGGGTTGGCGAACTTCACACACCTTCGAGAAACTCTTAGGCATGCAAATTTTAAATTCATTTATTGCACATAAAATAGGGGTTTTATAAAATACAGGTTTCCTCACGATGTTTTCCTTCACCGTTAAAGCAAGTAATAATTAATTTTTAATACGCACATGCTTTCGAAAAGACAGACGTGCGTGCCCGGGTTTGAACCCGAGACCTTTGACTTTGCAGTCCAACGGTCTAACCACTAGGCTATCACTGCTATTTATATACTTATAATATTATATACACCACCTGCTACTTATATTATTATATACACCTAAAATAAAACATATTATTGAACTATTAATTCACGATAACATAGACAGTTAAGATTTGGTTAGCTGAATTTTGGTAGTTGAATTTGGACCTTCCTCTTGAGGCTCCTTTTATGTGCGTGTCGACAGTTCAGGTCTCAGAAACCGTTATTAAATATTTGATCCTGAATTTACACCTATCGATTTCTTGGTCATTCTACAGCAAATTCTCTCAAACATTTTAGACTGTGGACAAAGGGAGGACGAAGGCGGTCGCATCGTGGGTGGTACTGAGGCGAAACCTGGAGCGTGGCCCTGGATGGCTGCTATCTACCTCCACGGTAGCAAGAGACGAGAGTTCTGGTGTGGAGGTACACTAGTCGGCAAGAAACATGTTCTGACTGCAGCGCATTGCACCAGAGACTCCAAACAAAGGCCGTAAGGATGTGACTAATTATTATTATTCAGCCATTATCGTCCAGCTGTTGAGCAAAGGCCTCCCTCCACGAGAAGACCGATATCATTAAAAAATAAATAAACACCTTCACTCCTACATTCCCCAAGCGAGAGCGGCAGAGGTTCATCCAGATTTTGGCGACATTATTATATTCCAATGTTAGGTACATTGAAGCCGAACCTATCTACATTGCCATTAATATCGGACACAATTCCAGACTTCGAATTGCTACTGAGAATTTTCTAATTGAAAAACCATAAAAACAATTTATCCGCTATAAAATCGAACTCCGGATTGACCCCGACTCCGTTTGCGTTAGGAAAACTAGACATAACACGAACAAAAAGTGGTCCAATGGAGTCACACAATTTTTATTTACTTTTTTATTTTGTTGTTTACTTGGTTAGCATTTGGTGGTTGTTTGGACATACAGTGGAATTAAATTACCAGTTTAGTTTACCAGTTTAGATTGGTTAAATTACCGGTTATAATTGCACGGCGCCCTTGATCTCGTTATTTTTCCGACACGGCCACAGTGGTTTCTCGCTCCCTACAATTCCCATAGAACAACGGCCTCTCTTCTCATAACGTCGATATTTTTTGGTTTTCAAAAAAAAATCGTTGGCCACATTAGGAACTATTACTTTGTCGTGGGTGCGTTTCGAAACATGCAATAACATACGTATACACCGACACCGACATCAATCGCTCGTAGCGCTGTGCGACCGTGTTCTTACGGGTTACCAAGGTTAAGCAGCGTTCGACTCGGTCGGTCCGAGATGGGTGACCGTTTGAGGCATTTTCATATTCAAGCGCCTCCGTGCTTCAGAAAGCACGCTAAGCCGTTTGTCCCGGCTTAATATGGTAGTCGTTAAGCCGAATTGGAAGCCTTAAAGACGGCTTGATAAGTTCCAACAGCAGGTGGCCACAAACCTGCCTCCATCAATCCGCACTGGGTCCGCTTGGTGGAGTATAAGCTAATCTGTCTGACCTTGATTTGTGAGGGAAGCTTTTGTCCAGCAGTGAGCAGTATAGGCTGATATTATTATTATTATGATAGACCGACACCGGAACAAATTATTTTACGTCACTCAAAAACTTGTCTTGTGCGTGGATCGAACCCGTGATCCAAACGGCCTACATTTAAACAACAAACCAAATCTAGACCAAGCAAGCAGACGCCAGGTAAATTATTGATAAGCGACTTCAATTAAATTCTTTGTAAGGACATTCATCAATGTTCTGATAAAGAAGACGAAGTTGCGATTGTCAAATCAATTGAGATCAATTGATACCGGACGGCCAAAAAAACAGCAAGAAATAGGCATCTACTATGAAGACATAAGGACACCATTTAAGAAAATTTAACACCACTTCGTCCTTCTTTTTATTTATTCCAGTCGTTATAGTAAAAACGTGGGTATACTATGCTAATATACTACTGCACTAACTCTCGGCCTCCTTTGTTTTGCTACGGCGTAGAATAATAAGGCCTGTGTAGAACCTTCACATCCTGACTGATTGCCAACAGATTCCCAGCTCGCCAATTCAGCGTGCGACTTGGTGACGTGGACCTGGCGAGAGAAGATGAACCCTCCCGCCCCGTGACGCTGAGGGTGACGGCGGTGCGCGCGCACGAGCAGTTCTCCAGGGTCGGCTTCTACAACGATATCGCCATTCTAGTCCTTTCTGGTGAGAAATAACTATAACTGACTAGTTAGTACCCCAAATTGTTTCTTAATGTCTTCTTAAACTAACTTATTTCCTAGTGCAAAACCAGGACATATTGTAACAGAGAACGGTACGTGAGGGTAAGAAAGGACACTAAACACACTGATTAATAACTATTGCTTAGAGTTTGTTAGAATTGTAGCCAACTTGGTAACCTACTTGGTAACTTTAAAAAATCATTTGCATTTATGTAAGGGAGATAGAACGAAATTTCAATAGGCTTACTTGTCTCCTTCCGACCCTGAGACATTAGATTTTACCCCATTGCCCCGCATAGCACCCGCCTAAAGCGAGACTAATGCTCCTCTGAGACATCCTTAATATAGTTACTCTTTTGCCCATCTGACTAGAGCATAGTTTTTGCATACTCGGCCTCTTGTCCGATAAAGCTGCAAAGACCCTGCGGCCAATAGCCTACTTATTCACACACAAAATCCTTTCCACGCATCAGTTGCAGAAAATCTTAATCACACATTTAGACACCACACAATTTAAAAAGAAAAACCTGGGTAAGAACGATAGTTCAGGTCTCCGTCAACCTTTTGCATTATATCTATTTCCACATATGTCTTAATTAATATTACAAAACTCCATGCACTTTCACTTATATACTAATTGAAATACTTGCGGTTACTAACGCATGGTTTCCCAAACATACTTTTCAGATAACGTCCAAAAATCAAAATACGTGATCCCCATCTGCCTTCCCTCTGGGGATCTCACGCGCCATCAGTTTGACGGTTCGGTGGGCACTGTAGTGGGCTGGGGCACCACGCGGTACGGCGGCGGAGAAAGTACCAAGCAGCTGGAAGCCAAGCTGCCCATTTGGAGGAATGAGGACTGCGACCGAGCGTACTTCCAGCCCATTACTGATACTTTCCTCTGTGCCGGGTATACGAGAGGCGGAGTGGATGCTTGTCAGGTAAGAACTACTGGTAAACTTTGTCGTATGAAAGCTGGATGTCAAGCCGCCCTTTCTGGAGGAAAAAGGACCGCGACCGGGCATACTTCCAGCCTGTCACTGATACTTTCCCTTATACTGGAACTACTAGAAATAGATTGGATGCTTTTCAGGTAAGACCTAACAGTAGCTTTCGCACAATAGCTAGATGTCAAGCTGCCTTCCTAGAGAAATGAGGACTTTCAGTTAATTACTGATACTTTACTGTGTGCTGGGTATACAAGAGGTGGCGTGGATGCTTGTCAGACAAGAACTACTAGATTATCAGCCGAAAGACGTCTACTGCAGAACAGAGGCCTCCCCAAAAATCGCCTCGACGACCGGCTTGGAGACGTGGAGGAAGCCCCCAAACGTGGTGAACCGTTGACCTAGTGAAGGTCGCAGGGAAAAGCTGGATGCTTATGGTACCACTAATAACATCTATACAATTGGAGTCCAGCTACGAGTTCTGGGGGAAAGTGGACTGCAACCGAGCATACTTCCAGCCCATTACTAACACTATCCTGTGTGCTGAGTATACGAGAGTTGGCGTGGATGCTTGTCAAGTAAGAATTACTAATATATCATCAGCAGACGTCCATTGCAGAATAAAGGCCTTTCCCAAAAATCGCCACCCCGACTAGCCAGAAGTTGTAGAGTGAACCAGCTCCTCACTAAATGAACCGATGACCTCGTGAACAACGCAGATAAAAGCTGGATACGTGCAGAACCACTAGTAATATCTATACAATAACTGGATGTCAAGCTGCCCATTCTGGAGGAACGAGGACTGGCCACCAAGCATACTTCCAGCTGATTACTGATACTTTCGTGTGTGTTAAGTATACGAGAGGTGTTGTAGATGCTTGTCCGGTAAAAACTACTATAATAATAATAAATGATTTATTGCTTGGAAACATTTTCAACCTACATTAATACATTTATAATGAAGCAACAATTAAACAAACATAGGCTAAAGCAATAACAGTGAGTACCCTGCCCCCTAAACTAGGTTTATATACCTGTGTCTTAGGAAGCAGTGTTTATTCGTAACAATGTGCCTATAATAAAATATAATTGATCCAGGGATACATAATCTGAGTTGCAATGGGTAGGTAGATATATAAATTATAAAATGGACGATATTTACTTACAAAATTAAAAGCAAGCAAATCGAAACAAATCATACACACTAGTAACCTCTGTACAATATCTAGATGTCAAGCTGCCCCTTCTGGTGGAATGAGGAGTGTAATGGAGCATACTTATCCGAGCCCATTACTAATATTTCCTATGTGCTGGGTACACGAGAGGTGGCCCGGATGCTTGAAGGCAGGTTTGCGAGCACCTACTACTAGAACTTATAAAGCCACTCATAGGGTTTCTAACTTGGCTTAAGAACTACTACAATAACTAGTAAAGTGCCTAAGAAACTGTCACCCATCTTAAACTGGCCGAAGAGAAGACTGCGTAACCTTGGTGGTCGCTATGAACTACCGAGTTTCCGCAGCACTACGAACATGTCTGTCGCGAATAGTAGACATGGGTAACTCAGCGAAACTCCGTGCGTTAACTCAGCAACTTAGGCGCAGTTTACTGCGCTGGCTCATTGTGTTAACTCAAAATTGCGCCATGGCGCAACAAAATGGGACGCGCCGAGTGAGCAGCGAAGCGCGCGCTGGCGCGCCATCTGTACGCCGCGCTTACAGATTCTTCAGCGCAAACAGTGTACAGCGATCATTATTCACTCAGCGAGTAAGAATGAGATCATCTTTCGAATTTCCCGCTCCTTCGTTGTGCGCCAACACATTTTAACCAAGTGAGTTAACACAACCGGCGCCATGAACTGTGTTGGCTCAATTGCGCAGCAGCGCAGTGTTACACAAGTTTAGCAGATACAGCAGATGCATATAGTACCTAAGTAGTCTTCAGTCGCCTGCACTAAGATGTATATATGTAAGTATATGTTTGTTCACTTTAAAATGATGTTACCATCAACTTGTGTCATTATCATACAGTTTATTTATTTATACTTTTGCACAAAGTTGTACAGAGGCGGACTTATTGCCAAAGGCATTCTCTCCCAGTCAACCTTAGGGTGATGCAGAGAAAACAAGGTAGGTTTATTCGAACAACAAACAAAAATGTAAACGTGATTATGGCATAGGTTGATGCCTACACAATTTTAAGTTATGAAACGTAGCTATAACTTTAAGCGCAGCCGACTGTATGTGTATCTCATGTCAGTAAACATTAATACGGCCCAGAAAGAAAAATTAAAAAGCTCTTATGACGATCTAAATGACTGACTAGCCTTAAAGTAATAAAGCTTTCGGTCACTTTATTTATTATAAACGCGTTAATGTTTCCAGGGTGACTCAGGCGGTCCTCTAATGCTGCTAGCAAATGGGAGGTGGACCCAGATCGGAGTGGTCTCCTTCGGCAACAAGTGTGGAGAGCCAGGATACCCTGGAGTCTACACCAGGGTCACGCATTATACTACCTGGCTGCAACAGAACTTATTATAATAAAAAATCTACAGAAAAATCTCGTGATCCGTTTTTAATAGTATATTAGAAATAAAATCAACAAATATTAGTTTATCTTTAACAATCGCATTCTGGTATAGTCGTTTATAAGGTACCTATGGAGTGCATTGCCGATGCCGGTACCTATTTATGTCTTGAGAATAAAATTTCCGGTTAATCGTTTTTGGGACTCCTCGCAGGGCAAGGGAGAGCGTTGAAGCGCTATATGATTTCTAAAAAAAATCACTGTTAGCTATTTGTGTGTGTTCTAACGCCCGTGCTAACCAGATGTAAGATTGGTTTTAGAACGATCGGAATATCGTAATCTAGCGTTTGCGGGGACACTTTATCAACATGTAGCAGTGAACCACTGTAAACGCTTTGTAAAAAAATGTATTGTTTGCCGTTTGTTTCTTTCCAGCGCTTAACTAGCTCGCGTTGAATACGCGCCTGTGCGTGAAAGGCGTAAGCTCGCATTCGCACAATCGAGTATACTGTTAGTATTTTTTTTCATTCCAACGCTTTATTATTAATGCACGTTGAAAAAACGCTCGGACAAATTTGGACTAATTGTTTTCTAAATCAATTTTGTGAACATAAGTAAGTTTAAAATAGGTAGGTAGGTATTTTAACATCACTCCCGGTGCAATAGATTGGAGAGGAAAAAATTGAAAACATAAGAATAATTCACGTGACATCGAATATTTGTAAATATATAATCTGTATATGGTCCTAGGTAATCGTAAAGTTATGTATATTTGTAGCCAAATCGTATTTTTTTACATTTTATTCCTTTTTAAACACACCTTCAGGCTCTGTGAAAAGAATCATAGTTTATTATTTAAGTGTGTTTGCTCAATATACCTTCAAGCATCCAGTTACCAAATGAGCTACATTTTTATACGTAATTTACTTATTAAGTATTATTTATGTAAGGTATTTAACAAACAGTAACTTAGGTAAATAACGAAAACTTGAAAAGTTAGGCGTGCGAAATTTATTTATTTCTGGAACGAAAACATTGATATTGGAATAAGTTTATTGTGATAATGTTTTATAACTGACTGTTAGAATAATAAAGAAATAAAACTTTTAATTATAATATTTTGGTTTTTATTTTTTGTTTCTTCCTTTAATTTGCTTAGAGTAAAAAATTCACCACAAAATCTATCGCGTAAGCATACAAAACCATGCTCAAATTCAAATTATGTATTGCTTACATGTGTGTGATTTTTGTCTCAACATGAAGCCTGTCAGGACGCGGCAAAAGGTACTTAAAACTAAGATTGAGAATAATTTTAAATAAATCAAAACCAAAAGTTTTTTATTCATGTAGACCAAAAGGCACTTATGAATAGTAAAAAGAGAAAATTATTGATTACTGACTCTACTGTTATTTCTCTTCAGAAGAAGGGCAACTGTGCTGAGAATCTGTGGTGCCCATCTGTATTTTTTTTAGGCGTTCTCTTTCAGAGGGCACGGTCCCAAAAATCTGGAAGACAGCCTATGTAACTCCAGTATTTAAAAAAGGGGATACATCTGATGTTAGCAATTACCGCCCAATCTCAAAGCTATGTCTATGCTCAAAAGTTATGGACAGACTGGTTCACACAGCAGTCTATTCTACACTGGCGGGTACATTCAGTGATGAACAACATGGCTTTATCAAAAGCCGCTCCACTACGACTAATGTAGTATGATTTAATGAGTACATCACGAAACACATGGACCGACGTGCCCATATAGACGTAATTTATACTGATTACAGTAAGTGCTTTGATCGTATAGATCATCGGGTGTTACTGCGGAAATTGATGTCTGCTGGAATACATGGCGATCTATATCGATGGTTTGCATCATACATTGAGAACCGGAGTCAGGCAGTCGTGTTAAACGGATATACCTCCACTTGGAAGTCTATACCATCAGGTGTACCGCAAGGTTCGTTGCTAGGTCCGCTCTTATTTACCATCTTCATTTCTGACGTCACCAAGTGTTTCAAATATTCAACTATTTTGCTATATGCCGACGATATGAATATATTAAAAACAAGACGTAATGTGTCGGATACTTTGAAACTCCAACAAGATCTAAATAAGTTCTCTGATTATTGTATGGCAAACATACTCCAATTGAACGTTGCCAAGTG
Organism: Phalera bucephala; assembly: GCA_905147815.2. Classification (NCBI taxonomy): domain Eukaryota; kingdom Metazoa; phylum Arthropoda; class Insecta; order Lepidoptera; family Notodontidae; genus Phalera; species Phalera bucephala. Next base: position 2,461,593 of record LR990627.1, read on the forward strand.
TCATAGCATAACGTTTTCTAGGCTAAAAAATACTATTAACGCTGACTATAATTTCTACAATCACATCATAACAAAAGTTTCTAACATTAAAGATTTAGGTATCATACATGACAATAAACTAGTACCTATTCGACATGCATATAGACTATATAGTTAAAAGGGCATCCAAAGCATAAGGTTTCATAATGAGATCGTGTGCCAGCTTTCAATCGATTAAACCGATAAAAATTTTATATTGCTCATTCGTACGTAGTCTTCTTGAATATGCATCGCAGGTCTGTAACTCCCAGTATAAAATATATATATTAAGAATTAAACAAGTACAAAGATTTTTGAAATATCTTGATTTTAAAACACAGGAACCCTCAATTGACTATTATCATCGATGTCGAAAATACCATTTTCTGCCATTAGCTAAACATAAATGATGTATGCTTTTTTAATGAAACTGGCTAAAGGCTCAATAGACTATCCTAATTTGTTAGCAAAAATACCCCTGCGCACAAATCACCTAGGCTTTAGACAGAGACCTTTACTAGACTTGCCTTTTGCGAGTACTAATTACAGGCAAAACGCATTTTTATTACGAAGTTCTGGCAGCTTTAATAAATTATCGTTAAAATTGGATATAGATTTGTTTAGCACTAGCGACAACTTAATGAAAAAGGAATTAACCAAGGATTTCTTTTTTCTAATTAATCACCAGTTAATTGCTGGTTAAAATTAAAAATAGCTATTATTCATTGTTGGTCTTGTTTTTCCTTTTTTTAATTTGTTTAACTTTTTCCTTTTTGCTTTTTGGTTTAGGTTTTGTACTCTGGTGTATTACTTTTGTCTGATTTAAAAGATGCTTTTATTTATCTCGCGAGCTAAGGTGCTTAGTTAATTAACTCAACAAATTGGTTGAGGCTTGTCATTAGCAATTAAGTTATTATATTTTTTATGTCATTGTGTAATTAGACTGTAAGCCTTCCTAAAATTAATAAATAAATAAATAAAAAAAACTCCACGGTTACGCTTTTTAAAAATGAGAGTTTTGCAATTCTTTTTGTATACATTGCATTCATGGGGTGTAGGAGATCAGCAGAACGAGCTAAATAGATGATAGTTTAATCATAAGTGTACTTAGATTCATGGTATCGGTCAGTATCTACATAGTCCTCTCATTTACAAATCAGAGACTTTGTAACAGTGTATAATAAAAAGTATAATAATAATAAGTCCGATGGAATGTTGTGCGAGGCACAAGGGGGTTTCAGGTCTGGAAGAGGATGTTCGGATCAAGTCTTCTCACTCCGCAACATCGTAGAGAAGCATCTGGCAGTGGGCCGGAAGGTTTTCTGCGGTTTTGTAGATCTGGAGAAGGCATTTGACAGAGTTGTGCGAAAGAGACTTTGGGACATTTTGCCAGAGTATGGTATAGATGGCACTCTGTTGCGAGCCGTCCAGTCCACTTATGTGGACTGCAAGGCATGCGTACGGGTGGGTGGTAACAGGTCACCCTGGTTTGACGTTAAAATCGGCGTCAAGCAGGGTTGCGTGTTGTCCGCTAGACTGTTTATAATATATCTGGACAAAAGTCTTCAAAGACTGAAAGCGATGAATGAAGGTGTACAAATGGGTGACTTAGTGGTAAACAAGTACAAAGTACAAATCTACTTTATGCAGATGACGCGGTTTTAATAGCGCCAACAGCCACTGATCTGCAAACACTAGTCACAGTTATGAAAGACGACTGCATGATCAATGGCTTACACTTGAATGTGAAGAAAACCAAGATTATGGTTTTTGAAAGGGAAGAAACCAGAACGAATGTAAGGATTGTGGTTGGTAACGATGTGCTGGAGCAAGTGAATGAGTTTGTATATCTTGGATGCGCCTTCAGTAAGGATGGGAAATACACCGCTGACATAGAGAGAAGAGTGAGTGCAGGGAACAGAGTGAATGGTGCGATGGGAAAGCTACTCGGGAGCCGGCACTTAAGCCATAAGGCGCAGCTGGCCATACATAACGGAGTTCTTGTCCCAACGCTGTTATATGGTAGCGAGAGCTGGGTATGTAAGAAGGAGAATGAAAGTAGGATAAATGCGGTAGAAATGCGAGCTCTGCGGAAGATGTGCGGAGTGAAGCTGACCGACCGCATTAGCAACAGCATAGTAAGACAGCGAGTAGGTATGAAAGATAGTATCGGTGTAAAGATGAGAAAGGGCATGCTCCGTTGGTTCGGGCATATAGAAAGAATGCCAGAGGAAAGAATGACAAAACAGATATACAATGTGAAAGTGGAAGGATGCAGGTACCGGGGAAGACCTAGACTATCTTACCACGACCAAATAAACCGAGTCTTATCTGATGGAAAAGTCAAGAGTCTCCGTAACCGGCGAGCGTGTATGAGACGAACTATGAGAGTCGAGGAAGCCAGAGAGGTATGTAAGGAAAGAACCTGTTGGAACTCTGTACTCTCTGCCTACCCCGCAAGGGATCTGGCGTGAGGTTATAGATAGATAGATAGATAGATAATAATAATAAGTAAGAGAAGCCCGAGAGTAAGCCCGCAGGGCAGCTTGTGGCGAGCTGTTGGTAAGTAACGACACCACGGACCCGAGTGCTTCAGAGAGTCGGTCAGGGCCCCCAACTCGGCGTCTTCGTCGGTCGAGTGGAAACCGAAGGGTGCCCGCAGGACTCTCGGCTCTGGCTAGCCTTAATTGGCCGTCCAGAGAGAAGCCGTGAGAGCTATATCGACGTAGGAAGATAATGCGTTCAACGTCGATGTACTCCAGGGGTGGAAGTGTTAAAGGGCATAACGCCGCGAGTAACTTCGGAGAAAGCGCAGCACACCTCTCTACACCCCTGAGCCGCTCACACCGGTGTTGCCCTCAGTTGTCCTAGGACGACCGTTTGAGGGCCCATCTAGTAAGCGGCGAGTCACCGCCGGCCACGGGTAATTAGGTATCACTAATTATGGCCGGTGTCCGCCCCTTTCAAATAGTCCAGTTTTTGTCCATGAAACCTCATTTATATAGCCCTTGTTTTCTTTCCATAATTTACAATAGTCCTTGCACCTGCCGGGGTCACTTCGCTGGTTATGTTTCTTCATTTTCAGCAAGTGATCTCAGCAGGTGGCTTACATAACATTAACTTCTCGCAAAGGGCCTCTACGTGTTGGATCCATGTCTCCATGCAAGCCTTTCAAAGGTCCGGGTAAAGCCCGTGAATACATATATAAGTAAGAGAAAAAAAATTGGTATACACATATGATCAAAAACTATTACTCTCGTTCTGAGCTGTCAGATAAAAAGATAATAAGTATAAGAATTTGCTGTTTTTGCCTAATTGCAAAATTGATAAAAGATTTTTGAACGAAACCTTGTCGATCAAAACGTCATGTGTGACATGTTGGAACGCATATTGGGATAAATAGGATTTTTAGCATATGGCTATGTTTTGTTTCACTCAGTTGTGTGTAATTAAACAAGGATAGAAAATAAGTGACGTTTCGACTTTCAAGTGGATTAGTTGACATCTCGTGACTAGTCCTACATGAAATTATTTTGTAATTTTGAAGTAAATAAACATGTATTAAGTGTTCTCGAATACTTAGGCGTCAAAGCTAAATGTAAATAATTGGTTAATGACCTGATCAAAGTAAATTTTCTTTACAAAATCTCGAAAAAATGAAGTACTCGACATCGCCTACTCCAGGGCAAAATAATTATCCTAGAAGCACATCTCCACTGCCAGCACCGGCTAATTATGCAAATTACCAGCCTACAGTAGCCAGCGCAGCGGTCAAACGCTACAAATACATCAGGAGGCTGTTTAAATTCAACCAAATGGACTTTGAGTTCGCGGCATGGCAAATGGTATATTTGTTTGTTGCACCGCAAAAAGTGTTCAGAAATTTCAATTATAGGAAACGTGAGTACCCTTCCCCCTATATTTATTACCTTGTTGTAACTTCCAGTGGAAATTATATTAACAGCAGATCTTGTACCCAAACCTGAACATGATGACTTAATTTTTCTTGTCAACAATGCATTCATAAATTATAATAATAATATTAGCCCTGTTAAGAAACTGTCCCACTGCTGGGCACGGGCCTCCTCTCAAACTGAGGGGGTTTAGGCCATAGTCCACCACGCTGGCCCAGTGCGGGTTGGCGAACTTCACACACCTTCGAGAAACTCTTAGGCATGCAGGTTTCCTCACGATGTTTTCCTTCACTGCTAAAGCAAGTGATAATTCATTTTAATTACGCACATGCTTTCGAAAAGACAGAGGTGCGTGCCTGGGTTTGAACCCGAGACCTCTGACTTTGCAGTCCAACGGTCTAACCACTAGGCTATCACTGCTTATATTATATTCATAAATTATGCTTATTTTATTTCACCAATTGTGTAAAATATATGTGCTATGATAGCAGATGATGGTGCATTCTTAGTTAAATATTAACATTAGCCCAATTAAAAATCACTCAAGCACTTGTAAATTTTTTGTGGCAAATGTAAACAAGCTCGAGATATTAAAGAAGGATAAAAGCTGCAAAGAATATAAAAGACCTGAGACAATCACTTTCCATTAATTATATCAATAAAAAATGTTACTGAAATATTTAATCTTAAAAAACAATTCATTTTAAATTTGAATTACATTTTTCAGACACAAAGTCCCAGTTTGCAAGAGATGATCCAGCATTCCTAGTTCTGCTTAGCATTTGGTTGTTCTGTAAGTGATCACTATCATTATCTATCTGTCTGTATTATCACACTAAATCCGTAAAGGATAGGCAGAGAGTACAGAGACAATCACTATATTTAGTGTTGTAAAAATGAGCACTGATATCGAGCATTTAGCCCTGATTCAACCCTTATGAGTGTTGAACCATGTAGAAGACGCGAACATGCAACACTAATTATATTGAGTTAATTTTCTCTCTAATCTTGAAATTTAACTTTTTTCTATTGTAATTTATTTTCTGGCCAGCCTTGCAATGTCGTCTGTCTTTGAACTACTTACTTTCTGGGTCACCACTCTGTCATGGCCAGAGTCCACTGAAATGGCTAAATAGTGCACATAGCTGAAACAATAGAGAACAGGTCTATAACTCAGCAGGTACAGGTGATTGATGTAAAATGCACATGAAAACCATTATCAGGGGGATTAATTTCAAAATCAAGTTTTTTATTCATGTTAACTAAAAAGTGCTTATATCAAAAAAAAAAAAGTTATTGATTACTGAAGACTCTACCACCCATTCAAAATGTCATCCCTGTGGAGAAGAAGGACAAGAAACTGGTGACTATTTTCAAAACAGGTGTTTTCAATTCTTTTTTTATACATTGCGTTCATGGGGTATGAAAGAACAGTGCAGAGCAAGCTAAATAGATGTGCTTAAGTATAAATTAAACATAATTGTACTTAGAATGATGGTATCTATCATAATCTACATAGTCCTTTCATTTACAAAATAGAGACTTTGGTAAGGTATTATAATAATAAAATTGTGTTTAAAAGTATAATAATAATCAAACTCAAATGATTTATTTCTGTGTAAACCCGTGGTGTATTAATAAATGGCCATATTTACATTTCTTTTTTAACTTACTATATAATAATATTAGCCCTGTTAAGAAACTGTCCCACCATTGGGCATGGGCCTCCTCTCTAACTAAGAGGGTTTAGGCCATAGTCCACCACGCTGGCCCAGTGGGGCTTGGTGAACTTAACACACCTTCAAGAAACTCTCAGGCATGCAGGATTTCTCACGATGTTTTCCTTCACCATTAAAGCAAGTGATAGTTAATTTATAATATGCACATGCTTTCGAAAAAACATAGGTGCGTGCCTGGGTTTGAACACGAGACCTCTGACTTTGTAGTCTAACGGTCTAACCACTAGACTATCACTAGAACTGGACACCTTTTTGAGAGACTGGCCTAACATAGCTACAAATAGAGAGGATTGGGAAAAAGTTGAGGAAAGCCTTTCCCCGCAGTGGGACACAAATGGCTTATAATTATAAGTATATCTCATAAAAGTCACAGAAAAAAAAATTTGTTACTATAAAATATGTAATGAGTGAATACAAAATACTTGGTTATTGCTCCAGTGTGATGCTGAATGAGACAAAATTCAACAGCACCCATTCACAAGTATGACTTGAGAAGCAGCTATCAGAGGAATACACATGAAAACTATTATCAGAAAAGATATAAATTTGGTTGCCATTTGGTTTTTACCCATGTATTGTGTTGCGGTAAGCTAAGTAGGGCTCCATCTCCACCTAAAAATAAAGACACCAAAATGGTTATAAGACATCCCAGCCAATTAAATTAAGTTAAAAAACTTACTGGTCAAGTTTCTTGCTGCAATTCAGTGGAAGCCACTTTCCCCTCCAGTTGTAGATGAAAAATGTTTTATATTTGACGTTTGTAAGTGCTTTTTTGTTGGCCTATACAAATATACTTTGACTAAGATTGACAGTCTTGTAACCAAAGTCTTTAATGCCTATTTTAGAATGTATTATAATGGTACACGTTTAAATTTCAGTATCATCAATATGCTTTGGAGTTGCGATGGGGCTGTCCACAACCAAAGTGGCATTGTTTGTGCTGTTCGTAGTGTTTGTGGACTTCATCGGGGCTGGCATACTTGTTTCAACATTCTTTTGGTGAGTATCCTATTAACACTAAAATTTTATCCTACAGTATGTATGAGTTTACATACAGACTAGGACACAACCAAAGGCTTTACCTTTTACTGTGTAAACATAATATGTACACCATAAAACATCATGGCAAAGCGCAACACTTGGTCATCACGAGGTTTTCACATCCTCGGTTGGACAAATGTAGTTTTATAATGAAAACTTTCCAGTAATAGTCCGGAGTCTGGAATTGTGCCCGGTATATGGCAGTAGGCTTGCCTTCTATTACATGGGACCTAACATTGTCGGCGAAAAGTGGGTGTACTTAGTACACCTCTGCCACCCCTGCTTGGGGAATATACGCATGACGGTGTTTATTTAAAACATCTTATTCGCGGTCCGAATAAAATTTATGCATACAGACGAGCGCTCTATGTGGCCTCTCGACATATTTCAGTGGGTAGTCAGTCGCTTTATATATGTTTACATTGGTTGTGTTGTGTTGCAACTATACCTTTGAGTCAGCACAGGCAACAGCAAATTGCAAAGCAGCTTGGCTATAATGCATCAATCAATTTGTAAGCTTCTGTTAAACAAGTATAATAATTTGCTTGTGCATTAACCTTAGCTTTCATCCAATTCACTCATACAGCAATTAGCAAAATAATAGACATGAAACTAAGAACACGAGTATGTTAACACTGTTTACATACTTCCTCCGTAAAGCCGTAGGAGCCCCATGATTTTTGCGGAATGTCGACCTCCATTCCGATCTTGGTCTCGAACCTATTCGCGCGTATATTAAAAAGGCGACAACTCGACACTTCGCGAACGCATCTACCCATGCGAATCCGTTAATCGTAGCCGCCGCCGACTACGTTCCCCCCGACCCCTGCCGCCCCCGCCACCGCCGGCCGCGACATGTTCTCACCGATCCCCCCGATACTTTGTCATCCCTTCTTTCTTACTCTCAACTTTATCAACTATACTTATGCACAGATGTTAACTGGATTGATGCACAAAGGCTATCATCTTGATAGATATACAAAAGCTAACAAGTTGAATAATGTACTGTAGCTAACAAATTTATTGCTGCACACGAGCTCACACCTCGCTCAATTCACAAAACTTGGTAGTCCCACAAAAGCTACCAATTCGATTGATTCACAAAAGCTAAAATCTTGAAATATGCAATGGGGAAATTTACTAAAGCTAACATATGATTGGGGCACCGAAGCTGAACACTTGATTGATGCACAAAGCTAACATTTGCTACCAAACTTAACAACTCATATGCACAGAAGCTAAAAAAATCTTGATCGTTCAATTCATCGGCAGGTATGTATGCAACAAGTACCTGCGACGCGACCCCGACGGGCCCGACGTGGAGTGGGGCTACGCCTTTGACGTTCACATCAACGCGTTCTTCCCGCCACTCTCGCTGCTGCACTGCTTCCAGATTGTACTATTTAATAGTGAGTCTTCCTCCATCACCTATCTATATCATCACACCATGTTTGAGGACACCCACAATATAAAAATAAATTCCTAATGTGGGGCACTGTTTTTTTTAATAAATAAATATACATAAAATGTAACAAAACCGTAGTGTCAGCCCGAAGCTTCGGTTTCGGCCAAAATGGGCCGACGTTTTGGCCAAGCTTCCGAAGGTTTCCAGCAAGCACCGAAATTAAACGATCTTTTAGGATTTACGACTTACGAATGCTTTGAAATATTTTAACTATTATAAATAATATTATTCTAGTGTTGTTATTTTTAACCAGTTGTAGGTAATTTTTATCATCTTGTTAAGTTATTACAGTCAACATATTTTTAAAAATTTAGCCAATAATGAACAAAATTTGTTAGGGTTATAATACCTTCTTCTTTTGGCGATGGCCTATTAATTGGCAACGGCCAAAAATCGACCTTCTGTTGGACTCTACGAAGACGTAAGACAGTCTCTTTGGTCTAGTGGACAAAGTGCCTCCTGTCACATATCAATGCCACAAACGGACTACTGTTAGAACTCATCAAGCAGCACATTACTTCCAACTTGGCTTAACGACTTCCTTTCTTGTCTTCCTACGAACGGAGACGCTCAAATACCTATGAAAATACCAAACGGTCCCTCATCTCAGACTGACTGACCTAAATGCTGCAGAATCTTGATGATTGCTAAGAACACGGCGGTCCCGCTACATTACGAGCGTCGTAAATGCACGGGTCCCCAACCATACTGTTACTTTTACATGTTTTCTTGCAGATCCTCGTTGGTTAGTGGCAAATAATGCGTGTTGCGATCACGAGGACCTGAGTTCAAATCTTAGGTCGGACAATAGTGATTTTTCTATCGAAAAATTCCCCGTAGCAATCCGGAGTCTAGAATTGTGCCCGCTATATGGCAGTAGGCCTTCCCCCTTTATTACATGGGACCTGACATCATCAGCGACCTACGCTGTTGGCCGCGGGGCCTTTACATCATCACCGGATAAAAGGGCGAGCGTGCAACCACTACGCTCGAGCCAGAAGGGCAAGGGGGCAACTAGCTCAAGGGCGCCTCAAGGAGGAACGGTCTCGGCTTGGGCAGTCGCTACGGCAGGCATGCACTAGGTGTCTCGCCATGGTGCTCTGCACCGGCCGGAGGGCAAGAGATTCTTCGACCACGCCAGCGATGTCGGTGTCTAAACCAGTGTGCGGTATCTGTGTCCGAAAGAAGGAAGTAGGGCACCGGGAAGATCGGTAAGAACATGCCGCGGACGTCGGTAGCGGCTGATAGAACGGGAATTAGGTTCGTAGTCGACGGCGGCTACGTTTAGCGGATTTCTATGATTCGACGCGTTCGCGAAATATTAGGTTGTCGCCTTTTTAATAAAGGCTCGAATAGGTTCGAGACTGAGATCGGAATGGTGCATAACGGTGTGAATGTGTTTTAATGTAGTAGTCGTTATGTCAAGTTGGAAGCCTCATAGACGGCTTGATAAGTTCCAACAGCATGTGGCCACAAACCTGCCTCCATCAGTCCGCACCGGGCATCATTTCCCCAGCAATGAGCATTAGGCTGATTCATTTATTTTTTCAGATCTATTCCACCACGGCGGGTTTCTCTCCTGCTTCGTGTCCAACACGTTCTGGCTCGCCTCCATCATCTATTACTTGTACATCACCTTCCTTGGATACACCAGTAAGTATCAGCAATACAATTACAATATTTACCCATAATTGTTATCATACAATGTGTGTTACTTTCAGATTATGGAAAAGTTGTTGATTATGGTAAGTTTTATGTAAGAAAAATTATTATCTATTAAAATGCATAGACCGACGATCTTGTGAAGATCGCAGAGAGTCTTTGGATGCAGGTGGCGTCGGACCGGCTGAGCTGGAGAGCGATTGGGGAGGCATATGTTCACAATGGACGGGTATAAGATAAATATATAGATAGATAACTCTTTATTGTGTTCCAATAAAATAGATCTCAAAATAACAAAAAGGACTAAAACTAACACAAAGGGGGCCTTATCGCTAAAAAGCAATCTCTTGCAGGCAACCTTGGGATGGAGAAATAGATTTGTAAGTGGTAAAGACGGGGGTGCACTTGCTATAAATCATTGCTATATATTTTAATACCTACATTGGCGGTATAAATCAAAAACGTTATATGAAAAAAGAAAAAAAAACGCTAACACATATAAAAAATACATATACGTGGCATACACATGATACAAAAAAGAAATCAACAAAAATATAATTACCTGTAGATTTGACAGCAGAATACGATAAGTAGAGGAATAAGCTGAGATGATGATGATGAAGATACATGAATTGAAGTAAGTGGCCCGCCGCATTTTGTCGCAGAAACTACTAAACTGATTTTCATTCGATTTTAACAAGGGTTGGACTGATTAACCAAGAAGATTTACGTATATTATAATTATGAATATTTTGTATACAAATAGACCGGGTCTTATCTGAAGGACAAGTCAGGAGTCTCCGTAACTGGCGAGCGTGTATGAGACGAACTATGAGAGTAGAGGAAGCCAGAGAGGTATGTAAGGAAAGAGCCCGTTGGAACTCTGTACTTTCTGCCTACCCCGTAAGGGATCTAGCGTGATGATATAGATGAATATTTTGTGTAAATTGACCATTTTATATCTGTTGATAGTACCTGTCTATGCTATAGAGTTAGGATTAAATCTTATACTCTAAGATCTATGCTACAAATAAAATTAAATACAAAGATATTTTGGCCCGCGGCCAAAATCGGAACTAATGCTGTCATCAAGTGAAATGACACTTCATGACAGTCGTAGAGTTGCCGTTTGCTATGTAATTTACCCAAATAACCTAATACCTTTTTTCTATTAGTAACCGTGCGGAGTCACCTGTTGAACACACTCACACACACACACACAAGCACTCTTCTAGTCCTTTTGTGTTGTCTATAAAAATTTATAATAAATTGCCAGAATACATTAAAAATGATAACAAATTCACTACCTTTATAAAGGATCCTACTAACTAAAATAACTAACAACTAACTAAAATCCTACTACACTATAGATGAATACCTGAATAATAAATTTAAATTATCAAAAATATAAAAAATAAAATATAATGTATAATAATAAAAAATCTAACAAATGTAATAAATAATATTAGTAAAAAATGTAGATTATTTAATAGAATATATTCTATAGAGGAAGAGCGTCGATTATCTCAATTGGGGCCCCAATTGAGATAATCCACGCTCTTCCTCTCTCCTAACTTGCTGCGTCCAACAGGATCCATAATCGTACAAAATTAATGTTTTAACCATCTATAAACACTATAGAAAGCAATAAACGTTTGAATTTGAAATATTTCCCTAGAAGTTTTACTAAATACCTTAATTTCACACCAACTCCGCCTGTCAATGTCATCCACGAGCCAAAATATCCTTATCGCACTATAATAACGAATTATAATAAACACAGCTACAGCCATCAAAAGTACGGGGGCACTGTGCAGGCTTAAACACACAATGCTTCATTATGTTTGTTCCATAATATCTTATTATAGTTCCTTCTGGCAGCACCTATAAAAATACGTAAGCAATAAACCGTATATCAAACGTATTTACGGTTTTTTTTCCAGATCTACCGATTCTCCAAAACGTGAGGGTATTCCTACTCCCTCTGCCGATCCTCGTGCTGACCTACTTCGCGACTATTTTACTCAATTGGAACCTTAGCGAAATGCTCATGTACTTCTACACCATAAGAGTACTGTAAAGAAAGCCATTATTGTAAAGTTGAGGGACAGACTGCCTTATATTATGTGAAAATGATTTACTGATGATATACTTCAAAAGTTAAGTGGATTAGGGCCCAACTAAATACAAATACCGATACTCCATGAGAGTCATTCGGAACATCTTCGAATCTTTAAAATATCTTCGGACTTTTAAATGTCTTCAAAGTTTCAGAATGTCTTCGGACAGTCGGAACGTCCTCGCATTGAACTCCGACTATTGGCGTGGTAATAAATATAAAATAATATCCTACCTATCTGGGGTTATTGGGATTGTATGCTTAATATGAGAATGTTGGGGTCATAAATAACGCTCTTTTTGATATGATGTCGTGGACATCACATACATTACATTTAATACTTGTGCCACCTACAACGCACATACGTGTTACATTACATTACCTGGATCCAGCTTTGATATGTATGTACAATATCTATATACAAGATGTATCGTAAATATCGCAAGACCTCAGACACCCCGATTACATAATTGATTCACAAATTGAATACGAACAACAAATTTCCAAATTTAACATTTTGTTAAGCACTTTTATACCACAGTAAACAATGAAACTTGTACATGTATGTGTGCATATTGAGAAATACGTTTTATAAATGCATTTTAAATCTTCGTATTGGTTTGAAATAAGAATAAAATAGGTTTGTTACTGCACTGAACGAGTAACAGCATTTTTTTTTAATTAAAAAATTATATTAAGTTACATTAAAAATTGTTGAAATCAATTCAGTTACCGATTAAGAACAAACTACTTCTAGGTCTTGCGTTTATTATGTTACACCTTGTATATAACAATAGTTTTTCTAACGAATACTTCCCAGTATGCGTCCAAAGTCTGGGATTGTGCCCGGTATAGGGCAATAGGCTCGCCCCCTATTATATGGAACTTAACATCGTCGGCGAAAAGTGGGTGTACTCAGTACACCTCTGCCACCCCCGTTTGGGGAATATAGGCATGACGGTGTTTATTTTTTATGATATAACACTAATGAACATAATTTGTATATGAATATTGAACGAAACAATCCAATGATAAAACTAGCATTTTTAACATGCCAATGTTCTGATTATAAAAATTATAATTGATATTAAAAAAGAGATTTGAGCAACTGAAGAGAGATGAATGAACTGAAGCAACTGAGAGTACAAGGCGATTTGCAAAACATGCATACAAAATCAGTTACAACTTACCCTTTGCCTGCTTGCCCCCCAAGAGGCCTGTCGTGATGGTATATTTGTTTATACAGGGTGTATGGCGCAAAGCCTGAAGACACCGTGTATATACTAAAATCGGTAATAGTGAATATTTATGAAGAAACTTTTTAACGTCTCGAATTCAGAGCTTATACGCCTATTTTCAAATCGCCTTGTTTAACAATAACAATTTACTTCTGAGACTAATTTGTAAATAGTAAGGTAATTATAATATTTTATAAGAAATAAATTAAAATACATTTATCTGATTGAATTTCATTTACTGAGAATCTTTATAGTCATGATACATTTCAATGATATTTGCTTTCCTAATTCATATAACTATAGGAGCCTATTAGAATTCCAATTCGGCTGTTGCATTTGCATAATATTTTATGTATTACTAGGACATAAGGTTCAAAGTCAACCGCCGATCGTCGCAGCAGTCTAGAAAGGGCTTCGCCCTGCAGTGGACATCTTTCAAGAAGATTCTAAGATATAATGACTTAATTTTGAATAATGATTGAATGAATATAATTACTTGAATGTAATACGATTTTAAACTAGTCATCGTCAAGAACAATCACTTCATCTGGAGCGATAGGCTTCGGTTGACTAAAAGCCAATGATTTCTTCACTTCAGGCTTCTTAGCGGGTTTAGGTACCGACGTCTTAGTTATAGTCAAAGATGAGGGTAGTTTGCTTATAGACGCATTTATGTCTTTACTTTTAGTTATTGGCAAATGCTTTTGCCTCTCGGCCAGTTTTTCTTGCAGAGTTTTTCCTGGACTCACTTGCTGGTGTGGCATCGGAGGCTTTGTGTGAATAGCCGCGCTAACTGTCGAAGCTGTCGACATGTGAGCCTGTGCTGGGACAGAACTATGTGCGACGGAATGCGCCGTGGAATGAGAACCGCCAAAACTAGACAGATTTGCTGTCATCGATGCGGGCAGCGTAGGTAACACTGTACCCATACTAGGAGTCAAAGGCGCTGAACTAGATTTCTGAAGCGAACTTACGGCAGTAGTCGAAGTGGGCTTTGAAGCTGACGTCATTGAGGTACTGGTAAAAGATTTTGATTGCTTCATTTGTGAGTTTGTTTGAGGCCTCGCAGTCGCCGCTTTCGGGCCGCGTTTCTGCTTTTTTGCAGGAGGCATGAACGAGGAGAAACTCTGCCCTAGAAATTGTCGATAGAATTCCGCTTGGAAAGAATTCTGGAGGCTATTCTGTAGAGAAGAATGTAACGGGCCTTGCAAGTGGGAGTAACCGGCTAGAGCGCTTATATTACTTAAATAGGATAAGGACAAAGCCGCTGCTGTTTGCTGAGATAGCACAGGGTCGTTTAACATCGGTAAATAACTTTGGAAAGCGGCGGCCATCTCGTGAGGCGACATTTTCGGTAAACCAGAAGACGAAGTAGTCGGCTGCGATGTTGGCGCTGCCTTCTGTTCCGGCTTAGACTGAGGTACCGTCGCAGTAACATTCGATTTCACAGCCTCCGCGGCTTTAGCTGCCTGCTTCTTCTGAGCGTTCTGACTCTTGTCTAAGCTCGCCATAGTCGCTTCATGTTTCAACTTCTGAATCAATTTCTGGCAATACTTCATACTGAGATCCACCAAGTTCATGGTTTCCGTGATAGGTTGTGTAGAGGCCAATTTGTAACCTTCTACTAACAAGTTGGTGAACTGTTTTGAGTTAGGCTGCTTTTGGGCTTTTTGGTATGCTCTGTAAATATCCAACATCAAACTGTTAAGTGCTTGCCGTTCTACTTCGTTGCTCTTCAGGTCTGCTTGTTGACCGAACTTAGTAAGCTGGCCTTTCAGAGACTGGACGCATAGAGAGAACGCTTGTTGCGCCAACTCCTCTCTGTCGGAATCACGCAAATATTTCTTATCCAACTCCGGTATTCTTTGCAACTGTATACTAAGGTCCAGTAGCGTTTTATGATCATCTATCTCTTTTAGGATCTCCATTGTGAGCAGGACAGAGCGACTCATATGGCAAGCGAATCCACCTGCCCGGTCTACTTCTCCTAAAGGAATCTTCCAAATATTGTTGAAGAAATTAGTATGTTTCCTCTCACTGAAAAGTCCGCCTAATTTTTGCCCCACTCTAGACGTAAATGTTGATAACATTAAATCGCGACATCTCTCGATATCCTTCCCTTTTTTGTAATAGAAATGGTAATGCGCAATTCTGTATATAGCTTTGTAATGTGGAGGAAATCGGCTGGCGCAATCTTCCAGCGCGTCGAGGCAAGCGGACACTATTTTCATAATTTCCTCGTCTGTTAAGGGTTTAGAGTCGTTGGAAGATTTGGAGGAAGTGTCGCTGTCTCTACTTGAATCGCTGCTGCTGTCGGAAGATGATTCACTGGAGCTCGAATCTGATGATGATGAGGAAGACGTACTGCTTGAACTTTCCTCTTTCTTTTCTGCGTCTTCTTCTACTTTCTTCTGTTCAACTGTTTTATCAGTTTGCACTGTTTCTTCTTTTTTAGATTCTATATGTTTTAATGATGTGGTATTTATCTCCTCGACGGATTTCTCCTTTAGCTTTTCTTCCGAAACACCAATTTCTTTTTTTTCTTCGATAGGTGCTACGACAGGCTCTGTTGTCGTCGTACTTTGCACAACTGGATCTTTGGGCGCGATCCGTTCTGTATCGTACGACGCAGATCTCCTCACTTTAGCTGCCGCGGCCTCCATTTTCAGTCTTTTAGCTTCATGCGATTCCTCTTCACCTGCATCGCTAATCGAACGCTTGAGAATATTTGCTGCTTGAACTGGCTCTGCAGGTTTTACTTCGCTAGTACTTGTGCTTTCCGATTCTGTAGCACCGTCTTTCTTAGGCTTTTTAGTAAACGGCCCCCTTTTCCATTCTTCTATACAAGTCAAAAATACCTTTCCCACTGACGCCGGTATCGGTTTATTCTCATGTTGTTCTATATACTTTAAAATTGATGCGTGTATTCTGTAATGTAGCTCCAAAACTTCGATACACAAATGTGTAGGGGTATTATAGTTAATTTTTAGAGGGTATGTGGCGTCTGTTTCCTGGAGACTTTTAACGCCTTTCATGTAGTAATCAAGATAAACTGAAGGGAGCTTGTTACGTTTTTCAGCGACTTTGCCCAGCATGTAGTAATGCAACCACGAATCTTCATTCGATTTCTCTGCATCATTACTGTTATTCAACTCGTTGAGTACCGTCATAAAACACATCTGTGTCGTGTCCAACATATCCTCTTTTTGTTTCTCAAGAGACTCGAAATCCTCCATACTTAAAGACTCACTTGCTTGCTTCAGCAACCGAGAGCAAAACGAGTGAACAGTGTAAACAAATATTCCATATTCAATCCACAAATTGCAGTGCGTCGGATCCAATTTGAGAGATCTTTGGAAACATCGTATTACAGATTTCGCTGGATTCAAGAATTCTCTTTCATTATTGAGATTCTTACAGGAATTTAGTATCCTTTCCAAGTTAACTGCCTTCGCCAATGATATCTCCGCCCATGATTCTAATCGATCATTATTTACTGTGACATCCAACATATTAAATTTTACCGCCATCTTTCCCTCCTCCTTCTTAAAGTAATAATCACCCAATAAGTAGTAAATGTCTTTCATTTTATATGGCAACAATGGTGGAACAGATGGCAATTTGTCTTCAACACCTTTTATGTACTTCTCGATTTCTGGGAGATACTTCTGAGGATCACATTCAGGTGGTAACAACGCAAGTATGCGATGGAACAACTGCTCAGCGTCACTTGTAATACCGGGGACTTTACCCTCCAAAGCTGGCAACACTGGTGGCTTGAAAATCTCGTACAATTGCTGCGCACGTTTCCAATCTAATGGATACGAAGTGACATTATGATCAACTAAGTATTTAATTCTATTTTTTCGCCCAGGATGTCCGAATAGGCAATAAACGCATTGCTCCATATATTGACAAACTTGCTCTAGTGATTTGGATAATGATGGCGAGCGCAACCTCGGTACAACGGTGTCTAATATAAAATACAATAGTTTCCCATCTGATTTACAACACCAGCCCCTAGAACCCAGTTGCTCATGAGCGATAAATAAAACTAGCAAGGGATTAGGAACTTCATCACAAGAAACATTATCTGTCTCCATAACCCTACCCCTTCCTTGGTCTTCCTCCTTCTGAAGAATATAATGCATGATAATCCAAGGAACAACTGTGCCAAAAGGCATGTCGGAAGCATTCGTTTCCACTTGATGACCAATTATTCTTATAAGATCTTCAAGACCTTGGCTAAGTTCTTTTTGGGAGACAGAGTCTAAGCAATACAAGCCTTCTGTTGTAAGTATGTGTTCCATACAACAGAGTATTTTTACTACAGCCAAAGTCCATTTGTCATAATCCTTAGATCCTGTAGTGTACCGGAAGTAATGTTTAAGAGCCTCATGCAAACAGATCAGTGACCATTTAAAACATTCATCCACTTTGTTCAAAGCCCAGTAAGTATCAAGGATCAGAGATAATTGCACAGCAAAGTCTAAAGACATTTCTTCCTCCTCATTTCTTGCCATTGTTTTACAATGCTCAAAGGAATCTATAATAATTGACAACACCTCTTCATAATTGCCTCTATCATACAAATCCATTACAGTTTCCAACTTCTTATTCCTCTCAAGAAATTTTATACCAGCTAAAATTTCCTTTTCATTCATTACAGGTTTTATAGTAAAATTAACAATATTTAAACTGTATGTATCATGATGTTCACCCATTGCTTCAAATTCGTATAATAGCTGATACAAACAATCTAGAGCAAAGTCCTCACATTTATTCAGCATTTGTATGTGCAGTTTCACCCATAAGTATCTCAATGTTAGTTCCATGCAGTCTGTACTTTTAAAAATATGTGGTTTCATATTTAGAGTTGTCCCTATAGCCTCTATGACACTTAAATCATGCTTCTGTTTGTCATCAGTACTTGAATTAAGTTTCTCATCAATCGTAAACTCTTCTACTAAAATATTTACCACAGCATAATGAACTAGTTCATCATGATTTTCATCAGTACAAGTAGGAATATCAATATGATTGTTATAACAATTATTTGCTTCAATAAACATAGCTGACAATCCTTCAGGCCATTTCACCTTCCATTTTTCAGCTAAAATACTCAAATAGTCCTTCAACATATCAATGATATCTTTCTTGTTTTCTGTGTATTTATTAATAAAATTGTTAACATCTTTTTGTTCATCTTCGGATCCAAAATAATCTTTACTTTCCTTCTGTTCTGTTTGCTTCTCATCAAACAATTTGCCAAGGTCTGCAGTGTCAGGAGACATTTCTCTAGACTTGTTTTCTTTCTTTTGATTGCTATCAGGCTCTAAATATGTTGGCACCATCCTTCTAAGAGTATCATAAATGTTGTTATCGAATCTGTCTTGGCGATTACACTTGACAGGTTTCTTACGGCCTGATCTTCTTTTATTGCACCACTCCCACTGCTCCAAAAAGCTGAGAGCACTGCCTCTTCTTCTGACTGGTGCTTTCTTTTGTATCTTAGGTTCCGGTTGAATCTCAGCTGTAGCTTCCAAAGGCACTACTTCAATGTCACTCTCAACCTTTTCATTATCTGTAGCTGCTTTATCCTTATCAGACAAATCATTGTTTTCATTCTCAGAGACATTCTCACTGTTTTTTTCATTTTCTATATTATTCTCTTCAGATTTACTCTCAACTGGTTCAATCTCTTTTGGTTCTTCACATACTTCCATTGCTTCCTCTTCCTTCTCAAAAACAACTTCTAGGAAGCAAGCATGACTATAACAGTTCTCTGTCATGTAATGATGCATATGCACCAGAGAGTCCCCGACCGACTGCCATGTTAATTTAGTTATGGGCTTTTTAAACTTCAATTCCGGCAAGACATATTTTATCTGTTCAGCTCTTTGTTGTTCCAAATACTCTTCATGGATGTCTTCTGCTTCTTTAATTAGCATTTCAGCTTTTTCTTCATCTATCAGCTCATCCTCTTTCTCATTCCATTTGTATATTGGATTTAAATACTCCATAAAATCTTTGATATAACGGAAGGTGGAAAATATGTGTTTTCTGTAAGCTATACCCCTCAGATAGCCAGGATCTAGCTGCAGAGTCTCATATATAGTAGAAATACATTCTTCCTTATAATCTAAGCCGAGTAGAAGCGTCACGATCTTATCTAGGCAAGGCCAGTGGCGTGGATTGCGTTCGGCGCCCTGTTGGAACGCATGTAAAGCCATTTCGTATCGTTTCCCGCGCAAGCAGAGCTGGCCCAGGCGATGCCATAGTGTGACGTCGGTATCATCGAGCTCTGAGGCCGCACAGTAGGCCTCTATGCCACCATCAACATCACCAGACGAACTCAACATAGACGCCAAATTTTTATAACTTAAATACTTCAAATTGAACAGTGGACCTGATATTTTTTCGCCTGGCGCGGGTTTTTTAACTTCATATAGCAATTCTGTGTCCAATAAGTCCTTTAATAACTGTGTAGCATCATGTAGATTACCTTTTCTTTGAAGTTCGAGGGCTTTAGCGTACTGTTGTAAAGCGATTTGTTCTAGCGCTTCTCTGGTCACCTCCTCTTCAGACCCGCTCTCTTCTTCTGATTCATCATTTAAAGCGCTTATTTTTATCATGCTGAACAGTAAATATCACGATCTTTTTCATAAATTAATCACATCACGATCGGTGTTTATAATTTTGCCGATTTTGACATTAATTTCCTTTGACATTTCTTTGGAAATTGCAGATATCAATATCTTAACCACTAGAGATGTACCTACACTATGGAGTATGTAGACGGTTTATCCTAAAGATGATTATTATCATTCAATGAATCTTTATTGTACTTACCAATAATATAGAAACACTCATTACCAGTTTCTAGAATAATTTAAGCACTAATGAAAATTACAGAATGTTTCAACCAGGTAGATTCGTACTAAATTGGTATCTAACAATATGCGATAAAAAAATACAAAAAAACTTTTGCGCATAGCTGTACCAAAGAGAATATAACTGCACACTGATAGTACAAAGGTCGAATTAATGCCCATATTATGGGTACCTACTGCATGTAGCCAACAGGGTACCTATGTATATAGGTAACTGTCAAAAGTTACTCCTTGTGTCGGAAAATCAATAAACAGTGAAGAGGTGATTTCATGCGTTTGTTCTTTGATCAATTGCAGCTAGTCACAATGCCATCAAATTGTGTCGTGCCTTTCTGTAAATCAAGGAATGCTACCGTCAGATTTCCAAAAGACGCAACTCTCAAGAAAAAATGGTTAGAAGCCATACGGCGAGATAACTACGAGCCATCAAAGTACTCTCGAATGTGTAGATTACATTTCCTTCACACAGATTTTTCAACTAATTCCATTTATTACTCAGACAATCGTGAGTAACTAAGTTTATTGTAAGACACTATTTTTTAATCTACTTATGTAGTTGTCTGAATACCTATCATATATTTTTTCAGCTGTAAAATTCTTGAAAAAAGATGCCATCCCTTCGATATTCGCTTGGTCAAATGTTGATGAAGATGAGGAGGCTAACGTGCAGTACATATTCCAAAACCATGAGGATAACATAAATTTGGCAATATCAGAGGAATACCAAAACAACTGGACTGGTCCAGATCACGGATTCTATAATTACTTTTATCAGGAACCTCCATCTATAGATTCTGTGCTTCAAAATACTTGTGACGAAGTAGTTAAAGATAATACCATCACAAATCACGAATCAAAACCCCAAAATGTTCCATTTGAAGAAGTACTAATAGCTGAAACTGAAAATTTGCAGAATTATAATAACAAAGTCATTGAAATTGAGATATTTTTTGATAAACCAATTAATGATGGTCCAGAACTATATGGCGGAAGAACCAAAAAGCATAAGAGTACTTGAAGTAACATAAACTTATTGAAAAAGTGTTTATGAATATTGTGAGATTTTCACTAAAGCCAGTTGGAATTGGCCGAGTACTAAATATAATATGAAATTGTTATAGGAAATCTATAATTAAACAATAGGCTACAATCTTAAGGACTCATTGGATAAAATGTACCTACATGTCTAATGCTCATATTATTAGACATAATAAAAACGTAAATCTTTTTATTGTCTTAAGCAATACTAAGTAGATAATATGTTATACAGAAAAGTATACCACATTACTTTCCTCGTTGACTAGCCAATAAGTGTAATTGTAATAAATATATACTTTTTAATGCATAATAAAACATTTACATAATTAAATATCTGTCTATCTATATCATCACGCCAGATCCCTTGCAGGTTGGCAGATAGTGAAGAGAGAGAGTACAGAGTATAATCAATATAATAATGCTTTATGACTTTTAATTTTCACTAGCGAAGTTACATAAATACATACCATGGATATATACATACAATGCAGTGCATAGTATAAAAGTACAAATTGAACTCTGTGGTTTCAACAAGATCTATTCTAAACTTAGAGTATAAGTTTTACTCGTAACTCTATGATTTTAACCATCCTAACTACTAGCAGTTTTAGTCCTAATGTCAAAGTTTTAAATATGTTTACACAAAAGTTCAAATAGACATGGCAAATTTTACGAGCAATAATGTTATATAAACATTTTAGTGCCTGTTTATTTAGTACTGCATTCTATACAGACATAGTTAACTATAAAAAAATATACTAAAATGCTTACAAATTATTGCTTGTGACTGTACGTATGCAGGACTTCAAAGGAAGTTGCGCTAAAAAATTGTTTGGTTTGGTACGTCAATGTATTTAGTGACATCTTCTAGTTTATTGTAACTTTTTTAAAATTTGTTTTAAATTCACTGCACCTTTCCTACAGAATCATTTTGCTTATATCGCAACGAGGAGAAAAAAAGGAGTCTGTACTTAAGTGAAGTTCTCTTTCTCCTCTATTATAAATAAATTTAATAAATGCAGGGACAAGGGACCATTTGGCAACACTGAAAACTTCAATAAACTTGTACACGTAGTGATTATATACTCTTTGAAACTTGTAAACAGGGGTCGGAAAGTCGCCTACACAGTCAAAACAGTTTTTTTGGTCGCGCCATCTCATATCGTTATTCCTAAACAAAATAAGACCAATTAGTTATTAAGTTATTCGCTAGATGTCACAACAAAATCGATTAGTATCGGTAGAAGATCGATTTTGATAATAAAAAGAAATTGTGTCTTTTAAATTGATATATTTATCTTATTCAACTGAACCTGTGATCAATATCGTTATATATTTTTTATTTCACTATTAAACTGTTACTTCCATTTATTTTAGTAAAAGTAATGTTATCGATTGTTTTCTGCAAAAAATCGATACAAAGTGTGTATGTGCAGTCTGTGGACTGTTTACTCTAATTAGTGTGGGACTCTTACAAATGGTCGCCGAACTTGTATTGTTTGTTTGTTGTGCGCGTAGGTACGCTTGTAATTATGTGTTTACTCACTGATTAGGAGTTAAATTTATATGGATTTGCGTGGGGGATCTTTATCAACCTATAAACATTTTTGCCCTTGTCTTACGTCGAGTTCAAACATCCTCTGGACGCTGGTTTTCGTGTTTTCACGAATTTTGAACTAAAGTGCTTCTTGTGATATTGAACATTTTAATTGAATTAATCTATGTAATTGTGTGCTCTAAAAGAATGTGAGTTGCAAAAGTTAGTAGTGTAATAAAAATAAGATATCATTTTGTGCTTTTTATTTTCTCTAGATTTGTTGCTCCTCGTAATAATAAGTTAAATTTTTATTAATAGTGTTTTATCTTACCGAATATATAATAGTGAGTGCTACCTATAGGAATGTAAAGATACAACTGTATCTTTACATTCTAATAGGTAGTACGCACATTGATTCTGAACTATATATGCATATACGAATATATACCTATATAGGCATACCACCATAGCTATCTATATATAGGTACGTACGTCTAAAAGTTTCGGAATACTAGTAATAGACGGCGCTACTAAGTGACAGAAATCGTGTTGGCATCAAAAAGCGCCGAGTTGGCTCTCTATTTCCACTATATTACTTTACTCTATGCTTGTAAACATTTCGCTCCGCGGTCCCGTTCTCTTGAGAATTATTCGTGTAACTTTCTATATAAAGCAAATTTGTGAAATATTGTGTTTAAAATAAACAATGCAATATGCGGTGGTGCTTGTCAAGAAATTTTCAATGTCTTTTGCGACGTTTGGCAGAGTTATAAGCCGGCAAAGTTTCGTCTGACCTAAAAGTTCTACAAAAGATGTTTTCGAAAGAATATCGGATTTAATAGGTATGTTCATATGTGTTTTATATTATAACTAATTTGTATAATATATTTGCCTACAAAAAGTTAATTGTACAATACATTCTAACATAATTTGAGGGAATTTATTAAATCGTTTGAGGTATATTATTTTTAATTACAATGGTGCCTGATATAGTACGACTTCATCAATCTTGGTACATTATTAAATTAAATATTAGACTGCGACCACGAAGTCCTGGGGTTGTCCTCTGGAAAAAATGTCCTGTATCAGTCCGGAGTCTGGAATTGAGCCCGGTATATGGCAATAGGTTCGGCCCCAATTACATGAGACCTAATATAGTCGGTGAAAAGTGAGTGTACACAGTACACCTTTGCCATCCATGCTTAGGGAATACAGGCGTGACGGTGGTTATTTTTTTATTATGAGTTCCGTTTGATGTCCAAAGTCCATTTATGAGAGTACATCATTTTTTACCTCGCTTCGTTGCTAGATGGCGCTATTTCCGTCACGTGAATCGGCCTCCAGCGCCACTTGTGGCCTAAAATTGCAACTAACTTTTTACCACAGAGCAAGCCGCCATACATTTGTCATTGTTGCGTCGTCTTTGATACCGCGCAGTTCGTTAGATGTGTGTTAGTAATTTTTATTTTTGAGATGAAAATAGAAAGTTACCAATTTTTCTTTTAAATGTTTACTTTCGAGATAAAAGTAGAAAGTTACAGTATTTTTCTATTTTTTTTCCTTTACGTGAAATTATGCACGTTCATTGTTAAAATTAGCCAATCGGATACAACCTACCCCTACAAAAAAAGTGTTAATACCCGTGTGGCGCCAAGTGCTTATGTTACGATCGTTATGAAAGTGTTCAAGTTCGAGTGAAGAGGAGCCACCAGTTAAATAATTGAGGCTGAGTCAATTGCGTGAGTCATTCAATTTAAAGTTTTGCCACAGCAGCTGGTGAGTCACTTCAATAATCTATTTTATTCAAATTACGCTGCAAAGCAACCACTATATCTGCCCTGCGCTACGTCCACCCCAGTAAATAAATCATTAGAACCGTTTTTTCGAACCGTCAGTCAAAGCTTTTCACGTCAATTTTTTCGTCAATTTGACGGACGATTTAGCGCAGTGGTTAAGAGCTTAAGCCGCTCTGCCCACTGCGTCTAATAGTCGCGGATTCGAGTCCCACACGGGACAAATCTTTGTGTGATCCACAATTATTTGTTCCGGTCTGGGTCAAATACCCAGTGTGTGAATGTTCATGTTTGTAAACGCACCCACGACACAGGAATAAATCCTAGTGTGGGGCTACGTTAAAAAAAATAAAAAAAATCGTTATTTTGGTTTTATTTTAATGTTTCGGATGGAACTATTTAATGCTTGACTGGTCGAAGGCTCTGGTGTTTGTGTCTAGTTCTGTTCTACGGTTCACGATAAAATAATAATACCCACACCATCACACAATAAAGAATAGTAATAAAATCAAAATCCAATTTTACCGGACGTTCGAAATCACGGTCGGAAACTCGGTATCTCCAAGTCCGGTTGTTTTATTTATACCTGAGTTTTAACACTTTTGTGTTTACAACAAATTGAATCATAATCAGGGCAAGAACAGGCATTCTTACTATTTTTTCAACCTTCGAATACAGAGATGGACAGGGCGTAGACAGGTTAAAGGGAGAGTAAGTTCCGCCAATTCAACCGCCAAGACTATTTTCCCTATGTCTGATATCATGAAACCTTAATTCAGCATTGAGTTGTTCAAAAAAGCCATTTTTGGGTGTCTAACTCATTCACTGCCGTAAGCGGCCGTAAGTTTTAATGTTATTGCTGTTAAAAAAAAATTGTAATAATAATAATTGGAAAATAATATGCATATGTTCATTTCATTATATTCATTTTGTAATAAAATAATTCGATATTTTTATTATTACAGATTCTAATTATCTTTATTATTGTTCAAATTGTATTATTATTAATGTAAGTTGCCTGATCTCAAGTATAATTTGTATTAATAATTGTTTATTGGAAATAAGATTCACATAATTGTTGTGCTAGCCTGTAATTTAAAACCATATAAATATTAAGTTTCTATGTAATTTGATTGATGTGAATGTTATGTATGTGTTTTAGTTGGCCTTATAAAAATAAATAAAATAAATTCTCCAGCCCCTGTGATCGAACTCTTATCCTCACTTACTATCGAATTCTGCAACCAATGCAGAGAGCGTTAAAGTTTAGTTCGGTCGGCAATAAAATTCTTCACCACTAGGTTGGAATACCTATCTATATTATCACTCAGGGGAATAGCAAAGAATATAAAGTTACATTCTACTCTGGCTTCCTCTTGACTTGCCCAACTTAGAGGACCCCATGTCTTATTCTATTTACTTATGGTAAGATAGTCTGGATCTTACCCGGTGTCCTTACATATCTTACTACGCGGTTCCGAACGCGACCGGCACCTGGGCTCTGGACTTTTTCGTAAAGCTCTTATAACGACGACATTGTATGTCCATCTCTCATTGCCGCATTACAACTTTGAAACAAACACATCGTTGTATCTGACCAACGGTCAAATTAGGCTTAAGCGTCGGCTCCCAAGTAGTCCGTCCATCGTACTATTCCCTATTCTTTGCTAATACAAAGAGTGCATACTCTTCTCTTTTTATCAGCTGTGTATTTCCAATCCTTAGTAATGTTTACTGACGTTGGGCTCATCATCATCATCATCTCACACTATACTCGTCCACTACTGAACATAGGCCTTCGCAATTGCTCTCCAGCGCAAGTGGTCCGATGCTACCGGCATCAAACTTCACAAAACTTCCTACGATCCTCACAAGTTTCTTCTTGGTTGTGTCCTTACTGGTATTGAAATATTTATTTGAAAAAATCTGTACGAATGTCAACAACGTGTATAGAATTCATAAGAATTGTCTGGGATACACAAGTCAACAACAAGGTTTGCCTTCAGAAAACGTTTCCAGTATTCCATTATAGACTCTCTTGAGAATTGGCGATTGAAACCATTAGTAGGCACGACGCCTCTTAGGTTATCTAAATTTTGCAATCTTCAGCATTAATTGAATAAGTTTGCATTACCGTATACTGTAGTATCACAGCAATTGTCTTCAGTCTGAGACACAATCCAACTCCAAGAGTTAGCATCCATATAAATCAGCTATACATGTAGCAGTATATTGACGGTGGATGAATAATTCGATCTGAAGCCACCTGTTAGTTTTAGTCAGCAGTTCTTACCTTAAATATGCAGTTACTACAAAACTACTTAGTAAATAATATTCCAGCTAAGGCTAACTAGCGCCACAAAAATATAATTAAAGTATTTCTCTATAGAAGGATATACAGCCCACAACCATAAGATTTGCGTAATAAAAGTCGATTTCTGAATTCTTTGTAATACTAATTGATAATTACATGTCTATCCTCTTTTTTTACAATCAGTAAATCTAAAATTAACTAAGCAATGTTGATCATTTATCCGATACAAATTACCTAACTGTTTTGTCATATAATTTTGTTTTCATTATATCACTGTGTTACAACACAATTTTGATCACATTGTTGCATTCTATTACGCAAGCCACCAGGAGATAACAAACATATCTCTCATCTCTCGACTTCGGACATCAAACGGAACACATAATATAAAAAATTTACCTGAAAATAAAATTTGTATTATGTTTCTTGGGATGTCCCAAGTCCAAATAATTTCTTCCTGGTGTATATCATTATTATCATTGAGCCGAACAATGACAAAGTATGGCGGCTTGCTCTGTGGTAAAAAGTTAGTTCCAGGTTTGGCCACAAGTGGCGATGGAGGCTGATTCATGTGAAGTAAATAGCGCCATCTAGCGACGAAGTGAGGTAAAAGATGATGTACTCTCATAAATAGACTTCGGGCATCCCAGGAAACATAATACAAATTTCATTTTCGGGTAAAATTTTTATATTTTATTTATCTAAATTTTTAAGTTTTGTTGTTTCGTTTCAGGTAAATCGAAAAGCATTGTAAGAGGAATTGCTTTAGAGGATATTAAAATAAAAGAAAAATTATCACGCCATGGCCAACATCAGCAAGTTCGTAGCATATAATCACACCTTTTGAGCTTGCCTAAAGTTCTTAGTAACATTCAAGTATTAAAACATTTTAGTCGAAGTAACCAATGTAGCCTGCTAAAAGATAGGGGCACCTTCATTTAATTTCTACTCTCTTTAATAAATTAATAATAATAAATTTATTTCTCCTCGCAACAAAACTTATAATAGAAACTTAACTAATTTAAGTCAACAATTTAGTCAGGTGTTTGTGAGGAGCTGGTGTCTATTATAGGGGTTAACCTGTATTACAGATCACCAGGCCCTCACATCAATCTTTGGTCGCACTGTATGTACCTACATTTTTTAACATTAAATGCGATTCGGTTGTTGATTTGAGTTCCGTATATTTTTATTTAAAAAATACTGATGCATTTTAGAATCTAAAATAATATATTTATTTATTGGATTCGGCATTATAGGCATTTTATGTCATCGCCTCAATATTTATCTCGGTAAAAAAAATATCCAAGATCTGTCAAATTGTGTCAAATAGATTTTTAGGTTAAGTTCAAGTTGATATATCTCATAACAATCGAAAATGATGCCTCAAAACTCCTTTTTAAAACGCACTTGGCCTATCGTTATACAGTGCGCTCAAGCTCACCGAAAACCCCGATGGTTTCCGGTCGCCAAAAGTAAGATTTACCGCATCCCAAAACGGCCAGTTGTATCCGAAGAAGAGCGTTTGGAGCTCTTACGGCTGCACAACAACTATAAAACACAAATGCGAGCTATAAGATGGTTTTATTACGATGAAATGATTAAAGAAAAGTCGACTAAGCAGAGTGCCAGTTCGGAGATGTCCCAGAGATTGGAGGCCGAAGACTGGGCTCGTTGCGTGGAACTCAATGAAGTGTGGAACACTCAGGTAGCCCAGGAGCGCGAGGAGAGGAGGAAGCAGGAGATTGCCGCGATGGAAGAGTATACCCTTAAGAGGATAGAGGCTGAGGATATGAGAAAGAGAGAGAGAATTGAGAAAGCTTCAGAGAAGATTAGACAAGAGAAGGTAAGCTTTAAGTCACGCTAATTTTGGGGTTAACAATGAGATCTGAGTGTATTAGAGTTTTGAAAGTTAGTTTTTTCATAGCGCACTAATTTGGTAAACAACTTACTATCTGTGCAGACAAAGAATGGGATTAGAAAGGGCGTCGCCTCTATTCACCTCTCGCACGCACACTATTGCTGTCTATATTCACACGTCAGTAGCGACTGCAAAAAAAATCACTTTCATGTTGCATTTTTTGGGCTTAGTCCTAATCTGGTCTTACTACACTCATTTAAATCATTATCTATCTATATCATCACGCCAAATGCCTTGCGGGGTAGGCAGATGGTAGAGAATTCCAACAGGTTTTTTCCTTACTGACCTCCACTCTCAAGTTTAAATCATTATCTATCTATCTATCTATAACCTCACGCCAGATCCCTTGCGGGGTAGGCAGAGAGTACAGAGTTCCAACAGGTTCTTTCCTTACATACCTCTCTGGCTTCCTAATGTCATTAAATTGTTTTATTTAGTTCCTAGTGTCATGATTAAATTACTAAACAATATTATTTGTAAATTAATGTACCTTCCTACAATATTTAATCAAGTATGTAAATTGATTTTAATTACTAATACAATCTTTTGCAATAACTGGAAATAACGAAATAAACTGTATACAATTGTTATTTCCATTCTAAGGTTGTTACATTTTTAGCGTTTTTGTTGCTTTAATGTCTGTGTATGTGAATTGCTTGATGAGCCACCATTCTAATCTTATTCTTTAACTGCATGGATAGTAGCAATGTGACTCATGTCCTGTGACTTCTTTCTTTAACATATGCAGCCGTAAATTACTTTAAAGAAATGGTTTTTTTGTCAAAGGAATGGTATTTCTGTTAAGTCATGTATACTGTTTATCAAATTTATCTATATATCCACATCACTTTCAGGGTAAACAGAGAATAGTTTTTTATTATCAGCTAAGAAAATATCCATTTGTGTATGGGCCACAATAAGCTTTCTAATTATTGATATGAAATTGTTTTCAAAGGTGACTAATGGAGAAAATACCTATTTAACATAAATGACTGCCTCGTTGGTCTAGTAGTGAATGTGCTATGCGATCATGAGGTCCTCGGTTCTAATCCTAGGTCGAACAATTGTAATTTTTCTAATGAAAAATTCCCAGTGTCAGTCTGGAGTCTGAAATGGTGCCCGGTATATGGCAATAGGCTCGCCTTCTATTACATAGGACCTAACATCCTCGGCGAAAAGTGGGTCTACACAGTGCACCTCTGCCACCCTACTTGAGGAATATGGGTATGATGGTGTAACATACATGAAGTAAGCCTATTATGGCAATAGATTTTCTCACCATTACTCACACAAAAAAAATCCAATTCCCTGGGGAATTGGTTCAGGAAGTGGCGTATTCAGGTGAACCCGGACAAGAGCGCTGCGGTGTTCTTCTCCAGAGGTGCCACCCCGCGCCACTCCCTGCGCCGCCCTAGAAGTAATCTCGGCCAAGTGACCATGTTCGACCGACCCATTCCCTGGGTCAAAGAGGTCAAATATCTAGGGGTCACCCTAAACAGTACCATGTCCTTCGGCCCGCACATCAAGCGGGTCCGTCACCGAGCCTCCTTTGTGCTCGGTCGTCTCCATTCCTTAATCTGCAAGCGGAGTAAAATGTCCCTTAGAAATAAGGTGACGCTTTACAAAACTTGCGTTCGACCCATCATGACTTATGCGTGTGTTGTGTTCGGGCATTCCGCCCCCTCTCACATCGATAAACTCCAAGTGGTTCAAAACCGCTTCCTCCGTAAAGCCGTAGGAGCCCCCTGGTTTGTATGGAATGTCGATCTCCACTCCGATCTAGGTCTCGAACCTATTCGCGCCTATATTAAAAAGGCGACAACACGACACTTCGCGAACGCATCTACCCATGCGAATCCGCCGCCGACAACGATCGTCCCACCGACCCCTGCCGCCACCGCCACCGCCGGCCGCGACATGTTATCTCCGATCCCCCCGATGCTTTGTCATCCATTCTTTCCGCTCAGAATACGGGCGACGACGACGTAGTCGTAGATCCCCTCCCATAGCCGGCGGTTGACCGATGCACTTAGTAGTGCACCCGTCCCCCCACAGCGACTGTCCCAACCGAGGGCGCCTCTTTAAGGCGCCCTCGACTATGTCGCCCCTTGCCCTTCTGGCTCGAGCGTAGTGGTTGCACGCTCGCCCTTAAGTCCGGTGAAGCTGTAAAGGCCTCGCGGCCAACAGCGTACATCACTCACTCACTCACACACACACACACACAAAAAAAATCCAAGGGGAGTTTGGTACAAAATCAATGTTTTGGGTTATGAATAGTGTTGCAAAGGTGCCCAGTATTCTGTATTTCCCTTCTTGTTATTAAATATAAGGTATTTGTCAATCTGTCTATATCATTCCACCACAACCTTAAGGGGTAGGCAGAGCATACAGAGTTCCAACAGGTTCTTTCCTTTCAGACCTCTTTGACTTCCACCACTCTGAAAGATTCACCAAGTTTCTTCTAAATCTGGTTGAAATTTCAAGTTGATACAAAACTGGTTAATATTTCAAGTTGATTTAATGTCACCAGTAACTTTGTTCTATGCTCCAATCTTATTTACACAATTGAATTTTTCAGGAACTAAGCTCGACATTCATAACACCAGAGACACTAGATGAAGCCATAGACCATGCCCTCGCGAACCCCATAGACTACAATTATGCCATCGACTTGAAAGGCAACAGATACCCTGGCAGGGACGTGCAGATCACCATACCCAAGGAAGAGAAACCTGCCAGAACTGTTTCAATCTAATTGTGTTAAAGAGCATAAATTAGTTGTTTTTTTTTGTAAATAACTTAGTTTATGATAATAAAAGTGTAAGTTTCGTTTTATTATTGTTTACATGGATATTTTGTCAAATGTTAATATTTAAGAGATGGTAGGGTATATTGGTCTCAGATTGTAGCACATGGAGAGAAAGCCTTTTCCCAGGAGTTGGAAACAAGAGGTTAAAAATTAAATAAAAATTGGGAAAGCTAGACCATATCTACATTGACACAATCACAAATTATATCATAAGAATGGAATTGTTTCCAGTGTAAGATCATATTGA
Source organism: Phalera bucephala (assembly GCA_905147815.2). Classification (NCBI taxonomy): domain Eukaryota; kingdom Metazoa; phylum Arthropoda; class Insecta; order Lepidoptera; family Notodontidae; genus Phalera; species Phalera bucephala. The sequence goes on from LR990627.1 coordinate 2,493,341, forward strand.
GATGACAAACATTTGTAAAATTAGTGTTTAGAAGACAGTTTAAGGGCTGAAACAGACACCAATATCAGCCAACATTCCATCTTTTCATTTATCAATAAATATGCTGGTTCATTCCCAGATGGTGTTTTGTGTTGGCAACATTAATATTTTTTAAATCTATATCAACACCACGCCAGATCCCTTGCAGGGTAGGCAGAGAGTACAGAGTTCCGACGAACCTGTCGGAACTCTGTACTCTTTCCTTACATACCTCTGGCTTCCTCCACTCTCATAGTACGTCTCATACACGCTTGCCGGTTACGGAGACTTGACCTTCAGATAAGACTGTCTATTTTTTAAAATATCGACGAATAATATAATGCGCTAAGCCCATTTTCAGATTGACAGACAGATTTCACCGAGTACATTCTTACAACATACAACTTAAATCGATGGGTCTAGAAGCATGAAACTCTGCACAGCAGTTTCTTATACAAAATAGATGAGCATAAAAATTTCTCCTGTAATAGTTTCACAAATGTTTTATTTCTTAAGGGGATTAAAAAAGGTTACGTAAACGTTATGGGGCTAACTATTAGTTCTCCAATAAAACACTACGTGAATAAAACAAGTTTATTGCGGTGTCTAGATAGGCATGTCGCGGAACATGGTCTCCCAGTCGGGTACAAGGTTCAGTTTCTGCTGCAGCGAGCCGAGCGCCACGAGGCTGGCGGAGCGGCTGGCGTCGTCCGCAGACACGCACACCACCTCCTGGTGGAACGCTGCCTTCGTACCCATGCACACCTGTTAAACATATTTAAAAAAATACATACAGTCGAATATTGAACCTCCTCCTTTTTGAAGTCTCTTAAAAATTCCTGTATCGTGGGCGCATGTAGAAACACGAAAATTCACGTATAGAAATACAGTAGAAGATGGCATACTCCTTCGCTCAGTAGTACCAAAGACACTGCTGTATGTGTCTCGGCTACATTACACCACTAAAGCTGAGGACATTGGGGAGAATACTTTCTACAGTCTGAGGGTCGAGAAGCTAAATCGCATAACAATACAGCATTCAATTCCTTTGTTGTGCGAGTTCCAATCGCCAAGCTAGAGACCTTCATGAGCGAGGAGTTCTGGCCGAAGGGTGTCTTCAGGAGATTTTTAGGAAGATTACGAGACGTCCCTGCACAGCGCAACATGTCACCGTGAACACATGTCTTAGTTTATACGTTTTTATATGTATGTTAGTCTGTAAAGTATATATTCTATGGTCCTGAAAGTTGCATATAATTATTTTTGTGACATTTCAGTTGCCTGATATAAATGATTTCATATTACTATTAAAATACTCAGACCGAAAAAAATAATAACAAACATTGATCTGGTAACTGCCAGAAGTGGCGATTGCAGTCTTTCGCGCCAGAACAGCGCTGTTTACCAATGCATGATTATCAAAAGTGCTCGGATTAGTAGTCGCGCGTTCGATTCCCGGACGGGACAAATCTTTGTATGACCCATTGTTCTGGGTGTTTGTGCATTTGAATCTCATGTTTGTTAATGCTCATACGGACACAATAATTTCTAGTGGGACTACGTATTATAAATGAAAAAAAAATGTCCTGTACCTACCTCGTCGCATCTTCCGCGCTATCGTTTCGAATACATGATTTAACATTATTCATTTTTATAATTTAAAATATGGGCGAAGTAATCGATGGCACGCCAAGAGCGTCAAGACTCAAGAGCCATAAATGTTGTTGGCACTACAGTTGTGTCATGAGCAATGGCTTTTAAAGCCTATAAATCAAGTTATTTTTTTAATACATCGTAATATCGTTTTGACACGCGTCGCGTACTACATTGTTTATTAATCTATTGATTGCCACACAATGACTATATTTCATGGCACACCTGGGGTGCCATACGCACTAATTACATACAAAAAAATTACAAATTTCGTTAACTCTAAAGTACAAACACAAACCTCGAACATGGTATCACCAAGGGCCAAACTGACGCGCCCCGATCGATGTACCAACAGCTTGCCAATACGACCCTCTTCTAAATCGGACAACCGACACCTGTTGTCCACCTAGAACAGATATTTATCATATCAGATCTGGTATTTATACTAACCCTGTAGTTTTTTAATTTATCACATATACTAGCTGTTGACCGTGGCTTCAAACGCGTTGATCTTTTAATTAGGTAGAGGTATAAATAGTAATTACACTTAAAACTTCATGGGCGGCTTGACAGGCAGAGATGGGCAAAATGTAATCAGATTAATGATTACAAATTGAATTTTGTAATATTCAACCAAGATGTGTAATTGTAATCGTTGAAGATTCCGCCAGATTCCTTGCGAGGTAGGCAGAGAGTACAGAGATCCAACAGGTTCTTTCCTTACAGACCTCTATGGCTTTCTCCACTCTCATAGTTGGTCTCATACACGCAATCATTAATACAACATCACGCTTATGTTCCCCAAGTGGGGTGGTTAATCATTAATCTGATTACATTTTGCCCATCTCTGTTGAAAAATTCCAACAAGTGATCACAACCACCGCACCGCACTGAGGCATAGTGGAGTATGACGTAATCTTCCTATCGGCCGCTATCGCAGTCCGCGGCATAGTCTCAACAACCCTCCCAATACTCGTACTTCCCATCTCTTGAATACAGAAACTGCACACAGACACAGAGGTCGAAGAATCCCTTGCCCGCCAGCCGGTGCAAAGCACCACGGCGAGACACCTAGTAAATACCCTCCCCCATAGCGACTGCGCAAGCCGAGGCCGTTCCTCCTTGAGGCGCTCTTGAGCTAGTTGCCCCCTTGCCCTTCTGGCTCGAGCGTAGTGGTTGCACGCTCGCCCTCTTGTCCGGGAAGCTGTAAAGGCCCCGCGGCCAACAGCGTAGATCATTCACACACACAAATGATTACCTATTCTCTCTCAGCTCGATTTGTAAGGGTTTATACCCAGCCATGGAACTATATATAATAATAATATTATCAACCCTACTGTCCCACTGCTGACAAAGGTCTTCTCTCACAAATCGAGGTGAGAGAGATTAGGTCATACTCCACCACGCGGACCCAGTGCGGATCGATGGAGCCAGGTTTATGCCCACCTGCTGTTGGAACTTATCAAGCCGCCTATAAGCCTCCCAACTTGGCTTAACGACCACCACATTAATGGCCGGTTACAATATTCAACTTAAGCATAAATTTGCTTACTTTTAGTAGAATTTTAACAGATTTTCTATACAGAATATGTCAAAATTCTATCTGTAGTAGGCAAATCTATCCTTGAAGTTAAATATTGTAACCGACAGTAAGAGGTAACCGGGACCAACGGCTTAAGCGCGGAGACACGCGAATATAAAATGCCACAAACGGTCACCCATCTCGGGCTGACCCAGTCGAACGCTGCTTAACCTTGGTGATCGCTACAAACACCGCGTTCGCACAGCGCTACGAACGCCTCCTGTATATTTGACTGTATATGGTGACTTGGTATCGTCGTATGCTCACCGGTTTCTCCTCTTTGACTTCGCCAGTGGATGTGGAAGGCTCGTCTGTGATGACCCTCCGTCGAGGCGCTTCATCTTCCACCTTACCCCCTCGACCGGGTAACGTATCCGGTAACTATATAGTAAGGACAACAAGTTTTGGTGAAATTAAGTCAAAATTTATTTTAGGCTAATAAAAACCACTCAAAAACGTCAAAATTATTACATATTTTACATCTACCACAGGATCGGAAGGCGGCCCTAAACTGAGAAGATCCGGCGAGAAACTGAGCGGGCTAGTCTTTTAAGTTGCATTGTTTTCTTCAACTGGCCTTTCTGTCATCATTTTTTTCATATAGCCACGCCTATATTCCCCAAGGAGGTGGCCGAAGTCTACTGTGTACACCCACCTTTCGCCGACGATGTTAGATCACACGTAATTGGGGGCAAGACTCTGGACTGATACCGGGTCCCTCCTATCAGCCTTTACCGCCGTCCACAGCATGTTCTCACCGACCCTCTCGATGCCCTTACATCCCTTCTTTCGGATACAGATACCGCACACAGGATCAGACATCGACCTCGCCGGCGAGGTCGAAGAATCCCTTGCCCGCCGGCTGGTGCATAGCACCACGGCGAGACACCTAGTATACGCCCTCCCCCATAGCGGCTGACCAAGCCGAGGCCGTTCCTCCTTGAGGCGCCCTTGAGCTAGTTACCCCCTTACCCTTCTGGCACGAGCGTAGTGGTTGCACGCTCGCCCTCTTGTCCGGTGAAGCTGTAAAGGCCCCGCGACCAACAGAGTAGATCATTCACACACACACACACACACACACACACACACACACACACACACACACACACACTGATACCAGGAATTTTTCTATCGAAATATTACACTCTGTCGAGCTCAGGATTCGAACCTAGGACCTCGTGATAGCTAAGGGCAGTATTCGCCACTGGACCAACGAGTAGTCACACAGAACGGGTCGCGAATCTATACTAATATTATAAAGAGGAAAGATTTGTATGTTTGTAACGAATAAACCCAAGAACTACTGGACTGATTTCAAAAATTCTTTCACCATTAGAAAGCTACCTTATCCAGAAGTAACATAGGCTATATGACATAGACCCGGTAGGTGGCGCTGTTGTCGACCGGGTACGAAGTTGCGGGAAACAGCTAGTAAATAATAAAACTGATATTGGACTGCGTTGTCAATCTTATGGGTAGGTTGGACCACGAAGAAAATAATAAGGGGAGATGGCATTAGAGAGTCCCCTATACAATCAAGCCTGTGCGCGGAGTGGCGCGGGATAAATAAAACGTTACACCCCGCCCACTTATCTATTTGCCATCTAGATGAGAATGATAGACTGACGTAAACCAAGCCCCCGCGATGACGTCAGGGCCTAGTTGGAGACACAATGCACAGTTGCTTAGGTCGACTCCAGCAGTATTCGCTACTAAAGTACAATAACCATATTTTGTTTGATAAGGAGTAGAGATGGATAGTAATTACAATTACAAGGTGTTTATACATACCTGTAACAATATAAGAGTCGGTTTTTCATTCCTTAACAATTTAACTACATCTGTTTCTTCTACAACATCCTTTATGTCCACCATTGGTTTCTGTTCCACTTCATTTACTAAAAAATAAATACAAATATCTATCTATCTATATCATCACACCAGATCCCTTGCGGGGTAGGCAGAATACAAAATTCCAACAGGTTCTTTCCTTACATACCTCTCTGGCTTCCTCCACTCTCATAGTTCGTCTCATACACGCTCGGCGGTTACGGAGACTCCTGATTTTCCTTTAGATAAGACTCGGTCTATTTGGTCGTGGTAAGATAGTCTTCCCCGGTACCTACATCCTTCCACTTTCGCATTGACCCTGTTGGAACTCTGTACTCTCTGCCTACCCCGCAAGGGATCTGGCGTGATGATATAGATAATAATAGAACTATATAATTTATTATGGCAACACGATAATTAATTAGGGAAACACTATAACAGCTGTAATTTCATATTCATAAACGCACCCACTCGGTTAATTTCTAGAGAGAGCTACTATTGGCTATGTTTAAAAAAAAAAACTTTTTTACAGGCTTACCCAGAATTGGGGTATAATCCGTATAATGCTTACCTCAATCCCGTGTTACTCTGTATGTACCGACCATTGAGAATATAAATAATAATGTTAGCCCTTTTAAGAAACTATCCCACCGTTGGGCACGGGCCTCTTCTCCAACTGAGAGGGTTTAGGCCATAGTCCACCACGCTGGCCCAGTGCGGCTTGACGAACTTCACACACCTTCGAGAAACTCTCAGGCGTGTAGGTTTCCTCACGACGTCCTCCTTCACCGTTAAAGCAAGTGATATTTAATTTTTAATACGCACGTGCTTTCGAAAAGACAAAGGTGCGTTTTGAACCCGAGACCTCTGACTTTGCAGTCCAATGGTCTACCCACTAGGCTTTTACTGCTTTAGAGGATTAACGTTATAGGATAAAAAAAAAAAACGATTCCCATAACCCCCAGACTATAGTATTTTTCATGAAGGATGGGTAGAGTTTTGGCGGGAAGTCGAAGAGTGATGTTGTCAATTTGTTTTTATTTCCAAAACTTGTGTTATTTCGACTAATAATGTGTAACGTTGGTGGAATATTAACCATTATGTGTTCTTATATGTGCATGAGTGAAGGTAATTGTAACAAAGTGATAAAACGTGCCTTTTCGATTTCCCTCAAAACGGCCGTCGCAATTGGTATGTAAAGTATCCACCGCTTTACTATCCAGGGTGGGGGACTTCATCATCAATTTCATCGGGGAGTCGAATTAATTTAAACAAACACGATCATATAACTCACTGGACACTCGCAAAATACACTTATAATTAGTGTGAAGCCATAACTTGAAGAAGAAGGATAGGTATTGTGACAGTTGTAAGTGTCAAAGAAAATTATACTTAATTCAATGGCAATAAGAGGCATGCCCTGTTTCTATACTTATGGTTTCATGCCTTAATATCATTGAATTAAATATTAATTTCGTTTGGCACTTAGAACTGTCACCATCTTATGTGAAAAATAATATAGGAATTATTTCCTGTGTAGTGGGTGCGTTTAAAAACATGAAACTTACAACACCCAGGCCGAAACAAATATTTGTGGGTATCACAAAGATTTGTCTCGTACGGGGATCCAACCCGTGACTCCTTGATCCAGTGGGTTAAGCGGCTTAAGCGCTTAACCACTGGACTAAGTCGTCCGTCGAACTGTGAATTGCGATATCTATAAAAAATTGAAATAATTTACCACAGTCGTTGTCTTCGGGTTCCCTCTTCACGACCACCTCTTGCTTGACCTTTACCGTCGGCTTTGCTTGGGACCAGCCTAGAAACGGAAACGTTATTATAAATACTGTTACATTGCGTTGTAATTAAATGCCGAATATCTTTACAGGATATTTTACAGGATTTTTTTTTCTTTTTTTTTTAACGTATCCCCACACTAGGATTTATTCCTGCGTCGGGGGTGCGTTTACAAACACGAAAATTCACAAACACAAATACCCAGACCGGAACAAATAATGGTGGATCACACATCAAGATTTGTCCCGTGCGGGAATCGAACCCGCGACTATTAGACACAGTGGGCGGAGCAGCTCAAGCTCTTAACCACTGCGCTAAATCGTCCGTCTGTCCTTTAGAAGTACTTTATTACGCGCTGTACGCACAAACCAATATGACGAACACTAGTACACACAAATAATAAACACCCACTAGTACTACGCTTGCTCAGTGGCGCATTTACCGGCAGGCTGAGTAGGCTGGAGCCTAGGGCGGCAAATTTGGCTTAAAAATATTTTTATAAATAGCACATGATTGAGCTTTTCTTACCTCAAAAATATACCCAAAGACTATTTCTTGTGTAAACTATACTAAATCGTGAGTTGTAAGATTAATCTAGGAACTGACACAACGATCCCTTAGTTCACAATCATACTAATAACGGGAAAAATCTAAGGTAACGATGACGATAGAGCACAAATCATAAAATTGCAATTTCATTGACAAAGAAATGTAATTAATATGATTGTGAACTAGGTTATTGAAATGCGGAGGTTAGTAGGGGCGGCAAAAATTGAATAGCCTACTGGCGGCAAATGTGAAAATCCGCCAGTGCCCTCGCTAGTAGAATTATTGTTGCCAAGTCGCAGAGTCGTAGGATACACGTATATCGGTGCATAGGTAGTCGGTGTACTCCACTTAGATAGCTTTTTCAAGATTTTTCTAGATGAATCGGTAGGGGACCTATGGGCGAGTAATGCCTTTCAGAATCAACATGTCCCGATAAAGGGATCTCGAGATAAAGGTGTGTGTCGAGGTCATAACAATATCTTGAACATAACAACCTGTTGCCCTTACTTCCCTTCTATCGCATACAGATAACTCACACAGGTTCAGACACCAACCTCGTCGACCTCCCCCATAGCGACTGCCCAAGCCGAGACCGTTCCTCCTTGAGGCGCCCTTGAGCTAGTTGCCCCCTTGCCCGGCTCGAACGTAGTGGTGGCACGCTCGCCTTTTTGTTCGGTGAAACGATAAAGGCCCTGCGGCCAACAGCGTAGACCACACACACACACACGCACACGCTCGTTTCGCTTATGTTTCCGCCGAAATTGGAACAGAGGCCGAAATTCCGTTTCGGTTGTGAAAACTAGTCGGTCAGACACTAATGTAAAAAAAAACCTGTCGGAATACTGTCTGCCTACCCCGCACAGGATCTAGCGGGCGAAATGATAAAATAGTAGCATAAAAGTTATACCTCCATCGTCCATGGGCAGTTTGATGGGAGCATCTCTCTCCATCACTTGTTTGAAGTCTTCAACTGGATCATCATCGGCAATATTACTCTCTCCTAGGACGGACTTGATCTTCTGTTCTTCCAGCTCTTTGTCAATCTGCACAATGTAGGATAAACTCGAGTAAGTATGGTCAAAAGTACCCAAAAATCCTATCAGCCGCTACCGCCGTCTGCGGCACCGACCCTCCCGATGCCCTTACATCCCTTTTTTCGGATACAGATACCGCACACAGTATCACACACCAACCTCGCCGGCGAGCTCGAAGAATCCCTTGCCCGCCGGCCGGTGCAGAGCACCACAGCGAGACACCTAGTATACGCCCTCCCCCATAGCGACTGCTCAAGCCGAGGCAGTTCCTATAAGAGGCGCCCTTGAGCTAGTTGCCCCCTTGCCTTCTGGCTCGAGCCCAAAAATTCTTAGTTATCAATTTCTTGGGAATTTTCATTTTACATTAAATGTATTACTTTCAGAATCTATGTGATATTTGGATGTATGTATTATACATAATATATTTATACAAATACCGTCACGCTATATTCCACGAGCGGGGCTCCAGAGATGTACTGTGTATAATCCTTTAATGCCAACTGTGTTTGGTCCCATGTAATAGAGGGTAAGCCTATTGACATTAAACCGGGCACAATATCAGACTCCAGACTGATATGGAAATTTTTCGCCACGCGCTTTATTTCCCACTAGACCTATGAGGCAGTCACAAAAATACATACACCTGTAGTCACAACTATTCATTATTATCATCTTGATGGTCAAATTACGATCTCGGTCTCGAACCTATTCGCGCCTTTATTAAAAAGGCGACAACCCGATATTTCGCGAACGCGTCCAATCATAGAAATCCGCTAATCGTAGCCGCCGACTACGAACCTAACTCCCTTCCCATCAGCCGCTACCGCCGTCCGCGGCATGTTCTCACCGACCCTCCCGATGCCCTTACAAGGAAGAAGGGATTCTTTCAGATACAGACACCGATTTCGCCGGCGAGGTCAAAGAACCCCTTGCCCGCCGGCCGGTGCAGAGCACCACGGCGAGGCACCTAGTATACGCCCTCCCCCATAGCGACTGCCCAAGCCGAGGCCGTTTCTCCTTGAGTCGCCCTTGAACTAGTTGCCCCCTTGCCCTTCTGGCTCGAGCGTAGTGGTTGCACGCTCGCCCTCTTATCCGGTGAAATCATTCACACACACACCCACACATCATGGTGTTTGTTATACATCTTACCTTAACAATATCCTTAACTCTAATAGTCGGTTTCTGCATGGCCTGCACTGTGTCTGATTCTCTGCCATATGAGGCACGAGACGAATGCCTCTCCGCACTTCCCAAACCTGCAAAATATTAACAGTAATATTTTACTTAGAATGTCAAGACCTGACGTAGTAAGTGGTATTACTACAGTGCTAAGCCTTTTTAACTTATATCAGGTACAATTGGACGGACGGCTTGGACCAGTAGTTAGGAACTTGAGTCGCTCCGCCCACTGAATTGAGTAATCGCGGGTTCGATTCCCGCATGAGACATATCTTAGTGTGACCTACAAATAGAAAGAAAGAAAAAAAAATAAAGTTTATTTTTGCAATGAGTATGTAAGATATGTGACATAACAATAACAAACATTAATAATAAAATATAATTATATCAACTCGTCACAACGAACAGTCCCAACATAGCATAATGCTGGCTATTAAGCAACCAGCGCTGGTCGTTGGGTCGCAAATATTACTTTTGGTCCGGATGTTTGTGCATAGGTATTTAATTTTTTTAACGCACCCACGACACAGGGCTAACTCTTAGTGTAGGGCTCTGTTTGTTTATTTTTTTAATTTCAGATTCAAGACTGCTCAGTATCAAGAAGTGCTCAGATTACCAGAATAACATTTTGTTTTTTTTTAGGATTCCAACCTAGTTGTGGTCACCAGTGAGGTAGGCAATTAATGAGAACGTCGGGAACTTAAAAATAAAAATCATAATAAACCGCGATAAAATGGTTTTATTTCAATTAATGAGAAGTTAACCAATATATTAAATTATAAAAACAAATTATGTATAGTTTCTTCTACAGCTCTTGAAAGATATCTGACTTAATTTAAACATATTTTTTCATCTATTTAATAAAAACTTAGCCCCACACTAGGAATTATTCCTGTATCGGGTAGGCAGAGAGTACAGAGTTCCGACAGGTTCTTTCCTTTCATACCTCTCTGGCTTCCACCACTCTCATAGTTCATCCCATTTACGCTTGCCGGTTATGGAGACTCTTCACTTGTCCTTCAGATAAGATACAGTCTATTTGGTCATGGTAAGATAGTCTAGGTCTTCCCTGATACCTACATCTTTCCACTTTAGCATTATACATCTGTTTGTCATTCTTTCTTGACATTCTTTTTATATGCCTGAAGCAACGGAGTATACCCTTTTCATCTTTACACCAATACTATCTCTCATACCTACTTGCTTTCTTACTAAATGACATATTATTATTTTTAAAAGTAATAACCTACATTTTTCTAGGTTATTCTGCTATCAGTCAGCACTCATTGGACACCGATCAGGCTGTAAATGCCTTCACCGCCCATATTCAATCAGCTGTCAGTCGGTCGTCAAAGCAAGTCGAAGCGGAGGCTCTCAACCGCTTTAGACTGCCAGACGATGTTAGGGAACTTATTCGGGCTAAAAATGGCTCAGTCCGAGCGTACGACTTCTACCCCATCGAAGCCAACCGGGCCCGGATGCGCGCTTTACAACGTGGTGTAAAGCGTCGTGTCGCGGAGGTCAGGGATGATCGCTGGAGTGACTTCTTAGAGGGCCTCACGCCATCGCATCTGGCTTACTGGAAGCTGGCGCGTACCCTTAAATCCGACTCCATGTCTGACATATGCCCGCTGACACGCCCCTGAGGCGCAACCCCAGCCTTCGATGACGACGAAAAGACCAAGCTTCTCGCCGGCACCCTCGAGAACTAGTGCACTCCCAGCTCTCTTCCCGGTTCAAGTCGATTCGATCGACGGAGAAGTCGAGCGCAGGGCGTCCCTCTCCCCCACCGATTCCTTACCCTCTATTACCCAGACCGAGGTCGAGGACCTGATTAAAGGTTTTAAACCGAAAAAGGCCCCCGGCTCTGACGGCATTTCTAATCGCGTACTCAAATGCTTACCCGCCCAACTCATCTGCCTCTTAGTGGCCATCCTTAATGCCGCCATGACGAACTGCATATTCCCCACTCAGTGGAAGGAGGCCAACGTCATAAGCATCCCTAAGCTCGGTAAACCTCGTGACCGTCCCACGAATCACCGCCCCATCAGTCTCCTCAACTCCCTGGCGCTAAAAGATCTACGAGCGCCAGCTCCTGGCACGACTCAAAGACTTTGTATCGTACAAGGGTACTTTCATCAATGAGCAGTTTGGTTTTCGAGCCAAACACTCTTGCGTCCATCAAGTGCACCGCATCACGGAGCGCATCCTCACTGGCCTCAATAAACCCAAACTCGTCTACACGGGTGCCCTTTTCTTCGATGTCGCGAAGGCGTTCGACAAAGTCTGGCACAACGGCTTGATCTACAAGCTTTACCAAATGGGTTTTCCGGAAAGACATGTGCTATCTTACGAGACTTCTTGTCGAATCGCGCCTTTCGGTATCGCGTCGAAATGACGCGCTTTACCCCCCACTCCATACAAGCTGGTGTCCCACAAGACTCAGCTCTCTCCCCCCTTCTATTCAGCCTTTACACGAACGATATTCCTATCCTATTCGCGGATGATAACGCTCTCTATGTCTCGCATAGGAATAAGGGTTTCATTACCAGGAACCTTCAGGCAGTCGCCCACACCCTAGGGGATTGGTTCTGGAAGTGGCGTATTGAGGTGAACCCGGACAAGAGCGCTGCGGTGTTCTTCCCCAGAGGTGCCACCCCGCGCCCCTCCCTGCGCCACCCCAGAAGTAATCTCGGTCACGTGACCATATTCGACCTACCTATTCTCTGGGTCAAACAGGTCTAATATCTAGGGGTCCCACTAAACAATACCATAACCTTCGGACAGCACATTAAGTGAGTCCGTAACCGAGCATCCTTTGTGCTCGGTCATCTTTACCCGATGATCTGCAAGCGGAGTAAAATGTCTCTTAGGAATAACAAAACTTGTATACGGCCCATCATAATGTACGCTTGTGCTATTCGGGCACGCCGCCCGCTCTCACATCGATAGACTCCAAATAGTTCAATCCCGTTTCCTCCGCAAAGCCGTCGGCCGGTGCAGAGCAACTCAGTGAGACACCTAGTATACGTCCTCCCCCATAGCGACTGCCCAAGCTGAGGCCGTTCCTCCTTGAGGGGCCCTTGAGCTAGTTGCCCCCTTGCCCTTCTGGCTCGAGCATAGTGGTCGCACGCTCGCCCTCTTGTCCGGTGAAGGTGAGGCCCCACAGCAAACAGTGTAGACCATTCACAATTTCAATTTCATTTGGCTTACCTTCTGAAAATACTCCACTTGATTTGATAATGTTGGGGCCATTTTTGAAATTTTTATTTCTATCATTTTTTCTGTCCTTCTTATCTCTGTCATCTTTTCTTTGGTTTTGTGAAGATTTTGTAGCTGGCCTAAAATAAGTAAAAGAATTTTTGGTTACTTAACCTAAAAGGAACTCTCTTTTTGAAACTAAACTAAATAAATAAAATAGACTGCCTCATTAGTCTCGTGGCTAATGGTGCGCTTTGAGATCAGGAGGTCCTGGGTGTAAATCTAGGACAAGTGTAGTGTTTCTATCGAAAAAATTCGGAGTGTGGAATTCTGCTTGATATATGGCAATAGGCTCGCCCCCTTTTACACGGGACCTAACATGGTCGGCGAAATGTGGGTGTACGCAGTACACGCACACATGACGGTGTTTAATAATAGATTATTCCTATGTTGTGGCAGCCTTATCTCAGTCATTTGAACAGAAAGAATCTTTTGGGCATATTTTTATGTAAACAAAATAATTTTGGAGACAAAAAATCTGATGTTGGGAGTTTTTACAAACATAAGAGAAACACAGAGTGATGCTCGAAGTATGAAGAGAGTATGTGAACAGTTGACGCTGCCGCGGTACCGCGATGCCGCCCGGCAGTAGCTGTATATAAATCTAATAGCCTAGTATATAAATAATAATAACCTAGTATAAAATAATAGGCTTATGTCATACAGTGGGTGGAATAAGCTGGAAGTGATGATGATGATGATAAAAATAATAACTTATTTGTCTCTAGCTTGCTAGAGCATAGATAGATAGATAGATAGACTACTTTTTATTGTACACCAATACATTTACTATATCTATATCTATATCATCACGCCAGATCCCTTACGGGGTAAGCAGAGAGTACATACATTTACATAGAGAAAAAATAATAGAAAATAAACAAAGGCACAATTGGCGGTCTTATCGCTAATAGCAATCTCTTCCCGACAACCAAAAATGAAAGAACAAGGCAAAAAGATATACAAAAAATAGAGGGCAGTAGAAGGCGTACATTTATTAGTTTGGTTTTACTTTAATAGGTATAGGTATATAAATACTATATGCTTATAAATATATATGATACATAACAATATACAAATATAATAAGGATAGAAATAAAGAAACGGCATGATAGTAGGTGACTTATTACAGAGTAAAAGTGGTGCTTAACGAAAGAAAGTGGTCTTTAACCATTCTTTTAAAAATGGCCAATGACTCTGCGCATCTTACTGACACAGGCAATGCATTCCATAGACGAACAGCTTGGACTGAGAATGATTTATCAAGAAATATCTTGGAATGCATTGGTGTTTCCAGTCTGAGATTTTCCGACGACTTTAAGAACCTTGAATGTGACTCACGGAGAAACTCGAATCGTTTTTTGAGGTACAAAGGAGTATTAGGATCAAACAGAATGCTGTATAGAAGTGATAGTATGTGAGCATTCCGGCAAAAGCGAATTGGTAGCCACTTGAGCTTAGCATGAAATTCAGACACATGATCATATTTCTGCAAACTTAATATGAAATTTTATACAAAAAATTTTATCCAATCAATCGCCCAATAAGACGACACAATTGAAAAAAAAACTACTGATTTCTGCACCAACATTCTAATAATGCTTCATTCATAAAAGCTATTGTTGATTGTACGCTGTTCTATCATTCGCATTCATCTATTAAGATAATGATTTATGGCACTAGCATATGTAAAAATTACAAAATATGAAAATCTTTATTTACATACAATTTATACACAACGATACAGGAAATATTATTGATGTAATAGATATAAGTTATTGAATCAAAGTATTGAATACATTAGGACACATGCAGTCATAGGGAGGAGAGGTCTTTTCCTTGCGGTGGGACGAGTACTTACCCTTTATTTTTATTTCTGGATACATTTAAATTAGGTATGAACACTTTTTTACTTGGCTTTACACCGCCCAGCGAAAGATCTCGGGGCTGTTTGAAAGAAGCCAACCGCTGCATAGGATCAGGCCCTACGCCGTTTGTCTTGGAAGACTTATCGTCGGACATCCTTTTCTAATTGTTTATTTAGTAGTTAACTATAAAGAATAATACTAATAAACTTTAGTTATTCTTAATTCACGTGAATTTGTTTTGAAAAATTGACAATTTGTCTTACAACTGTCAAAAAGAAGTGACGTTTCCATAGCAGATGATAAAGATGCGTTCATGTTCAGATAATTTTGTTCATAGGTTAGATAGAGATGAAGTTCTATAATATTTTTTTCGCTAATTTTCTTTTAGAACATTGATAGATTAATAAAATTATTGAGAGATCATAATATAATAAAATCAATTATCAATACTATAGCAGAACTACTGAAACTTGTTAGCTGTAATCCCTCGTCCGCACGGACGCTTTTTCAATGCCCGTTACGAAAGCGCTGGATTGAAACACATGGTTAACAGATCATTTTTTCAAAAAGCCTACCGCGCTTTTTTTCTAGCGTGTTGAAAAACCACCTGTGGGCAAACGTAGGCTAAAGGACTCGTACCAAGGCCGTAAAAATACTATAAATAAAAAAATCTGCACGCTTCCTGCTGTCAGATGGCTGTCAACTCGCCGGTTATTTTGAAAAAAGCGTTAACGGTGACTTTGTATCATTGGTTTTGTTATAATATAATTTAAAAATATCTATTCATCGTATTCTCTACTTTTGCGCTTTTAGAACTTCTTATTCCTGACGAAATGGCTGAATCATTATATAGTATTTTCGGTGACCATCTCACGAGACAGGTTATGAAAAATGTTTCACGACAACCTTTGCCCAATATCGGTAAGAAGATTTATGATAGAAATATGATAGTACTTTAGATATCTTATTTTTTAAAAGGAATCGAACCGGCGACTACTCAATCCAGTGGGCGGAGCGGCTTTAAGCTCTTATCCACTGGACCAAGCCGTCCTTGATAATGCAAACTGTACCATTCTGCTTTTGCAGTAGGTATATGAAACAACCTTTTAGAATTGTATCCTCTGCCTACACCCCAAGGGAACCGGCGTGACGATACCAATATTTAAAAGTTACTACTACAACAAGGCTTACTATAAGGTTGCCAAATATTTTGCAGATAACATTGAGCACAATTCATAAGTTATGAACAATAATATAATAATGACAAACTTAATGGCATTCATACATTGACATAAAAAATTTAAATCTTGATTAGTAATTAATTTTATTCAATGTGTTTATATAATAATGGTTTATAATTTATAATTATAATAATTATAGCCCTGTTAAGAAACTGTCCCACTGTTGGGCACGGGCCTCCTCTCAAACTGAGAGGGTTTAGGCCATAGTCCACCACGCTGGCCCAGTGCAGGTTGGCGAACTGCACACACCTTTGAGAAACTCTTAGGCGTGCAGGTTTCCTCACGATGTTTTCCTTCACCGTTAAAGCAAGTGATAATTAAGTTTTAATACGCACATGCTTTCGAAAAGACAGAGGTGCGTGCCTGGGTTTGAACCCGAGACCTCTGAATAATGGTTTAATGTAATTTAATTATATTATGATATTAAATTTTATGTATTTATATGCCTAACAGCAGATTATTGCGACACAACATCAATTTGTAACATCTGTAAAACACATATTCGCAAATAAATGATTTGATTTGAAAAGTCTAAACTTTTCACTAACTAGTTAATTACCAAAGCTCACAAAGCATATTTCAAGTTTATAGTGTGATTCAGTTTAAGTATTTCTCTGTATATCATTATGCCAGATCCATCATGGAGTAAGCAGACAATAGAATACTGTATTTCTACAGTGTAGGTATTTGTTATGTTAATTTTAGTGACTATTATCACACTGTATATGACTATATCCATTAAGACATATTTTATCATTTGTATCATGTATGAAATTAAACTGTCAACATTCTTGGTCTACTATTTCAGAAAATATGGGCAAAACTGTGTCCTCTGGCCCAGTGAAGCCTAATGAACCTATAAAGAAGTCAGAAATGCCTAAGAAGTCATTTTTAGCCAACACCGGCAAAGCACTCCAGAGTACACCTGCCAGAAACGTCTTCACACCTCGAGCAGTCAATGTTGGGTCTATGATATACACAGATGAGGCTACTGACAAGAGTTCACATCAGGAAGACATTGAATTTCACAAACCTTCATATAAATATAGTAAGTCAAGAAATTATACATATCACACCTTGAGAACGGTATAGACTTAACTCAAAAATCTAAGAAATTGAGTGACAGTCATAGATGGCCATTAAAAGGTACACTCTATCTGGTGAATAATAAAACAGCGGCGTTTTAATGGTAGAATTAAAAAATACGATACTTTGGTCTCTTTCACTTTTCCTCCCTCTACCGCGCGGGTAGAGGGAGGAAAAGTGAAAGAGAGCTCGGTTCTGAAGGGACACGGTTAGTTTCCCAAAAACTTGATTTTTTTAGATAAGTCACTACTATTCTGAAGGTGTGATATTTAATTTTTATTATGTACCTTTGCTAATACAAATGATATTTTAGATCTGTCATCTTATATTAGACTGCCATGTTAGTCTAGTGGTGAATAATGTTTGCTATCACAAGGTCTTGGGTTCAAATCCTAAGTTGGATGTCGGAATCTGAGATGGGAGACCTTTTGTGTTAATGACCTATCTTCTCCATCTGCAGAAAACACTATTGTAGCATCTATGCTTTCCAGGAGGTACATAAAGCCATTGGTCCTGTTTATCACTTTGTTTTATTTAGCCAAGAGGAAAGTCTTATGGGTAGCTTGATAAGTTCCATCAGCAGATTGCTACCTGTTTCCACCATTTGCAATCTCATCTAAAGGAACAACCTTTGCACAGCAATAGAACAGCATTGGAGGATTTATTATGCACACATAAAAGTAGCTCCATCATACTAAGAATTAATTCTATGTTGTGGGTGTGTTTAAAAACATGAAATCCACATACACAAATACCCAGACTGTCACAAATATTTGTGGGTCACAGAAAGATTTATCCCATGTGAAGATTGAACCTGCAACTGCCTGATCTAGTGGACGGAAACAGCTTAAGCTGTTAACCTCTGGACAAAATCATCTATCCATATTGTATTCATAGTATGAGTATATGTTTTCACAGACAATCATGATAAGGATCTGTTTGACTACCTGCCCTTGCCGGAACCACAGATCCTGAAGCAGTTCTCACCTCCGACCACGCCCCCGCCTCCCACTAAGAACCATAGCATGGATCTAGACTCTTCATACCAGGATGAGTTCTTTAAAGGTGGGTCATTTTAGTTTATTCCAGGTCATTCTTGGTACCTATATCAAATAAAGAATACAAAGGCGATTTATGAAACATTTTGTATTCGCTACAGGTGAAGCCAAAAAAGTATCAACCTACAGAGATAAGCTTATAATAATATCAGCCTATACTGCCCACTGCTGGGCAAAGGCCTTCTCTCACAAATCGAGGTGAGAGAGATTAGGTCACACTCCACCACGCGGACCCAGTGCGTATTGGTGGAGGAAGGTTTGTGGCCACCTGCTGTTGGAACTTATCAAGCCGCCTATAAGGTTTCCAACTCGGCTTAACGACTACCACATTAAGTAGTAACCGGGACCCACTGCTTAACGAGCCTTCCGAAGCTTCGAATATGAAAATGCCACGAATATGAAAATGCCACAAACGGTCACCCATCTCAGGCCGACAGATTCAAATTCTGCTTAACCTTGGTGATCGGTAAGAACACCGCGGTCGCACAGCGCTACGAGCGCCTCTAAGCTAAATATAAGCTTAACAAATTTAAAATTATCAGTCTTGATCGACGGAGAGATACACCGGACTTAATGTTCTTATTTAAAATAATGAGAAAATCTATTGATTGCCCACAGTTACTTAAGCGATTTGGATACACTGTTTCATATCATTATCCACGTACTATAATAAAAATGTTTTATCGATGCCGCGTTACTGTACGGTCATGGGTTCTTCACCTATCCCACGAATGTGTAACCTATATAATAAGTACAGTAATATATTAGATATCCATTTCGATAGTCTTTATACATTTCGCAAATCTCTGTCAACGTTATAGCTGCTATGTATGTATACATATCCGACTCCACGACTGACATGCCCCCGCTGTCCCGCCCTTCAGGCGCACCCCCAGCCTCCGACGACGACGAAAAGGCCGAGCTTCTCGCCGACTCCCTCGAGAGCCAGTGCACCCCCAGCTCTCAGTCCGTCGACCAGTCCCACGTCGACGCGGTCGACAGGGAAGTCGAGCGCAGGGCATCCCTCCCCCCCGTCGATTCCTTGCCTCCTATCACGCAAATGGAGGTCGAAGATCTGATTATGGGTCTCAAATCTAAAAAAGCCCCCGGCCCTGACGGCATTTCGAATCGCGTTCTGAAATGCCTGCCCGCCCAACTCATCTGCCTCTTAGTGGCCATATTGAACGCCGCCATGACGAACTGCACCTTCCCCGCTAAGTGGAAGGAGGCGGACGTCATAGGCATTCCCAAGCCCGGCAAACCTCGCAATCTCCCCGCGAGCTACCGCCCTATCAGTCTCCTCAACTCCCTGGCCAAGATATACGAGCGCCTCCTTCTGGCGAGGCTCAAAGACTTTGTAACGTCCAGGGTATCCTTATCGACGAGCAGTTCGGCTTTCGAGCCAAACACTCTTGTGTCCACCAAGTGCACCGCATCACGGAGCATATCCTCTCCGGTCTCAATAGACCCAAACCCATCTACACGGGCGCCCTCTTCCTAGATGTCGCGAAGGCATTCGACAAAGTCTGGCACAACGGCTTGATCTACAAGCTCTACCAATTGGGTGTGCCGGACAGACTCGTGCTCATCTTACGAGACTTCTTGTCGAATCGCGCCTTCCGTTATCGCGTCGAAATGACGCGCTCCACTTCCCACTCCATCAGTGCTGGAGTCCCACAGGGCTCAGTTCTCTCTCCGCTCCTGTTTAGCCTTTACACGAACGACATTTCTCGTTCCAGTAAGGCGCATCTAGCCCTATTCGCGGATGATACCGCTCTCTACGTCTCGCATAGGAATAAGGGTTTCATTACCAGAAACCTTCAGGCATCCGCCAATTCCCTAGGGAATTGGTTCAGGAAGTGGCGTATTGAGGTGAACCCGGACAAGAGCTCTGCGGTGTTCTTCTCCAGAGGTGCCACCCCGCGCCACTCCCTGCGACGCCCTAGAAGTAATCTCGGTCAAGTGACCATGTTCGACCGACCCATTCCCTGGGTCAAAGAGGTCAAATATCTAGGTGTCACCCTAAACAGCACCATGTCCTTCGGCCCGCACATCAAGCGGGTCCGTCACCGAGCATCCCTTGTGCTCGGTCGTCTCCATTCGTTAATCTGCAAGCGGAGTAAAATGTCCCTTAGAAATAAGGTGACACTTTACAAAACTTGCGTTCGACCCATCATGACTTATGCGTGTGTTGTGTTCGGGCATTCGGCCCCCTCTCACATCGATAAACTCCAAGTGGTTCAAAACCGCTTCCTCCGTAAAGCCGTTGGAGCCCCCTGGTTCGTACGGAACGTCGACCTCCACTCCGATCTAGGTCTCGAACCTATTCGCGCCTTTATTAAAAAGGCGTCAACACGTCACTTCGCGAACGCATCTACCCATGCGAATCCGTTAATCGTAGCCACCGCCGACTACGATCTCCCCCCCGACCCCCTGCCGCCACCGCCGGCCGCGACATGTTCTCACCGACCCCCCGATGCTTTGTCATCCCTTCTTTCCGCTCAGAATACGGGCGACGACGACGACGTAGTAGTAGATCCCCTCCCATAGCCGGCGGTTGACCGGTGCACTTAGTAGTGCACCCGTCCCCCTACAGCGACTGTCCCAACCGAGGGCGCCTCTTCGAGGCGCCCTCGAGTATGTCGCCTCTTGCCCTTCTGGATGGCTAGAGCGTAGTGGTTGCACGCTCGCCTTTAAGTCCGGTGAAGCTGTAAAGGCCTCGCGGCCAACAGCGTACATCATTCACACACACACACACACACATACACACACGTATGTATACACATTTTTCTGTTTAAATTACACTACGTAATCTAAATCTACACTCTTAAATTGAATGCAGTATTTATCTGTTAAATGGTGTGCAATTAGATATAAGTACCTAGAATTATAAATGTTTAGCATGTAAGACTGTAACACCTGTTGATAAACCTAATAAATAAAAAGAACTATATATATTTTTTAAAGAAAATATATTCATAATCATGAGAATTATTTCTGAGTTATGGGTGCTTTTAGAAAACATGAAATTCACATACACCCAGACCAAAGTACTCATAAATAACCAATGAAGGAAAGACTATTCTCCATTCCGATCGCGGTCTCGAACCTATTTCGCGAACGCGTTCTATCATAGAAATCCGTTAATCGTAGCCGCCGCCGACTACGAACTTAACTCTCCTCCTATCAGCTGCTACAGCCGTCCGCGGCATGTTCTCACCGACCCTCCCGATGCCCTTACATCCCTTCTTTCGGATACAGATACCGCACACAGGATCAGACGCCGGCGAGCTCGAAGAATCCCTTGCTCGCCGGCTGGTCGCACCACGGCGAGACACCTAATATACGCCCTCCCCCATAGCGACTGGCCAAGCCGAGGCCGTTCCTCCTTGAAGCGCCCTTGAGCTAGTTGCCCCTTGCCCTTCTGAAACACAAAAAAACACTTGACTCACTAGGAATTATTTTTGTGTTATGGTTGTATCTACAAATATGAATGCTGAGTTCTTAGATTTACGCGAATATTACACATGAAATAAAACAATTTTTTCGGATTTTATCGCGGTTTAATTTTTATTTTTAAGTTCCCGTCGTTCCGAGTGCTTTGCAGCACCCATGGTCACGGGAGGGACTGAGGTGTTAGACGTCCAAAAGGCATAGTTGTTCCGGGGTACCCTCATATTCAATTTCCAAGAACCTCATGACTGCCAACTTAACCTCGTACCACCAGTAGACAAATTCCCTTCCAGCCATAGCGTAGTTGGCACACACTCGCGCTCCTGCCCGGTAGGGCTGGCAAGGCCGCTCGGCCAACACTAGATTCACACACACTAGTAGACTGACAAGGCAGTTTTAAATTAGTATTTGTTTTATAATTCCATTTTTTTCTCGTTTTCAGATGACTTCTCAATTGACAGTTTCCCTGATGAAGATCTTGGCTTGCCTGATTTATATTAAATAGTTTTAAGATTGTAGCTTATACTTATTTTTTGACCTGATGTATTACCAATATTGTTCTTAATGATATTTACTTACAATTTGAAGAGGCTACATAACTGAAGATTTTTTGAAAATTGTGAGTATAGCTGGTGTAACAGGAATTGGCACAAACCTACAAATGATTCACAATATTAACACTGACTATCTATATTTTAAGTGGGTGTACACCTCTGCCATCCCCATTTGAGGAATGTAGGCGTGCCGGTGTTCATTTTTATATTATTTTGCCAAAATGGTTTAATTCACATCAAACGTTTCAAACGTTAATAATAGAGATTGATAACGTACGTACAATTAGAGCCCAGCTTAGACTTTCTTTATCTAAACCCCATACAATGATATATTCTAGAATCATGGGTGTATATAAAAGGCTTAATTGTCGATTCGCACGAATTTAACTAGCACCAATCGTTACCTTTATAAAATAATATTTTGTTAGTACTCGATTCGCACGAATACATTATTTTTCATACAAATCGCCACCTTCAAAAATACGTAAGTAGGCCAATCGCACACATCCTTATTTAAAGAAGAAAAAATTAAAAGTACAGTTGAGCACACCCTACCTAAAAAGTATTAATAAAAAATAGAGCAAATAATAAACATTAAAATGAGATTTCATTTCTTGCGACACAGATGGAAAAGGAGCAGGTGTATCCTATAACCATTAGAAAAAGCCGCTCCTTTATAAATTATTCACGCTATTTCTCATTACACCAGCTATACAAGTCAACTCCTACTAATATTATCAATACGAAAGTTTATTAAGAAGGATGTGTTCCTTACTCTTTCATGCGAAAAAATATAGCTTTCACTTTAGAATAACACGAAGGCTATAGTTTACAAAGATATTTTAAAATAAACGCGCGCGGGCAACTGCTAGTTATAAATATTTCCGCCTAAGATACATCAAGACACGATGTTGTATAACAGTTTAAAAAAAGTGATTGATTGATCATTTTGAGAAGAATTGGTACACTGCTTCAACCCTGTGATGGCTTAGTATGTAATGGTATGTATTATT
This sequence comes from Phalera bucephala, assembly GCA_905147815.2. Taxonomy (NCBI): domain Eukaryota; kingdom Metazoa; phylum Arthropoda; class Insecta; order Lepidoptera; family Notodontidae; genus Phalera; species Phalera bucephala. The sequence continues at coordinate 2,516,517 of LR990627.1, forward strand.
AATTATAATTATAATTTCTGCAGTAATTTAATTACAATTTTAAAGTTCATTTTCGTCTTTTATTTACAAGGTTCTGATTGCTAGTTATACTCAGCCCTACTAACTATCCCCCAAAGGGGATATTTTTATATTTAGCCTAAATACCTACAATCCTTAGTTCTATATTTATACTGCAGAAAAGGGCCATTTGATTTATCTATAATCTAGCTCCTAAAGAATTTTTTATACATTTACATCGTAGTCGGCGACGGCTACGATTAACGGATTCGCATGGGTAGATGCGTTCGCGAATTGTCGTGTTGTCGCCTTTTTAATATAGGTTCGAGACCTAGATCGGAGTGGAGATCGACATTCCGTACGAACCAGGGGGGTCCAACGGCTTTACGGAGGAAGCGGTTTTGAACCACTTGGAGTTTATCGATGTGAGAGGGGGCCGAATGCCCGAACACAACACACGCATAAGTCATGATGGGTCGAACGCAAGTTTTGTAAAGCGTCACCTTATTTCTAAGGGACATTTTACTCCGCTTGCAGATTAAGGAATAGAGACGACCGAGCACAAAGGAGGCTCGGTGACGGACCCGCTTGATGTGCGGGCCGAAGGACATGGTACTGTTTAGGGTGACCCCTAGATATTTGACCTCTTTGACCCAGGGAATGGGTCGGTCGAAATTATCTCAACATTTTATTTCTTCATAACTTATATACATTAAAATTCTCCGTATTGTTTTCATTTCTGGATGATTAACTTTTATGAATTAATTAATTTTCATATATAATAAATTTCTTTATCTTATTATCTTAATAATTAATTAATAACTATTCATTCATTTCACTGTCAATTAATGTATTTTACCACTTCTCATTAGTGTGATATTTTATAATTGGTTAATTCTAATGTAATATGCAAAATCTTAATCAATGTTGTGTACATCTCTAATTGATATGCATATAAGAACAATATCTTATCGTCCTATGTTGTATGATTATAATATGTATATTGTTGATGTACCTTTAATAATAAATAATAAATAAATAAATGGTCACTTGGCCGAGATTACTTCTGGGGCGGCGCAGGGCGTGGCGCGGGGTTGCACCTCTGGACAAGAACACCGCAGCACTTGTCCGGGTTCACCTCAATACGCTACTTCCTGAACCAATTCCCTAGGGAATTGGCGGTTGCCTGAAGGTTTCTCGGTATGTATACCTTTTTATAACAAACTTCCCCACGATTTTCGAGATTTATCAATTAATAAATTTAAAACCATAATTAAGGATGTAAGAAAGCCTATTACAAAATCTCGGATTACATAGAAGATAAGGTCGTGTAAGATTGAAGAGCGATATTATTTAGTGTTGCTATTTATTTTTCCCTTGGAATTACATCAGTGTTAAAGCGTAGCGTGTTGTGCCTGACGAGCTTAGATTACTGCTGTTTTGGAGACACAATCTGACCACCGTCATTGAGGTTCTGGTTTGGTCATGCTCACTATAATGTCTGCTTGCGGTGGCTGTCTGGCGCGGGCCACTCCCTTCCCTCCAATATGGTCGAGGGGAGTGATGGCTGTTCCAGTAGTTATACTCGTTAACGGGTGCTGCTTGTGGGGACTGGTCCATCTGGAATCCTTTAGACACTATAAATAACATCATTAGTCTCATATCTCGGTCGTAGGGCATCATACTGGGGCTAGATCGTAAACTATTTAATTGTAACCTAAAACATTACAAGATGAAACATAACAACACAAGATGATTAAAAGAAATAGAAAGGAAAAAAGAAAAAGGGGTTCCGGTGGAAGATTAGTAGTTAAATTAGATTTGAAAATAATGTAAATTGACAGCAGGGCTTATACAAAATAAATTATTTGATTTTGAATAAATATCCTCCTATAAATAAATATATTATTGGTATGGTCAGCAACTTGACTTGTTTTTCAAATTGCACACTTATTTTGCATCAAATCTGTTTATTTTTTAATTTACATCCTTTTTTAATATAATGCTAATATTTTTTTCTAAATTCAGAAATATTTAAAAAATAAAGAGAATTTGATTAAGAATTATTCTTGTGGCATGGGTGTGTTTACAATCATGAAATACACGTACACAAATTTCTAAGGAAAAATAATACACCGTTTCGCCTATATTCCCCAAGTGGGGGTGGCAGAGGCGTACTATGTATACCCACTTTCTGCCGACGATTCCATTCCCTCTATTCCTCCTATTAATTTAACATAATGACATTTTTTATGTGTACCTTTTTTTTGTGTAAATCAGAGCCATGTAGCCATTCCCATAAATAGTATAATTGCTTTATTTAACTTAAGACTCACCTGATGACCAACCTACATTGTTCTCACATACCCCACAACAAAATGTAGACGAAAAAGTTTGTGAAATTTTTACTTTAAAAGAGTAACTGTGGAGTTTCTTGACCTTCTTCTCCACAGGAATGATATTCCGAATTGGTAGTAGAGTCTTTGTTACTTTTCTTAAGATTCATCAATACTATAATGGTTTACAAGAATAAAAAATATTCTGAATCTGATTCCAGATTGGATTGATACTAAGAATTTTTAAAAAGAGGATATAAACCCAGGAACTCGTGATAGCACTGATTCACTGCTAGACCAACAAAGCAGTCAAGGTAAAAAATGTTTTTTTTTTTAGTATAATGTAGTATGATAAATCAAATGCATCTTTCAATTAAGTATTAAATATCTTATTACCTATATTTAAACAGATTATATAAATATTTACAAATAAAAATTAATCAGACTATACTATGTTAAATATTTCTTCCCTAGAAATTGGACCTTCTTCTCGAAAGCAGGCAATGTGATGATAGTGTCTTCTTTGTAAAATGGGTTTAGCATTAGTTTGATGTATGCTTCATAGACATCTGTGAAGAAATTCTTGATTCCATCCTCATTGCGGGCGTCATGAACCATTATGAAACGCATCTGTAATGATAAATACTGAATGTTGATATTTTATCGCTACATATTATAAAACAAAGTCCCTCTGCCGCGTCTGTCTGTCTTTCTGAAGTCAATATACTCAATAACTACCAAATGGATTTTCATATGGTTTTCACCAATAGGCAAAGTGATTCAAGAGAAAGTTTATGTGTACAAATCACTCATGTGAAGCCAAGGTTGAATTGTACACAATAATTCACCGGTGGCTTTACTCACGAGTCGCCAGTTAAAATAATATATAAATAGTTAAGTTAGAATAAGGTGACTGAACAGATTGATTTTAGTGCATGTTTTTGGTGGCCACATGGAGCACTGGAGTAAATATATTGTTTCTTTTATATCTTATAGTCACAGGCCCACAACCTGATATCAAAAAAAAAACATTACACAAATATTTTATCTCACCTGGCTAGCTGTAACAAATGCTGAGACAAACCACTGGTTGAATTTATCTACAGATTTTAAATATGTATTGGTCACTTTCCACATGTGTTCGTCTACCAGGTCCAATGCTGCATGAGCTATGAACTGATTCAAATGCCTGTTGTCTTCTTTCTAGAAAAAAAAAGAAATTCACAAAATCAAGAACATACTTCCATTTTGTCAGGTTACTTTTATTTATTTTTTAAGAAAAACCAGCCCTGCTCTAGGAAACTATACCTGTGCCGTAGATGCGTTTACAAACATGAAATTCACACGCACAAACATCCAGACCGAAATAGACATCTATCTCTCTAAACATTAGTGGGTCACACAAACGTTAGTCCCGTGAGGGAATTGAACCCGCGACTGCTCAAATTGGTGGTCGGAGCAGCTTCAAGTTAGCAAAACCTGGGATAAATTACCTTAGGTTCTTTTGTAACTGGAATGAAGTCCATTTCGAAAATTGGGTTGTCGGAATGACCAACTATAACAAAGTAATACGTCCCTGCTGACATTTTATTCTAGTTTTCCATAGAAACACTAAACTACACTATAATTATTTATAATCAAAATTCAATTTTGTTTCGTGGGCAGATGCAAAGCGAACAAATCAACAAACGTCATAATATATCCGCTGTCAAGTGACATTCTATTGTCATTTTCCCTGATTACGTAAAACGAAACGTCCATTTATAACATAGAGATAGTACACACGGCGACACATCAACCTAGACTGTTTGGACTTTGAACCATTTAAAGTTGAACGCTGCGAATTGTGCGAGAGGGTGCGATATGTTGTTGTCATTTCGTTCCGCGGCGCTCTGTCCATATCTACCTATAGGTTGCTACAGATATATTGTGCAGGCATATTTGAAACAAGTTGAGCTCGTCGCGTAAATAAGTATTTTCGAATTGCGCGGCCCGCCCTTTCTAATCCCTTATTGTCTATTTTATTCGTCTGTAACTACAAAGTTGCATTTTTACATATTTAATTTTTATTATGACGGTATTTTATCGATCTTAGTTACAATAATTGAGAAACTGACTCAATTAGAGTGTAAAAGTAATACTTAAGGTTTTAGATTATATCTACTTAACTATAAAATTGAACCAAAAAATGAACCAAAAATTATTATACTCATTTATGTGTAGAAACAAATATAGGCACACTAAGAATTATTATTACCTTCCGTATTGTGTGTGCGTTTGCAATTTAAGTTTCATATAGTCTATAGAGTTAGTTACCTAGACCCGAGACAAAAATTACGAATCACACAAAGATTTTTTTTGCGAAGATTAAACGCGGGCAACTACTATATAAAAACTCTGATTGAGTCAAATATTTAATCATAAAACGATAAACGTTACCTGGCCACAATCTGGTTGTCCACTGCAAAATTTCATATATTAAGTAGATAGGTATTGTTTAAGATAAAATAGTTTTTATGTTAGAGGTCTATAAAGAAAGAACCTGCTGGAATTGTCTACTCTCTGACTACCCCGCTAGGGCACTGGCTGGATAATATAGATAGAGAGATAGAGTTATAATATTAAAAATATGCTCAAAGAGCATTTTTAATCTCACAATTTAGTCCAGCATACTGATATGTGCCAAACTTTTAATAGTAAGCTCTATTATAATAGGTCTATAGATTCGCTTAATTATTAGCAATCTACACTTGCAATCATACAAAATCGAGTGATGACATCTTGTTGAACGTGGTCGTATATCTGTTTGGGATTCACACACCTAGAGCTATTTGGGGTAGCTCAACCACATTGAATAGTTTATAGTATAAAATGGGAAACCATTGTTTGCCTACTTTCTTTATTTTGTAAATACTAATAATTTTATGAATAAAAACAACGTAAGTGTAAATAAAAAAACGTTTTAATACAATATTATGATATAATTATCACTTTAAACCAATAAACAACAATCATATTAACAGTAATAAAAACTGTCATAAGTAAAAACAAAAAATATAAACCCAGTGTTAGCGACGGACGATTTAGCGCAGTTGTTAAGAGCATAAATCGCTCTGCCCACTGCGTCTAATAGTCGCGGGTTCGAGTCCCGCACGGGACAAATATTTGTGTGATCCACAATTATTTGTTCCGGTCTGGGTATTTGTGTATGTGAATTTTCATGTTTGTAAACGCACCCACGACACAGGAATAAATCCTAGTAACTAGGTTTTTTTTAAAAAAAAAAACAAACAAATAATAGCCATTTCCATTGGTAGAACATAGTTTAACATGATTTAAATTAAATCTAATTATAAAACAATATCTTTTAAAATTAAAATAATCAATGTTATATTACAAATAAATGTTTAAACAAAAATGTAAAAAAAATGTATAACAAAAAATAAACTCGTAAAAACAAAACAAACAATATAATGATGTTAAAATAATTTACAGTGTCTACAATATGTTACCAAATAAGTTAATCATACATAGCCATGCGCAAGATGTTAAATGGCATTCATGTTAAAAACGGTTTATTCCAAAAATACGCGGACGGATGGAAACTGGCATGTCAGTCAGGGAGATCCAATGCTAGATCTTTAATATCTGGTGGGCCCGCCATTAGCATCTAGCATTGCATCCAACCTGGCTTTCATGCCAGTTACCATGTTCCAGCACATATCATGAGGATCCCCCCTCATCATTTCCCACGTCTCGATGGCCGTTTGCCTCAAGTTTTCTATGTTACGCACTTCTGACACATCCTAATTAAGAACCATCTGTCCCCAGAGGTTCTCAGTTGGGTTTAGATCAGGGCTCTTCGCAGGCCATGGTATAACTTGAATGTCCGGCTGTGCTTGGAGCCATGCCTGAACAACTCCAGCACTATGTATGGAACTGTTGTCCTGGCAAAGATATATGGTGCCGGTCGGATGGTGCAAACGCACAGTCGGCACCATCACGTCTCTTAAAATGTCGACATATTGCTCTGCATTTAGGCAACCAGATATCTCTACCAGTTCACCAGGACCAACAGAACTCATCCAGCCCCAAAACCCTAAACTCAGCCGACCACTTGACCTGTTAGGTAACGTATTTTGGGCTAAATATCTTTCATTATCTTTGCGTTTCAGTATTTTACGCCCATCTTTATTCGATTTAAATGTTTATTCATCAACAAATATAACTACATTGTTTTGCCAGTCAAAGTTATAATACTCGAGGCAAAAACTAACTCTGGCTTGTGCGTGCGCTCTTGAAAAAACAATTTTTTTTGCTGGGATTCTGGTTTTTAATCCAGCAGCAAGCAACCTGCAGCGTGTTGTTTGGGTTGATACCTGAAACAATGGTAAATTACTTAATCACTATAATTATATTTTTGAAAGAATGCACACCCATACTTTGGTATTGTTCCTGTGTCGTGGAAGCGTTTACTATAACACACAACAACAAGTGCTACCCATACTCATGTGATTTTTTTTTGAGTCGAATGGCCTACGCCCAAGCACTAGACCAAGCGGGTGGTCATCTAAGCTCGGCCAAACTAAGCTACCTATTTAATGCTAGTCAATTAACTCATACGATATAATTACAATGTTATTAGACATTAGCTGCCTAGGGCATTATTCAATCTAATATCTGGGTAGAAATGCATATAATTATTATGACGTATCAATGATTTTGTTCGAACTAAAAGACGGACTAGAGCTATATTAAGAATAGAATGTAAAGTAGTCATAACAGATAAAAATATTTGGCTTAAAATCGTTAATATGAAACAATGCGTATTTTATTTTACACGCTAACAAACATTATGATTTTAATGAAACGCAAATATCCATTTTCAGATCTTTTGACATTCTACTTAAATGCCTTTTTAACTTTTAATAAGTAAAGACTATGTTTGGTTGCGTTAAAATTGTAACAACTTACAAGTCTTCAAGCACAAATAATCAATTTAGCTGTTAATTATTGGAAGGCTGTTATGGGCGTTGGCTCAATATTTTTAGTTACAGATTACTTTTTCAGTATTAATTGTAGTCAACTTACGCTATATTGTGAGGCAGTGACCTGCGTATTTAAAAATGGCTGATTACTATGCGCCGATACAATGGCGGCATCTTGCTCTGCGGTGGTGGCGCGCTCGTAAAGCTGCCGGTGATGAGCCGATAGGTCACCCCCAGTCTCCTCATTTCGACGCAGCCAAAAGTTGATTGTTGTCCTCTAAAACAATTAAATTTAAATACATATCACTAGCCGTAAAATTATAGTAATAGACACTGGCCAATTGCTGAGCTACTATGTTCTTACTTCTCAAAAATATTTAATTTTTAATCTTTTACAATCTCTTTAGGGAACAATTTTTGACATAAATCTCATAAAAAACAATAATAAAAGCCCACCGTTCAAATATAAAAAAAAGTTATTACCATGTATTTTATTTAAACTTTTTAAATAAATTGACACACTTGCATCAACGAAATAAAACCCCTCCGTTTACATTTGCATGACAATTTGAACTTTATTTAAATAGGACAAACTCGGTCGTTTTAAGTTACTAACTATACTTCTGTATTTTCGATTAATTGATTTATTTACTACAGTAAATTTATATTTAATTGTTGCGGATCATTCTATCAATCAATTAATCAAAATATACCTATAAAAAAAAATCAATTAATTTATTTTCAATAAATTTAAATATAAATGTTTATCACTCACCGTTATCCCCATCCGCCTTTCAATTTCTTTTATAGTGTAACCACTCTCTCGCAACGTCACTATTAACTGCCTCTGTTGTGGAGATAATTGTGGAGCCATTATTATTTACGCACACGCACTAAATAAAAAAAATCTTAAAACGGAAATGTGTGACGCAACAATCCTTTAAGCGCGATATTATGGCACTGATTGAAAATGACAACAGACGAGACGTTGCGTGCGAGCAACCCACACGCAAACACCCGCACGGGCACGGGGTGCAAGGTTTTACAATACAGTGTGTTTGTGTGGGTAAGCTCAGGAGTCCTTGTCCCACGATTCTCTGGATTGTATGTAGCGTAGCTATGGGTATGTTGGGTGTCTAACTTGATGTGTCGCCGTGTGTACCTACTTAAAACTTAAATGTAATGGTAAAAGGTACCTACTTCTATAATTTATAGCGATACCCATGAACCTAAAATAACCTGAAGGGAGTCATACGACGTTGCCGCTCCGCCGGTCATCGTTCAACACATTGTCTTTTTTCTCTTTCAATTACACGGATCACCATTTTGAGTGAATGAGAAAGCTATTGTAAGGTTGGCAACGTCGCCCTATACGTGTGCTTGGTTGCCTGTTGTGACCTGTGCTTAGGCCATAACAAATGCGCCTCGTCCGTTGCAACGGTTAAATTATAAATGAAAATCATTGTGATAACTGAATATACTTTAATACGGTGGAATTATGTCGTGTTGTGCTGTATTTTGTCAATCAAGGACAACCAAAGGAGGAGTGAAAAATCCTGAATTATCATTTCACACGTATGTATTTATTGCCTTTTATTATATTATAGGGAAGTTTCACAGCAAAATTATGGATAACATTAAAGATATACATCACTGACGTCATATAATTAATATACGGTGATAATTAACTGTGAGTTTAAAGCTTTAATTTATATTTCAAATATGCATTATTTTACGCTTCTCCACTAGTGATATCCTACAGCGCCTATCGCTTACTGTCGATATTACTAAATTAATACTGAAACATTAACCATTCCTATTTCACGTGACAATGACTAAACGTATTTGGATGTAACTTAGTAAGGATAGGATATCTAGATAACACCGTCACGTCTATATTCCCCAATCGGGGGTGGGATATCTAGACCTATCTATGATTATTTCATCGTTAACTATAATGGCGTTTTACCTGGAATGAATCGCTTATTAAACTACTTACCGCACTGGAAGCTTTATATTGAGATAGCATATAAAGCCTCGGTTGCGAAATGAAGTTTTGCCCTTTGGGTAGTACTGCTGTACGGTGTACGGTTTACTGAAGATTAGAGGATTGACCTCAATATTTTTTCGGACGATTTAGCGCAGTGGTTAAGAGCTTAAGCCGCTATGCCCACTGCGTCTAATAGTCGCGGGTTCGAGTCCCGCACGGGACAATCTTTGTGTGATCCACAATTATTTGTTCTGGTCTGGGTATTTGTGTATGTGAATTTTCATGTTTGTAAACGCACCCACGACACAGGAATAAATCCTAGTGTGCGGCTACGTTTATAAAAAAAAAAAAAGGATGCGTTGGCATTGTGTCCTCCCCCCCGCGAGGGTGCGTTGTATGCCATGCCCGTATGTAGATAAATCTGAACCCTGAAAAACATGCTGATGTCCGTGTGATGGAACTATTGATATTCGTGATTTAGAATCCGGGTTTGAGTGCTAAAACGTTTAGAAGGTACCTCCCTTTTTACTATCGCCGGCACGTGGTCGCGGTAAGCAAGTAGGGACGTAATAATAATGTTGATTGGTAATCTCAGATTATACATACTCTTTTGATGTTAACTCTGATCTGTTTGGTTTATGTATTTGAATTACTTCAAATTGGGAATGTCAGTTTTATTTGTTCAGATTGAAGTGTCATATATGACTTTTTGGCGGGAAATCGAAGAGTTAATGTTGTCAATTTGTTTTAATTTCCAAAACTTGTGTTAATTTAAATTATAATGTGTAATGTTGGTGGAATATTAACCATTATGTGTTCCTTTATGTGCATGAGTGAAGGTAATTGTAACAAAATGATAAAACGTGCCTTTTCGATTTCCCTCAAAACGGCCGTCGCAATTGGTATGTAAAGTATCCATCACTTTACTATCCAGGGTGGGGCACTTCATCAATTTCATTATCATCTTCGTCATCAAGTTCATTGGGTAGTTGAATTAATTTAGAAATGAATATTCGTAAACTTTGTACAATGGCATAATGTAAACGCAATTGCCACGAAAAAAAAAAATAAAAAAAATTGTCATATGTTGCACTGCGTTGTGGAATGCGCCGGCTATTGTTTGATGAACCTGGACTTTTCTATCGATGTATTTGGAGGGTTCGCGTCCATTCTAGAACTTGTATACGAGTATAAAAGGAACAGCGCGGTGACGTGTGTCCGTCACTCTCTCTTCTGAAGCGATAGCTATCAAATCGAGAACAAGTGATCTTAGTGGAATACACCTGCGACCATAGCGCGATCAACGTATTCAACGATTGACTTAGTGACTTAAAAGCAATAATTGGGTACTAGCGAGAGTAGTACTAGAGTGTATTTAGTACTTGTGTGTACTTGCATTCGACTGACTGTTTTGTGCGTAAAGTGCCTATTCAATAAATGAAATTATTTACTATAGATTCCCAGGTAACTTAAGATTTTCTGTATGGTGAAATAAATATTTTTTAATCATGAATTGTCTTTTACGTCGATGTGGCCTGTCCTAGTAATCACTTCCCTATTAAAGTACACTTATGCAGATCCACAAACTCACACATAAACTTGACACGCTACCTCAGTGATATGCGCTGACCATACATCCTAAGTTTATGACTAACGTGCATTGAAAAAGCGCTCGTGCGAAGGTAGGGTAAATAAGATGTAAAAATTATAACCTCCGCTACGCCTATATTCTCCAAGCGGGAGTGGGAGTAGTGTACTCTGTACACTCTCTTGTCGTTCAACAATGTAAGGTCTCATGTAGTAGAGGACGAGTCTATTGATATTAAACCGAGCACAGTGTCAGACTCCGGACTAGATTTTTTTTATCGAATAATTACTATTTGCCGACATAGGATTCGAACCGACGACCTTGTGATCGCTATGCGCATTACCAATGAGACTTTACTATTGTATTAAATTGTATATACTAATATCGATGTTTAGAGATTCGTTTTTAAGATTTGTATTATAATACGTATGTGTAAACTTATATAAATTACTCGTAGTAATTCGAAATCATAATTTAGATGAGTCAATTACGATTTTGCATGAAGTAAATATTTTTTAAATATAAATTGTATTTTCTTATCGATAAATCTTGTACTAGTAATCACTTGCCTACTCACGCACTCTACGAAATGCGGTGTCTAGGCATTCTTCGTTTATGACCGCGGCGATATGCGGTGCCTAGGCATTCTTTGTCTTTGGTGAAGTTTGGTGATACCAAAGACTTAAATAAGGCGGGAAGATCGAAAATTTCGCGTTCTATTGGGTCGAGTAAGAAAAATAACGAAAAATGAATAACTGTGCGTAACGCATTTATCTCAAACTGTTAATTTAGCTGATTTACACTATGCCGATAATTATTAAAGTAAATAATGTTGTTTTAGATTCGTGGTCAGCACCAATTAATAAACTAATGGTATGGCGTGCAAGTAGTTGGAGGAAATACGATTCTAAACTTTCTAATTTATATCTCCGTGTACATTACGACCAGCTGTTGATAACACTAGATTCTATGATTTTGGAATCGTTTAATATGCGTTACAAAATGAAGGGTATTTATAAAGGAGATATTCTAATATTGATTGTAAGCAATGCTACTCAAGAGGTGAGTAAATTACGGAACTCCGCAATAATATTTAGGAGCAAATATTTTTACTGTCCCTCATGTACACCTACCTAACCACGTAAGCACCTACTTGTTTTTATCTTCACGAATTCATTCAAGGTGCTCCAAATGAACTCTTTTCTGCCATTGTCAAGTCGCTTAACATTAATTAACTCCCCGATGAAAATTGTGATAGGTTATTATAATTCTCCTTACATTGTACATTATTATCCAAAATTAAACAAGTTTTGGAAAATGACTCCCATTTCCCGCCGAAAAACCCTGTAAGCTACTTTATGTGAAAAAAAAACTTGACGCTAATTTACTAAAGATACAATAATTACACGTAATCCACCCAACAATGACCATGAACTTTTAGAGTTATATTTCTTCAATAAATCGTGAACGGTATTTTGTTCAGTTACAGTTTTATGTATTTTAGATCAGAAAATTTAAATTTCAATTCACATCTGACGCGGGACGATATCTTCAAAAGTTAGGGGAACATTTTCCCGTAGTAAGCCACAATAGTGGGTCATCTACTGCGCAGTCTAACAACGCAGATATTTCAAAGTACCGGGACATAAATGAAGTTATAAAATATGCTCTGGAGAAAAAAGGTAAGATTGGTCTTCAAAAGCTAGAAGCGTAGGTACAGCAGAAAGGCGGTCGTCGAGCATCGTGCAATCTTCACAGGACGCTTGTCGGTGGATGATGATGTCAAAGATGAGAGCTCAATTGCACCGCTATTTTCCTATTATTTTATTTTATTCCTTTTATGTAGAATGGTGGTTAGAAAGCCTTATCAGTATGTATATCAATCGAATAAAGTTTTGAGTTTGCTCTTGATATGCAGCAGATTGATTTAGAGATCGATCGCGAAATCAAGTTGTGGCTTTCGTTAAAGTCTACCATAAATACCATACATGCTCATACGCTCATAGATGTTATTTGCTAGTTTTTTTACGAAACCCACACGTAATTACATAATCTAAAGTCTCAAGAACTTATAACTATTGTACACAGAGTTGATCAGCCTTTTAAAAGAAGTTAAAGGTGAACATTAAGTTTATAAATATTATAAGCAATGGAGAAATCATTATTTTTATTACAGATGACCCGTGCCCACAGAATTTGCCTCCAGCATATAATAATTTTGTAAAATTGTGTTTACTGGATCCGACGTTTCCACAAGTGGTTGCTGAGACTGAGAAAATACTAGAAACCGAAATTTTTAAAAAATAGTAAAATTAGATTTTAATTGAAATATATAAAGTAGCGGTGTTTTTGTAGACATTGGCGCTAGGGTGCTAGAGATTCAATTGTCTTTGTCACTCTATTTTTGTCTATGCTTGTATTCTCTATGGTCTTTGTTTTGTTTTGAATTTTTGACGTTTATTTAAATTCAAATGAAAAGGCGTTGCACTATGTTGTTGTGGGGTTTTTAATTGTGATTTAGATCTAATTAAATGATTATAACGAATACGTGTTATTTTTTTGTGTAGTTGAAAGGTTAATCTTTTAGAAAAGCAATAAACATGCACCCGAACCGGTTTGTGGCGGGACAATCCTCCGCTATGCGTAAGTCAAGGTAAGAAATTAACTTGTATGAACATCAATTTTATATTTCTAGTAACTTAATCTGTATTTAAGCAGATAAGACCAGATCTAACTCGTGTACTGGTAGTAGTTTAGTCCGTTAGAGGGCCTGTTGCTATGGTCATGGCCGTAGATGTGATTTCGATGCCTACCAGAAGTCTTATCACTTATGTGATAGCTTGATTTTCATATTCTAGACCAGATTTAATTACAGTTCAGACTAACAAAATTAATTAAGTCAGCTATACTATGGTACTCAAAGTTGTCCAAGTTAGATAATTGTTGTCATGCATAACTTTAGATTACGGAATTCCAGGATACAGTCTCACCATCTAGTTTGTAGCTCACTAGTAAATGTATCTTGGATATTACGTTATTCGAACAATAAATTGATTCTAATTCATTATGAATAAATCAGTTCTATCAAGTCATCAAATCCTGCAGGTTAGAAAGTAAACCTTCAATGCTACCGAAGCCACGATGGGGAGGGTCCACAGATCGACTGTCTACAGAAGCTCGGAGGCCCAGCACAGCAGGACATCGCTCGAGTAGTGCTGAACCCGCCAGAGGCACTTTTATGGGAGCAAGATTGAGTCGGGAGTTGTCTGCTACTAAACAACCTCTAAATGGGGTAAGAAAAATACTTTTAAATAAATACACCGCTGATATAGAGAAAAGAGTGAATGCAGGGAATAGAGTGAATGGTGCGATGGGAAAGCTACTTGGGAGCCGACACTTAAGCCAAAAGGCGCAGCTGGCCATACATAACGGAGTTCTTGTCCCAACGCTTTTATATGGTAGCGAGAGCTGTGTATGTAAGAAGGAGAATGAAAGTAGGGTAAGCAGTGGAAATGCGAGCTCTGAAGAAGAAGTGCGGAGTTATGCTGACCAACCGTATTCACAACAGCGTAGTAAGAAAGTGAGTAGGAAGATAGTATCCGTGTAAAGATAAGAAAGGGTATGCTTTGTTGGTTCAGGCATATAGTCAGAAGAAAGAATGACAAAACAGATATAAAATGCGAAAGTGGAAGGATGTAGGTATCGGCGAAGACTAGACTATCTTACCACAACCAAATAGACGGAGTCTTATCTGAAGGACAAGTTACGAGTCTCCGTAACCAGCGAGCATGTATAAGACAAACTATAAGAGTAGAGGAAGCCAGAGAGGTATGTAAGGAAAGAACCTGTTAGATCTCTGTACTGTCTGCCTACCTCGCAAGGGATCTGGCGTGATGATATAGATAGATAGAAAAATACTTTTTTTGATATTTCTTTGAAATTGATGTTTTGATACAATTTTTTCCATTATTAGTCTGGAGTTTGGCGTTTTGCTCATTGTGTTGACAATAGGTTCCTTCCCCCTATTACATGTGACCTGACATTGTCAGCTAACAGTGGGTATACACAGCAATTAAAGTGTGATGCTATTCATTTTGTACATTTCTTTTTATTAAGAATGAAAAAAAAAGATATTTTGAATTTATATTAATTTCTTTAATTTCGATATTTTTTTTAATGTCGAATTATTAGGTTCATTTACGCGTATATTACACATGAAATAAAACTATCTATCCGATTTTAACGTGGTGCATTTTTTATTTTATCATCCTGATGTTTCATAGATCAGTCTAACAAAAATAATTGAAAAGTTTGAGGGTACCCTGGAACAACTATGCCTTTAGGGCGTTGAACACCTCAGTTCTTCCCGTGACAATGGGTGCTACAAAGCACTAGAAACGTCAGGAGCTTAAAAATCAAAAACAAACTGTTGTAAAATTCTAAAAGAATGTTTTACTAGCCATGTTTACGTAAAAACCGTTTAATGAGGGGTTTGGCTGAAAGACCGCGACCGAAGCGTTGGTGGAGACCCCAGTCCCCGTCCAGCACATGCTGAGCGAAACACCTTTCGGCACAGCTCACACCGTAGCAACCAATACCTATAGTAGTTATAGTAGTAATTCATTGTATTTTATTTGTTGTTTGTTTCTTTTACCGCTGTATTTTTTCTGTGGTGAATAAATATTTTCATTTCATTTCAATATAGCCCGGGGCAAGCCATAATACCACACTGTAGACTTCTATGGAAAATTGAACTCCTTTCAGTAGGAAAACCATACTGTCTGACCTGGGAATCAAACCTGGGATCGCTAGCCGAACTATGCTAATCAGGCAGTCCTTAGTGATGATTGATCAGAAATATTGAGATAGTGGTTTTATTTGCTCACAGAGATCAAGGTCTCAACAGGGAGAGAGGTTTGGCCAGTCTTCGATGACACCACTCCGTTCCAGTCAGTACCCGAGAACAACAACTACACCTGTGGTAAGTATATTTTTAGGTTTTAATCGCTGCTAATTTGTTTTTAAAGTTCTCGACGGGTTGAGCGAGAGCTTTACAGCACCACGGACATCGGAGGCACTAAGAAATTGTGTGTCTAATATTCATATAAAACTTAAAAGTCAATATAATTTTGTCAAGACTGCCGCGTTGTTCTAGTGGCAAAGCGCATCGCTTGGTGATCACGAGGTCCTGGGATCAAATCCGAGGTCGGATAAATGAAATTTTTCTAACGAGAAACTTCCCAATATGAATCCGGAGTCTGAAATTTTGCCCGGTATATGGCAATAGGCTCGCCCCCTATTACATGGGACCTAACATCGTCGGCGAAAAGTGGGTGTACTCAGTACACCTCTGCGACCCCCGCTTGGGGAATATAGGCGTGACGGTGTGTATGTGTGTCAATATAATTTTTTATGCTTTTACTTTCAAAATAGATTGGTGTTATGAGTTTATCATCAGTTCTGAAGTCTGATTTCATATTAATTTTGCTTTAATATTATTTAATTTGTGTAGAGAACACCATCTGAGGATCGTGCAACGCGCAGCTGGCAAACCTCTCTCGACAGAGCACTTGCATTTGTCACTGTAAAAGATCAAAGGTATGTTATATAGATAGATAGATAGATTACTCTTTATTGTACACCAATACATTTACATAGAGAAAAAAATAAAAATAAACAAAGGCACAATTATCTTATCGCTAATAGCGATCTCTTCCAGACAACCAAAACTGAAAGAACGAGGCAAAAAGATATACAAAAAATAGAGGGCAGTAGGTGGCGTACATTTATTAGTTTGGTATATATCACGGTTAAAGAAGATTTATTAAAATTTATATATATTTATAACTATCTTATGATATTCTATATATCTATATCATTGTTGTGATATAGATAGATATATTAGTATCTTATCTTTATTGTACTAAATAATATAAATTACAGATATGATGTCAAAGGCCAACTTAACTCAATTTGAATTGTCTACCAGATAATAGCGTATAAGTGAAGGCGCAAACAAACTATTTAGTAAATTTTAAATCTAACAAATGAGAATGAAAATACAAATTGAAGTCTCTGCATACATAAATTATACCAACTATAATATTGCTTTGCTTAAAATGCTTTCAAATGGAACCCTCAAGGAATTGGTACAGTGACGATTCTGTGGCGCGATCACAAATTTTCATTCAGTATAGTATTTTTCACATAGGATGGGTAGTGACGGTTTTAATTGCAAAACGAAATTAATATTTAATTCAAGGGTGTTAAGGCATACTACCATAAGTATAGAAACGTCATGCCTCTTATTGCCATTGATTAAAGTATATTTTCGTTTGGCAATTAGAACTGACACTACCCATCCTATGTGAAAAATACTATAGTAGAATAATAATAAGAATTTATTTTCTTTGACAAAGTTCGGTGTTACAATGTTTCGTGGCTGAAGCCTCCTTAGCCTCCTTTTAAGAAAATCATGTCTGTATTAGGAGAATTCGCTCTTCTCCTTCATTATCTAACTTAGAATATAATACATATTTGTAACTATGTAGGGTATGCAATTTCTATCATATTTTCACAGCATAATGATTAGTTTTAAAATAGTTTTTCCTCATATCATTATTGAACTTGTATATTATCTTATATCTTATCTTGTCTACGAGCGCGCGCGCTTGTGTGTGTGCGTGTTTCAGATATATGTGTTTATATATCATCATCATCATCTCAGCCTATACTTGTCCACTGCTGAACATAGGCCTCCCCAATCGCTTTCCAGCGTAACCGGTCCGATGCCACCTGCATCCAACGACTTCCTGCGATTTTCACAAGATCGTCGGTCCATCTGGCAGGCGGTCGTCCCACGCTGCGCTTGCCAATACGTGGTCTCCACTTTAGAATCTTTCTGCCCCAACGCCCGTCCGATCTACGCGCTATGTGGCCCGCCCATTGCCACTTCAGCTTGCTAATCTTAACGGCTATGTCGGTGACCTTGGTTCTTCTACGAATCTCCTCATTCCTGATTCGATCGCGTAGAGAAACGCAGAGCATAGCTCTCTCCATAGCTCGCTGAGCAACTCTGAGCTTTTTTATGAGACCTATTGTAAGAGACCACGTCTCTGATCCATATATCATCACTGGTAACACACATTGACTAAAAACTTTAGTCTTAAGGCACTGAGGTATTTTGGATGAGAAGATGTTGCGCAGTTTCCCGAACGCTGCCCAGCCGAGTTGGATTCGTCGATTGACCTCTCTCTCAAAGTTGGACCTACCTTACCGGACTACCTGTCCCAGGTAAATGTATTCGTCGACAACTTCAAGAGTAGAGTTCCCAACGGTGAGTGCGGTGGGTACGACATGGACTTTAGACATTATTTTCGTTTTGTCCATGTTCATTTTAAGACCCACTTGTTGAGATACTCTGTTGAGGTCACCGAGCATTCGTCCTAGATCTTCCAGCGACTCCGCCACGACCACAATGTCGTCGGCAAATCGAAGGTGAGTGATGTATTCGCCATTGATGTTGATGCCAAGTCCTTGCCATTCCAAGAGCTTGAAGGCGTCCTCTAAGGTGGCCGTAAACAGTTTCGGAGAAATGACGTCTCCCTGCCTTACTCCTCTTTTTATGGGGATCGCCTTCGTGCACTGCCCCTGTACTCGGACTGACATGGTGGCGTTATTATACAAGCACTTCAACACTTCAATGTACCGATAGTCAATGCGGCATCGCTGGAGAGATCTAAGAACCGCCCAAGTCTCGATCGAATCGAAGGCTTTCTCATAGTCCACAAACGCCAAGCATAGTGGCCGATTATACTCCTCGGTCTTCTGTATAATCTGCCGCAGCGTATGTATGTGGTCTATGGTACTAAAGCCTTTCCGGAAACCGGCTTGTTCGGGAGGCTGGAAGTCATCAAGCCTGCGTTCGAGACGATTCGTGATGACTCTCGAAAACAACTTATAAACATGGCTCAGCAGTGTGATGGGCCTATAATTCTTCAGTAAAGTGTTATCACCTTTCTTGAAAAAGAGTACCACCACACCCCTGTTCCACGCTTCCGGCGTTTTTCCTTCGAGCAAGACGGAATTAAACAGCCTCTGAAGGACTTTAAGTACCGGTGATCCGCCCGCTTTCAGAAGCTCTGCGGTAATTCCGTCTTCACCCGGCGCTTTGTTGTTTTTAAGGTGTTTGAGAGCCATCCCAATCTCGTACAGGCTGATGTCCGGGATATCTTCAGTGTAGTGTCGGGTTAGCTTGGCTCTTGGGTCTTTTACCAAGTCAACAACAGGTTCAGCTACTGAGGTATACAACTGCCCATAGAACCTCTCTATCTCCCTGAGCACCTCTGACCTATTCGACGTTACGTTTCCGTCCTCCGTCTTCAGCTTCGTCAACTGGCTTTGCCCAATAGACGCGTCTCTTGCAAACACTTTGGAGCCCTTGTTCTGCTCTATGGTCTCCTCAATACGTCTTGTATTGAAGGACCGTAAATCGTGTCGCAAGGACTTCAATATCTGTCCATTGAGCTGCCTATAGGACTTAGCATCATCGGAGGTTTGGAGTGTCATGGTACGTCGCTCAGCCATGAGGTTTCGGGTGTAGTCAGATAGCTTTTGAGGCCTATTTTTACGGTGGGGCTTAAAATGCTTGGACCCGACCGTATGGACAGTCTCTACCAACCTATTGTTGATTTCGTCCACTGATGCGCTGCTGTCTAGCAATTCGAAGCGGTTTGACAATTCGAGTTGAAAGTTCTCGGGGTTTTGGATATGTGCATTAGAAGGTCGGAGCGTAGCCTTCATCAGACGCGATCTTTCCATTTTGACATTAATATTTAATGTGCCTCTGACCATTCGGTGATCACTGCCGGTTTTTACCCTGTGAATCACGGAGACATCATTAAATATTTGTCGCTTGGTGCTCATGATGAAGTCTATCTCATTTTTTGTGGAACCATCAGGGCTCATCCAGGTCCATTTCCTATGAGGCGGCTTCCGGAAGAAAGAGTTCATCATAAAGAGTCCCTCCTTCTCCAGATATTCGGCCAGCCTCTGACCCCTGGGGTTGCGTTGCCCATATCCAAATTGCCCCACTCTCAATTCATCATCGCCCCGTTTGCCCAGCCGCGCATTGAAGTCACCCATAACCACTGTAAAGTGTGCTTTGGAAGTATGTATGGCTCTACTAATGTCCTCATACATTACTTCGACGTCATCATCTGAGTATGCCGAGGTCGGTGCGTAGACCTGTATGACCTTCAGCGAATATCTTTTGGATATTCTGAGTATCAGGTACGCTACCCTGCTCGACACACTAGTGATGGACACAACGTTGTCTATGAGTGACTTGTGGACGATAAATCCGACACCACCTTGGGACTGCTGTTCGCCCTCCCGGTAGTAAAACAAGTTGCCGGATTTTAAGGTTA
Organism: Phalera bucephala; assembly: GCA_905147815.2. NCBI lineage: Eukaryota > Metazoa > Arthropoda > Insecta > Lepidoptera > Notodontidae > Phalera > Phalera bucephala. The sequence continues at coordinate 2,536,844 of LR990627.1, forward strand.
TCGTGTCCTCGCCCTTTCTTCGGACCTCCGATAAACCAACAATATTCCACCGCAACTTGTTTATCTCTTCTTCCAGCTCAACAAGCTTCTCATCTGTCCTTAACGTGCGTGCGTTGTATGTCACCAGGGCCAAATTTCGGTGTTGGTGGTAGCCGAATCTCTGCCGGAGATTCTGAGCACCCCTTGTCCTGTCGTTACCATGGCTGCTACCGTGGCCAGGACGAACAGGACCGCCGGGGACTAGGGGCCTGGTTTTCTTACATTCTTCCATAATTGGGGGTGTTTGCCATACTCGCCACGCTTGGCAGGCGGGTTGGCGAGCGCAGTTATTGGTCGTCGAAGTGCTAAGGGAACGCTGCTGCCCATTCCCTAGTTTTCCCTTAGTCGCCTTGTACGACACCCGATGGGATGAGATGGGTTGGTCCTATTCTAAGCCGGGAACCACGCGGCATATATATAATACTATTTAATATAATGCTTACAATATGACTTAATATACTTATATATGTGGGCGGATTTTAGTTGATTATTTGAGTATTAAGAAAAACATCAGTTATTATTCTAGGCAATGTGGCCATTTAAATGAATTTTTAATACATATACCTCAACATGCACTCAAAAGTACAGGTTTTGTGGTTTATTTGGGTACCAAAGTAAAAAGTTAAGCAATTATTATTTAATTATCTATCTATACCATCACGCCTGATCCCTTGCGGGGTAGTTAGAGAGTATAGAGTTCCAACAGGTTCTTTCCTTACATACCTCTCTGGCTTCCTCCACTCTCATAGTTCGTCTCATACACGCTCGCCGGTTACGGAGACTCTTGACTTGTCCTTCCGCTAAGACTCGGTCTATTTAGTCATTGTACGATAGTCTAGGTCTTCCCCGGTACCTACATCATTCCACTTTCGCATTGTATATCTGTTTTGTAATTGTTTAATTACTAAATAAATATGTTAAACTTTGAACATTGATAACAGAATATGTGTTTGACGGACGGTTCAGCGCAGTGGTGAAGAGCTTAAGCCCCTCCGCCCATTGTGATCCAAAATTATTTGTTTCTGTCTGGGTATTTGTGTTTGTGAATTTTCAGGTTTGTAAACGCACCCACGACACAGGATTAATTCCTGTTAGGGGGGGGGGGGGGGGGGTAGCTACGTTTATTTAAAGAGAGAAAGAAGTAGTTACGGTTTGGTTTGTCGGGCAGGCCTATCTCGAACGTGGGCTGGCAGCGGGCTGAGTACGGCCGAGTGACGGAGGCGCTGGCGGGGCGCGGGGAGGGCGGCGCGGCGCTCACGCGGCCGCTGACCATCGCGCGCTTCGTGGACACCGCGGCCGCGCTGCTCGCCGCCGTCACCCGCGAACCCAAGCCCATCAACACTGACAACTACGTCACTAAGGTCCGGCACCAACGAGTAACGTAGTCGCCGCCTCCTGCTGATCGCTTTGTCGGGCTTCATATGGTTCGCCATAGGCTCCACCTGACAGGGTTGGTCGCGGAGTGCGGCGTGAACACTCTGATGGCTCCCCCCCGCGGGATCTACGTGTCACCGCCCCTTCAAGGGACATATCCTGTCCCGACTCAGGGACCCGGCCATATTTATGGCCGGCGACAGACACCTCGGCCAGGGGGCCGTTGCCCCGATGCCGATTCCCCACACCCCTGGCTGGTGTGTGAGAAGACCCGATGTTGTCACTAACGACTTGTCCCGTGAAGCATTCACACACATGAATTCACTAGGGTATATTACTTACAAGTTCAGGCAGGATCTGGGACAGGGAACCCTTATCTAGGATCAGATTTCAATCCTCACTGAAATCCAATTTGCACTTGATTTGGGTTTTTAGAATATCTTGATATGTTAACTTTTTTGTGTAGTTTTAAGGAATAATCTTTTAAAGATTCCCAATTTACCATGGGTAAAACCAGTTTGTTGGACTTTGCCACCCTAAGAAACACAAGCCCGGCCTAGAGGCCTTAGCAACACTCCTAGAAAATAAAGTGTTGATAAGTTGCCTAGCAGATATCTATGTGTATTTTATAAATATCATACTGCCTCGTTGGTCCTGGGTTCAAATCCTAGGTTGGACAAGTGTAGTTTTTCTAACGAAAACTTCTCAGTACCAGCCCGGAGTCTGGAATTGTGCCCGGTATATGGCAAGGAATATTAGGCGTGACGGAGTCATAGAATCATTATCATAAGATATATAAAATTGGTCAATCTATAAAAATACGTTCCTCCACAGCTGCCACACCTGTCCAAGCGCCTCCTGTACCCCGGAACGGTCTCCAAATCATGGCTGAAGACGGTGAACACACTGCATGCGTTTCCGCACGCGTTAGCCCTCATTGCGTATCTACTGGATCTCGTCAACCATATCGTAAGTATCTGTGAGATACCCTTACAACAGTCTCAATCAAGGAAGATAATGCTAACCGCCAAATAAGATGAACAAAAATGGCGGCGCCGACGAACGGCTACTGCGCATGCACTATACCAGTGGTCGGCAACCTTGTCACCCAAAAGAGCCAAATATAGACAATACACAATTGAAAGGACATTGTTCTGCGCCCATACATGATTTACCCGAAAACCAACAGCAACAACAACAAAAAAGGTATTGATCTTGAGGTTATAATTTACCCAACAATACATTTGTAAAATCGTTATGTAAAAATACAGTGGCAATAATCAAATCGATCATAATTGAATATAACCGATTGATAGCATTGACATCTCCAACCGTAATTCGACAACAACGTTGACATTCGGAAAAGACGTTGGCGACTTTGATTTAAGTACTTGCAGTACTCTGAAATATTCGTTTTGGATAGCAAATTGAAAACAGATAAATCGGTATCGACGATGTTCTTTATTCAAAGAGCAATGTTTTTTTAAGTATTTTTTACAATTAGTAAAAATACATTTCGACGCGAGCAATTGGGTGGAGATAATGAATCAAACACATGTTTGCGAGCGCCGATCCGTGCTATTGTTGCTTTTTTATAGGCTTGCGTTTCAATAATTTTACTCGTCTATTACAAGGCAGATTATATATTAGATAATAAGTAATACTCCGTAACTGCACTAAACATTTCGTGGAAGAGCCGCAACCGAGGAGTCAAAGAGCCGCGGTTTGCCGACCACTGCATCATAGAGCGTTTTTAAAAAAAAACGTTGCCCCGAACAAGGTTTATTCCTGTGTCGTGGGTGCGTTTACAATCATGAAAATTCACATACACAAATACCCAGACCGGAACAAATAATTGTGGGTCACACAAAGATTTGTCCCGTGCGGGAATCGAACCCGCGACTATTAGACACAGTGGGCGGAGTGGCTTAAGCTCTTAACCACTGCGCTAAATTGTCCGTCCTTCCGAGTGGCAGGTAGGGATGTCTCAAGAGGGATAAAAATCGATTTTTTTATTTGCTAAAAAATAGCAATATTCATACAATCAATTATTTTTCAAAAAATATTCGTAGCTGTGATAGCCTAGTGGTTAGACCGTTAGACTGCAAAGTCAAAGGTCTCGGGTTCAAACCCAGGCACGCACCTCTGTCTTTTCGAAAAGCATGTGCGTATTAAAGATTAATTATCACTTGCTTTAACGGTGAAGGAAAACATCGTGAGGAAACCTGCATGCCTAAGAGTTTCTCGAAGGTGTGTGAAGTTCGCCAACCCGCACTGGGCCAGCGTGGTGGACTATGTCCTAAACCCTCTCAGTTTGAGAGGAGGCCCGTGCCCAACGGTGGGACAGTTTCTTAACAGGGCTAATATTGAATTCGATTTTAACAAACATAGATTATTATTTTTTTAATAAATCGATTAATAGTCGTTGAGTTTTTATTTGTTTTTAATCGATTAATATTTGATTTAAAAAAAAAAAAAATCGGTTAATTATCGTAGCAGGAGTGTCGCTTATTTCTAAGAAAAATTTTACCAAACGCGCAGGAATGAATTAAAAGAATGATTCTGGATTAATCGATTTGAAATTGATTCTTATTAATTTGCCAATTGAATGCGGCCCCGCCAGACACGGCACCCTTCTGGCTGGTAGATCTTCCCTTTGAAAATCTTGCCACAAAGATCCTGCCACAATAGCGGTAAGTCGGTTTGGACAAGATAGTGGGCTATAGTAGGTCTACTATCTCTTTCAAACGTAAAGGTTTGGAGGAGATAGTAGGCTTTTTAAGAAGAAAGAAAAATTCTCTTATTTGACTAAATAGGTCTTACAAAACTCGCACGTAAAATTGTGCTATCTGGGCGGGCGGCAATACAAGATCAAACGCGCGACATCGCTCCATCTGGTCAATCTCTTATTTTGTTGTTATTGTCTAGGAAACGCCAGTGTCAGACGATTGGTTGTATGTGTGCAAGGATGAGCTGGCGCGCCTTCGTCGGGATTACTTATATAAATGCTGGATCAGGTAATGATATAGTTTTACTTATCTTTGTTGGCTGTTACTAGCCTGACATGTGTTCAGTGCACTTAGACTCAATGGGATCTTTTGAGCTTCCTATGCCCTGATGCTCTTACGTACCTGTGAATTCGAATACTCCCTGTACCAGATTGTAGATCCCGGCAGGGGAGAGCCGAAATTCCTCTGTATAGGCCACCCCCAGTAGATTTATTCATCGCGCCGCCGGTGCGTCACATTTGCAGAGGACGAGGTTCATGGTTTGTTTTATAATGGATCAGTTTTACTTACATAATATTATCTATTTATGTGTCTCTTCTACGGATTTAACCGCACCCTTGAAAGGCATCTAGATGGAACCTGGTCCAACATTTAGAGGCTTTTTTATGGAATGTAATATTCATTTTAGTGTAATATCTTCAATATATTTAGCTTTTGTTATATCTAACGTTGACTCATGAATTCCTCAGTCTTATCCGGTGAAGCTGGAAAGGCCCCGCGGCCAACAGCATAGATCGAATGGTCTACGTAAATTATGAAAAAACTGAGGATTTATTCGGTGTTGTGAGGATTCTCACCACACCAAATAAATCTTCAGTTTTTTGCTATACTCCCCTTGTTGGGACGAATATCGTAATTTCATTTGAACAATAATGTAACATATTTTAGTTGTTTATGACATACTCCGATAGATAGCGCTGAACCAAAACTGAATAATTAATGAAGAAAATTAGCCCGCGGTTTCGAGATTTTCAACTGATTAATGACTACCGGTCAGTTTCGATGTAGCGTCGACTTCGGCACAGTGGAACAGTTTAGTATACTCCTTAGTACACATGGAGGATCTTTGCTCCTTCGTTCAGCCCTATCTCAGAATTTTCCTTAATCCTCAAATGGGTTGTTACACTCATCTAGATGTAACTACTGCGGGGTACCCCTATTACTAATGAGGTTAATTCCGAAGAATGGTTCTTCCGTATCAAGGTTTCAAGACCCTGGGCATGAGTTCGAAGACCTGAATGAAGAGTATCTGCAGGATTTGAAAAAGTTGCTGGGCAATGATGAGGAGAAGATTGCTGAACTCACACAGATTATTAAAGGTGAGTAAAAATTGATTATCATTTGTAGCATGTGACATTTGATAATGGCCGAATCGGAAACCAGGCAATAGAGATTCTCTTTTTTACATAGAATACGAAGCGTGCTTAGAAGATGAAGTGGAGCTGGCGGCGCGAGCGGACGAAGCTAGGAGAGCGGAGCGACGCGAAGCGCTCGTGGCCGCGCTCCGAGCCGAGCGGGCCGCGCGCCGAGCCCAGCGCGCCCTCGCCGACGCTCAGAGGACGCTGCGCGGTGACTACGGGGAGACTATGAGCCAGCTCGACGTGGATATCGAGCGAGCCAAGTTAGTATCCTACATCATCACGTCTACACGTATCCCCAAGCAGGAGTGGCAGAGCACTGTGTCCGCCCCCACATAAAATAAATGGCAGGTAGACCAATAAATGATTTTAGTTTGAGCTTCGGTGACGTTAGGTCTCAATGTACGAGGTGACGAGCTTTTTGCCTTTATACGGGGTACAATTTCAGACTCTGTATGCTATTGAAATTTATTTAGTGGAAATACCACACGTTATCCGACCTAGGATTTCTTCTTCAATCTTAACTTGAATATATTGGAAAAAGATAGTAGCAGTTGGCAGTGTTTATAATATTTACTAATTTCTTTAAGTTAGAGAGGTTAGATGAAACAATATTTTTTCCTAGCTCATCTTACATTCGGATTTTAACACCAGACATTGTCCACTTTGCTTTTAATTGCTAATACTCCAGTTGAGTCACCCAATATTTTTCTTTTTATTGATTTATGTAAAATGAATCTTAAAAAATCAAACTATGCGAGATAAAGTATTTTCGCGTACTTTACACCTCTCATAAAGTATCAATCAATCAATCAATCAGCCTATCGTAGTCCACTGCTGGACATAGGCCTCTCCTAACACGCGCCATTGCACACGGTCCTCCGCCTTCCGCATCCAGTCTGTCCCAGCGACCTTTTTGAGGTCGTCGGTCCATCTAGCTGGGGGCCGTCCTACCTTACGCTTACCAAGTCGCGGTCTCCACTCTAGGACACGCTTGCTCCATCGGCCGTCATAAAGTATACTTAACCTAAATAACGTACAATACTTTATAATAAAGTATAGGTGGCAGCCCTGGTCACAGAGTACTCGCGTAAACGTGTGACTACTTGCTTTGCAGGTAGTCATTGTTGCTTCAATTTGATGCGCGGCCGCGACTTATAGATTATATTTATTTTGAGGGTAATATATATTCCAGCGCGGAGAGCCAGCAGCTGAAGCTAGAGCTGGAGTCGCAGCCGCTGAGCGTGGAGCAGCGCACCAAGCTGCTGGACGACGTGGACTACGCGCTGCGCGTGCAGGACTCCAAGCGGGTGCTGGCCGAGCAAATCGCCAAGGTCAGACTTTGGACACTCTTTACAGATACTTTAAGACACTCTTGCAGTGGTTAAGAGATTAAACCGATACGCCCACTGTCTCTAATAATTGCGGGTTCCATTCCCGCACGGAACAAATCTTTGTGTGATCCACAATTATTTGTTTCGGTCTGGGTATTTGTGTATGTGAATTTACAACTTTGTAAACGCACCATACAGGCATCAATTCTAGTGTGGAGCTACCTTTTTTTAAAACAATACTGTTACGTTTGCGGGATAATTAAACGCCGAATAACGTGCGACGTACTTTATTAAGCGCTGTACACGGAAACAGTACGTCCAACACTAGTACACACAAGCACGATAGTACCCAAATACTGCTTCCAAGTCGCTGAGTCACTCGTAGTATCCGTATATCGTTGCTAAGGTTCCTCCGGTTGCTCCGATTTGATTACTATCGCTTCCGAGAAGAGACTGTGTCCGTCCCCGCGCTCTGTGTTCATTTTATACTCGTATAAAAGTTCTAAAACGGACGCGAACCCTCTAAGTACATCCATAATACAGCAATAGCCGGCGCAGCCCACAAAGCGGTATTATTATTACATACCTATTCGTGCGTGAACGAATAGGTACTTGTATACCGCGCCCGCTCGCCGGCGATAATTAAGGTCCCCCTTAACCCCCCCTTCTAGACGATTCGCCACTTAAGTGCGTATTCTAAATCTTTCTAGACAGATCGCTTGGGGACCTAAGTGTATGTAATGCGTTTTAAAATTAACATTCCCCGATAAGGGGTTTACGAGATATCCGGGTGTATTGAAGTCGTAACAATATTTTTTTTACTTAAAAACATTCGTAAGTCGTAATAGATCGTTCAATTTCGGTGCTTGCTGGAAGCCTTCGGCTTTGGCCAAAACTTCGGCCCATCACAAGCCGAAGTTTTGGCTGAAGGTGGTATTTTCGGCCGAAGGTGGCTAAACCCAAAGCCGCAGCTTCGGTCGGACACTACTGATAACAAACCGGTGTGGAAGGGAGACTTTTGCTTAGCAGTGAGGCAATATAGGTTTAATAATATAACAAAAAAAGAAAGCGAGTAGATATGAATGATAGTATCGGTGTAAAGGTGAGAAAGGGTATGCTCCGTCGGTTCGGGCATATAGAAAGAATGCCAGAAGAAAGAATGACAAAACTGATATACAATGCGAAAGTGGAAGGATGTAGGTACCGGGGAGACCTAAGACTATCTTACCACGACGAAATAGACAGAGTCTTATCTGAAGGACAAGGCAAGAGTTTCCGTAACGGCGAGCGTCATACACGCTCGCCGTTACTATGAGAGTGGAGGATGAACTATGAGAGTGGAGGAAGCCAGAGAGGTATGTAAGGAAAGAACCTGTTAGAACTCTGTACTCTCTACCTACCCCGCAAGGGATCTGCCGTGATGATACAGATAGAGATAGCAAAAAAAATACTGACACGCCTATTCCCCAAGCGGGGTTGGCAGAGGTGTACTGAGTACACCCACGTTTTGCCGACTATGTTAGGTCCCATGTAATACCGGGCACAATTCCAGATTACGGACTCATACTGGGAATTTTTCGTTACAAAAGTAACATTTGTCCGCCCTAGGATTTGAACCCTCGTGAACACAAAGCGATGTGCTTTGCCACTAGACCAACGAGGCAGTCTAACAAAACATATTAATATTTTTTTTTTTTGTTTTTTTTAAAAAAAAACATTGCCCCACACTAGGATTAATTCCTGTGTCGTGGGTGCGTTTACAAACATGAAAATTCACATACACAAATACCCAGACCGGAACAAATAATTGTGGATCACACAAAGATTTGTGCCGTGCGGGAATCGAACCCGCGACTATTAGACACAGTGGGCGGGGCAGGCTAAGCCCTTAACCACTGCGCTAAATCGTCCGTCACATATATAACATCATTAAAAAAAAGTTCACTAGTGCCCAGCGACGGATAACAGCTAGTACTATAAATGGCGGTAATTAGTTCGCATCGGCTAAAAGAGAGAGATAATCAGCTACTTTTGACTTGGTAGAGCGTAGTCTCTATCACTCAGTACATATGTGACAACGGCTGACGAAAGCGACGAAACGTTTTACCGTATTACAGTCGACTCTCGTTAATTTAAACCTGTGATAATTCGAACCTCTCTATAATTCAAAGTTATCATGAGTTCCACAGAAAATCTCTTTATATTTCGAGCTAAATCAATATATTTTAAGCACTTGGTAATTCGAACGAAAAAATCATCGCTACGTAACAAAACGACGCGTTAATTCGAACTCATCGGCGTCAAACACTCGATAATTCGTAAAGGATCAGATCCTCTTATAAACAAGCCCGACTAATCCATCGAGTTGAGTATGTGTGCCCGCTGCTGATACAGGATTAGACACCGACCTCGCCGGCGAGGTCGAAGAATCCTTTGCCCGCCGGCCGGGGCAGAGCACCACGGCGAGACACCTAGTATACGCCCTCCCCCATAGCGACTGCCCAAGCCGAGGCCGTTGCTCCTTGAGGCGCCCTTGAGCTAGTTGCCCCCTTGCCCTTCTGGCTCGAGCGTAGTGGTTGCACGCTCGCCCTCTTGTCCGGTGAAGCTGTAAAGGCCCCGCGGCCAACAGCGTAGATCATTCACACACACACACACACACACACACACCCGCTGCTGACAAGTTAAAACTTGTATGACGTACACGAGCTTTTGTTTTTGTAATGATTAGTTTGACACACACTTCCGCACGAATTGTTTTGTTTTAATAAGTTTCAGTTACGCTTTACTTTTGTCATTTGTTGTCATTGTTAAAGAATAGAAGTTAATAATACATAATTGAAAAAAAAAACATAATTGATTATCAGCACTCAATAAATCAAGGTTTTATTTCTTTTCTCTCAAAAATGTCGAACCATTTGATATTTCAAACACTCGATAATTAGTAATATTTTGAGTCCCTCGAGTTTAGAATGAACGCGAGTCGACTGTACATGTATGCAGATGGTGCTGAGTAAAGAGACGGAGCTGGCCCTGTGGCAGAAGAAGACGCTGGACAGCTGCGTGGAGTACAAGCAGGGGCTCATCCACCTGTCCGCGCAGTTCCCCGACCTCGCCTCCCTCGCCATCGACGAGAAGTAAGATTACACCATTTTACATCGCCACGTCTTTGGCACGTACAACCTGGCAAGGATCTTCTGGCCCGCGACTATAATCGGAATTAATTCCTTGAATTTCGCAAGCACACACGGGTGTGATAACCCAGTTGTACATAAGCAATGCGCTGGTGTAGGTCGAGGAGTTTTTACGATTTAACACTAGCGATATTTATAAGTATAGTACAGTCCTACAAGGATCTTTTGGCCCGCGGCCAAAATCGGAACTAACGCTTTCATCAAGTGATATGTCACTTCGTGATGGTCCCAGAGTTGCTGTTTGCTATGAAATTTACCCAAGTTCCTTTTTTAATTAGTGACGGTGTGGACCCACCTGCTGGAATATTTCCCTTAAGTTGGAAAATTTTACTAAATGTTAACTCAAATTACGCACCAACTATCAATATCAATGCCATGGGCCAAAGATCCTTGTCATACTATAATCAGTATGAACGTGAGCGTGAGAATGAACAAATTGTGAACACGGCGTTTATACCCAAAAGAGTGTAGAGTCTCGCGGCAGAACAATTATATTTTTGAGATGTTTTTTTCTCCAATACTGCACCTTACTAATTATCGTTAATGATGCACATGACTCTTGTCCGGTAAAGCTGTAAACGCCCCGCGGCCAACAGCGTAGATGATTTAACACACACAAAAACGCACGTATTTACGAATTGATTTTATCTTATCACCTATGTTCCTATGACTTTGCAGTCCAATGGTCTAGCCACTAGGCTGCTCTCGGATACAAACCCAGGCACGCACCTCCTCGTCTTTTGGAAAGCATGTGCGTTGTAGCGCCCCTATACATCGCGACGTAGTTGCGACTACCTACCAATAGATGGTGCTGACGATTTGTCATACATGTCTAGAACGCGATATTAGAGTGCGCACGACGTGTAACATATACACAAGCCCCCGACAACAACTCTCTTCTGGCTCGAGCGTAATGGTTGCACGCTCGCCCTTAAGTCCGGTGAAGCAGTAGAGGCCTCGCGGCCAACAGCTTACATCACTCACACACACACACACAACAACTCTCTGGGGAGAGTGACAGGCCCCGCCAGACACACCACCCGACTGGCTGGAAGATCTTCCCTTTGACATATCCTGCCACAATGTTCCTGCCATTAAAAATAACTATTACTTGCTTTAACGGTGAAGGTGTGTGAAGTGTCAACCCGCACTGGGCCAGCGTGGTGGACTATGGACTAAAATCTCTCAGTCTGAGAGGTGGCTCGTGCATAACGGTTAAACAGTTTCTTAACAGGGATAATATTACTATTATTTATATATGGTCACGTCTATATTTATTTCCTAAGGAGAGGTGGCAAAAATGCCCGGTATAATGGCAATAGTCTTGCCCCGTGTTACATTCCAGTCTAACATCGTTGGCGAAAAGTGGATTGTATAGTGCGGTAAGAATCTTTTCAAAATCGGGACTAACGCTGCCATCAAGTGAAATTTAATTTTATGACAGTCGCAGAGTCGTCGTTTGCTATGAAATTTACCCAAGTTTTAGTAGAAATGTTTGAGGAGATATTTTTTTATTTTGTTCTATAATTCAGTTTGGTTTATTACATCTACATGTGCAGCTTGATTAAATTCGTTGAAAGTGCGTCAATTCTCTCGGTGTAACTACACCGTGCTGACTCATCTGACTCAAACTCGAATAATTTATTAGCCCTGCTGGGGTGCTTACAAATGGTCGACTTACATTTTTTTTTAATCTAATTTAAGTACTAATCTATCACTGGATCGGAGCGCGGCCTCCAGTGAGAAGATCCGGCGAACTAAGTCAACAGGCTTGTGTCTTTTTTATTTAATTCTTCTAATTTTTTATTCATATACAATGTTTAGGTTACAATTTAGTTTAAGATCTAACTCCAGTGTGATGCCGAACGACCGAAATATGAGACTAATGATATGACGTAGAGGTCCTTTGCGAGAAGTAAATGTTACGTTAATCACCTGCTGAAATCACATGCTGAAAATGAACAAACATAATCAGCGAATTGGGTCAGTTCGCTGGTTATCGGCAGGTGTAAGGACTATTGTAAAAAAATCTTTTAAAACCCAATAGAACTGACTTCAAAAAGCAAAAAATAAATTTTTGAGTCGGTACCGGTTAGTGAAGTCGGTTACTTGGCACTGACTTCAAATATTTATTTTTTGCTTTTTTATGTCGGTTCTATTTTTTTTAAAGATTTTTATTTTACAATTTTAAATGACAAGTGAATTATTTACTAATATTTATATACCTAGATTATATTATTTTGGTGAGTTGTACAGCAAGGTACCTTCAGGATTGATATAATAACCATAATAACGGAATCTATACATTCGTGCTGTTCGCCGTTAAGGAGATCCCTGGTGTATCTTTCAAGTCCAAGGTCCAATACCAATGAAATTAAAATGGGACCACCTTGGAGCTATACTGAACCAAATGCAAAAAGAATCATCAAAATCGATTCATAATTGGCGGAATGATCGCGTTACATACATACAAAAAAAAACCTACAGTCGAATTGAGAACCTCCTCCTTTTTAGAAGTCGGTTAGTTAGGGAAAGAAAACAAGGGCTATGTTAATGAGGATACCGGCCATAATAAGTGATACTTAACTACCCGTGGCTGGCGGTGACTCGCCGCTTACTAGAAAGGCTCTCAAGCGGTCGTCTTAGGACACCTGAGGGCAACGCCGGTGTGAGCGGCTCAGGGGTGCAGAGCAGGGTTGCCAACGCCCATCCTCCGAATTCCCCAAAAATCTAGGTCAAATTCCCCAAATTTGGGGAGAACAACATTCCGATTCAAATTTCCCACAAACTTAGTTTGTTTCAAGGTATTATTCAGGTGTCTTTCTTGTAAATTAGGTAACTTAAATTATATCGAATAACGGTAAAATCAGCACTTGTTATTTTTATAATTATAAAGTTTATAAATAATTGAATAGTTCATTTAAACAAATGAGTCGTTAAAGCACATTAATAAATTATATTTTATGGCCAAAACAGGAAATTAAAAAATAAATGTAAAACGTTATTGTAGTCAATTTCATAGAAAAAATATAAACAACTCGTGTAGCTCTTTGTCACATGTCACCTAATACTTGGGAGAAAACGCTTTAAAAGATCCAAGTATTAAATACTCTGTCCCTGTTTGAGAAAAAGAATAAGTAAAATATATTTTTCGAAAGGTGTACCATTTTACCCATGTAACATAAAACAAGATTCTCAATTAATTAATCTCTTCCATTTATTTAAATTGATTCCGCTTGAAGAAACCTCATTTTTTGTCCAGGACATGGCATTCAGATTGCACCAAGTAAATTTCCAGGACATAATATAATTAGAGAATAGAAAAAAGTTATGTCAATTGAATCATTTTTTTATTGTTAGCCCAATATGTCAAAATCCCCGCATTTTCCCCACATAATGCCAATCCCCACTAAATCCCCAATCGACTTGAAATTCCCCACGATTTGGGGAATTCCCCACAATTGGCAACGCTGGTGCACAGGTATGCTGCGCTTTCTCCGAAGTTACTCGCGGCGTTATGCCCTTTAACACAGGAGTGTAGTTAGTACATTGATGTAGGAACGGATTATCTTCCTACTTCGATATAGCTCTCACGGCTCCTCTCTGGACGGCCAATAAAGGCAAGCCAGAGCCGAGTCTTGCGCCGAAGACACGCCGAGTTGGGGGCCCGGACCGACTCTCTGGAGCACTCGGCTCCGTGGTGTCGGTACTCACCAACAGTTCGCCACAAGCTGCCCTGCGGCCCTATTATTATTGGTACGCCTCCGCAACTTAGGGTTGGTGTATATAGGAGACAATTTTTTTTTGTACTTCCAATTCGTTTGTAAGTTCCATACTGCCTCTGCAGGGAGCTGATGGGCGAGCAGTGCGCGGCGTGGGTCTCGCGAGCCGTGGACGCGCTGCGAGAGCGAGCCGCCGCGCTCGCCGAGCGGCGCGCCGAACATGCTCGCGAGAAGACCGCCCTCGCGCGCCAACGCGTCGCGCTGCTGGTCACTATTAAGAATAAGAATAATTTATTTCCAAAAAGTCGCATGCAAACCCTTAAAAACTAAACATTAGATAAAAGGGGCACGAGAAGCTAGAAATACTGGTGCCACCCACACTAGGCAAAGCCTGTCTTGTGGAGACAGACTGTTACTATTACATTCTCTCGAACTCAAACTCCAACTCAAATAATTTATTTTGTATACACCCTGCTTGTATAAACCTTGCCTGTTGCTTTAAACAGAGTGAAGTGGAAAGTCTGAAGGGAGGCCTTTGCCCAGCTGTGGGACACCAACGGCTAGATAATAAATAAATAATAATAAACCCTGCTGTAGTACTGACAAATTGTCAGTTTACATTTTTTTATATCTAACCTTTAAGCTACCACTGGTTTGAAACGCGACCTCCACTAAGAATATCCGGCGAGAAACTCCGCGGGCTTGCCTATTTATTTAATTTTCTTACTCTTTTTTAAATTATTTATGTCATATTGTATGAATACAACGATTATGTTACAATTAAATAGTTAGGATATAGCTCCGGTGTGATGCCTTACGATCGAGATATGTGACTTATGATCTTATTTCTAAAGAATAAGTGGCTAAACCATTCCGGATAGACCAGTCCCCACAAGCAGCACCCGTTCCCAAGTATGACTACTGGAACGGCCATCACTTCCTTCGACCGCATTGGAGGAAAGGAAGACCATTATTATATTGTTCGGTTTTCCTTGTTGGTTTTGTTAAGTGATAGATAAATTACAATAAAAATAAAACGTAAAATTGACAATTTGTAAATGCTCCTGCAAGACTTGTAGAACATAACCAATAGAATAGAATAGAAGATACAGAATAACACGCTACATTTGGGCATAATAAATAAGGGCCCAATGTTGTGTATGCTCTTAAGACCGGGAACTATAAACATCCAGACCGAAACGAATGGTGCCACAAACATTTCTTTCTGTGTAAAGATTTGTCTCAAGCGGGGAACCCGCGACATCTCAATTTAAAGAACAGAGCAGCCTACGTTCTTATCAAGCTGTAATTTTTTTTAAACACATTTGTCTAGCCTCTTGCTACTTACTAGGCAAAGATATTCGCAAACATATTGAAATTGAAGAGAGTCATACTCTATCATACTAACCCAGTGGCAGTAGAGCGCGCCAATAACATTTTAAATACATTGAAAAATATTACATCATTCCAAACAGGAGGAAACTCGCTCAAAAATAGCCGAGATGAAGTCATCGGTGCAATGCGAACAACAAACCCTGGACGCGGAGAGTGCCAAGGAATCCGCTGAAGCCACCGCCTGGAGCGCCGAGCTGAGGGAACTTAACGCTCGCGCGGACAGCTTGAAGGCACAGCAGGACGAGTACGCGAGGGTCGACGCCGAGCTGGACTTCTGGGAGGCGCAGGACGCCGGGTAAGATACCTTCAGTTTATATCCGTTTAGAACCCTGGACAGTAGAAACGGTAGGGAGTCAGGAGCCGTGGGTAATGAATTTGATGCTCGTGCGGAGAGTTTCAAGGCCTTGCAGGAGCAGTACGGTAGGGTTGACGCCGATTTGAAGTTCTAGGAGAAGCGGAACCCGGATATAATCCGGTAATAATCCTGGGTAGTGGGAATGGTAGAGTCTGGAGCCGTGAGCTAAAGGCACCTAACGCTTGTGTGGAGAGGTTGAAGTCACAGCAAGAGTACGCCTGGGTTGACGCCGAGCTGGGGTTCTAGGAGAAACTGAACGCCGTATGAGCTACCTTCAGTTTATAGTAATCCTGGGTAGTGGAAATGGTAGAGTCTGGAGCCGTGATCTAAAGGCACCTAACGCTTGTGTGGAGAGGTTTAAGTCACAGTAGGAGTACGCCTGTGTTGACGCTGAGCTTGAGTTCTGGGAAAGGCAGAACGCCGGGTGAGATACCTTCAGTTTATAGTAATCCTGGGTAGTGGAAATGGTAGAGTCTGGAGCCGTGAGCTAAAGGCACCTAACGCTTGTGTGGAGAGGTTGAAGTCACAGTAGGAGTACGCCTGGGTTGACGCTGAGCTTGAGTTCTGGGAAAGGCAGGACGACGGGTGAGATACCTCCAGTTTATAATTATCCTGGGTAGTGGAAATGGTAGAGTCTGGAGCCGTGAGCTAAAGGCACCTAACGCTTGTGTGGAGAGGTTGAAGTCACAGTAGGAGTACGCCTGGGTTGACGCTGAGCTTGAAGTTCTGGGAAAGGCAGGACGACGGGTGAGATACCTCCAGTTTATAATTATCCTGGGTAGTGGAAATGGTAGAGTCTGGAGCCGTGAGCTAAAGGCACCTAACGCTTGTGTGGAGAGGTTGAAGTCACAGTAGGAGTACGCCTGGGTTGACGCTGAGCTTGAGTTCTGGGAAAGGCAGGACGCCGGGTGAGATACCTCCAGTTTATAATTATCCTGGGTAGTGGAAATGGTAGAGTCTGGAGCCGTGACCTGAGAGCACTTAACGCTCGCAAAGAGAATTTGAAAGCACAGCAGAAGTACGTCAGGGTTGACGCCGAGCTGGAGTTCTGGGAGAAGCAGGACGTCGGGTATGTGTATATCAGTTTATAATCGGGAGTCACCTGAAGTGTCGAACTGAAGGTGTAGGTGGAATCATCTTCCGAAGTCTTTAAAATCTTTAATGTATGTCAGAATGGATGTTCACGTAGAATAAATAGTAGGTAAAGCGAGGCAACTTGTGAAGCTACCTTCAACTTGCGCCATTTCTTTTTTTTTAACTGACTTCAAAAATGAGAAGGTTCTATCTTCGTCTGTTTGTATTTTTTTCTTTTTTATACTTTTTTCTATATTCAGCGATATTTTAGTCAATTGTGGACCGATTTTGATGATTCTTTTTCCGTTGGGTTTGGCATAGCTCCAAGGTGGTCCCATTTTAATATCAGTGGTATTGGACCTTGGACTTTGAAGTACACCAGGGAGCTTCTTAATGATAAACAATACGAATGTGTAAATTGAGTTACTATAGGTATTATATTAATCATATAGGTACTCTGCCATAGAACTAAGCAGAATATTAACCGATTTCAAAAAAGGATGAGGTTCACAATTCGTCGTTTTTTTTTGTAATTCCTTTGTTTATGATCTGATTTTGATGATTCTTTTGATGGTGGGCTTAGCTTTGAGATCAAATCAAATCAATTTTATTGTTGTTACAGGTATATAGATTTGCTAAGGTCTACGTTGCATCTTGTTTCTCTGTAGCATACCCTGTTGGGTTTACAATATTATTAAAATTACAGGATTATGTCAAAAACTATATATGTGAATGGTCCCATTTTTAACCGATTTTTTATGTATGTAGCGATATTTCCGTCAATTGTGGACCGATTTTGATGTTTTTTTTTGCATTGGGTTCAGTATAACTCCAGGGTGGTCCCGTTTTAATTTCAAATAATTCACTCGTCACTTAAAATTGTAAAATAAAAATGTTTTATAAAAAAAGGTAAACCGACTTCAAAAAGCAAAAAATAAATATTTGAAGTCGGTGCCAAGTAACCGACTGCACCAACCAGCACCGACTTCAAATATTTATTTTTTGCTTTTTGAAGTCGGTTTACCTTTTTTCATAAAAGAATTTTAATTTCATTGGTATTTGACCTTAGACTTTAAAGATACACCAGAAGACTCCTTAACGACAAACAGCACGAATGTGTAGTTTGAGTTATTATGGGTAATATGTCAATCTTGTAGATACGTTACTATAAAATAGAGCAGAATAATATGTGATTATTTATCATTACTCATCTTTTAAAATTGTAAAATAAATAACTTTTTTAAAAATGGAAAACCAGCTATAGAAAACAAGATATTTGAAGTCGGTGCCGAGTAACCGATTGCACCGCCCGACTGGCACCGACTTCAAATATTTATTTCTGCTTTTTATAGCAGGATTTCTTTTTTTAAAAAGTATTTATTCTATGTAAAGAATTAATGAACTTTTAAAAATGGAGCTATTTATAGTCCATTAAAGAGCAAATTCTTTCATGCTTTTGGCGTTTAAGTGTACGCTGTTGGCATCTACAAACGCCTATTCGACAACTAAGACGATTTTAATAGACTTTGTTAACTACACTTGTATCTACAGACATTTAATTACTTAGTCTTAAGAGTTTACATAGCTGAGTAAATTCATGTGTTTAAAATGATATACTTCTATCTAACTATATCATCACGCCAGCTCCCTCGGCGGGGTAGGCAGATAGTATAGAGTATTATGAACTTGGTTAAGAAAACTATTACTATACTATACTCGTAGCGCTGTGCGACCGCGGTGTTCTAACTAATCACCAAGGTTAAGCAGCGTTCAACATGGTCGGCCTGAGATGGGTGACCGTTTGTGGCATTTTCATATTCGTCTCCGTGCTTCGGAAGGCACGTTCAGCCGTTGGTCCTGGTTACCACTTAATGTGGTAGTCGTTAAGCAGAGTTGGAAGCTTCATAGGCGGCTTGACAATTTCCAACAGCAGGTGGCCACAAACCTGCCTCCACCAATCCGCACTGGGTCCGCGTGGTGGAATATGACCCAATCTCTCTCACCTCGATTTGTGAGAGAAGGCCTTTGCCAGCAGTGGGCAGTATAAGCTGATATTATTAAAAAAACTATTTCTTACTTTTGACAGTTTCTCAACTGTAGTATTAAATAGTTGTTTAAGTAAATTCTTGAGGAAAAGTATCTACTTAGATAAGTTAACGGATAGGGGTGTTAAAGTCTGCAGGGCCGCGATAAAAGCCGAAATAAGTTTTATTCCAAGTCTTGTTATTATTCCAGCTGGCGATCGAAACTGTCTGCGCTTCAGGACTACATCCTCAGCAAGCAGGAGGAAGCGCAGCGGGTGCTCGACCACGCGCGGGCCAGGAGGGTGCAGCTCGTGCTGGACCACGCGCGCACCTGGCACGAGAGACTCGCGTCCTAGACACTGGCTATACTTAAAATATCTTCAGCTGAATGACGCCCATTATGCAGCACAAAGGCCTGAAGACCGCCATGATGACAGGTTTTTCGCTATACGCACCCAACTTTTACCGGCGACCTATACGAGGTCATGAGCCCATAAAATGGCGGTTAATTTTTTGAAATTTTGTTCGCTTTACAACCACTGATATCGTAATAAAACACCAGAAGTGTAATAGTGCACGATTATACGAAACCACTGTAGCCGCTTCAGTACACATGCACAGTTAAAACAACTAGGACCTCACATAGTCCCGTTACATGACGGACGATTTGGCGCAGTGCTTAAGAACTTAGCTGCTCCGCCCACTGGGTCGTCGCAGGTTCGATTTTCACACATAACAAATTTTTATGTGACCCGGAATTATTTGTTCCGGTCTGGGTATTTGTGTTTGTGAATTTTCATGTTTGTAAACGCACCCACGACACAGGAATAAATCCTAGTGTGGGACTCCTTTTTTATTTAAAACAAACAAAACATTCTTTAAATAAACGACCAAATAAACCGAGTCTTATCTGAAGGACAAGTCAAGAGTCTCCGTAACCGGCGAGCGTGTATGAGACGAACTATGAGAGTGGAGGAAGCCAGAGAGGTATGTAAGGAAAGAACCGGAACTCTGTACTCTCTGCCTACCCCGCAAGGGATCTGGCGTGATGATATAGATAAATAGAAAACATTATTTTTGTAAAAAATATTTTCCGAGGAATTGTGTGACTTTATAAGTACAGTCAAGTTTTAGAAGATCACTTTAGCCACCGTATGACGTACTTTGGTCCATGCGGTCCTGAAGCAGTTTTGAATAATTTAATTTGTTGTGCATTATTTACTTGGTTACAGGAAGGGCCAAGTCCCACGAGTTCCGTAAAGCACTTGAAAATCCTTACAAATAGTTTTTTTTATCTTTCTATATCATCACACTAGATCCCTAGTGGTTTAGGCCGAGAGTATAGAGTTTTCAACAGGTTCTTCCCTTACATACCTCTCTGGCTACCTCCACTCTTATAGTTCATCTATATACACGCTCGCCGGATACGGAAACTCTCGACTTGTCCTTCAGATAAGACTCGGTCTATTTGGTCATGGTAAGATAGTCTAGGTCTTCCCCGGTACCTACATCCTTCCACTTTCGCATTGTATATCTGTTTTGTCATTCTTATATAAGATAGTATCGGTCTAAAGATGAGAAAGGGTATGTATGCTCCGTTGGTTCGGGCAAATATTGAAAGAATAGTTTTTTTATGTGTAATATTCCCATAAATGTAACATTGTAACTACAGCATATTTATATATTTTTAAAATAAAACAACCACCTTTAAGAAGATGTCTATTATTTCAAAATCATCTATCATTCACAATGATCATTTCTACATTGTTCTCGACCGATTCGCACAGCTCTTTCAATGAGTTCTGTGTCCACACGTGGGCGTGCGAAACCTTCTTACTGGCGTGGGCGCTGCGCTTGGGCGGCGGGACGGCCGGCTTGAACGCCAGCTGGGAGCCGTCGTATAATTCGAAAATCTGTGTTGGAGACCTGCAATGAAGAAAAGTATAATATGACACCGTCACGCCTATATTCCTCAAGCCCCCGCTTTAGTGTCAATTCAATGAGAAAATCGAAAAGGTATCCACGACATAAGATATATTTGGTCCTATTGTGCGAAAATCATTTAGGTAATTGCCTATTTTCTCGGGGGGGGGGGGGCGCCAGAGGTGTACTGAGTACACCCACGTTTCGCCGACGATGTTAGGTCCCATGTAATAGGGGGCGAGCCTATTGCCATATACCGAGCACAATTCCAGACTCCGGATTAATACTTGGGATTTATCGTTAGAAAAACTATATTTGACCGACCTAGGATTTGAACCCAGGACCTCGTGATCACAAAGCGCTGTCCTTTACCACCAGACCAACGAGGTAATTATATTATAATTTTATATATATTATTTCATTGAAATTATTTTTTTAATTAATTATCACTTGCTTTAACGGTGAAGGAAAACATCGTGAGGAAGCCTGCATGCCTAAGAGTTTCTCAAAGGTGTGTGAAGTTAGCCAACCCGCACTGGGCCAGCGTGGTGGACTACGGCCTAAACCCTCTCAGTTTAAGAGGAGGCCCGTGCCCAACAGTGGGACAGTTTCTTATCAGGGCTAATCTATATATATATTTTTTTATTTCATTGAAATATAGTGTGACCTGGGTATTCTGGCACGTAGATGATACTAATAGGGGGGGCGTTGTTGTAAAATTAGGGTTATCATTTAGACAAATTTTCCTACTTCCAGGAAAATATTTCAATAGGAGCGCCCCGCACGGTTACTAATTCAAAAAAGAACTTTGGTAAATTTCATAGCAAACGGCAACTCTGCGACTGTCATGAAGTGACATATCACTTGATAACAGACTTAGTTCGTTCCAATTTTGGCCGCGGGCCATAAGATCCTTGTATAACTGTATGTAAAATGTATATCGGGAAACAACACTCCATCCAAAAAGTATAATTTGTTTAGTTTTAAAATTTTGAATTCCCGAAATGTTATAGTATAATAATATCAGCCTATACTGCCCACTGCTGGGCAAAGGCTTTCTCTCACAAATCGAGGTGATAGAGGTTAGGTCATACTCCACCACGCGGACCCAGTGCGGGGCGGTGGAGGCAGGTTTGTGGCCACCTGCTGTTGCAACTTATCAAGCCGCCTTTAAGGCTTCCAACTCGGCTTAACGACAACCACATTAAGTGGTAGCCGGGACCAATGGCTTAACGTGCCTTCAGAAGTACGGAGACGCTCAAATATGTAAATGCCACAAACGGTCACCCATCTCAGCCCGACCGAGTCGAACGCTGCTTAACCTTGGTGATCGGTAAGAACACCGCGGTCGCACAGCGCTACGAGCGCCGAAATGTTAAATTTGTTTATTCGTGTTGTCAATTTTATTTTAATTTCTAAAACTTGTTTATGAACCTGCGCAATGTTAGTGTAATATTAAAAACTATGTATTTGTGTATATGTACGAGTAATATAGTGTTTTACTCCTGTATAATGGCCAAATTGTTATAATAGGTCATCATGATGACCTATCAAAGCCGACGATGTGAGCGTTTTAACAACACTACATTATACTCCACCACATGGACCCAGTGTGGATTAGTAGAGGTAGGTTTATGGTTGAGTTTTAAACTTTTCAAGCTGGTAAACTTCGCTTAATGACTAACATAATATTAAGTGGTAACCGAGACCAACGGCTTAAGGTACGGCCAGACCAATGCGTTCAGCCGCGGCCGCGGTGGCGTCCCCGGGTGCGAACAGTGTCTCACTATGATTGCGCGTATAGACGCCGTGTAGATAGTGCGTACAGGACGCAGGACGCGTTGGTTTGAACATTTTCATATATGTCTGCAGGAGCTGATTGCCCCCATGGACGCCATCGCGGCCGCGGCTAAACGCGTGGGTTTGGTCGTTGGTCCCGGATACCACTTAAACTTATATTAGTCGTTAAGCGAAGTGCGTTTGACGATGCCTTGCCGATGCCGGGGCACGGACACGTTGAAAAATAGTGATGTTATAAACTGACCAAGTCGTACGGCCCTTGGTGATTGTTAATAACATCGCAGTACCACAGCGTTACGGGCATTTCTTACGTACTGTTAAGGCCCACCGCGATCGACTATTTATTGACCGGAAGAGTGATATAGTGATGCAATCACTTTACAAAAGAATAATAAGGGACATATGTATGTGCAAAAACTACATTATGTAATAAAAAAACTTAATTACAAGAGCTTTGCTACAATTAATCGATATGTTTTTAAGGAAATTCTATAGATTAGTTCTTGAGTATTTCGCGTTGCAATCAGAAATAGTAAAGCAACAGAGATGACTTTAGATTGTTTTCTATGGAGAAAATTTTGTTTAATTCGTGTATTCCTTTTACCAGATTCTAAAGTACACAGTCAAAAATCATATTCTGAAATACTAACACTCCAATCCATATACTTCTAGAACTGCATGGAATACAAAACTACGTTTTTTTCCTTGGTAGCTCCTTAATACTTACATTTTATTAAATTCTTGTGGCAGCTTTCCCTGCAGCACCGCTTCCGCAGTGTCCCGCACAGTGGGGTGGTAGTGCGCGCACAGCGCCGTGAGCTCGTGCAGGCCGGCGGCGTGCGCGTTGCAGTGCTCGGGCGAGCCCAGCCACGGCTCGAACCGCCCGGACCCGCCCGCCTCCGCGTCCGCTTCCAACAGAGAGGATACGGCTTTGCTTTGCTGTGGACATAAGCGAAAGATAATGGCATAAGATAAATACTTCAAAAAAACAACAAACGTAGCTCCACACTAGGATTTATTCCTGAGACATGGGTGCGAACAGACCGAAACCAATAATTGTGGGTCGTTTTTAAAGACATCGTTATGGTGTAGCAATGTGCTGAGGCAGTATCATATTCAACCCCACACAGCCTCTGGTGTCTGTAAATGTTTTGCCTAGCTTTTTTTCTTTCTCTTTTTTATTATTTTCGTGATAATTTTAGTATCTCAATGACTATGAGTGTGGTCGAATAAATGTCTTTTCTTTCTTTCTTATTTATCTCGTGCGGGAATCGAACCCGCGACTATTAGACACAGCGGGCGCAGCGGCTTAAGCTCTTTACCACTG
Organism: Phalera bucephala; assembly: GCA_905147815.2. NCBI lineage: Eukaryota > Metazoa > Arthropoda > Insecta > Lepidoptera > Notodontidae > Phalera > Phalera bucephala. Next base: position 2,560,549 of record LR990627.1, read on the forward strand.
CGCTAAATTGCCCTTAAAACACTTTTGAGCGACCGAAATGTGGCCATGAAGTGGCCCTTTGAGCAAAATTCTCGTTTAGCCTAAAACAGTTTGTAGCTGCTCCACTTATTATGTTTCACAAGCGAGAGTGAGGGAGGTTACATTTTGCCGAAATGGCAATGTAATAGAAGGAGGGAGCGAGTCTATGGCTATTATACGAAGTATAATGTGAGGCATTGCTACTGAGAAATTTTCGATGGAAAAACTAGATTGTCCGACTTAAGATTCGGACTTAGAACCTCGTGATCTCAAGTCGCATTATGCACCAAAAACCAACAAGGTACTCCGACACAATATTGATGATAGAAAATGTTTTAGTGTCAATTCAATGAGATAATCGAAAAGGTATCCACGATATAAGATATATTTGGTCCTATTGTGCGAAAATCATTTAGGTAATTGCCTATATTCTCCACTTCTATACTGTGTACACCCACGTTTCGCAGACGTTGTTAGGTCCCATGTAATAGGGGGCGAGTCTATTGGCATATACCGGGCACAATTCCAGACTCCGGACTCATACTGGGAATTTTTCGTTAGAAAAACTACATTTGACCGATCTAGGATTTGCACCCAGGACCTCGCGATCACAAAGCGATGCGCTTTGCCGCCAGACCAACGAGGCAGTCAACATACAAACTTTTACATTTAAAATATTATTAAGATGACAATACTGGTGTGAGTTTTACCTGAGCTAGTTGGTGCAGCAGTACCAAGCACGCGAGTGCTCCGTTATGGTGCAGCTGCGCGCCCAGCGTGGCCAGCCGCTTGGCGAAGGCCTGCAGCACCGCCGGAGACACGCGCCGGGCGCGGGCGCATACCTGTGACACCGCCTCTAAGATTGTCTTGGCGTCTTGATGACTTGCACCTGGAATACCCATCATCATCCCCAATCAGCCTGTATCTATCCATTGCTGAGTAAAGGTGTTCAGTATACTGTGCAACTCAACACCGTGTCAGAATTTTACGCGATTGAGCAGCATAGGTGCAGTTCGATCGGCGCAGTTTAAGTCTATCGGACGCGTCGCTATATCCTATCAATTTTGTATCAGTTTAGCATTCATAAATCATATCATTCGCGATCATTATATCAGAGCTATCGAAGGAAATATACAATGTTTATCAAACTTATCAAATATCAGTCACTGAGCGGTACCCCCTACAGTTGGCCTCCCCTATATCACGCAATTTGTACCGTTCCTGTGCTAGCCTATTCCACAATTTCCTAGCCCACTTCACGATGTCACCGCTTCATCTGATGGTCTACCTTTGGATCTTCGTCATGACCTCAGGCCACCTTCCGTCATCTTACCTCATTAAGTGTCCTACCCATCTCCACTGTATCACCTTGATCAAACCATGTTGGGCATCTCATGGCATATTGGGGAGGTAAAAGCTTCTATCGGTTTTTTGAGCCAGCAATATGACGATTTAAGAAAGGATGTCCTGTCTAAATTGCACTTGGTTGATTCTCTCAAAAAAGAAAACGAATAGCTAAAATTGTCTCTAAGAGAGTTAAATATGAAAATCAACATAATGGAGCAGCAAAGCCGATCTTCTAATGTTGAAGTCCAATGTGTCCCTGAGTTCAAAGGAGAAAACTTAGTAAATACCATTCTGAACCTAGGAAAGGTTATTTCTTGCGAAATAGCCGAATCTCAATTACATAATGTCACACGTATTGCTAAAATTAATTCTTCTAATCCACGTCCTAGATCTATTGTCGTCCAGTTCTGCAGCCCGCGGATCAGGGATACGTTTCTAGCAGCGGTCATTAAATACAACAAGAATAACCCAAATGACAAACTGCACAGCAAATTGCTTGGAATAGCTGGGACCAAGTGTAGCATCTATGTTACGGAGCACTTGTCTCCATTTAATAAAGCTCTGCATGCAGCAGCTAGACAAAAATAATAATAATATAATAATAATAATTCTTTATTGGCATAAAATATCATGGTACAGTTTAAAGTTAGGCCCTGACCCCAGAGCTAGGTATACAATACCTGTGTTTCAGGGGTCAGTGTCGTCTTCCTTATTAGATGAATCTAAAATTTTATGCGTATTTTATAGTTACATGCAGCAAAAAACAAAAAAAAATTAAATAAATAAAATTATAACAATCATTGATTAAAATAATATTTGAAAACTATAGCTATATGACAATCACAATTTTATAATTGTGTGGGAGCGTGTTCGTGGTAATGTGTGTGTGTCTGCGTATGTATGTGTGTGTGTGTGTGTGTGTTTGTGCGTTTGTGCGTTTGTGTGTGTGTGTGTGTGTGTGTGTGTGTGTGTGTGTGTGTGTGTGTGTGTGTGTGACATTGATATGCTTTACAATCATTTTAATAAATTCTCCGTTTCGTCGTAGTTCTGTGTTTGTAACCAAATCTTTACTGTACGTTTTACGTCGTGAGATATACGAGGATTAATACGAAGGGTCTTATTTAACTTATTGTACAGACGAACAGCAAGGCAAATATGTTGACGCCCAGCAGCCGCTGTGTGGCAACGTAGAGGAAGGCAGACATTACTAATTTTACGCTTATGAGTGTTGTTTTTATTATATGGTGTGATACGGTGTTGTTTAATGACAACCTGCAGAATATAAGTTTGCCTTACAGTAAGTACTTCACACTTCTGGTATAAGGTTACTGTTGGATATATAAAGGGTCTGAAAGTCATGACCTTTAGTAAGGATCTTTGAGCTCTTTCAAGGCATATCATATGAGTTTTGCAAGCACCACCCCAAACTACAATACAGTACGTTATAACTGAGTGCACAAGTGCATAGTATACTATGCGTATTAATTTAAAATCAGCTACGTGTCTTAGCTTTTTAAACACCCATACAAGTTTCCTGATGCGTGTGCAGGTTAGGTCTATGTGTTGGCGCCAACTAAGCTTTTCATCAACTAGCACGCCAAGGTACTTGACATGAGTAGCTTTATTTATAGTCGAACATGAGCAGATTGTGGTAGTTGTAGGTGAGTTGCATGTATGTAATTTAATATTATTTATGATTATGGGATTAATTTTTGAAAAATAGAATTGAATGAATGTCGATTTTGAAATATTCAGAGTAAGAAGGTTAACTCTAAGCCAGTGACATACTTTATGTAAGCCTATTTCGGCGTTATGTCGAACATCATCCCAAGTATCCCCATGGAAGACCAGTGCCGTATCATCAGCATAGGTAAAGATTTTACCGTTTATAAAAGACTGTTGGCAGAGGTCATTTATGTAGACTAGGAAGAGGCTGGGGCCAAGGATACTACCCTGCGGTACACCGTAGGTCACTCTAGAATCTGAGCTGCAGTAGTCTTTAATTTTCACTCTTTGTGTGCGGTCATAGAGAAAGTCTTTAAAAATATTTAGAGCATTGCCGCGAACACCAACATTATTAAGCTTGTTCACGAGAGTGGGAATCGACACGGTGTCAAAAGCCTTGGCCAGGTCGAGAAAAATACCAATGCATTTTTGTTTTGCATTTAGTTTTACAGTTACATAATCTATCAGTCGAGTGATAGCATCCTCAGTACTTTTTCCCGACCTAAAACCAAATTGAGCATCAGACAGTACTTTATTATGTTCTAAAAAGTTAAGGAGTCTAGTGTTAAGCACTTTTTCAAAAATTTTTGATAATGTAGAAAGAACAGAAATTGGCCGGTAGTTTCTAACATCGTCCCTTGCTCCACCCTTGTGAACAGGAGTGATGACAGACTTTTTAAACACTTCAGGGAAAACGCCTTGTTTTAAACAGATCTCAATAAGTTTTTTCAGATTGGGAACTATAACGTGTTTAGCTAATTTAAGTAATTTCGCTGAGATAGAGTCCCATCCTACAGCGCAATCATTGTTCAGGTTCATTAAAAGTGATTCAACTTCGGCTTCATCTGGAGGAAGCAAAACTATTGAATTAAGAGTGTGAGGTACATCAAACTCATAGTCTGTTCCGATTTGTGCAATGTTTTCTGCGAGCTCTTTACCTATGTTAGCAAAGTATAGATTTATATCATCTACTGCCTGTAATCCACTTTCTGTTGCTTGAAGTAGTTCGTCAGCAGCAGTTTTTTGTTTTTTAGTATTAGTAATAAGTTTAACAGCATTCCATTTCTCTTTGTTATTTTTTGAATTCTGTAGCAAAGACCTTTCATAGCTTTGTCTTAACTTTTTAAGTAAGTTATTACAGAAGTTGCGATATCTTTTGTATGTTAATTCAAGAGTTTGATTTAGTGGATGTTTTGATACATTTCTGTGGAGTTTATCTCTGTGGCGAATACATCGCAACAGGCCAGGTGTAAGCCAAGGCTTGAGTAATCTTTTCCTACATGGTTTTATAACTACTTTGGAGTATAGTTTTAATGCTGTAACAATTGTTTCAACAAAACGTGTTGCTAAAGAATTTGCGTTCCCATCACTGTTCAAAAATGAAAAATCCACTCTCTCTAGGTGTTTGATAACAGCCTCATAGTTAGTAGAGCTGTGAAAATTTACGCTAATTTTATTCTGCTTCGGGCAACTTAAGCACAATAAAACTGAATTATGGTCAGTTACTGTAGAGGTTATCACAAAAACTGAAGCAGAGTAGCGTGTATTCAGCATGATATGATCTAAACAGCTTTGTAATCTTGTGGGATATACGTGTGCTGGGAGTAGCCCTAGTTCCGCCGTCAAATTTAGATAGGAAGCGCTATTTCTATCAGTACTGTTTGGTTTAATGTCAATATTTACATCACCTGCAATCATGTAATTTTTAGTTTTTATTGTACGCATGATATTGTCTAGTGAGTTTAAAAAGCTATTTGTGCAGTATATAGAGGGAGACCTGTATACAGTTAGTATGCAAATATCTGGGTAAATATTTACCAATAGAAATTCAGCCCCAATTTGCGCCGGCTCTTCGACTGTGCACCTAATATGTTTCTTTGTATATATTACGATACCCCCATTTTGGTTTAAACGCGTTTTAGTATAATACGTATTATAGGTCTCAAGAGTGGGAATAGGTTTGCAATCATTCAACCAGCATTCTGTCAATATGATAATGTCAATTTCAAAAGATATTCTAGCTAATTGTGCTTGAAAACCATCGAAGTTTTTGTATATACTACGTATATTTTGGGATATCATTTTCAAAGCCATCGATGAGCTGCTTATTACTTTGTTACACGTTTCGAAGTCGCAGCAATAGCTTTTAGCCACAGAGATTGTATCGACATCGGGAAAAGGATCATTACCCATTGGAATTATTATAAATAACCATGTCACAAATAATTGTTTCACATATAAAAATTTGGTTATGGAGAAACATAAGTACCGATTTTATCGTAATTGGATTGTTTAACTGAATTCTATAGAATTTTGATTTTAAATAGTAGCATATAAATGATATATAAAGGTTTGTGGGTGTAAGTGTCATACGAGAGAAGTATTGTGTGTGATGTGTGAGTAATGTAGTATAGTTATTCGTTTGACGATTGTATACATATAATAGAAACAACAATAACCTAACGCAATTAAAGGTAACATTCATTTTGCAAGACATGTCGGCTAGTCATTCACTGTGTCCGAGTTTATTGATGTCAGCTTCTTCCTTAATAGGTATTAATTTTTCTCCTTCATTTTTTCTCAGAAAAACTTTTCCGTTTGACGTCCAGCAAAACTTGTAGTTATTGTCTTTAGCAAACATTCTTGCTTGGTAGAATAATCTTTGAGCTTTCGGTGTCAGATTTTCTGCCACGTATATTGGTTTTGCTGGGCCAGGAATTTTAATGTGTGTTGTATTTAGTTTATTATTTTTGTTCTTCTTATTAAACTGTCGGGTCCTTCTAACGATTTCGTCTTTGGTCTTAGTCCTGGCGAAGTCGACTATGATCGTTGATACTCCTTCTTTTTTGTTAAAACGGAAGACATCTTTAATATCCTGCTCCTGTAGAGAAATTTCTAGAATATTGGCAGTTTCAGTCACAAGTTTGCATAGGTCATCCTTGGATTCGCCTTGTTTCTTGGGGATGTTTCTGATTTCCACCTTAGTCTGATTCAAAAAGCAAAGGAGAAGAATTACAAGTACGTGTGGGTTCGTAATGGCAAGATATTTATGCGGAAATCAGACGACTCGGACTTCAAATATATAACGGATCTGGACTCTTTTTGCAAACTTGACTAGTTTTAGTACATTATTTTTTGTTGATAATATAAGTAGCATTGGGATTGACTAACTTAAATTCAGTTATTTAAAGATTTATTACCAAAATATAAGAGGAATAAAGTCTAAACAGTGGCTCGTTAATTGACTACCCTACCTATACCTCCTGTAATAATGAACGGCTGTTCATTGATTTTATTGCTACTAACGCGCTCAAACAACTTAATAATATATCGAATGCCAATCGTAAAATTCTCGACCTCTTTCTATCGAACTTACCATACAGTATCCTCGTTTCTCCTGCGTATGAAAATTTTATCAAAAATTGATACTTACCATCCGCCGATAGAATTACACCCCTCTTTTAATGATACTGTTCACTTTCTCAAGTATAATAGTTTGGAAAGGTTAAATTACTTCAAGGCTGACTACAATGCTATAGCTGCTGAACTGGAATCTGTTGATTGGAATAGTGCCCTATGTTCTCAGCTTTCTGTTGACGATATGCTAACCTCATTTTATAAAATTATAAATACCTTAATTGGAAACCATGTACCTAAAACTAGACGTAGAAACAATAAATATCGTCCGTGGTTTTCTAGGTCATTAATAAAGAGATTAAAGGAAAAGAATAATTTAAGGATTAGAGTAAATAAATATAAAAACCCTATAGACAAATTGCAGTTGTCCGTACTTAGGAAAAGATGTGACGAATTATCAAAAACTTGCTACAACTCTTACATTGCTCAGATTGAAGTTAATATTAAACATAATCCCAAATTTTTCTGGAGTTATATTAAAATGAAAAGAGGAGGCACAAGTGTTTATCCTGCAGTTATGTCCGATGGTACTTGTTGTTTCGATAATGCTGAAGTTATAGCTAATCTTTTTGCATCGCAATTCTCATCAGTCTATGTCAACTCTGTATCTAATATCCCTTTAATAGACTATGGTCTTCCAAGTGACGATTGCGTGAGTAGCAATACTCTACAGAGGTTACACATTGATAGTCTTCAAATTAAAAAAAGCACTTCTTAACCTAGATTTGACTAAGGGCCGCAGGTCCTGATAATATACCGCCAGTGTTTCTGAATAGACTAGCTGATAGATTATCATCTCCGTTGTCTATAATCTTCAATAAATCTCTTTTATCAGGTACTTTTCCATCTGCCCGGAAAGAGACTAAAATAGTCCCAGTGTATAAAAATGGAGACAAGTCATTGGTTGCAAATTACAGACCGATAGCTATTCTCTCAGTAATGGGCAAACTATTTGAATCATTCGTAAGTAAAATATTTGCTTGGCATATCTTGCAGATAATTGACGATAACCAGCATGGTTTCTTGAAGCATAGATCCACCGCGACTAATCTTGTAGATTACGTCGAGACTGTTATAGAAGCTGTTGATGCTAGAACACAAGTGGATGCTGTCTACACTGACTTTAGTAAGGCTTTTGATACAGTAAACCATCGAATAATGTTACAAAAACTGGAAAAATATGGAGTGTCTGATCCCCTTTTAAGTTGGTTTAAGTCGTATCTCTCTGATAGACAACTTAGGGTGGTATTAAATGGTTATGCTTCTAATTTTTTTACTGCTACATCAGGTATTCCACAAGGATCCCATCTTGGACCTTACTTGTTTAACTTCTTCATAAACGATATTTCTCAATGCTTTCTACACTCCAACATTTATCTCTTTGCTGATGATCTTAAAGCTTCTATCAAAATTTCATCAGTAAATGACTTGAATAGGCTTTACGATTGGTGTAGTAAAAATGGCATGTCATTGAATGTCAAAAAATGTAAACACATTAAATTCACTAAAAAAAAGATTATATTACCTACAAATTATAGTATTAATGGTGTCATACTAGAGGAAGTAACATTTATCCGCGATCTTGGTGTTTATTTTGATAGTAAGTTAAGATTTGACAAAGACATTGATAATATCGTACTTAAAGCTTCAAAATTGTTAGGTTTCGTAATTAGAGAATGTAAATGCACTGGTTCGGAGCCATCTTGAGTATTGTAGTGTTGTTTGGTCTCCTAATTACAAAGTGCATGTCGCAAGAATTGAACGTCTACAGAAGCGTTGGCTGTGGCATGTGTCTTATAGTCAAGGAGTAGCAAATAAATTCAAATCCTATCAAGAATGTCTCTCCCATTTTGGATTACACTCACTGGAGAAACGTAGAAAATATTTGGATCTAGTTTTTCTACATAAATTATGCACTGGCTTGTTTAACTGTCCTAATTTGCTCAGAAAAGTTCAATTTAACGTTCCAAGATTTAATCCAAGATCGTGTAGGAAGATGCTGTTTTCTCGTCTTGTCTCTCGCACTAATTTAAGAAAATTCAGTCCATTGTCACGTATTTATACATTGTGCGATGTGTATAAGAATGTCTTAGATTTATTTGCAACCAATAAGTTAAAAACGATTATACTTAGGACTTAGATTTCTATAATATTTATTTTATTTTCTTATTGGGGAGGTTATTTATTTATTTATTTAATTATTTTTAGTACTCCTAGCTCTTACAGTACTTAGCATTCTTAGTTTAGTTAAAAAAGATCTTGTATAATTTATATTTTAGTCTGTAGTGTCCACTCGTAATATAAGGCTTAAAGTGCACAGCGATAGACAAGCTCTATCCCGTATTGCTAACAGTTGAGTATTATGTTGCGAGTGAACCTTAGCCTTAGTTTTAGCTTGGTGGTGGTAGTAATTCCCGTTTTTATTTAGGTATTATTACATGCTGTGATTTCCTGTAAGTGACAAGACACTTAGCTTAACTGTTATATACATGTATCTTTATTTTTAACTGGGTACTTGTTGTTGGAAATCCAAATAAATAAAAAAAAAATCTCCCTTGACGACCAAATACCAAATATAAAAATCCTAAGGCAGGCTAAAGTTGAAGATTTTGGTAAACGGACGACAAGGTTAAGTGAAATAATCACTTTAACGTAAATAGCGATCATATGTCTGCGGCCTGGATTGACACTTAATATCCATATTAAATATGCGTTCCAAAACGGCGTAAAAGCGTCAAGTTGGTGACGAACTTACGCCGTTACGGCACCCATATATAATATGCTAATATCGATAATGTTAAAAGTATTCGTAACCGGCGAGCGTGTATGAGATCCGATCCGTCAAGAAAGGTCTAGAATCCGCGCTTAAGTGCTAAAACGTCTAGAAGGTCCCTTCTCTTTAATTATTGCTGACGCGCGGTCGCGGAAACAAGTACCTACTTCTTCGCGTACAAACAGGTATGTAATAATAATACCGCTATGTGGCGCGCGCCGGCTATTGTTCGATGTACTTTTCCATCCATGTACTTAGAGGGTTCACGTCCATTCTAGAATTTTCATACGAGTATAAAAGGAATACTCAGCGCGGCGACGGACACCCGAATCCGTTAATCGTAGCCGCCGCCGACTACGACCCCCCCCCCCCGCGACCCCTGACGCCACCGCCGGCCGCGACATGTTCTCACCGACCCCCCCGATGCTTTGTCATCCATTCTTTCCGCTCAGAATACGGGCGACGACGACGTAGTCGTAGATCCCCTCCCATAGCCGGCGGTTGACCAGTGCACTTAGTAGTGCACCCCGTCCCCCCACAGCGACTGTCCCAACCGAGGGCGCCTCGACTATGTCGCCCTTTGCCCTTCTGGCTCGAGCGTAGTGGTTGCACGCTCGCCCTTAAGTCCGGTGAAGCTGTAAAGGCCTCGCGGCCAACAGCGTACATCACTCACACACACACACACGCGACGGACACAGTCTCTTTTCGGAAGCGACAGCGATCAAATCGAAAACAAGCGATCTAAGTGGAATACACCGGCGACCTTAGCAATGATATTCGAATACTACGCGAGCGATTTCGAAGATTGCTTCGATTTGGGTACATATTGAGTTCTTAGATTTTCGCGAATATAACACATGAAATAAAACTATTTTACGTCGGGAACTAAAAATAAAAAAATAAACCGCGATAAAATCCGTAAAATAGTTTTATTTCAAATATTTGGGTATTCAAAATTTTTGCATTAGATTCATATTTGGCCTTCGCAAATATGATCACATTTCTGAATTTCGTTTAAGACTCAAGTGGTTACCAATTCGTCTTCGCCGGAATGCTCACATATTATCTCTTCTTTATAATATCCTATTTAATCCAACATCTCCCACTGACCTCAAAGAACGATTTAAATTCCTTCACGACACACATTCAAGGTTTCTAAGGTCATCGGAGAACCTAAGGCTGAAAACACCAATGCATTCTACCAACTATTTCGATAAATCCTTTTCTAATCAAGCCGTTCGCTTGTGGAATGCATTTTCTGTAACAGTCCGTCGTGCACAGTCATTGGCATCCTTTAAAAATATGGTTTACCACCACTTTCTCAATTTATAAATTTTTCATTGCACGCTCTCTGTATTGTGTGTAAGATATATTTATATATCTATCTATCTATAACCTCACGCCAGATCCCTTGCGGGGTAGGCAGAGAGTACAGAGTTCCAACAGGTTCTTTCCTTACATACCTCTCTGGCTTCCTCGACTCTCATAGTTCGTCTCATACACGCTCGCCGGTTACGGAGACTCTTGACTTTTCCATCAGATAAGACTCGGTTTATTTGGTCGTGGTAAGATAGTCTAGGTCTTCCCCGGTACCTGCATCCTTCCACTTTCACATTGTATATCTGTTTTGTCATTCTTTCCTCTGGCATTCTTTCTATATGCCCGAACCAACGGAGCATGCCCTTTCTCATCTTTACACCGATACTATCTTTCATACCTACTCGCTGTCTTACTATGCTGTTGCTAATGCGGTCGGCCAGCTTCACTCCGCACATCTTCCGCAGAGCTCGCATTTCTACCGCATTTATCCTACTTTCATTCTCCTTCTTACATACCCAGCTCTCGCTACCATATAACAGCGTTGGGACAAGAACTCCGTTATGTATGGCCAGCTGCGCCTTATGGCTTAAGTGCCGGCTCCCGAGTAGCTTTCCCATCGCACCATTCACTCTGTTCCCTGCACTTACTCTTCTCTCAATGTCAGCGGTGTATTTCCCATCCTTACTGAAGGCGCATCCAAGATATACAAACTCATTCACTTGCTCCAGCACATCGTTATCAACCACAATCCTTACATTCGTTTATATATCTTACACACAATACAGAGAGTATATGTATGTATGTATATAATGTTATATTATAACTATGATATGTATGTAAGTACAATGATGACAGTATGTATTATTGAGGTTTATAGTGTACGCCACCATAACTGCCCTATTCCGTATGTTGTTTCTTCCAATACATTGGGTGTCTGGAAGAAATTGCTTTTAGCGATAAGACCGCCAAATGTACCAATTTTTTTTTCTTGTATGTATTTAATTGTTAATATCACTGGTGTACAATAAAGAGTACTCTATCTATCTATCTATCTATTTATCTACTAACGAGAGTAGTACTAGTGTGTATTTAGTACTTGTGTGCACTTGTATTCGACGTACTGTTTTGTGCGTACAGCGCGTAGTAAAGTACTTCGCACGTTATTCGGAATTTAATTACCCCGCAAACGTAACAAAAGAAAAACGTATATAGCATTACCAGCGTGTACTCCCAGCATGCAGGTGTACAGGTACGCGTGGAACTTGGCCGGGTCCACGGCGAGCGCGTCCCCGGCGCCGGCCAGCACGCGCAGCGCCGTGCGCACGCACAGCAACCGCTCGCGGGACCCGATCAGCTCGTCGGAGATCAGGTGACCAAGAATAGCTACCAAGTCGGAATAGTATTCAAGGTTTATGACGTGAGTGAACCTGGAAACAATTATACAATAAAGTACACGCCTGGATCTGAAAGGAAATAACACTAAATATCATTTATATAAGTCAATAGTCTCCGTAACCCGCGAGCGTGTATGAGACGATCTATGAGAGTGGAAGAAGCCAGAGAGGGGTGTAAGGAAAGAACCTGTTGGAACTCTGTACTCTATGCCTACCCCGTAAGGATCTGGCGTGATGATATAGATAGACAGATAATCCCCCAAGGATCTTTTGGCCCGCATCCTAAATCTGAACTAACGCTGTCATCAAGTGAAATGTCACTTCACTACACTCGCAGATTTGCCGTTTGTTATTAAATTTACCCAAGTTCTTCTTTTTAATTACAGACTGTGAAATATTACCTAATCCTAACTTCGTAAAGCGTAACAAACCGTACCAATGCGTCTATCCTTAAGGAGCTAAGGATCAAAACGAATTAAATTTACCCAAGTTCTTTTTTTTAATTACAGACTGTGAAATATTACCTAATCCTAACTTCGTAAAGCGTAACAAAGCGTACCCATGCGTCTATCCTTAAGGAGCTAAGGATCAAAACGAGGCTTTCTACCGTATGCCTAAAGCGGATACTAACCTACTTTGGCCACATAGCTAGGCGAGATGATAGCCTCGAAACGCTCGTGATCGGGGGTAAAGTAAACGGAAGAAGGCCTCGAGGCCATTCATCGACACGGTGGTCCGACCAAATACGCGATCTGACAGGAATGTCTTTCAACTACGTCATGCTCAAAATAGAGAAGACTTCTAAACACCTGTGAGATGGCATCCTCCTGATCCTTCAGGTTCAAAAAGTTGAATTTGCAAAATGTTGAATCAATCACGTCAATTGTGGACCGATTTTGATGATTCTTTTTGCATTGGGTTCATTGTAGCTTAAAAGTGGTTCCATTTTAATTTAATTCTAATCCTATAAACCATTTTAACCATCGGAATTGGATCTTGCACTTTGAAGATACACCAGGGAACTCCTGAACGACAAGTAACTTAAATCTGTAGGTGGAGTTATTATAAGTGTTGTGGTAATCCTATAGGCACCTTACTATAGAACTTACCAGAATATTAAGACTTAAAAAAATAAGGAGGTTTATAATTCGCCTGTTTTTTTATAACGTCTTTATTTATGAACTGACTTTGATAATTCTTTTTGCTTTAATATAGCTTCAAAGTGGACCCATTTTAATAAAATCGGTATTGAACCTTGGACTTTGAAGGTATAAGGAACGGCAAATAGGGCGAAAGTATATATTCCGTTATTATGTGTATTACGTTAATCCTGTATGTACCTTATTGTAGAACTAAGCAGAATATTATAATTCACTCATCATTTAAAATTGTAAAATAAATAACTTTAAAAAAAAAGGAAAACTGACTTAAAAAAGCAAAAGTACCCGACGTGCAAAGTGCAAACCAGCACCACCACCCGAAGCGCAAAGTAACCTTCTGCACTGACCGGCACCGACTTCAAATATTTATTTTTTGCTTTTAGAAGTCAGTTTCCCTTTATTTTTAAGTAATATTTATTCTCATCATTGCGGTGCTGCTCGTTTCCTGGTTTAGGTATTCTCTATTTCGCCTTCTAGGGCAAACAAGGAATAATATGGGTTGATATATTCTAAGTATGGAACCACACAGAAAAAATATTATGAGAACAGACTCGTCAATTCATCATTTGAAAAATTCAACATAATGAGAATTCAACATTATGAGAATCCCAACATTCCAGGAATTCAACATTTTGGGATTCAACATTTCTAAAACTCAACATAATAAGAATTCAACATTTTGGGAATTCAACGTTTTGAGATTCAACATATTGGGAATTCAACATAATGAAGATTCAACATTTTGCAAATTCAACTTTTTGGACCTGAAGGCTCCTGATATTTGACAGGACCCTCAGCCATGAGGAAACGACCGAGAAGAGAATCTTAATTTCAAGCGAAGGCGCCCCTGACAATGTCATACGAGTGCCAAAAGATCCTTGCCACAATATATTAAAGATTTACAATACTTATATGTTTAAACCTTTATAAAGAAATCAGCAAAGTTTATGTGAATATCTAATAAGGTGTAACAATATCTTACTTACAATACTAGTGCCAAAAGATACTTGTCGCAGTTATGTATCTTTTTTAACGTAACCCCACTCTATGTCTTGGGTGCGTTACTGTGTCGTGGGTGCATTTACAAACATGAAAATTCACATACACAAATACCCACACCGGAACAAATAGTTGTGGATGACACAAAGATTTGTCCCGGGCGGGAATCGAACCCGCGACCGAGACACAGCGGGTGGAGCAGCATAAGCTCTTAACCACTGCGCTAAATCATCCGTCAAATTCTCCTATATTCACACCTTTATAAAGAAAACAGCAGAGAATATGCAACTATTTCTTATAAGGTGTAAAAATATGTTACTTGGCAAGTCCGTTGAGTGCGGCCGCGAGCAATCTGGACCTCGGTGCAGTCTTCAATAGTCTGAAGTAGATGTGGAACACGGTCTTCGTGACCTCGGTGAGCTGCTTGCGCCGCGCCATCTCACTCTCCTGCGCTTGAGTCTCCAGCAACTCCCGTTCCACCTCTTTCAGTTTCTTAGCTCGCTGTAAAAGATATCGTTTTCTAGTTTACCGTCACGCTTATATTCCTTAAGCGGGGATGGAAGAGGTGTACTGTGTACACCCACTTTTCGCCGACGATGGTCGCCGGGATAGGCCCCATGTAATAAGAAGACTCATTCTAGGAAATTTTTGTTAGAAAAACTACATTTGTCCGACGTAGGATTTGAATCCAGGACCTCGCGATCAAAAAGCGATGCGCTTTGCCACTAGACCAACGAGGCAGTCGTTTTGTAGGTTCATTTAGAAAAAAAAAATTTGGTACACTCTATACTATGACAAAAAATATAAATATAATTAGTTTATCTGATAGGCAATCCGGCACCCTTACTAATAAGAGTGATAACGACACACAATGTGACAATTTGTCAATAATAAGTCAGAGGGTTTTTGGCGGAAAGTCGAATAGTGATGTTGTGAATTTGCCTTAATTTCCAAAAAAACACCGTCACGCCTATATTGGCAGGGGTGGCAGAGGTGTACTGAGTACACCCACGTTTCGCCGACGATGTTAGGTCCAATGTAATAAGGGGCCAGCCTATTGACATATACCGGACACAATTTCAGACTCCGGACTCGTACTGGGAAGTTTTCGTTAGAAAAACTACACTTGTCCGGCCTAGGATTTGAACCGAGGT
The DNA here is from genome assembly GCA_905147815.2 of Phalera bucephala. Taxonomy (NCBI): domain Eukaryota; kingdom Metazoa; phylum Arthropoda; class Insecta; order Lepidoptera; family Notodontidae; genus Phalera; species Phalera bucephala. Next base: position 2,575,856 of record LR990627.1, read on the forward strand.
CCTGACCTCGTGATCACGAAGCGATGCCCTTTGCCACTAGACCAATGAGGCAGACAATTAATTTCCAAAACTTGTGATATTTTGACTAATAATGTGTAATGTTGGTGAAATATTATGTATTCTTATATGTGCACGAGTGAAGGTTATTGTAACAAAGTGATAAAACATGCATTTTCGATTTCTCTTAAAACGGCTGCCACAATTGGCATGTAAAGTATCCATCGCTTTACTATCCAGTGTTGGGTGGAGTACTTCATCAATTTCATTATCATCTTTGTCATCAAATTCATCAGGGAGTTGAATTTTTTTTTTTTTTTTAAAAACGTTGCCCCACATTAGTATTAATTCCTGTGTCGTGGGTGCGTTAACAAACATGAAAATTCACATACACAAATACGCAGACCGGAACAAATAATTGTGGATCACACAAAGATTTGTCCCGTGCGGGAATCGAACCCGCGACTATTAGACACAGTGGGCGGGGCGGACTAAGCCCTTAACCACTGCGCTAAATCGTCCGTCAAAATTAATTTAGAAATGAATATTCGTAATACTTGACATTGGCAAAATACGCGCCGTCGTGGTGCCATAAACATAAAAACACAACGCCTATCGCGACAATTTCGTATTTTTATACAAAATACGTCGCGTTGTCAGTATTATTTATAAGGCCCAGGTCATCACCTGCCAACCTCACTTAAAGAATCAAAGACTTTTTTATCATCGTCAGCTTTTTAAAACCAACTGCTGGGCAACCTCCTTCCTTATCTGCCATTCTTCGTGGTCCTGTGCAAATCTATCCCAAGTTCTCACAACTCTCGATCTGTCATCTAACCACCGATTCGTTGGATTCTTTTTTACAAATTTATTTCCCAGTGTACCTTCTTTTCCTTCTTAGACAAGTTAACGATCCTCTTCTTATGTTTCTCGTCCTGTTTCTTCTTGTGTTTGAGATCTGCTTCTGCATCCATGTCGACGTCGCGTATCTTGAGGGTGAGAAGACAGTCGAGGGCCGAGGGGTTAAGGCGTTCTTCGCGGCGTTTCACCAACTGGTTGATTAGACGGACAATCTGGTAATTGAAAAATAATTGTTTTAAAATAAACTCTCTCTCTCTAAATCTTCGTATCCGGCGAGCGTGTATAAGACGAACTATGAGAGTTAAGGAACCCAGAGAGGTATGTAATGTAGCGTGTACTATTATGCTATGTAAGCATCAATTGTATAACAGTATTGTAAAACAGACAACAAACGATACTTGAAGTAAGCGGACGAGTGTGTCTTACTATTACCCCAAACCACAAGGGCGTACAACGCTATATGGCGACCCTGCCAGTCCTAGTACGCCTACTGCTATTTGATATTTATCACCTAGTTTAATATGGATTAACTATGGGATAAAGACAAACAAAGGAAGAGGTTGTAATAGCTCAGGAAGGAAAAGGAATAACAGTAAGGTGCGAGTTTTAATCATGTTTTAATATATAATATACCTATTATTATTTTTTAGAAAAAGGTTTTATAATTTCGAAAGTATTTAGATTTTATTACTGTAGACATTATAATGAATAAAATAACTAAGAAGAAATGAGTTAAGATTTAATTATTATTATTATTTATTATGGTTATCATATATAAGAGTTATCATACATTTATAATCAGTTAGAAAAACTTAGAGAAAATATCAGTAAATTAGGTCCTAAGAGTTAATTCCCAGATCCCAAATTTAATAGGAAGTAATTTTGAGAAGAAGATTTTAGAGGCAAAATTATAAAACTGATACTATTTCGCTTAGAATAGGTGAAAGCAAGGTAATATTGCCTTATTATGATTATTCTTTGACAATCGGACCACGGTGTGAGGTAATTAAATATATACCCGACACGAGTTAATTATGAGTGTATTATTTCGCCTAAAGAGGTGTGTGATGGTGTTTTTCTAGCTAGTGTAGTAACTCAGCCGAATAATGGGAAAATACCTATAAGACTTTTAAATACAATGTCAGAAGAAGAAACATTTAGTTTAAAAGATAATGAGATAGATAAATTAGACAACTATAATTTTTGTACATTTGAAAAATCGGATGTGAGAAATTGTTTCCTTTAGTCAAGTTAAATACATATTTAGGAAAAGAAGAGCAATTATCTATATAGCAAATATGTGCGAAATATTACGATATATTTCATTTACCAGGTGATAAACTCAGTGTTGCAAATGTTTACGAACAGTCCATACATTGAAAATTTCATGTAACGCCTGTGTATAAAAAACCATATAGAATACCTTTTGCGCAAAAAGAGGTACTAAATAAACAGATCGGTCAGATGTTAGGAGATGGGATAATAGAAAAAGCTAGTAGCGATTGGTCTAGTCCATTATTATTAATACCTAAAAAGTTGGATAGAAGCGGTAAACAACAATGGCGCGTAGTAGTCGATTATAGGCAATTTAATGAGCGTGTCAAGGATGATAAATTCCCTCTCCCAAATATAACAGATATATTACATTCGTTACCAGGTGCCATGTATTTCAGTCATTGTGATTTGAGTAAAAGTTTTTTTCAGTGTAATTTACAAAAAGAGTCACGAAAATATACTGCATTCACAACTGACAAAGGTCAATTTCAAATGTGTAGATTACCTATGGGATTGAAGATTAGCCCTTCAGCATTCAGTAGATCAATGACAGTTGCCATGTCAGGCCCTAATTATGATAAATGCATAATTTATTCAGATGACCTAATTATTTTTGGTAGAAATTTATCAGACCATAATAAAAATCTCATGTCAGGTTTCTCACGATTACGAAAGGTGAATTTAAAGTTGAATCCATTAAAGTGCGAATTTTTAAAACGATAATGTTTATACCTAGGGCATATAATATCAGAAGGTGGCATTTTACCCGACCCGGCTAAAGCCAAAGTCATCGAAAGTTATCCGATACAGACTTAGGCGGACGACGTCAAACGTTTTGTTGCATTTAGTAATTATTACAGGAAATTCATTCGAAACTTTGCTGAGATTGTTTTACCTTTGAATAAATTAAGTCGCAAAAACACTAAATTTGAATGGACTTTAGAATGCCAAAATGCGTTTAAAGGTCACTGTCAAACGCACCGGTTTTAGATTATCCAAATTTTTCGCCAGAAAATGAATTTATTTTGCAAACTGATAGGTCAAATTATGCACAAGGATGTGTTTTAAGTAATTTAAAATGGAAAACCAATTGCTTATGCTAGTAGAAATTTGAATAAATCTGAATTAAAATATGCAACTATTGAAAAGGAACTTCTAGCGATTTTTTGGTCCGTAACACACTTTAGACCGTATTTATATGGTAGAAAATTTATTATTAGAACCGATCATAGACCATTGATATATTTATTTAATATGTTAAACCCTTTAAGTCGTTTAACTAAATTTCGTTTAGCGTTAGCGTGCTATAGTAAGGAAAGAACCTGTTGGAACTCTGTACTCTCTGCCTACCCTGCAAGGGATCTGGCGTGATGATATACATGGATAAATAAATGTTTCTTTAGCTAGCATTTTTGTTGATCTAATATTTGACAGATGCATCAAAAATAGCACCATCTAAACTAGGGTAGTAATAAGCGGGGTTAAAAAAATTCTGTTTTGGTCTCAAGACACTTTTTTTTAGAAATTAATTCACCACACCGTTACGCCTATATTCCCCAAGCGGGGGTGGCAGACGTATACTGAGTACACAAACTTTTCGCCGACGATGTTAGGTCCCATGTAATAGCGGGCGAGCCTATTGCCATATACCGGGCACAATTCCAGACACCGGAGTCGTACTGGGAGGTTTTCGTTACAAAAACTACATTTATACAACCTAAAATTTGAACCCAGGACCTCGTGATCACCAAGCGTTGCGCTTTGCCACTAGACCAACGAGGCAGTCAGAAATGAATTCATTTTGAGAAAGTGGTCATTCTAAACTTAACCCTTGTTTTGTCTGATACTCTTTGATAAATTATTTGTTTCCGAGTCAATTTTTTCAATTCATTCTAGCAGTAATTATTAGAAGTCATGGAGTCAGATAAAGTAAAAGCATAAGATCCATCATTGGACCCATCTAAAGGATCCAAGTGATCACTAAACATACCAAAAAAAAGCTTGTCAAAACGGTAGAAAACTCAACATTACTGTGGTCAACGATTACGAGATTTACCGTTTCTCTTTTACAAAGCACTAGTCACTTACAGCAAGAGTGATATCCCCTTTCTTATCATCAGCGAAGACGTTGACACAGCACTCGGTGACGATGTCCCTCGCCTGCGGCTCTCTGCAGTCCAGGAATGGGACCACGCTCTGAGCGATGTTGGTCGCGTAGTTGAAGTTAGGACGAGCTACTAGCAGCCCACACATGCTCCGGAGAGAGACTAGGGCGAGACTCACTGTGGACTCTTCTAGTTTCCTGAAAAAATAATATTATTCTATTTTCGAAAGCATGTGTGTTTTAAACATTAACTACCATTTGCTTTAACTGTGAAGGAAAACATCGTGAGGAAACATGCACGCCTAAGAGTTTCTGGAAGGTGTGTGAACTGGGCCAGCGCGGTGGACTATGGCCTAAACCCTCTCAGTTTGAGAGTAGGCCCGTGCCCAACGGTGGAACAACCGGGTTCTTAACCGGGCTAAATCATTATTATTATTGTCTTTAGTCGCCTCGCTATATTAGCATATGAAATTGGCCAAGTAAGAAAACACAGACTTTACATGAAAAAGGATGCGTATAACACTAAGCCGGTTATCGAGGCAATCTTTGGGAAGGTCTGAAAGAGGATGAAAATACCTAAATTTTGCCATTCCAACCAATAATTTCTCGGTTAAAATACCCAAGAAAACTTTGTCCGGCTTAGAATCCGAACTCAGGACCTCATGATTGCCAGGGGCACCAAGACGCACTGGATCTATCGATAAAACGTCCGATAAGAAAGCATAATAAACAGACTGATAGGTCTCTACGCTGAAAAGAGTTTTGCTTACCTCGTATCTCCTTTTTTACGTCGCAATACAGAGGCGGCTTTTTCTAATCTCTGTAGATATCTCTTGTAGAACTCTAGCAACTCTTTCTCGTATTTGTACAGAGATAATGTATCTTTCTTTACTGAAATACAAATAACACAATTAATTGAGTTTGTTGCATATTAGCAATGAAACTTCATTTTTTTCTAATACAACATTATTTATTAGCCTATACATTACTGGACGAAGGTCTTCGCTCACAAATCGAGGTAAGAGCAAATAGGTCATAGTCAAATCGTGCCGCGTGGTTCCCGGCTGTGCCGCGTGGTTCCCGGCTTAGAATAGGACCAACCCATCTCATCCCATCGGGTGTCGTACAAGGCGACTAAGGGAAAACTAGGGAATGGGCAGCAGCGTTCCCTTAACACTTCTACAACCAAAAACTGCGCTCGCCAACCCGCCTGCCAAGCGTGGCGAGTATGGCAAACACCCCCAACCAATATGGAAGAAAGCAAGAAAACCAGGCCCCTAGTCCCCGGCGGTCCTGTTCATCCTGGCCACGGTAGCAGCCATGGTAACGACAGGACAAGGGGTGCTAAGAATCTCCGGCAGAGATTCGGCTACCACCAAAACCGAAAATTGGCCCTGGTGACATACAACGCACGCACATTGAGGACAGATGAGAAGCTAGTTGAGCTGGAAGAAGAGTTAAACAAGTTGCGGTGGAGTATTGTTGGTTTATCGGAGGTCCGAAGAGAGGGCGAGGACACGATAACCTTAAAATCCGGCAACTTGTTTTACTACCGGGAGGGCGAACAGCAGTCCCAAGGTGGTGTCGGATTTATCGTCCACAAGTCACTCATAAACAACGTTGTGTCCATCACTAGTGTGTCGAGCAGGGTAGCGTACCTGATACTCAGAATATCCAAAAGATATTCGCTGAAGGTCATACAGGTCTACGCACCGACCTCGGCATACTCAGATGATGAGGTCGAAGTTATGTATGAGGACATTAGTAGAGCCATACATACTTCCAAAGCACACTTTACAGTAGTTATGGGTGACTTCAATGCGCGACTGGGCAAACGGGGCGATGATGAGTTGAGAGTGGGGCAATTTGGATATGGGCAGCGCAACCCCAGGGGTCAGAGGCTGGCCGAATTTCTGGAGAAGGAGGGACTCTTTATGATGAACTCTTTCTTCCAGAAGCCGTCTCATAGGAAATGGACCTGGATGAGCCCTGATGGTTTCACAAAAAATGAGATAGACTTCATCATGAGCACCAAGCGACAAGTATTTAATGATGTCTCCGTGATTCACAGGGTAAAAACCGGCAGTGATCACCGAATGGTCAGAGGCACATTAAATATTAATGTCAAAATGGAAAGATCGCGTCTGATGAAGTCTACGCTCCGACCTTCTAATACACATATCCAAAACCCCGAGAACTTTCAACTCGAATTGTCAAACCGCTTCGAACTGCTAGACAGCAGCGCATCAGTGGACGAAATCAACAATAGGTTGGTAGAGACTGTCCATACGGTCGGGTCTAAGCATTTTAAGCCCCACCGTAAAAATAGGCCTCAAAAGCTGTCCGACTACACCCGAAACCTTATGGCTGAGCGACGTACCATGAGACTCCAAACCTCCGATGATGCTAAGTCCTATAGGCAGCTCAATGGACAGATATTGAAGTCCTTGCGACACGATCTACGGTCCTTCAACACAAGACGTATTGAGGAGACCATAAAGCAGAACAAGGGCTCCAAAGTGTTCGCAAGAGCCGCATCGATTGGGCAAAGCCAGTTGACGAAGCTGAAGACGGAGGACGGAAACGTAACGTCGAATAGGTCAGAGGTGCTCAGGGAGATAGAGAGGTTCTATGGACAGTTGTATACCTCAGTAGCTGAACCTATTGTTGACTTGGTAAAAGACCCAAGAGCCAAGCTAACCCGACACTACACTGAAGATATCCCGGACATCAGCCTGTACGAGATTAGGATGGCTCTCAACCAACTTAAAAACAACAAAGCGCCGGGTGAAGACGGAATTACTGCAGAGCTTCTGAAAGCGGGCGGATCGCCGGTACTTAAAGTCCTTCAGAGGCTGTTTAATTCCGTCTTGCTCGAAGGAAAAACGCCGGAAGCATGGAACAGGGGTGTGGTGGTACTCTTTTTCAAGAAAGGTGATAACACTTTATTAAAGAACTATAGGCCCATCACACTGCTGAGCCATGTTTACAAGTTGTTTTCGAGAGTCATCACGAATCGTCTCGAACGCAGGCTTGATGATTTCCAGCCTCCCGAACAAGCCGGTTTCCGGAAAGGCTTTAGTACCATAGACCACATACATACGCTGCGGCAGATTATACAGAAGACCGAGGAGTATAATCGGCCACTATGCTTGGCGTTTGTGGACTATGAGAAAACCTTCGATTCGATCGAGACTTGGGCGGTTCTTAGATCTCTCCAGCGATGCCGCATTGACTATCGGTACATCGAAGTGTGGAAGTGCTTGTATAATAACGCCACCATGTCAGTCCGAGTACAAAGGCAGTGCACGAAGGCGATCTCCATAAAAAGAGGAGTAAGACAGGGAGACGTCATTTCTCCGAAACTGTTTACGACCACCATAGAGGACGCCTTCAAGCTCTTGGAATGGCGAGGACTTGGCATCAACATCAATGGCGAATACATCACTCACCTTCGATATGCCGACGACATTGTGGTTCTTAAAATGAACATGGACAAAACGAAAATAATGTGTAACGTCCATGTCGTACCCACCGCACTCACCGTTGGGAACTCTACTCTTGAAGTTGTCGACGAATACATTTACCTGGGACAGGTAGTCCGGTTAGGTAGGTCCAACTTTGAGAGAGAGGTCAATCGACGAATCCAACTCGGCTGGGCAGCGTTCGGGAAACTGCGCAACATCTTCTCATCCAAAATACCTCAGTGCCTAAAGACTAAAGTTTTTAGTCAATGTGTGTTACCAGTGATGATATATGGATCAGAGACGTGGTCTCTTACTATAGGTCTCATAAAAAAGCTCAGAGTTGCTCAGCGAGCTATGGAGAGAGCTATGCTCGGCGTTTCTCTACGTGATCGAATCAGGAATGAGGAGATTCATAGAAGAACCAAGGTCACCGACATAGCCGTTAAGATTAGCAAGCTGAAGTGGCAATGGGCGGGCCACATAGCGCGTAGATCGGACGGGCGTTGGGGCAGAAAGATTCTAGAGTGGCGACCACGTATTGGCAAGCGCAGCGTGGGACGACCGCCTGCCAGATGGACCGACGATCTTGTGAAAATCGCAGGAAGTCGTTGGATGCAGGTGGCATCGGACCGGTTACGCTGGAAAGCGATTGGGGAGGCCTATGTTCAGCAGTGGACAAGTATAGGCTGAGATGATGATGATGATGATGATGATGGGCGGTCGTCGTGGGGATCTTTGGGGAAGTGCTGAGGGTGTCTTTCAGCTAATGATGATCTCGTGACCACCAATTTTCCATGTACCACTAGACAACGAGACATAACTCGGCGCTTTAGGATAACTGCGGGAAATTATAGTTTACAATATTTTTCACATAAGATGGGTAGTGACAGTTCTAAGTGCCAAACAAAATTAATATTTAAATCCATGGGGTATTAAGGCATAACACTATAAGTATAGATACAAGTCATGCCTCTTATTGCCATTGAATAAAGTATAATTTAATTTGACACTTACAACTGTCACAGTACCCTTCCTTTATGAAAAATACTATAATGGTCTTCCAGTGGCATACACATGCTAAAAGCTCGCGTGTGCACAGCATTAAAGATCCTATGATATCGAAGTTAGGCATAATATTAGCCCTGTTAAGAAACTGTCCCACTGCTGGGCACGGGCCTCCTTTCCAACTGAGAGGGTTTAGGCCATAATCCACCACGCTGGCCCAGTGCGGGTTGGCGAACTCCACACACCTTCGAGAAACTCTTAGGCATGCAGGTTTCCTCACGATGTTTTCCTTCACCGTTAAAGCAAGTGCGTGCCTGGGTTTGAACCCGAGACCTCTGACTTTGCAGTCGAACGGTTTAACCACTAGGCTATCACTGCTTAGTTAGGCATGTCAATTTAAAATTGATTGATCGCGAAATCGATTTTTCGAGCCAAAGAATTCATTTTTTAGATCGATTTGAACCAGTAGATGGATTCCGAAAGCCGTTGAATTGGATCGATTCTCGATCCAGTCATAAAAAAGTAGTAATCGGAAATATGATTTAAGTTGTCTAAATCGGGGACATAAATAATAGCACAACATGTTTATTTTTAAAAATAATACGTATTAAACATGAGTTTATATTAAATTAGTTATCTGTTTATTAATCTCTAATTTAAATGCATTAAGAAACTGTAAACTCAGGGATCCAAAAAAAAAATTCATTTAATCGGCCATTTAATAAGAATTGACTTGAATCGATTAATCGAGAATCAATCTTTTAATCCTAGATTTAATCGAGAATCGATTCTTGCACGATCGATCCGAATCGATATAAAGATCGGTTTTTCTCAGAATGAATCAACATGCCTAGGCATAAGGCAACTAAGCTCGCATAATACGCCAATTAACGAGTGCAGTGTTTCGATATGTATCAACTGTTTGATAGATGTACTTATTTTGTCTCTAGTCTACCAATCTACCACCATTCTCCTGAATTCTATCTCTTTTCCAAAATATTACGACACTATAATAATGTTTTTTACTAAGGTCTCAGTTGAGTCAAATGTGTAACAAAATGTTACCGAGTATGGCTGAGCGTTGACAGCCTGTAGCTGACGATTAAGTTTTGCGGTTTTTTTCTTAGTAGGTAAGTGAAGTTCAAAAAAATACATCAGGGAAGTGGTATAATTACCACCAAAATTAGGATTAGGAACATAATGCATGTGCTATGGTCCGAAAAGAAGTATAAAATAAAATGAAACTTACATTTAACATTAGAGTAATCCTGGTGACGCAGAAGGTATTCCGGCAGGATATCTTTGAACACCTCAAAGGCTGAGAGGGTCGCTAGCTTGCGTATAGAGTGCAGGTTGAGTGCGCCATCTTTTAGCCGCTCTTCCATTAGATACAGAATTGGGTATAGATTCTTTAGCTGTGAAACAAATAATTGAATTTCGTTACTAAATTATTAAGTTAAATATCATTTACATTGGTCTGCGAGGAGAGAACCTATTGAAATTCTGTACCTTATGCCTACTTTGCAAGTTCTCTGGTTTGACGATATCAACTAGTTGACAAATTATTTATTTGTATCTATTAGCAATAAAGCATGTACAAACCAAATCTGAGCATCTTCCAATTTGGCTTAACGACTACCACAATAAGTAAAAGCTAGGACCAATGATTTAATTTACCTTCCAAAAAATGGATGCTTTAAAATGCCATACAGGCATCGACCTCAGACTGATTGAGGTAAAAGCTGCTCAACCTAAGTTATCACCTAGTTTAGCTGGGTAGTTATCGCTAGGGACACTTCAGTATAAAGTTACTGTTAATGTTGTAAAAATGAACGCTGGAGTCGAGAGTTTAGCGCCGAGTCGACGCTCACGAGCGTTGAAACACGTAGAAGACACGAGCGTTTTAAGCGCCGACTTGAGCGTTTTTACAACACTAGTTACTGTTGATGTAAAATATTAATCTAAATATATTATCACGCCAGATCCCCTGCGGAGTAGGCAGAGACGTACCCTGTACGGGTTCCAACAGGTCCTTTCTTTACAAACCTCTCTGGCTTCCACTCTCTAGTTATAGTATATTTGTCTACATGTCTTCTTATTTCACTTTTTATATTGAAGGTACCTAATAGTTTTTTTAACCTTCCATAAGGGGTATCCATTGATTACGTGACCCCAAAATGGTGGGGGGAGGGGTCCAGTAAAATCTCATTTAAACATTCACAATTGTAAATCTAACGTCAACTTTTGAAAAACATAAATTATTATACGCAAAATAAAAAAAATATTTCATTTTGCTTTTAGCTTGGAGTATCCATTTCGTACGCTAAAAAATGTCATGGCTATTAAAAACATTTATTTTTAGAGAATTTAGTCTTTTAAAAACTAGATCGTAAATCTTTCGTAATGGAGACAGAGGGTTCCACCAAATCTCAACAAGTGGTAGGGAAGGGACCAAATTAAAAGAAAAACAGCTCACATAATTAATGGAAACTCCCTAAGGCACTTAAGATAAGGAAACTTATACTGTTTACTAAAAGTACAGGGTTTTTTATATCATACCTTTTTCTCAGGACTTTCAAGCAGTGAAGAGCACAATGCTCCTATTCTTAATTTATCATGTTGCAGTTTATCCCGTCTTGCAGCCAGCAGTTCCACCGCAGTCACAACTTTCTCCTCTGCAGACCCATCTTCTAGAGTTTCTCCTTCTTCTCCAGTGCCTTCCATGCCGGAGTCAGAGTCAGAGGCTTGAGAATCTTGTTGTGTTTGTTTCTGGGGTTGCTTAGTTTTGATTCCTTCTTGTTCGGATTCTGAATCTGTTGACAAAATAGTACATTACCAGAGATATGTAAATGCTAAACACATGTATGTTTACTATAGGATCATTATTATATATGACAAATCCTATAATGGTTTTGCTGTATTCATTTTGACAAATTGAAACAGTAATAGAAAGGATAATGTCGAGAATTGACCCAGAACCAACAAACATTTGACCCATGCCATCATTATTTATCTATTTTATTAAAAGAATAGCAAATACCGTATCTAACAGACAATTTGCAATCTAAAACCAATATTTCAAAGTATTGTAAGCACTTATATCGAAATCGACGACATCTTTACTGAATGTCAACACACAATATAACCTAATATGTATTAATGGCTAATAAATTATAATCTCAAAATCTAATACTTTTTGTGCAATATTGCGATTTCCCTGCTTGTCCGTTTAAAAATAAAGACCTTAAAAGAGTTTATGAGTGATTTGAAATCATACAAGTATTTTTTCATTGCTGTTGGTTCTGGGGAAAATCATGTATGGCCGCACAACATTGTCCTTTACTTATATATAATCCATTTTGTGATCATTCATTAATTCATTATTTTTTTTATTACCCTAACCTATTGTGTCCCACTGCGTGGCAAAGGTCTCCCCTTTCTCCTTCCAAAGAGTTCTATCCTTGGCCAATGATGCCCATTCATGATATGCATCAAGATCATCGCGCCACCGCTTTTTAGGCCTACCACGACGACGATGTCCGTATTCTGGGACCCATTCAGTGCTTAGCCCACCTGTTAGTGTTCATTCGGGTCATGTGACCAGCCCAATCCCACTTGAATCTAGCGGTTTTTACGCCTACATCTATTACACGGTAGAACACAGCACAGCGTTCCGCAATCGATCCATGAGTTTAACACCCAAGTTGCTGCGCTCCATTGCCCTTTGACAAACCTTGAGTTTGGATTTTGAGCTTCGGTTAGTGACCATGTCTGCGCACCGTAAGTGAGAATAGGCAAAATACACATGATGATGAGTTTGCGCTTCAATGTCAAGGGAAGGTCGCCCTTCATACAGTGCCCCATGGAACAGTAGCTCTTCCAGGCATTTTCGATAAGTCGATCGATTTCTTTGCTTTGCCTGTTTTCGAACAGGCAAAGTTAGTTGATGCAGAAACCTATAGTTTTTTTCCCTTTCTGTTAACTAAATACTTCCTATAACCTTAATATGACTAAAACAAACCTATTTGTCCAATGAACAAAGTCCAGTATTTATATTTTTATGCCAAATAACTTTATCTTTGTTCTATGGGACTGTTGAAATTTTTGTGGTTCACACAGTATTTTTCTGTGCTTCTGTGCAGGTATTGTGTACCAATGGCTAGTCGCTTCAGTGAGTGGAGCAGCCCATTCTCAACAACTGGACAGAAGCCTAGTCAGACATCTATGTAGCTCTAGAAAAGTATTTCTTACCATCATATTCTTCAACCCTCTCCATGACTCCTTCTTTAGTTTTAATAGGCAGCAATAGTCTCTTCTTCTTCACGGGCCTGTCAGCCATCTCCTTTTCATATTTGTCCTCAATATCACTGTCTGTATAAGCATCACTCTCAGCACCACTGTCACTGCCTACTGGGGGCTTGTTGGGGCGTTCCTTGTTGGGCCTTTTACGTTTTTTTGATCTATAAATTTAAGATTTATAACATGTATACAGAGCAGTGATAGTCTAGTGGTTAGACCGTTGGACTGTAAAGGCAAAGGTCTCGGGTTCAAACCCAGGCTTACCTTTGTCTTTTCGAAAGCATGTGCATATTAAAAATTAATTATCACTAGCTTTAACGGTGAAGGAACACATCATGAGGAGTTTCCTCATGATGTGTTGTGTGATGACACCTTCGAGAAACTCTTAGGCATGCAGAAACCTGCATGCCTAAGAGTTTCTCGAAGGTGTGTGAAGTTCGTCAATATGCAATGGGCCAGCATGGTGGACTATGACCTATGCCCTCTTAGTTTGAGTTTCTTAACAAGGCTAATATTATTATTATTATCATGTATTCATTCTTCTCCATTGTTACAAACTGTTTTATTATTAGTCACTGGTTACACACATGACATCCTACTATCCTTTGTTACTTAATCATGCAAAAAACGGCTGAATAGATCTGGAAGAAATTTGGCACACAAATAGATTATTATCTGGATTCACACTTAGGACTTTATATCCTCGAAAAATGTAAGGTTCCTGTCAACTGTTCCTGTAAAGTAAATTTGGACAATGTCACAGGTGCAAACAAGTCTTCAATACCTATTGTCAGCCCTAAGTAAATTTAATACATTTTTTTAAATGTTTAGTTGTATGTGAATTTTAGGTTTGTACATACAACCATCACGCAAGAAGAATTTGTGGCTATGTTTTTAAAACAATCATATTTGTGCAATTCTCTCTTTTTCTTATCCCTGTACCAGTCCTTCAACCAGCCCACTAAGGTGAAAAATTATCAATTTATCTGTATCTTCATGTTAGATCTCTTGCTGGGTAGACAGAGGGTAGAGTTTGAACAGGTTCAGAAACAAATAATGAACACGGTCAACTATTGAAACCATTCTAATTCCGATCAATCTTGAAAACTAGAAAGTATTCAAAACAATGGATAATAGCAAAATACTTACTTGCTTGCTTCCTGATCCTTCTCTGGCACATTAGACAGCAGCTGAGGCTGTTTCGCGAGACGGGACATGATGTACTTCTGCTCCTCGTCGTCCAGCATGTCCGCCCACTCGTCTCCGGACTCTTTTTCACTCTCGCTGCTGTATTCCACCTGTGGGGCCTGCATTGATTGGTTGTGTTTCTGCACCTTCGTTTTGTGCCTTTGGAGGTTCAGTTTCCCCTGTTTTCTCATTTTGTTTGTAGTTTGATTGTTCCTTTTCACTTTGCTAATCTTCGCTTTACCCTTTTTCTGTGAAGCAACGTAAAAATTGGTGATTAATTTCGAAGATCGGGTTATGTATGTTGAATAAGAAATATGTAATGTTTTACAAATGGAATAATGAATGTGACACTTACAGCCATTTTTGAGTTTTCTTAAATAAACTTTTTAATATAATAAAGGAGAATATAAATGATTTATTTCGTAAAACAACAAAACAACGTGGATTAGATTGACGGCTTTGACAGTTTCGTTTGACATTTAATAAAGGTATTCACTCACTATACCATGTGACGACTGTGCCAGGCGCTATAGCCAGGCGATACACTAAATAAAAATATTCAAATTCTTTTACCGTTCGATTGTATTTTTGAAGATAATTTCATCATATTATTCGATAAGAGAAGAATGAAACAGATTAGTTTTTCCAATTATTATCGAACCCAACACAGGATCGCAATAAAATCGCAATTTATGTAGGACGTCTGTATTAGCACTAAAATTTGATTCGATTTTATTTTGAACTTGTTATAACAAGTTCAAAATAAAATGCATACATGCATTTTTAGAGGAAATGTATAAAATTCTGCATGTAATTTTATATTTATCGATATTTTAATATATAGTAAATTTATAGAACAATTACCTACTAATGTAAATTCGCAAAGCTTTTGAAACAAAAAGTTCAAAAGCTTTGCGATAAGATTTATGAACGCGTTCAAACTTTCTATGTGTCAGTTACAAAAGACCTCGAAACTATCTTGTTTCTCGTTTTTCTAGTTTTCTAAAATAAATTTCTTCTGTAAAACACACCTATCGTCCTCCTTTTACTACGTGTCATTTAAAATTCGTATTAAAACTCTAATAATGTGTCGTTTGTGTAACAAAAACTGATTGTGTGAAGTTTTTATGATGGTTCCTCAACAACAACGGAGAAGAAGACGACGAGCGGCTCTGACGAGGACTTCTGAGCGGCGGGTGGTGGTGGCTCGTGGAGCTGGGGGCTTCGGGTTTACTATAGCTGGTCAGAGGCCGTGTGTTGTGTCCGCTGTGGCGGCTGGCGGGCCCGCAGAGAGGGCCGGTTTGCGCGCAGGAGATGCGCTTTTAGCGGTCGATGGGGCAAGTGTTGCGAGGGCCCCGCACGCGTCGGTAGCTCGTTTAGTGGCTGCAGCCCCTGGTGCGATATCCCTGAGTGTTTCGCCAAGGGAAGCACCACCTACCGACACCGAAGACACGGAGCCTGATGAAAGAGCTAGGACCAGAAGGAGGCACCCGCCTCCACGGCGCAGGCCTCAAGCTATGTTGCACCATCCAGGTATGTCTTATGTTAATATTTATGTAAAGTTATGGGCGTGGGGCATGATGTAATCAAATATATTTTGATACGCTAATCATGGTGTGCGGCTAATCATGGTGTGCGGGTGTAGCTGGTCTAGTAGGGTTTATTTGTACCTGTATAATTTCTCTAATGTATGTTAGTTTGAGGATATTAAGTTGTCTTTAGGCTAAATTTTCTATTTTGATAACTTATATATCATGCAAAGTTTGCAAGCATTATTATTAATTAACTAGCTGTTGTAATTTGACATAGGTGGGTAGGTCTTTCCAAAATAGCATTACTCCAAGAGCTAAGACACTTCCATACTAAGTTTCTTACAATACCTGGGTACTTTCTTTTTGAGAAGGGTTATCAGTTAATTTATTTGTTATAAAATTATGGGTAAAATGGCTGATATAAACTTTTTTTATGTATCCAACCAAAGATCGTATTCTGGCATAATAATATTTAAAAAAGGTATATTGCAAGCTAACTATGTTTTGTCAGTACATTTCATGTCAGTCTTCTCGTAAGAATATACAGTTCATGTTCAAAATCATATATATATATATCTTAAATAAATGAATATACAAAGTTTCATGTCTGCACAAATCTTATGCTGTGGATGAGTTTACAAACATGATATTGACATACACCTAGGTGGCACATATATTTATCAATCTTATAAAGATTTGTTCTGTGACTGTATCAAGTTCTTAATTCTTTATTGTACACACAAATTGTTACAAATAATAAAATTAAAATAACAGAATAAATGAATGTACAAAGGCGAGCTTAAATCAAAGTCGAGTTCTCTACCAGCAAACCTTTAAGTGATAGAGAAACAAATCATCAAAATGAGGATAGTAATAAGTGTACAACACAAAGAATCAGAATCAGCATCAGAATATTTTTTATTCATGTAAACCATTACAATATTTATGAATTGTCAGAAAAGTAACAAAGACTCTACCACCACTTCAGAATGTCATTCCTGTGGAGAAGAAGGGCAAGAAACTCCACGGTTACTCTTTTAAAATAGTATTTTTACATTTTCTTTTTCCATCTACATTTTGTTGTGGGATATGGGAGAACGATGTAGGCTGGTCTATCAGGTAGGTCTAAGTTAAATTATACTATTCATGAGAATGGCTACATGGTTCCCTCATTTACAGAAAAAGAAATGAGAAAAAAAAGGAACATTTTACTAAAGGAAGAGAGGGAATATTAAATAATTAAAAAGATAGTAGAGATACTATACAATACCATAAGTTAATATACTTCCTTAATATATACATACATACAAACATCTGACAAAGATAGGAAATGTTCTCTAATTCTTTTCTTGAAAATCTGTAGAGTAGGGCTATCACATAAAGAGTGAGGGAGAGAGTTCCATAGACGCACAGCGCACACAGTAAATGAGCCATCATAAGGACTTGAGGTATGTCCGGGTATACAAGAAGAAGAGAAGAAATGGAGCGACAGGGTTTTCCCCTGGGGACTAGATACTCAAAGTGTTCACAAAGATATACTGGGGAATTCGGATTGTTAAGAACAGAGAAAAGCAAAGAAAGAAAATGAGAAATAGTCTTTTTCCAAATTTTATCCCTCAAGCCACTAGGAGTTGCTTATTCCTCGGTTTTATTTCCCACATACATTTTTTTTTCTTAACACAAACATAGCCCTACACTAGGATTAATTCCTGTGTCGTGGGTGCATTTACAAATTATATAATTAATTATTATTTTTTAATTTTTTTTAACACTAGCATTAAGATCATGGTTTATTATGTACGTTTATATCAAAATACTAAAATACCTAAATTTGTTAGATGACTCATTATACTTAGGAGGTATCGGTATGTCCGTCCGTTGTCTGTCATTTCGCAGGAGATTGGGGTATTTAAAAATGAAACTGATGCTAGATTGGCTCAACATTTACTCATATTAAAATAATTTACACTGGATCATACATAAAAACATATAAAACAGGAGAATTGAGAACTTTCTCTGGTTATCGAAGTTGGTTAAATATTGTGATTTATTTACTTTTGCAGATGGGCTGACAACCAACATTGTGTATGTGAGTGTACATCATACAATACTTCATTCAATGTTGTATGATAGCCTGCACATAATTTGTGTTTGATAGTCATGATAACATTTTTTTTTACTTGATTGTATATGTTGTATTCTTCGAATAAATATAATCCAGAAGCCGCGGCCGCCCATCCAATTGAAGCAACAATTACTACCTGCAAAGCAAGTAGTCACACGTTTACGCGAGTAGTCACCCTGACCACCGTGCGAATAACATGCTCTGTCAAATTAAATTGAATTATGTTGTCTTGGGTCATTCCCGCCTATAAAATTTCTGTTAAGCTTAAAAAGAAACATATGATCACATTGCATACGTAACTAGCGCATAAAGGTGCCGTATTATTTAAATATCGAATTAATTCTTCCGTCTGTAATTGTCATAGTATAAGACGCGTCCATTTTGTTAGTGTTGCTAGTATAACAATTTTATTCTTCCCTGCTTTTCTTGGCTGAGGACTATATAAGTTCTAGTATTAAATGGTGTTAACATAGTTAACTACTACATAACGGTTTTAATATTTAGTTAAGATGATGAAAATGTATTTTGCCGACATTATATGACTACAAACCTGAATAGTTCAACAATATCTATTTCTTGAATTTAATATGCATTCAAATACACGTTGCTGCAACAAAGATTTTATTATCATCAACTCTCATGTCAACAACATTTACCCATAAAAGTGGTTATCTTTCCGGACTGCCAACATTACGCGGGTGGGATTACAACATTAAGTTCGGTGAGTGCGGGGCGTTTGTTGAATTTTGGCTTCACCGCGCCACGTGCATTTACGACTGGACGCGCCTTCTGGATATATTATTTTATTTATTCTAAGGTTGTGTTGTAACTAGTTTTTTGCTTTTTTATGTGTATAATATTATAGTTATTTCTTATCTATGGCTGTGGTTCAAATCAAGCTTATATTAATGTTATCTATTTATTGTATTCTTTATTGTATACAGTAGGGAAGATATTTTTATATTTATTTATTTTTCACTTTTTCAGCAGCTTTAAAAACTTATGTTGTTATCCTTGTGAATTCGCTCAGAGCGCAATTACTAATTGTAATATTCACCTATGATATTCAAAAGCGCGATTAACTCAAAATATAAGTTCTCTTCCACCTTTGAGTGTGAGAGATGATGAAGTAAATAAGAGGGTAGTTATACAACCACACATTCAAACATATTAACATAACAATATTAGTACTTATATACGTGTTCCTAACCAGTGTAAGGATGCTAAGACACGTTGGTGCACTTATGCTGTTTCCGCATGTATGTATGAGTTCAACATTAACAGGCATCATTTGGACCACAGTCTATGCATTGTGTATGTTTATGGTTTTGGTACTTTTAGTTATAAAGCATTTACTGTTTAAATAGTTAGCGTTTATAATACTATTCTAAGTTGAATGTATCCACATATCATCTACTATTACTTGTCCATAATGATTAATTAATAGCCTGGTTGTCATATACTAAATATAATAAAATGCCTACCACTAACATTTACTAACACGCTGCTACCATACTATCTTACCTTATCTTGTCATTGGCTTATCGGACCGAGGAGACCTCAGGCGCACTTCGACCCGATGGGATCTTTTGTGCTGTCCTTGCCCTGATGCTCTTACGTACCTGAAGAACCAAATACTCCCTGTACCAGGCTGTAGCTTCCAGCAGGGGGGAATAGCCGAAATTCCTCTGGGTTTGGATAGGCCACTCCCAGTAGCTTCATTCGCCGCGCCGCCAGAGCGTCGCAGTGGCATAGGACGTGCTTCATGGTTTCAGTTTCTGTACCACAGTTCCTGCATGCCACGTCGCTGCAGAGGTTCATCTTGTGTAGATGTTCTTTTGTGCCATAGTGGCCAGTATATGCTCCGATTAGTTGCCTTAATTGCAGTCTACTATGTTTTAGCAGTCTCTTACTGTCGCTGTCACACCATGTGCAAAGAAATTCCTTGGAGTGTCACAGCTCTGTTTTAGTTTCCCATTCTTTCCCGTGTTGTTCTTGGGCATATTTGAAGAGCGCTATTCTGTAGGCACCATCCGGTATGCCTATGAACGGTTCTGGACCAACAAGTTTTCTCCATTGCCCCCTTTCTGGCTAAGTCATCCGCACGCTCATTGCCATCAACCCCCGTGTGCCCAGGGACCCAGACTAATCTGATCGTGTTGCGCGCTTCACATCTGTTAAGAAGGTATGCGCACTCCACGGCCAGTGCCGAGTTTAGCTCATTGGAGCTGATGGCTTTGAGGGCAGCCTGACTGTCACTACAAATGTAGATTCTCTTGCTTGTAATTCGCCTGACCAATATCTCTTTTGCACAAACATTTATCGCATAGGTCTCTGCTTCGAATATTGACGCAAATCTACCCATGCTTTGACTTAGATTGTATCCTTCTGTATATACACCAGCTCCTGTTCCAGACTTGGTTTGGTGGTATACCATATCATTTGTTCCTTACCTTGCTTGTATAGACCACTTTTCCATTGTTCTCTGGTAGGGATGTGGGTGCTAAATCTTTTGTTGAACATGTGCGTGGTCAAGATCTTGTCACATCTCATGTTCCTAATGTCATCTAGTTCCTTGTGTGGCGCTAGCTTGGTGTGTTCAAGGCTTGGCGCTGTTATGCTCCATAGTCCAGTTTTCTCCATTCTATAGAGTGCCTTCCTTTCCTCAGTCTCAATGATGATGTGTAATGGAGTTAGCTTAAGTAACCGCTCCATAGCTGCCGTTGGTGTTGTTTTGAATACACCTGTGATGGCTAGGCAGGCTGTCCTTTTGTAGTTTCATTAGAGCATCCCTGCAGGTTTTTATTTTAGTTCTAGGCCACCACACGATGCATCCATATATTAATATCGGTTATACCATAATTTTGGATACCCAGTACATTATTCTGGGCTGTAGGCCCCATGTCTTTCCATATGCTTCCGTATTCAGTACTCTCAATGCTTTAGCAATGGTATCTTGTCTAGTATAATCCCTAGATATTTAATTTCAGTGGCCCATTTTATTTTGCTATCGTACATATGTAGATCTTGTAGACCTGTTAGTAGTCTTGCTACCATACTAAAATTCTAGTGACTACTAGAGATGTATTTGAAACTTATCTTTTATATTTATTTGTTGTATATAAGTACTAATCAAATTAAAATTTCTATCATCAGATTTGTAAGCTCTAATCAGATGAATAAAACTAATTAAAAAGAGTCATGTAATCATGTATTATATATCTGAGGATTTTAGGACTCCCAATGTCTTTTACAACTGGACCAAAAAGCAAACCCTAACCTTCCCTTGAAAAAATAAAACTTAATTTCTCATTACATAATGTCATAAGATTGTGTTCACTATGATTAGTGAATCACCAGCATTTTTTTACAAATCAATACTGTTTAATTGATTTCGTATGTACATAATACTATAATATTGATATGCAATCAATTATTCACTTTCCAGGTTGCCACGCCGCACCAAGCACGTCGGGTGTCAACGAGATCCTACAAAACTTGAGTCGAGCCCAACTTATACCGAACCACGTGGCACGTCTTGAATGCCGCGCCGTTGTCGGTTATTTAGGCACCATAGAAACCCCACAAGCCACCTCCAACGCTGCTCCTGGCAACGTACGAACCGCAGTCAGGAAACTCAGGCAGGAACGACGTCCAGCTACACCTGTTTTACTCTCAGTCCTTCCAAACTCTTTACTTCTTCGCCGTCCAACTGGACAAGTCCTAGCACAGTACCAACGCGAGCGTATAGTTTACGCTGGATGTGGTTCCGAGGCTGACAGACGGTATTTCGGCCTCGTGACGTCAGCTGAATCATCAGAATCAGAAGCGTCGCATAGCTGTCACGTGTTCGCTGTAGACCCAAGAATGGCTGAACACGAAGCTCATATAAACAGGGCGAGAGAGTTTCAAATCGCTTGCACTAGAGATCCAGTTGCTGAAAGGTGCCTAGAATTCCCACCATCAGCGGAATATGTCGTTGGTGTCATAAGAGGCATGTATTCCTTGCCAGCCGAGGATTGTGCTAGCCCAAATTTGCAACAGATTTCTAAACTCGCTGTAAAGGGAGATAGTCCTGCCTTGAGCAACTTTTCAAGGTGTAACAGACCAGTTTTTAGAGTCCCTCGTGATAGAAGACCTTGTAGACAGGAGGAAAGAGTGGAAGCTCAGGATTTCGTGGCTAATTCCCCACAACCGAGTAACCACAGCGAAGTGACTACCACTTCCAGTAATTCCGACTCTGGTATTGGCTTTCATAATGACTGTAGAAATATAGCCGATAGGATTCTAGTCGTGGACTTTGCGGGTCAGCAGCCTGTACCCAATCGTTTTCGTCAAGAAATGCCTCGAAGACCAATCGGTTTGGTCGGGTGCAGTAGCTTCGACGCTGATGGTTCCTTCCTGTCCAACACCACCCCTGTAGTCGACGGGTTTGGTGGCCAAGGCCGTCCCCTAAACCTGGATGATGTTATCCTCAACGCCAACGACCTCCAAACAGTTCGACACGTCAGTCCAAGAAACGAAGACGACAATTACAATTACAATAACCTTTACGGGAATATTCCGTCAAGTTCTAGAAGCTACCCGAATGGTGCTGTGTATGACCAGGTGTATACAGAAACTGAAGGACATCATTACGAATATATACCGCCTCAGTTGGATATGGATTTGGAGATTGATCATGTGGCGGAGACTTTTAACTCTGTGGAAATTTATGAGGAGAGGAGACAACAGCCTCCGGACTGGCAATCGAATGAGTCTGTGGAAAATGCGACTGTAATTTCTGGTGGCACAAGTAAAACCAGTATGGACTCTGTGTCTATATACTCGTCCAGGAGTCATGAGGAAGCAAGGCCGTCTCGTAGAAGACATATGCAGGCGTCATTGGATGATATGCTAGTGTTGGGGCTAAGGGACCAGCCTCCTGCAAGGGATAATGATGACGATAAGTTTGTTCATCCTGCGAGCGTGAAATGCAAGGTATATATTCCTTTATTAGTAAATATAAAATTAAGGTTTATGCAATAAGCCACCGAGCATTTCTGGCTGCAGTAAAATTGGCTGCTATAGCTGGTTGGCAAAAATCGTGGTTGCCGCACACAGGGAAGCGACTTAGTATGCGGCTAGCATACTGAATGTTTTTAAAAATGTTTAAGCAACGCCAGCAGACAAATATTTCCGAAGACAAATAATGGCTCTCATAATATTAGTTTAAAGTGACATTTACTTTCCTTTACGAGTTAATTAGGCATAAAGTAATCATATATCCTCCAATCAACGAAAAAGCGCTCCAATGTTTCTCCTTTTGTTAACAGAGCAGAGGTAAACGATTTGTTTCTATTCTCTTGCCACAATCGATAGCGCATTGTTCTGACCAAGTCATTTGTTGTTATAAAATGTCATTCCCGACCTTTTTTCGATTTCTATGAACGTTCACGATTATAGAACGCCCACTTGGCTACATGCACAGGTGTCCAATGTTCTGATATCTACTATAATATGTAATATCAGACTATTAGAACATGACACTTTTGAATGGTGTGTGATTAGGAGAAAGGATGAGGGGCGGATGGAGAAGGAAGGAGATCAGCTAACATTTTCCTCTATTTACAGGTCCGCAAATCAATAAAACCATTCAACATTCTATCAAAGACAAAGTACATCTTGTCTGGCAAGGACCGAGGGCGGGAGAAGGAGGAACGTAGGCGGGCGCTCAGCGCGAGTGCGGGGGACGTGTGTGGAGCCGCGGCCGGGGACAGACCAGATGAAGGCCTCCCCGCCGCCGCCAGCGAGCCCGACCTTAGAGACACACAGGTTAGTTAATGCACTGTTTACATTGCTTTCTTATTGTGTACAGGTCAGCGATGGACCCCTATTAGACATGTGTTGATCTTTACTGATCCGATACATTGATATGAAACGTGAACGAGAATGACCAAGATTTGAAATAGATGTACAGAAAAAAATGCCTCAACCTGAATCTCGGTCTTACATTCACCAGTCAGTATACAAAGTCCCTAATCTTACATAAACAAAATGCATCGTAGTTCATTCCAATCTGAATTAGAAGCTTCGATTTTAGATTCACGAAACTTATCGGCTCACAGAACGAACGAATACGAGGAACGATTTCGGTCGGTGGACCGACTGCGCTTGAATTTAGCTGATTTAAATGTTCCAAATGAGAATGTTAGAATTCGAATCTTTGCACTGTTTCAGATACAAATTATCGAATCTGAACAGCACTTTTGACATGTGTAACCCCTAACGCATCTGCTGAAAAGTGACGATGTCAGAGTCAAATAATGTGAAACTGTTCGAGTGTGACATTTTGCTAATGTAACATTATGCGAGTGTTTAAAATATTGTGACCTTTTAAGAACTTGACTTTATACACCGAGAGGTAAATCATTTATTGGTATAGGATAATGAAGAAAAAGCACGTAAAAATGTCAAAATTATTACCATTTTTATATCTACTACCGGATCGGAATGTGGCTTCCACTGAGAAGGTTCGGCGAGAGTTTAGCGGGCTAGTGTTTTAAATTAATTTGTTTGTTGGGGCCGAAGATGTAACTCTTTGGCTCAGTAGTAGCCTTGGAGCGACCCCTATAAATCGCTACAAAGCTGTGACTACCTACCCACAGATGGCGCCAAATATAAAATCGATTTTTCATACAGAACGCAATATGTTTACGTATACAAGATAACAACTCCCGGGGCTGTAGCAGGCCACGCCATCCATAACATCTGTAACATCCGTCTGGCTGGAAGATCTTCCCTTTGACAAATCCTGCTACAACGTTCCTGCCAAAGCCATTACACGCTGGAATCAGTCTCAGCCTGAGGAGCCGAAAGTTCCACCGAGTCGCGAATCAGTATGATCGGGTTGGACCTGCCTTCTTGCAAGGCAAAGCCGGACAAAATGCCAAATGGTCGCTTGGCGGCTGACTTTGCTGGGAGGGTGACCAGCCAAGGCCTTGCACCAGTGAAGGTACCGCTCGTTCAGCACTGCCTGTGTAGGGAATCGAGAATAAATCTTACGGACAGCTTCTACCTTCGCCATTGGTCATGACTTTTCTCTTTTTTATAAAACGTAGTCCCACACTAGGATATCTTCCTGTATCGTGGGTGCGTTTACAAGCATGTAAATTCACATACACCAATACCCAGACCGAGACAAATAATCACACACAGATTTGTCCCGTGTGGGAATCGAACCCGCAACTATTAGACACAGTGGGCGGAGCGGCTTAAGCTCTTAATCATTAGGGAATCGTCCGCCATTAGGGAATCTTTAGTGAATTGGGAAGTAAAAGTATAGTAGGCAATGGTAAACGTCTGCGTTTGTTGTTTGTTCCGTGGGTACCAGCTTGTACTACCAGTAGTGTGTGTGTGAATGGTCTACGCTGTTTGCCGCGGGGCCTTTACAGCTTCACCGGACAAGAGGGCGAGCGTGCAACCACTACGCTCGAGCCAGAAGGGCATGGGGGCAACTAGCTCAAGGGCGCCTCAAGGAGGTACGGCCTCGGCTTGGGCAGTCGCTATGGGGGAGGGCGTATACTAGGTGTCTCGCCGTGGTGCTCTGCACTGGCCGGCGGGCAAGCGATTCTTCGACCTCGCCGACGAGGTCGGTGTCTGATCCTGTGTGCGGTATCTGTATCCGAAAGAAGGGATGTTAGGGGATCGGGAGGGTCGGTGAGAACGTGCCGCGGACGGCGGTAGCGGCTGATAGGAGGGGTACTACCAGTAGTAAGACGGGCAATTATATAGCGTCTGGACAGAGACCGTTTATACTATAGCCAGTCAATTATAGATACCTATTTTAAGGACATTGTTCTGTGTCCATAAATGGTTTGCCCCAGAACCAACAGCCATGAAAAAATATGTGTAATTTCAAGTTACCTGCAAATTATCTTCATGAATTTATTTATTAAACGGACATGCGGGGGAATTGCATTATTGCAAAAAAAGTATTAGATTTTGAGGTTATAATTTAGTAGTCTACTAGCAAAAATCAAATCGATAATTATTGAATGTCATCGATTGAATATAACTGATTCATAGGATTGAAATCTCCAACTATAATTCGACAACAACGTTGACATTAGGAAAAGACGTTGGCGACTTTGATTTAAGTACTTACAGTACTTTCATATCTTCGTTTTGGATTGAAAATTGTCCGTTAGATAGGGATGGTATAGGTCACAAGTTTGTTGGTTCTGGGGCTATTTTCGACGAAATCCTTTGTGTACAAAAATATCATACGGCCCTCCTCCGTACCTATGCATTGAGAACAATTGGTAAAAGAAATTTATTTATTTATTTATATTCTTACATGCCTTCGGGAGAGCATTACAGCTTTAAAAATCACTCTCCGAAGCTCCTACAATTAACTTAAATGTTTAAACTTATACTATACTAACAACAATTATAAATATTCTTAAAAAATAAATATAAAAAAATTAAAAATTGAAGTGGCTGCCTATTCGGCGGCGTCGAGACTCACATGTTCTTTCTCTTCTCTACTCCATCCTCCATAGTCCTAAAGCTCCTATCTACCTACGTGAGCGTTTTGACTTTCTTGTTCCTACAGATAGGCCCTGTCGTAGTGCTACTTCTCTCCTTCTTCGTACTCCTCTTCATTCTTCCAGCCGATACGATAAGTCTTTTACTGTTCGTGGTATCCGTCTTTGGAACTCACTTCCACACGCCCTACGTGCGAGTTCATCTCTGGATGTTTTTAAGAGAAGAGTCAGGGAACATTTCCTATCTGTTTGCTAATTGATGCATACATACAACTTTTTGTACTATTTATGTATGTGTATGTAGGTATATTTTATTTATTATATGTATGCAGTATTTGTGTAGTGTATGTAATTTATTTATAATTATGTTTAGGAATTTTATATATTTTGCTTTTTCTCTGAAATGTGTGATTGTATAACTGCCCTCTTATTTTTCTGTCTTATCTCTCAACACTCTAAGGTTCGCTGGAAGAGAACTCATATTCTGAGTTAAGCTCGCCTTTGTATATGACTTTTGAAAATGAAAATTACCTCTGTTCTGTATACAATAAAGAATAAATAAATAAAAAAATTAAAACTGTGAAGCATTGTAAAATTAAACAAATTAATCTATAAGATCTACCTATGTACAAAAAACTTATTTACATTTCGCTTAGCAGTTTGGCCTCATAGTAAAAAAATCCGTTGCCGCCCTGTGAAACTCGCTACGAGTAAAATGAAAAAGGTCTAGTTGTTGGTAGTACTCAAGCAGTACTCAATAAGTATATTTATCCGTAAACACCACGCCATTGGCACCACTAGCGCCATCTACCGTTTATTATTGCTGACATAACGTATTATATAGGTAGACGAATTAAAAAAAACTGTATCACCCGTTGTACTGGCTGACAGTACTGCAGACGATGACAAAAACAGTATCTTATACGACAAAAACCAAGGACGAGAACAACAAAAAACATTTCACGAGACTTACGGGTGAACAACCTGTTGTTACCGTTAGACACTGCCTACACGGACTTGAGGGTCTACCGCGATCCACAATTTATCGACTGAGACCGTGACAGTAATGCCATTACTTTTCAAAGGTTTTGACGGATGATTTAGCGCTGTGGTTAAGAGCTAAAACCGCTCCGCCCACTTTGTCTAATAGTCGCGGGTCTTTGTGTGATCCACAATTATTTATGTTTCGGTATGGGTATTTGTGTATGTGAATTTTCATTTTTGTAAACGCACCCACGACACAGGAATAAATCCTAGGGTGGGGCAACGTTTAAAAAGAAAAGATGAATAATAAGGGACGGATATATTGAGCGCGCGCTCGGATAAAACGAAGTATGTGCATAAACAAATTTTATGATTTTCTAATAAAAAATTGAAAGTCTTCAAAGACTGAAAGCGATGAATGAAGGTGTACAAATGGGTGACTTAGTGGTAAACCATCTACTTTATGCAGATGACGCGGTTTTAATAGCGCCAACAGCCACTGATCTGCAAAAACTAGTCACAGTTATGAAAGACGACTGTATGATCAATGGCTTACACTTGAATGTGAAGAAAACCAAGATTATGGTTTTTGAAAGGGAAGAAACCAGAACGAATGTAAGGATTGTGGTTGGTAACGATGTGCTGGAGCAAGTGAATGAGTTTGTATATCTTGGATGCGCCTTCAGTAAGGATGGGAAATACACCGCTGACATAGAGAGAAGAGTGAGTGCAGGGAACAGAGTGAATGGTGCGATGGGAAAGCTACTCGGGAGCCGGCACTTAAGCCATAAGGCGCAGCTGGCCATACATAACGGAGTTCTTGTCCCAACGCTGTTATATGGTAGCGAGAGCTGGGTATGTAAGAAGGAGAATGAAAGTAGGATAAATGCGGTAGAAATGCGAGCTCTGCGGAAGATGTGCGGAGTGAAGCTGACCGACCGCATTAGCAACAGCATAGTAAGACAGCGAGTAGGTATGAAAGGTAGTATCGGTGTAAAGATGAGAAAGGGCATGCTCCGTTGGTTCGGGCATATAGAAAGAATGCCAGAGGAAGGAATGACAAAACAGATATACAATGTGAAAGTGGAAGGATGCAGGTACCGGGGAAGACCTAGACTATCTTACCACGACCAAATAAACCGAGTCTTATCTGATGGAAAAGTCAAGAGTCTCCGTAACCGGCGAACGTGTATGAGACGAACTATGAGAGTCGAGGAAGCCAGAGAGGTATGTAAGGAAAGAACCTGTTGGAACTCTGTACTCTCTGCCTACCCCGCAAGGGATCTGGCGTGAGGTTATAGATAGATAGATAGACAGATAGATGATTTTCTAAAGAAATAAAATATAAAACTGCTTTACATGAACTTTGGTACAATTATTTGCTGTGTTTTAAAGTAAATTCTATTGATGAGTTTTTAAACATTTCGCGTTGGAATTAGGAAGTGTAAAGAGAGGTTTTTACTTTTTTTTTCTATAAAGAAAATTAGTTTTTTGTGAATTCCTTTTTACCAGATTCTAAAATGTACAGTCAAAAATCATATTTCGTAACAAAAAGTCTCTAATCCATCTACTTCTTGAACCTCATAGAGTGCAAAGACATGTATTTTTTTCGCAGTAGCGTCTTATCTGAATTTTATACCGGGTAATGGCAATCGAAATGAAGCCATTTTTATTAGTTTCTAGTAGCTTCATAATATCATTACCATCAACCGAAAGACATCCACATCAGAACAAAGGCCTCCCCAAAAATCACCACGACGAAGTGGTAGTTAAGTGGTCAAAAGACACAATAAAACAACAAGAGTAAAAGTAATTAAATTTTTTCATTATGAAATTATTTTGCTAATTTAACTGAACAAATTTGTGAGTTGTGTCGCTACTTTATTCGGCTGGCAATATAGATGGATCGATATGTTAAATAATTTTAATTAACCAAGATTTTATAGCAAAAGTATAACAAAGATATCTTCTTAGTTGAGAAGTTCCTATGGTTTCCTTTCGGCTCCATCATCGGACCTTGGATGCTACCAGGGTCTGAAGTACTCGTCCTGATGACGTCACGACTCGTCGAATCTAACGAGCTCAAAGACGGCGGGGTTATATTGAGTAGTTGGGTGGTTCCATTGGCCTTTCGGCTTCCTCACCAGACTCTGAACACTATCTGGTTGTATAGTACTTGTCAATCCAATCTAACAAGCCCAAACACGAGGGGGTTACGTTGTATAGTTCAGATGTTCCTATGGCCACATGATACCATATTATTGCATTATTACCAACTTCACATACGTATGCCAAATTTGAGCTCAATTGGATACCCGCAAGTTCTTGAAAAATGAATCACGAGATTTGAACATTGCAAGTTAAATAAAAGCTTGCAAAAATAACAATGTAGCAAACATTCAATTAAGGCATTTAAACATTGGATACCTCTACAAGTTACCGGGTTACTTGACGCATTATGAGGCAAACACTCCTGCTTTGTACTAGCGATGCGCGACTGCGAATGATTGCATTCGAATCACTCGACTTTATAAATCATTCGAATTATTCGTATGATTCACGAATGTACTAGCTGCCTCTCATTAGACTTCGACTTGCTGTTCATTCAAAACGAATAATGAATAAAAAAAAAGGCGAACGAATAATGAATTTACCTATCGGTCGCAACACAGAGTAAAAAAGAAAGTAAATTAGCATCATTCGGACAGCAGCTTAACCCCACGCACGGGAGCTTTTTGTGCAGAAGCACTGTAAGCGCTTTTCAAAAAATGTACTATTAGCCATTTGTTTCATTCTAGCACTTGATTAACGCGCGCGGATTATATTTAATTTCTAAACAAGAAACTTTATTAATACGCACTTTTCAACACAAACCAGCAGGAGTGTTATTATTTAGTTTAATTGTTACTCGCATATGTAATTGGTTATGGCGCGGAAATGGCGCGGGAAGCGGCGATCAATCGATTAATTCATTAAAAATCAGGTGAGAGTCGCAGATAATCTAATCGAATCGCCATTAGTAGTTACTAATTACTAGTCGTCATTCGAATATAAAAATTAGTATATTACTAATGTTCAAGTCGAAACAGAAAATTAGTAGTTGCAGATGATTCGAATAGTCCGGATTATTCGCAGTCGCGCATCTTTACTTTGTACCAACATTGTAAATACAAGGAGGATTATACTCCTATAATTCTCCTAATATTTACAATGTTGGTATTCTGTTATCTGTGTCAATACTATCAGATACGGGGGTCGCTTCCGATTGTCCGTTTGATTCAACGCATTCCTTGCTAATGTCGCTCGACGATTCGATGAATGGGCCTCCATTCATTACTCACATACTTGCCTTATCTAAGTTTTTGCGCACAGTTGCGATTATACATCTCTAGTATAATAATAATAAGTTATTTACATTTTTTTATATCTTTGTGTGTTCATAATTCTTCTTCTAAACGGCGTGACCGATATTTATTCTTTTTGCACTTATGGGGTCATATTTAAAGAAATAGATCAATCAGATTAATATTTACAAGTGATTAATAGGAATTACAACGAGTGTGTTCTAAATCAAATAAAATTCATTTATCTTCCACCGAATCGAACGTGGCCTTAACTAAAAGCAACCAGCGAGAACTTCAGCGGATTATCCTGACTTTAATGGTTTTATTCCATTGGCTTGTCTTTTTTTTTGTTTGATTTTGTTACAAAATTGTGACTGCCTCGGTAGTCTAGGAACGCTAGCTGGTGGCGATCACAAGGTCATGCGTTTGAAATGATGAAAATATTGGTTGGGGTTTTTTTCATCTAAAAATTCTAAGCAGTTCGAAATATGAAATGACCTAATATCTTTGGAGAAATACGGTTAGTTGCAAACAGTAAACCTTTCCTATCCTCGCACTGTCACAGAGATCTCATCCTGGAAGGCACGCCCTTTGGGAGCGTGTCCTTTAATCGCACACCGTTCATGTGTGCAATGTCACATCTATAAGCTGTATCGTATAACGCAAGACCTCAGACACCCCGATTAGATAAATGCTTCACAAATTCAATACGATACCAAATTTAAAGTTTTTTACCCCCTTTTTAAGCACTTCTATACTCCAATTAACAATGAAACTTGTACTAGAAATGCGTTTGAAATCTCCGTATTGCTTTGAATCAAGAATATATTTGGTTTATTACAGCGCACTAAAGGAGTAAGAGCAGTATTTGCAAATTAAAAAAAAAGTATATTACATAAACAATTGTTGGAATCAATTCAGTTATCGATTTAGAATAAACTACTTTCAGGTCCTGCGTTTAATATGTTACACTACCTATCGGCGTTACGGTGTATATTTCTTTTTGATCGTACCTGTGCGCACATTCTCGCGCGTGCAACACAAACCTAACTTGATATATACGGTAATGTATACAGTAAATACGCTTACATTCATAATGTTGCGCGCACGCAGCGCTGGGCATCGCGGCGCGCCCGCACGTCTAATTTAAATATAATTGACCAATGTCAGTGCAAGTCGCGCTGTAAGGAATTGGCCATTGCTTTTATTATTTTAATTTCCGTTAGTGTAAAATTGAACTGGAATTCAATTTGCCCAATTCAAATTGCTTGTTCTATTGTTTTAAAGACCGCTCTTGGTATTGGTGATCGGGTTTGATATCTGTGTAGAGTATATTACCGAAATTCTATCTTCAGCCGAAATACGGCCACTGCGGGATAAAGGCCGCGCCTGAAAACGATGTTGTTGTTCCTATAATGATCCGAGGCCATAGTATAGTTGATTAGTTTGAGGCCGTAATCTTTATTTGGCTATAATAATATTAGCCCCGTCAAGGAATCGTCCCACTGTTGCGAACAAGTGAGAGAGATTAGGCCATAGTCCACCGCGCTGCCCCAGTGCGGGTTGGCGAACTTCAAACACCTTCGAAAAACTCTTAGGCATGCAGGTTTCCTCACTATGTTTTCCTTCACCGTTAAAACAAGTAATAGATAATTTTTAATACGCAAATGCTTACGAAAAGACGAAGGTGCGTGCCTGGGTTTGAATCCGAGACCTCTGGCTTTACAGTCCAACGGTCTGACCACTAGCTACTGATTATTTGGCTAACTATTTGTTATTATATACTAGCTGTGTGTACGATATAATACGTGTATAAATATTACCAACCTCCTATTTAACCCTCATCTACGATATGCTATATTTATTATAAGGAAATCATGTGCATAATTTTGCCGGTTATAATTGTGCGTTAAGTACGTGACTATATTTTTTCCTTAATATGTAAATGGTAGCATATGTAGTAACTCGTCGGCTTATTAAATAACTCGCCTGCATCATCACGATATTTTTGTTACGCTTATGCAATTATGATGCATTGTTTGACAAAACAATAGATTTTTTGAATGTTCTAAAAACTATGTGAATGTGATTTGGTCATGCGAAGTCTGGTAATAACTTCATGTAATATCTATTTATTTTCTCAAACTCACGCCCGGATTCGCATGGGTAGTACAGACAAATATCATTATAGTTCGACCAATTTTCATAATATATTGGTAATTCATATACCCAAACTTGTTCGTGTACCTAAGCATTTATAGATTTATATGCCAAAACCTATCTATTGGTGAAAACCGAATGAAAATCAGTGCAGTAGTGTCAGATATTAGCGGGTACATACATAGGAAAGACGTAGCGACATTAATTTATATAATAGTGTAGATGTAGTTGTTCCACGATGACGACGATTCCTATCCTCTTTCGTTGCATTCACTTACAGCGCAAGTTGCAATGTATTCGGTCTATCGTTTCACATATAATAATTACAATATCATTAGTTATACACTTGTAAGCGATTAGGAGCAGTCTGTCGGTGGTGCGAGTTAGTAGATTGAACAATCGATATTGGACATAAAGAGATCCACAATTTTCATATGCTATGATAAGGCTTATGCACAAGACAATATCATCATCATTATATTAATACGTCAAGCAAAAACTTTGTACCCCTTTTTACGAAAATTGCGCGAACGGAGGAGTATGAAATTTCCCACACTTATAGTTTATATAGAGAAGGAGTGCAGAAAGCTAATATTTTTTAAAATTATGCATAAAAAATACATTAAATCAATAAAAAAAAAACATTGCACGCACTACCATGTATTTGACACAATACACTTTAAATTTAGAATAGATTAATATTGTTTGTCTTTAATATTATTTGTCTATAGTCTTACTAAATGTCAAACATAACCAGCAAACGATGAAAGAGTTTTTACAAAAAACATCGCTTACAAAGAAGTTTTGTATCTTTAATTAAATTATCGAAATATGTCAAGTTCAATGGACAGCATTTTCTTTATCGCATGGTTTTTTGCATTTTTGTATCATTAAAAAAATAAAAAGGGTACTGAGTTCTTCGATTTACGCGAATATTACACATGAAATAAAACTATTTTTCGGATTTTATCGCGGTTAATTTTTGTATATTTATAAACATCGGGAACTTAAAAATCTAAAATAAACCGCGATAAAATCCGAAAAATAGTTTTATTTCATAAAAAGGTAATTTTTTTGGTTATTTAAATTTCATATAATTTGTTTGAAAAAGATAGGCAAATTAACAGTGTAGACTTGGCGAAATCTATGATTATAGAAGTATAGTCTTTGACAATAGAACCTTAATAATGTTCAAACTTATAATTTAAATTAATAATGGTCGAAATTCGACCGATGGGCGACCACTAGTATAAGTAATTATTCAATTTAGTTTTTTATCCACTGATAAAGATCTAGGGTAAGCTGGTTGGGAACAACACAAAGCCGGTGGTCGTGGCGGTCTTTGAGGAAGCTTTTTTTTTACATAACGTACCCCCGTACTGGGTATTATTTCTGTGTTGTGATCACACAAATATTGTCCTATGCGGGGATCGAATATGCATCTGCTCGATCCAGTTGAGCGAAACGAAGCGGCTTAAGCTTGGCTACCAATGGAGTTCTGAAGATGATTGCGAATAGAATGGATGCAGATGTCCTCCAAAGATATGCCGATTTTCATGTCAATACTTACATAGTTCGTAAATCTAAATAATTTCCTAACCTAATGTTGTGTTAAATTTCTAATATGGACTCTGTTGTCTGAAATAAAAGACTTTTTTTATCCATTGGCCTAAGCCGACCTTTTTCTCTAGTGAACGTCTCTCGGCTGATGATGATGAAATTACACTAATCACTACTTTTTACTTCTGGTCGCTTTGTGAAGGTGTTTGAGCTGATTTGCGCTTGCTTCCGCAACTTATTTTGTAAACTGGCCAATTTTTATCAGCCCTTCTATACATGCTATCCCGTCTAATTAAGATCCGCTGTGGGTGCCTACAGGCCAGTACCGCCGCGTCCCTTGCACACGTCTCATATTAACTCTACACGATATATCTTTATTAATTTACCACATAACTTACTAATACATCCCTTAATTATTAATAGTAAACATTAGTACACCCACTTTGTTAACATTAATTGTTTAAGCATACAGTTACTGGTACTGTGGTGTGTAGTGCTGTGACAAGTTCAGTGTGACATTTTTTTATAAACATCCAGTGAAATGAAGATTATCCGCGTATCTTTTCATGGAGAAATTATGCTGTCACTTTTATCTCTATATCCTAGATATGAAGTGTGAACAAAATGAGGTGTAATCTTGATATTGTAACGTTTAAAACACTATACGGCAATTCAGACATACACATTTAGCAAAAATCTTCATTATACTTCTTCCAAGGATCTACTGTGCAGCTTGATTTGATTCCATTATGAATTAGTCCAAATTATTCAAAAGCCGGAAGCAATAAATCGTCCAAATGTACGCTGATTTAAATAAACGAAGCTTAATTGGTTATCGAGAGTTCTGCTCGCCCTCCCACCCAAACAGTCGGTGTTATGCGGGCGTTCCCACCATGACGTCCGCCTCGTATGCGGGCATTATTGTTACAGTTGTTATTGATTTTGTAAGGTTAGGTTAATAATCTTCAGATAAGAAAAGAAAGAAAGAATGTATGTACTTTATTTGATAAAAGCACGGTAAGACAGCTGACTGACCGTATTCGCAACAGCGTAGTAAGAAAGCGTGTAGGTATGGAAGATAGTATCGGTGTAAAGATGAGAAAGGGTACGCTGCGTTGGTTCGGGCATATAGAAAGAATGTCAGAAGAAAGAATTACAAAACAGATACACAATGCGAAAGTGGAAGGATGTAGGTACCGGGGAAGACCTAGACTATCTTACCATGACCAAATAGACCGACTCTTATCTGAAGGGCAAGTCAAAAATCTACGTAACTGGCGATCGTGTATGAGACGAACTATGAGAGTGGAGGAAGCCTGAGAGGTCTGTGAGTAAAGAACCTGTTGAAACTCTGTACTCTCTGCCTACCCCGCAAGGGAACTGGCGTGATGATATAGATAGAAGACAGAATACCAAGTAATAATAATTGACGGATAATTTGGCGCAGTGGTTAAGAGCTTAAGTCGCTCCGCCTACTGGGTCAAATAGTCGCGGGTTCGATTCCCACACGAGACATATCTTTGTGTGACCCACAATTATTTGTTTCTGTCTGGGTATTTGTGTATGTGAATATACGTGTTTGTGAATGCCACCCACGACACAGGAATGAATTCTAGTGTGGGGCTACGATTTTTTTTTAAATTATAGTAATGCAGAAAGCCTTCGACTGTGTCCCTCGCGTAGCGATTTGGTGGGCCGGTCCAAAACGGTCCAAAAGGGTGCCAGAGACCTATATTGACATCATCCGGGATATGTATCGCGATTCCGGTTCTTTTGTACGGACCGCTGTTGGCGACATCAAACCTTTCCCCATCACAGTCGGGGTCCACCAAGGCTCGGTTCTCAGTCCTTATCTGTTCAGCGCGATATTAGATGAAGTCCCGAACAGCATCAGAGATGCACATGAGCAGCCTCCGTGGCTGCTTATGTATGCTGACGATATCGCGCTGGTGGATGCGGACTGGGGAAGATTGGTGCTACGTGAGAATGTGTGGAAGGAGTCGCTTGAGAACAGTGGTCTTAATATAAATGTGGCGAAGAGTGAGTACATGGCCTGTAATACTACAGATCCCCTACCCGTTCGCATAGGCATAGACTAAGTCGAACGAACTGACCAGTTAAAATACTTGGGGTCTGTACTCCACGCGACTGGGGACATCGATTACGACGTTAAGGCTCGCATTGCAGCAGCTTGGGAAAAGTGGCGTGAGACGGCTGGTGTTATTTGGGACCCTAAAATGCCTAAAATCCATCCTTAGGCCTGTCCTTCTATATGGCAGCGAAACGTGGCCAGTGCTTGAACGGCACAAGCAAGAGCTGCGTGTCACGGGAATGAAGATGCTGCGCTGGATGTGTGAAGTGAGGAAGTGTCGCGGAAAGACTGCATCAGGAAATCCCGCATCCGCGGCAACCTTCATGTTCGTGATATAGCAGATAAAATGCAGGAGAGCCGCCTATGATGGTACGGCCACGGCTTACGGAAACCGGCAAATTACGTGGGTAACAAGTGCCTGGCCATGCCGCCGCCGCCGGGTTCCGAAAGAAGAGGTAGACCTTAAAATGCTGGCTTGATGTCGTCAGGGATGACATGCGTGCCAATGGCCTCGCCACAAAAGATGCCGAAGACCGCGCGAAGTGGAAAAGAAGAAGCAAGAAAGCGGTCCCCGGGCTACGAAGCAACAGCTGAAGATGCTACCGGGAACACGTTCTGACGAACTTGACTTGCCGTTCGAATATGACACAGTCTATTTGGTCATGGTAAGATAGTTTAGGTCTTCCCCAGTAGTTATATACCTGTTTTAGTAATCATACTCGTCTATCCATTTGGGAATTGTCGTTTCACATTCCAAAGCTTTTCGATAGTGTCGTTAAGTCCCACATATGTATAAACATGCCTCTATCGTCGCCACAAAACACTGAGAATCTGCACAAGATTTTTCCACACGAAACCCCACAAAAAAAACACTTTTACAGAATAGGTAAATGTGTCCCTGGAGACTATAGGTACTGTACACCTTAAAATGTTATGACATAGGTGTCATATTACCGCAGCAGGTAAACGCTTAAATGTAATTATTACATTTTAGTTGTTGATTTCAGTGTAACGCGACAAACACGACCGCGTCACGTGGAGTTTTATTATTTTCCATTTATTTTCGCTACGCGCCCACGTTTAAAGACACGAGATGACTATATTGAGTCTATTTACTACAGAACACGATCATACAGACTGTTGATTTGTATCCTCGTGGAATTTGTGCACCGCTATTACTAAATACAATGTTTGTTAAAAAAAAATCTAAAATATATCGTTATATTAAACGCTTCGACGGTCACTACAGTATAAAGGCGTCCCCAAAAAAGATCATACAATACATGACTACCTACCGCCTGGTAGGTTATTCCTTTTGACTATGGTATGAGATATTCTGATTTACTATCTAATAAATATTAGTAAAATATAAGGTTTATCGTTCCTTACGTAACCTAGAATAATTAAATACGCTGGATAAAAGGATATAGATTTTATCCAGGGGAAGGACATAGGTTACCTTTCGTCTCAAAAATTGCTTAAGGGTGTTAAATACACGCCTGAAAATAACGCAAACAAAGTTGCGGGTACAACTAGTGTTCTATAAATTCCGAGAATACAAATAGATATTATTTGTACGATATTTATAGGATACAAGTATAATTAGATAGATAAATCTTTAGATAAACTCAACATTTGCTGAAGTAAGCACTTATTGAATAAACAGGTTACATTAGATCGGGATATGTTGCTAAACGAATATTTCCGCAATATCTTGCAAGGCAAGAAGAATTGCGGCAAATGCCTCGTTGGTTTAGCGACACATGGTGAAGCTGGTCCAGTAGTTGCCTGTTCGAGTGCCAAATTTTGTATGAGCCAGAAACGTTTATTTCGACCGCATTATCTCGTGAGGCAAGAATTATGGCAACTGCCTATTAAGTCTAGAGGCGCGGGTGGGCTGGGCGGTGCGGCGTCAACCCCCATACGGTAAAGATCTTTGTGTGACCCACCAACGTTTATATTGGTCTGGGTGTATGTGTATGTGAAATTCATGTTTGTAAATGCACCTATGACACAAGAACATTGCTAGTGTGGAGTTACGTTTTTACTGCAGGTATAGATTTGTGGCTATGAGCCGGCTTCAGGCTTGAGCACATATCCAACGGGGCGGGATGACAACGCGGCTCGGAGCTGTGTGTGGTTCAGTACATTATAACCAGCCACATCCCTTCGGCGCCGCGTCGGCGTCGCGTGCCCAAGGCTTGAGAGTGAAGGACGCGAGAGATCTGTAAAGGGATTATTAGACTATCCAACTTGGTTCCAACTTCAAGGACCCGATTTAGTACCCAATTTATTGAGAGTGGGTACCAATTTGGGACAGGTTGGGTAATGTAATTGCCCCTTAAGAAAATGACTTGTTGACACTCCATCTCGCAAGTGATCTTAAGTCTTACGCAATGGAGTTGACATAGATAGAAGATTTTCGCTTCGTATGTGTTGGTCATAAAATAACTGAAACACATTTATGACATTACGTGTCCTTCGACGGATAAAGAGTTGAGAAATCCATCCGTAGGTATTCCAAGCGTTACTATTTGTTCTCTGATAACGTGCACGATCTGTTATCTACACAATTTGTGCCTGTAGGGTGTGAACGTGTCTTAGGTGTTGGAGACTTCCCGTTCTGCTGTTTGGGGTACAAAATAACTGGATCGCAGACGTTTAAGGGTGTAGGTCCTTATAAGTTTTCACTTTCTCAAAAAGCTCTCTATATTAGTATTTCTTGTTGAATACGGTCTACTACAACTAGACAGTTGATGCCTAATCCCAATTGGAGACTTGAAAAGAAGAAAATGTTTGGCCGTTTTAGGGATCGCATACATCTTAGGGTAGGTCCCTATAACTTTTAACTTTCACAAAAAGCTCCCTATATTAGTATTTCTTTTTGAATAGGGTATAGTACAACTATCGACTCAGTCCCAAAAGGGAAGGCAGGAATCTGGGAAATAATTCTGTAGCGTAAACGCATGTAGACGTCTGTGTAAACGCATTCATAACATGGATAAATAGGAATTTATCCATGCTATGGAAGCGTTTATAATGTAGCTTCCCAATAGGAAGTTGGAAGCTACATTCAGAGTTGAAAAGAAGACGTAGCCATTAAATTTCACAACACACATTAAATACCTGCGTCATGGGTGTGTTTACAATTATGAGTTTTCCATACACAAAATAGGAAAAGAAACGTGGGCCACAAAGATTTTTCTGTGCGAAAATCAAACCCGCGACTGCTCGATTAGTGAGTCGAGCGGCATAAGTCAGACCAAGTCGTGGTTGATATTAAAAATTAAATAAAAATAATGGTAAAAGAAAGATATAGAATGAATGTCAGAAGAAAGTCTCTGCCTACCCCGCAAGGGATCTGGCGTGATGATATAGATAGATAGATAGGTCAGAAGAAAGAATGACAAAACAGATATACAATGCGAAAGTGGAAGGATGTAGGTACCGGGGAAGACCTAGACTATCTTACTACGACCAAATAGACCGAGTTTTATCTGAAGGACAAGTCAAGCGTCTCCGTAACCGGCGAGCGTGTATGAACCTGTTGGAACTTTGTACTCTCTACTTAACCCGCAAGGGATCTGGCGTGATGATATAGATAGAAAACAAAAAAATAGTCATCGTTGCTTTAAGGAACATGATAATGAACAAGTTGAGGTAAAGGTCTCATATTTTTTAGTATGTTCAATGTGTCCCGAATAAACAGACACGTGGTCACTCAATCCTAAATATTAATGTTCTATTTCAATTGTTATCTGTCGCCTTATCAGGTGCTTACCTCCGGCGCAGATGCAAGGGCCGAGCTAAATATAGCATTTGTGAATCATTTACTTATATTTGTATGCTCTCATACGCAAATAGACTTGTAGGTATCTGAAGAGTCAAGATTAACGTTGTTACGAATGTGTCAATTTCTACTCATCTAGATCTTCACCAGATGCATTGCATCAGAACGTGCAGTTTCGTCAAGTTCTTTTGTTACAGATTATGATAATAAAATACTTATGTCGACTTATATAATAATAATAGTGGTGATGGCTGCTCAAGTAGTTGTACTCGTGATCGGGTGCTATTTGTGGAAACTGGTCCACCCAGAATCCTCTAGCATTTCATAATAACACACACACATACACCGTCACGCCTATATTCCCCAAGCGGGGGTGGCAGAGGTGTACTGAGTACACCCACGTTTCGCCGACGATGCTAGGGCGAGCCTATTGCCATATACCGGGCACAATTCCAGATTCCGGACTCATACTGGAAATTTTTCGTTTGAAAAACTACATTTGGCCGACCTAGGATTTGAACCCAGGACCTCGTGATCACAAAGCGATGTGCTTTGCCACTAGACCAACGAGGCAGTCAGAATAAAATACATTCAAAAATATTATTATTAGTCTTATATCTTAGTCCTAAGACATCACACTGGAGCTGGATCGCATAAATGATGTTGTAGTTTAAATATATATGTAGCTATACAGAAAATGATGTAAAAAATGAATGGAGAATAAGACAAAAAAGACAAGCCCGCTGAGTTTCTCGCCGGATCTTCTCAGTGGAGGCCGCGTTCCGATCCGGTGGTAGATTAGTAAGTTAAAAAAATGTTAATATGACAATTTGTTTGCGGGGGTACCGCAGGGTTTATGCAAAATAAACGATTTGAGTTTTGAGTCAACGCCGGCTATGGGTAGTTAGGTATCACTAATTATGTCCGGTGTCCGTCCCCTTTGAAATAGTTCAGTTTTTGTCTATCCACATCAAATCTCAGCCACATAGTACTTGTTTTGTTTCCATATTTTACAATAGTCCTTGCACTTACCGGGGTCAGTTTTAGTGTTGTAAAAACGCTCGAGTCGGCGCTTAAAACGCTCGCGTCTTCTACGTGTTCAACGCCGTGAGTGTCGACTCAGCGCTCATTTTTACAACACTAGTCAGTTTTCTGTTTATGTTACTTCATTTTCAGCAATTGTTCTCAGCAGGTGACTCTTTCATAACATTAACTTCTCGCATAAGGACTCTACCTGTTAGATCCGTGTCCCCATGCAATCCTTTCAAAGGTTCGGATAAAGCCTGCGAATCTCAGCGCCATACTAAAATGTACTATAATACAGCATAATAAATGAACCTGTCTGTACTGTCCCCTGCAAAGGTCTCTGCTTACAAACCGAGGTGAGAGAGAAAGTGTCATATCACAGGTCACACTCCACCACGCGGACCCACTGCGGGTCAGGTAATCAGGACCAACGCCTTAACGTATGAACTTGTTGATGCTTACCAGGACTGCGGTACCACAGCGTTCCACACTAGTTAAATAGATTATACCAAAATAGCTTTTAATAACCGGCGAGCGTGTATGAGACGAACTATAAGAGTGGAGGAAGCCAGAGAGGTATGTAAGGAAAGAACTTGTTGGAACTGTGTACTCTCTACCTACCCCGCAAGGGATCTGGAGTGATGATATAGATAGATAGCTATTAATAAACTAAGTGTGCACTGTTCTTATCCTGTGTTAAACAAATAATAATAATATCAGGCTATACTGCTGCTGCTGGGCAAAGGCCTTCTCTTACAAATCGAGGTTAGAGTGATTAGGTCATACTCCACCACGCGGAACCCGTGCGGATTGGTGCAGGCAGGTTTGGGGTCACCTGCTGTTGAACTTATCAAGCTGCCTATCAGGCTTCCAATTTGGCTTAACGATTATCACATTACGTGGTAACCGTGACCAACGGCTTAGCTTGCTTTCCGAAGCACGGAGACGCTCGAATATGAAAATACCATAAACGGTCATCCATCTCAAAACTGACCGAGTCGAACGCTGGTTAACCTTGG
The DNA here is from genome assembly GCA_905147815.2 of Phalera bucephala. NCBI lineage: Eukaryota > Metazoa > Arthropoda > Insecta > Lepidoptera > Notodontidae > Phalera > Phalera bucephala. Next base: position 2,618,212 of record LR990627.1, read on the forward strand.
TAATCGCTACGAATACCGCAATCGCACAGCGCTACGCGCGCCTCCCAACTAATAATTACAAACAGAAATAAAACGAGATATGGTTTCGCATAAAAATAACGTAATTATGCGTTATCTGACATTATTTTCAGCTTCTCAATAAGAACGCTGTAGCGACATATCGCGTTCTTACAATAGTCATTTATTTTCTTAGTAATTAACGCTGTAGTGGGTGTATAATTGTACATATCGTAGTACAGCTCTGTCGCCCCCGCTTGGGGAATATAGGCGTGACGGATCGTCACACTTACACCGTCACTTACGGTGTAGTAATCAACGCTTCCCGACTATCTCGTTGGTCTATTAGCGTACAGCCAGAGATGGGCAAAATGAAATCAGATTAATGATTAACCACCCCGTTTGTGGAATATACGCGTGATGGTCAAAAATGATTAACGATTACAATTACATTTTATAATCTTCAACGATTACGGTAACACTTTTGACCTTGAATCATGACTAAATATTACAAAATAAAATTGTAATCATTAATCTGATTACAATTTGTCCATCTCTGCGTACAGCGCGGCGCAGGTAGTCATCTCGAGGTCCTGAGTTCGAATCCTAGGTCGGACATAGTGTAGTTCTTCTATCTAAAAAATCTATATCGAAATGTATTGTTTATCTCAAGTTAGTGAATACTTGTATTTTTTTTTAAACAATTATCTTTAAATCTAAACCCAAAGAAAACCACTATCAGTCTGGAGTTTTTCAGAATTGTGTCCGGTATTAAAAGAATAGTCCTTAGGACACAATTCAGACTCCAGGGAGAGTCTATACTCTCCCTCTATAACATTAAGACCGAAGATCTTAAGTGGAAGTACTCCTCGGCCACCCGCTAGAGGATTATAAGCGAGGCAGTATATTTAAAAGAACACAACTTGTTACTTACCTTGTTTTACTTACGAAGAATCAAGTGCAATGTTTCACGGCGCAATTGAGATGATAAAAAAATAATATCACTTACAATTTATCCTCATTGCCCTCATTATAATTAAATGTTATCTTTTTCTGTTTAATTTAAGAGTTGATTGTGTGTAAAGAGAGTAGAAAAGAGTATTAATAAAGCGTACATTACGCTTTATTAATATATGCATCTCTTGCAACAGCCAAGTTATTTTTAAGAGCTTGGTTTGTAGAAACAAGATCATACACTTCAGGTTTTAATTATATGAAAATACAGATAAATTCGCCGCTTGAGTTACCTGCTTCGTTAGCTCAGTAGTTAGAGCGGTCGACTCGGACTCGCGGATTATGTACGTTCGATTGACTTAAACAGATATTTTTACATCACTTTTGATGCCAAATCACAATGGCGCCCCAATATTGAACAATTATCTGGTAGGTTAAACTCAGCGGCATATGCCGTAAAGAAAATTAGATTATTAACTGCTATTAAAATCGCATTAATTAATAATCGCTTTAATAATTAATTATTAAAGCGCATCGCTTTGTGATAACGAGGTCCTGGGTTTAAATCCTAGGTTGGACAAATGTAGTTTTTCTAACGAAAAATTCCCAGTATGAGTCTGGAATTGTGCCCGGTATATGGCAATAGGCTCGCCCCCTATTACATGGGACCTTACATCGTCGGCGAAACGTGGGTGTACTCAGTACACCTCTGCCACCCCCTCTGGGGAGTATAGGCGAGAAGGTGTTTTTTTTTATCTGATATTAATACATCTAGACTTGTTTATTTCGCGTATTTTCATTATAGTATGTCATATGGCATACTACTTTGGGGATGCTCTGCTGAACTGAATACCATCTTTGTTCTAAAGAAAAGGGTTGTTCGAGCGATTTACAATTAGGACCTGAGAGCTTCTCTTAAAGAAAAATTTAGAGAAATAAATATTCTAACTGTTGCCTTACACTTTATACATGAAAATCTTTTATATAGTAAAAAGAATATCAGTAACTATTAAAAATATAGCGTCTTCCATCATGTTAATACACGGAACAAAGGTGATCTTATTTTACATTCTACTTGTCTTCAATGAATAAGTAATTCTTTCATGGGGCAATATATACGCGTCTACAACAAATTACCCATAGATATCCGAAACATGCTTATCAATAAGCTTAAAAAGGCAGTCAAAACTAGACTAGTAAGAAAGGGTATTACAAAATTTCGGATTATCTTGACGATAAAACAGATTGGGTTTGAGCAGCTCCTCAATCAGCAACATTAGACAGTGCTGTATAATACAATTTTGAAAAAGAAAAAAAATAGTTATCAGAAAGGCCAAACAAATTAAGTTGAACGACTAGCCCGCTGAGTTTCTCGTTGGATCTTCTCAGTAGGGGCCGCGTTCCGATCGGATCCGTAAGTGATCCGGTGGTAGATGTAAAAAAAACTTTATAATTTTGACGTTTAAGAGAACTATTGTATTGGCCTATACAAATGAATGATTTTTAATTTTGACTTTGACTACACGCGAAATGAAGAAGAACAGCATTCATAGCTGTTTACAAAAACTCATAGCGCGATTCGAGAATCGAACCCAGTCATTTGAAAAAAAAAAATTAATAAATATTAAATACAGTGGCAGAAACTGGGTGCGAGTAGCCGAGGATCGTACCCAGTGGCGTGCACTTGGAGAGGCATATGTCCAGCAGTGGACTGCTATAGGCTGATGATGAATGAATGATGATGATGATGAAATACAGTATGTTCATTTAAGGCTTTTAGACACGAGGTTTCATATTAACATTACCTATTACATATTTATTACCTACACAATACTTTACAAAGTACAAAATTAAGATTGTTATTATATAACGTACGTTTGTTTTTTTTTTTTTCAAAATAACTTTTTTTTTAAGTAGCCACACACTAGGATTTATTCCTGTGTCGTGGGTGCGTTTACAAACATGAAAACTCACATACACAAATACCCAGACCGAGACAAATAATTGTGGGCCACACAAAGATTTGTCCGGTGCGGGAATCGAACCCGCGACTATTGTGGGCGGTGCGGCGGCTTAACCACTGCACCTATGGCCAAATTATCGGGTTCAATTCCCGAATCTATCCCGAATATAAAAAAATCTATCTCTAAAATCGACGATATGGTTTTTTAGAACATACTGGTCTATGTTTTCTAGTTTCGGAGACCTGTATACTGACCCTTCTCGAAGTTACATCCAGTATATTTTATTACAAACCAACCGGCCTCCAAATGAGATAACAGTTAACTCCTCATTCATTTTCTCTCGGAATCGACGTTTAACCTTCGCCCCTTCGACGTTATGAATTATGTCTGAACTCTGTATCGACATAAATTCGATTCCGACCGTAATCTTGCACAATAGGGGTATATTAGTTTTAATTGGACGTAAATTATATAGTACTGTTCTTTCGGGAAGTAGTGGAGTGGACACTATAATGTCTTTGCTTGTCGTAGCTGTCTGGCGCGGGTGGGTGTCCCTTCCCTCCGATATGGTCGAGGGGAGTGATGGCTGTTACAGCAGTCATACTCGTGAACAGGCGCTGCTTATGGGGACTGGCCTATCTGGAATCCTTAAGACACTTTTTATAGATAACCTCATTAGTTTCATATCTCGGTCGTAAGGCATCACACTGGAGCTAGATCGTAAATTTGTAATCTAAACATTGTATCCACACAATATGATTGAAAAAAAGAAAAGAAAAAAGCGAAAGAGAAGTAAATAAAAAAGACAAGCTCGCTGAGTTTCTTCGCCGGATCTTCTCAGTGGAGGCCGCGTTCCGATCCGGTAGTAGTTTAGTAGTTAAATTAGAGTAAAAAAATAATGTAAATTGACTACTGGTAAGCGCCCCCGCAGGTATTATACAAAAAAAAATTGAGCTTGAGTTTTACAGGCCATCTACAAGGTGGTCGATGACCTTAAAGGTCGCAGGTGAAAGCTGGATGCGAGCAGCACAAAGCAGGCGGTTGTAGCGATTTTTGAGGAGGGAAGTATTTCTCCTGCAGTGGACGTCTTCGGCTGATGATCGAGTCGAATAGAATTAAGATACATACTTTACAATTACAAAGGGTATAAGGGTCAGGTGCGTGAAAAATGAATGAACATTATAAATATTTTGTATGAAACAGCTTATTTTTATTCGACACAGGATTAATGTCTGTTGTGGGGCAATGTTTGTTTTCGTAATGACTAGTATTTTCTTTCTTCTTTAATGATAATAAGGCATTTTTTTGCCGACAAAGCGTGGGTCAATTTTAAATACAGTAGTATCTAAGTAACTAACCCAGAGAAACATTCTACTATTATTAACTGGTAACTATGATATAGTTGGCCGCCACTTCTACGTCGTGTGATGTCGTAAAAGACGACTTTGGAGAACTAATTTATCATCGAGTAAGTAGCCTATCACGGCAATAGGCGTACCCACTTAGGCACTATACCATGAATGTTCCGAAGGTTTCTGAACATCCCTTCTTAAACTATGAAGCACAATTCCATCGCAATATTATTTAATTACCTACATTTAAGGTGCCGTTGGCGCTGTATCATTGCCGATAAACTTAGCGCTTAATTGCGGTTATGGTACAAACCAGCAATTTAACGAGAAAGGACTGGCGTTAAGACAGCAATTTCATATTGATACTAAGAAATAATCGATTATAAGATGTATCTATTACTATAAAGTAACGATTATCTGAGTTGCGAGAATCGGATCGCTTGAATGGATCCCGTGTAATCGTGAAACTGTACAAGGGAAATGCATTTGTGGGACGTCCTAGGTGATTAAATGGAAGAAGTCATAAAAGTACTGTACTCTGTACTTTCTGCCTACCCTGCAAGAGATCTGGTGTGATCCTGGGATAGAGAGAGAGTAAAAGTTAATTTTTGATCATGAAATAATATTTATTATCCTATTCTGTCTCATTGTTGGACAAAGACCTCTCAGAAAAGACACACAGAAGCAGATTTATGTTCGCCTGCTGTTGGGATTTAAAAAAGCTGCCTATGATTTCCAACTTTGCTTAATGACTAAACGTAAGACCTGAAAGTAGTTTGTTCTAAATCGGTTACTGAATTGATTCCAACTATTTTTAATGTATCTTACATTTTTTAAATTTGCAAAAAATGCTTTTACTCCTTCAGTGCGCTATAGCAATAAGGAGATTTAGAAAGCATTTCTAAAACGTATTTTTCAAAACGCACACACACACTTTCAAGTTTCATTGAAAATTGAGGTATAAAAGTGGTAAAACCCTTTAAATTTGGATTTCCTTTTAAATTTATGAAGCAAGTCTCTAATCGGGTTGTCTAAGGTCTTGTGTTATTTACGTTACACCTTGTATACAGGATTCCAAATTTGTCCGACCTCTCGTGAATATGGTCATAATGATATCTGTACACAGACACTATTTACATTTGTTCCAATTTAAGACACATTAATGATATCGAAAAGCATATGCCGGCGTGCGTCCATAAAACAACATAGTAAATACTGAAATAGTCAATGAAACTGTCAGGAAATTTATTACTATCGACCGCGCCGCTGCGCGTGATTGATCGAGAGATCGACGTTTTGCTCCGCGTAGGGTGCGCACATTACGCCTTAGGAAAGGGAAGGGAATAATTTTATTTTGAGTTACCCTTTCTTGCTCATAGTACCGCGGTGTTATTTGCGATTTTTTTTTAAATAAACGTAGCCCCACGCGTATTATTCTTGCGTAGTGGGTGCGTTTACAAATATGAAACTCACATACACAAACATCCAGACCTAAACAAATATTTGTGGGTCACACAAGGATTTGTCTCGTGCGGATATCAAACCCGCGACTGCTTGATCCAGTGGGCGGAGCGGGTTAAGCTCTTAATCACTTGACCAAGCCGTCTGTCCGCCCGATTATTAATTCTAAGCCGCGTTCGGTTCGGGCATTCTGAGATGGCTGGCGTTAATTGCATTTTAAGAGTGTCTCCGTGCTTCGGAATGCATGTTAAGCCGTTGGTCCCTGTTATCACTCCATGTGATAGAAGTTAAGGCAGGTCGAAAGATTTATGGGCGGTGTGATAAGTGCCAACAGCAGCTATCTACCTGTCTCGCATCAATCCAAACTGCATCCTTACGGTGGAGTACGATGTAGTCTCTTGCATCTCGATTTGTACGCCTATGTGGGGGTGGCAGAGGTGAACTGTGTACGTGTCTATCGCTAATGATATTACTTCTCAATGTAATAAGCGGCAGTGGGCTCGTATTACACCGCGCACAATTTTAGACTTACCAAGGAGTTTTCCATTCACCTCAAGACTTGAGAAGAAAGATTTACCTCAAGAACAGTGTGCCATCATCGGACACGCCATACGCCACTGAATTACGACGCAGTATCACAATCTCGAGCTTATCGGTCTTACAAAAGCTGTAAAATGTGTTGGTAGTCTGCGGCAACCCTATTCTGTGGTAGGTATCGAGGACGCGATCTGACCTGATTCCGATCGCCGACCGCTGAAATAGATACGGGCGTAGATAAACATGCATTTTTTTATTTATCTGCACTACTGTGTTGTTCGTGGTTCTGAGATAGAAGGATTCTAGAGTCTTTATTGTCTCTGCGTTAATTATTTACTAAATAAACTCTTCATGTCGTACCTTTATATGAAGAATTGCGTGGAATTGAAGACGAGCTTGAAGTTTAGCTCCTTGCAGTACATTAAGAAATAACAATTAAATTGGGAACTAAAGGATTTGTTATGAACAACAAGATCAATCGCGTAAAATAAGTAATAAATTGGACACATTCTTAAAGGACTTGTTCTCTAATGGCGAGGTCAAAGAATCCCTTGCCCGCCTGCTGGTGTAGAGCACAACGGCGAGACACCTAGTATACGCCCTCCTCCATAGCGACTGCCCAAGCCGAGGCCGTTCCTCCTTGAGGGGCCCTCAAGCTAGTTGCCACCTTGCCATTTCTTGTTCGAGCGTAGTGGTTGCACGCTTGCATTCACACACAAACACACACACAAAAATTAGGGAGTAATAGAATATGTAGCTATATATTACTCGCAATAACTGGATCAAGAGGTCTGGTGTGATGATATAGGTGGTTATATAGATATGACTTATATAGATTATGACTACTTTGTAATGCATTTGGTGTACAATAAAGAGTATTTTATAGTAATATCTATCAAGCTGGCCTAATGTAAAAATGACTCGAATCAAAAATTTGATTATTTGCATAAACAATTTTTTACACATACACCGTCACGCCTATATTCCCCTACCGGGGGTGGCAGAGATGTACTGAGTACACCTACTTTTCGCTGACGATGTTAGGCCTCATGTAAGAGGGGGCCAGCCTATTGCCATATATCGGGCACAATTCCAGACTCCGGACTCATACTGGGAAGTTTTTGTTAGAAAAACTTAATATGTCCGACCTTGGATTTGAACCTCGAGGACCTCGAGATCACCAAGATTACTTCTGTTTCTGCTATTTTAGTTATGCCACTGTTCGATAACGTCGAGAAAAGCACAGCAAAACACTGATCGTTCTATTTCTATTAATAATAGTAATTTTGTCGCATCAAAGCAACATTTAAACAGAATCTCTAAATTATCTTGCGAATAAATGTGTAAGCCAAACGATCGTAATATTCATACCATCTGCGCCGAATTAATTGCCATAACCCGTAACAATTAATAAGCGTTGATAATGTAATCTCGTGTGTACTAATCGGGGCGACTTCCGTATTTGGTAAGGTTATTAGCGGGTAGGGTTCCCAAATTACCCATTTAAAAAAGGAAATTACGGGATATTTTTTTGTTTTCCATTTGGAGAAAGAGTTGTGCAAAAGGTGGCGTGACAAGAAAAGCGTGCTAGATGTTTGTATACCAGGAATATAGTGTTTCCAATAGTTATTAACTTAATAATGGTAATAATGCTATAGTTTGTAAGTTACTTCGTACCTCGATTTATAAGAGGTAGTATTTGTCCAGCAGAGGGTCGGGCTGATTTATCATTATTTATTCTTTGAATGTGAAAACCTTCATTATCAAAACTCACGTTTGCCAATGGCAGCTATATTTTGTGCTATGGGATTTTTTCTGTTGTATGCTTACTCGTATTTTATCAGTTTCAGCTTCTACACCCTTTGAAGGACTAGGTTTCAGCTCAGCTTCAGCTTCCTTTTATATACTTTCCGCACTGCAATTTACATTATATTACACTAGTTACCCGCAGGGTTCTGCCCGCTTGTCTTGTAAACTATCGACCATACCCGATTCTGAGAGTTTCAAACTCGTTTCCTATAGATACCCTGAGAGCTTCGTGAAGCATGCCAAATTATACAAGCATAAGCAAAATATGAGGCCCAACCTTTTATTTTCGGAGATTTCATGTGTGCCTGTAATAAATTAAAAGAAGACTTATTAGAAGAAATATCTTGCCACGTATAGTCTATAATTGGCCAGCCCATTCGGCGTTCGACCTTATTTCGAGCGGTCCATATCAAGGGTCAAAAATGTCAGGACTTGTGTTATCTGCTGCTTTAGCTCAAATGAATGGCCTCGCTGTTTTTTTATGGGTAGTTTATTTTTGATATAATCAAATTAGCTGAGTATTTCTGCTTCGGTATTTGATTCATGTGCGTCGTTATTTTTGCTTCTTTGAAGTTTGTTTCTGTTCTGTGTTTTCTGTGTATTTGATGTCTTTCTGTATGGTTTCTTAATCAATTAGTGTTCTCATGATTGCTGTATTTGCATCTAATCGCTGTCGTATTTATCAAGTTATTTCATCTACTACTACTATTTTTAAACTTTAATCTTCTTGAAGTTATTTTGCCAAATGTATATAAATTATGCAATATTTCAAAGACACGTCCCATTTTTAGGGAATGTCATCACACATTCTCACCTAAATATTTATGAAATAAAACCCACGTCTATCATTGCACAATTTAAAAGGAAAATGTAACACGTCTATAATTGCTGTTGCTATTTCAGTTTCTGTGTCTGCTCGACGATAACTCCATCATCTCTGCATTATTATTCAAAACATCTATAGATCTTCCAACGTTGTTTCACGGTGCGCAAGCGCCGATCATTGTTGGAATTATTTACATTAATCTGTTCCCGCAGCCGCGCCGGGAGCACCAGCCGATGTAACAATCAGTCACACGCCAACCGTACAACGTGATGGACGTATTAATGAAAAGAATACCCTTATACAATTGCTATAAGAAAATGTGCAAATTAACACAATAGGCGGTGTCGTAATCGTCCGTCACTTCCCCAAACCTTACGTCAACGTATTAAAGCTTACATTCGCGTGCGTACCAAAAGTTGCAACGCATGAAAATAATTGATTGCTAATTGGATTTGTAGTGCTTTCTCTTTTACACTTTATGTGAAGTGTATAAGAGAGAATTGGAGCGGCGATTTTTATGGTGACTCGTGTTGTGGTGATGTGTATTGGTGATTTGTGAAGTGATCGAGACGGGATGGCGAACCGCGTGATGGGATACGTGATCTGCGGATACAATTCCGTCGATAATCTTATGGTGAGTGCTTCCATTTCAGTCATTATCTGCATAATATAATTATAATAATAAAACATATGTAAAATATATTTGTCCTTGATTTTTTCAAGAGAAACATGTAGATTACTGGTTCCTTGTAAAGTAAAGAAGTTTTCAGCTTTTTTGAAAATGCTGTGTGAGTGCCACACAGAGGAAAAGTAAGAGTGGCGTTATTCAATTATACTACAAATACGTTATAACAACCGGTTACACCGGTTGTTAGTAGAAAAACGTCACTTTCGGATAACAGACTATAATTTGTTCAAAAGATAGTTATCTAACTATCTATACTAATATTATAAAGAGGTAAAGTTTGTAAGTTTGGATGTGTCTGGGTAATCTCCGGTACTACTGATCCGATTTTAATGATTATTTCACCATTGGAAAGCTACCTTATCCAAAAGTAACAGGCTATATAACATAGACCCGGTAGGTGGCGCTGTTGTCGACTGGGTACGAAGTCGCGGGAAACTGCTATTTGTAATAATTTTGGTTTTTTATAGCGATTTAATAATATCTTCCGAATGCCTTCTAACCCAACTTGGTGATATTTATATACTTTTTTTTTTACATCACATCCGTCATCCGTATATCTGCTACATCTACAGTACCGTGTTATATTTAAATGGTATCCTGTTTATACACACTTGTAATTAACTTGATTCTGTTCTGAGTAGCTTAATTGTATCTGGGACAAATCCAATTTGATACTTGCCCGACGTTGTTCATGCTACTTACTATATATAACTTAGCTCTCGTGTTTCTGTAAAGTACCTACAAATACGTCGTTGTCGTCCAATGTTATTATGTCATAACTCCATGATAACATTAATTGAATAAGGACTCCTAACTGTAATAGCTATAAAGTTTAATTTATCTTGTTCTTGGTTTTTAGTTACGTTATTTTACTTTTGACCAACGACACTTATTTCAGTTACAACAAAATTCCATCAAAGACTTTTAATAAAATCTACACAATGTTGTTAATGACATATTTTTGTGACTAAAATACCTTAAGATTAAAGCAAAAAGAAGATACGATGCGTTTCTACATTATATCAACTAAAAATGAATAACGTGCTACTCGTAATTTTATCCTAATAAGGACTGCCTCGGTAGATGTTAATGAATTAGGTCAGTCAGACTTTTTTAGAGCCAAACCAATCCAAAATGGACTTGCGCTAATTTTATCCTAATTCGGACACTTAGATAGTTGTCAAAAAATTTGCTCAGTTTTGTAGAGGCACAGGCGATACGCTTATCACTAATCTTTCTATTTTGAGGAGATCTACAGGAAGGTCACCGTAAGCTACATAATGCTAAGAATTGCCTAACTTATGTGGCAATGGGTGGGGCACATAGCTCATAGAGCTGACGGCCATTGGAGCGGAAAGGGTAGTGGGTTACACACTTATTTAGTATTTTATATATATATATATATATATATATATATATATATATATGTATATATATATATATATATATATATATATATATATATATATATATATATATATATATATATATATATATATATAAAATATATATATATATATATATATATATATATATATATATATATATATGGATGGACTGCCTCGTTGGTCTGCCTCGTTGGTCTAGTGGCGAATAATGTACATTGCGATCACGAGGTCTTGGGTTCAAATCCTGGGTCGGACAAATGTAGTTTTTCTAATGAAAAGTTCCCAGTATCAGTCCGGAGTCTGGAATCGTGCCCAGTATATGGCAATAGGGGGGCCCTATTACATGGGATTTAACATCGTCGGCGAAATGTGGGTGTACATAGTACACCTCCCACCTTCGTTTGGGCAATTTAGGCGTTATGAGGTGAGGGTGTCCATTTTTTTTTTTAATTTATGTATGTTTTAGAACTTATTGTATAAGTGTTTACTGTTAATCAATAAAATACTTGGTGGTAGTGTGGTGCGTGGAGAGCACTTAGCGGAGGAGGTGTAGTGAGTAGGCTCACTACGAAATGAACAGATGCATCGATATATCATAACAAGATACAGTCCCGTTCAAAAGTTAAACTAAAAACGTCCCCAAATGCACGTGAATAGTTAGTTACGATATAAACAAATTAGGGCATATTGTACCTTACTTGTATCTCTTAAAGTTGTATTTGCAAATAAGCGGAAGCCTGTTAATTTTTTAGAAGCGTTCACTTTTGCCTGCCTTTTGGTGGTGCCATTTTTCGTGCGGCGAGCGTGTTTCTACCTATATTTGATGGATGGACAGATTACCTAATGAGGTTGTGGGTTAAGTATGAATGTATACATGAAGGGGGGAAGTTCGTATCACATCGAAACAAGACAAGGATCTGGTTCCAGGATATAAATAGACAGACAAATACTGGGTTTTTAGAATAACGAGAATAATACATATGAAATAAAAACACTGTCGCTATAAGAAGTCTACAGTCTGTGAAGATGTCCTTGACCGCACCCGCCATGACATCAGATTTAATAGACAACAAATCCTCGTGAAAGAACACCGATTCCAACAAAGGATGGTTCTCGAGGCTATTAAAATTAAATTAAATAACATCCTAATTTCAACAGAGAAGATGGCTGGGTGCTTCCATCGACTTGGGATTCGGTAATTAATATAATCAAATCCAAAACCAACCATAACACTGCAAGACCTCATAACACCGTGAGCTCATTCTGCGTAGATCGGACCAATGAAAATTATTAAAAAGTTTGAGGGTACCCCGGCACCACTTTGCCTTTTAAACGTCTAACATCTCAGTCCTTCCCGTGACCATGGGTGCAAGGTACTAGAAACGTCGGGAACTTAAAAATAAAAAGCGATAAAATCCGAAAAAATAGTTTAATTTCATACATTGACAAACATAACAAGGGCTTTACATCAAGTTAAATTTTCAATTAGTTGGCACCGCATTGAACTAAATACAAATACTCTAAGCATATAGATTATTAAGGCATGTTGTTTTCCTACTCGCTAAGTAGGTATTAGAAGTATTCAATGGCTGCGCAAACGCATACCTATTGCAAACGGTTTCATTTAAACATATAACGGACATTATCCTTCCTGTTTGTGTTAATTATACCAAAATTGGTCTTAAAAACCTTTTAACGGAAGCCGCGCAAAATTGAAACTTTAATAGCTTTTGGTTTGTATTTGTGGAATTGTAAAGGAATTGACAAAAATGTAGTTTGCCTTACCTTTCACTTGATTTTTGATGTGTAACATCTTTCCTCTCGGTTGCTGGATATTTTTTGTGGGAGAGATTTTGGAAAAGGGACGGAAATGTGTTACAGGAAACCGGGGAAGTACGCGCTATTTGATTTGACCAATGAGCGCGCGCGGTGGAACCGGGGAAGCGCGCGCTATTTGATTTGACCAATGAGCGCGCGCTATTTGATTTGACCAATGAACGCGCAGTGGAACCGGAGAAGCGCGCGCTATTTGATTTGACCAGTGAGCGTGCGCGGTAGAACCGGGAAAGCGCGCGCTATTAAATTTGACCAATGAACGCGCAGTGGAACCGGAGAAGCGCGCGCTATTTGATTTGACCAGTGAGCGGGCGCGGTAGAACCGGGAAAGCGCGCGCTATTTAATTTGACCAATGAGCGCGCGCTATTTGATTCGACCAATGAAGGCGCAGTGGAACCGGGGAAGCCCGCGCTATTTGATTTGACCAATGAGCGCGCGCTATTTGAATTTGACCAATGAGTTATCTCAATTTCATAGTAGGATAACATGTCAGATGTTACACATCATATGCGACTGACTACTGTAAGGCTCGCTCGTTTTTTTTTTGTACATTTATTTCTCATAAGAATTTTACAAATTCATTTGCCCGTGAAATACAAGATACATTAGTATAGGTAAATGTTACTTACAAGTTGCGGAGCGACGTGTTCTAATGGTAACTTCCATTATACTTAGTAAATAAATTAAATAACTATAGTACTATAACAACTATGTGGTAATTGCGAACAAATTATTCTTCTAATAAAATTGTTAAACTATAAAAATAATACCGTTACCCCTATATGCCCCAAGCGGGGGTGGCAGAGGTGTACTGAGTACACCCACGTTTCGCCGAAGATGTAAGGTCCCATGTAATAGGGAGCGAGCCTATTGCCATATACCGGGCACAAATCCAGACTCCAGACTCATACTGGGAATTTTTCGTTAGAAAAACTACATTTGTCCGACCTAGGATTTGAACCCAGGACCTCGTGATCACATAGCGATGCGCTTTGCCACTAGACCAACGAGACAGTTAAACTATAGTGGGTAGTAGTGCATCAAATTCAGCACTGCATACCTTTTTTAATATCAGCTTTTGTGTATATAGAAGTCATATTTTTATATACACACCGCGACGCCTGTATTCCCCAAGCGGGGTGGTAGATGTGTACTCAGTACACCCACTTTTCGCTGACGATGTTAGATCCCATGTAATAGGGCGAGACTATATACCAGGCATAATTCCAGACTCCGGACTCCGGACGAATATTGGGAAGTTTTCGTTAGAGAAACTACGTTTGTTCCACCTAGGATTTGAACCAATTACCTCGTGAACACAAAGCGATGCCTTGCCTTTAAACCATCGAGGTAGTCATAGAGTTGTTTATATACTTATTATGTTTTATCAAATGATTTTTGTGGTTTTGTGCTTGCCTTCAGATTTTAAATCTTCAGAGCTTACGCCTCAAGTTTTAAAGGGGCAAAATTCCCAGACCTGCTTGGCTTGTTCAAACCACCTAGTCTATTAAATTAAAATATACAGTACATGCGTTTGAGTGTTTACTAAAATGCTTGCTCGTTCCGTCAATATAATTACGCTATTACGCGAAGTATTAGATAATCTCCAGTTATTGCCTAAACATTACGCTTCTTTACTGCGTAGGTAATGACCGAATAGCTTCACTTTCATTTTAACAGCTACATTTCATATGCCGGTTATATTTTGATGTGATGGCTGTACAGATAAGTGGCCGCTTGCTTAATGACTGTACGAGTAACAAACTATGCCGGAAGGATAGCTCCTGGGCTTGTCATGTCCGCGGAGCCGTTGTCAAGCTCGGCTTGACATTGACATATCTATACGTATCGTATCGGTAAACTGGTATGGTTAAGCGCCGGTGTACAGCACCGACACCCTTTACGCCCCTTGCCCCTTACGGCTCTATCGTATTTGTTGCACGGTTTTCCTTTTGTATTTAAAGCTGTGGCAAGTGTGACAGAAGGCCTGGCACATCGCTCGTAGAACTGACGGCCGTTGGGGCAGAAAGGTTCTCGAGTGGCAACCACGTACCGGAAGACGAGGAGTGGACAGGCCTCCTACAAGGTGGACCGACGACCTTGTGTTGGTCGCGGAAGTTGGATGCGTAGGTACACCACTAAGCTGCTCGTTGTGGCGGTCTTTAGGGAAGGCCTATGTCCAGTTGCCGTCTTTCGGCTGAAGATAGATAGTAAAGCTGTTAAAGCCCGTCGGACAACAGCATACTTATGCACGACACAAAATGATTGCGTATTATATCTTCTATTAAATCGACGGCCCCATAAAACAAAGTTACATATCGTCGTTGTCAAATGAATATGCTATGTACACTTTTTGGAGATTTCGACATTTTGACTATTTACATACCAAGTTTTCGTATAAAAAGAATGCTATGTGACTCTAAGCATTATACGGTCAACTGTGGTCGCAAAAATCAAAATCAAAAGGTTTTTATTCATGTAGACCAAAAGGCACTTAGAATAGTCAAAAATAGAAAATTATTGATTACTTAAGATTCTACCACCCGTTCGGAAAGTCATTCCTGTGGAGAAGAAGGGCAAGAAACTATTCCTGCATTGCATTCATGGGGTATGGGCGAGCTATGCAGAACGAGCTAAATAGATATGCTTAAGTATATATTAAACATAAGTGTACTTAGATCCATAGTCAGTGTCTACATAATCCTCTCATTTATGAAATAGGGACTTTGTAAAGGTATATAATATAAAGTATAATAATTATAGTAAGAGAAAGGATTACTATAAAATATGTTATGAGTGCGTAAAAAATAATTGGTTATAGTTCCAGTGTGATGCCGAACGAGACAAAATTCAATAGTACTACGGTACATGTTTAATCAGTCAAAGGATAGAGGACTGACCAATCCCCACCAGCAGCACCCGTTCACGAGTATGACTCGAGAAGCAGACATCACTCTCCTCGACCATAACAGAGGAAAGAGAGTGACCCGCTCCACACAGACGCCACTGTATGCTTCAAAAATATGCTTCAAAATTTTACAGGAGTACGTTTATATTCAATATCTCAAAGTTATATTTTTTGCACATAGCCAAACAAAATAAATTGCATTTGCAACTACTGTGCCCGTCGATAAGGTTATTTATGCGAAACGTAAATACTGGATCATAGAACTTCGTTGGTCACGTCGAAATACTATAATAAGAGTGACAGGTTCGGTTTTCATGCGGAGTTAATAGCTTTGTGTTCGTAATATTTTCTGTCTGTCTGTCGGTCTGCGCTGTTAATGGTATCGTTTCTGTTGTCCATAGTATGGCACAAATAATTTAAGATTTGTTTGACTGCCGCGTTGGTCTGGTGGCGAAGCACATCGCTTTGTGATCACGAGGTCCTGGGTTCAAATCCTAGGTCGGACAAATGTTGTTTTTCTAACGAAAAATCCCCAGTACGAGTCCGGAGTCTGGAATTGTGCCCGGTATATGGCAATAGGCTCGCCCCCTATTACATGGGACCTAACATTGTCGGCGAAACGTGGGTGTACTCAGTACCACTCTGCCATCCCCTCTGGGGAATATAGGCGTGACGGTGGTGTGCTTAAACGAAATCCGGGAAATTTTCAACTCATCCGTTTATGGGAGTGTCTAGTTCAGAGGAAAAAAAAAGATTTGCCATGCTTTGAAAAAGTAAGAAGTAATAAATAAGGGTTATTTATCTCTATCTATCTATATCATCACGCCAGCTCCCTCGCGGGGTAGGCAGAGAGTACAGAGTTCCAACAGGTTTTTTCCTTACATACCTCTCTGGCTTCCTCCACTCTCATAGTTCGTCTCATACACACTCGCCGGTTACGGAGACTCTTGACTTGCCCTTCAGCTAAGACACGGTCTATTTGGTCATGGTAAGATAGTCTAGGTCTTCCCCGGCACCTACATCCTTCCACTTTCGCATTGTATATCTGTTTTGTCATTATTTCTTCTGGCATTCTTTCTATATGCCCGAACCAACGGAGCATACCCTTTCTCATCTTTACACCGATATTATCTTATCTTACAAGGGTTATTTACTTTAATCATATACAAGCAGTGATAGCCTAGTGGTTAGACCGTTGGACTGCAAAGTCAAAGGTCTCGGGTTCAAACCCAGGCACGCACCTCTGTCTTTTCGAAAGCTTGTGCGTATTAAAAATTAATTATCACTTGCTTTAACGGTGAAGGAAAACATCGTGAGGAAACCTGCATGCCTAAGAGTTTCTCGAAGCTGTGTGAAGTTCGCCAACCCGCACTAGGCCAGCGTGGTGGACTATAGCCTAAACCTTCTCAGTTTGAGAGGAGGCCCCTGCCCAACAGTGGGACAGTTTCTTAACAGGGCTAATATTATTAATATTATTATATACAGACTCTCGACCACTACCAAAGGTTGGCTTTGTTGATGTTCTCTTTTATCGAACAACGCGAGTGATTTGTGAAGTGTGTGTGGTGAGGAGTTGTTTGTGAGGTGGATTACCCACTTTTACATTGTTCAGTGTGGCCCCGGATCTACGTGGGTATATTTTTTTTAATTTTAGCACGATACTTCAAATCATTACTGTCGTGGGTGTGTTTACAAACATAAAATTCACATGCATAAACATCAGATCTAAACGAATATTTATAGGCCATACAAAGATTTGTCCCTTGCGGGGATCGAACCCGCGACTACTCGATCGGCATGTCAATTTAAAATCGATTAATAGAAAAAATTATCTTATAAAGCCAAATAATCGATTTTTTAGATCGATCTGAACCACTGAACCCTTTCAGTAGAACCAGTAGAATCGGATTGGTACACGATTCAATAATTAAAAAGTGTTAATCGATAATATGACCTAAGTAAGTTACGTAACGTTTATTTTTAAAAATACTACGTTCCAAGCATTATTTTATTTTAAGTCAGGTGTCTTTTTAATAATCTCTAAATTGAACTTATCAATAAATTATAAAAAAGGAAGGAATCCAAAAAAAAAAACTCATTCAATCGGCAAATTAATAAGCAACGACTTCGAGTCGATTAATCGACAATCGATCTTTTAATATTTGATTTAATCGATAATAGATTCATGCGAGTCGATTGAAATCGTTCCGATGTTTCTTTAAACGAATCGACATGCCTACTGCTCGATTCGGTGGGTGGAGCGACTCAAGGTCTTAACCACTGACCAACCCGTATTTTTCCATAATAATTAATTAGCTGAGCACAAAAACGAAATTGTTCACTTTTCATAAACACACGGCGCGCGGTAACCCTGTTTAACATAAAAGTATGCAATAAACCCGCGGCCTCGCCCGGTTTTATTTCAGTCCGGCTTTTTGATGTATAAATAAATATCATTCACGCCTGTTATATCCGCGGAGGTAGGTAGGTGTGTATTTTTTTCTATGCGAAAGAACGAAGTCCACATGAAAGAACTAACTAATTTCTGTTTACTTTCGTGGTTGTTGCTTCTTGCAATAAATTCTATTTTGGTGACAAAATCTGTTCCCATTTTTCGAGCTTATTGTTTTTAAACGGTGCCCAAGAATAATAATTCAATATGAATTATTATTTTTGGGCCGTGGGTTTGTTTACAAACATGATTTTCACATACATAATCATCTCGACTGAAACGAATGTTTGCTGGTCACAGAGATAGGCAAAATGTTATCAGATTAATGATTACAATTACATTTTGCAATCTTCAATAATGATTGAAGAATTAAAATGTAATCAAAATCGTTGAAGATTACAAAATGTAATTGTAATCGTTAATCATTAATCTGATAACATTATGCCCATTTCGTGGCCGCAAACAGATTTGATTCGGGTGGAGAACGATCCGGTGATCAGAGCGGCCTACGCCACAGAGTATAGACATATTTATGCCTAGGATCTATACTGTAAGTGTAAATCAAGCCATCATTATTTCCCACGTCTTTCAAAGTTCTCTTGGACAGTGATTCACGATGTTTTCTTTGGCTATCCCCCCATCAACTCCTGCCTGCTACTCCCTATACCTACTTCTGGAGAGAACCTTGATTCATAAGAACCTAAAAAATAGATGTAATAAAATGATGCGCCCGAAGTATGACGCCAATTCATATATTTATGTTTTTAGTCTTTGAAGTTTTCTCAAGTCATTCCTCGAGGAATTTTGAGTGTGCTATGTACACCTACGGTACATATTTCCCGTTCGCGGCATCGCCCGTTTTTATTTCATTCCAGTCAGTCTTTTTAATTCACAAAACGATTATAATTACCGTCCGGATTTCTAAAATCGGACTCTGTTTATTAGTTTCGCGTTTTATGTTTACGAGCGTGGTTCCGTTGGATCTGCAATGTATCGGTATGACATTGTTGCTATTGTATTGTACAACCTTGTCCTCGTATGGTGTAGAAATCCGTATACTCGCCAGAATATTTCTGCATAGATACAGATTACTTGTGAGGTAGGTAGAGAGTACAAGGTATTAACAGGTTCTTTCCTTACAGACCTCCTTGGCTTACTCCACTCTCATACACGCTCGCCGGTTACGGACACTCTTGACTTACCCTTCATATAAGACACGGACTATTTGGTCATCGTATGATAGTCTAGGTCTTCCCCGGTAACTACAAACTTCTCATTTCGCATTGTATTATATCTCATCGGTATTAGTATACACGGTGTATCGTAAATAACGAAAGACGTCAGACACCCCGATTAGATAATTGCTCCACAAATTCAATACGAAAACCAAACTTCTAAATTTACCCCTTTTTTACACCAATTATTAATGAAACTTGTACGTGTATGTGTGCGTATTGAGAAATTTGTTTTAGAAATGCATTTAAGATATCCATGTTGCTTTGAATCAAGAATAAATTTAGTTTGTTCTGGCTTACTGAAGGAGTAACAGCATATTTTGCAAATTAAGAGAAAAACAAGTGTAGTTTTTCTAACGAAAATTTCCCAGTACAGTACGAGTCCGGAGTCTGGAATTGTGTCCGGTATATGGCAATAGGCTCGCCCCCTATTACATGGGACCTAACATCGCCGGCGAAACGTTAGTGTATTCAGTACACCTCTGCCACCCCCGCTTGGGGAATATAGGCGTGACGGTGTAAAAAAATTGTTAAATACATTAAAAATTGTTAGAATCAATTCAGTTACCCATTTAGGCCAAACTACTTTCAGGTCTTGCGTTAATTATGTTACAGCTTGTATATTTCATATGGTTATAAGTTAATCACAGTTATCGGCAACCCATTCACAAAACGAATTAACATTACTCGTATCTTAATTGTACATCCCGATTAAAATCCAGCATGGCGTCTGAACAAAACATGTTGCGTAGTTAGTTGCGCAATAACAGGATTGATACAACAGAAATAACACGAGCGCATGAATGGGAGCCGATAAATAAAGCTATCACGCCGTTACTGCCCGGTATAGATTGATCTATAAACATTGAGCATTATAATATGATTGAATTAATTCGAAGTCGGAGCGGGTCGCTAGTAAAGTGACCCAACTTCGCATAGACAGCGAACGTTTTTAGATGTAACTTCCGTCATATTGATTTTGTTCGTATAAGATGTAGCCGGTCTCCCGAAACATAATATCGAATGAATAGACACCTTATTCATCAAAATCAGACCATGGCCATACATAACATACCTTTTTTACCTGGGGAAAATCCTGCATGGGGATTCCACGAGCCTCGGGGAAAGCTCGCGGGGCTTGTCGGATTCTTACTGATTAAAAACTCCATGGTGGTCGATATCAGCACTTAAGAGGAGCTCCGGGATCTACATAAGAAACGCACCGGTGTCCCACTGACCACCGGGGGGAGAATTGATAACATGCCCCAGCACTGACGAGGTGCTCACGGCGACGTGGGCCACACCATGGCGCCGTCCTTCTCCGGGTCGCTCGTGAAGGATGCTCAGGGCTCCCGCTCTTCGCGTCCGCGACCTCGAAGACCCTGCTGATGTTGGTGCAGGTGGATACGTAAGTACCAAAATAAACTGAAAATATAACTATTCCTTTGCCATAATCGAGTAAAATCCTATTCATTGTAAATACTGTTTCCAGTGGATAGAGAACTGTTTAAACTATTGAGCTCTGAGACTTAAGGCTCTGCTTATTTGTAAAGCCAGAAAATTTTATGTAAATGTTTTACCCGTGTTATAGATAACCATGATATAAAATTTAATTTTAAACCATGGTATTAAATGAATTCTCCCACGCAACTCTAGCACTGGTAATATTAAAGCCGGGAACTACCATGACCTTAATTCATGACCTCGAGATTCGACCCTCAGTTAGTCGCCACGATGTTGTAATAAAAGTTAACTCATGATCGGGTGGAGCTTGCCAGAATAAACACGTTTACAAACTTGATCACACCACCGTAACAATAATCAACAAATGTTTAGGTACGAAGAATACATTTATTTATTTTGTATGCACTTATGTACACAGGCAGCCTTAATGTCTGAGGCATTTTCTGACAGTCTACCTTAAGGTGGTGTGGAAACAGCTGTGGTAGGTGCGAAAAAAATAAGTATTAAAAAAACAAGGAAAAAATATTAAGTTAAAAAAAAAAACACCGTCACAACTATATTCGCCAAACGGGGGTGGTGGCAGAGGTGTATTGAGTACACCCACGTTTCGCCGACGATGTTAGGTCCCATATAATAGGGGGCGCGCCTATTGCCATATACCGGGCACAATTCCAGACTCCGGACTCGTACTGGGAAGTTTTCGCAAGAAAAACTACACTTGTCCGACCTAGGATTTGAATCCAGGACCTCGTGATCACAAAGTGATGCGCTTCACCACTAGACCAGCGAGGCAGTCAATATTAAGAAAATAAATAGAAATTACAGACGAACTAAATATTTTAAAAACTCAATACATACTTATAATAAAGATATATTATACATAAAAATATTACATACATAACATACTGAAATAATTATATTATATATGAATCAGTACGTTTGACATAATGACATAAAACTGCTAACATTTAGAAGAATCCGCCAAGAATTTAAAAGAGCCGATTGGCAGCTCTCTTTAGTTCCTGAGGCAATGCATTCCATAAAAGGATAGATTGGACATAGAAGGAAGAGTGAATAAAATCAGTCCGGTGAGAATATATATATGACTATATTCCTCATGCAGGGTTGGCAGAGGTCAGCCAAAAGCCGTCCACTTCAGGACAAAGGCCTCCCCCCCAAAGATTGCCTCGTTGTGATGTACGTATCCAGCTATTACCTAAGTTGCAGTGGGTTGCCATTAAATAATAAAAAAAAAATCAAATATACACTATACTACTAAGTATATTCCCCAAACGGGGGTGGCAGTGGTGTACTGAGTACATCCACTTTTCGCCGACGATTTTAGGTTCAATGTAATAGGGGGCGAGCCTATTGCCATAATATGCCATAACATACCGGGCATAATTCCAGACATCGAACTTATACTGAAAATTTTCGTTAAAAAATACATTTGGACGACCTAGGATTTGAACCCAAGACTTCGTGATCAAAAAGCGATGTGCTTTGCTACTAGACCAACGAGTTGCCCTTAAACTACACATAATTCCAGTGTGAAGCTGCTTCTGAAAATTTTTAAATGGTAAAACTCAACGCCGCCTATTTGAATCTTGTGATAGATTTGAATCTTAGCGTTATTCCATGCAATTTTGATGAAATGAGTAGAGAGAGCGCTGGGTAATCATGGTGAGGGAAGTGACATTGGTACTTTATATACTGTGATGTCGTTACTTCTCATTGGACCCCCAAATCATTCATGGTGACAGATGAATGATTTGGGGACTCATTCATGGTGACAGATGAATGATTTAGAGAAATCATTCATGGTGACAGATGAATGATTTGGGGGTGGCATAACTCCTATGACACCACTTCTGTCTTCATAGCGCCTCTGGCGTTTTGGTTATTGATACCTTAGATTCGTAAATGATCAGAGGTTTATATTCTAATAGCCGAGTGACTGATGTGATTTCTCATCGATAATTTTAACCCCATATTTACTTTATTTTTTATAAAACTTTTCTTAGTATTATTTCCCTGGGTTTCAAGACCCATCAGTTTAATAATAAGTTGTGTTTTATCTGTAACTCTGTTAGTTTTTTTTTTCGTACATATCATCATCATCATCATCTCAGCCTATACTTGTCCACTGCTGAACATAGGCCTCCCCAATCGCTTTCCAGCGTAACCGGTCCGATGCCACCTGCATCCAACGACTTCCTGCCATTTTCACAAGATCGTCGGTCCATCTGGCAGGTGGTCGTCCCACGCTGCGCTTGCCAATACGTGGTCTCCACTCTAGAATCTTTCTGCCCCAACGCCCGTCCGATCTTCGCGCTATGTGGCCCGCCCATTGCCACTTCAGCTTGCTAATCTTAAAGGCTATGTCGGTGACCATGGTTCTTCTACGAATCTCCTCATTCCTGAATCGATCACGTAGAGAAACGCCGAGCATAGCTCTCTCCATAGCTCGCTGAGCAACTCTAAGCATTTTTATGAGACCTTTAGTAAGAGACCACGTCTCTGATCCATATATCATCACTGGTAACACACATTGACTAAAAACTTTAGTCTTTAGGCACTGAGGTATTTTGGATGAGAAGATGTTGCGCAGTTTCCCGAACGCTGCCCAGCCGAGTTGGATTCGTCGATTGACCTCTCTCTCAAAGTTCATTCTTCTCTCTTCGTACATATAAATATTCACAATTACAATATAGGAAAGTTTAGTAACGGAGTCAACTCTAATTCAAAATTGAGTTTACTAGCAGTAAACCTTAGGAAGAGTGTGACCGTGGTGTTCTTACCGATCTCCAAGGTTAAGCAGCGTTCGACTCGGTCGGCCTGAGGTGGGTGACCGTTGTGGTATTTTCATATTCGAGCGTCTCCGTGCTTCGAAAGGCATGCTAAGCCGTTGGTCCCGGTTACCACTTAATGAGGTAGTAGTTAAGCCAAGTTGAAAGCCTTATAGGCGTCTTGATAAGTTCCAACAGAAGGTGACTACAAACTTGCCTCCACCAATCTGCACTGGGTCCTCGTGGTGGGGCCCTGATCTCTCGCACCTCGATTTATGAGAGAAGGCCTTTGCCCAGCAGTGGGCAGTATAGGATGATATTATAAACCTTGAACGATAGAGAGATAAAAATAGTGCAGAGGACAGCAACAAATGAATCTACGATTACAATGGAAAGTAAATATTTTACTAAGTAGATTAGTCACATTTTAATTTGTAGTTAAATACACGGACTATCTACTTTTAACTTTTCCGCAATAAATCTGGCATGTCCCAGTCATTCGTATTCCTGTTCTAGATTCTAACTAAACTACAAAATTCCATTAGACTTGTTTTTAATTCGTATCAAAATAGCTCCGCGTCCTCAAAATTGTGGAATAATAAATTATTTTGTTGTTTTACTCCAATTTACAATTTAGTTCAGGGGACGTCGTATTTGAGTTAGGGTTGTCTGTTATCGGTGTGAGAAAATGTTTCTGTTCATTAATGATGCGTTGTTCTGAAATTTAGTCGTGATTTTTTTTTGTTTATTTAACCCTTTAACGGTGAAGGAAAACATCGTGAGGAAACCTGCATGCCTTAAAGTTTCTCGAAGGTGTGTGAAGTTCGCCAACCCGCACTGGGCCAGCGTGGTGGACTATGGCCTCACGCTTTTCAGTTTGAGAGGAGGTACGTGCCCAACGGTGGGACAGTTTCTTAACGGGGATAATATTATTATTATATTTAACCCTTATGTATTTTTTTACTGATTCGATTCCACGATGAGAAATAATTCAATTGTTTGGTAAAACGTCACTGATTTTTTCTCTCAGCTATTTTAATCGCTTGCACACTTTTGTTAGTAGGCGTCGAATCTATTAGTTTACTTGATGTAATAATATTTAAATATGTGTTGTTAATATTTGGCTATCTTCGGGTGGTTTATACATTAGACACAAACGTTTGGTTTAAAAAAATTTGGTTGAGACAAACTTAACCAATTTTCGAAAAATACAGTCCATTACCAATTTGAAAAATTAAGAATTTTCAGGGACTCCGAGTCAACTACTCGCAACCTCAGTTCGTATAAGAAAAGTTTTCTTACATAACCTGAGCTGGCAACCCTAACCAAGCGGAGGTCATTGGCACCCCGAATAATCCAAGAATAAGGTCAGCGGGTACCGTACTATCCGTCAGATCGACACTAACCGTGTCACATAGTCTATATTAATATTAATTGCATTTTAATCTTGTTTTACTGTCTTTATGATTGACTGCGTGTTTATCAAGAGTTTTCCTCGAACATAAACGTGCCTCGACTGCGCGGCCTCGTTGATCTAGCGGCATGTAATGTGAATTTAGATCACGATGTCTTAGTTTGGAACATTCGTACTACCTATAGGAGCAACCACAAATTTTTTTTTGTAGTACGCGTTGGAGTAAATACACTTAAGCTTACGTCTCTGCCAGTTGCTTGTGTCAATGTGATAGGTTCGAGTGTTGTTTTATTTCAAATATATGTTTATTGTGTACCGAGATACTTTTTACTATAAGAATAAGAATACTCAATTCGACACGGACTGGTCTACAACGTCACTAAAAGTGAGATCATGGTTTTTGAGGCTGGCGGCCGTTGCCCTGAAAATATTCCTCCTCTAATTCTGAATGGAGTACCATTAGTGAGGGTTTTTAACTTTAAATACCTAGGGCACATCTTGACCGCCAACCTCAAGGACGATGAAGACATTGAAAGGGAACGAAGGGCGCTGTCGGTTCGAGCTAATATGATAGCTCACAGGTTCGCACGGTGTTCTATGGAAGTTAAAATAACGTTATTCCGTGCGTACTGCACTTCATTTTACACGTGCAGCCTGTGGGCGACTTATACTCAAAAGTCGTACAGCGCTCTTCGATTTCAATTCAACAATGCGTTCCGGGTTCTGATGGGGCTGCCCCGTTTCTGCAGTGCATCGGAGATGTTTGCTGATGCCCGTGTCGATTGTTTCTTTGCAACGATACGTAAGAAATGCGCTTCCCTGGTGCGCCGCGTGTAGGCCAGCCCCAACAGCATCCTAAGCTGTATAGCGAGCAGACTGGACTGCTTGTATGTGAACCGCTGCTGCTGGCTTTCAACATTTAGGATGAGGGGTGGTTCACATACCATACATGTACATAGATAAGAAGAATACTAACATTGTTTATAAGTGAAATATTACTAACAAATATGGGTCCATGAACTTTAAATATAAATAAATTATTATTTTTTTTTTTTTAAACATCTCGAGAACATCGAATTATTAATCTCGAGAATTTATTATCTATGAAAACACACTCACCCCGCGGTCATCGAGTTGGGCATTCTTTTTTTTGTAAACTCATACATCTCTGCTCACCCCGCGGTCATCAAGTTGTGCATCAACTAAAAAAAACTCATTGGTTTGAAAGGCCGAAATTGATCGACATCCGCACTATGCATGCGAAACTAGACGATCGAAGCAATCTATTCCGTTTTCATAACCTGTACAAGAGTTTTGACAGCCTGTATAAACCGAGTTATTGTATCTTTGATACGCTTTACATAGCCTTTCATACAAGTTATGACCATTCAAAATCCCCTTTCAAACTCAATAGCCATTCAGAAAACACCAATCGTGCATCACGATTACCCGGAGCGCCTCCATTAGTTGAATGCGCGTACGCAGCGCGCCCAACAATGGCGGCCCATTGTCATTCAGCCGGTCTATTGACAACGCTGATCGACGTTTCCGCGACGCTTTTTCCTCCATCCATAGCCTTGGCTAATTAAAGAATCGACGGGTTATTTATATCACTGTAATACCTGGGTACCGCAAATACTGCAAATGCCGCAGTGCCTCAAGACAAATGTTTTTGACCAAAGTCATGTTCAGTCAGTTTGGTGACATGTCAAATACTTTGGTATTTGACATGTCATCACTAACAACAGATTTTGGTCAAAAACATTTGTCTTACTACCGCAGTGCCTTACGTAGCTTTGGCTAATTAAAGAATGGAGGGCTATTTATATCAATGTCATACGTACGTACTCCAAATATCACAAATACTGCAAATTTCCAAGTGCCTTAAGACAAATGTTGATAAATGTTTTTGACCAGTATGTTTCTAGTTGTGATACCTCAAATACCAAATATGCAGTGTCTTAAGGCAACATTCTAACCGGTGTGTGTTGCTAGTGATGATATGTCAAATACGAAATACCGCAGAGTGTAAGACTTAAGTTTTTGATCAGTGTGTGTTGCTAGTTATGACTTCGGCACTGTGATATGGTTGCTTATGATGAGCCTCGAAAGAAGGCTCCAAGTCACTCAAAAAGTAATCTGCGAGAGAACGAATCAGAATTGACAAGATCCGGAGAAGTCACCGTCATAGCGTTTGGAATTGGGAAATTTATGAGGTAGTGGTTAGAATAAGCGCTTGTAAAACTGACAGTCCTTAGGGTAGAAAGGCTCTGGCCCCCCACAAGAAGGACCGTACGTCATGGATATCTATGAGATAGGCCTATGTTGTGCAGTGGGCGTCTTTTAAGTTAAAGTTTCAAAGTAATAGAAATATACTTTACGACTTTGACAGTTGCATATGCTGGTAATTCTTTAAATAATTTTATGTCGTATTATGTTAGCCGTCATGTTTTCTCACATCACGTTTTACCCAAAGCAGGTTACCTACTGACTGACTCTTGTACCGTAATTGTCATAATATTAACAATGTTATATTTAGACGCATTGACGTCAGTGTCCTTTTCGCTAATCTCTAAACTCACGGCTGTGCATACCAAGTTCGTCCGTTGGTGCAATCTGTAAACTGTGATATTTACCGTTAGATCTATTTGGGGAATTGCAACATATATTTCAATAAATACATGTATATTAATCTATTTATCAAGCTTTTGTTTGTATTATCAGGTATTACTTTTATAAAATTGCTTGCATAATATACATTTACATGACGTATTTTTAAATGAATCCCAATGTGTGAAGTATAAGATTTAAGAATTCGTATTTTTTTTATTAAAGAACGTAGCCCCAATTCCTCTGTCGTGGGTACGTTTACATACATGAAAATTCACATACACGAATACCCAGACCGGAACAAATAATTGTGGATCACACAAAGATTTTTCCCGTGCGGGATTCGAATCCGCGACTATTAGACACTGTGGGCTGAGCGGCTTAAGCTCTTAATCACTGCGCTAAATCGCCCGTCAATTAAGTATACATCAGTAGTAAACTAAAGAGAAAGAAGAAAGAACTCAAAGTAAAATTTAGCTCTTTATCGGATCGTACCCGGTAATCTGCAGATTCACTATTTAATGTGCGTAATAATGTACCTGACATTCTAACAGTAACATATTAACTAAATTATTTTCTTAGTTCTGTAACATTCCGTAGTGTGTGGTTGTACTCTTATGTGACTATAGTATTCTTTTTTTTTTAACCGTAGCCCCTTACTAGGATTTATTCCTGTGTCATGGGTCGGTTTACAAACATGAAAATTCACATACACCAATATCCAGACCGGAACAAATAATTGTGGATCACCCAAAGATTTGTCCCGTGCGGGAATTGAACCCGCGACTATTAGACACAGTGGGCGGAGCGGCTTAAGCTCTTAACCACTGCGCTAAATCGTCCGTCAAACGTTTAAACTAGTTATAAGTGCGAAGTCAAAAGGATGACACCCTAAGTTAAAATTAAGTTTATTACGCAAAGGTTACATGTAAATTGTGGGCAATTCCTTTCTCTTGTTTGATGGTACAAAATTTAATTACGTGACAAAAGAAGAGACAATAAAAAAACTTGGTACATTTTTCCCATGTATATTTTTGTTCCGTTCATGTTTGACCATCAGTTAGAAATGTTAGAACACCGCTAGGTACAAACTGTATCACACGTGCGGAGGGCAAAGCCCCTGCATACAACGGTGCATGTGGTTGAGCGAGATAGCGATGGCATGTTAACTAGTGCAAAAGAGAGATCCGATGTGATCTTAAGACGTTATCTGGATTACATTTGTCTTGGCAAACAAGGTTTTCTTGGAAAACTGGAGAAAATGAAAAGTAATGCTAGGATTGCAGATTGTAAGTAACTTTTATATCTTTAACGAAAATCGTAAAAATAGACCTACAATGTCACTGTTCGACTGTTTTCACTAAAAGGTAGGCAGGGGTGTAATATATTTCCTTTTTATCGGTGGTACGTATGAGCGTGTATGAGACACTGAGTGGTGGAAGCCAGAGAGGTATGTAAGGAAAGAACCCGTTGGAACTGTACTCTCTGCCTACCCCGCAAGGAATCTGGCGTGATGATATAAATAGATAGATAGATCTGATCAGATCAGTGGTACCGGTTCATTAATCAGTTTGATTCCATTGTCTGTGAAAGGCGCTACACAGGAAAAAATATTTATAGGACTAATATTTTTAGACAAAAAAAAGACTAACAATTATGTTGACTGCAGCGACAACTATTATTGTAATTTAACAAAAAGCTTTTTATGCCTGTCTAGGAGCTCGTGTTTCATCAAAAAGACTGCCTTTTTAATCTCTCACAGAGACACAGCCCGAGAGACTCATTTAGTATTATATTAAAAAAAAAAAGTTATGTCACCAACTGCCTGAACTGACTGCCTCGTTGGTCTAGTGGCAAAGCGTATCGCTTTGCGATCACGAGGTCCTGGGTTCAAATCCTAGGTCGGACAAGTATAGTTTTTCTAATGAAACCTTCCCAGTACGAGTACGGAGTCTGGAATTGTGCCCGGTATATGGCAATAGGCTCGCCCCCTATTACATGGGATCTAACATCGTCGGCGAAACGTGGATGTGTGTACTCAGTACACCTCTGCCACCCCCGCTTGGGGAATATAGGCGTGATGATATATCACAAATGTCTTTAAAAACCGAAATCCTAGTAATCACGAAGTTCTGTTGGAGCATGTCTATCGAAAAACAGTAGTAATTTGGAATTGTCTTTGGCTTGGCCACATTCAAATAATGGGGGAAGATCGTAGTGTATAGCTAGCCTATTTGGGCCGACCAATCGGCCGCCGACCGGTTGGTCGTCCCAGGTATTGCTGGAAGGACATGGTTGAGGCGGATCTGCGTGAGCTCCAAGCTGAAGACGCAAGGAATCGCGCAGAACCATGAGAAGTGGCGGTATCTCGTTTAGGAGGCCAAGACTCACTTTGGGTCGCTGAGCCAATAGGGACTTTTGATCAAATTCCATTTCACGCATACTGTATTCCATAATGTTTAAAATAAGTAGTCCAGGAAATAAACAATATAAAGATACACAAAAATTTATTTTAATTTGTATTTAAATCATATACTGTTTATAAATTTGCGTAATTATTTAAAAATCTTAAATCTCTATTACATGATTATGTAAATTGAAACGTTTTGCATTTTAGGGACTGACGCAACTAAATCGTAATAATCGATACATTGTTTTTAAAAATATTCAAAATCGATTGCCGATTTCCTTACGAATATTATTCTATGTGCCCCGTGGTTCATACGAAATGTCGATCTCCATTCCGATCTCGGTCTCGAACCTATTCGGGCCTTTATTAAAAAGGCGAAAACCCGATATTTTGCGAATGCGTCCAATCATAGTAATCCGCTAATCGTAGCCGCCGCCGACTACGAACCTAACTCCCCTCCTATCAGCCGCTACCGCCGTCCGCGGTATGTTCTCACCGACCCTCCCGATGCCCTTACATCCCTCCTTTCGGATACAGATACCGCACACAGGATCAACACCGACCTCGCCGGCGAGCCTTCAGGACCAAAAAGTTGAATTTGCAAAATTTTGAATTTTCATTATGTTGAATTCCCAATATGTTGAATCTCAAAATGTTGAATTCCCAAAATGTAAAATTCCAAAAAAGTTGAATTCTTATGATATTGAATTTTAAAAATGTTGAATCCCAAAATTTTGAATTCCCGAAATGTTGAATTCTCATTATGTTGAATTTTTCAAATGTTGAATCCCACGGGTCGGTTCTCTTATTTTCCGTGTGGTTCTAACTTAGAAAATATCAACCCATATTATCCCGTGGGTGCCCTAGAAGGCGAAATAGAGAATATCTAAACCAGGAAACGAGCAGCGCCGTAATGATGAGAATAGATATAACTTTAAAAATAAAGGAAAACCTACTTCAAAGCAAAAAATAAATATTTGAAATCGGTGCCAGTTAGTGCAGTCGGTTTCTGTGCACCGACCTCAAATATTTATTTTTTGCTTTTCGAAGTCAGCTTTCCTTTTTTTAAAAAAGTTATTTATTTTACAATTTTATGTGATGAGTGAATTATTAATATTCTGATTAGTTCTACAATAAGGTACATAAAGGAATACCCATAATAACGAAATTTACACATTCGTCCTGTTAGCCGTTCCTTATACCTTCAATGTCAAAGGTTCATTACCGATTTCAACAAAATGGGTCCACCTCGAAGCTATATTCAAGCAAAAAGAATTATCAGAGTCAGTTCATAAATAAAGAAGTTATAAAAAAAAAACAGACGAATTGTAATTTCCTTATTTTTTTTATTTTTTTTTAGTCTTATTATTCTGGTTAGTTCTATGGTAGGGTACCTATACGATTACCACAATACTTATAATAACTCCATCTACAGATTCTAGTTACTTGTCGTTAAGGAGTTTAACGACAAGTAACAACGACTTTCGTTTAACTTCGAAGTCCAAGGTCTAATACCGATGATTAAAACGGTTTATTGGATAAAATTAAATTATTATTAAATAAACCCAATGCAAAAAGAATCATCAAAATCGGTCCACAATCGACGGAAATATCGGCGAACATACATAAAAAAAGCATACATACCGACGAACATAGGACAAGAATTCAGTTAAAAAGTATTAGGATCTACTTCAAGAACGTCAACGTAACGAATATGAATTCAACATTTTGGGATTCAACATACGAGGCATGCCTTTTAAGTTTTGTCGTTTGAAGAAAAAAACACAACTAGAACCTTATAGTACTTTTTATTGTTTTGCAAAGTATTCACCACGTAGCTTAATACACTTTTCCATTCGCTCAAACCAGTTATTATAACATTTATTCCACTCTAAAGTGGGGGTGTTCAAAATGGCTGACTTAAAAGCGTCGACTGCTTCTTCACCGGACTGGAGCCTTTGACCACGAAGACTTTTCTTAATTTTAGGAAATGTAAAAAAATCGTTAGGGCTTAGGTCAGGACTGTATGGAGGATGGTCAAGAATTTCTATTTTTTCTGCTTCAAATAATCAATCGTTTGACGAGCGCTGTGTGAGCTTGCGTTGTCGTGGTGCAGGATGATGCGTCGCTTTGAGTTAGATTTTCGAAGTTCGGCGATGACATGTGGTAAACAAACTGTGGTATACCACTCTGCGTTTACCGTTCTACGATCTTCAAGTGCAAAAGTCGCAACATGGCTGGTTTTTCCAACGAACGTGGCTACCATCTTCTTTGAAGTGCTTCGAGAACGAACAACTTTAGTCGGCTTTGGCTCGTCTTGAAAGACCCAGTTTGTAGATTGTTGTTTGGAATCAGGATCGTAGGCATAGATCCAAGATTCGTCACCACTGATGATGTCGTATACGTGATTTGACTCTCCTCGGTTGAACCTTTGCAGAGTTTTCTTACACCATCTGACGCGGGCCGCCTTGTGATTGTCGGAAAGCAGATGCGGTATCCAAAGGCAAACTAGCTTTCTCACACCAAGCGCTTCATGCAAGATCTTCTGAATGGTTGTCCCTGAGATGCCTAATAGAGCCTCTATCTCTCGATACGTCACATGACGATCTTCGAGAATTAGTTGTCTCACAGCAATGATGTTATCTTCAGTGAAGGCGGATTTTGGGCGTCCTTCGTGAGATTTGTCACTAACACTAGTTTGTCTACGCTGGAATTCTAAATACCAGCGTTTGATAGTCCGCAGACATTGGGCACCATCACTAAACACAGATGTTAGCTCTGCAAAACACTGAAGCCGTGTCAGGCCTCTTCTAAAGTTGTAGAAAATTATTGCACGAACATTTTCCTTAGAAAGATTCTATTTCGTACGTAACCTGATAGCTTCCAATCGACGCTTTGACTAAACAATAGCATTAATCCTAATACTTTCAACTGTTTTGAGATTCAAAATTTAAACACATTCGAATATAGAACAGTTCCAAATTCAAAATTGCCGGGAAATATGGAAACGACAGAACTTAAAAGGCATGCCTCGTAATGGGAATTCAACATTTTGATATTAAACATTTTGATAAGTTCAACATTGTGAGAATTCGTTGTTCAACATAATGAGAAGTCAACGTTTTTGGACTCAACATTTTGGGAATTCAACATTTTGAGATTTTACATATTGGGAATTCAACATAATGAAAATTCAACATTTTGCAAATTCAACTTTTTGGACCTGAAGGCCGGCGAGGTCGAAGAATCCCTTGCCCGCCGGCCGGTGCAGAGCACCACGGCGAGACACCTAGTATACGCCCTCCCCCATAGCGACTGCCCAAGCCGAGGCCGTTCCTCCTTGAGGCGCCCTTGAGCTAGTTGCCCCCTTGCCCTTCTGGCTCGAGCATAGTGGTTGCACGCTGGCC
Organism: Phalera bucephala; assembly: GCA_905147815.2. Classification (NCBI taxonomy): domain Eukaryota; kingdom Metazoa; phylum Arthropoda; class Insecta; order Lepidoptera; family Notodontidae; genus Phalera; species Phalera bucephala. The sequence continues at coordinate 2,651,714 of LR990627.1, forward strand.
CTCTTGTCCGGTGAAGCTGTAAAGGCCCTGCGGCCAACAGCGTAGATCATTCACACACACAAAAAATTATTCTATGTATCCGACTGAAAGACATGGTATGCTCATAGTCAAGAAATTAATAAAAAAAACAGATGCGCCATCTTGGCATATTAAAATAGATTTTAATAGTTTTTTAAATAATTTACATCATCAGCCCGTGTCAATTCACTGCTGGACGTAGGCCTCTTCCATAGCACGCCACTGAGCTCGATCTTCAGCTCTCCTTCTCCAATCCCTGCCCGCTGCCTTACGAATATCGTCGCCCAACCTAGCTACAGGGCGCCCTACACTACGTTTGCCGACACGCGGTCTCCACTCAAGAACCAGTCTGCCCCAACGGCCATCGGTTCTGCGGCATATGCGACCTGCCCACTGCCACTTCAGCTTGCTAATTCGCTGAGCTATGTCGGTCACCTTGGTTCTCTGACGAATAACTTCGTTCCGGATTCGATCCCTAAGAGAAACTCCGAGCATAGCTCTTTCCATAGCTCGCTGAGCAACCTTGAACTGGTGGACAAGCCGCACAGTGAGTGGCCACGTTTCGGCTCCGTATGTCATTACAGGTAGGACGCACTGATTAAAAACTTTCGTTTTTAGGCATTGGGGTATGGGCGATAAGAAGACTCGACGGAGTTTTCCAAATGCTGCCCAGCCCAGCTGTATCCGTCTCTTAACTTCCTTGTCGAAGTTGTTTTTACCTAGTTGGAGCAACTGCCCTAGGTATACGTACTCAGATACAACTTCGAGGGAGGCTCCGTTTCCGGCGATAAATAATTTACGTGAGCGACGAATTAAGCGATTTGTCAGACGATTTTCTAACGAATCGCTGGATTCGTAAATAAATAATACAATTATAGTATTTTGTTATCTTTTTGTTACAAAAAGATAACAATCTTATTGTTTCTAACTAATTGTTGTTAAAATCGATTCATTCTTCGTCATAAATAATCTCGATAATATTTTTAATCGATTCTATTTCACTCAATTTTATCATCACCACATTTCTAAAACCTTGAAATGTCTCGTGAAAAAGACTATAATAACTCCCACCTAGGATTTAAAATAGAGATTTTGTAATCTTCAGTTGTCCCATACGCAACTAAATTAACATGGAAACAGAAAAAACGCAATCTTTTAAACTTAATACTGCAGTAAATTAGCTGTATTATTAATAGAGACGTTTTGTATTCAATTATTCTCTCCGTACCTAAGATATGTGTGGTGCGTGTTGACACATACCTATTTGATAACCTGAGTCAGACCGCAGATCAATTTAAGTTAATAGTCTTACAATACCTTACAAATATCCTAAGATGTTTTTACTACGCCATCTGAATTTTGTCAATTTAAAGTTGTCAAAGTAAAATCAATAAGTCTAATTTTATATTTTTACAGTACATTTATTTATTTATTTAATTAGATTCACCAACAGTTATGTACAATAATTCATTTGCAAGTGATACAAATTTTAAGTTCATGACCAATTGCATAACTAATTACAGGTGAATACAGCATGCATAACAAGTATTTATTCTATATATTATTGACGGATTATTGACAGATATATTATTACTTAGACAATCATAATTAATTATAAAATAAAATTAAATCACTAACTTTCAGAATGAAAAATAATAACAATAAAATGAAATACAAAGAAATATTAATTAATCACACTATAATAAAATTGCAAATAATTTAATTAATTATTGTTTTTTTTTAATTATTTAATGTCATGAGGTTTGGCAAATAAATGTTAGTTGGGTAAGTTTTCGAAAATAAGTCTACGAAATTCATGCGATTTTACTGAAAATATGTCGATTGCGTCTATGCAATATTTATTAACAGCTCTGCACAACCTGGGAATCGGCGAATTGTACATAAAAAAAAACATGTATGTAGATGAATTTTAGTGGCTTTTTCTTAAGAAATAATTTAAATTTCAATAGCTACGTAAGTAACTTAATTTTTTAGGCTACGAATATGGCTATTGAGTGTTAGGCATTTTTCATTAATATCTGAATCAATGAATTATAATTTCAATTGCAATTAAAAATCCTCCTAACGTCCCCCGGAATAACTAATACTTTTGAACCTCAAATGCCTCCATCCCTTCCGTGAGGTTGCTGTAGAGCACTCAAAACGGGAACTTAAAAACCAAAAATGAACCGCGTTAAAATCCGAATCATTTTAATTTGAATTTAATGTATTCACAATTAATTTTTGCTCAACTCTGGTTTTCAATAGACTAATTTTTGAATAGGAAGAAAAGGTATAAAATAACTGAGCAACGTAGGGTGCATGCAATAATAACCTAATGCATGAATGGCCAACATATTGCACTGTGATTAGCAGTCAGGGTTGAAATTGAGCTGTTGTGTGAGTTTCCTCAAAGACAGCTTCACCTAACACTCCTTACGATTTATATTTGGCATGCAAGCTTTTAGTTTCAAATTATTTTACACTCTTTAGTCGTTTACGTTTTAAAACGTCATACCCATATAAGAGAGTAAATTTTATTTAAATATGTATTGATCTGGCAAACTGAAGCTTATGTTGAAATTTATATATAGGCAATCTATTTATCCATATCATCACGCCAGAAATTTAAATAGAACGTGTCTTATCTGAAGGACAAGTCAAGAGTCTCCGTAACCGGCGAGCGTTTTATGAGGTGAACTATGAGAGTGGAGGAAGCCAGATAGGTATGTAAGGAAAGAACCTGTTGGAACCCTATACTCTCTGCCTACCCTATCTATCTATCTCTATTTATATCAACACGCCAGATCCCTTGCGGAAAATATACAGGAAATGGTTCCTGTAAGTTGTTGTTGTCTGTTATTGTATGTCACAGCATTCTTAAAATAAGTTCAGTGACCATAATATGTTATTGTGTGAATTTCTGATGCGTAGTGTAGCTAAATAGTTAATCAAATATTATTAAAGTTACCGCCTTTAAGCCCCAGTGGGGTGTTTGTTTCAAAACAATCGTTTTTCGTCGCCGGATGTCAGCGTGACTCAATTTGGTACTTAATTGAAGTAAATTGTTGTAATATTAGTCATACAATCAATATAATCACTGTATACGTTGAGCGTGTATGAGACGAATTATGAGAGTGAAGGAAGCGAGAAAGTTATGTAAGGAAAGAACCTGTTGGAACTCTGTTTTCTCGCCCTATCCTGCAAGAGATCTGCCCCCTATACTTTTGACTTTCTTCAGTCTTAAAGGTGGGAGGCGGATAATGTATAGTAATGAAATTTGTGCAACTTCATTAGGCCCGCGGAGTGGTGTGACCCGCGCCGCCGTAAGCACCGCTTCGGTGCGGGCTGACGATAGCCCGATGGCGGGCTCTTCGGAGCGAGGCAAAAGAGGCACCGGTACATTCTATAAGGAGATCCCGGAGCTCCTCCAAAGTGTTGATGTCGGCTACCCTGACGTTGTTAGTCGGAGGGAATCCGACACGCCCCGCGAGCTTCCCCTGAGGCTCACGAAAGTCCTATGCAGGATTTTCTCTAGGTAAAAAAAGGTTGATACACAAACGATTACCGTTTACTTATCCAAGCCAAAGACGTTACAATATTTAAACGTAATATTTCGGTAACTCCTTGCCAAGGTAAACTAAATAGATGACGCGGCCAGTCTAAACAAACTGACCGATTGCAGTGTTTGTGTCTGCGAGCGTGCACTATATTCATTGATGAGGTACTTGGCTAAATTGCAGCCAGATAGTTGTTCAAGTGGCGCATAATGTTCAAGTGATCATGGAGTGCTGGGTTGTACTCCTGAACCTGACAGTGTGGTTTTCTATGTCGAGGATGGATAATTATCGCTATTAGAAAAACACTTGATTGCAAAAGATATAACTAAATTTAAAATTAGCACTGAGAAAAGACAATCACACAGAGAGCAACCCGAAGGCGGAAACACAGGTTATATAGAAGTGATGACATCTATTACGCCTAGAGTTGTTATTAGTAGATTTGTGTTTACATATTTCCAATAATATTCCTAAATAATAATATAATAATAATACAATAATATAAAAACTTAAAAAAACAACGGAAAGCCAATCACAGATCTTCACGGATAGTCATAGATTATGAAAATGGTAGTGAGTGAGCTATATAAGTAAGAAGTTATACAGAGAGAAAAAAAATGCCAATGTGGAAAAAATTAAACAGGTACAGGGTAGGTTATAGTAATTTTCTATATAATCTATTGGAGTAATTTCATGTCAAAAAATCAAGGCTAAGCTGCCGTCTTGCACATGTAATGCTTGTGGAGAATAAACCTAAATTGAATTGGTTGCTTAACTTATTGAAATTTTTGCTTGTTCGCACGAGGTATGTGTTTTGTCTATAATTAGTTGATACGTGGGAAACATGAATTGGAGGAGCAATCTAGTAGCTTTGGGTGGGACATTCAAGAATAATTTATTAATAATACCTAATATAATAATATCAGCCTTGTTAAGAAACTGTTCCACCGTTGGGAACGGGCCTCCTCTCAAACTGAGAGGGTTTAGGCCATAGTCCACCACGCTGGCCCAGTGCGGGTTGGCGAACTTCACATACCTTCGATAAACTCTTAGGCATGCAGGTTTCCTTACGATGTTTTGCTTCACCGTCCTAATAATATTATATAAATTCTTAATATCCTGAGGCTGGAATTATGCGCGGTATTGCAAACCATTGGGACCTAACATTGTCTGCGATATGTAGGTGTACGCAGTACACCTCTGCCACCCTCATTTGAGGAATAAAAGCGTGACAGTGATGTGTTTCGCATTGATGATTTTTGGTAGGTATTTTAATAGTTGTTTAGATACTTGCACATGTTAAAGTTAACGGTAAATGAGCTGTGCTTTAGAGTGATCGTAAAACATATGGACTCGTAAGTATTGAATGTCGTGTTCTGGTAATGGCGATTGTTCGATAAAGGGCCGTGGGAACCGGACCGCTGGGTGTAACGATTCGCTGCTGCATTTGTTATGAGAGTTGCAATGTACAATCCCATGTGTCCTTACAAATTATGACTGCAGTCCGAATAAAGCTGATATCTTTCCTTATGTGTGTGTTTGATCTACGTTGGTAGTGTAGGTTTACTGTCGAAAAATTTCCAGTATCAGTCCGTAGTCTGGAATTTTGGGTCGCCCTCTATTACATGAGACCTTACATCATCGGCGTCGGGTGTACACCTCTGACAACCCCGCTTAGGAGTGACGCCCGTGACGATGTTTGGTGGCGCCGGTGGCGTCAGCGATATGTGGGTCTATAGATATCTTTGCCAACCCTGCCACCCCTGCTTGGGGAATATAGGAGTGACGGTGATGATTTCTTTTATTTTTAAACTCAAATTCAAACTATTTATGCGTATGAACCCTACGGCGTACTTACAAATTGTTAATATTACTATCTATCTATATTATCACGCCATATCTCTTGGGGAGGTATACAGAGAGTATAGTCAAATAGACTTCTTTTTTTTTCAATATAATCTACTAATCTTAAATTGGATTGGAACGCGGCATCTACCTAGAAACTTGTTTGCTCTTTACATTTTAAAAACTTTGTGTTATTGAAACTATAAATATTTATAGCATAAGTTGACGGTATGTCGGAAGAAAGAATGACAAAACAGATACACAATGCGAAAGTGGGGGGATTGTAGGTACCGGGGGAGACCTAGACTATCTTACCATGACAAAATAAACCAAGTCTTATCTGAAGGACAAGTCAAGAGTCTCCGTAACCGGCGAGCGTGTATGAGACGAACTATGAGAGTGGAGGAAGCCAGAGAGGTCTGTAAGGAAAGAACCTGTTGGAACTCTGTACTCTCTGCCTACGCTGCAGGGATCTGGCGTGATGATTAGATAGATAGAAGTTGATGGGATTATATAAGTTTTAAGAAGGCTGTCTTACTTCCGTGTAATGTGATTTTAAGTGTTCATTACGAAGTTGTCGAAATTGCGATGACGTAACATAAAATGACAAATAATAACAATAAATGATTTCAGTGACTGTCGTTGGTCTAGTGGGGTATGATGTAGCTGACGATTATGAGGTCATGGGTTCGAATCAAAAGTTCGTGTTCAGTTTAATCGGGATAAGGTAACGGGTGGCTAGGTGACACCGTGTTATTTTCAAAAACTTTACCTTACATCCCGCAGATTGTTTTGAAAATAAAGTCACAGTCAGAACCCTTTTATTGCATAGGCCGATCATACAAGAGCTTTTACAAAAGTCAAAATTTATTACATTTTTTACAACGACCACGGATACGGATCGGAACGCGGCCTCACACGGAGAAGATCCGGCTAGAAACTCAGCGGGCTAGTCTTTTAACTGAATTGTTTATTGGACTGACCTCTCCACTTTTTTTTACAAAATTGTTTTTGTTAATCACAATGCATTTAACAAAAATGTATTTAGGAGTTGCTGAATGAGGAACTGCTCAAACCCAATCAGTTTTACTATCCATATATTCCAAAATTTTGTAATATCCTGCATAGTCTAGTTTTAATAGCTAATTTTGATCTTATTATTTTATTTTATTTAGGATAACAAACAGCTATGTAATAGCGCGTACAATATATCAGACTTATAACAAATAAGTGATTACACAGCCAACACCATTATCCACTAAATATACTTATAAGGTTAAGGCACAGATACTACACATAAAGAAAACAAATTAATAAATGTAAGTAGCACATAGCACTTAGCACCTTTGTAAAGTAGGTAGTAATTAAGGTTGATACTATCAATAACGTACCAGTGTGCTTTGGGATGACAAGGTGAAAAGAAAAAACAACAATACTGGTTAAAATAAGTGAGAAATATGAAATAGCATTTAGACATCTATCTTTGACAATTCGTCTATAACAGCATTTCTGAAGTGATTCATTCAAAATCAAAAGTTTAGTTATTCATGTAGACCAAAAGGCACTTATGAATAGTCAAAAAGAGAAAATTATTAATTACTTAAGACTCTACCACCCGTTCGGAAAGTCATTCCTGTGGAGAAGAAGGGCAAGAAACTCCACGGTTACTCTTTTTTAAAAATGAGGTTTACAATTCTTTTTGTATACATTGCATTTATGGAGTATGGGAGAACAATGCAGAACGAGCTAAATAGATGTGCTTAAGTATAGATTAATCATAAGTGTACTTAGATTCATGATATTGGTCAGTGTCTACATAGTCCTCTCATTTACAAAATAGAGATGTTGTAGAGGTATATAATAAAAAGCATAACAATAATAGTAAGAGAAAGTGTTACTATAAAATATGTAAAGAGCGCGTACTGAGGAAGCAAATATGTCAATTTCCGAAAAGTTATCATTAAAGGCTTTCATAATACGGCATAATGGGGCGCGTTCGCCAGCATTCGTTGTATTCGATTTGGGTATAAATACACTGTGAACATAGGTACTCCGAATACGATGAGAGCGACTAGGGACTCGTAAGTAGATTTGGTTGATAAGCTGATTACAATAAAAAAAATTATGACAAATTTTAAACAGAAATATCATATCCAATAGAAGTCTTCTATTGTTCAAAGTTGACAAGGAAAACTTGCTGATAAGGTTATGATATGATGACCGGGTACCAAAGCATTTGAAATTAAGTGAGCGAAGATATTTCTGCTGAACAGATTCCAATTGATCGCAATATTTGTTGTAATATGGATTCCATACCTGAGTGGCGTACTAAAGTTGAGGTATAATAAGTAATTTGAATAGTAGTAAGTAGTTGTTTGGCTTTTTGAAAGATTTGCAGGTTCTCATAACAAATCCATATAATTGAAAAGACTTATGAGTAATTTGATTAACATGACAATCAAAGTGCAATTTGGAGTCATAGAGTACTCCGAGGTCTTTAATGACACCAACTTTTTCAAGGAGAGTATTAGAAAAAGAGTAAGTATAGGGAGTAAGTATTTTGTTTTTAGTAAATGTAACAAACTTAAATGTAATTTATTTAGTCGGTAGTAACATATTTCGGATATCCATGGATAATTTGTCGTAGAAGCGTATACATTGCCCCTTCAAAGAGTTACTAATTCTATGGAGACGAGTAGAATGTACAATAAGATCATCTTTGTTCCGTGTATTAACATGATGAATGTCGCTATATCTTTGAAAGTTACTGATATTCTTTAAATAAATATTAGCGTCAATCTATTTATTTAGGTCCTCGCGAAGTGCGTCAATGAAATATTTTTGAGCACCGATACCTCAGCACTTGAAATAATTAAAAAAAGTTCTGATTTTAGAGTTAAACTTCACCTCGCGGATCCAGCGCGGATTGGTGTGATGATGTTGGTAACCTGTGGGATCACGAACACTTTGCATAGCTAGTTGTATAGTTACAGATCTCTCTTACCTTCTCCACATATTGGTATACACTCAACGATTTTGATAATTTATTTATTTATTTAATATTATATGGATCTTCAACGAAAGATATACACAAGTTAATATAGTAAACAAGGTGCAGTTTTTGGGAAGTGTACTCCCTCACTTACAGAAGATCACAGCTTGCAATCTTAAAACTAAACAACACACGTGAAGTTATTATAAAACAAAAAGAAATAACGATTTAACTAAAAATATATAAAATCTATATAAAAGCAAAAACTCAAATCTTTCATTCTTACAGAATTCTAAAGGAACTGTATGAGAAATAATACTAAAAAAAATATATATTAGGTTTGTAAAAAGAACAATTATTAATGATACAAATAAGTGAAGTTAAAAATGTATACAAATAAAAATTAATTTTTTTTACAAATAAAAAAATTAAATAAATATTTCAGAGCCCTTCACTCCTTTTGTTAAACCACCACACTAGACGAGGGAGTTATAATTATAAAGATGATGAAGATCGTGAGACTGCCTCTTTGGTCTAGTGGCAAAGCGCATCGCTTTGTGATCACGAGGTCCTGGGTTCAAATCCTAGGACGGAAAAATAAAGTTTTTCTAGTCGTCCTTGATCTAGTTGCCCCCTTTACCCTTCTGGCTTGAAAGAAGTTGTTGCAGACTTTCCCCTTTTGCCCAGGGAAGCTGTGAAGGCCCCTCGCCCAACACCGTCGCGAGTATTTCTAATTTATTCTGTTATATTTATGACTGCCTCGTTGGTCTAGTTGCAAAGCGCATCGCTTTGTGATCACGAGGTCCTGGGTTCATATCCTAGGTCGGACAAGTGTAGTTTTTCTAACGAAAACTTCCCAGTATGAGTCCGGTGTCTGGAATTGTGTCCGCCTTCTATTACATGGGACCTTACATCGTCGGCAAAACGTGGGTGTACTCAGTACACCTCTGCCACTCCCGCTTGGGGCATATAGGCGTGACGGTATTAAGAACAATATGGTAACATTTGAGTAAAACAAGCTATTGTTACCGGTTGTGCATGCTTGATATGAGCTGCAGCGGTAGATAACTAAATGGTATCGGGGAAAACCACAATGCAAATACGAAGAGGAGATTGCCTAAGTTACCGAGCCTTTTGAATTCCTTAAAAGCCTTGACGTCTTCTTGGTGGGCGTGGCTTACCTCAGTTTGCCATCGCTACTCGCTCAATTCACACATCCGCTCGAGTTCGCATAATTATTAAAAATTGTCTATTTTTACTAAAATGTCATATAAAAATTACTTGGAATGTAATTCTGGTCACACAAATAATATCACATTTCACTTGTAAGTATTTATTTCGTAATTTATTAGAATACTTCTATATTAAAAATACCATCTACCGTAATACGTTTGAAATTACAAGTAACATTGACAAACCGTTTAGTGTTTACAAGTCTTCGCCAGATGGCAAATTCTAATGTGGGTTGGGCGTAACGTCCCTCTCGCCCTGTGCCACCCCGCGCAGTGCCACGCTTAAATTGTATAGGAACATCTTATTACGTCATCTCCTCTTCGTATTTGCTTCGTGGGGAAAACCTAGACTATCATACCAAGATCAAAGCGGTCGCGTCTTATCTCACTCTTCATTGATATTCCGTCAACATACAACGTGGTTGCATAGGGAAGTAGTGCCCCTATGTACTTGTACGCCCACATATGACTGACGATGTTCCAATGTAAAAAGGGATCGTCTATTAATCATGTGAGGCGCAAAGGGGGGGGGGGGGGGGGGGTGCCGGAAAAAATCAAGAAATATCACGTGTATTTATTTTTCATAGAACGCACGATTTCTAAACAAAGCGGCGTGACATCACGTGAATTGACCCGTGAAGAGCCTTTTGCCATAACGGAAAGACGGAAGAGCTTAAGTCACTCCGCTCACTTGTGTCTAATAGTCGCGGGTGCGATTCCCGCACGGGACAGATCTTTGTGTGATCCACACTTATTTGTTTCGGTCTGGGTATTTATGTATGTAAATTTTCATGTTTGTAAACGCAAAACACACTCACGACACACCAATAAATCCTAGTGCGGGGCTACGTCTTTAAAAAAAACACCGGATACAATTCCGGACTCCGAGCTATTGAGAAAATTACACTTTGTCCGACCTAGGATGATTCGATTGTATAATATTTGACGACCGCAATATGCGTTACTGGACCTAGGAGGCAGTCTTGGCAGAAAAACTTTCTTCCTTATATAACTTTTCCTCGGTCACTTCTTTGTTACTTAACGCTTATTAATCCTGCAATTAAAACAGTTGTAGTGAGCCATAACGCATCGTAGAGGCAATCCCCTTACCCCGGGGTCGACAACCTAGCCGTGGGAATGGACGCCCTAACACTGCACTTTACGCTGCATGTGTGATATGAGAGGAGCGGGTCCGCGAGCGAAAGCGATAGTAGATGATTTATCACTAGATCACTCATTTGTACACCTTCATTCATCGCTTTCAGTCTTTGAAGACTTTTATCTAAAAGTGTTGTATAAAATCCAATTTTTTTATATATTGATTTGCAATTATATTGTGGTATACGAATGTCGGTTGGTTTTCAATATTATGTTGATTGCCCTTATACATTTTCATAACATAATATTCAGGTATGACTCATTTGTAAATGTAGATTAAATAATCTAATGTATTCTAATGGTTGGTTAAATTATCATGTTGTAGACAGTTACATTTTTAGCATTTAGAGTGTGTTGTATGAGAGTTATATACTGTGTACATTATAAGTAGTTTCCGACTGAAGGTAGATTTTTTGCGGTTAAACCTTCCGCCGAAGCCGAACGTTTAATAGCCCTAAGAAATTTGCTTCTGGGTTAGCTAAATGTTTAAAAAGTTAATTTGACTGTATTAACGAACTTGTTTTGATTTGGTTATTTACTGGCGGCCGGCCGGCAAAACGCAAAGTGACCTCTGCCCTACGAAGCCGATCAATATTTGCTCGTCGATATTTGAAAGTCTTTAGGCCTATATATATTTCATCTTTCAGTCGGCCATCTGCTTTAAATAACTCAAAAAGGTTTCGTAGTCTGATTTTGAAGTCTTTTTACCTTATCGCACACAAAAAAAATATTATAAAGATCAATCTATCTCTATATCATCTCGCCAGCTCCCGTGCGGATTAAATAGACAGTAAAGAGTTCCAGAAGATTCTTTTCTATAAAGTCCTTAATAATTGATTTTCAGTAACTCTAATAATAATATAATATATAATATTAGTCCTGTTAAGAAACTGTCCCACTGTTGGGCACGGGCCGCCTCTCAAACTGAGAGGGTTTAGGCCATAGTCCACCACGCTGGCCCAGTGCGGATTGGCGAACTTCACACTCAGTAACTCTATCCGATATTACTTTTATAATCAGACAAAATCCGCTTCCGCTCTTTGAGTATGCTAATACCCTTAACTGTTTATACACAGTGGGTGTTATCTGATACAATGAAATCGTTTGTTTCCATTGTCTACTATTTACTGCAGCTATGGAACTGTCAGTTTAAACTGACGTGTAGAAAGTGCGCGTAAAAACAGGCTTTATAGTAATGATGGCGAGTGGGTGCACCTATGGCTCTATGGGTAGATGATTTTTATAGTTTGTGTCCTGCCAACACTTCTTTAGTGCACGAACACAATTGTGCAAAAATGAATTTTATGTATCGTACGATTAAAGTACGAAATACATTATTTATTTATTTATTCTTTATTGTATACAGTTGGAAGTGAAAGAAAAAAAGTTTACATTTAGGCAGTATACAAAAAGGCGAGCTTAACTCAAATATGAGTTATCTTCCAGCGAACCTTTGAGTGTTGAGAGATGAAGAGAAGAATAAGAGGGCAGTTATACAATATAACGTCTAAATATATAAAATAAATACTGTATTTTCAAATAAATACATATATTTAGTACTTACGATACAAATTTTAATATATATAATTATAATATATACATAAACATAAATATCTAAATGAAATCAAGATAGGAAATGTTCTTTGATTCTTCTTCTGAAAACATCCAGAGAAGAGCTTGCACGAATGGAATGTGGAAGTAAGTTCCATAGACGCACAGCACGCACAGTGAAGGACCCGTCGTAACGACTGGAAAAATGAAGAGGGGTACGAAGAAGGAGAGATGTAGCTGTACGGCAGGGTTTGTCCCTTGGAATCAGGAAGTCAAAACGCTCTCGGAGGTAAACTGGGGATTTAGGATTATGTAGAATGGAGTAGAGAAGAGAGAGAATGTGCAAGTCCCGTCGCAGCCGGATAGGTAGCCATTTCAGTTTCGATCGGAATTCTGATATGTGATCAAATTTACGTAAACCGAAAATGAAACGAATACATAAATTCTGCAGACGTTTGAGCTTATTGACCAGTTCTTCAGTAGCATCTAGGAAGCAAACATCACCATAGTCTAAAAGTGGAAGAAGGAGAGACTGAGCAAGACTTATTTTAGTTTGATAAGGCAAAAACTTTTGCAGACGCTTGAGAGAATGAAAAGTGCCGTAGACCTTTCTGCTTACTTCCGCTATTTGAGAGCTCCAGGCAAGATTGGAGTCTATAAGAACACCTAAATTCTTAACAGTATTACTATAAGGTATAGGAACAGAATCAAGGACAACTGAAGGGAGTGTTTGTAGATTTATATTAAGGGCGTTCATGTAGTGTTTGCCACCAATGATGAGAGCTTGAGATTTGGCAGGATTGACCAAGAGACCGAGCGATTTCGCCCACTTACTGATATTTCGAGATCATCATTGATGGCGCCAATCGCATGATTGATTTCCCTAACCTTAAAGTGACGATAAAGCTGCTAGTCGTCTGCATACAGATGATAATGAGAAGTAATGACTTTAGTGATAGAGTTTATAAAAGTGGAGAAGAGAAGAGGAGAAAGGACGCCACCCTGAGGCACACCCGCAGCAAGATTACACCATGCAGAGAAGTTCATTATAATAAGAATGTTAGGAGGTCGCGATCTATATTGTGAGTTGGAGGAAGAACTTAGGGTGTATTGGTACAGGACCGAGAATTTCACAAGCGGGAGTAGGCATATGCCCTACAGTGGGTTGTAGAAAGATGAGGATGTAAATGAGTATAATTATAGTTATGCACTAGGACCCACTTGCAGGAACCAGAGTTAAATTGACTTAAATTTGAATTAAATTGACGGACGATTTAGCGATGTGGTTAAGAGCTTAAGCCGCTCCCACTGTGAATAGTCGCGGGTTCTATTCCCGCACGGGACAAATCTTTTTGTGATCCACAATTATGTGTTCCGGTCTGGGTATTTGTGTATGTCAATTTTCAAATTTGTAAACGCACGCATGACACAGGAATAAATGTTAGAGAGGCGACGTTTAAAAAAATTGCCTTCAACATAACTTTATAACCTCGAGTTAGTCAATAGGTAACGCTAAGTCTGGTTCGTACAAGTGGACCTAACTAAACCAGATCTTTCTTTACTTAATGTATGATTTGGGAAATCTCACTATTAAAGCTGGTTTTATTGCTAGACCTTTTCAGTGGACACCTGTCTATATACTAAACTGAAAGTATTTAATCATCATCATCATCATCATCATCATCAGCCCGTGTCAGTCCACTGCTGGACGTAGGCCTCTCCCATGGCACGCCACTGAGCTCGATCTTCAGCTCTCCTTCTCCAATCCCTGCCCGCTGCCTTACGAATATCGTCGCCCCACCTAGCTACAGGGCGCCCTACACTACGTTTGCCGACACGCGGTCTCCACTCAAGAACCAGTCTGCCCCAACGGCCATCGGTTCTGCGGCATATGTGACCTGCCCACTGCCACTTCAGCTTGCTAATTCGCTGAGCTATGTCGGTAAACTTGGTTCTCTGACGAATAACTTCGTTCCGGATTCGATCCCTAAGAGAAACTCCGAGCATAGCTCTTTCCATAGCTCGTTGAGCGACCTTGAACTGGTGGACAAGCCGCACAGTGAGTGGCCACGTTTCGGCTCCGTATGTCATTACAGGTAGGACGCACTGATTAAAAACTTTCGTTTTTAAGCATTGGGGTATGGGCGATAAGAAGACTCGACGGAGTTTCCCAAATGCTGCCCAGCCCAGCTGTATCCGTCTCTTAACTTCCTTGTCGAAGTTGTTTTTACCCAGTTGGAGCACCTGCCCTAGGTATACGTACTCAGAAACAACTTCGAGGGGGGCTCCGTTTACGGCGATCGGTCCCGGGTCAACATGCTTGTTGATCATAACTTTAGTTTTATCTAAGTTCATCCGGAGACCGATTCGCTGAGACGAATTAGCAAGGCTGTCCAGCATCTGTTGTAGGTCTTGCAACGTTTCAGCCATGATGACGATGTCGTCTGCAAATCGCAGGTGAGAGATGTATACGCCATTTATATTGATGCCGCTACCTTTCCAGTCCAGCGTCTTGAACATATCCTCCAGTACATTGGTGAACAGTTTTGGTGATATGACATCACCTTGGCGCACTCCGCGGCGCAGGTGGATATGTTCAGTCCGCTGGTTCTGTACTTGGACGGTCATCGTTGCAGCTTCAAAAAGGCATCTCATCACCTCGATGTATCGCCAATCAACTTGGCATCGTTGCAAGGAGTCCAGAACTGACCAGGTCTCGACAGTGTCAAAGGCCTTCTCATAGTCCACGAAGGCTAGACATAGGGGCAGATTATACTCTGCAGTCTTCTGTATAATCTGCCGCACTGTGTGGATGTGGTCTATGGTGCCGTAACCACTTCGAAACCCGGCCTGCTCCGGGGGTTGAAACTCGTCGAGCCTTCGCGCAAGACGGTTCGTGATGACCCTTGAAAACAGCTTGTATACATGGCTCAGAAGCGATATGGGTCGATAGTTTTTCAAAAGGGTTTTGTCACCCTTTTTGAAAAACAGGACGACCACGCTTCTGTTCCATGCCTGCGGAGTTCTCCCAGTGTAGAGGACAGTGTTAAATAACTTCCGAAGCTCCTTAAGTACTGGGGTACCTCCTGCCCTCAGAAGCTCAGTCGTGACGCCGTCTTCACCCGGGGCTTTTCCATTTTTAAGCTGTTTAAGGGCCAACTCGATCTCATCCAGGTTGATCTCGGGCAAGTCTTCTGTGAAGTGACGTGTTAGGGTGGCTCTGGGATCTCCTCTAAGAGATTCGGGTCGAGGTGCGTGTGAGGCGTAGAGCTGGCTATAGAAATTCCTGACTTCCGAGAGAATTTCCGGCCTAGAAGCGATCACAGTACCCGCTTGTGTAGTCAACCTTGTCAAGTGGTTCCTCCCAAGTGGCTGGACGAACACTTTCGACCCCCGGTTCTGCTCGATGGTTTTCTCAATCTCAAGATTGTTGAAAGCTCGGAGGTCGCGTCGGACCAGCTTTGTGATCTTTTTATTTAAGGCCCGGTGTTCTGACAAGGTTGAGGCTGCATTTCGGCGCCGTTCGCTCATAAGCTCCAGAGTCCCCCCCGAAAGCTTAGATTTCCTGCCTGTACGCCTCGTTTCGCATAATTTAGTACCCTCTTCTCTAAGAGTCTGTACCACCTGCTCGAATTTCTGATCAACGCTGTCAGTGGTTTCCAAGGCAGCGGTATTTAATCACCGCGCAGAATCTTTTACTTTATATTCTGTATAATATCAAGAGTCTCCGTAACCGGCGAGCGTGTGAGACGAACTATGAGAGTGAAGGAAGCCAGAGAGGTATGTAAGGAAAGAACCTGTTGGAACTCTGTACCCTTTGCCTACCCCGTAAGGGATCTGGCGTGATAATATAGATAGATAGATATCAAGTAGCTACTACATTTACTTTGCCTACCCCGCAAGGGGTCTGTCGTAAAGATATAGATAGATAGATATCTAGTAACACTGCTAGGTAAAAGTCTTCTAGTCTTCTCTCATAAACCGAATTGACAGAAAATAGATATGATTCACCAAGTAGATCCTGGGCGGATTGGTGAACTTATCAAGCTACAGGGCTTTCAACTTAGGTTAAGCACTATCATATCACCGGGTACCAACGCCTTAACATACCTTTCGAAGACCGAGCCGAATGCTACTTATCATTGGTGATCGCTAAGGAAACCTCAGCCATAATGACTATGAGCACCACAGCGCGACAGTATAATAATGATAAGTCATTTAATTCAGGCAACTGAAATTTTATAAAAATATATTGTTTAACTTACAGGCCCAAAACATATATACCTTACAGACTAACATACATAAAATATATAAAAACTTATAAACTAAGTAACATGTGTTGCCGGCGACATGTTGCGCTGTACAGGGGTATCTCTCAGTCTCCCACGAAATCCTCTAAAAACGACACCCCTCGGCCAGAAGTCCTCGCTCATGAAGGTCTTCAACGTGCCAGTGGGAACTCGCACAACAGAGGAATTAAAAGCTGCATTGTGTTGCGAATTCAGCTTCTCGACCCTCAGAGTATACAAAGACTTTTTGCGGGCATACTCCACAATGTCATCGGCATTGGTGGTGTAGTGTAGCCGTGACACGTACAGCAGGGTCGTCGGTACTGCTGAACGTAGGAGTGTGCCATCGTCGACCGGTGCAGACCCACACCGGTTTCTTCGAGAAGACTTCTTCTTCTCCACCTTTATGAAGTTTTCCTCATCAACATAACCCTTCTCTTACCTTGCACCTTAGGCTGATTTGTTTATGTATGATGTGCTGGCGATATTTATTTACCTCATATAATTTTACTGTAGTAGGGTCATTACCAATTGTCCCAATCATTGAAAATGTCGTGCAATTGAGAGGCCGAGTGCCTCGTCACGGCTAACGGCCGACCAATCGCGTGCGTCCGGTCAACGAGTCGAATTGCTTTTTCACTCCCCCCGTCTCGCCAAATTGTCGTTTTTACGGGTCGCCGTAATTGCTTCCTGTTTGTTTTCGCGAAACGTTGGTTGCTGTCGTTTTATTTTGCAATTTATCTGTTCAAAGATAAAGTGTTAAGTAAGTTGTGTCCAGTGAAAATTTTGGAGTTGGTGTTGCTGAGAATTTAACTGGAGAGATTTTTGGTATTTTCTTCAGTCAAAGGTTGAACGCTTGAATCATATCGTATTGATACGTAGGTTTATGGTCGATTGGCAATGGATCTTCGATTGAGTGTACTAAAATTTCGCAGTTAGATGTGTGTGTACATATTGCGTAGTGTGGCAATAGTTTAAAGAACCCACATTTACATTTTTAAGACTTAGTGGCATAAGTCTTGAATTCTATAGTTACTGTACGGTGTTTATGGCACTGTTACTGGAGGTCTTTTATAAATTTCTCCTACGCGGAAAGAAAAATAGGGGCAACACTGCCTACTCTTTCGGAGATTTATATTATAAGCTTTTTTATTATATTTAAGGCATTAAACAGCAGCGACATTAGATAAAAAATAACGCAGTAGACATTAATATACGGTCGCGGTCGACACGGTTGGGTGCGCCGGCGCACCGCTCCCGGGAAACGGTCAAGATATTGTTTATAGCCGGATATTGAGTGCGAGCTTGGTCTCGACGATACTATCGGTTTAACATTCGAATTAAGTTTTAATTAGTTATTCTCGAGGAAATGTAATGTACTTTGGAACGTGAGGACTACATGGTTTTATGATTTGACAATAACCGAATCTTAACCATTTTCCTGTCCTTCTAGTATATGGAAACAGCTTAACGTTATTAATCGGCAGTTTGGTGTTGTGATGTTGATTCGTTTTGTTGTATTAAAATTGGCTCTGTCATGCGATAAAAGCGCATCGAGTTTTCTAGTACCTAGTGACATTCTAGCGAGAACCTCCAGTACCGGCGCGCGTCCGTTAATTAGCTAATAGCTATTAAACTTTGTTAACTCGGCCTAATTAGGCGACTGTCGTCGAGGATGTGGCCCGACGCACGAAAATGTTACGCGCCACTGAATTGACGCTTCAATTAAAAAGTTTGCCTTAACTTTTTTGTTGCTGACACAAAATTGAAGCAATCTTTTTAATTACGAATCTGACTACTTGGTCTAGTGGTTTGAGCGTAGGCCGTCCCCATTTTGATCAGTTTGGATTAAGTTGCCGCACGTTCGATCCCCGTAGGAAAAAAAAATGTTTGTGTAACTCACAAATATTTCATTTGGTCTGAGTGTTAGGGTATGTAAAATTAAAAAAAAAGGATGTTTGTCGGAATCGGTGTCACTCCTTTTCCTGAGTTTTTAATACTTTATCAGGATAGAAAAAATCAAGTAAAACATCGTCACGTCTATATTCCCAAAGCGGGGTAGGCAGAGGTGTACTGTAGACACCCACTTTTCACCGACGACGTTAGATTCCATGTTATAAATAATAATAATATTAGCCTATACTGCATACATACTGTACATACCGGGGAAGACCTAGACTATCTTATCATGACCAAATAGATCGAGCCTTATCTGATGGACAAGTCAAGAGTCTCTTTAACCGGAAAGCGTGCATGAGACCAATTATGAGAATGGAGGAAGCCAGAGAGGTATGTAAGGAAAGAATCTGTTTGAAACCCTGTACTCTCTTCCTGCCCCGCAAGGGAGCTGGCGTGATATAGATACTGCCCACCGCTGGGCAATCGTCTCTTACAAATCGTGTAGAAAGAGATTAAATCATACTCCTCCACGCGGACCCGATGCGGCTGGTGGAGTCAGATTTGTGGCCACCTGCAGTTGGAACTTATCAAACCGCCATTAAGGCTTCCAACTCGGCTTAACGGCTACCACATTAAGTGGAGACCGAGACCAACGGCTTAACGTGCCTTCCGTTATAAGACGCGCGCCTGAATCTGCGTCCGAAATCTGATATTGTATAAACTGGTAATCAGTTTACGGGGGCAATATCAGATTTCGAACTGATACTGAAATTTTTCCCATCAAAAAATTACATTTTGTCCGACCTAGGATTCGAACTCAGGTCCTCGTGGTCGCGCATTATTCGCTACTAAACTAGCGAGGCGGTGTTATCACGATAATCCTGGAAAAGATTTGATGTCTGGAACAGTGTTGCAAGTGTATCTAACTTAGTACCAGTCCAGTTTGGCATAGTAGTCCGTATAATGGCGATAACCTCGCCCTCTATGACATTGGAATCAAACACACCTCCATCACCCCCGCTTGGGGTATGTCGCCTAATTTTTTTACTTTACATTACTAGGGTTTACTAGGGTCTGTATCGATCGATATTTCGGCAGTTTGTTCGATACAAATTAACCACATGTCGCTCCCAGCCCATATTCGGAGGTATTGTAGGTGTGAAGTGACATGTAACAAACATGCCTCAGGCGTGCTCTGCTTTTGTTTAAAGTTCCGTGTTGAACAAAAAAATACCGTAGGGTACCGTATATGTAGGGTCTTTTGAGGTTTAAGATTAGTTACTGCAGTCTGTTTGAGGTTCCCGTGATTTAAAGCAGAAACGGGTCATTGGGGACTGGCTGTAAACTATTTTTAAGTGTATGCAATTTTACTATCAAGTGCTGATACATACGTTCCTATGCAGTAATGGAATATTGTGATAAAAAGGTACGCTTGAGGTCTAATTCACCAACATAGCACTCAGAATTGCCAAACATAAAGAGGCGTGGGCGGGGCACATCGTAGAATTGATGGCAACGGCCGAGCAGGAAAGTTTCGGAGTAGCGGCCACCGGCAGACGTGGAGAAGGCAGACCTCCCTCAAGAAAGTCCCATGATTTGGTTCAGGTCCCGAGTAAAAACAGGATGTACCGGTCCATCGATCGGTGAATCCGGTCGTGTTGGGGCGATCTTTGGGAAAAACCTATGTTCTGCAGTACACGTCCTTTAGCTGAACTATACAAGGTGTATGATGAATAACGCATGACGTCAGACACCACGATTAGATAATTGCTCACAAACTTCACAGGAAAACCAATTTTCAAAAATTAAATTTTTTAAACCCATTTTATGCACTTTTATACCCCAATTAACAATGAAACTTCTACTTGTATGTGTTCGAATTGAGAAATGCATTTGAAATCTCCGTATTGATTTAAATCAAGAATAAATTTAGTTTATTATAGCGCACTAAGGGAGTAACTGCATTTATAAAAATTATATGCATTAAAAATAGTTGGAATCAATCCAGTTATCGATTTAGAACAAACTACTTTCAGGTCTTGGGTTTATTATGTTACACCTTGTATAATCACGCCAGATACCTTGCGGGGTGGGTAGAGAGTACAGAGTTCCAACAGGTTCTTTCCTTACTGACCTCTCTAGCTGACCATTTAGCTGATCTAATATCTTTTTTGGTTAAATTATCTATTCACCACTACAATAATATCAAGTAAGCTATTTGTAATGTTTCGGTATAATGTAGATCGTTTAAATCTACAATTGTCGATAAATGTTACCAGTCACGGTTAGGTAACCCGTTCGAGATAATTTTGGTGAGATATTGATTGGTGGCAGTTAATATACCTAATGGGTGAAGCAGTAGTTTAGAGCACAGTACGTGGTAAGCTAATAATAATGTTGTAACAGTTAATAAATTATACAAAAATAAAACAATTTTTTCTCTTATTAGGTGAGGTCTCTCAGTTCTCCTAACCTGTACAAACAAAACCGGAGGGATTGAACATAGTGTAGTCGTAGCAGACGAAACTACTAACCGTCATAGTTAAGATTACTTCAGTAGGACGATGACGCAAAGTTATAAGGAGAATGCGTCACTGAGTTATTGGAAAGAATCACACTGTGTACACTCACTGTTTGCCATAGATCTATTAGGACATCTCCGGCCAATCCTTCTGAAATGTATCCAAGTCGTAGCCCCAACGCTTTCTGGGCCTACCCCGACGTCGATGCTCATCTGCAGGCGCCCATTGCGTAACGACTCAAGCCCATCTCTCAGGTTGCATTCGACGAACCTGCCCCGCCCACTCCCATTTGAGCTTTGCAGCCTTTTTACCCACATCAGCGATTCCCGTTTTTGGGAGTATAGTGGTGTTGAACTCTGTCTACTAACTTAATACCTAACATACTATGTTCCATCGCTCTTTTGGACCTTGTTTGGACTTATGAGACTCGGTCAGTGACCACGTCACATGTTTATATATATCGGCGCCTATGTTGTCAGGATGGCCATTTCGATGCTGGTAACGGTGTAAGGTGGGTTTATCTTCGTTTTTATAGTCGTCCGCATGGTGGCCGGACATAGAAATCTTGAAATACACTAGGTTCGTATCCAGTACATTGATCTTCCTTGATATCCAGACTTTGGTGGCAAAATATCAGAAGATGCTCCCAATAACTGAGGATTGATAGAATGCAGTGAGGTTAGCTGCTCCGCGATACGTCCGACCGCTCGCCCTGTTGCCAATAGAATGGCACAGTAGGACCGTCCGCCGTCTCACATATCTATCTGTTACCGGTCGGTCGTCATCTGATATCTGTCATCGCATAGACAACTAAACACACTCAGGCAATTATTAAAGGCATAGATATTGTCTATAGACAAGATTAAAAGTTACTAAAATAACAATAATTGCCTGACATTCCATGAATTGGAATCCGCAAATATTTCTCAATTAATAGGCTCCGACAGATATTTTATTTCAAAATACTCGTAACCTACCTATTAGACACTTAATGCAATACTTGCAACAAGTTGAACGATTCGTGTCATAAAATAAATAATAATTATATTTTATGAATGTAACGGTACATACATATGGCGACTCCCGTATCATTCTAGGCGTCTAATAAAGATGAGTCACACTCATAGTATGGGCGTTGGTATTATTCGCTCGTTTTACGATGTCATTCTTATCATAATGGATCTTCTTAATCTTTAATTTCAGAGTTGCCGCTATTAATAATATCCTCTAATATAATTTAAAACGTTTTTTTAATTCATTTATTCACAGCTTTCGGTCGATATGTCGGCGATTTCGCGCGTTTACGGAAAGACGCGAAATCGTTGCGTTCGTCGAACTACAGGTTAATGTTGTAAAACACATGTTTTTTATTTGTACTGGGCCGTACTTGATATACTGTTCTCACATATCCTATACGCAAGGGGAAACCTCAGGGTTCCGAAAATAGTGTAGCGGGGGGCAGAGGGGAGCGGGGCGTGGCCCGGCGCATGCACAGTCCCCGCCGACGCGCCGGCGCACACTCATGCCTTTGTACGTTAAAACACCTCCAATTTTGACAGTGAATAAATTGTGACCCATTTTTTAAATTTCTGGATACATTCTGGTTTTTGTGTGTGATGTTGTGCGGGACGAACGGTGCTGTGGCGGCGATGGATCGCGCGTACATGTCGCTGCGTGCGCGCAAGCCGCAGTCAAAGAAAACGGTTTGTTGATGTTTTTTGTTTGGAATTGTGTGGAAAATTAGATGAAGTTCATGTTCATCATCATCTCCAGCCTATAGCGGGACGCAGTACGATCCTCGTCTACTCTCATCTAGACAGATGTAGTTATGATGTAATAAAAACATATTAAGATGTTCTTGGAACCTGCCAGAAGGTTTCCATTAGAGAAACTCTACCAAATCCATAGCTCCAAGGGTATCCAAGCAAGATGTACCTACACATTGCATAGATATATTCTTTATTCTTCTAAATTCTTAACACTATTGTGCTCATGAAATAAAACTATTTTACGGATTTTATCGCGGTTTATTTTTTATTTTTAGTTCCCGACGTTTCGACGAAAAATAAACCGCGATAAACTCCGTAAAATAGTTTTATTTAATGTGTAATATTCGCGTAAATCTAAGAACTCAACTATTGTGCTCTTTACACAGACTAGTTCCTAATTAAGTTTGCTTAAGTACTCTGTGATTTAGGCTACAAATTTGGTTGTAGGATATGCTTTCGTATTAGGAAATATAAACACACATTAAGTAAGCATGTCCTTATTTATTCAGATTCCATTATTCATAAAGTTTCTCCTAACAGAGGAATGGTGACTCAAAGGGGCCTATAAACATTATGGTACATGGTCTGTTATCTATTAGTTATTTTATTGTACAGTCTAGGCGGATTGTTTCACAAATATTTTGTCCCTACAAACGTAATGACGAATGCGTGAATCATCCATTCATTGAATTGATGCGGTATATACTTTCAAATTGTACGTTATGTTTGGGATTGGAATTTATTGAATGGCCTGTTAGATACAGTAGGTTTGAAAGCCTATATTGGCAGTCAGCTTGTAATGGTCATTGATGTACAGGGTATCTATTCTATAGAGCATTTGAGAGATCTCCAGGAAAGGGTTTGCTTGTATAAGGATAACATCAAAATCTATTTTAGCGCCATTTATGGGGCAGCCTACAGCTTTGGATAGCGGCGTTGTATCTTGTGTTCTGCTATCTATGGTAGAAACTTATCTCGTAATTTTAACGCTATTCCTTGAATTACATTCATCTCACTTGCAGATCAGTACGTGGATGTGTAGTTTACATAATCAATCTGCTTATTTTTATGTCCACTCCCCTGAAGGCCAATTCTCGTAAATAATTGATTCTGAGACTGAATCTTCACTGAATTGAGATTTAATTATGAATTGACTTACATTTGGTAGTTTCCTCTACTAAAGTATCAATCTGATTTCAGTATCATCTCAGTCTAAATTCAATATAATGTCAAGTTATTTAATTTTAAATATATTGTTGATCACATGTTAATCTCAGCTGCCACCCTCTAAATAAAAAATATCTAACATGACTTATTTTAAGTTTGACGATGTTTTGTGTATGTGGTGTTCATGTCAGCCCAAAATTTTATCAGAATACCGTTTACATTTGGTTACTTAACTTACGGTCCGATCTCGATTCAGTTGATGTCGATATTTTATGAGACTACCATTTATAAAAAATTTTATATTGAGATTAGATTGAAACTGTATTTTATACACTTTTAATTACAAGAGTTGGCCTTCTGGTCGCTGTCGTGGTTTTACTATTGGCATATATTCTCGCGCTGGCAAATTTCATGTCCACTTCTTTGCTTAGTGTCGCGTGATTAGGCCGACTGTGGGTAATAAATACATGGATAGTTTTCTTTTCTTTTACTTTTACCTATAAGAGTCCTGTTTTCGCCAAACGACATTGTCGAAAATTGCCCCAGAACCAACAAAAATTTGACCCATGCCGTCATTATTCAGCTATTTTATTAAAATAATGGCATATATCCCTATCTAACGGACACTTTGCAATCTAAACCGAATATTTCAAAGTATTGTAAGTAGTTATATCGAAGTCGCCGACATCTTTACTGAATGTCCACAAACAATATAACCTCATATGTAGAAATGGCTACTGAACCTTAAAATCTAATCCTTTTTGTGCAATATTGCGATTCCCTTGCTTTTCCGTTTAATAATAAATGCCTTTATGGGTGATTTGAAATCATACAAGTATTTTTTTCATTGCTGTTGGTTTTCGGGCAAATCATGTACCATGTCTGCACCCAGCAGAACAATGTCCTTTGGGCCGGACATTCATATTTCAGTTCCAAAAATTTGACAATTTTTCTCCATGGTAAATGGAATTATAAGATTGGTCTTGCATCATTTACCATATAATGATAATGACATCATCATCAGCGGAAAGTCTACAGTCCACTGCAGGACAAAGGGGAGGCCCCGAACCGGCTTTGGCGATTAAGGCAACATCCACTAATAATAACCGATGATGACATGTCACCAGCAATATAACTAAGTAACTAACTATGTTCAGCAGTGGACTGCAATAGGCTGATTTGATGATGATGATGACGAACTAACTTGTGGCAATCTATACCCATCTAAATAATTTGAAGCAGGAACCTACCGTACGCCGAATTCTAACAATGCTATTGAGTACAAAGGCCAGTAACTCGTACTCAGCGTGACTCAATTCACTCGAGTGTTTGTTTTGTTCGGTGTACTGCGTCCAATCGCGACGCGGTCTTCCTTAGGCATGGAAATTATTGCAGCTTTTCGTTTTCATTTGATGAAATTGTAATTTCATTTCATTTTAATTCACCATTATCATTAGTTGAAAGATGTCCACTGTAGGGCAAATGCCTTATTAATTTATTTATTTAGGCCAGTTATTAATCATTATTATGTAATAAACCTAAAATTATACTATATCACATAAAAAACTTAATCATAAAAATCACATTCGCATGAAATGGTGTCAAGAACGTTGTTTGCGTTTTCCGGCTAAATAGACAACCAATCTTTTAAGCGATTAATGCTCTAGTTATTTATTTATTTATTAAAAAAGACACACCAACAGTATACACATTACACAATTCATGATAAAAATTGCTAAAGTAGGTAGTCTGATGTGTACACCAATGACAGGTATGTACAACATTCGCATTTTATTCTAATTTGGTACATAAGTAAATTCAAAGTAATATTTAAAACTAAATGACTATAATGACATCAATTTAAAATTTTGAAATCTAACATTTTGAAATTCAACATAAAGAAGACGCAAATGCATTCTTAAATTTAAATTAAGTTTTAATCTAATATATATATATATTTTCTTATTAACTATGGAAGAATTTCAGTAACTTATTTCTAAATGTCGGTAATGAATCGTGGAATATGTCGATATCAAGAGCGCCGTTTCCATTAAGCGTGTTGTAATGGCTGCACATCCTAACTATTGGCGAATTGAAACCAAGGTTGGTTTTAACCAACGGGGTATGAAAAATTTTAGTCATAGAATAACGAGGAATATTTCGAGGAACATTGATGGCTATTTTGTTTCGGATATCGTCACAATTGATGCTGTTATTCATTACTTTGTGGAGAAAGACAAGGTCGTGTAACTTTCGTCGATCGCGTAATGAGATCATTTTGAAGAATTTTAAACGTTGTTCATAGCTGCATCGATGGCTTATACCTTCAGAGATAAAAGCTAAATATCTTGTAAATACACGCTGAATACTCTCAATGCGTTGTGAGTGAGCACTATAAAACGGACTCCAAACTATAGAACCATATTCAAGACAACTTCGAACTAACGCATTGTATAAAATTATTCTCGTGTATGTTTGCGTGAATCCCTTAGAGTTGCGTTTTAAGAATCCGAACATCTGAGCGGCTTTAGTGACCATCAAATCGACGTGAGTTTTAAACCGAAGTTCACTATCCATAGTAATGCCGAGATCTCTCACAAAGTTAACCCTTAATACAGGTGCACCATTGATACTATATGCTGACTCAAGTTATCTTGTTTTCTCGTCTGAAATTTCAATGGCGATGATTTTAAATTCGCTAAGACGTAGTATTGTATACGTATACGCTAAACGATGGCATATTTCATATCAGGTGTTATTTTAGCAGCCATTGTGAAGAAGACCTCTCTGCCTACTCCGCAGGGGATCTGGTGTGATGATATAGACTGATTAAGAAAATCGTGAAGAAGTGGCAGGTGCGACGAACGAAAAATAATTTCATGTGATTTTTCATATGCTATTTGCGAAATATTACATCCCTAATCTTTAACCGGTAGTCCTTGGCTATTTTTGTGAATGAATTTTTTTGCCATAAATATTTCAATTGGCATGTTATTGACGGTTAATGGCTGCCACCTGTAGAAGTTCCTTTGAACAAATTTTACAACGATATTACCTTATTTTTATCCTCTGTCAAGACTATGATCACACTGAATCCTTAATTATTAACAGATAATTTATAAATTATCATATAGATATTTTTACACACACACACGCGCACGCACGCACTCACGCACACACACACAAACGCACACGCACGCACCCCAATTTTACTGTAACTACTGTGTGGTAAATGAATAAAATTATTATTATTATTATTGAATTCTTAGAATATTACACATGAAATAAAACTATTTTTCGGATTTAATTGCGGTTTATTTTTGATTTTTAAGTCCCCGACGTTTCGAGTGGTTTGCAGGTCTTATGGTAACGGGAAGCGGCTGAAGTGTTAGACGTCTAAAATACATAGTTGTTCCGGGGTACCCTCAAATTTCTTAATTATTTTTGTTGGTCCGATCTACGCATAATAATATCTTTGAAAATCAGCTTTTGGACGTCTAACACTTCATTCCTTCCCGTGACCATGGGTGCTACAAAGCATTCGAAACATCGGGAACTTAAAAATCAAAAATAAACCGCGTCAAAACCGAATAATAGTTTTATATCTAATGATTTTTTGTTTCATGGATTTTTTTGCGAATGTGTGCGTTGATGTTTCAAATATATTTTTAAAATTAGCCTTATCTCAGTTTATTTTTGATTTAAAGGTCCCCGTCTGATTTGCGGTATGTGCTCATGGAAAAAATCTACATAGTGTTTTCCGTGACCATGCGTGTTGAAGTCAAAGTATAGGCCAACTACAAAGGACTTACATAAATCGAAATTATTACAATTTTTACATCCAAATAAATGTCTGTAGATTTTTGCGTCTCTTGACCTTAATACGTTTTATAACATGGCAATTAATTTTATTTTCTTTCTTTTTAAGGTAATCCTCAAAGCAGCTGAGGTAGGATATCTAAGAAGTACCTATTTGGATGCTGCGGTTTGAAGCTGTTACCGTTATGCTGGCATAAGGGTACCGCCGCATCCACTTAAGTGGGGTGATATATTTATGGGGAAATGTATGTCAAGAGTCTCCGTAACCGGCGAGCGTGTATGAGACGAACTATGAGATTGGAGGAAGCCAGAGAGGTGTGTAAGGAAAAAACCTGTTGGAACTCGGTACTCTCTGCCTACCCTGCAAGGGATCTGGCGTGATGATATAGATAGAAACGTATAACTGCCTCGTTGATCGTCAAAAATGATAGGTCCCAATAATAGTTGCGAGTCTATCGCCAATATCATCATTTTCAGCCGAAAGACGACCGTGCACGACAAAGGCTTCCCCAAAACCCGCCACGATGAACAGCCCGCATATATTACCAATATAACTGGGCACAATTCCAGACTCCGGACTCACACTGAATTTTTTGAAGGAATTGGATTCACATTGTCTAACCTAACATATGAAGCCAAAACCTCGTGACCGCAATTGATGATGAAAATTGCAATATGTGATAGCTATACAGAGATGTATCCCACTATCCTACTAATATTGTAGATGTAAAGGTTTGTATGTTTAGATGTTTGGATGTTTGCTAATCAATCACGCAAAACGGCTGATCGGATTTAGATGGATTTACATTTGGCACACAGATAGTTTATTACCTGGATTGACACGTAGGATATCTTTTATGGAGGCGCTCGTAGCGCTGTGCGACCGCGGTGTTCTTACCGATCACCAAGGTTAAGCAGCGTTCGACTCGGTCGGCCTGAGATGGGTGACCGTTTGTGGCATTTTCATATTCGAGCGTCTCCGTGCTTGAGAAGGCATGTTAAGCCGTTGGTCCCGGTTACCACTTAATGGTGAAGTCGTTAAGCCGAGTTGGAAGCCTTAAAGGCGGCTTGATAATCTCCAACTGCAGGTGGCCACAAACCTGCCTCCACCAATCCGCACTGGGTCCGCGTGGTGGAGTATGACCTAATCTCTATCACCTCGATTTGTAAGAGAAGGCCTTTGCCCAGCAGTGGGCAATATAGGCTGATTATATTATTATTATATATATATATATATATATATCTTTTATCTTGTAAAAATATCATATTCCTGTCCAAAGTCAACGCGGAGGGAGTCGCGGGCAGAAACCAGTTACCAATAATTTAAAAAACATTAGGTCCAAATGTTATAGGAGCGCGCCTATTGACATTATACCGGACACGATTCCAGACTTCCCCAGAAAATACCCATTAACACTTTTTCAGTAAATACCTAATAGGATGCGAGATATAAAAGAGAAATGTTGATAACGTAACCTATATAATTCTTCTTGGAATTATGATAGCGTGAAGTTCTTAATGTGACGATGAAAAACAAGATTGGTTTACAAAATAATATGTGTGGTTTGGTTGCTGGAACGACAATAGTGTATTTGTACTGGGTCAAGCATAGTTTACTTTCTTTCTATGTAATATCTGATGGCATGGCAGGGTTTCTGGCGAGCTTGAAGTATCCTTTGAACGTTTTGCGCCTGTATTCTTGAAGGTGGCAGGGTTTGTATCGTGTTCACCTATATTTCGCCGACGGGACTGTGTCCCAATGTAATTTAAAGTCGGCAAACCAATGCCACCAAACCGGACACAGTTCAGACTTCCCACTGCCACTAAAAATTATTCTTTACAAATTTCTGAATAACAATTTGTGTGACCGAGAATTCGAAACTCGTGGTCGCAATCTACACTATGCGTTAGACCAACGAGGTAGACCAGACAACGCTGGGAGAAAAATCTTCAAAAGATCCCACCTAGTAGTCTTTAAATTCTAGTGTACGTGTGGTAATTTTTCTGCCTACAGCTTGATCGATTTTGAAGATTTTTTTAGCTATAGTTGGCCTGGAAGATGGTGCTAGTATTTTGTAACTCTCATTTTACTTTACAGCATAGGCAGTCCGTGAGGACTAGACTTTTTAAAAGACTCCTCTTTATATTTTAGAAGTCTGATTTGTTGCAGCATTGACCATCGCTTTCTTGGCCTTGTTAAGGTGCGTTGAACGCCTCGCACCGTGTCGCGGCGTGTTGTCAAACATTACGCCCACGTACTAATGTCACGGTCACGGCGCGGGCGCGTGTGACACGTGAGTGACCGGCTTTACACTAGGCATGCTTTTTTTTGTTGAAACTATGTACTCTCTGTCTACCCCATAAGTGATCTGGCGTGATGATATAGATAGGTGTTTTCTTTTCAACAAGTTTCGTTAACAGTGGAAGGTACTGGTAGAGGTCTTTGTCCAATTGGTGGCTACTCAACCACTAGAAAACTTACCTACTAATAAGTCTACCACTGTGTTTTGATAATCACGTAGGAAAGACCTCGGTGACCATAATTACGCCCACGCTCTAATGTTACCGTCAGACCGCGGCGTGGGTGCAGCTACCATGTGAATGGCCGGCTTTACACAGTTTTTTTCCAACCAGTTTCGTTAACTGTGTAAAGATATGGGAGAGTTATTTACCCTGTAGTGGGACGTAAGAGCTTCATCCACCCACTAAAATGTCATCTACTGTTTGGTTTACCACTGCCTATGGGAATGCAGGGAATCGAGAAGAACTCTTGGAACCACAGTTGATATAAACAACTCGAATCGTCTAAAAAAATGTCTATGTTAAGGCTTTCCTAAGGAAGAATGGCGAAACAGGTATACGATGCGAAAGTGAATGGATGTAGGTATCAGGGAAGATCTACACTCTCTTACCATTATCAAAGAGATGGTGTTAAGAACCCAACATATAAGTCAAGTTTCCGGAACCGGAGAACGTGTGTGAGGCGATCTGTGAAAGCGCCTGGTGGGGCTCTGTACTCTATTTCCATCACGAAAGTTATCTAATGTGCTAATATAGTTTTTACGCGCGCTCCTTTGTTTTCTTTCTAGCACGTAATAAACTTATGCAAGTATGTGTCATGTATATAATGGTTTTTCCATTGAAAGATTTATCAACAGCAGTCCTTGAATTTGTGCCCTATATGAATACATTGCTCTTTATTAGATTTGAACCCAGCATTGTCGATGATGTGTGTCATCTCCCGTCATCTCTCCCACCTTGAGGATTACGGTGTTTACTTTAGATCATTAAGATTAACCTTCTTCTATATTATGCTGTTCTCATGGTGTTTACCGGATACTGTTGACATTCAGTTATGTTGGCGTTCTGATTTACAACTTCCAATGTTAATTCCACTCCCGTATTTATTTTGATTTGATCGTTGTATCGTTAAACATGACATTGATGCAGGAGGATGTTGCTGGGATTATATGTTTGTTGCTCTTCTTTAGTCAATAAATTTTTGACATACCAAAATTCCGTTGCGCCTTGACCTAGATGAACTTCCTCTTTGAAGGTTTTCTCTTAATTTTCAGAGGAATAACTTTCCAAAGTGGTGTAGTCTGTTTTACTTCCTTGACGATTCATAAATATTAAAATGATTAACTTGAATAAAAATGTCAGATTCTTCATAAATTTTTCTTCTAATCGCATTTTGGCTATTATTGTATGTGGAATTCATTTTATTTGCACACGTATAAGGTTTCAGCCGGCTAAATCTTGTAAGCTCCTAGCTCCAATCAGCTTATTTTGTTGGTAATACACTAATACTTTTTTGACCATTATTTTATTAGATGCGTCTTCCACATTTTTGCGTTTCCAAACATGCCTCCACCAAGCCATACCGAGTTTGCTATGTGGATTATGTTTAAATTTTTCATAGCTCGATTTGTGAGAGAAGTAATCGTGCAACTGTAAGTGATTTAGTCGTCCGTATATCTAATGTATGTACATATAGCTGGATGAATGTAATGGCGACATAACTCACCAATTTTGTCGTTAGTTGAATTAGAGCTCAATATAGAAGCCAAAAAGCCTGATTTAACATATTCTTTATTTATTCTTGTGCCACTATTCAACTCAGCAAATAATTACATTTTATTAGCGGCTAAATGTAATGGTGGTCCAACTCAAAATTATGTTGTATATTTCAGCTTGCACTCTAATTTCAAAACTGTAAATCTTAATTTCTCCTGTTCTCGCTTTCTTAGTAGTGTCGCTATTTTATTCGACCAACGATATCTTCAGTAAAATTGTGTCCCGCGGTTGTTGACCGGTTGTTTCAAGTGCGTACCGACTGATGGAATATTTATAATTACGATCCGTCTCTCTTATCGGCGGTATCTCACATCAATCATCTTGTGTAACCATCTTATATTAGTTACATATGTATGTAGTTTTTGTTTGTGGACTATTATAGAGAGATGCGTTGAGATATATATCTAGGTTTTACGTATCTGCATACATCATAACCGTTATCATAGAAAAGTAGTCAGAGTTCTTTAGAAATCAGTGCTTTGTCTAGTGGCGTATGGTGTGGCAAGCGATAATGGGGAACCATCTATGACCTATGACCACTTCGAGAAATGTCCTCTTCTGGTTATGGCTGGTTCCGGAGTTAACCACTTCTTACGATGCCGTTCTCTCCAATCGAATATAATATTATTGGGATCTATAGAAAAAATCTCAGCGGTAGTCTGTAGCCTCTAAATTGTGCTCGGTATTATAGCAACAGTTGACCCTCCCTATTACCTAGTTTAGGAACTAGAATTGGGCCTGGTGACGGTCACAAAGTCGGTCATTGTGGCGATTTTTGGGGGAAGCCTATGTCCTGCAGTGGACGTCTTTTCAGTTCATGATGATGATGGTGATAAATGTAGATGGCGCGATAGTATTTATTTTTGTTATATTTGCTTATTTCTGACTAAAAACTTATATTTACCGAATGTTTTATTTCGATCGTGGTTCAATTGACACAAGGATGTGTCAATAGATTTGTATATTCTGTCAACATGTGTCTGGATACGTCACATGTTATGCTAGTAACTATGCAGGACTTTGTTGTCATTATGATGCTTGCTAAATACTCGTATATCGGTCCGTACTGTCCCATTGCCAGCAAGGACAGTAGAATAAAGCAGCTTTTTCTTACAAATCGAGATGGGAGAAGTCTTATTCTAGTGGCCGAAGTGGCCCAGTTCGTTTGAACGCAGACTATGGAATGATATACGCATGGATCTCGAAACAAGTTTAGGAACTAACATAAACTAAGGCATAAACATAGTAAAACATAGTCCCCCTAATACTAGAAAGTAAAGGAAATTGGGAAGAAATAGCAAACTACCCACGTAGTTTGCTATTTCTTCCCAAACAAATAACAAAAACAAACAAATAACAAAAAATAAGGAAAATGATAAACATGAAAAGATCAAAATTAAAAGCTTTCTTATCCTGAAGGGAAATACCAAAAGGTGTGGATGGAGGTAGAGAACTAGGAGGGGTGGTAGCCGGTAAGAGACCGGCACTACCTAGTATTTAAAAAAAGGTTTGCGGCCACCTGCTTCTAGAACTTATCAGGCTGTACAGGGACGATTTAAGAAAAATACACAGAGGTAGAACGTTTGTTTAAATAAAAAAAGACAATATAACTTACTTTACAGTAAATTTAATATACCTAATTTAAAATCATTGAAACGTATTCTATTCAAATATAAATTCACACACCAAACAAGTAACTGTTTTCGCACCGTCTCGACTGAAGCAAAATATTTAAAAACTTTAACACGAAGTATGCAAAACAACACTATTGGAGGTAAACTAAAGATTTTGTTTTGATATTCTATTTCTGGGCTCCTGGTGTTTATTGGCGGTAGTGTAATGAACAGGGCGTGTACCACACTCTAACAATGCCATCATAATCTTACTTTGCTGTAAGAAAGAGATATAGATATACGTAGTTTCTCCGTCTCTTTTCCACGGCTAAGTAAGATTCAAATACAGACGGATTGGTCTAATGGTTAGGAACTTGAGCCGTTTTGCCCATTCGATTGAGTAGTCGCGGTTTCGATTCCCACACAGGACAAATCTTTGAGTGATCCACAAATAATTCTTTTCGGACTGGGTGTGTTTGAATTTCATGTATCTAAACGCACCCACGATACGGGAATAATTCCTAGAGTAAGGCTACGTTTAAAAAGATACCATAACATTTATTTGAAACACGCAATATATGAGGTATTGTCAATAAAGGTTTCAATTTTGGGTATTCACCTTTGGAACTACAAGTGTATAAAATATTCAAAATTATTCCGTTAACAGCAGTAAAGGCGGTGTGCACAGGTGGCGCGTCACCTGCCTACCGTCACGGCAGGTGCTCACCCCTGCGATGGGGTGATATTGTTTTAGATTCACTGGTACAGGCAAGAAGTGTTCCTGTTGGCTAGAATTGCATAATATTACTTAGAATTCTACCTTTATAGTCTCCGTACCAGAATGATTCTGGATCGTGGGAAAATCAAGTACACTCGAGGGCAATAATGTGACTTAGGTACACTTAAGGACTTTGTCATGTGAACGTCTGTATTTGAGTCGACCTAGATTATTCCACCTAGTTCAGGGTAAAAATTATTCTTTAATCCTCCATAACCACACGCACTGGAAAAGTGTTAGATATGATTTAAAAATAATCTTGTTCATTTATATTGTCATGTCTGCCGCATGGCAAGCGACCCATGGGCCAAAATAACTACCAACTGGTCCGCACAGAACAAGAAAAGGTAACGGTAGGCCCAGCTGGAGATGCCGGGATGAACTGGTTGCATGGTTTGATCATTCTCACTATAATGTCTTTGCTTGCGGTGGCTGTCTGGCGTGGGTTCCCTTCCCTCCAATATGGTCGACGGGAGTGATGGCTGTTCCAGCAGTCATACGCGTAAACGGGTGCTGCTTGTAGGGACTGGCCCATCTGGAATCCTTTAGACACTCTTTACAGATAACATCATTAGATTTATATCTCAATCGTAAGGAATCACACCGATACTAGATCGTAAACTATTTAATTGTAATCTAAACATTGTATCAACACAATATGATTAAAAAAAAAGAAAAGAGAAAGAGAAGTAAATAAAAAAGATAAGCCCGCAGAGTTTATTCGCCGGATCTTCTCAATAGAGGCCGCGGTCCGATCCGGATCGATTAGTAGTTAAATTAGATTTAAAAAAAATGTAAATTGACTATTTGTAAGCGCCCCCGCAGGGCTTATCTATCTATCTATATGACTAAAAATTAATGCCGTAATGCTAATGCTAAGCACAAAACTCGAAAACGACTGGACCGATTCGGCTAATTTTTTTTTAAGTATTCTTTGAAGTCCAAAGAAAGATTCTTACGAGGAGGAAAATAGGAAAAATTGCACGGAAAAACGTAAAAACCGCATTTTTCTTCTTTCCATTCAAACACGTGCTCAGCCGCGGGTAACAGCTAGTACAAAATAAATTATATGAGGTTGAGTTTGCATTTTTAAAGAACTGGCTTGAGATGGCAAATAATAGGGGAGAGTAGAAAAAGTGAAGAGGCCTTTGCCCAACAGTGGGACAATCATCATCATCATCATCATTTCAGCCTATATTTGTCCACTGCTGAACATAGGCCTCCCCAATCGCTTTCCAGCGTAACCGGTCCGATGCCACCTGCATCCAACGATTTCCTGCGATTTTCACAAGATCGTCGGTCCATCTGGCAGGCGGTCGTCCTACGCTGCGCTTGCCAATACGTGGTCTCCACTCTAGAATCTTTCTGCCCCAACGCCCGTCCGATCTTCGCGCTATGTGGCCAGCCCATTGCCACTTCAGCATGCTAATCCTGAGGGCTATGTCGGTGACCTTGGTTCTTCTACGAATCTCCTCATTCCTGATTCGATCACGTAGAGAAACGCCGAGCATACACCGCAGTCGCCGCAGTGGGACAATAATAGCTTTTAATAATCATCTATCTATATCATCACGGCAGATCCCTTGCGGGGTAGACAACTTTTCAACAGGTTCTTTCCTTTAATATCCTCCAATCCATACTTCCAATAATATAAGTCAATACGTACCGGAAGACTCGGAAGATGCACCTGGTCGCTGGTAAAAGCCATCCCACTCTTTATATATCAGTGTACAGTAAAAAGCCTGTTGTGGCGTAATGGCGATTGGGGGGAGGGGGGCTGGCACTGCTATGGGCTTCTTTTAGGTGATAGTAACAACGTCACGCTTATATTCCCCAAGCGGGGGTGGCAGAGATGTACTGTGTACACCCACTTTTCGCCAACGATGTTAGATCCCATGTAATAGGGGGCGAACCTATTGCCATATACCGGGTACAATTCTAGACTCCGGCATGATACTGGAAATTTTTCGTTACAAAAACTACATTGGTCCGACCGAGGATTTGAACCCAGGACCGATGTACGAGCAAAGCACATTACTCGCCACTAGACCAACGAGGCAGTAATAGTGATAATATTTTTATATTCTAAATATGTAATTTTGTCGTAAGTAGATTATTTGTGCGAAGAATCCTATTTAGGACCTAAATTATACTCAAACGTATCCCTTTCGGAAAATAATTCTTATAGCGAAGGACAAGAAACACCTATACAAGGTGTAACATAATAAACGCAAGACCTCAGACGCCCCAATTAGAGAATTGCTTCATAAATTTAAAACGAAAACCAAATTTCCAAATTTAAAGGTTTTTACCCCTTTTTTAAGCACCTTTATACCCCAATTAACAATGAAACTTGTACGTGTATGTGTGCATTTTGAGAAATACGGGTTAGGAATGCATTTGTAATCTCCTTATTGCTATGAATCAAGAATAAATTTAGTTTTTTATAGCGCACTGAAGAAGTAAATTAATTTTTTGCAAATTTAAAAAGAACTGTAAGATACATTAAAAATTGTTGGAATCAATTCAGTTATCGATTTAGAACAAACTACAACTACTAACTACGCAAGACCTGATCTTGCGTTTATTATGTTACACCTGGTATATTCTCTTCTAAATAACAAATTATAACCCCACGCTTACTTTTTTGAAATAAACACTTATATTTATTTTTCATGTAATAAAACGTAAGACAAAAATGATGTGACGGGCGATTTAGCGCAGTGGTAGGTTAAGCCGCTCTCCGCCCACTGTGTCTAATAGTCGCGGGTTCGATTCCCGCACGGGACAAATCTATGTGCGACCCACAATTATTTGTTTCGGTCTAAGTATTTGTGTATGTGAATTTTCATGTTGTAAACGCACCCGCGACACAGGAATAAATCCTAGTGTAGGGCTACGTTTTTTTTGAAACCAAAAAAAAACCACAGAAAAGCCCAAGATTAAAATTTGGCCCTGCGTCAGCGAATGCTGTAGCTTCATTTTGCTGCAGAGCCGGTCTTCCGGCATGGCCATATTCCGGTTAAGTCACGATCACTCTCTTTTGTCAGGTGAAACTGTAAAGGCCCCGCCGCCAACTGCGTTGATCATTCACACACACAATAAAAGAGCAGTTTCATCTCGATATATAATTGAAATTTAATATACCACTTCCTCTCTGCTGTCATTAGTGAGACGCTGTTATAAATAACTTTCAATCTTTTGTATTTACCCCTATTTACCTATCCTTACTTAAGTGCATTATGTTTATTTTACTATGTATAAATATTTATTTCTTACTATATATATTTATATATGTGTCTACTGCCTCGTTGGTCTAGTGGCAAAGCGCATCGCTTGGTGATCACGAGGTCCTGGGTTCAAATCCTAGGTCGGACAAATGAGGTTTTTCTAACGAAAACTTCCCAGTATGAGTCCGGAGTCTGTAATTGTGCCCGGTATATGGCAATAGGCTAGCCCCCCGTTACATGGGACCTAACATCGTCGGCGAAAAGTGGGTTTACTCAATACACCTCTACCACCTCCGTTTGGGGAATATAGGCGTGACGGTCTGTCTAATATATTTCATATAATTATAGGTACTTTATTCTTAATAAATGTACGCCACAAACTGCCCTCTACTTTTGTTGTATATCTTTTGACTTGGTTGTCTGGAATAAAGTGATATTAGCAATAAGACTGCCAATTGTACCTTATATTGTTTTATTATCAGTATTTTGTAATGCATTTTTTTAACATCACATCATCACATATATGTTATATATGTGTTGTCACACACATATAATATATATGTGAATACGAGTAAAGGGAAACAATACACATGTGTGTGTGTGTGTGAATGATGTACGCTGTTGGCCGCGAGGCCTTTATAGCTTCACCGGACTTAAAGGCGAGCGTGCAACCACTACGCTCTAGCCAGCCAGAAGGGCAAGAGGCGACATACTCGAGGGCGCCTCCAAGAGGCGCCCTCGGTTGGGACAGTCGCTGTAGGGGGACGGGTGCACTACTAAGTGCACCGGTCAACCGCCGGCTATGGGAGGGGATCTACTACTACGTCGTCGTCGTCGCCCGTATTCTGAGCGGAAAGAAGGGATGACAAGGCATCGGGGGGGTCGGTGAGAACATGTCGCGGCCGGCGGTGGCGGCAGGGGTCGGGGGGGAGATCGTAGTCGGCGGTGGCTACGATTAACGGATTCGCATGGGTAGATGCGTTTGCGAAGTGACGTGTTGCCGCCTTTTTAATAAAGGCGCGAATAGGTTCGAGACCTAGATCGGAGTGGAGGTCGACGTTCTGTACGAACCAGGGGGCTCCTACGGTTTTACGGAGGAAGCGGTTTTGAACCACTTGGAGTTTATCGATGTGAGAGGGGGCCGAATGCTCGAACACAACACACGCATAAGTCATGATGGGTCGAACGCAAGTTTTTTAAAGTGTCACCTTATTTCTAAGGGACATTTTACTCCGCTTGCAGATTAACGAATGGAGACGACCGAGCACAAAGGATGCTCGGTGACGGACCCGCTTGATGTGCGGGCCGAAGGACATGGTGCTGTTTAGGGTGACCCCTAGATATTTGACCTCTTTGACCCAGGGAATGGGTCGGTCGAACATGGTCACTTGGCCGAGATTACTTCTAGGGCGGCGCAGGGAGTGGCACGGGGTGGCACCTCTGGAGGAGAACAGACCAACAATACACAGTTGTGGTTCCTCATTTCTATTCTACTTCATGCAAGAAAGTGCCACTTCACAATAGTCTGGTGTCAAACATGGCGTGTCTATGTTTTGTTTTAGTGGTGTATAGTGCTAGAACTATACGAAATCGTTTAATATTCAGTACAGAACGTTTGGCAGTTATTATGATTTTATACGCTGTTAAGGATGGAGATACATTGCAGTAGAACGCTGTGCGCGCAACATTTTGCTCGATTTAGACAGGTTCAGTAGTAAAACATTTAACTATATGAACGCCAGACCTAAGCTGGAAGAAATTTAGAAAAGTAAAGTTTGTGGTTAATTCATATAGAATCTGTGTTCGCAATAGCTTAAAACCTTTTTTAAAAGCCAAGCATTCGTAGGTACTAACCTATCTTGAAGTAATGAATCGTTATTAAATTGCTGGCGCAGAAATCCATTAAAAGGTACACTTTGCGAAAATATTTGTGCAATATATCAATTTGGTGTTGGAGGACTTAAAAATCTAACAAAAACATTAAAGGCGAACATCAATGTGTTAAGTTTATGTATTTTTTTAAGTAGTATTCTTCACATTGTGTTGTATTGTCTGCCCGTCTTATTCTGAAAAACTCTAAAGGATCTGCAACTGCTCTAGCAAAAAAGCTTCAGAAGCTTTAGCTTTTAACGGTAACTATGATTTAACTAATATTATAACAGGCCTCATTGTAAATAGCAGCTCGTAGAAGTAAAGAGCTTTTGTACGTACAAATGCTCGCATACGTGCGTCTGTTTTCTCCATTCCGATCTCGGTCTCGAACCTATTCGCGCCTTTATTAAAACGGCGACAACCCGATATTTTGCGAACGCGTCCAATCATAGTAATCCGCTAATCGTAGCCGCCGCCGACTACGAACCCAACCCCCTCCTATCAACCGCTACCGCCGTCCGTGGCACGTTCTCACCGACCCTCCCGATGACCTTACATCCCTTCTTTCGGATACAGATACCGCACACAGGATCAGACACCGACCTCGCCGACGAGCTCGAAGAATCCCTTGCCCGCCGGCCGGTACAGAGCACCACGGCGAGACACCTAGTATACGCCCTCCCCGATAGCGACTGCCCAAGCCAAGACCGTTCCTCCTTGAGGCGCCCTTGAGCTAGTTGCCCCCTTGCCCTTCTGGCTCGAGCGTTATGGTTGCACGCTCGCCCTCTTGTCCGGTGAAGCTGTAAAGGCTCCGCGACCAACAGCGTTGATCATTCACACACACACAAAAAGTGCGTCTGTTTCAATGCAGTGTGAAGATACCATAGCACCTTAAAATTAGTATTCCTTCGCGGTACGCAAGTCGTGACGCACGATTTAAACGATCTATGGCTAACACTTTAAATGATTTATTTATTTCGGGGTTAAATGTCGTTGTAGTAGTAACCTCTATCTATCTTTATCATGACGCCAGATCCCTTGCGGGGTATGCAGAGAATACAGAGTTCCAACAGGTTCTCTCCTTACATACGAGTACCTCTCTGGCTTCCTCCACTCTCATAGTTCGTCTCATACACGCTCGCCGGTTACGGAGACTCTTGACTTGTCCTTATGATAAGACTCGGTCTATTTGGTCATGTTAAGATAGTCTAGGTCTTCCTCCTTCCTAGTACCTACATCCTTCCACTTTCGCATTGTATATCAGTTTTGTCATTCTTTCTTCGGACATTCTTTGTATATGCCCAAACCAACGGAGCATACCCTTTCTCATCTTTACACCGATACTATCTTTTATGCCTACTCGCTTTCTTACTACTCTGTTGCAAATGCGGAAAAACTCCTATTATGTTTTTTTAATTCTTTTTTGTTCTTTCTTAATTGATTTATAATATGTTTAAAGATTGTTTATTAGTCAAGATACGCTCATTGTATTAGAATATATGTTTTAAGTTTAGTATTATATGGTATATTAACGTGTAACTCTGGCTCCCAAGATACAGGCAATCTCCTAGTTTGGAAACCACCAGTATTTATAATTTGTTAATTTTGCGTATGCAGAAATAAATTTGATTTGATTTGTTATTGCCAAAAATGTTAGGTCCAAATGTAATAGGGGGCGAGCCTATTATCTCAGTGTGATATAGGATGAGCCGATTGCCATTCTAACGGACACAATTTGAGACTTTGGACTGCTACAATTTTTCTATAGAAAATCCTCGTAAGAGACCTAGCGTGATAATATTGGTAGATGAATGAAAAATCCCTACGACACTCTTTCCGACCTAAGAATCGTACCTAAATCCTCTTGATTTCGACCTGCATCATGCACCAGTAGACCAACGAAGCAGTACATACACTCACGCCTTTATCCCACTGCGGTAGGCACAGACTACAGTTTGCCACATACTATGATTCTGACACACCTCTTTCGCTTCATCTACGTTCATACATCTCTTCATACATTTCCGTCGATTTAGAGTGCTACGCACTTGAGGAAGCAGTACAATTTTATAATAATTATATCCATCTATATCATTACGCTAGGTCCCTTGCGAAGTAGGTAGAGTTCCAACAGGTACATGTGTTATATAATTTTTATTACATTGGGTACATAAGTATACAAACACACGTGTTTGGTCCGTCTGAAGAAATAATAAATGACAGCTACAACTTGTAAATAAGATGTTATCTATAAATAGATGTGTTTACCTCAATCCATCATACAAAGATTACGTCTCAATTGGAGCTTGTAATTGATATAAATCGATTTTTCATACATATGTTGACTTGAGATTATTCCACCACACAGATATTATCTATCTATCTATATCATCACGCCAGTTCCTTTACGGAGTAGGCAGAGAGTACAGAGTTCCAACAGGTTCTTTTCTTACATACCTCTCTGGCTTCCTCCACTCTCATAGTTCGTCTCATACACGCTCGCCGGTTACGGAGTCTCTTGACTCGGATATTATCTATCCGAAAATTGTTGCTACACTTACACCCGAATCTATAAACATATGTAAGTAGCCACTTTTACTCAAGTATTTACTTGGTACATCATTTTTATTCTGTAGTTGAGAAATTGTCAAAAGTTAGTTGATATAGAATTTTAAACACACGACTTTCCTCGGCTAAGTCAATTCTAAAAAGTACGTCAATAAATGTTTATTGATACGGGTCTTAATCGTTGGTCTTGGTGAACAGTGCGAGTGGCTATCCTGGGTTCCAATCCTACGTAGCGTTGTAAAATATTTATATTTACTGACTGCTTCATTGGTCTAGTGGCAAAGCGCGTCGCTTTGTGA
Source organism: Phalera bucephala (assembly GCA_905147815.2). Lineage (NCBI taxonomy): Eukaryota > Metazoa > Arthropoda > Insecta > Lepidoptera > Notodontidae > Phalera > Phalera bucephala. The sequence goes on from LR990627.1 coordinate 2,693,972, forward strand.
TCACGAGGTCCTGGGTTCAAATCCTAGGTCAGACGAGTGTAGTTTTGCCTAACAAAACCTTTCCAGTACAAGTCCGGAGTCTGAAATTGTGCCCGGTATATGGCAATAGGCTCGCCCCTTATTACATGGGACCTAACATCGTCGGCGAAACGTGGGAGTACCCAGTACACCTCTGCCACCCCTGCTTGGGGAATAAAGGCGTGACGGTGATAATATTTAAAAATCATCGATTTTATTATTGCTTATATATTTTTACATAACGATATCACAGATGTATTGTTGGCTACTAAATTATAATCTCCAAATCTAAGACTTATTTTGTAATAATGCTAGTCCCTCGCTTGTCCGTTTAATAATAAATACATGAAGATATAGATATAGGTGATTTGAAATCATACAAGCATTTTTCATTGCTGTTGGTTCTGGGGCAAATCATCTACAGACGCAGAACCATATCCGTTGGCACGCTGATAGTTTATTACCTAGACTAACACATAGGTATCCTGGAAAAATGTTAGGTTCCTGTCTAAAGTCAACGCGGACGAAGTCGCGGGCAGAAACTAGTTTGTAACACTAGTTTCTGCCCGCGAAGTCGCGGGCAGTCTGTCTGTCAGTCAGTCTGCGTTGACTTTATACAAGGACCTAACATTTTTCCGAGTTAAAAAGTTCCTATCCTATATGTTAATCGAGGTAACAAACTATCTGTGTGCCAAATTGACGGACGATTTAGCGCAGTTGTGAAGAGCTTTAGCCGCTCCGCCCACTGTGTCTAATAGTCGCGAGTTCGATTCCCGCACGTGACGAATCTTTGTGTGATCCACAATTATTTGTTTCGGTCTGGGTATTTGTGTCTGTGAATTTTCATGTTTGTAAACGCACCTAAACGATACAGGAATAAATCCTAGTGTGGGGTTACGTTTTCTTAAAAAAAAAAATGAAATAAAACTATTTTACGGATTTTATCGCGGTTTATTATTGATTTTTAGTTCCCGACGTTTCGAGTGCTTTGCAGCACCCATGGTCACGGGAGGGACTGAGGTGTTAGACGTCCAAAAGGCATAGTTGTTCCGGGGTACCCTCAAACTTCTTAATTATTTTTGTTGGTCCAATCTACGCAGAATGAGCTCACAGTGTCTTGAGGTCTTGCAGTGTTATGCTTGGTTTTGGATTTGATTATATTATTTACCGGATCCCAAGTCGATGGAAGCACCCAGCCATCTTCTCTATTGAAATTAGGATGTTTTTTAATTTCAATAGCCTCGCGAACTATCCTTGGTAGGAATCGGTGTTCTTTCACGAGAATTTGTGGTCTATCAAATCTGATGTTATGGCGGGTGCGGTCAAGGACATGTTCACAGACTGCAGACTTCTTTGAGCGACGGTGTTTTAGGTCAGCTATGTGTTCTTTAACCCGAGTTTTTATCGGTCTTTTTGTTTGTCCTATATAAGAGAGACCACATTTACAATCAAGCTTGTAACTCCTGCATCTTGTAGAGGGATCTGACACTTGACAGATGGTAAAAATTGACTAATCTTCTTCGGCGGCTTATAAAATGTTTTAATTGAAGCACGCTTCAAGATGTAGCCAATCTTGTCCGTGACTCCTCTCATGTAAGGTAGTACTGCAGGGAGACGCTCGACTGTGGCTGGTTTTACTCGGTCACTGACGTTGGCGTTGGACTCGAAGCTTATTGTCGTGCAGGACTTGCTTGACATGTTGAAGCTCGGCAGCCAGATGTTTCTTGTCACAGATCCCTTGTGCTCTCTGAAACAAAGATTTACCCACGGTAGCTAACTGTGTTGGATGGTGGTGAGATTCACCGTTTAAGTACCTATCAGTATGGGTCTTTTTTCTATAAACCGTATGGCTTAAGGTGTTGTTGGGGTTACGGATTACTAACACATCTAGGAAAACTAGCGAATTGTTTGCCTTCAACTCCATTGAAAACTGAATTTTAGGGTTAATGGAGTTAAGATGATGTAGGAATACATCGGTTTTGTCAGATGGTAATATTGTGAAAGTATCATCTACGTACCGCTTGTAGAAACTTGGCTTTACAGGTGAGGTACGAAGGGCTGTCTCCTCAAAGTCTTCCATGAATATATCGGCAACAATGGGAGATACAGGGGAGCCCATCGCCACGCCATCTACTTGCTTGTAGAACTGCTCCTTCCACAATAAGTAGCCAGATGTAAGGCAATGTCTCAATAGTTCTGAGTATTCCGCTGGCATGTTGTTCTCTGCTAGTTTCCTTTCTACAATTTCAACACAGTCTTGTACAGGTAGGCATGTAAATAGTGACTGGACATCGAAACTGACCATAGTTTCATTGTCAGTAAGATGTAGATTTTTGATCTCACTAACAAAATGGTATGAATCCTTAACATGTGCTCCTGTGTGTCCTTTGAGTGGCGAGAGCACTTTCGCTACGTGCTGAGCCAATTTGTAGGTTGGTGTGTCGATTTGGCTAACGATTGGACGTAGGGGAGCATTCGGTTTATGTATTTTTGGGAGCCCATACAACTGTGGTGGTTTTGCGCACGAAGGTATTAGCGATTTGACGTCCAGATTCAATGTTTCGGAGTATTTCTTTATTAAATCACTCGTTTGTTTTAATATATTGGTGGTTGGGTCTGTCTTGACCTTTTTGTATGTGTTTTCATCCGATAAGAGTTCTTGTATTTTGACACTGTAATCTGACGTATCCATAATTACCGTAGCATTTCCTTTATCCGCGCGGAGAATAGTAATATCCTTTCTATTGCGTAAGGTTTTCAACGCTAAATATTGATTTTTAGGAATATTTAGTTTGGGCACTGAACTTCGACGTAACATGGATGAGACATCCTGACGTATTGCCTCCGAATCTTCCCTCCCTATACTATTTTTGGATAGGACGTCTTCAACGGCGTTGATAATTTCCTCATACGGTATCCTTCGAGGTGTTACAGCATAATTTAAACCTTTAGATAGGACCTTTACGATGTTTTCGTCCAATGTTTGTTTTAACAGATTGATGACTGCGCGTGATTCGTTGTCTATGGTGCACGGTTGCGTTTGAGTCTGCAGTCTGTGAACATGTCCTTGACCGCACCCGCCATAACATCAGATTTAATAGACCACAAATTCTCGTGAAAGAACACCGATTCCTACCAAGGATGGTTCGCGAGGCTATTGAAATTAAAAAACATCCTAATTTCAATAGAGAAGATGGCTGGGTGCTTCCATCGACTTGGGATCCGGTAATTAATATAATCAAATCCAAAACCAAGCATAACACTGCAAGACCTCAAGAGACTGTGAGCTCATTCTGCGTAGATTGGACCAACAAAAATAATTAAGAAGTTTGAGGGTACCCCGGAACAACTATGCCTTATGGACGTCTAACACCTCAGTCCCTCCTGTGACCATGGGTGCTGCAAAGCACTCGAAACGTCGGGAACTAAAATTCAATAATAAACCGCGATAAAATCCGTAAAATAGTTTTATTTCATGTGTAATATTCGCGTAAATCTAAGAACTCAGTAAAAAAAAATTTCATTTAAATTCATTCAGCCGTTTTTGCGTGATAGAGTTACAAACACCTAAATATATAAACCTTAACATTTATAATATTAGTAAGATACATAGTTTAAACACTAGAGCAACAAGACTATTTTCAAACTGTAACTAATAACAAATAATGTATTATGTATAAGCCCTGTGGGGGCTTACAAGTAGTCAATTAAAATTTTTTTTTTTAATTTAACTACTAATGTACCACCAAATCGGAACTTCTTTTTTTTTTTTTTTTAAACTACTAGGAGGCTACCCACACTAGGATTTATTCCTGTGTCGTGGGTACGTTTACAAACATGAAAATTCACAAACACAAATACCCAGACCGAAAAAAATAAATGTGGATCACACAAAGATTTGTCCCGTGCGGGAATCGAACCCGCGACTATTAGACACAGTGGGCGGAGCAGCTCAAGCTCTTAACCACTGCGCTAAATCGTCGTCAATTATGTATCAATTAATGTGTTTCTATGAAATATCACTTTAAACCATCCACATTTTCCATCTCACCGCTAATTCTTCACATCCTCGTGGGAACCACGAAAATTATACCTTCTAGACACGAATCCAATGCAGTTTTTCTGCATTTTTCCAACGAATGCATTTCTATCGCGTGATTTTAAGCAATTTGTCTATGGAAAGACTGACATTGGTTATTATTAGATTTTAATTGCTGTTGTTATTAATGTTACATCGTTTTGTCGTGCTGGAATAGATTAGATCTAGGCAAACACGGAACGGTGCCTAGATGACTGCCTCGTTGATCTAGTGGCGAAGTTTTGTCGTGCTGGAATAGATTAGATCTAGGCACATACGGAACGGTGCCTAGATGACTGCCTCGTTGATCTAGTGGCGAAGTTTTGTCGTGCTGGAATAGATTAGATTTAGGCACACACAGAACGGTGCCTAGATGACTGCCTCGTTGATCTAGTGGCGAAGTTTTGTCGTGCTGGAATAGATTAGATCTAGGCACACACGGAACGGTGCCTAGATGACTGCCTCGTTGATCTAGTGGCGAAGTTTTGTCGTGCTGGAATAGATTAGATATAGGCACATACGGAACGGTGTCTAGATGACTGTCTCGTTGATCTAGTGGCGAAGTTTTGTCGTGCTGGAATAGATTAGATCTAGGCACACACGGAACGGTGCCTAGATGACTGCCTCGTTGATCTAGTGGCAAAGTTTTGTCGTGCTGGAATAGATTAGATCTAGGCACATACGGAACGGTGCCTAGATGCCTGCCTCGTTGATCTAGTGGCAACGTTTTGTCGTGCTGGAATAGATTAGATCTAGGCACATACGGAGCGGTGCCTAGATGACTGCCTTGTTGATCTAATGGCAAAGTTTTGTCGTGCTGGAATAGATTAGATCTTGGCACATACGGAGCGGTGCCTAGATGACTGCCTCGTTGATCTAGTGGCAAAGTTTTGTCGTGCTGGAATAGATTAGAACTAGGCACATACGGAACGGTGCCTAGAAGACTGAAGCGCATCGCTTGGTGTTCACGAGGTCCTGGGTCGGACAAATGAAGTTTTTCTAACGAAAACTTCCCAGTATGAGTCCAAAGTCTGGAACTGTGCTCGATATATGGCGCCCCCTATTACATAGGACCTAACATCGTCGGCGAAAAGTGGGTGTACTCAGTACATGTTATTCAGATATATTTTATCTGGTGAAATGTACACAGTACTCCTCTGTCTATGTAAGTGTAGCATAAGATGATGTTCCATTCGATAAAATCTCATATACCGAAAAACAGAGTTTGCGTGTGAAACCAACCTCACAATCTACTTTCTGTACAATTGGTAAAAGTGAAAGTAGAAAAACAATAGTGATGATTTCCAATCATTTCTTTTTTTGTTCTCATTTGCATGCGAAGCGGCTGGAAGTTGGTATTGTTATTTTATACTAAAGTGCTATTTTTCGTTTACTATACAAATTCGCAGGTATCTGGCATGATATAACTCTAATCCCAGAGTATCAGAGAATTGTAATCTAGGAATTTTTCTGAAGAGAAATGGAGGGGAAATAAAAATCTATCTATCTATATCATCACGCCAGATCCCTTGCGGGGTAGGCAGCGAGTACAGAGTTCCAACAGGTTCTTTCCTTACATGCCTCGCTGGCCATGCTTCCTCCACCCTCATAGTTCGTCTCATACACGCTCGCCGGTTACAGAGACTTGACTTGCCCTTCCGGTATTCCCGGAGGTGATAATGCTTTTGTACATACAGTATCGTTTACGCGCGAATTAGTTCACAAAAACCTACTAAGGATAGACCCCAATAAAAGTGTGGGTAGCGATAGTGTCCCACCTGTATTTCTAAATAAATGCGCCAAAAGTATATCTTTACCATTATCCATTATATTTAATCGTTCTATCAAAGAAGGCGTATTTCCAGATATTTGGAAGGAGGCACACATCGTCCCTATCCACAAAAAGGGATCCAAGACTACTATTCAAAATTACAGGCCTATATCCATACTCAATGCAATTCCCAAACTCTTTCAGAAAATGGTCTACGATACAATTTACCATACTATAATTTTAAACATGAGCGAATCCCAACACGGATTTTTGCGACGTAGGTCTGTGAATACCAACCTGTGCGAGTTCTCACACTATGTATTCCATTGCATGGACCAGCATGCACAAGTGGACGTGATCTACACGGACTTCGAAAAAGCTTTCGATCGTGTTGACCACGTCATACTTTTAGCAAAGCTGTATGCCCTTGGGATTCATGGAGATCTTTACCGATGGGTTAAATCGTATATAACGAATAGAACACAGGCTGTAGTATTAGGTGGATATAAATCTAATTACATACCTATACCCTCCGGAGTCCCACAAGGATCTCACCTAGGACCCTTGCTCTATAATGTCTACTTACACGATATTAACCACTGTTTTGAGCACTCTAATCATCTATTATATGCAGATGACAAAAAAATCTTTTTAAAAATCTCCACACACGAGGACTGTTACAAGGTTCAATCCGACCTTAACCGTCTATCAATGTACTATACAGACAACAGAATCAATGTTAACTTAGACAAATGCATCCAAATTACCTTTTCTCGTAAACAAAAACCGATTAAGTTTAATTATAAAATTAATAATCAACAACTTCAAATAGTAACTGAAATCCGCGACCTTGGAATTAATCTAGACGAAAAAATGGCACTAAACAGACATATAGACATTATAGAAGACAAGGCTTTTAAAAATCTTGGCTTTGTCTTACGTTCTTGCAAACCTTTCAAGGATATCGCATGCTTAAAAATGGTTTATTATGCCTATGTGCGTAGTGTTTTAGAATTTGGAAGCGTCGTATGGAGTCCCCACTATAACTTTACAATCGACAAAATCGAACGTATACAGAAAATTTTCATTAAACATCTAAATTTCAGAAATAAACTGAAATTCTCAAACTACGAAGAGGCTTGTAAGCATTATGGAATTGACACACTGAAAAACAGAAGAACTATGCTTGATCTAGCCTTTCTACATGACATAGTAAATGCAAATCTTAATTGCCCTAACACTTAACTGCTCTAGTCTCACTAATTATACCCCAACGTAGACCTAGACATCCCATACACAATGTTTTTCGCGCTCCATCAACTAGTACCAAATACTGCAGTAATGAATTTATATCGCGGGCGATCAACATATTTAATAAGCAATTTACGATATTGATATATTTTCCACTACTAAACCCCATTTCAAATCCCTTATTTTACAGAGGTTATCAGAATGAGTATATTATTCACTATACACACACACTCGCACGCATGCACACGCAAACGCACACACACGTGCACTTACATACACACATGGACGCACACACACAACACGCACACAGATTGACAGTATTAATTTTTAGTTATCCTTTTTTACTATACACGTAAGTCCCGGTTCGTTTATTTATTTAAGTTGCTATGATATCCTGTTATTGGCTTCTTTATATTGTATAAGTTATACTTTAAGCTTTCTATTGTTAAACGCTGTTGGATATCTCAATAAAATAAAATTATAAAATAAAATAAGATAAGACTCGATCTATTTGGTCGTGGTAAATATATTTTATAGTTATAAAGGCAACCAAATTTTGTGAATGACTAGACTATTGCCACAGAAAAGTATTACTGCATCAAAGTACATCCGTATGTACATAATGGTACGTTTAAAATCGTTTGTCTTGTAGCCGAATCTTATATTCACCTAATAGGTAGATTTGTTTACTACCAGTAACAATATTTTGACAGATTTTTATCATATATAAGGTGTATCATAAATAAAGCAAGACCTCAGACACTTTGATTATATAATTGCTTCAGAAATTCCATACGAAAACCAATTGACCAAATTTAAAATTTTCTAACACCTTTTCTACGCAGTTTTATACCCCAATTAACAATGAAACTTGTATGTGTAAGTGCCCGAATTGAGAATTACGTTTCAGAAATGCAATTGAAATCTCCGTCGTGCTTTGAATCAACAACAACAACACATCATCACGCCAGATCCCTTGCGGGGTAGGCAGAGCGTACAGAGTAACAGCATTTATTAGCAAATTAAAAAAAAAGTAATATGCATTAAAATACTTCTACTTCAGCCACTATGGTCCCATTGTTGGGCAAAGGCCTCCCTCCACTGAGTCCATTCGGTTCTGTTTTCGGCTTTTAAATGCCAGTCTTCCAGGAATGAGTCCAGCTCGTCCCGCCATCTTCGTCTGGGCCTGCCGCGATGTCGTTTGTAGTTTAGTGGGACCCAGTTGGTAATTATTTTTGCCCAAGCTGTATTAGACATGCGGCAGATGTGGCCAGCCCAGTTTCATTTTAACGTGGCGGCTTTATGAGCCACATGCATTAAAATAGTTGAAATCAATTCAGCTATTAATTTAGAACAAACTACTTTCAGGACTTGCGTTTATTATGTTACACCTTGAATATCAAAATTCTACTGGTAGTAGACAAATATAGGAACCAAATATTAAACCGTTGAAAACACAGGTGTAATAATTTTTCACTTGTAACATTAGCATTCCGCCCGCACGAGCTAATGCGATCTGATGTCGCGTATTGCAAGCTTGTGCCTGAGAAATGTCCCAACATCTAATGAAACGGTGTGTTTGCATACGTTTTGCATAAGTATTCCGCTTCATTCCATATGCAGACTAGAACTTTTATCGCTTGCAACATGTGTGTTGAAAGACGAAATGCGTCTAACATGAAGATAAGATGTTGCTGAAATATACTAAACTCACCGTCATGTTTATACTTAAGCGGGGGTAGCTAATGTGTAATGTGTGCACCCATACATCGTTGATAATGTTTATGTGATCCTATGTCGGACAAAATGTAGTTTTTCTATAGAAATATTTGGTGTTGTAAAAACGCTCGAGTGGTCGCTTTTAACGCTCGCCTTTTTTACGTGTAACATGCTCGTAAGCGTCGACTCAGCGCTGCAGTGCTCATTTTTACAACACTAGAAATATTCCCCGTGTCAGTCCGGGATCTGAAATTTATGTCAATAGGCTCAATTTCAAATAATTATTTTGTATAAGTCCTGCGGCGCCCCCGCACAAATAGTTAATTTCCTTTTTTTAAATCTAATTTAACTACTTATCGCGGATCGGAACGTGGCCTCCACTGAAAAGATCTGGCGTAGAAACTTAGCGGGTTTGTCTTTTTCATTTCTCTTTCTCTTTTTTCTTTTCTAATTTTTCAATCATATTGTTTGGATACAATGTTTTGGTAACAATTAACTAGTTTACGATTAAATTATCGAAATATGTATGTCAAGTTCAATGGACAGCATTTTCTTTTTGGTTTATTGTTTCAATAAAAAATATTAAAAAAAGGTATTCTTTATTTTAATCATGTTTTTTTTTAATTTAAATTTCATATAATTTGTTTGAAAAAAATAGGCAAATTAATAGTGTAGCCTTGGCGAAATTTGTGATTATAGAAGTCTTTGACAATAGAACCTTAATAATGTTCAAGCTTATAATTTAAATTGATTAATGGTCGAATTTCGACCAAAGGGCGACCACTAGTTTTGATAAATAAGCCCACTTTATTTATTTATTATTATAAGTGTACATACAAAACTAAGCACTAGAGATGATGTAACATCAAATGAAAAGATGTCAATATTGCAGCATTAACTATTCTATTAATTATTATTATGTGGCTAGCTAACAGTGCCAACCAGAAGCGTATTAATTGTTTACGATATGTGGGTTTGGATAAATTATTATCTGACTTAGGTCAGAACTAAGCTTTGAACCAAGATTTCGTGACCGCCGCTCTATGCGGCAGTAGACCAATGAGACAGGCTTTTAGTCCCTATATATAATTAACCTACGCAGATAACATGCCTAAGAAAGTAGTAGCAGTCATACCTACATCATTTTAGACATGGTTTGCCGCATAACTCATTACTGCGTATTTCAAACAGCAACAACACAAAACACGTTCCTTTTTAACCTTCCAATCGCTTTTGGTGATCGCAACCATGAATCAGATCCCGAGATGGCGTCGTGTTGCGTACAATAGACATACCCGCCCTTAACCCAATTAGTTGTCATTCAATTCCTTTATTTTTACTGAAGCTCTGACGTCTGTGAGGTGTGACAATGGGTCGTTTGGGTACTATTTTGGCGAGGTCTTCCGAGTCAGTGCAGCGCGGCACGTAGGCAAGACCATGACACATGGCGGTCTATTTCGGTGTCTATGGAGGATGTCTGGATGTGATTGGAGACTAATGTATTTGTGTCAGGAGTAGGTCAAATAGATGTAACTGATATTGTTGGCCGAGTTTAATAATGACACGGTTCCAAATTTTTTTATTGTGTGATTGACGTGTACAAGTAAGACCACACTGCCCCAAGGGAAAATTTGCTTATTTAAATAAGCAGATTAATAACTAAAATATCTCTTGTTCTTGCTTTTGTGTCTTGTGTCACTTTACTTTTCGACCAACTATGACATCAAAGCACTACTTTCGCAGGCCGAATAAAATAATGACATATTCGAAAATTTGATATTTATTAAGCGTTCAAAGACGGCTTACAGCGCTCTAGGACCAAGCTTTTTTGGCGGTCACCAAGATTAAGCAGCGTTCTTCTCAGTCTGTCTGATAAGGGTGACCGTTTGTGGCATTTCCACATTTGAGTACTTCGTACTTCGGAATTCCCATTAAGCTTTACCATTAAAAATATCACCTCATCAAAACGATAAGATTTTCTTATTATTAAGAATCACAATTCTTTTTATACGCATATGCATTGAATAAAACAATAACCAACAGTCTTGAAGAATTCCCAAATCGTTTGATAAATCATACGCATCATTACTCTTCTTCATTCCATCAAATAACTAAGGTTATTTTCATAACACTCCCACGCACTCATTTATCAAGTCCTTTAATTGGGTCACGAACGTACCAATCATTTCGATTTTTGGCACTTTCTCCAAAGGAAGTAGTTGTATTTAGGTATCGTCCGTGACGCAATTGCTTTTATAATAATATTAAATGCGCCAGTGGACGATATTTCGTTTTCAGAATGGATGGACGTGTGACTAGTAATGTATGCCCCAATTTTACTGTTGTGATCGTTTAGAAGTGGACGTTGTTCTGTCGGCCTTTTCTTATCCGTATTTTCGAGATTGTCATTATGAGACGTCGGTGTTTTGCGAACGGTTATCATTTTCCGAAGTTGCTCTTTAAGCACAAACGTTCTTAGCCTACAGTCATAATGACTTGACAATATCAGACTGAGAATTATCACTTGTCTGAAACTCAAACACCTATTGTTAATATTCCATTGTTATAACAAATGCTTATCATACTACTCAATGAAATCGAATGAGATACTTTAAGCAGATGTTTTATTGGCCAAATTGTGGTGGTAACTAATAACCGAATACACAGTGGTTCACATAATGATAATACAAAAGTGGAAGGATGTAGGTACCGGGGACGACAGACTATCTTACCAGGACCAAAGAGACCGAGTCTTAAAAATCAGTTAATGGAATGGCGAGCAGTTATTTTCATTTTAGTAACCTTGTAATCAACACAAACATACTCTATGATTGCTCGAGTGTGTTTAGTTGTGAAGCGATGATAGATGTCATCTGTCAGATGACGAATCATCGATGACAGATAGTTGATGTAAGACGGCGGACGGCGCTGCGTTGTTATTCGATTGGCAACGGGGCAAGTGGTCGGACGTATCGCGGAGCAGCTATCCTCACTGCATTCTATGTGACAAATAATCTCCAACTATTGTGCGTATACTCGCATATCAAGGAAGATCACCGGACGAGACCCCGGTGTTATTTCAAGATTTCCTTTATGTTTGGCCACCATGCAGACGACTATGAAAACGAAGATAAATCCACCTTTTACCGTTACATACAATGAAACGGCCATCCAGAAAACCCAAGGACCAATATGTATTATAGTTAGGTCAGTCAGCAACTAACCTATCGAAAACTTCGTGGAATCTTAACTTGATTGACGACGCTATTCGTGTTTTCAGTATAAATATCATCCTATTATTACAACTCATGAATCATAAACACGCACAAATTGTGTGTAACCGGATTTAGGAGTAGTCACGTTGTTACGTACTGAAAGGAGCTACAGCTACACATGTTTGCTACCCGAACAATGAAATATACAAACGACATACCAGAATGCTTTGCAGGAACATTTTAACCAATAACACTATTTTATTGGAAACTGAACTCTAATACTTATATCCAAATCTCAATTTTTTATGTTTATTAGTGACTGGATAAACGGTTATTAAAAAGTTTATTTCAGTATATAAAATGTAAATATTAGAAGGTTAGTTCCTAAATCGATCAGTGCCGAGCAAACAGCAATTGTAGGTAAATATAAACAATGTCAAATACATCGATACGATGTTTCGATGGATATATGAGAACAAATTGCTTATTTAGCTATAATAATAATATCAGCCTATACTGCCCCACTGCTGGTCGAAGGCCTTCTATCGTAAATCGAGATGAGAGAGATTATATTAGGTCATACTTCACCACGCGGGCCCAGTGCGGATTGGCGGAGGCAGGGTTGTGGCAACGTACTGTTGGAACTTATCAGGCCGCCTACAAGGTTTCCAAGGAGTTAGGTTCGTAGTCGGCGGCGTTCGCGAAATTTTGGGTTGTCGCCGTTTTAATAAAGGCAAAAGTTTTAGCGACGTGTCTAAATATCGGAAAACTTGAAATTCGGTTACTGACTATTAAGTAGTTGCTTGAACTCATAAATTTTGTACTGACCCTTATGCACCAACTAAAAGTTTTCAAAGAGATGCAGCTTTAACGCTTTTATGTTTAATTTATTTTAAACTACTCAGTATCTGTCCGCGACCTAGTCCGCGTTGACTTTAGACAGTAACCTAAAATTTCTCTGAGATATGAAGTATTCCATGTTAATCCAGTTAATAAACTATCTGTGTGCCAAATTTCATTCAAAACTGTTTTTACGTGATTGAGTAACAAACATACAAACCTTTCAATTTATAATATACTAGTTTCTGCATGACTTCGTCCGCGTTGACTGTAAATAGTAACCTTGCATTTTTCCGGGATAAAAAGTAGCCTTTGTGTTATTCCAGGTAATAAACTATATGTGTGCCAAATTTCATTAAAAGCCGTTTATCCGTTTTTGTGTGATTGAGAACAAATATCTGAACACACATCTAAACATACAAACTTTCACGTTTATAATATTAAGAAGAATTATTGATTTTTTTTAAGCAAGCTATATTGACGACCTTCTATTGAAGCGTATATATTAATATTTATTATACAAAAATTCGAGGCGCTCGTATCGCTGTGCGACCGCGGTGTTCTTACCGATCACCAATGTTAAGCAGCGTTCGACTCGGTCGGCCTGAGATGGGTGACCGTTTGTGGCATTTTCATATTCGAGCGTCTCCGTGCTTCGGAAGGCACGTTAAGCCGTTGGTCGCGGTTACCACTTAATGTGATAGTCTTTAAGCCGAGTTGGAAGCCTTAAAGGCGGCTTGATTAGTTCCAACAGCAGGTGGCGACAAACCTGCCTCCACCAATCCGCACTGGGTCTGCGTGGTGGTGTATGACATGATCTCTCTCACCTCGATTTGTGAGAGAAGGCCTTTGCCCAGCATTGGGCAGTATAGGCTGATATTATTATACAAAAACAGTTTTAAAAGCTACTTATATTGATTTTCTCTTTTACTTCAAATGACGTAACAGTTTCACTATAGTTATACACACTTTAATCACCTATCAAAATAGACCTCACACTACATCATGGCGGTGAACGCAAACATCGTGATCTACGATTTATGATTCTCGCAAACCATTTCCAATAACCACTAGTTATGTAAACTGTTTAGTGCGGAATGTTATATACGTAGGTAGCCATAAAATGTATATTAATCTAAGTGCTAATAGATATACTGGTATATTTATAATGGCAGGTGGCCATATTGATAGATCACTGGCCGAATTTAATATAGACACAAAGCAAAACATTTATTATTTGAATATGGACTCTAATTTTATAACAACTATAACTTAGTTTCCCTCGTTCTTACTTTTCAGTTGTGTTACTTTTCTATTCAGCCACCGTCGCTGGTGAATGAATAATGACACATCTTATTTGGAGATGCACTCTTATTTTAACTATTAAAAAGGTTGATTTCTCGTGTTGTTGCTTCTTTAGTTATGTCACTTTTAAAAGGTTTCTTTTCTGACGTTTTCACTTCTAAAATTTATTGAATGTCAAATGATGATCGTCTTTGTTTCTTTGTATATTGTACTATACTATACTATATCGATCGATCATCAGACACGCCCACTTAGGAACTTAAGTGCTGTACGCATCTAGTTGATGTACATTTCAATACTATATACTTTGGCCCAGTTTTCATTTTTAATTTAAGATTAGATGCAAGATTCCAAATAAGAATTTCTTAGAAGCAACAACTTTGTTCCAGATTACTACCTAAAAATATTATTCTGAAGGATTTTCAAGGTTTTCAGGCTCTTTACTGGAATAGACCGTTGTGCACATATTTTGCACGGGTGGTATTCTGTGTATACCCATATAATATCTGGTACAGTTTAAAACTCCAAAACTACAACTATAGAATTTTTGTCTTTGTCTGCCCAAGAAAAGACTTATAATTACAAGTTTATGGAATAGGTTACCAAGAATATTATTTGCTGGTTTTCCTCCATCTGCAAATAGACATGCCTACGTGCACCGGCGACTGAAATCGTCCAAATATATCGAATCCAAGTCGTCATCGGCAAGTGTTAACTGGTGGTCCAACTTCGCACGCGTCGTGACCGAAACACTTAATGTGATTCACACGAATATCATAATTTGGTACTGATTCCACCGGAATAACAGAGGCACCTGTAGAATTTTCCGTCTACATATTCAAGTTTTCTTTTTTGTCTTGCTATAAAATTTTAAATATTAATGATTGAGATGTGAGATGACAAAACATCTGGCTTAATTAGAGTCTCAGTGTTTTCTTAGTCTCCAACCTATATTCACCAAGCGGGGATGGAAGAGGTGTTCTATGTTCACCCACATAACGTCAACGTTGTTAGGTCTCAATGCAATAGGGGGCAAGTATATTGCTAGTCAATTAGGCAGAGTAACAGATTTGATACTTATGCTGAAAATCTTTCGATAAAAACAACTATGTTTTCGACAACTTTAGATTCAAACTGAGGATCATGATTATCAGCAGTTTCTTCTTCGTTTTTATATTATGGCTTCACACCTTTAAGTGTATTGTGCCAATGTCCAGTGAGATGCATATTCGTGTTTTTATAAATTAAGTCAGCGCCCCGATGAACTTGATGAGAACGATGATATTGGAATTGATGAAGTACCCCACCCTGGATAGGAAAGCGATGGATACTTTACATACCAATTGCGACGACCGTTTTGAGTGAAATCGAAAGGGCATATTTATCACTTTCTTACAATTACCTTCACTCATGCACATATAAGAATACATAATGGGTAATATTCCACCAACATTACACATTTTTATTCGAAATAACGCAAGTTTTGAAAAATAAATCAAATTCACGACATCACTCTTCGACTTCCTGCAAAACCCCTATCAGCAGTTTATTATTATTTTGTTTTTGATTTATCTTTAAAAGGGGAGTTAAATTACTGTTGCAAAGTATATATCATAAACTGAATTCAACTACATTAATATCTGAACATCACTCGTATATTATTCTTTATCGTATATTATTATATGGCCATATGGTCATGGAAAACTAACTGATGGTAAAGAAACGACGTCAAAACTTGCAATTTTTATTATAATTAAATTCAACAAAACTGCTTCTTTTGACTAATTAGATTTGTCGGGCTTGAGATCACGAAGTTCGCATTCGAATCGAACATAGTCAATGGACAGAGGCGTCCTCCTTAGATCGCCACAACGACTGGTTTTGTACCGTATCCATCTTTGCCCTGCAGTGAACGTCTTTTAGTTAAAGATAGATAGATATATAGATTTGGTGCGAGCCACTTCCTTCCCTCTATTATAGTCGAAGAAGGTGATGGCTGCTCAAGTAGTCATACTCATGAACGTGCTGCTTGTGGAGATGGTCCACCCAGAATCCTTTAGCTTATCATTCTTTAAAATATTATTATTAGTCTTATATTTCAGTCGTTAGGCATCACACTGGAGCTGGATCAAATACTTATTTTTGTATTATATAAAAATATATGTATTTATACAGAAAATGATGGCAATAAAAAATTCATAGAGAATTAGACAAAAAATACAAGCCCACTGAGGTTCTCGCCGGTTCTTCGCAGTGGAGGTCGCGTTCCAATCCGGTGGTAAATTAGTAAGTTAAAAAAAAATGCAAATATGACCATTTGTAAGTACCCCCAAGCAGGGCTTATACACAATAAATAATTTGAGTTTTGGAATTTGACATCGACACGGCGATATGTCTGTAAACAGTAGAATTATGCAACCCCTGCTAGGGAAATATAGGCGTGACGTTATGTTGACATTAATACTTTATTTATACTATGCGAAAGTGGAAGGATGTAGGTACCGGGGAAGACCTAGACTATCTTATCATGACCAAATAGACCGTGTCTCATCTGAAGGTCAAGTCAAGAGTCTCCGTACCCGGCGAGCGTGTATGGGACGTACTATGAGAGTGGAGGTAGCCAGAGAGGTATGTAAGGAAAGAACCTGCTGGAACTCTGTACTCTCTGCCTACCCCGCAAGGGATCTGGCGTGATGATGAATACTATAGGGATAGGGTATATAGAATATTTGTTTCACACTTGACATAATGTGGTCATAATATTTTTTATTCATATTTATATCTACAACGCAATAAGTGCACGATTATATCACGCACCGACCACGTATGGAAATACCGTCCAAAAACTAAGGAGCGCTAAATGCGCGAATTAGTTTGTTTTGTTTCGTGTATGTAGTATATTGCCCTCCAGTTCACGCTTCTACGATCCAGTTCAAAGAAGTCGCAAGTACTCTTTCTTATTGTAAAACGTTACCAACTTACAGTTGTACAAGCTTGTTTTGGCCCGCGGCCAAAATCGGAACTGGCGCTGTCATCAAATGAAATGTCACTCTACGACAGTCGCAGAGTTGCCGTTTGTTATGAAATTTATCCAATTTCTTTTTGAATTAGTAACAGTGCGGACTCACATCTTGAAATACCTACTTGGAAGTAGGATTTTTTTTCGAAATGTTAACCGACCGCCTGCCCGATGGACCGACGACGATCTTGTGAAAATCGCAGGAAGTCGTTGGATGCAGGTGGCATCGGATCGGTTACGCTGGAAAGCGATTGAGGAGGCCTATGTTCAGCAGTGGACAAGTATAGGCTGAGATGATGATGATGATGATGAACCTTAATTTTACACCAACCCCCCTGTCAATGTCATCCATGGGCCAAAAGATCCTTGTAGCATTATATTTCGAAATATGTCTTTGGTCTTAAAATTAAAACCTCTTATTTTGGAAGATAGGTAACAGGCGAACATTGCAATAATTCTCATCTTGCTGTCTGTATGTCTATTACTTGTACACTATCGATGGAAATCAACTGATTTTCAAGGTTATTTGGTGTGGTGCCTCGTTGGTCTGGTGGCAAAGCGCATCGCTTTGTGATCACGAGGTCCTGGTTTCAAATCCTAGGTCGGACAAATGTAGTTTTTCTAACGAAAAATTTCCAGTGTTGAATCCGGAGTCTGGAATTGTGTCCGGTATCGTAGTTTCACATTTTGTAACGACTCCGTAAATGTTACATCAGAATAGCTCTAATATTTTGTCTCTTGTCGCAAACTCATAAAACATTCACATTAACCTTACATATTTCCATACTTGAGGGTAAAACTTTTACAAACTTTGAATGTCATATTTATTTATATCGAATCAACACCTAAAAAATAAGTTTCAAGCTTCTAGCTCTAACTAGAACTCTCTTCTAGCGCGACAGACAGACAGACAGAGTTACTTTCGCATTTATAATATTAAGTAAGGAAGTAAGACCTAGACTATCTTACCATGACCAAATAGACCGTGTCTTAGCTGAAGGGCAAGTCAAGAGTCTCCGTAACCGGCGAGTGTGTATGAGACGAACTATGAGAGTGGAGGAAGCCAGAGAGGTATGTAAGGAAAGAACCTGTTGGAACTCTGTACTCTCTGCCTACCCCGCGAGGGAGCTGGCGTGATGATATAGATAGATAGAAGTAAGGAAGTAAGGATTTGAAACTGTAAAGTTCTTCTCAAGCGGAGGTGAATTGTTTTACTTATATATCGCCGACTTAATAGAAGGCAAGCCACTAGACCAACGAGGCAGGTAGATATTATTTAATATCATTATCTATAAACCTATTTTTTGTACTGGGTTTCTGCTTAAGTTTGTTTCTGTACCCAGCTTTATCGTTTTGTGTCAGTTACCTATCCATATAGCGTTTAATTTAAAATTCACATCAGGAAATACACATTGCAATAATGAGATCTGTACAGACGCCATTGAAAACCGCACAATTGATCAAACGTCCATTGAACGAACTGCAGGGCTAACACAAGCGACAAGATATGCACGGATTTTGTCACCCAGGATGTGAAATAAACCGTTTTGTCTTATGTGCTAGTTGTAGCGGAGCATGGCGTGTCGTAACAAAAGTTGGACACGAGAAAACTTGTTTCAAGGATTATATTGTATTGACGTATAGACCAAGTCTATTTTGACTTGCATACAAGAATTCTAAGGTTTATGTGAATTTTATAATACCCCGAGGGGCTATGGGTTACATCACCCATTACAAACAACTAGAACTTAAGAAACTAAAATAAACCGCGATAAAATCAGTACAATATATTTTTTTTAAGATTTACAAACATGAAAATTCACATACACAAATACCTAGACCAAAACAAATAATTGTAGGTCACACAAAGTTTTGACTTGTGGGGGAATCGATCCCGCGACTATTCGACCCATTGGGCGGAGTGACTTAAGCACTCCAAACTCATCATCATCAGCCTATAGCAGTCCACTGCTGGACATAAGCCTCACCAAGTGCACGCCACTGGGTACGATCCTCGGCTACTCGCATGCAGTTTCTGCCAGCCGCCCTACGAAAGTCATCGCTCCACCTAGCCTGAGGGCTTCCTGCATTACGTTTGCCAGTCCGTGGTCTCCACTCAAGAACTCGTTTGCCCCAGCGGTTATCGGTTCTTCGGCTAATGTGACCGGCCCATTGCCACTTTAGCTTACTAATCCGGTGGGCTATGTCAATTACTTTGGTTCTCTGTCGAATGACTTCGTTCCGGATTCTATCCTTCAGAGAAACTTCGAGCATAGCCCTTTTCATAGCTCGCTGAGTGAATTTAAATTTATGGACCATTCCAACCGTGAGTGTCCATGTTTCGGCTCCATATGTTATAACGGGCAGGACGCACTGATTGAAGACTTTTGTCTTTAGGCTACAAACTCAAACTCAAATAATTTATTTTGTATAAGTCCTACGGGGGCGCTTTCAAATAGTCAGTTTATATTTTTTTTTTATCCAATTTAACTACTAATCGGATCGGAACGCGGCCTTCACTGAGAAGTTCCGGCGAAGAAACTCAGCGGGCTTGTCTTTTTTATTTAATTCTCTTTCTCTTTTTTACTTTCTATTTTTTAATCATATTGTGTGGATACAATGTATAAGTTTTAATTAAAATAGTTTACGATCTAACTCCGGTGTAATACCGTAGGACCGAGATATGAGACTAATGATGTTATTTATAAAGAGTGTGTAAAGGATTCCAGATGGACCAGTCCCCACAAGCAGCACTCGTTCACAAGTATGACTACTGGAACAGCCATCACTCCCCTCGACCATATTGGAGGGAAGGGAGTAACCCGCGCCAGATAACCATCGCAATCAAAGACATTCTAGTGAGCATGACCAAACCAGAACCCCAAAGACGGTGGTCAGATTGTGTCTACAAAGCAGCTCTTAACCATCTCCGGTAACAGATCGATGCATACACCACCAAGCCGTTCGTCGAGGCGATTTTTGGGGGAGGCCTTTGTCGAGCAGTGAACGACTTTCGAATGACAGTGATAGTTTTATTTCACTTGAGTACAAGACTTTCTATTTCTAATTCGTCACGCCATTTTTCACGGGCCTACGAAATTTAATCACGTGATTTTTTGCAACTTTTTGATCCCAATAGTGATATGCGTTGAGGTTTTAGACTCAAGAACCCCCCCCCCCCCCCTTCCCCATACACAATATCACGTGTATTTTTTTCCAATGTATTGCAAGGAGAGTCAACGTCCCGCGCCGTTTCTCAATTTCGTGATCTTGTCCGAACCCTCTCCCCCCCCCCCCCCTTCGAGTCTCACGTGATTAACAGACGATCCCAAAATTTTGCCGCTCGTGCTAACCCTGATGATCGAACCATTTCAGCAAATTCGAGAGTATCCGATGCGGTCGTTTAAGTATTTCCATATGAACGGTCGCTTCGCCACGCCCCCGATTTGCCATGGCCATCAATTTTGGGTTAACGTGCTTTAAATATTTTGGAAAGCGATACTGATTTACCGGTACTTTTTTAGATTATTACTGAAGATCGGCTCTTCACGAAAGCCGTTAGGATATATAGTAATTTTGATAAGAGATATACTTTCATGCGGTTTCGTAAGGGGTTCCCCTTTGGTAACGGAGTTACAGTAATTCTTTTATGTTGCTGTTTTATTGATAATAATATGTGTGTTGACGTTTTTTATGTCATTGCATATGAAATCCTCTTATCCTAGGTCGGACAGTGTGGTTTTTCTATCTAAAAATTCTTAGTAACATTCCGGAGTCTGGAATTGTATTACATGTAATTTTGCATTGTCCTCGCCCTCTTATTACATCGCGACCTAACATCGTCGGCGAAATGTAGGTATACAGGGACACAGTTAACCTTTGTCACCTCCACCATTTTATATTTTTCTATATTAAGGTTAAATACGGGACGACTTTCAATTATCGCGTAATTATAATGATTAACCTAAATGTACAAAAATACTTTAGTTACATCAGGTTACTTTACAGCAATAGAAGCTTGTTTATATTGCATCATATTAAAGAGCAGTAACCGTAGTTGAGTATGTTACCTAACTAAATATGTATAATTATCGCCGCAGACGCTGAGTCTAGGATATGTTACTAATCCCACGATTATCACATCTCAAGATCCACTTGTGAGGTCACTATCTCTAAATCGTATGCAGTTTAGATTAAGGTGTCAAGTTGCTTAAACTGACAAGCACGTCAAGATCCTCTCACGGCTTATCAGTCGCCGTTCAATTTGCATCCAACTTGTGACGCGACGGAGCCCAGACCGCCTTCAGTCGACGGTTGGATAGCTAGAGTAGCGCACGCGTGTCAGTGATATAAAATATTCTAACTCCAAATACGCGTAATCCAAAAACAAACATCAATTAAATTGTTGACAAACTTTTAGTTTCCAAATTTGCTGTTAATAAAAATGTAGTTAGTGGTAATATAGTATTCGGTAGACATAAAGTATTTATAAATAAAACAATGGGAGATAATCTTATGGACGTCAAAGCGTGGGATAACAATAAAAACGGAGATTAGTGTGTTATCGAGCACGTGGTTACGGTGTTTGACGTAGAAACCCTGAGGACTGATAGTGAAGTGTTTTGGAAATATGGCACGGCTAGCGACAAGTGCCGCGCACTTCTGCCAGCGGCTGCAGGAGTTGTACCCTCAGAAGCTGATGTTGACGACGAAACAACAGGTTCGAGAGGTACCTAAACCGTACTCAGTACTCAACTATTTATTTCTGACTATAATTCTTTACATTTTAAATATGTTAGATAAAAAATGGTGTGATTACGGACCCTATGATATTGATAATGTAACGGGATTACTTATCCAGGTTCCTGCGCTAGCATAAACTGTATTACAGGGACCAGTGGTATTCTTTTTATGTAGTGTCTGTAATGTTCTCATATAGAACAATATTGATGTTCTTTTCCTTATAGATATCATAAAAGCCGACTTAGGAATGCTATATAACATTGATGAAACAGCTTTAGTTACTACGACGACAGCCGTGCTTTTTATTAGTTCTTTCATTAAATATATTCAAACAGAGCGTGCTGTTTGAAAACATTATTGGGAAATGTTAACAAAAGGAATATCTCGTGATCTGGTGATCTGTAATACAGAATAACCCCTATAATAGACACCAGCTCCTCACAAACACCTGACTAAATTGTTCACTTAAATTAGTTAAGTTTCTATTATAATTTTTGTTGTGAGGAGAAATAAATAAAATTTATTATTATTTTTTATATCTAGGGTCTAAGCCTGTGGATATTTTATGACGCTCATTTAATTTTTGTGCAATGATATTATATTGTTCCTTGTAATCTCTTTTAAAGTGCTTTAAAACGCTTAAGGAAGCGCTGTAATGGTGCAGCTGTGGCATAATTACGAATGTTCATGCAATCATTACATTGTGAGTTGTGACATTTTTTGAGATTATACAAAATGATATAATGATATACTTGTGCCACAGCGGAACCAACCGCTCCGTCAACCGTCTTAAAAGCACCCTTTCTCTTTATGTGCGAAGATGTCATTAAATATGTCAATAAATATATATATTTACCGTGTAAAGAAATTCTAATAGCAACATCATTGCTTATTCTGTCAAACTATTCTGGATCCTGCTTACACTAACTCTGGCTATTTATTCCTACATTATTCGAAAAGTATATTTGAATGCATCAAAGTGCTAATTTGTGCGAGCTACAAGAGCGCAGGACAATTTTCAAGGAGATCGATTGTAGCAGTCTGATTTCGGATATATTATGGTCGTCCTTTTACGTACCGATAAATAAATTTGCCTTTCAATTTTGCAGTGTTTGATTTTTGCGCATTATGTTTTCACAGACACACATTTGACTTACATGAATCGTTCGCACTGGATATATTTTTAGCTAAATCTTTGCTATTTTCAACTACTGCTTTAAATATCTGTATTTTTGAAAGGACGTAACACAGGTACGTTTTTTGGGTTTAAAAAAATCCAACTATACCTGGATTCTATATAGGTAGGTTGATCTTGACCTGATGCATAAGATACCACAAATTAGATTATTATAGATTATAATTAAACAAGAGATTTATCAAAAAACTTTTATTTGTACCATCACAAGTTATGTGTGACTAAACGGGACTGTCTTAATATATTACTGCATTAATATATAACAATAATAAACGATAAATTTTCTTCTTACATTCAAATTTTTTTTTTTTTTAAAGACACCGTCACCATCACGCCTATATTCCCCAGAGGGGGTGGCAGAGGTGTACTGAGTACACCCACGTTTCGCCGACGATGTTAGGTCCCATGTAATAGGGGGCGAGCCTATTGCCATATACCGGGCACAATTCCAGACTCCGGACTCGTACTGGGAATTTTTCGTTAAAAAAACTATTTTGTCCGACCTAGGATTTGAACCCAGGACCTCGTGATCACAAAGCGATGCGCTTTGCCACCAGACCAACGAGGCAGTCAAAGTTCTTTTAAAGAATCTTCTTAGACTAGTTTTGTATGTATATTATACATCCATATTATATCCATATCTACATTATTTTAAATTCCAAATATAGATAAATATTCATCATCATCTTCAGCCGAAAGACGTCCATTCCAGGACAAAGTCCTCCCCAAGGATAGCCCCGACGGCTTTGTAATGACCTTCACCCGGTCATATTACGTTCTGTAATAGGAATATCTTTGGAGATTTATAGCCATCTCTATCGGCCTTCAATTCAATTGAGTATTTATGGTAAGATGAGATTCTGCTGTATGTTGCGAATGTAAATTCTATTATGCTACCGTCAAAAATCTTGCCTCGACGCTTCTGTTATAAGTAACAGAAGCGTAGAGGCAAGATTTTTGAATACTTTATATATCCGTAATACGGCCATTTTGTTTGTATCTCCATTGTTTTCATAGCTTTATCTTTTAATTGTGTTCCGAAAAGAATTTATAACAGTGTCTCAAGGTTTCGTTATCGTGTCCTTACAGATGTCGGTCACGGGTGGGGTCCTATCGTCTTTCTAAGTGCGTTCACTTTGTTCTACATTCTTCATTTGTCGTATCCGTAGTTTTATCAATATTGGTATCATTGTAGTTTTTAGTTTAAATGACGTTGTTTGTAAGAATGGTATTTAATTCAACCTGTTTCGTACATTTTGGAACTGCTTATATCGGTACTCAGGTGGTTTCAAATTAGACCTTCAAGAAAGTTACACAGAACAAATTACTGTGTTGTTCTGTTTTGGTGCCTTCAACGTCCTTCATACAGTCTGGTATTAATTTGCGAAAAGTTGATTTCACCTATATCTGTAAAGTGGCTGCAAATAATAATTTCTTAAATAAGACATAATAAGCCCATACAGGGTGATCATGAATAACGCAAGAACTCAGACACACCCTGATTAGATAATTGCTTCGATATATTTTTATCCCCTTTTTACGCACTTTTATAGCCAAATTAACAATGAAAATTATACGTGAACGTATTCGAATTGAGAAATACGTTTTAGAAATGCATTTGAAATCATCTGCGTATTGCTTCGAATCAATAATAACGTCTTACATAAGGTCTTACATTTATTATGCTACAACTTGTAACTGTACTCTCTGCCTACCCCGCGAGGGAGCTGGCGTGATGATATAGATAGATAGAACTTGTATATATTAAAAGGTCGGGAATGTATCGGTACCTCTTCTTATGTTGCTGATGTATGTTTATGAGTAGCGGTGATTTTTTACCAACAGGTACCTCGAAAGCTCGTTTGCCCTTCTCTCCATAAAGTGGAACTACTATATTGGTACGACTGTTTTCATCGCCACAGTGTGCCTGCCCATTACAATGGCAATTATACATTTTTTTATCTTATCTGCCACTGGATGAACGGGGCCTCAATTGAAAAGATCCGAAGAGAAGCTCCGCGGACTTGTCCTTTTTATCTTAATCTGTTTTTTCTTAGTTCTCTATCTATATCATCACGCCAGAACCCATGCGAGTAGGCAGAGAGTACAGAGTTCCAACAGATTCTGAGATAATGAATAATTAAATATATTTTTTTTGTTAAACAATGATTAACTTAAGTTACAATTTTATGGTGTTACAGTACTTAAAGAAAACTGTATGATAGATGTCTGTTTTCATTGAAAGGCTAATGTACAGGTACCCTTAATCTAGCAATATTTAATTACTTGTTCCGTAAGGATTTACTTGAAATACGGACATTTTTATTCTCATTCATCACCACATATATGATAGTATTTAGTTTTAGATTAGGCTCCAATAAAGATATAAATAATTCTACAACATTCTGATATCACATCAAGTAAAGTATTCTCATATAAAACTATAGCATATTATTTGGCAAAAACATTTCAAACTACTCCAAATTTTCATTTTAATTAAAACTCTATTTGTGTGAAATTAAAACTTATTTATTTCTGAAGTTTTTTTAATGGTTGACACAGTCTTGCGTATTTATATCCAATCACTATCTATTTTAATATTTATACTTTGAGTCTTATTTATTACCTTTTCGATTGCAATTGATATTAGACAAAGATAAACATATAGAAATAAGCAAAAACATATCAATCCCATTCATCGTGACATTCGAAATAAAACTCTAAAGTGTAGCAATAAATTTCAAATTATCATTGCAATATCTTAACGATTGACATATTATTGCTTGTTGTCTAAATGTGTAAAATTAGTGTATGTACGATTATGTATACATTTTTTATTTACGTACGTACGTGTTTGACCCGGCGTAATCAATTTGCTACTTCTTGGTTACATTTAGTTGACTCACACGACAGTATGCAAGGAAGTGGACATGGCAACGTGAGTAAAATTTACGTGCCCGAGCAGCAGTATTATTATAGTCTTATTTTGCCGTGAGAATAAGACGCAGATAGCTCCGACCTATTCTTACGGCAATATAAGTATATAATATTCTCCGTAAACTATCGTGTTTACAAATTTTCATATTTACATTTTTTTTGTTCACTGTCTATGAGTCTACTGCTAGGTAAAAACTGTGACGGACGATTTAGCGCAGTGGTTAAAAGCTTAATCCGCTCCGCCCACTGTGTCTAATAGTCGCGGGTTCGATTCCCGCACGGGACAAATCTTTATGTGATCCACAATTATTTGTTCCGGTCCGGGTATTTGTGTATGTGAGTTTTCATGTTTGTAAACGCACCCCTGATACAGTAATACATCCTAGGGTAGGGCTACGTTTTAAAACAAAAAAACATAAAAAGGTAGTCTCCTCTCCCAAAACAATGCCTCGACGACAGTCTTTGTACCTACCGTACACATCTAGCTTAAATAAACTTAGGAATTTACCGTGTTCCACAAACAGAACAACAAAGAGTCAACCTTATTAATTAATTATTATCTCAAACAAAACAATTAAATATATCCCCAGTACAATACCTGTAATAACATAAATATTGTTTTAAATATGTACCAACATGCGCGCACGCAGACAAGACGTCCTCAAAATAACAGCGGCCTTATTCGCAATGACTAAACACGTAACGCAACGGGTTACGATAACTTCGCGAAATTGTTTAACGGTACTCCAGTAGCATATATAGTGGAATACCATTACAATCTATATATCTATCTATATCATCACGCCAGTTCCCTTGCGGGGTAGGCAGAGAGTACAGAGTTCCAACAGGCTCTTTCCTTACAGACCTCTCTGGCTTCCTCCACTCGTATACACATCACTCCCCCTCACTTCACATAGTTCGTCTCGTACACGCTCGTCAGTTCCCGAGACTCTTGACTTGCCCTTCAGATAAGACAGTCAGTCTATTTGGTCATGATAAGGTTGCCTGGGTGTTCCCCGGTACGTACATCCTTCCGCTTTCTGTTTTGTCATTTTATTTCCTATATTCTTTCTATATGCCCGAATTAACGGAGCATACATCCCTTTACAAGATCATTGAAATTTCATGAAGTCGTCCCCAATTTTGTGTGCGTGAGTGATACACGCTGTTTGCCGCGGGGCCTTTACAGATTCACTGGACAAGAAGGCGAGCGTGCAACCACCACGCTCGAGCCAAAATGGCAAGGGAACAACTTGCTCAAGGACGCCTAAACATCCCAAATATGACAGGGACCTTCTTCGCTATGTGAGTTTCATGTTTGAAGACGCACTCGCGATTCAGGGATAATTGACGGACGATTTAGCGCAATGGTTAAGAGCTTAAGCCGCTCTGCCCACTGTGTCTAATGGTCGCGGGTTCGATTTCCGCACGGGACAAATCTTTGTGTGATCCACAATTATTTGTTCCGGTCTGGGTATTTGTGTATGTGAATTTTCATGTTTGTAAATGGACCTACAATACAGGAATAAATACTAGAGTTGGGCTGCGTTTTTGTTACAAAAAAAATCTTAGTGCGGGGCAAGCTTTTTTAAATAAAAAAATTTACAAAAAAATACACGATCATTTCAAAGAGCTATCGTAACGCGTCACGTTTAGTCAGCGAATAAGTGCCCTGATTACAATTGGTGTCAGACTGCTTACGGTTTAATTAATTCTGACTCAAATTGCTAGTTCGAGGAATACCTAAATATAGAAGTACCGGGAACTTGTTCATCTTGTTCGTTGTAATTATTATGAAGATGAAAGAATGTTTTAGGTAATTACTATGAATATCTTACTAATTGTTTTATATTTGGAAACGTATTTTATTTATTTGTTTAATGGATAAGAACGACAACGGATATAAGTAATTACCAAGGTTTTTTTTTATTTATTTGAAAGGCTTTGTCGCTTAGCGACCACATCGCCATATAAATCTGAATACAGAATATAATAATAATATTAGCCCTGTTAAGAAACTGTCCCACCGTAGGGCACGGGCCTCCTCTCAAACTGAGAGGGCTTAGGCCATAGTCCATCACGCTGGCCCAGTGCGGGTTGGCGAACTTCACACACCTTCGACTCTTAGGCATGCAGGTTTCCTCACGATGTTTTCCTTCACCGTTAAAGCAAGTGATAATTCATTTTTAATACGCACATGCTTTTGAAAAGACAGAGGTGCGTGCCTGGGTTTGAACCCGAGACCTATGACATTGCAGTCCAACGGTCTAACCACTAGGCTATCACTGCTCATACATAATAATACAGAATATTTTTACTGAATATAACAACTTAGTCTACTAATTTATATAAATATTTAGCTCCAGCAGTAGTTAATCACCACGGTTAAAGCAGCTTTCGGCTCGGTCGGTCTAAAAAGTGCTTCGGAAAGCATTTGCTGTTGGTCCCGATTACCACAATGTAGTAGTCAATAAGCTATGTTGGAGGCCTTATAGGCGGCTTGATAAGCTCCAACAGCAGGTGACCGTAAACCTGGCTAATTTCTCAATCTTTATTTGTGAGAGAAGACCTTTGTATAGGCTGAAATATAAGTAGCACATTTATTATACAAAATAAAGCCACATAAAGGTTCCCACGAATAAATCTAAACTGCTCCATTCCTAACTTGATCTCGAACCTATTCGCGCCTTTATTAAAATTAAAAAGGCAACAACCGGATATTTTGCGAACGCGTCCAATCATAGGAATCCTCTAATCGTAGCTGCCGCCGGCTACGAAACTAACTCACCTCCTATCAGTCGCTACCGCCGTCCGTGGCATGTTTTCACCAACCCTCTCGATGCCCTTACATCCCTTATTTCGGATAAGGTTACCACACACAGGATCAGACACCGACCTCGCCGGCGAAGTCAAAGAAACCCTTGCCCGCTTGCTATCTAAAGAGGATTTTCTGTTTATTATCTATTCAAACCTTACTTTTAGTACTACGAGTATAATGTCTACGGTAAATGTAGTAAAGAGCTCTTCTGGTTATAGAGATATCAAATCCCATAGACCTTCAAAAGGCACGTAAACAAACACACTCTGTCCACTACGTATCACATCCTACGGAACAGAACATTTATCTTATCATGCCAAGGAAGGCTAAATCAATTGTACTCTATACACGCCATTGCAAACGAAAATGAACTGATTCAAGCGGTTATAAAGCTGAAATTATAATAAACAGCAATAATTGATAGTGCTATCCCGTATTTACATAGCAACGGACCGAAGATAGTTTATTTATTTATACTACAAGATGATAATGATGTCTGTCAAGAGCACTTAAGACCCACGGCGAGAAATAACTCATTGTGTAATCTTTAATCCGCTTGTCGTGATGGCCATACCCCTGAACAGTCGGGAGTAAACTTATGCCTGAGTTACACGAGGCAAGGCTATTTTTCAAAGCTAGGAATGTAAATAAAGAGTGGAGTCGTCGGTGGGTGCCACAAAAATTTGATACGAGAAAACTTTCACTTGTATTATATGGACATATAGATGATGCTTTTTTGACTTGCATACAAGATTCGAATCACGAGCCTACAAAACTTAGTACCTCGCAAGAAATAATTGCCGCCCCTGCTAACCCTGCAGGAATTCCCATGCCAATAGTTTGTTTACAAATATGATTTTCACATAGTTGAATGTAGATATACACAGATATACAAAATGTTTGTGGATAACTACAAGGAGCTCTAACGACTAACTGTTGATTGCTGCTAGCTTTCTGTTTTAGCTTTAAAAAACAAGCTTCATGTAGATCAGGGGTAACTTACTTATTTGAAACATCTTAAAGATACAAAATTATTATACTTAGTCAAAAATACCACAGATGTCCAATTAAAATTTTAAAAATATCCCCTACGTTTTTGTCTGGAAGTTCCGGAAGTTGATAATTGGAGGTAGGTGCATAGTACAGCCATATTTCGCCATGGTATTTTTGTCCCAACAGCAACCACCAGAAGATATCACATTGAAATCGTCACAATGACCAGGAAGCCAAAATATAAGGAAATATTTCACACAAGATTAAGATTTATCTGTTTGTGAAAAGATAAATCTATTTATAGGACGGCATAAACAATGGGGATTATAGCCGGGTTGCCTGAATTTGGGCGTACAAGTAATCTATTAAACGTCATATTTTTTGTTTTATTTATCAGATATAAAATACACACAGATATACAATGCGAAAGTGGGAAATGTAGGTACCTGGGAAGACCTAGACTATCCTATCATGACCAAGAGTCAAGAGTCTCTGTTCCGGCGAGCGTGTATGAGACTAACTATGAGAGTGGAGGAAGCAAGAGTGTAAGGAAAGCACCTGTTGGAACGCTGTACTCTCTCTCTACCCCGAAAGGGATCTGACATAATGATACAGATATATTGATAAAATACCAATCAAGTGCTAGCCAACTGGCAAGAGTTTTGTTTCTAATCCCTTTTTGGGTATAAGTCAATCAATGTTTTAACTCTGTACTTTCTGCCTACCAAGGGTTCCGGCGTGACGATATAGAAGGAGAATGTTTTAACTGTAGGATCAATCCATTTATATTGCAAGTACATTAATCCGCCTAAGGTACTCCGAAAAAACAACAACTTGTGAGCTTCAAACCCCTCAGTCCCTCCCGTGGCTATGGGTGCTGTAAACATTTGAAACGTCGGGAACTTAAAAACCAAATATAAACCCCAATAAAATTTGAAATATATCAATTGCAATTAAATGTTTTCACAATTAATTTTTGCTAAACTCAGGCAAACACGTAAGATCGCAGAATGAAGAGATTGCAGCATGAAGAAATATCATTCTTGTAATATTCCCGGAATATCGCTTTAACAAATGGCGACCCCTATACATCGCTACATAGTTGCGACTACCTACAAATAGATAGTGCTAACGATTCGCTATACATGTCTAGAACGCGATATTAGCGTACGCACGACGTGTCACATATATACAAGCCCCCGACAACAACTCTTGGGCCTCCACTCCGATCTAGGTCTCGAACCTATTCGCGCCTTTATTAAAAAGGCGTCAACACGTCACTTCGCAAACGCATCTACCCATGCGAATCCGTTAATCGTAGCCACCGCCGACTACGATCTCTCCCCCCCCCCCCCCCCCCCCCCGACCCCTGCCGCCACCGCCGGCCGCGACATGTTCTCACCGACCCCCCCGATGCTTTGTCATCCCTTCCTTCCGCTCAGAATACGGGCGACGACGACGACGTAGTAGTAGATCCCCTCCTATAGCCGGCGGTTGACCGGTGCACTTAGTAGTGCACCCGTCCCCCTACAGCGACTGTCCCAACCGAGGTATGTCGCCTCTTGCCCTTCTGGCTGGCTAGAGCGTAGTGGTTGCACGCTCGCCTTTAAGTCCGGTGAAGCTGTAAAGGCCTCGCGGCCAACAGCGTACATCATTCACACACACAACAACTCTTGGGGAGACTGGCAAGCCCCGCCAGACAACTCCCGTCTGGCTGGAAGATCTTCTCTTTGACAAATCCTGCCACAACGTTCCTGCCATAAACAGTTATACTTGGCACTGTCCATATTACATATTACGTAATATAATCAATTACATAATATTTAATATAATTTAATAGGCGTAGTTATTACATGATATTTAAGATGAATTTAATGGGCGCGGTCAGGTAATAGCCGACAAGGCCATGTGCTACGGCGAGTGAGTACAGTTCAATCAACTTCTATCTATCTATCTATAACCTCACGCCAGATCCCTTGCGGGGTAGGCAGAGAGTACAGAGTTCCAACAGGTTCTTTCCTTACATACCTCTCTGGCTTCCTCGACTCTCATAGTTCGTCTCATACACGCTCGCCGGTTACGGAGACTCTTGATTTTTCCATCAGATAAGACTCGGTTTATTTGGTCGTGGTAAGATAGTCTAGGTCTTCCCCGGTACCTGCATCCTTCCACTTTCACATTGTATGTCTGTTTTGTCATTATTTCCTCTGGCATTCTTTC
This sequence comes from Phalera bucephala, assembly GCA_905147815.2. NCBI lineage: Eukaryota > Metazoa > Arthropoda > Insecta > Lepidoptera > Notodontidae > Phalera > Phalera bucephala. The sequence goes on from LR990627.1 coordinate 2,726,094, forward strand.
TATATGCCCGAACCAACGCAGCATGCCCTTTCTCATCTTTACACGGATACTATCTTTCATACCTACTCGCTGTCTTACTATGCTGTTGCGAATGCGGTCGGTCAGCTTCACTCCGCACATCTTCCGCAGAGCTCGCATTTCTACCGCATTTATCCTACTTTCATTCTCCTGCTTACATACCCAACTCTCGCTACCATATAACAGCGTTGGGACAAGAACTCCGTTATGTATGGCCAGCTGCGCCTTATGGCTTAAGTGCCGGCTCCCGAGTAGCTTTCCCATCGCACCATTCACTCTGTTCCCTGCACTCACTCTTCTCTCTATGTCAGCGGTGTATTTCCCATCCTTACTGAAGGCGCATCCAAGATATACAAACTCATTCACTTGCTCCAGCACATCGTTACCAACCACAATCTTTACATTCGTTCTGGTTTCTTCCCTTTCAATCAACTTGTTAGTGAATACTCGATTTGATAGCGATTTTACGGCGATAAAGTACCGATTAATCGGCAGTCTAATTATGTGCCTTGCGTAAACTTAGCGTTGGCGAGGAAATTGGGAAATCGACGCCAAACTACCAATAAGTACCTTATTTATACAGCTATTTATAGTTATCAACATTTTACATCAAGACCGCAGCTTGTAGAACTGTTAACTTTCCAGTCATTTACCCTAATAGAAAACGGAAAAGTGTACGAGAATGGCGTTTCACAACAAAAAAATCACTTGATCAGAACAAGGCACTATTGATTGCGAAATGAGAATAAAAACAGAAATCTTGTTAACTTTAGACAACCCTCTGAAAGTTAGTTTGTTCCAAATCGGAAATCCAATCAAATCGTATACTATAATATAAGTTTCGTTTACAATAACAAAAAAATATCAACTACACTTACATAATAATGTGTTTATATCTTAAAAAAAGAAGTGTGTAGCAAGCTCTATGTCGAAGATTTTTGAAACAAAACTTTATTATTTATAATCACTTTCTTCGAGGTATGATCGTATACATACTCACCATTTTGCATCTATAAATACTTAATTATACTCATACTTCGTTAAACACCAGTATCGTTAATTAAACATGTTGTATAAATATCATTAACATCCTATTTATATGCACCTTCTTACTAATGTAATAGCTTTTAAATGCTAATATAATTATATTATTTAAATGCAAAAGTTTAGATTTAGGTAGCTTATTTTTCCAAAACGGCCAAACCAGTTCAACTCTTATTTTGTATCAGTTCCACAGTACACTTCTTATGATTTTTCAGTGGTCAAGGAAGTAATAATTATTTAAATTGTAAAAACCACAGGTATATGCGTAGATGAAAACGAAATAAATGAAAGAGATTGATATAAGGAACAGTAGCAATCACATAACGTTCTCATTTCGCAACATCGAGACCACAAATATAAAAATAAACTACAATAAAATCCGAATAAATAGTGGGATGGGACTAAGGGATGAATTATATTTTATGAATCACTTCTTCAGGTAGATGAAAGTCAAACTATTTCCTCATAGTACAAAATCATAAGTATCGATGTGCGATCAGCGAGTGGCCCATAACAGTGATCGATATAACGGTGTAGCCCCGCGCTCATAATGCACTTGCCGCGTACCGTACCCAGTCCCGTAACATAGCGTAATTGTGGTGGCGATGTCTGCCTATGCTGCCTTCACGGTTGCCACCTATATCTACCAGACTGCCCCAGAAGGAAAGCGATTATCTAGTCCGATTGACAGTATTCTACGGACCATATCAGGAGTTGAACCCAGAATGTCCACAGTCCATTTATTTTTTCAAAACATTATTCTTTTTGTTTGTGTGAGTGATGTACGCTGTTTGCGGCGGAGCCTTTACAGCTTCGCAGCACTCGAGCCAGAAGGGCAAGGGGGCAAATAGCTCAAGGGCGCCTCAAAGAGGAACGTCCTCGAATTGGGCAGTCGCAGTATGGGGGAGGGCGTATACTAGGTGTCTCGCCGAGGTGCTCTTCACCGGCCGGCGAACAAGGGAATTATCTATATCATCACGCCAGACCCCATGCGAGTTAGACAGAGAGTACAGTCGATCAGAGTCCCTGTATCATTTATACGGCTGATACGGCCGTGGCTCACTAGAAAGAGAACATTTCACAGGTGATGTGAAAATTTATATGTAACTATTTCAACTTTATTGCACCTGCTATTGTTATTCATAATGGCTGCTAAAATCACACTTGACATAAAATCGCATATTGCACGGATTTTATATTGTCATTCATAACGTAAGTGCGACGCTATTTAACACTTACGTGCAGATTCAATTTCGAAGCTTAATCTGGAATCACTAACGAACCTATTAATCAAAAAATCCACACGCAAGTAGCAGTTCGTAGTATCTCCAACTTATCCGATCACTGCCGATTTTTTCGCGGACATAGGGGAACGCCTGTGGAAACCGCGTTCGCAAATCATGTTTCCATTTGGATACAGGAGTGCTATTGTTTCGCGAACATAGTCGATACCACGGTACTCCTTGATTCCGTGGTCGATACCACGGAAAATAATTTTAGTATTCTTTGTTCTCCGGTGGATACGCACCATGATGATCACACGGTGTTCGCGTGATGGTTCATGACCGGTGGCTGGCTCGCCACCAGTATATTATCAGTGTTTTATGGTCGTGACGCCATTTGTTTAGCGGCTACAACACATCCCGTGCCAATATAATTTGCCAGCGTTATGTTTTATTGCTTGTACCAGACCAACAAATAAATGTGGATTCAATAGTTCAGTGACGCAGTCTTGCGAAGTTAAAAGAATATTTATTGCCTTAGAAATAAATTTATCCTATACTATCAGTGCGCCCGACGATACCGTCGATAATTAACCACCTCAGGAAGGAAATATTCAAAAATTCTTGTTTCTCCATTAGTTTATACTAGGAACTTCTGTGCAAAATCAAAATTTCATGTTTCTAGACCCATCGATTTAAGCTGGGTCAAAAAGGATATACAACGTGCTCAAGAAGGTGTACAGGCTGCTGTATTTTTCCAGTTGGCGCGGTTAGCCAAATCCTAAAAGACTAAAGGAAATTGCGATAAATACTTAAATATTTCCCAGAGGTCGATTTCAATAAAAAAATAAGAAAAAAGTAATAGGCAAAGAAAGGCCTTCTCTCACAAATCCAGGTGAGAGAGATTAAGTCACACTCCACCACACGGACCCAGTGCGTATTGGTGGTGGCAGGTTTGTGGGCACCTGCTGTTAGAACTTATCAAGCCGCCTATAAGGCTTTTAACTCGGCTTAACGACCACCACATTAAGTGACCAACAGCTTAACGTGCATTCCGAAGCACGGAAACGCTTCAATATAAAAGTGCCACAAACGGTCACCCATCTCAGGCCAACCGAGTCGAACGTTGCTTAACCTTAGTGATCGGTAATAACACCGCAGTCGCACAGCGCTTGAATCAATGAAAAGTAAAAGTGCATAATTAGATGCGAAATTTGAATGAGTCTGTGAGTGAATTCTGATGGCTCTTTTTAGACAATTTGATTAGATCATAAGCGACAGCTTAGCCTCAAGCAGGCTGCTCGGTCGATGTTTTCCGCCTATTAATGTACACCTTGTACCTGTGTTGTACCCTGCCTGATTGATATTGTTAGACCTTGTGTGTGTTACAAATATCAAGTGCAGGATACCAACTGTCGCTTACTTTACCAAGTATAGGTAATATGCTATAGAATTTTAGCCCATTATGTATCTCTGACGCACGAGGGTAGACTGAAACCTATTAATTAAAGCAGACACCTCTGTTTGTACAATTGGCAGCGCGGCCATTGTCTGTGCATACAGACGGCGCGTGCGCAGCTGATGGGGTTTATTACTTGTCTTATGTTTTTGCACTGAAACATGTTAAATATATGAGACGTTAAATGTAGACACTGTTAATCTAGCAACACGATCACGGTCATGTAATTAGAGTTTCTGAAGATTCTCCAAAGGAAATGCAACTTAGGTATTTTAATATCAGATAGTATACATACAAACAGTGGTAATTAGTTTTAATTTTTATTGACCTCAGATATATTTTTATTATAGAAGTTTTAGCAAACTGTAGCATTTAAACGCGTCTTCGCGTTGGCTATGGTTGGATCGACCTAACGAAATAAGACCACGCCCATACTTGTGTTTTTATTTATCTGGCTGATTTTCAGATTGTCACTTTTACAAATATTGTATAGATGCTGCGAACGAACACTAAAGACGCGTTATGGTAGGTCGGAGTGAGCAGATTCGCAAATACCTCGAGAGAAGACCAGCACGGCAACTCTTAGTATGTTTCGATGTCTGACGCAATTTATTGGTGGTAAACTGTAAGAAAGTCTTTACATGTTTAAACAAGTGGCTGTTATTATCTTGTCACATAAACGGCGCGTGCTCTTATGTCTACACTGAAATATGACCTTAAAGTCACGACCAAATGTTTTACTTATAGGTACCTACGTGCGACAATTTAGTTTATAATATGACTACCAAAGCGACAGGGACTACCAAAGTTAACTAGCGTTTGGCTTGGTCGGTTTGTAAATGGATGTCGGTTTGTGGCATTTTCATATTCAAGCTTCTCCGTGCCTTAGAAGACACGTTAGGCCGTTGGTCCCGGTTACCACCTAATTCAGCACTTAAGCCTAGTTGGAAGTCTTATATTGATTTGATAGGTTCCAATTATAGGTGACCACAAGCCTACCTATGATGCAGTATAAGTCCGGACCAGTTGTGGGATAATATTGGTTGATATATTGGGGTAGAAAAGTATTCGACCACATAGAAGACGTAAAGGGTCCTCTATAACGATGACTATCTTAAACAGATAAAATAAGATCCATAATGATGATATTATACCGGGCGTCGATTATAAATAAACCCTGTATTCCCGTGAGAACATAAAAAGAAGCTTCAATTTACGTTATTAATGTTTTCTCATCAGACACTTCCCATCTTGGAATCACAGGAAACCTTTCCAAGTATACGATTTCCATTCTGTCAAGGCCCTTATTAGCTATGCCCTGTTAAATACGTAACGCGTTACGATAACTCCGTAAAATCTATCTATATAATCACGCCAGGCCCCTTGGCGGCGTAGGCAGAGAGAATAGAATATTCTTTTGTACACCAACAAAATTATAAAAAATAATGAAAATAAGACACATATAATAGGTGGTCTTGGTAACAATTGCTCTAGATACAAAACACTAGAACGAAAAGTAAATAGGACAGTTGGTGGCGTACGCTATTATTGGTATACATATATAAGTATTTAATTTTTATTAGTGGCAGACTTCTACTGAGTACACCCACTTTCCGCCGGCTATATTAGGTCCCATGTAATAGGGGGCGAGCCTATTGCCGTGACCGGGCACAATTCCAGACTCCGGACTCATACTGGGATTGTTTCGTTGGAAGAACTACATTTGTCAAACCTAAGATCTATTTTTTATTATCAACAAGCAGAGTGATAGAGATCCTTGACCATCCTTTTCAAAGAAGCTGACGATTGTGCACGTCTTACTGATACATGCATTGCATTCCAAAAGCGGACAGCTTGGACTGTGAAGGATTGATAAAAGAAATTTGTAGAGTGCATTGGTGTAGTGAGTGAGTGCATTGGTGTGCACTGCTTCAGATTCTCCGACGACCTTAGGGAGTTCCAGCAGGTTCTTTCCTTACGGTCTGTAAGGAAAGAACCTGGCTTCTTACCTTCTCATTGTCCGTCTCATACAAGTTCGCCGGTTACGGAAACTCTTGACTTACAACGGCAACTTCGCGTAATGTTCGTTTAGTGGTTCTCCAGTGGCATACATTTCACGAAGATATAATAACGCGCCACGTTTGGTAATAAGGGCCCAAAACATATTCATTTCAACTTTTTCCACCGACAATTAACTATGTAATTTACTAGTATATTCTCTCTCGTGGGAATTCTACGGTGATAGGTGACTATTGTTTCAATCCGCAGTCGGCTGTGGTACGTCGTTCGTAGCAGACGGGTCATAATGACCTTAGAATGACCAGATAATCCCCCTGATGACGCGATCGTGAGTCAGTTACAGTGAAAGTGTATGGAAATTGTACTACCAAAGTTTTGACATTGAATCTTAGATTCGAGAGTTGTGGAATAGAAATATTAGTTTGGTGTTTGGAGTGTTTATTTGGTATGTATTTTTTATCTTTGTGATTTGTTTTAAAGAGTCATATATGGGTATTTTTCCCAAATAACTCCCGACATTTGGTATTTCTTTTAAATTAAGTGACAGGGTGTTGATTATTTGCTAGGACTTACTATGAGAAAAGGAAAGAAGAGTTTTAGGAGAAACTTGTTTCAAGAAAGGAAAACATACGTATTTATTGTCACAAAAAAAAATTGTACCTTTATACCAAAGGGAATTCTTTGTTTTTTTAAATGGTTTGTGACTGCAATGTTCATATATTCGTAGGTTTATTTCGCGGTTTAATTCGTAGTAAGAGCATCACATAACTGTACAAAAATAGTCATGACTTTTGTTTATAGTAAGACAATGATTTACACAGGACAATACAGAAATGCGGCACACTTGCGGTTTGTAATTTTTAAATAAGTACTTACTTAGCATTGTCAATATAAAACAATTCGTCAAATGAGTTTTCTTATGTCAAACTTTTGTCACGGCACGCCATGCTAGCAAGTAAGACAAAATCCGTAACATTGTTTTGTTGTGCCGCCTGTGTTAGCCCTGATAGTTTGAGATAATGTGGTGATATAAGCGTTGTAAGGTACTGTTTTGTGTGTTGATGTGTGAAGATGATGATGTGATCCAGACCGATTTCGGCCATGGCGACTGCATGAACTCCATTATTGTTGACGATTGACGACGACGCTGTGTTGATGTGTAGTGATGTGATGTAGCTATTCACAAAATACATAGAATCGCGCGTGTCCTATCTGTCGTTGTCCTAAGAAAAGGACGCAAGGAATAAAAAATATGATGTGCTTGTATTTAGGCTCGATCTAATTTTCATCTCCCTCCTAGGCTATTATTAAATCAATGAACGAGATCTTCTTGCCTATCGCCACTTTTCACGGAGTGCGATAGGGATCAAACGCTGACTACTCTTTGATAAAAAAGGCTGAGCTTAGACTGAGTCAACCAGGATGTCTCATCACCTGTTACAAGGACCAAGATCTTTTCGGTGGCATATTTTAAATAATTTCCTTGGGGCTAAGGTAATAATGCATTTACATGTTACATACAGTGCAGGGTAACAGGTGTATCTTAACCGGACAGACGGTTTAGAGCTTAGGCCGCTCTGCTCACTGTGTCTAATAGTCGCGGGTTCGATTCCCGCACGGGACAAATCTTTGTGTGATCCACAATTATTTGTTCCGGTGTGGGTATTTGTGTATGTGATTTTTCATGTTTGTAAACGTCTTTAAAAAAAATAAAAACCAGTATTATAACGGTGATGAAGCACATCAACTGGGGAAAGCCCTATATCTCGAATAGTATATATTATCACTGAGACAATAACTATGATCAACCGGCTTAAGCTAATGTTGACGCATCTAGAAATGATGAAAAATATAGGTTGTAGTTGAAAGCTTTACTTTTAACAATAATAAATTGATTGAATTTAAATATAGATGATGATGTAAACATCTCCCTTAGCGTGTGGGCAAAGGTGGGCAAACATAGTCACAGTATAAACACTTTAAAACGGTTACTGACTTCGTAGTCGACCGAGAAGAAGGTGGCGTGACGACTTGAACACTTTTGCGGAGAAAACATGGTCACTACTGGCCAAGTAATGGGGAGGCTTTTGCCCAGCAGTGGGATACAGATAGGCTACTAAAAAAGCAACCTCATCAAATAATTGAAATAACTTACAAAAGTAAAGTTGACATTATATACCTATGAAGTAATTTCTACTAAAAAATAGTCCACATTACGCTTCCACGCTCCGATAATCCGGGAATTGAAAATTTAGAATTATGCCATAATTCACTGAGACACAGTACACCTACTTGGGGAATATAGGCGTGACGGTTTTAATATATATTTACATGAAGATGAGAAATTAAATCTTAGTTTTCATCTGACAACGCACTTATCTTTACAATGTGGAAATTCTGCGGCATTCTATTTATATGCAGTTATTTATGGCGGTTTGTTTGAGTATACAGATTAACTATTCTAATTCCGAGAGTTAAAGTTAAAAAAAAGTGATAGCCTAGTGGTTAGACCATTGGACTGTCAGAGGTCTAGGGTTCATAACCAGGCGTGCATCTCTATCTTTTCGAAAGCATGTGCGTATTAATTTTTACTTGCTTTAACGGTGAAGTAAAACCTGCATGCCTAAGAGTTTCTCGAGGGTGTGTGAAGTTCGCCAACCCGCACTGGGCCAGCGTGGTGGACTATGGCCTAAACCCTCTCAGTTCGAAAGGAGCCCCATGCCCAACGGTGGGGAAGTTTCTTTACATGGCTGATACTTTTTATTCCGAGAGTAAGAGAGTTGTTCTGCGTACTTGCGGACGGCTTGGTCCATTGGTTAAGAGCTACCGCGAGATGGTGAACCGAGGTGTCGCGGGTTCGATTCCCGCACGGGACAAATCTTTGTGTCACCCACAATTATCTGTTTCGTTCTGGGTACTTGTGTATGTGATTTTTAATGTTTGTAAAGGCAACCACGACACAGGAAGAATCCTAGTATGGGGCTACGTATTACTAAAAAAAATAATTGTTGCACTGTTCTAAAGCTACTAACATATACATAAATGTAACATGTCAAATCGTCGCCCTAATGAAAAAGGAATTTTATCTTCGCAATAATAAAGATTTAAATCATCATCGCAACCAAACAATAGGCACATAACACTTTCCGAAATATATGAGTTAATAAAACTGTCGTTACATACGGCGTAGTGCGCTTTGAAGATAAGATTTATTGGATACTCGTACATGTGTCCGGTACATATTTATTAGTTTTAATGGTGCTGGGTGCACACTAGATCCTACTTATATAATAAATGTAAAAGTATGTATGTTTGGATGTTTGTTACTCAATCACGCACGGGTGAACGGATTTTGGTGAAATTTGGCACACATAGTTTATTACCTGCATTAATACAAAGGGTACTTTTTACCCCGGAAAAATGTTAGGTTCCGACCTAAATTCAAACGCGGACAAAGTCGCGGGCAGAGACTAGTTTTTATTTTCTTTTTCTGTCCGGGTAATACTAGAACTGAGGAAGTATGACAAATGAATAGCCATTTATATATTTGGCTCATTCTTTTTACTTAGTTCTTACTCGTAGCCTTGCGATTTTTCAGAATAAACAATGTGTAAGATGATATATTTTCCATTGTTCCAAAGTGAACTGAATTGATTGTTCAAATTTTTTTTTTGCATTATGTTGGTACTTAAATTCATTCCTGTTACATGATCAGCAGGAATAGATATAGAATAAAAATGGTGTAAATTGGTATAATTACATATGTATCAGTATACATCAGTGTTGTTCCATAGATGAACTTATTTTCAAATTGGTATAATTACATATATATTAGTATACATCAGTGTTGTTCAATAGATGAACTTATTTTCAAATTGGTATAATTACATATGTATCAGTATACATCAGTGTTGTTCAATAGATGAACTTATTTTCAAATTGGTATAATTACATATGTATCAGTATACATCAGTGTTGTTCAATAGATGAACTTATTTTCAAATTGGTATAATTACATATGTATCAGTATACATCAGTGTTGTTCAATAGATGAACTTATTTTCAAATTGGTATAATTACATATGTATCAGTATACATCAGTGTTGTTCAATAGATGAACTTATTTTCAAATTGGTATAATTACATATGTATCAGTATACATCAGTGTTGTTCAATAGATGAACCCATTTTCAAATCAGGTTTTCGTGTTAAATACTTATTTATTCGACACCACGTCGACACTAAACCAAAACCAAGTTAGTAATGATTAATGTGAAGTAAGATCAATTTACACAAAAAAGTATGAAAAAAATCACCATGTCAAACAATATAAGTGTACATTTTACTTACTATTAAGAAAACTACTTTCTTTCTTTTTTGTAAAAAACGTAGCCCCACACTAGGATTTATTCCTGTGTCGTGGTAGCGTTTACAAACATGAAAATTCACATACACAAATACCCAGACCGGAACAAATAGTTGTGGATCACACAAAGATTTGTCCCGTGCGGGAATCGAACCCGCGACTATTAGACACAGTGGGCGGAGCGGCTTAAGCTCTTAACCACTGCGCTAAATTGTCCGTCGACGACGACTTTAATAATTTCTTGAGTATTTGAGTAAAACAATCTTTAATTGTCTATCAATAACCGCAATCAACATTCAATTAAGTGTAGTAGAAAATGTGAGACGAATTTTTAAAACGATTTTCTCAAAACCATGATATTCGACTTGTACCAACCACCTTTCACCACGTAGTTTGAACTAATTTCTTTCACCTCGACTCTGAGAAAAGACTTCTGCCCAATATTACCAACAGGGTCATTTATTATTCTCCTTTATCCAATAAATATTTGATGTGAATCAGAGTCTGTGGTCACTTGCCTAACTGACTAAGGTATACAGAAGGTTGACCTTTTTTAACATATTTGTTAAGATTGCAAAACAAAGCTACATCCGTCATTCCGACCTTTGAATTTTCCAAATATTATCTTTAAAACAAGCCCACATACTTTTAACGTCGTCAATCTTCATACATACAACAAAAAACATAACTGACAGGCTACTTACACGAAATTAAACTGTTTGTACTACTGAGTTCTTAGATTTACGCGAATATTACACGTTTGTACTACTTTATTATAAGAACCATTAAAACATGCATGTTTTGGCAGAATATTTGAACAAAACACACACGTGCTTCTGTTACTCCATTTACATTGCATTCAGGGTCTGTTTCGTCTAGTCTAGGTAAGGTCACAGGTTAAAGGTTTGCTCAAATAGCCGACGGTTGTGACGTTAGCCGTCGCGCAGAGCGGGGCTGCGCTGTGTGGCGTCTCGCGTTCATTTCAGTACATTACAACTCCCCAAGCCGCCCCACCGTCGCGCTCCCGTCACGCTGCGCGGGCTATGTGGCGAAACCTTAAAGCTCTACGTAAAGTACTATTGTGGTAGCGGTCTTTGGAGTGAAGCCATTGTCCTGGAATGGACGTTTTTCGGCTTAAAATGATGATGGTTTATTGGTATATTCCTGTGGCGTAAGTAAATTTACAAACATGAAATTTACAAAGTCCAATTTATAAAATTCAAAGCTGGATGCGCACTACATAAGCCTTTGTGGGAGCCGGTGAAAGGCGCTGGATGCCTTTTTAAAAACGTAGCTCGGCACTAGGAGTTATTCCTCTGACGTGGGTGTGTCACATATATCAAAGCGCACGTATACACACACCCAGACCGAAACAAATAATTGTAGGTCACACTAAGAATTGTCCCGTGCGAGAGTTGAACTCGTGACTATTCAACTCAGTGGGTGGAGCGGCTTAAGCTCTTAACCATTGCGCTAAATCGTCCGTCGGTTGGTAATGCTGTTTTTTCAACCAGCCACCAATCAGACGTCAAAGTATTCCGCAACCATAACCACCTAGTCAGAACCCAGTCTAAGATTAGCTCCCCAGTCATATTTCAGGTATTTATGTGCTACGATTAGTCAGATAGTGCTTCAAACCGTTTCACGAATACACTGGACTCAATTGCCGGCAATGTTTTATCCACACGTCCTGAATGTTAGCGCCAATTGCCAATTAAAGTTCATCGAACTCGTGGTTTCTTCCAGTGTGACCTAGAGATCTACTTCCTATATTTTCGCAAAGCTTGATAGATCTACTACGTTTCTAAGTCTGTAATTGTTGATTTGATCATGTAAGCGTTATTTTCAGGACGTGAAAGCATCCCAAAATAACATTGTTATATGAATTATACTAGACTAGCGACCCGCCTTGGCTTCCCATAAACTAATTTACTTTGGGTGAATTATAATAATAATAAACCTTTATTGCAAACACAGCGATCCATAGCTTTACATACATAAATTTAATATAAAATAAAATAATATAAAAAGCGAAAAGTAACGAAATTGAGATAAATTAAAGAAGAAAGAAAACAATAATAATGAAGTTTGTTTTTTTCTTTCTTCACTCTCACGTCGCAATTTCATTTCATTTTCTGTACGTTGGAGTTAGCTGCAGTCTGCCAGACTTCTAATTATTTTGTTGCTACACGAGTCAACCATGGTCATAAAAGAAGCTATACGTTGCCGCTAAATAGCATAGAAGAGTCTACCCGGGACTCAGCAAACATCCCGAAGGTACTACAACAACGCCTTAACCCCATTAAATGTCTATAAGTGTTGTTGTATGTTACCCGTATGGTGCTGAGTACAAATCGTCCAAAGTACACTTAGAAACTCTTTATAAATAACTTCATTAGTCTCATATCTCGGACGTACGGCATCACACTGGAGCTAGATCGTAAACTATTTAATCTAAACATTGTATCCACACAATATGATAAAAATAATGAAAGGAAAATAGAGAAAGAGAATTAAATAACAAAAGACAAGCCCGCTGAGTTTCTTCGCCGGATATTCTCAGTGGAGGCCGCGATTTAATCCGGTGGTAGATTTGTAGTTAAATTAGGTTTAAAAAAATGTAAATTGACTATTTATAAGCGCCCCCGCAGAGCTGATACAAAATAAATTATTTGAGTTTGGGTGGTAGTCCGAACCGAAAACCGCCTGAAAGATGAGAGCATCCTTATGGGTGTGGCCCTATTTTGAATGAGCTGAATCCAGTATGTCGGAGCAAATTATTTTTCCTGATATAAATAACAAATTCCTTAGCCTCTAACCTTGTTTATGTATCCAAATGCGTTCATGTTTGAATCCGATTACATATATCCGATTCATAGCACTAATGCCAGGCTCAGCGGGCTCAGCAGATTCTGCTCAATGCCATATGGATCGTTTATTTATCACGTGAGGTTAGAAAGAGGAAGGGGGTCCGGAAAAAATCACAAAATATCGCTATAGGTTGTAGTTTACCACGTGTATTTATTTTTCGTTGAATCGATCACTAAATCAAAAAGCCTTTAAAAAGTTGCTAAAAACATCACGTCATTAATGGACGACCCCTTTGTGCCAGATATATTGACTAACAAAAACATTGCGTTACAATATGCGTGCCTTTTGACTAACAAAAACAATGCGTTACATTACTGTTTTGACTTAAAGTCTTGTCAAAAGTCATGTTGTTTCATAACATGATTAAAATTAGTTGACTAACCTATAAACATGGGTTTTACCTATGTTTATAGGTTAACCTGACCTAGCTTTTAATAGGTCAGGTTAGACTCGTAATAATCAACAAAACGACATGGATCAACAAAAGATTTTGCAAATATCAAATAGTTTTTTAACTAAAATTTTGAGATCAAAAGTGATTTGACTAGGGGCCGATTTCAATATTTAACTCAAGGATACATTTGCTGTCAGTAGAATTTTGACAGATATTCCGTACAAAATATGTCAAAATTCTATCCGTAGTAGGCAAATCTATCCTTCAGTTAAATATTGAAACCGGCCGTAAGTAACTATGGTTTTGATCAAGACTCTAGTTAAAACAACTTATTTACAAAAAAAAAACCAATTAAAATTACTTGTGACTTGAATGTGAATTAAAACTACTTTTGCAGTCAAATATAAAAGTACATCTAGCTGAAGGACAAGTCAAGAGTTACTATAACCGGCAAGCATATATAAGACCAAACTATGAGAGTGGAGGAAGCCAGAGAGATCTGTAAGTAAGAACTTGTTTGAATTCTATACTTTCTGCATACCTTGCCATGGATATGGCGTGATAATATAGATAGAAAAGTACTTATGACCGTTAAAGAGTTTTCATTGTAACTTGTACATTTTGATATTATTAGCGCAAAACGCTTTTCCAAAGAAATGACCTTTCACAGACGCCCGCGCATAAATGCCACAGTGAAAACATGCACAGCGTAACATGTTTAGTGGATACTTGATATATGAATCATCGGTGTTTTCGTTGAGTTTTTGCAGAATTATCAGTTTGATTATTGTAGAATTATTAATTACAAATATTATTGTCTAACAATATCTTTTTAATAATCACTACATATTATAAAACAAAGTCCTCCCGCCGCGTCTGTCTGTCTGTCTGAACGCGATAAAATCAAAAACTACCGAACCGATTCTCATACGGTTTTCACGAATGGACGGAGTGGTTGAGAGGAAGGTTTATGTGCATAATTTACCCGTGCGAAGTCGGGGCAGGTAGCTAGTTAAAGTAATAAATAAATAGTCCAGTTAGAATAAGGTTTGGAGGCAGAACTTGGATTAAATCAGCGCAAGGCACAAAAGAAGGAAGTTTAGAAGGGGAAGCCCTGCACTGGATTATAAAAAGATGATGATGAAAGTTAGTTCTGGTGTGATAATATAGAAGAGGAATTCATTTATTTATTATTTCACTCTTAGGTTAATTTTGACATGAGTAAGGTAAGACAAAGGTTTCTCTATGTTGGTTTATAAACGCACCGCTTAAACAAATGAGACTAAAATCATGAAAGTTAAATAGCTATAGGATGTATAGGTGAGCAATTGATTTTTCTAAACTAATGCCTTATGTCGACTTCGGGGCAGACCCAGGAAGCGATAGCGTGACGACTTGGATGCGTTTCGGAAGGATTAACCGGAGATGGCTGATAACAGATCGGTCTGGAAAGTTATGGGGGAGACCTTTGCCTAGAACTCGGACAGTGTAGGTTAAGAAAAAAATGCCTTTGGAGTTATGGTTATTAAATAGGGAGCTAATAAATACCGATGGAAAATCCCATTGGATACTTAGCAAATTCTTAAATAATTATAAAGAATATTAGCCAATACCTAACACCGCAATGTTTACCAACAACGAAGCTTATGAAACCCAAATCTACCTAATCTAGCGCAATAGCGATTTCCAAAGGTGACATACTGATATTATACTATGTCGCGGTACTTCCGACTGACGCTATCCGCAATCCACTGATAAACCGCTGATAAACCGCTGATAAAAGCGGATAATTAAACCACCTACGTACATACCTAGCACTATATACCATAGTATATCCAATTCTATGGTTTCTCGCACGCTATCTTGTTTGGAGTGTCGGTCCGTCAGTCTTCGCGCGGCTCTCGAGGCGACAACACGCCTCCAAGAAAATTTCTCTGTAGCCTCTAAGTTAGTGTCTTAACTGTATTGTGTCCATAATTTCAGTGTTGCGATAAAATGCCTACAGAAGTGTGCGAGAGGTTTATTGGCAAGCTGCTAAAATTTGTAAGTTTTTAATATTATTATTTAACTCCAAAAAAGGCAAGGCTCGTCCACTATTATAGACAGAGAATTTATTATCTATCTATCTATATCATCACGCCAGATCCCTTGCGGGGTAGGCAGAGAGTACAGAGTTCCAACAGGTTCTTTCCTTACATACCTCTCTGGCTTCCTCCACTCTCATAGTTCGTCTCATACACGCTCGCTGGTTACGGAGACTCTTGACTTATAAACTTATTAACCTATTGACTTGAGAATTTATTAAATATTACAAACCCGTTTTAAATTTTCTCGCCGCCCGATCCGCCGGATCTTTCCGGAGTTTCTTTTACAATGAAAGTCCCGCCCTGATCCGGTGGTAGATTAGTAGGTATATTAGAATTGAAAAAATATTAATTGACAAGATATGACAACAATTATTTCGCTCACAGGGCATTATCGGGGATATGTGGGTGTACACAATACTCTTTAATGTGTACTCAATACTCTACCTTTCCCCTCTTGGGTAATAATTGGCGCAATAGCGATTTTATGTTATTTCTTTTTAACAAGAGGACGTTCTTTGTGATGTATTGTTGGTATGTTTGTTTCGTGGATTTGGACATAATTACTCAGTTCGATTCGTGAAAGAGAATAGCATAATGCATAGACCAGCAGTGAAATAGTACAGGCTGGTTTATTATCTTAAAATGTCCACTTAATATCAATCTTCATTGTTGACGGATATGTGTCAATTGAATGTGTGAAGGAATATTTTTATTTGCTATACTATTTAAAATTAGGATGTTTGGAAGATTTTAGTTTTTAAAAGATGTGCACCTCGGAATAAAATATTTAGTTATTTGGAGCGAATTCCTTCGCCATGGATAAATAAAGCTCTTCAATACTGAAAATAACAGAATGGTCGTATTTTAGGAGTGTGATAGCTTTTTTACATAAACAAATCGATATAATCTTAATAGAAAGCTTCGGATATTTGGAGCGCAGAAATAATTTTAGATAAAAGAAACTCATGCTTGCGTTCCTGGAGAGGTGGCGGGGTAGCGGAGGTGTACTGTGTACTCCTACATTTCGCGGAGGATGTAAGGTCCTAATGATACAGGGGTGAGTCTATTGCCATTATTCTGGGTACGATTCCAGACTCCTGACTGCTACTAAGAATTTTTCGATATATATATATATATATATATATATTACCTTTTATCTGAAATAAACTATTGCGTTTCTCTGTGAACCAAAGAAACGACATTAAAGTCTATTTCTTAGGAAACCTATTATTGTCCTCTCTTGCATCAATTCTTACATCACATTTTTTGACCTCCGTTTTTCTTTTCCAAACAGACATACCATAAATCATAACATATAGTTGCTCTTCAATGAATGTAAAATATAAAATATTAAACCTTCGCCGAGCTCGGCAGATAGAAAATACATTTTCTTTACATATATTCATATATATATATATCGGAAATTCATATCCATATTCAATTCAAAACTCCGATCTGATACTGGGAATTGTTTTATCGAAAAATAACATTTTTTTTCCGACCTGAATTTGAACCCAGAACCTCGTGATCGCAAAGCACATTATTAGCAACTAGACCAACGAGCCAGAATTTAATAATTGGTTTGGAAATTTCCATACACCCGGACTCCAGATCTTTATTCGATAAACATTTTTTAAACTGAGTATAATCTGTATACTTATTAATCTTTCATATCTAATTTTAATGTTTTCTTTTGTGATATAGTGGAAACCCAACATCTTTGTAACTCAAAGCACGCCGCAACGTTTGATTGTACGAAGTTTCTTCACCGTGACCTATCTTTAGATTTTCCAAAGAATGTTATGTGCCGGTTGTTTGGCATTCGCATTCCTGCAGTGCTTAATATTTAACTTTATCAAAATTTATTTCAGTCAGACAAATTTTATGGGTCGTAAACAGCTGTTTTCGTTTCGCTTTAAATTCTATACGTTTATATTATAATGTAACGAGTTCTCCTTCCTCATAGTCCGGCGGGCGATCACGAGGTGCTGGGTTCGAATACTAGGTCGTACTGGAATTTTTTTTAATCGAAAAATTTTGTAAACTAATGTTATCTGGAGTCGGGAATTGCATTTGTCATAGTGGCAATAGGCTCGCCCCGCATTGCATTAGGACTTAAAACGTCCAAAATATTGTAGATGTACACAAAACACCTTTATACAATATTTTGGTAAGCGATTGACGTTCTAGAAGTTTTAATTTGAAGTTATAAAAAATCAAGTAAAAATTTGGAGTTTTTAAGAACAAGTGTATACAAAGGTTCGTGTCTATGCTGTTTTCCATTGAGGAATTCCTTTATCTGGAGACAAACCTGGTTGAATAGGTTGAATAGAATCAGGTCATGTTTACCCTAAAAATGTTTTCCCCAAAGAATTAGCGAGAGAGAGCGTGCATAGTTTACCTAAATATCACCCAGCGATTTTGTCGGTGAAATATGGGTGTAAATAGTAACTTCTCTGCAACACCTTATTGAGTAACGTAGCCGTTACGGTGTTTATCTTGTGTTTATGCATATTTAAACCTTTACGTAAAGCAAATATCATCTAACAATAATAGCTTAATTACGGACGATTTAGCGCAGTGGTTAAGAGCTTGAGCTGCTCCGCCCACTGTGTCGAATAGTCGCGGGTTCGATTCCCGCACGGGACAAATCTTTGTGTGATCCACAATCATTTGTTCCGGTCTGGGTATTTGTTTGTGAATTTTCATGTTTGTAAACGCATCCACGACACAGGAATAAATCCTAGTGTGGGGCAACGTTTTTAAAAAAAAAAGAAAAAAATAAAAAAAAAAAAAAAAATAAAAAAAAAAAAAAAAAATAGCTCCTACCGCTCTTTATCCTAGCGCGGGGCTAGATTTTTTAAATGAAATGAATAGTTTAGCAGTTCGTGCCGTATCGAATTCGCCCCACGACCAACTCGTCTCATGATGAACTCGTCCTTCAATAAGGTCGTCCCATGGGCAACACAAGAAGTCGCTATTCAAAATTGAAACGCCGAGAACAAAACACCATTGTATTACCACATATGGATGGAAATGCGTATTAGGCGTGTAATTCGGACACATCACGCCGTATCGCACGCGTAAATGATACGCGCGTCAAAGCGATTGCGTCAAACACACTCAAATGGCATTGAACGTACGTACACCATTAAGTGTCCGTTCATACAGACCTGTATGAGATAATAATAATAACAATATTAACCCTGTTAAGAAACTGTCCCATCGTTGGGCGCGGGCCTCTTCTCAAATCGAGAGGGTTTAGGCCAAAGTCCACCACGCTGGCCCAGTGGGGGTTGGCGAACTTCACACGCCTTCGAGTAACTCTAAGGCATGCAGGTTTCCTCACGATGTTTTCCTTCACCGTTAAAGCAAGTGATAATTAATCTTTAATACGCACATGCTTTCTGGGTTTGAACCCAAGACCTCTGACATTGCAGTCCAACGCACTAACCACTAGGCTATCACTGAAAAAAATAATTAAATACATGGTATTATACTTAAAAAAAAACTATCACGCGTGTATCCCGAAGCTGGCTACGTTCACCCACTTTTCACGATGATAATAGATCCCAATGAAATTTGGCGTGAATCTACTCGTATTGCTATCATACAATGCCTGACTTTACACTGATGCTGGAAATTTTTCTGTGGAATCATTACCGTGATGATGATTCGAACCGAGAACGTTCTTTTTTAAAAAGAAAGATAATTAAAATAAAAAAGTGGTTGGTGCTTAATTCCTTAAGCCATTGGTTCCGGTTATCGGTTAGCCAGGTTCCGGTTTCATCATCGGACCCTGAGCGCTACCTAGTGCTATTGTGAAGTACTTAAGTGAGGCGCATTGAGGCGCTCGTAGCACCTTGCGACCGCGGTGTTCTTGGTGATGGGTGACCGTTTGTGACGTTTTAATATTCGAGTGTCTCCTTACTTCGGAAGGCACTTATGCCGTTGGTTCCGGTTGCCACTTAATGTGTTAGTCATCGAGCCAAGCTTAAATCCTTGTAGACAGTTTGATAAGTTCCAACAGCAGGTGGCCACAAACATGCCTCTACCAAGCCACACTTGGTCCGCGTGGTGGAGTTTGAACTGATCTCTCTCACATCGATTTGTGAGAGAAAACATTTGCCCAGCAGTGGGACAGCACAGGCTGATCAATATACAGTTTTATTTTCGTAACATTGGCGTAGTGTGGAAATGGCCGCGCAGACTCTCCTCAATTGTAAATTGATATTGACTGACTTACACGATTCTGCTTGTTTGCATAATAAGACAATTAGTTTAACACATGTTACTTTAGAACTGTCGTCAGTGTTCTACCGTTTCGCCTGTTCAAAGTAATTATTACTAAATAGACTGTCGGTTAGCACAAAAGATAAATTTGCAACATTTCAACAACGCTTTTGTTTATAGGAATATTTAAAAATGATGGCTCGTGCAGACGACGTTCGACGCTCGTGACTGTCGGCTGACCAACATGGCATTCGAAACAGTTATTTTATATGCATCTATCTGTATCATCATGCCAGATCTCAGAGACAGAGAGTACAGAGTTTCTACAGGTATTCTCCTTGCCTTGCAAAAACACCTGGCTTCTACTCTCATAGTTCGTCTCATACACGCTCGCCGGTTACGGAGGCACTTGACTTCACCTTCCGATAAAACGCAATCTAATAATATTAGCCCTGTTAAGGAACTGTCCCACTGTTGGGCACGGGCCTCCTCTCAAGCCGATATCGCCATAGTTTACCGCGCTGGCCCAGGTTGGCGAACTTCAAACAATTTAGAGAAACTGTTAGGCATGCAGGTTTTTTACGATGTTTTCTTTCACCGTAAAAGCAAATGATAATTAATTTTTAATACGCGCATGCTTTTATCAACCGACCTCAAAAAGGAGGAGGTTCTATGTTCGGTTATCTATATGCTTTTTTTTTTATGTATGCTCAGCGGTATTTTCGTCAATTGTGGACCGATTTTGATATTTTTTTTTGCATTGGGTTCAGTATATCTCCAAGGTGGTCCCATATAAATTTTATTGACATTGGACCTTGGACTTAGAAGATACACCAGGGAACTCCTTAACGACAAGCAATAGGCATGTGTAAATTGCCCATACCCTACTATAGTCACTATAATTCACTGGTCACTTAAAATTGTAAAATAAAAATCTTTTATAAAAAAAGGTAAACCGACTTCAAAAAAGCAAAAAAATAAATATTTGAAGTCGGCCAAGTAACCGACTGCACCAACCAGCACCGACTTCAAATATTTATTTTTTTGCTTTTTGAAGTCGGTTTACCTTTTTTTATAAAAGATTTTAAAGACAGGTGCGTGCCTGGGTTTAAACCCGAGACCTCTGACTGTGTAGTCTAACGCACTAACCACTAGGCTATCACTGCTGTCGCAATCTATTACGGTTTTAATAAAGACAATATTACTATTGCGAATTTTGTGATTTTAACTCCGAGACACATACACAAACAAATTTTAAACTGTTCACGTAATACTCTACGTTAACCTCAACCATTCCGCGAATGCGGGCCTATTGCTGGGCTATTTAATATAAACAAACAAAATATGTATTCTTAAAACCACAGATACTCGGAATAGCCTCGTGCTATAAAAACAAACACTTTTAGGTAAATATTCATTATCCTCTAACATTAATAGTTATCGTCTGGATTGCCTCGTTGCGTATAGTGCGAAGTGCGATCTCGCGGCCCTGGCTTCGAATCTTAGGTAGGCCAAAATGGCTTTTCTATCTAAATTCTCAGCCGTAGTCCGGAGTCTGCTCCCGATATAGTTGCAACAGGCTCACCCCCTATTTCATTGGGATCCAACATCGGTGAAAAGTGGACGTAAACAGTTCCCATTCCCGGTTAGTTTTTTATATTGTTTAGAATAACGTACCCTCCACACATGGAATTACTTCTGTGTCGCGCAGAACATGAAATTCATACGCAAACTTTCAAACAACACAAGTTCCCAGACCGAAACAATCATTTATAGGTTACACAAAGATTTGTCCCATGCCGAAATTGAACCGCGCCAACTGGACCAAATCGTCACTGGTTTTTTAATTGAATTACTGGCAGAACAAAATAAATCTTTAAAGTCGGTGCTAAGTAGCTGATCCCACCGACCGACTGGCACCGACTACAAACATTATTTTTTTGCTTTTTAATCAAAGTTGAACAAAAAATAATTGTGACAAAATTAAATTGTAATTAAAATTGAAGGACGATTTAGCGCAGTTGTTAAGAGCTTAAGCCGCTCCACCTACTGGGTCTAACAGTCGCGGGTTCGATTCCCGCACGAGACGAATATTTGTGTGATCCACAATTATTTGTTTCAGTCTAGGTATTTGTGTATGTGACTCTTCATGTTTTTAAGCGCACCCACGACACACGAATAAATCCTAAGGAGGGGCTAGGTTATTATTGAAAACAAAATGGATTTTATCGCGGTAAATTTTTGGTTTTTTAAGTTCGCGACGTTTCGAGTGCTCTACGGCACCCACGGTCACAAGAGGGATTGAGGAGTTTAGCATCCAAAAGTCATTGTTATACCGTAGTACCTTAGGGTGATTAATTTAATTGCAACTGAAATTTCAACTGATTGATTCTACAATTATCAAAATCAATCAAATTCGATCACGTAGAGAAACGCCGAGCATAGCTCTTTCCATAGCTCGCTAAGCAACTCTAAGCTTTTTTATGAGACCTATTGTAAGACACCATGTTTCTGATCCATTCGTAGAAGAACCAAGGTCACTGACATAGCCCTCAGGATTAGCAAGCTGAAGTGGCAATAGGCGGGCCACATAGCGCGAAGATCGGACGGGCGTTGGGGCAGAAAAGCGCAGCGTAGGACGACCGCCTGCCAGATGGACCGACGACGATCTTGTGAAAATCGCAGGAAGTCGTTGAATGCAGGTGGCATCGGATCGGTTACGCTGGAAAGCGATTGGGGAGACCTATGTTCAGCAGTGGACAAGTATAGGCTGAGATGATGAATCAAAATCCAACGTTTTTTATTGATGTAGACCAAAAGACACTTATGAATAGTTAAAAAGAGAAAATTATTCATTACTTAAGACTCTACCTACCGTTCAGAAAGTCATTCCTATGGAGAAGAAGGCAAGAAACTCCTCTTTTACTCTTTTTAAAAACGAGACTTTTACAATTCTTTTTGTATACATTGCATTCATGGGGTATGGGAGAACAATGCAGAACGAGCTAAATAGATGTGCTTAAGTATAGATCAATCATAACTGTGTTCATGATATCGGTAAGTGTCTACATAGTCCTCTCTTTTACAAAATAAAGATGTTGTAGAGGTATATAGTAGAAAGGTTACCCTTTAGGAGAAAAAAAAAATTGAATAATGCCCAACACTGTTTTTAACCTAATGTTACAGAATTGATTTAAGTTAATTATATTAGAATCGTATCAATTCTTCGTACAGTCACTTTCAATCGACAGCTGAACCTTGTTTCTTTGTTGTTGGAGGAAAATTGTGATTCCCGGTATTGCGAGCTAATGGGCAACAAACGGAATCATCATAGTACGTTTATTTAGATCATAGAATGACTAAGTTTGTTTTTAATAATTATTAAATAATAATTTTGCCTGTTGAGCTACGAGATTGTGGTGTTCTCGGAAAATGTGGAATTTCTTGCCCTTCTCTGCTAGAATGACATTCCGAAGTGGTGGTAATTATGGTTACTTACTCTCTTGATAATTACGGTTAACATGGATTAAAATGATCTGAATCTTATGATGTGACGTTTGTGGCATCTCCATTTAAGAGTGATTTCGTGCTTCAGAAGGCACGCTAATCTCCGGTTACTATCATATCATCTTTGATGCCACTTACCAGGGAATGTCCAGAATCAGAATCACTATCTATCTATCTATATCAACACGCCAGATCCCTTGCGGGGTAGGCAGAGAGTACAGAGTTCCAACAGGTTCTTTCCTTACATACCATTCTGGCTTCCTCCACTCTCATAGTTCGTCTCATACACGCTCGCGGGTTATGGAGACTATTGACTTGTCTTTCAGATAAGACTCGGTCTATTTGGTCGTGGTAAGATAGTCTAGGTCTTCCCCGGTATGTATATCCTTCCACTTTTGCATTGTATATCTGTTTTAGTATTCTTTCTTCTGAATCACAATATTTTTTATTCATGTAAACCATTATAGTATTTATAAATCAAAAATTGCCTCGTTGGTCTAGTGGCAAAGCGCAACGCTTTGTGATCACGAGGTCTTGGGTTCAGATCCTAGGTCGGACAAATGTAGTTTTTCTAACTAAAAATTATCCAGTATGACTCCGGAGACTGGAATTGTGCCCGGTAGATGGCAGTAGGCTGGCCCTTTATTACATGGGACGTATCATCGTCGGCGAAAAGTGGGTGTGCTCAATACACCTCTGCCACCTCGCTTGGGGAATATAGGCGTGACGGTGTGTGTAAATCATCAAAAAAGTTACAAAGACTACCACTACTTTGAAATGTTATCCTGTGGAGAAGAAGGACAAGAAACTCCATTGTTATAGTTTTGAAATTGCATTTTTATTTTTGTTGTGAAGCAGTGATTGCCTAGGGGGTAGACCGTTGGACTGCAAAGTCAGAAGACTCGGGTTTAAACCCAGGCACGCACCTCTGTCTTTTGGAAAGCATGTGCGTATTAAAAAATTAATTATCACATGCTTTAACGGTGACAGAAAACATCGTAAGAAAACCTGCATGCCTGAGAGTTTCTCGAAGGTGTGTAAAGTTCGCCAACCCGCACTGGGCCAGCGTGGTGGACTATGGCCTGAACCCTCTCAGTTTGAAAGGAGGACCGTGCCCAACAGTGGGACAGTTTCTATTATTATTATATTGTTGTGAAGTATGATATCAATAATTATCCTCAAGATTAACAAATTCTATCGAATACCAATGCATTAGCGTCATCGTATAGTACACAACGGTTGTATGAGGTGTGTCACAACCTTATAACCGCATTAAAAACTATTGAATCGCAAGATGCCGTTATTAAGCATAGATTTGTTGCAGTATGTTAATTAACGTGTATCTGTAAATCTTTACTTTGGCTTGACGGAGTTTAATGTTGTTATATACTTATGGGGTCACTTGGATGGTCCTTAGCTAGTTTTTTTTCAAACGTAGCCCCACTTAAGGATTGCTTCCTGTGTCCTGGGTGCGATAACAAACATGAAAATTTACGTACACTAATACCCAAACCGGAACAAAGTATTGTGGGTCACACAAAGATTTATCCCGTGCGGGAATCGAACCCGCGACTATTAGACACAATGGGCGGAACGGCTTAAGCTCTTAAACACTGCGCTAAGTCGCGATTTGGACCGGGTAGGCGGCGCTGTTGTCAACCAGGTGCGAAGCTGCGGGAAACTGCAATAATAATATTATAAAGAGAAAGGATTTGTTTGTTTGTAATTGATAAACTCTGAAATTACTGAACCGATTTAAATAATTCTTCTGCCGTTAGAAAGCTACATTATCCAGAAGTAACATAGGATCTAGTGTATTTCAGTAATAATAAGATTTCAGCCTGAAAAAATGGTATTTGTAATCCTTCTAATATAATAAACGTGAAAGTTTGTGTTTATATGTTTGGATGTTTATTACTTAATCACACAAAAACGGATGAACGGATTTGGATGAAATTTGGCACCAGATAGTTTATTACCTGGATTAGCACATAGGATACTTTTTATCCCGGAAAAATGTAAGGTTCCTGTCTAAAGTCGACGCGGACGAAGTCAGAAACTACGCGGGCAGAAACTAGTAATTCATAAATGTATTACAATATAAACGCGTGCGCAGCCGCGGGGCAACGACTAATTATGTTATGTACTTAACTGTGATTTTAACCTAAATTTAATACAGATATTTATGTTGTGTATATAGTGACATCAGTCATTTCACGAAGATATCGTAACACGCCACGTTTTGTAATAGAGTGTATAGGCCCAGGCTTAAATTGTGAAATTCAAACTATAAATCCCTATATAATAATCGTCATCATAAATAGGAAAATAATTAGACAAATGGCATTTCATTCATGACAGTTACAATCGGCGCCCGCGCCGGCGTCGATAGCGTTGCTCACACGTTCCAAATGATTAATTGGACGCGAATAATCATCAACTTGACATTCAATTTAGAATATTAACTGCGCACAAATAAGGTACAATTTTCGTTAGGATATTTTAATAATTGATACATCATTGCAAATCGTGACCAGTTGTTTGTATGTTTATGCTTACAATTAATAACACATTGTCTGATAACGCAGACGCTTACTCAACCCTGAATTTCTGACACATCTATTCCTAAAACATGTTTTGGAGTTCATTGGATACATTTTTGAGTTGAATGGGATGAGTCTATTTAACGCCCATGCTTAATTCTCATTTTATTTGGAGTCAAGCGGATATTTGGAGTTGAATGGAATAAGCCTGCTTTGCGCCTAATAGTTTTATGCTGACATTCCATTTTTGGAGTTGGGTAGCATAAGCCTGCTTAACTCCTAAATAAAATTCAACTTTTCCTTATATTTTCCTGTATTTTCGTTATGTAGCAATACAGACAGGTGTAGTGTTAATTAGTTAACTACGTACACGTAGTTTGTTATTGAACTATGTTACGTAACGTCAAGCGGGGTTGGCAGAGGTGTGTACACTAACATTTCGCCGAAGAAATCAGGTTAGTAATAGGGGATAAAGAGTCGACTCTATCACTAGACACGATTTAAAACTCACCTTATTTTTATGAAAACTTTAATTTAATAACTCGTTCTAACGGGACGAGCTCCTTGTAGAACGAGTCGTTGGATCTACCCGAACATTTTTCAAAAAAAAAACTTTCAACAAAATATCTTTTCAGACGGCTTTACGCGTCGCCTTATAACAAAACTACATGTTTCTACACAAGCTAAACCTAATGAGTTTAACTATATTGATGTTTAACTATATTATGACGCGATAATATCAATCTTATACTTCTGAAACAATCTTGAATAAACCGCCCAGTTCACTCGACACATTGGCCCAGGTCTTCTGTCCTTAAGAACCCGAACAATAGTGAATCGCAAACTGTATGGGCGATAGCCAGAAATGATAACACTGTCCTCGTATGGGTTAGACAAGCAGAACACGATACGTCATCGGACCGTGTTTTCCTCTGTCTGCGGCGGTGTAGAGCATGAGCGGTAGCGATTTTCAACATAATTGAGCATCAATATAACTCAATCTTCAAGCGACGATAAATACATTATATATTATAAATGCAAGAATACGGTGACACGAAAACCAATTTTATTTTAAGTATATAAAGTTGTGATTCCTTAAAATGTCAGGTACGAAAATATAATGATATATAATATTGACGTCCCTCAGTCATAATTTTAACCTTCATCATCATCATCGTATGGTGGTGTATTTTTAATAATGCAAACCACGATAAAAACTTGAATGTCAGAGTGGAGGAAACATTGTTTAGCCTCTGGAGTCAGCTGGTGTAGCCCCTCGAAACCGCCGCTGAATTTTCGAGTGGGACAGTCCTCCACGATGTGCTAAATAGTCTGAACTGAGTTTCCGCGGTCACAAAAAGAAGACTCAGTGTTGTCCCACCTGTGAAGATGATAATTGCACCCTCCGACTCCGGTTCTAATTCGGTTGATGGAGGACCACATTCGGTTGATGATGTTACCTTGGGAGGCGACCGAAGTCTCCCATTGATTTTTCCACTCTGACTGGATGTTGGGTTGGTTCTAGGTGTTGGTGTTGACACAGATCGGTTTTCGGGAAGAATAAATTTTACCTTTAAACTTACGTCATGCCTACATTCCCCAAGAGTGGCTGGCACAGACGTAGTGTGTACGCTCACAGTTAGTCGACATTGCTAGATCCCAATGTAACAAGCAAGCCGATTGCCATTACTACAATTCCAAACTGCTTTTGGACTTTGCCCATAGCCTTTATGACACTTAGTCCAAACCAGAATTCGATCCCTTTTTGTAGTTTGTTTCTTAATCCAGACTTCGTGATCGTTAATCACACCAACAAGTAATTATTAGTAAAACATCTCAGGGGGAATAAGAAACGTCCTAAGTATTTGGGTGACGTATGGGTGCTCGAAATCCGCGACAACCCGATATTTTGCGAACGCGTCTATTCATTGTAATCCGCTAATCGTAGCCGCCGACAGCCGACTACGAACCCAACTCCCCTCCTATTAGCCGCTACCGCCATCCGCGGCATGTTCTCACCGACCCTACCGATACCCTTACATCCCTTCTTTCGGATACAGATACCGCACACAGGATCAGATACCGACCTCGCCGGCGAGATCGAAGAATCCCTTGCCCGCCGGCCGTTGCAGAGCACCACGGCGAGACACCTAGTATACGCCCTCCCCTATAGCGACTGCCCAAGCTGAGGCCGTTCCTCCTTGAGGTGCCCTAGAGCTAGTTGCCCCCTTGCCCTTCTGGCTCGAGCGTAGTGGTTGCACGCTCGCCCTCTTGTCCGGTGAAGCTTTAAAGGCCCCGCGGCCAACAGCGTAGATCATTTACACATACACAAAAATGTGCTCGAAATCCGTTTAAATGTAGCGAAAAACGAGGAGTGGGCCTGCTTGTCGTGGCGATATTGAAGAAGACCTTCATCCTACAGTGCACGCCCATATGTCATAACTCACACTACTCGTCCCCTCCGGAAACTGATGAGTGGTGTACACGTACATATTGTTATTTTAATTTCGCATTGTGCCACTGATCGGGCGGTGCGGCATCACTCGGAGCCGGGGCATTCCGCACTCCCCGCGGCACGACACGTCCCAATATACGACGAACGCGCATACGCACACCGACCGGCAGTCGCGAGAAGGATATCCACTCGTTGTGTCGCGATAACAACTGAAAGTGTCATATTTGAATTAAGAACATTTTTTTATATGTGGTAATATAGTGCTTGTTTTTCATTCGTTGTGGTAATAACAATTAGAAGTCTGATATTTGAATTGAAAACAATTTTTTTTTTGTTGTGGTAATTTATTGCCTGTTATCCAATAATTGTGTCACGATAACAATTTAAAGTGTCATATTTGAATAAATAACATATTTTATTTATGATCAGTATGTACCTGTTATCCATTCGCGTGTCACGATAACAATTTGAAATATCATATTTGAATTAAGAATTTACTAGTGTCTGTACTTTTCTAATTGTCGAAGTCATTATTTGATTATTTTAAAACTTGCAAATGGAAACTGAGTCATTGGATTTTGAGTGTGTGTTTTAAATTTTGACTTTTTGAGTGTCGTGTATCGATTTGAAGATGGTCGTATGGTATACTTCGGAAAGTGAGAACGAGGTACCTACTTGCTATTTTTTACACTTTTATTCTTTACTGTTTGTCTAACGGCGATGGTCCAGCTCACGATTACGAGTTCGAATCCCAAATCAGATAGTCTTGTTGGAGTTTTGCTATCGAAAATCTATCAGTAACAGTCTAGAGGCCGGAATTGTGCTCGGCTATAGGCTCGTCCCCTATTACATTAGGACTTAGCA
This sequence comes from Phalera bucephala, assembly GCA_905147815.2. Lineage (NCBI taxonomy): Eukaryota > Metazoa > Arthropoda > Insecta > Lepidoptera > Notodontidae > Phalera > Phalera bucephala. The sequence continues at coordinate 2,755,177 of LR990627.1, forward strand.
TCTTCAACGAAATGTAGGTGTATAGAGTATACTTGAAAAATCTAGGTCTGACTGAATTTAAAATTATTTTCTCTTGTAAAGTTGTCGTCTCTATATAACTTTTATTGTTATTAGTTCATTATCGCTCATTTTGTACAAAAACTATACTTATTATTATATTTCTAATACGCATTGATGTGGTTGGTTAGTTTACCCTTCGCTACACTCGGCCACGCTTTACGGAAAATGTTATCTTAACGCTGTTAATTATAACAATATTTGTATGTACTTACCGTGTAATTTAAAACCGCCTCGTTGGTATTGTGGCAAAGCGCATCGCTTGGTGATCACGAGGCCCTGTGTTCAAATCCTAGGTCGGACAAATGAGGTTTTTCTAATGAAAAAACTTCCCAATATGAGTCCGGAGCCTGGAATTGAGCCCGCTATATGGCAATCGGCTAGCCCCCTATTACATGGACCTAAAATCGTCGGCGAAAAATGGCTGTACTCAGTACACCTCTGCCACCCCCGCTTGGGGAATATAGGCGTGACGATGTAATTTAAAATATGTACTTTAATATATTATAGACACAATATATTAATTATATTATTGAAATAATAAATTAAGTTCATTTACCACAGTCTTATATAAATAGAGATGATAATACGCTCACCGTGGCATCACAAGGTTCAGAATTCGTATCTTGGCTAGTATATTTGAATTTTCTGAAACAATTTCGGTTGTAAATCCTCGTAGTGGAGCTAGTTGTGTATGTATAATACCTATAAACTTAGGCTTGTATTAAACGTACGCTTAGTAAACAAGCTTATTATTCGCTAGATGATTATTTAAAAGACAAAAATACTTGGATAGGGGCTGTTCCAGCTCCACTTGATTGAATATGGACAGCTTGTTTAGCTATTATTATTTAATATTCCCTCTCTTCCTTCTATTAATTTAGTAATATGTTTCTTTTTTTTCTCATTTCTTTCTCTGTAAATGAGGGAACCTTGTAGCCATTCACATGAATAGTATAATTTGTATAATTTAACTTAGACCTACCTGATAGACCAGCCTACATCGTTCTCCCATATCCCACAACAAAATGTAGATGGAAAAAGAAAATGTAAAAATACTATTTTAAAAGAGTAACCGTGGAGTTTCTTGCCCTTCTTCTCCACAGGAATGACATTCCGAAGTGGTGGTAGAGTCTTTGTTACTTTTCTGACGATTCATAAATACTGTAATGGTTTACATGAATAAAAATATTCTGATTCTGATTCTATATACAATAAAAAAAAAACCAATAAAGTAGGACCTGTTAATTTTTTTTCGTATCCGTGTCGCTTTGCAACTGGGCTTATCCTAGTTGTAGTCTCCTTCTCAATGACTGATCTGTCAATTTTTTGGTGTCTCAGGCTTTGCAAAAAAGGGAATTGGAATTTTATCTTTCTAATTAAATTTGTTGCGGGTTCCAAGACAATTAAAGCGCTTCATGGTACACCCTAAGGTTTAAACCTTGGTGTCATCTAAGGAAACCACTGTTGATTCTGGCTTACAGGAATTACAATAGTAGGAATGTGTGGCGAGCTTAGTCCAAATTAAAAAAAAAAACATAAAAGTTTCGACGAAATGTATGTATGGTGTACATGAGATATGAGAAGGTGTAAAAGATATTTACCGTCAGAATTCTGTCCCTGAGGGTCAATTTCTAAAGCAATCTTTCTCAAGCATACCCTTAATATGGCTGTGACCATCCCCAGGTCAGCTTATGATAACAATTGTATCTATTACATTGTTTAATTTATGAGTACTTGTGGTTAGTTATTTTCCTGGCAGTAATGATTATAGTTTTAACAATTTTTTTTGTGTCGCTATCTTCAAAATAACCCACTCGGGAAACTTTGGATGAAACCATTATAACTCACTGAAACCCCATACTATGACTTCTAACCACACGAAATAAAAGGTCCGGGTTATCTAAATGATCCCGTCCGCAGGGAAACTTATGTTCTGATATCGATATAGTACCGACCCTAATGCCCTGTATGTTTTTGTATTATCCTACCATCTCACTGTTAAGCTTAAAAAAATACTTCTTGTATCACAGAAAAACTAGTATGATAATTTAATATGAAGTCGAGCAGATGACACGTTGTCCCTCTACAGAACATAAAATAACTATAGCCTATCTATAAACCTAATCGAACCAGATCCTTTATTCCAAAAAAGTTCTCCCATTCTTTCCTGTGACATTCTTTCTATACCCACTATGTTCAAATCATCAAAACTCTTTAGATTTGTATAGTTTATTTATCTCTCTCTGTCTCTCATTTATTATAATGACTTTAACTATTGTTATATATTTAATACTAATAACTATTTAGGAATAGTTGATAGGCATCTGTGTCGTCACCTTTTTATAGGTGCGGCCAGAATACCAGCACTGCTCTATCCGTTTTCTATGGTGCAGTAACATGCTGAGGCAGCAGCCTGTTTAGCCCCACAAAAGCTCTGGTATACAGCTACAGAGTTGTATATTGATTGATACATTTTTTTATGTGTATGTGTGGTTAAAAAAATGTTTTTCTTTATTTTATTTTTATTTTTATTCTTTATTGTACACATATATACACAATGAATCATTACATAGGATATTTTATGTACAAAGGTGTGCTTAACTCAAAATTGAGTTTTCTTACAGCTAACCTGAGCGATAGAGAGATGAAAAGTAGAGAGGACTCTTTCTTTCTAAGCATAGGGGATACCCCCTATAAACTATCAAGGGGAACTATGACTGGCCTTTTCTGACCCTGTATTAATATATTAAAATAATAAATCAGTCTATTATACTGTTTTACTAATGGGCAATACTTCTGTCACAAATCGAGAAAAAAGAATTGATCATACTCCATCACGCAGACCCAGTGCGAGGATCTAACTTCGGGACCAACTAGATCTAGTAATAAACCGTCATGCCTATATTCCCTAAGCGGAGATGGCACGGGTGTATTGGCACATTTTGCCGACGATGTTTGCCCAACGTTATACGAGACAAGGCTGTTGTCGGGTCATACCGGGCACGATTCCAGACTCCGGACTGATACTGACAATTGTATAATTAAATTTTTTGACAATTTTTCAACCTAGGATGTGAAATCAATATCTCGATATAATTTTCTAATATATTATAGTATCGTTATGGTACATCCTCTCGTAACTCTTTGGTAACCTTAGTATTAAATTGGTGTTATCCTTAGATATCCATTCTTAAATGGAGACCGTTGTGGACCCTTTACAAAAGCTTATCCTTACTTAGCTTACAGAAGTTAACAATGGAACTAAGCGCGCGTGGCGCGCTTAGTTCCATTGTTGAACGTTACTATTGCGTTTCTGACACGGTGACGTGTACTATGTGATTGACGTGACACCACGGGAAAGTCATGTCCATTCACGGCGTGATGCCGTGGCGTCGCGACGGGGTTTTCCAACAGCAAACAGACTGTCTATCACAACTCTAGCGCATCTCGCCGTTTCCGACGTCCGCAAACACGAACGCTCAAAATTTGATACGCAGGGTTGCCCGAATTGGGTTGTGATTATATTTAGGTATGCTCCAAGAAGACTAGTATAAAAGAGGTGACTGTGACAAAAGTAAGTGGAATGGATCTAGACGCATTCGTAACAGAGACTAAATAATAAATCTTTATTTATTTCTCCTCACAACAAACCTTATAATCAAAACATAACTAATTTAAGTGAACTAAGCGTAGGAGCAGTGAGACCTGTGATCTTCCTAATGGTATAATAGCTCTGTGATCTGGTGTACCGCAGAGCGGTCGTGCCAGCATGGTGGGCGTGATGATATATATAGATAGATCGAGACTTACTGCAGACTAGTGGATTAAAGGATACTATTAGTCGGACATCATCGTTCTGATAGGATTAGAAAATAGAGCCAGTTTCTGCCGAGCGGCAGGGATATAAAAATCCGTCTATCAATACTCTCACAAATCGACTTAAGAAAGAAGGTCATACTCCACCACACGAACAGTGCGAATTAGTCCAGACATGCTTAGAACCGCCTTCTTTGGAAATTCTCCTTCTTCTTTTCAGTTGGATCCCCCCTTAGGCTTCCAACTATGGGTTAACGAGTACTAAAAAAGTATTGGGAGTGGAGGAAGCCAGAGAGTTTTGTAAGGAAAGCACCTGTTGGAACTCTGCGCTCTGCCTACCTCGTAAGAGATATGGCATGTTAATTTAGATAGGAAAATTGAAATTCTGCATATCTTTCAAAAAATTTGTCCTCTGCCATCCCTACCTATATATCGCTATGGGTAAATATGGCTGTTCCATTTGTAAGCCGCAATGAGCACAGCACGCTAGTGGCTAGCTGCGCTGTGGTGCGCCCGCGCCGTCCCATGCACACCGTGTAACTCGCGTTGTTTATAGAAATTTCTAGTGTTGTCTACACGTTCTAATAGTGGAAAGGTGATCATTGTTTGTATTTTTAATGATTACTGAAAGTTGCATTGCTTGCAATCTTGTACACTATAACTTACTAAATGTTTATTTGTTACGAGTGGTTACTCGCGGCTGCGCACTCGTTTAGTTTGTAATATCTGTATAAATTGCGCACTCGTTTAGTTTGTAATATCTTTGTGCGGAGTCACGCTGACCGACCGTATTCGCAACAGCGTAGTAAGAAAGCGAGTAGGTATGAAAGATAGTATCGGTGTAAAGATGAGAAAGGGTATGCTACGTTGGTTCGGGCATATAGAAAGGATGCCAGAAGAAAGAATGACAAAACAGATATACAATGCGAAATTGGAAGGATGTAGGTGCCGGGGAAGACCTAGACTATCTTACCATAACCAAATAGACCGTGTCTTAGCTGAAGGGCAAGTCAAGAGTCTCCGTAACCGGCGAGTGTGTATGAGACGAACTATGAGAGTGGAGGAAGCCAGAGAGGTATGTAAGGAAAGAACCTGTTGGAACTCTGTACTCTCTGCCTACCCCGCGAGGGAGCTGGCGTGATGATATAGATAGATAGATCTTTATAAATTATAGCCTACTTGCGACCCACCCCGGGTTCGCACGGGTGAATTATACACATAAATATCTCTTTTATAATATTCTGGCTCAATGTCTGCACGTCACTTGGGGCCTTATTGAAAACCAGCGCTGTGTTAGGGTAATATGCCTTATCACTGCATATAGCTGAATGAGGGTCCCTTTTTGTTGGCGAGACTTGGGCAATATTGGGTTTTTATTAATAATAACATTTTGTAACTTCTGTGTGTATCGCCAGAAAACAAATATGTTTTTCTTTCTTTCTTTCTATAAACCTTCCTCTTGAATGACTCCGTCCATTGCTGAAAACCATGTGAAAATCCGTTCAGTACTTATTGAGTTTATCACTATATCTTTTCATTCTGAATACCAACATCTAGGCAAATTACAAATCGTTCTAAGCACAAATATTAAAGCTTTCCATGCGTGCGAAATATATGCACTCACGACAACATTGCTAAAGCGAAATTAATGAATTTTCTAGAATCGAGCTTAAAACGCGATTAGATAACCAACCGCATCGATCGTTACGCAGCTTATGCCCAGATTAAAAAAAAATACGTGTAATGTCATGTTTCCCACGCAGGTAATGGAGGGAAACGTAGACATAATGTAATTTGGAAAGCATTACATTTGCGTTGTAACGAGATCTTATCTCGTGTCTGGGAAAGTTTAGATTGCGTGAATTACACAGTTCATATAAGTAACAAATTAGTTTTCGCCCGCGGTTACACTCGTGTATTTTTTTCTCTAATTGTACTCGTGCAATTTTGTAATCTACTCCACGGCTATTTTGTTTAAATCTGTCGTTTAGTCAGTTGCAGTTCAGTTACATACTGCACTAAAAATTCTTCTTGTATCGTACCAGACCGAAATAAATGTTTGTGGGTCACTCGAAGGGGGATCCCGCCCGAGGTTCAAATATATTCTTACTTAAGCAACATTAGTCTGGAAAGTGTCAATTCAAAAATTTCAAATATCGATAAGTTTCTAAAGATCACCTAATACTTTAGCTGCCACTTTGTCTTGTTCATTTACAGTTATCAGCTTACGATATTCTTCCTTATTTTAACCTTTGTCACAAACATTTAAATTAAAAAAAAACTATAGGTTTTGAAAGACTTCCTAACAATTCAATCGTTAACGTGTCTGTTTGTTTGTCCTCAGAGCGAGCAGTCGTCGCCGTTCCGCCGCTGGACGACCGGCAGCGGCGCGGGCGGCTCCTACAGGCACCACGAGCATAATATGTACACCAAGGTGAGTCAGACTATCATCCTTCTAGTCATTCAAACTTCAAACAATCCTTCAAACTCCAAACTAGACCTTCAAACAATATCTAAAAAAGCACTGAATTGACTGGGTCTGACTTCCGAATCATGTATACGGTTTTTTTTTTAAAAAAGAATGACACAACAGATATACTATGCGAAAGTGGAAGGGTGTAGGTACCGGGGCAGATCTAGACTATCTTACCATGACTAAATAGACCGAGTCTTATCTGAAGGACAAGTCAAGAGTCTCCGTAACCGGCGAGCGTGTATGAGACGAACTATGAGAGTGGAGGAAGCCAGAGAGGTCTGTAAGGAACAACCTGTTGGAACTCTGTACTCTCTGCCTACCCCGCTAGGGATCTGGCGTGGTGGTATAAATAGATCTAAAATCAAGACATGTTTCCTTGGAACTTAAACTTTTTAACAGTGGAGGAAAGCAGAAGTCTGTGAGGAATGAATTTGTGGCAGTCCTGTACTCTCTGTCGACCCTGTATGGGAGCTAGCGTGATGATTAGATATTTTTCCATGTCTACGTATGTCTACCATGCTGACCTTTCTAGATTGATATCTCGGTAAATATTTATGTTTTTTAAATAATACTTTGTCCTGAAATTCATATGTGGTAAAGTGAACAGGTTCCCCTTACGATGCACCTATGAAGCTGGATACGTCCATTCCGATTTCGGTCTCGAACCTATTCGCCTTTATTAAAAAGGCGACAACCCGATATCGCGTCCAATCATAGAAATCCGCTAATCGTAACCGCCGCCGACTACTAACCTGACTCCCCTCCTATCAGCCGCTATCGCCGTCCGCGGCATGTTCCTACCGACCCTCCCGATGCCCTTACATCCCTTCTTTCGGATACAGATACCGCACACAGGATCAGACATCGACCTCGCCGACGAGGTCAAAGAATCCCTTGCCCGCCGGCCGGTACAGAGCACCATGGCGAGACACCTAGTATACGCCATTCCCCATAGCGACTGCCCAAGCCGAGGCCGTACCTCCTTGAGGCGCCCTTGAGCTAGTTGCCCCCTTGCCCTTCTGGCTCGAACGTAGCGGTTGCACGCTCGCTCTCTTGTCCGGTGAACCTGTAAAGACCCCGCGGCCAACAGCGTAGATCATTCACACACACAAGCTGGATACGTGTATCACAAACCAGGTCGTCGTGGCGATCTTTTGAAAAGGCCTATGTCCTATAGTGGACGTCGAAGAAGAATTATAAATACTGTTTACTTACTGTTTTCTATTAGTTAACAGTTACGGGGCTAACGCGATAAAAACGTGTTTTTGTACTTCAAGCACTTCAAGAAGTATATGGATTAGAGACTTAATATTTCGAAATATGATTTTGAACTGTATATTTGAGGATCTGGTGAAAGTAATGCACTATTAAATAAAATTTTCTTGATAGAAAAAAAATTTAAAGTCATCTCTATTGCTTTACATTTTCTGATTCCAGCGCTAAACGTTTAAGAACTATTGAATAGAATTTACTTAAAAACATAGCAAGTTATTGTAGCAAAGTTCTTGTGAAACGGATTTTTATTTTATAGTGTAGTTTTTTTTGGAAAATTATATAATTTGTCTTTGGACATACGTCGTTTATTTCTGAGCGCCCGCTCCATATATCCGTCTCTTATTATTCTTTTGTAAAGTAATTGCATCACTGTCACTCTCGAGGTCGATAAATGGTCGATCACGGTAGGCCCTTAAGGAAGACGTATTCTATGGTCTTCTTATGACGTCTTCTTTTGTTAACAGCAAATGAGCGAAGGTGGAACTCCTACGGGCGCGACGGGGAGCACTGGGGGCTCGAACGTGGCGCGCTGGTCGCTTGGACTAGAGCACCTGCTGGCTGACCCTGCTGGAGCAGCTGCCTTTGCCCACTTCCTAGCCAAGGAGTTCGCCGCTGAGAACATTCGGTGAGGAGACAGCTCGTAATAGTGACTCTTAGTCTCAGGCCCTCACCAAGACGGTGAACACCACAAAGCCTACACAGCACTGCCAGTTCAGCATAGATCGAGAATGTAAACCCATTCATACCATCATAGAACTATAAAGGTACTAAAAACGAAACACCATCTCAACCCTAAATTTCCTAACCGGAGGTGGGGAAGGTGTATCATGCCCACTCGCCCATTTCGCCGACAATTTTAACACAGGTTATACAACCTAGGTCAGGAGTTGCGGACTTCGGTCCCAATGTAATGGTGGAGGTGAATCTATTGCTCGTATACCAGGCACAATTCTAGACCCCTGGACTTTTACCGAGTTTTTAACCGTCTTCAAAAAGGAGTAGGTTCTATGTTCTACTTAGTGACACGACTCGAGTAGAATTTTGTGACTCGAGTCACTCTGAAAATTTTACTGCGTCACTCGAGTTATCGAGTAACTCGAGTTCACCATTTACACTCCCGGCAACTCGAGTGAAAGTTATCACTCAAACCCACACAAACAAAATTACGAGAGTTTATGACGAAGCAGCTTATAACTATGTTTTTTACCAAAGTCAAACTCAAGAATCGTATCCATATCAGAATCAAAACGACAACATGAACACAACGCCAATCATTTATTTTTAAACGCCGTGACCCTAGGAAATCACTAGAGTCTATGTCTTTTCTATTTTATACGCCTAAAATACCAAATCTCGGCAGTTTCTGGTGGTCCTGCCAGCAGTACAGCGCAACCCAAGACTCAGATCGTCGCGGCGTGCTGGCGGCCGAGATCTGGCAGAGGCACCTCGCAGACAAGGCTCCCGAGCCGGTCAACGTGGACGCATCCGCCCGCCGAACCGCCGCGCTGCTCCTCACACAGGAGCCACCTCCGCCGGACCTGTTCCAACAGGTAACTTAGCTCTTGGACTGTGCTGTGACTAGCAGTAGAGCGCCACGCAAGACAAGCTATCGCAGCGCGCTGGCAGGGAATATCTGCCAGAGGCACCTCGCAGACAAGGCTCCCGAGCCGGTCAACATGGACGCATCCGCCCGCTGAACCGCCGCGCTGCTCCTCACACAGGAGCCACCTCCGCCGGACCTGTTCCAACAGGTTACTTAGCTCTTGGACTGTGCTGTGACTAGCAGTAGAGCGCCACGCAAGACAAGCTATCGCAGCGCGCTGGCAGGGAATATCTGCCAGAGGCACCTCGCAGACAAGGTTCCCGAGCTGGCCAACGAAGACGCCGCCGCCTTGCTTCTCACCCAGGAGCCACCTTCACCGGACCATTTCTAATAGATAACTTGGCTCGTGACTTGTGGTGTGCCGTGTGACTTCACAGACTCTCACATCTATTGAAAAAACATGGGGCTTCCTGAAAGCTAGGAGAAACTCGTAGGGCGTTTCGGACTACTGACTTAATCCCCCGCCTTAGGCCCCGGGCCTTTGCCAGAAACGTACCGGTGCTTTTATATGTCGTGCTCTGAAGACCTCGCCATCAAATAAGACTTGCTCTTCCCTGCGCCGACTTCATGCTGATCGTGGTCGCGCGTGAAGGACGAACTCCGCCACTTGCGGTCCACGTCCCTAAGGGCTAGAGTGTCTCGCCCTCCGATTTTGCCCCCTTTTTTATACAAATACGTAGCCTTGTACCAGGAATTATTCCTGTACCATAGCTGCGTTTATTGAAATTCCACATATACAAACACCCAGACCGAAACAAAATATTTGTGGGTCACACAAAGATTTCTCCCGAGCTCTCTGAACCGCTGATCAAAGCCATCCTCGACGTAAATCTATCTGTCTATATCACCACGACAAACATGTATGTAAGGAAAGAGCCTGTTGGAACTGTGGTCTCTGCCTACCCCGCAAGGGATCTAGCGTTGAAATAAACAAGCAATGTAATGTTTTTCCAGGCCCAGAAACAGATCTTCAACGTGATGAAGTTCGACAGCTACCCGCGCTTCCTGCGCTCGGGCGAGCACGCCGAGTGCGCGCGCGCCGACCTGCGCGGCCAGCCGCTACCCTTCGCGTCGCACGCGAACACCAACGACACTGACAGCACTAAGGTACTAGTTCCCTATACTGCCCACTGCTGGGCAAACTCCTCTCACTAATCGATCTGAGAGAGATTAGGTCATACTCCACCACGCGGACCCAGCGCGGATTTGGGAAGGCCGGTTGCACCATGTGGCCATAAGGCTTTCGACTTGTTTTAATGACTGAACTACATGAAGTGGTAACCGGGGCCAATGGCTTATTGTTCCTTCCGAACACGGAGACGCTTAAAAATGGAAATGCTGCGAAAGGTCACCCTTTTAGGTATACCTTAGGGATCGTCCATTAATCACGTGAGGCTCGAAAGGGGGACAGGAGTTTAATCACAAAATCACAAAATATCACAAGGGGAAGGCGGGGGTGTAGTGAGATATGACATGTATTTTTTTCGTTGAACGCGCGTTCTAAACCGAAAGGCGGCGCGTGACCTTGATTGCGCTTTAAAACATTTTTAAATATACTTTATACCAAAAAAATACACTTTATTTTACGCATCGATTCCTTATAAACCCGCACGCACAAGTGGGACTCTGTAGAAAATACGCTTGTAAGATGTATTTATACGTTTTTTTTTTGTTTTAGCTAAAGAAATCGGCAAGCAACGCGTCGGAGCGGCGCCGTAGTGGTGGCGGTTCGTTGTTGCCGTGGAAACTGCGGGCGGGAGGCCGGGAGAGGTCCAACAGCTCACTGCAGAACGACGCGCCACCTGTCACTGATGTGAGTACAATGAACATACTCCAAAGTCAATTTTTATTATTTTTATCTCGCCTGTGGAAGGGAACCTCACAGCGCAGCTACAGGACCGATTTTCAGTCATCACGCTTCATGTCTATATTACAGCTTTATAACTATAATGAGTTCTGTATGTTCTGCAAATAATATTTTGGTCTGCACTGTGCCACTGATGGGCAAGTACAGACCAAAATCGAGGTGCGAGACTGCCCAAGCCGAGGCCGTTCCTCCTTGACGCGCCCTTGAGCTAGTTGCCCCCAGGCCCTTCTGGCTCAAGCGTAGTGGTTGCACGCTCGCCCTCTTGTCCGGTGAAGCTGTAAAGGCCCCGCGGCCAACAGTGTAGATCATTCACATACACACACACACAAGTAAAATCTAGGTGAAAGAGTTTAAAATCTTACATCACCACGCGGGCCCAGTGCAGTTTGGTGGAGGCAGGTACCACCAACCGCCTATAAGAATACCAACTTGGCTTAACGACTATCACATTAAGTGGGAACAACGGCTTGACGTGCTTTCCGAAGCACGAAGACGCTCGAATCTGAAAATGGCTCGAACGGTCGGCCATCTCAGAGCGATTAAACTGATTACTGCTTATTATTGATGAACGTTAAAAACACTGCGATAACTCTGATATATTTATAATAGACCGCTTAAATGAGCATTAGAAATATTTTTTTGATCCAAATATGGATAGGACACTGATAGGAGGTTTATTTAAGTTTCATCGTCCGGCGTATGACTAATTTTTCACAGAATCACTTGTTATCATAATTGTTATCATTATTAACTAAGAAGTTTAAATACGACGTAATCTGTATTTAAATTAGCATTGTGATTTTTTGGCGCCAAGTGATGATAGGACTATCTCGTTGATCTAGTGCGTAATAATGCGGCTATCGATCACGAGGTTATGAGTTCGAATCCTAGATCGGACTAAGTGTGGCGTCGAAAATTTCTCAGGTGTTGTCTGGAAATGTAGCCGATACAATGTCCTCGTCCCCTGTTACATTGGAACCTGTGATACCTTGAAATAAACCACTAACACGTAGTGATTATATTCGCTTCGTAAAGCACAATAAAACTTCGTAATTTATTGATACACAATCGTTTATTGGTGACAACAACCCCGCCATAAGCCAAGTACACCTTCGCGACCAGAGATTAAAATATAGAGAGGATAATGTCATATGGACCACTGCCATAGGCATCTGTTCCACCTTAGTTTAGGGAATATGGTATAATCTATCTATCTATATCTTCACGCCAGATCCCTTGCGCGGTAGGCTGAGAGTACAGAGTTCCACCAGGTTCTTACATAACATACCTCTGGCTTGTATGGTAATATGGTATAATGTATATGAGAGTGGAGGAAGCCAGAGAGGTATGTAAGGAAAGAACCTGTTGGAACTCTGTACTCTCTGCCTACCCCGCGAGGGAGCTAGCGTGATGATATAGATAGATAGATGTATATAATTTACAATGTACGAACACAGGACCTTGTGATCGACAGCCGTATATGCATCAGACAATATGACAGACAAACGTGGCAGTATGTTACCTAGTAACCTATAGAATCCCGGTACTTCAGACACATTATCTAACTTTTTTTTTTTTTAAACGTAGCTCCATTCTATGATTTATTCCTGTGTCGTGGGTGCGTTGACAAACATTCACATAAACAAATACCCAGGCCGGAAGAAATAATTGTGGATCACACAAAGATTTGTCGCGTGCGGGAAGCGAACCCGCTACTATTAGACAGTGGGCGGAGCGGCTTAAGCTCTTAACCAATGCGCTAAATCGGCCTTCAATGTTCAGTTCATCATCAACATCGTCAATCAGCCTATAATTTTCCACTGCTGGAAGTAGGCCTGGCCTGTACCATTCATTCCGATCCTGTCCTCAAATCCTTAAAATTTCGAAGCGTGCCTTAATGTGGAAAAAATCTGTCAAAAAGTCGCTGTCCGAGGGCTAAAATTGTATTCGGTATAATAACAATAGGCTCGCCCCTTATTACATTGGGACTTAACATTGTAGGTGATATTTAGGTGTAGACAATACACCTCTGCCACGCCCTCTTTGGGGACCAAATATTATCTTATTAGCAATATTATCTTGATGTTGTGAAATGTCCACCACAAATAGTAATATTGTTTTATGATCTGTTATCATAGTTCGCGATACTAGTCGAGATATAACGCGATATTGTAAAGCAAATATTTATTGGAATACGTAAAATGTGTCTATTCTCTCTCCACGTAGTAGTAATATAAATTTAAAAGGATTTTTCTAAAACGAATTAACGCAGTGGTTAAAAGCTTATGCCGCTCCACCCACCGTGTCCTGTAGTCGCAGATTCGATTCCCGCACGGGACAAATCTTTGTGTGATCCACAATTTTTTGTTTCGTCCTGTTTATGTATGTGAAGTTGCATTTTTTTTAAACGCACCCACGACGCAGGAATTATTCCTAGTATGGGCCTACGTTTTTCTAAAAGAGAAAAAAAAAAACAAAAATAAACTCTTATAGCAAAAACAAAACGAAAATATCTTGCTTAGTTGAAGAGTTCCTATGGCTTCCTTCTGGCTCCATCATCAGACCTTGGACACCATCCGGGTCTAAACTACTCGTTAAGACAAATCCAACGAGCCCAAACACGGCGGGGTAATATTGAGTAGTTGGGTGGTTCCATTGGCCACCTTTCGGCTTCATTATCAGGCCCTGAACATTGTCTGGTTGTATAGTACTTGTAAATACCAATCTAACTAGCCTAAACACGAGGGGTTATGTCGTAAAGTTCACGTTTTTATGGGCACCTCTCGTCTCCATCACCAGACCAGCTCCTTATTATTGCATAGTCACCAACTAGTCATACATATGCCATTTTTCAGCTCAATCGGATGATACCTGCAAGTGCTTGAAAAATAGATCACAAGATTTGAACCGGAAAGACAGACAGGCATACGAGCATTGCAAGTTTAATAAAAGCTTGTAACACTCGTACATTTTCCGTTTCCTACTAGCGTTAACGACTTAAGCATGTCTGACTGCAGAAAACGGTCACAAAGCTCAGAAAGTTGTCAGCCAAAAAAGGCGGGCAACTTGATGAGAGCGGGCTTAGGATGTGTGTTTACGTAGATAATAAATTCTTTTGTTTCTGGAGATGTTTAAATAGTATCTCAGTGCACATGAAAGCATGTTTTCGAAATAAAACTTAGCAGTCGTAGGTCTCACGTTGAGCGAAGCACCTCATACGAAGGGCACTCTAACAACAGCACTCTCTTTTGTTACAAAAAATGTACTTGATGTGTTTTCTGTAGTACATACTATATAATAACTCGATGGTTAGTGGCTACGTTTTTTAAAACCGAAGAATAAACAATAAAGATCTTGCAAATCATCGTGGCCAAGCACTAAATGATCTCTCATGATTCTCGCCATACAAACAACGTGGACACATCATGCAAAGAGAACTTATGTACCGCATGATTGCATTTCCACACAAACTGTCTTAACATAACCGGAGCTTGTTTGTCGTACTAATATTTGTACACGGTATGATAAGCTTTAGAAATTGAAGATTTTTTTAAAGTTATGAATGATTTAAAATGAAACTGAAGAACTGTCAGAGTGGAGGAACCCAGTGAGGAAATAACCTGTTGGAACTCTATACTCTTTGCCTACCTATCAGGGGATCTGACGTGATGATATAGATAGATAGAAATTTACATTTATTGAAGTCATCATCATCATCATCTCAGCCTATACTTGTCCACTGCTGAACATAGGCCTCCCCAATCGCTTTCCAGCGTAACCGGTCCGATGCCACCTGCATCCAACGACTTCCTGCGATTTTCACAAGATCGTCGGTCCATCTGGCAGGCGGTCGTCCCACGCTGCGCTTGCCAATACGTGGTCTCCACTCTAGAATCTTTCTGCCCCAACGCCCGTCCGATCTACGCGCTATGTGGCCCGCCCATTGCCACTTCAGCTTGCTAATCTTAACGGCTATGTCGGTGACCTTGGTTCTTCTACGAATCTCCTCATTCCTGATTCGATCGCGTAGAGAAACGCCGAGCATAGCTCTCTCCATAGCTCGCTGAGCAACTCTGAGCTTTTTTATGAGACCTATTGTAAGAGACCACGTCTCTGATCCATATATCATCACTGGTAACACACATTGACTAAAAACTTTAGTCTTAAGGCACTGAGGTATTTTGGATGAGAAGATGTTGCGCAGTTTCCCGAACGCTGCCCAGCCGAGTTGGATTCGTCGATTGACCTCTCTCTCAAAGTTGGACTTACCTAACCGGACTACCTGTCCCAGGTAAATGTATTCGTCGACAACTTCAAGAGTAGAATTCCCAACGGTGAGTGCGGTGGGTACGACATGGACTTTAGACATTATTTTCGTTTTGTCCATGTTCATTTTAAGACCCACTTGTTGAGATACTCTGTTGAGGTCACCGAGCATTCGTCCTAGATCTTCCAGCGACTCCGCCACGACCACAATGTCGTCGGCAAATCGAAGGTGAGTGATGTATTCGCCATTGATGTTGATGCCAAGTCCTTGCCATTCCAAGAGCTTGAAGGCGTCCTCTAAGGTGGCCGTAAACAGTTTCGGAGAAATGACGTCTCCCTGCCTTACTCCTCTTTTTATGGGGATCGCCTTCGTGCACTGCCCCTGTACTCGGACTGACATGGTGGCGTTATTATACAAGCACTTCAACACTTCGATGTACCGATAGTCAATGCGGCATCGCTGGAGAGATCTAAGAACCGCCCAAGTCTCTATCGAATCGAAGGCTTTCTCATAGTCCACAAACGCCAAGCATAGTGGCCGATTATACTCCTCGGTCTTCTGTATAATCTGCCGCAGCGTATGTATGTGGTCTATGGTACTAAAGCCTTTCCGGAAACCGGCTTGTTCGGGAGGCTGGAAGTCATCAAGCCTGCGTTCGAGACGATTGGTGATGACTCTCGAAAACAACTTATAAACATGGCTCAGCAGTGTGATGGGCCTATAATTCTTCAGTAAAGTGTTATCACCTTTCTTGAAAAAGAGTACCACCACACCCCTGTTCCACGCTTCCGGCGTTTTTCCTTCGAGCAAGACGGAATTAAACAGCCTCTGAAGGACTTTAAGTACCGGCGATCCGCCCGCTTTCAGAAGCTCTGCGGTAATTCCGTCTTCACCCAGCGCTTTGTTGTTTTTAAGGTGTTTGAGAGCCATCCCAATCTCGCACAGGCTGATGTCCGGGATATCTTCAGTGTAGTGTCGGGTTAGCTTGGCTCTTGGGTCTTTTACCAAGTCAACAACAGGTTCAGCTACTGAGGTATACAACTGCCCATAGAACCTCTCTATCTCCCTGAGCACCTCTGACCTATTCGACGTTACGTTTCCGTCCTCCGTCTTCAGCTTCGTCAACTGGCTTTGCCCAATAGACGCGTCTCTTGCAAACACTTTGGAGCCCTTGTTCTGCTCTATGGTCTCCTCAATACGTCTTGTATTGAAGGACCGTAAATCGTGTCGCAAGGACTTCAATATCTGTCCATTGAGCTGCCTATAGGACTTAGCATCATCGGAGGTTTGGAGTGGCATGGTACGTCGCTCAGCCATAAGGTTTCGGGTGTAGTCAGATAGCTTTTGAGGCCTATTTTTACGGTGGGGCTTAAAATGCTTGGACCCGACCGTATGGACAGTCTCTACCAACCTATTGTTGATTTCGTCCACTGATGCGCTGCTGTCTAGCAATTCGAAGCGGTTTGACAATTCGAGTTGAAAGTTCTCGGGGTTTTGGATATGTGCATTAGAAGGTCGGAGCGTAGACTTCATCAGACGCGATCTTTCCATTTTGACATTAATATTTAATGTGCCTCTGACCATTCGGTGATCACTGCCGGTTTTTACCCTGTGAATCACGGAGACATCATTAAATATTTGTCGCTTGGTGCTCATGATGAAGTCTATCTCATTTTTAGTGGAACCATCAGGGCTCATCCAGGTCCATTTCCTATGAGGCGGCTTCCGGAAGAAAGAGTTCATCATAAAGAGTCCCTCCTTCTCCAGATATTCGGCCAGCCTCTGACCCCTGGGGTTACGTTGCCCATATCCAAATTGCCCCACTTGAAATAAATTTATTGAAGTAAATAAGTAATATTTTATGGTGTTACAAAAGCTCTTCCCCACATTAGTAATTAAATTTCTGTAAGCCACTAAACCAAGGCCCCGGTGCTCTTAGGGATCACCATGGTCAAGCAATCTTGATCAGTCGAAGCGCCAAAGTCAAGCGATCGTCTTGGTCAGTCTCAGATGGGTTACCTTTGCGTCAATTCCATAATCAAGCATCTCCCTTCTTCGGAAAGCACGCTAAGCCGTTAGTTTCCTGTTGAACCAGGTTGGAAGTACAGGCGGCTTGATAAGATCCAACAGCAGGTGGCTACAAACACGCTTTCACCAATCCGCACTGGGTCGGCGTGGTAGTGTATTAATTATTATTTTACCTCGAGATCGCCTTTGTCTAGCAGTATAAAGGCTGATCCATTTTTATTTAAATGGTGTCTTCGCCCTTAGGTGGTGAAATCAAGTCAAAACGCCCCCGGTCAATGCATCCTATGCAGGGTAGTTCTTCCCGACGGCGCGACGTCAGTAGTGGGCGTGGACGCCAGCGTGTCCGTAGGCAAGCTGGTGGACCGCCTGTTGCAGCGGCGGAACCTGCTCTGCACCACCTATGACGTCATCCTGAAAGACGTGAAGATGGAAGATGGCTCACAGGTATATACCTAAATCTTTCGATAGGAACGAAATGATTTTTCATCATAGTGTATCAGATAATAGCAAAACATCTACAGTGGAGAGCAGAAGAGCGGAAAATTGCCAAGCAGTGAGAGTTATTATAAACAACAGCGGTAAACAAACTGGACGTGACCATGAAAGGAATAGTTATTAGTTATATGCCTGTATTACTCATGTTCATGTAAACTTCCGTACGCATTACCACGTGAGTGAGTTGAATGTATAAGAGAAGTAAAATAACGCTATAATTTTCAACATCAAACGCAATGCTGGAATTTATGTCGAATGACAATAAGCTCGCTCCCCATTACATTGTACAAGTGGGTGTACACCACGAAGGAAAGAGGAGAAGGAAAAAGAAGATGAGTCGGCCTGAGCGACCGTAGACTGTGTCTTCCAACTAGGCCCGTCGGGACGTCATCGCTGTGAGCGTGGTTTATGTCGGTCTGTCATTCTGCTAGATGGCAAATACAAAAGTGGGCGGGGTGTAACGTACTCCTCATCCTGCGCCACCTAGTGTAGTGACATGCTGGATTTTATAGGAAACTCTTACGATGTCATCTCCTCTTTAAATTATACATCCTCGCTACCTCTGCTCGGGGAGTTTCTTCGGGACGGAGTTTGTATTTTTTTTTATTCCGGTCACCAGGCCACAGCAACAACGATAGACCCGGCGTCGCCGTCAACGGTGCTGGGCGGGCGGGAGGTGGCGGTGGAGCGGCGCTGCGTGGTGCGCATGGAGCTGTGCGGGCGCTGCGTGGCGGTGCGCTGCCGCGCGGCGCGGCGCCTGCGCCACGTGCTGCGGCCCGTGCTCGCGCGCTACGCGCCGCCGCCCGCCCTGCGCGCCGCCATGCGCGACGGCGTGCTGCTGCACCCGGACACGCTCATGCAGGTCACTATACCTATCGAATAATTGATCACCATTAACTATCCCATCGTTGGGCCGACGCCTTCTCTCGCGAATCTAGGCATATTAAATAAATAATAATATTACTCCTGTTAAGAAACCGTCCCATCGCAGGGCACAGAAGTTCAAACATTTCAAACGGAGAGGGTTTAGGCTTTAGGCAGGTATATTAAATATATGGCATCTTAAACATAGGCCACCAATCTGCACTGTACTGAACCGCGCGGACACACCTGCTTTTAGAACTTATGAAGCCGCCTGAACTTATGAATAATGCTTCAAAACATATACACATACTATAGTTAAGCCTTTGACAGGATTGAGCATAATATCCTTAAATTAAAGCTTAACATAATTGGTATTAGGGGTGCAGAGATGGTCTGCAGAGATGATTTTCCTTTTATCTTAAAAAACAGCTCTAAGGCTGACGTGGTCAGGAACTACGTTTAAAGTTGACTTCCGACACCTAGCGGAATTCCACAAGGATCTTTAATGGGTCCGTTGCTCTATATTATATACATCAATGACTTTAAGAGCTCTTAGTTGCTCTGAATGGCTGTTGATATGAAGGTATACTCTTCTATATCATCGTCTGATGACATGGTGGCCCTTCAGGACTAGATGATTATTGCCAAATTAGTATTAATCTCGTTCAGATCCACCTACGATCTATAAACCGGCTTAAAGATCAAGTACTACTCGTACCAAGATGTGATGTTGTATGTAACTTAGGCGTCCTTCAAGACTCGAAAGTTCTGTTAAATTGATATAGTGAGCGAGTACATTGGACAAAAACACTCTGGATAGCGATAAAGTTCTTACAAAAAAAAATGAGAGGCGATGAAAAGAGAAAAGTCTTAACAAAATCTTATCTCCCCTTTTCCCTACCACCAGGAGCTGGACGGCAGTCGGCTACAGATAGTGGAAGTGACGGAAGATGGAGAGTTTCGAGACTGCCGCTCAGAACGGGACGATGATGCGGATTCCCTTAGCGAACTAGCCCTTCGCCTGCAGGATGATGGAAGAGACGCAGACTCACAGGTCAGGATGCCTTTCTTCATCAGCACTTCATCATTATCAATCCGCAAAATATTTCTGCCATTGTAACTCCTGTAAGCCAGGATCCACAATTGACTCTTTAGATGATATCAAGGTTTGAACTTCGGTATGTCCTGAGGAGCGTTCTAATTGTCTTAGAACTAGAAACTGCCATATCATTAGGGTCTTTTTATTTGGCGTTATTAATACTTAAAAAAATATATTCTACAGTTGATAACCACGAGTATGGATGTATAAGTACATGCAATCACGACTGTTTTATGTCTGTCATTTTTTTCGTGGCCCTTAATCTAGTACAAATAATATATGAGATAGAATCAGAATATTGTATCATGTATTATGTAAACCGGACGATTCAGCGCAACGCTGAAGAGCCGAAACCGCTCCGCCCACTGTGTCTAGTCGCACGTTCGATTCCCGCACGGCACAAATCTTTGTTGGACTCACAATTATTTGTTTCGGTCTGGGTATTTGTGTATGTGAATTTCCATGTTTGTAAACGCACCCACGACCCAGGAATAAATAAGTGCGGGGCTACAGTTTTAAAAAAAAAAAAACCTTTTATATTTATGAATCGTCAGAAAAGTAACGAAGACTCTATCTACCACCACTTCGGAATGTTATTCCTGTGGAGAAGAAACTCCACGGTTATTTTTTTCAAACAGTATGTTTACCCCATCATGACTTATGCGTGTGTTGTGTTCGGGCATTCGGCCCTCTCTCACATCGATAAACTCCAAGCGGTTCAAAACCGCTTCCTCCGTAAAACCGTAGGAGCCCCCTGGTTCATACGGAATGTCGATCTCCACGCCGATCTAGGTCTCGAACCTATTCGCGCCTATATTAAAAAGGCGACAACACGACACTTCGCGAATGCATCTACCCATGCGAATCCGTTAATCGTAGCCGCCGCCGACTACGATCACCCCCCGACCCCTGCCGCCACCGCCGGCCGCGACATGTTCTCACCGATCCCCCCGATGCTTTGTCATCCATTCTCTCCGCTCAGAATACGGGCGACGACGACGTAGTCGTAGATCCCCTCCCATAGCCGGCGGTTGACCGGTGCACTGAGTAGTGCACCCCGTCCCCCCACAGCGACTGTCCCAACCGAGGGCGCCTCTTCAAGGCGCCCTCGGTGAAGCTTTAAAGGACTCGCGGCCAACAGCGTACATCACTCACACACACACAGTATGTTTACATTTTTTTTTCATCTACATTTGGTTGTGGGGTATGGGAGAACCACATATCACAGCACTCTGACTGTTTCACGTGGAGTGTGCCTCCAGCATATATTGATAGAAGCTGGTTGTTTACAGAGCAGCACGGCCAGCGGTAGCAGCCGCGGCGCGCCAGCTGGCGCCGGCCGCGTGCGCGCCGCGCTCCGGCCTGGCCCTCCGCTGCATCACCACCCGCCTGGTCAGTACTTGTTACTACCATCCTAATTATTGTCATCATCATCAGGTCATAAGTAGTCTACTGAGAGACATAGGCCTCTTCTTCCTGAGCTCATTCCAATTCTCAGCTTATAGCAGTCCAGTGATGGATATAGGCCTCACTATATACGAGGTGTAACATAATAAACGCTAGACCTCGGACAACTCGATTGGAGACTTGCTTCCTAAATTCAAACGAAAGCCAAATTTTCCAATTTAAAGGTTTTTACCCTTTTTTTAAGCACTTTTATACCCCAATTAACAATGAAACTTGTACGTGTATAAGTGCGTTTTGAGAAATACGTTTTGAGAATTCATTTGAAATCTTTTTATTGCTATGAATCAAAAATAAATTTAGTTTTTTATAGCACACTGAAGGAATAAAAGAATTTTTGCAAATTTGAAAAAAAAATTTAAGATACATTAAAAATTGTTGGAATCAATTCAGTTACTGATTTAGAACATACTACTTTGAGGTTTTGCGTTTATTACGTTACACCTTGTATATTTATTATTACAATAACACCGTCACGCCTTTATTCCCCAAGCGGGGGTGGCAGAGGTGTACTGAGTACACCCACGTTTCGCCGACGATGTTAGGTCCCATGTAATACGGGGCGAGCCTATTGCCATATACCGAGCATAATTCCAGACTCCAGACTCGTACTGGGAAAGTTTCGTTAGAAAAACTACACTTGTCCGACCTAGGATTTGAACCCAGGACCTCGTGATCACAACTACACTACACCAACGAGGCATATTCTCTATCTTATTGAAAAAAGTTGATTTACTCTTGGCGTTATTCTTATGTTGTGGATGCGTTTACATGACCTAGTGTATATCTGTCTAGGGCTATGTTAAGGTAATATTATTGCCTTATCACTGCATATAACTGAATGAGGGTCCCTTTTTGCTGGCGAGGCTTGGGCATATTATGTTTTCATTATTAACTATATGTGCGAGCGTGTATGAGACGAACTATAAGAGTAGAGGAAGCCAGAGAGGTATGTAAGGAAAGAGCCTGTTGGAACTCTGTACTCTCTGCCTACCCCGTAAGGGATCTGGCGTGATGACATGATTATTAACTATCAGTTTCCCGCGACTTCGCACCCGGTCGACAATAGCGCCACCTACCGGGTCTATGTTTATAGCCTATGGTACTTCTGGATAATGTAGCATTTAAATGGTAAAAGAATTTTTGAAATTGGTCCAGTACTTTTTGAGTTTATTCGTTACAAACATACAAAATACAAATGTTTCCTCTTTATGATATTATTATAGATAACATTTTGTAACTTGTGTGTGACCCTTGTTTCTCCAGAAAAATAAATATGTTTTTCTTTCTTTCTTTTATCACTGTTATTTCGAATTAAACGCTTAAATTAGGCTCATCATTATCGTATAGCGATGTCCTTTCAATAATGCGACATGTGATTAAAGTTTTATGTCAGACTGAAGGATCCACTGTTTAGTCTCTGGTGTCAGCTAGTACAGCCTTAAATTAGGTTATAAAAGTTGTTATACTGAAGTCCCTAATTATATTATTTTTATTTTTTTATACTTCCTTGCAAACATGGGAAGTGTACCTTCAACTGCAAGACACAGTAATATTAAATGTCGAGAATCAATCTTTATTCAAAGCAATTCTTTATTATATTGTTACTATCAACCCACCTAGCTTCCCATGGGTAGCACCAACAAATGATCTCGATAGTTCTGCCGGAAAACACCTTAATCGTTCTCGTGAATTAGTTTATATCTATTGCTGAAAACCGAATGAAAATCTCTATAAACATTTCTAAGACCCGCGTCCGTACATAAAGAAAAACGTCAAATGACTTCAAATTGTATATGAAGTAAAAACTACCCATAACACTTACCGAACATACTGTGGTTTTTACAGCGTAGCAGAGATGGGCAAAATGTACTCAGATTATTGATTAAAATTTCATTTTTTTTTTACAATATTCAATCGTGATTTAAGATTAAAAATGTAAAAATCTTAATCGTTAATCATTGATACACCATCACGCCTATATTCCCCAAAGCCGGCGTGGTTTATCATTAATCTGATTACATTTTGCCCATGTCTGCAGAGCCTATTTTTAAATTTCAAATTATTATAAATACTATGTTGTCCCCGCAGATTTCCTGGAGAATCTCCGAGAGACGCAACGCGCTCGGCTACAATCGACCACCTCGACGACTGCGCGTGCGCCTCCACCATTACCACCGAAGCCGGCGCTGCGCCCCCCGCCCACGCTCGTGTGACCACACACCCTGCTGGTCACCACGGCACCACTCGGAGAGTCCCACTACGGGTCTACCAGACCCAAGACTTATAGACAAGTTGACCATTGACGCTGATGCATATCGGAAAAACGTACGGGAATGACATTTCAAAGTCTTGTGGTCAGAACAAGGCGCTACCGATAGCGAAAAGAGAATACATACAAGATGCACGCGTCTTGTCTAGACGGGCTGTAGCCAAGTTGACTTTCTACATCCATTAACGCTGATAAAGAACGGAATATATTCGGGAAAGATATTTTACTAGAAAAAGTCACGTCAGAACAAGGAGCTATTTATTGCATTATTGCAACAAGAGAACAGACACAACATTGGCAACTTGGTTAGACCCGCTAGGCTATTAGCCAAGTTGAGTTCTTACACTCTTTGACTTAAGTTTCTTTACTCGTTAACGCTAATCAAACATATTAAGAACTTAAGAAGGCGCTATGGATTTCGGAAAAGTATAGACGCTTGCAACTTGTCTAAGCCTTCTGAAATCGATTATATTTGCGGTCAGATCGACCTTCGATGTCGATCTTGGTTGTGTGGGTCAAATGTGCGAGACCATTTCTGTCACTCAATTGGACCTAGAAATTAATATTTGTCCTCGAATTTTCCACTTAGCTTCAGAGTTAGAAGATGTCGACACATGGACGGTTTCATATTTATAATGATGAGACTTTCAAACAGTATGAAGAATGTTAAAAATGTGAAGAGAATGAGAAAGTGTATAGAACAGTATTTGTGAAAATGAGTTGTGAAGTTTTGTTCAGATGAAGAGATTGATTGATGCAATATCTCTGCTATTGAAAGCAAATTGTATTTATATAAGAAAGATCCAGTGTATTTCGAAAGAGCTAGTTTTAAACTTGGCTCTGAACCTACGTTAGGTATAGTCATTAATAAATTGTGACATAGTGTAAAGAAAATAAAGCTTAAATTCGGTTGTACATAACAATTTTGTACCTAATAAATCTCAAATTTTACATTGTACAAATTATTTGCCATTCGGAAATCATTCCAAGAAATATCATCATTAGCCGGTAGATTTAAAAGCGACCTACCCTCGAAATAAGAAGATGCAGGCCAGACCATGGCGTTAAAGTTAATTGATTTTTGTGTGTACATTTTCGTAATATGTAAATACATTGTAACAAAATTTTGGTGCCTTCCATAGTTTAAGACTGCACTTACATTAAAATGTACGGATTCACGAAGCAGCCATTGATAAATTAGAATCAACAAAGTTTCAGAAATAATATTAATTCGCTCAAGCGCCTTTTGAACGCGCGTTATAGAGCGCTGGGATTTTAGATACGGCATATCTAAAACGCTTATTGAAAAAACGGTCGTGCGAATGAAGGTTTGTAGCGATGCCATGAGTCCTGTAACACGGGGCGAGATCAGCGAGATGTCATAGGGACCTTCAAGAATCTTATTGTAAAATAAATTGGTCTTTGGATCTGTACTTGACTATAGACGGATGATTTAGCGCAGTGGTTAAGAGCTTAAGCCGCTCCGCCCACTGTGTCTAATAGTCGCAGGTTCGATTCCCGCACCGGACAAATCTTTGTGTGACCCACAATTATTTGTTTCGGTCTGGGTATTTGTGTATATGAATTTTCATGTTTGTAAACTCACCCATGACACAGGAATAAAACCTAGGGTGGGGCCACGTATTTTTTTAAAAAGAAGATAAGGAAAAGAGGATTTCGGTAGATAATCAAAAGTACGTTAAACACGTCTCATGGTAACGCTACAGTATCAATGTGTTCAGTTATGGATACTGAGTGTTCACTTGGCGCATCGTCAAGTGTATTATAACCACTATTCTTATTTTGTTATACAATAAAATTCACTATATGACTTGCAAGTTACAAATACAATATATTACAATGAAACTTGTATGTGTATGATGTGTATGTGATGAAATACGGGTTAGGATTACATTTGTAATCTCCTTATTGCTATGAATCAAGAATAAATTTAGTTTTTTAGGGCACACTGAAGAAGTAAAAGCATTGTTACCAAATTTAAAAAAAAAATGTAACATGCATTAAAAATAGTTGGAATCAATTCAGTTATCGATTTAGAACAAACTACTTTCAGGTCTTGCGTTTATTATGTTACACCTTGTAGAGAGCGTGCACAATTCTAGACTCGACTGCCACGTTATGAAAGTAATATAACTGTTAATATTCATCCCTCTTACACTACAGTGTAAGTTTTGTAATAAGAATGAACGAGACTAAAGGATACTACCCCTTTGTTACTGATTATTTGCTACCCATGAAAATCAAAGATGGAAAGAGCTATACTCGGAGTTTCTTTTAGGGATTGAATCCGGAACAAAGTTATTCGTCAGAGAACCAAGGTTACCGACATAGCTCAGCGAATTAGCAAGCTGAAGTGGCAGTGGGCAGGTCACATATGCAGCAGAACCGATGGCCGTTGGGGCAGACTAGTTCTTGAGTGTAGGGCGCCCTGTAGCTACCTAGCTACAGGGCTATGTGCCCCACCTGGGGCGACGATATTTGTAAGGCAGCGGGCAGTGATTGGAGGAGGAGAGCTAAAGATCGAGCTCAGTGGCGTGCCGTGGGAGAGGCCTACGTCCAGCAGTGGACTAACACGGGCTGATGATGATGAAAATCAAAAAGATCCGATATTTGTAACTGGCAAGAACTTAACTAAACCGCTGTCGAGTCTGCACTAACCTAGTTTAGTTGACGGTATTTGTACTTTAGTAAGATGCCGATTAGTCAGTAATTAATTTATTTATGAATGAATTTGAGTGATGCTCGGAAAATAGATTACTTGAAATAAAAGATTATATAAATAAATATAATGGTTTTATTGATGTTTCTACTCCTTGTTATAATGTTTGTGTCTAGGTTGATATTTGAAATTATTTTTGTTTTAATAAACAAATAAAGGATAGTTACGCTGTACTTATAACTACTGGATTTCTATTATGATCAGCTTTTATAACCTTATGCTCAATTAACATAGCCGCGTTAAACACGTCTCATGGTAACGCTACAGTATCAATGTGTTCAGTTATGGATACTGAGTGTTCACTTGGCGCATCGTCAAGTGTATTATAACCACTATTCTTATTTTGTTATACAATAAAATTCACTATATGACTTGCAAGTTAGAAATATCCCTTTTTGCATTTTAGTTGTGTTGCTATACTATTCGGCTTAATATGTAAAATACGACCCAATGTAATATACAAGGTGTAACATAATAAACGCAAGACCTCAGACACCCCGATCAGAGAATTGCTTCATAAATTCAAAACGAAAACCAAATTTAAAGGATTTTACCCCTTTTTTAAGCCCTTAATGATCAGCTTTTATAACCTTATGCTCAATTAACATAGCCGCGGAACGGAATGGAAGAGTATTTTTGCAATGAAATTGTATGCTGAAAGTGTAACGCATAAACTAGTTACGAGCTAATAGCTGCAATTCTTGAGAATGGAGAATTCTCCGAAAGATGCATGACTTGTTATTTGACTAAGTGTCTAGCTTGTATGTTACATAGTTAATATAAAGCCTTTTAAGCCATGAACAATTTAGTTACAAAAAAACTTCCATTCCATTCCCGGAATGTAAAACCTTAGCTTTATCTTTATTCTTTATATCTGTGTATAGGAGGGATAGGGAGACCACTGGTTTCCAACCTAAAAAGGATGGGGGTGGAGTGCTGATAGCCATTTCGAAAAAAATAAACTCGAGGCGTGTTGAGAGTTGGCAAAGTAAATGTGAGGACCTCTGGGTCACAATAGATATATCTGCTACACGTCAAATGGCTCTGTGCGCAATATATCTTCCCCCTCCTGTGTGTCACGCAACTCTTGAACTTTTTATCCAAAACTGTAATGTTATTTTTGACACAACGGAAATACCTATTTGTATAATTGGTGACTTTAACCTGGGAAAAATTAACTGGGATGAAGTGGCTGTTAACTACTCCTTACCTAACACATGTCGTAGCTTACTTGAATTTATGAACGTTTGTAAACTTACACAACAAAACAATATTAAGAACTGTTCTGGACGTATTTTGGATCTTGTTTTGTCGACAATCTCCTTGTGTTCAGTAAGTGAATCCACTTGCCCTTTAACCGTTATTGACAAATTTCATCCTCCCCTAGATTTGAATCTGTCAATGGCAAAGAATAGTAGTCTAGCATACAAAGCACATAACATGAAACCTAATTTTTATAAAGCTGATTACGAACTTATTAACCAACAGCTAAATAAATATGACTGGATTCAAATTTTAGAGGGAGGGACTGACGTAAATGACATGATAATAATTTTCTATAATATCTTAGATACCGTTATAAATAAATATATTCCAAAGCATAAGACAACGAAGAGCCACTTTCCACCGTGGTTTAACAAAAAAATTATTAAAATGTTAAAAGAAAAAAACAAATTAAGACTGCGTTTCAAAAAATACAAAAACCCGCGAGACGAATTAGAACTAAAATTAGTTTCAAAACGATGTCAATATCAGTGTAAGAAGTTATATAACGACTATTTGAATAGCATAGAAATCAAAATTGCAGACAATCCAAAGGCTTTCTGGACACATGTTAAAAACAAACGTGGCGGATCAAGTGTCTACCCTTTGACCATGACCGACGGACAGACCACAACATCCAATGGTACTGCTATTTGTGACCTTTTTGCGGATTTCTTTTCATCGGTCTACACACATACTAACAGCACAGATTTCATACATGGGTCTGACTTCCTGCACTCTTTGCATAATAACAGCATGTGCTTAACATACCCAATATTTGATCTTAAAACTGTACACAAAAGTTTGCAATCTGTCGACACCAGAAAAGGAGCAGGTCCTGATGGGATTCCCCCAGTTTTTATCTCAGCTTGCGCTTCAGCCTTGGCTGCTCCACTAATGCGCATCTATAATCAGTCTTTGGCATCAGGAACTTTCCCTGCGAAATGGAAGAAAGCTAAGGTTGTTCCTATACACAAATCTGACAAAAAAGATGTCATTTCCAACTACAGGCCCATTTCGGTCCTCTCTTCATTTGCCAAGATCTTTGAGTCTATGATCTGTCCCTATATACAGCATCATTTGAGTCTATACCTAAGTATTGATCAACACGGTTTTGTTCCATCGAGGTCTACAGCCACAAACTTGTTAAGTTTTTCGGAGCTTGTCACACAAGCTCTAGACTCAAACAAAGAGATCGATGTTATATATACAGACTTTAGCAAAGCGTTCGATAAACTTTCCCACTCTATACTTGGTAATAAATTGTCAGCATATGGTATATCTGGGCCTCTGTTGGAATGGTTTAAATCGTATTTAGTTAAGCGTGAGTTCTATGTTGTTGTTAATGGCTTTCAATCCACTAATCGAAATATAACCTCTGGTGTACCACAGGGTTCGCATTTGGGTCCCATATTATTTAATATATTCATTAACGATATACCCTGCTGTTTCCAATATTCCAAATGTTTCCTGTACGCTGACGATTTGAAGTTCGCTAGAAGAATAGAATGTAATAAAGACACTGAATATGTACAAGAAGACCTGAATCGACTGATTGAATGGTGTGACCGCAACGAAATGCAACTTAATTTTAAAAAGTGTTACCATTTGAAATTCTCAAAGAGGTCAAACTGCATGTACTCGAATTATTACATTCTCAACCAAAAAATCCAAGAGGTGGAATTGATCAGGGACTTAGGAGTAACGTTTGATAAAAAGTTAACTTTTATTCCGCACATCGAAAGCATTAGCAAAAAAGCGTCCAAGATGTTAGGATTTATAATACGTAACACAAAAGGCTTCCAAAAAAGCACCACGAAGGTTGTGCTATATAACAGTCTTGTTCGAAGTGTATTGGAATATTGTTGTATTGTATGGAGACCACATTACGCCACTCATATGTTAACGCTTGAACGTGTCCAAAAACGCTTTTTGTGGCATCTTGCGTTTTCGCAAGGTAAAGCCAAGCAGCTACCTTCATACAACTCTCGCTTGCAGTACTTCAAGTTACGCTCCCTATCAACACGTAGAGACATAATAGATGCTGTCTTCTTATATAAGTTGTTGAGGAATAAAATTGATTGTCCCGGTATACTGGGCATGTTGCATTTCCGCGCTCCAACTCGTTATCCCAGAAATGCTATCACGCCACTCTGCCCACCATTGCGCAGGACGGTGCTTGGTGTAAATTCGCCAATACCACGGCTATGTAAAATTTTAAACAAGTGCCACGATGTAGTTGATGTACACCATGATAATTTTAACAAATTTTACAAAGTTGTTGTTAATTGTTCCACATAATTATGTTAATTCTAATTTAATTTATTTTATTATTTATTATTAATTTTTTATCATACTTTATTATTCACCTTTACTTTAACCTAAATTTTGTAAACTAGAATATCAAACATATTCTTAGTTTAGTCGTGTATTTAGTTAGTCAATCATACGGTTTGTGCATGCGGTGTTAGCCTGTAAGAAATTGTTACACTTAATAATGTATTCATGTAACTAAAATACTATGTATGTACTAGTGTAAATAATTGTTGGTTAACCTAAATAAATAAATAAATAAATAAATAAATTCCATAAGTGCCTTTAAAAACATCCAAATGATGATGTTAATTTATTGATTCATGGATATGTTATCCCGCATATCAATGGATCAGCCTATATGATCTGACTGCTGAGTGGGGCTCGATTTATATATTATTTCGACAATATAGGTATTGGCCCACAAATCGAGGTGATAGAAATTAGGTAACTCTCCACCACGCGGACTCAGTGCGGATTACTACTTTTTACCAGGACCAACGGCTTGTACGTTCCAAAGCATAAAGTCCCTCGAAATTACAAAACGGTCACCAGTCCGAGCTAAATGCAATTTTAGCTTTTGTGACGCTACGAATGCCGCTGTCCCCACAACACTACGAGCACCTCGATTTCGGAGACTTCTGGCTCAATTTCTTACTCCTGATTTATATTCAGCTCACTTAGGCGGTAGCGTACAAGCTAAAAATTACTTGTACAGGAAAGTAAACAATCTGGATCCTTATTTATTCGCTTTGACCAAATAAATGCGTGACGAAGCGCGTTAAGATAACTTCATAAAACGATCGCTTGTGTGTGTGTGAATGATCTACCCTGCTGGCCGCGGGGCCTTTACAGCTTCACCGGACGAGAGGGCGAGCGTGCAACCTCTACGCTCGAGCCAGAAGGGCAAGGGCGTCGGCTTGGGCAGTCGCTATGGGGGGAGGGTATATACTAGGTGTCTCGCAGTAGTGCTCTGCACCGGCCAGCGGGCAAGGGATTTTACGACCACGCCGGCGAGGTCGGTGTCTGATCCTGTGTGCGGTATCTGTATCCGAAAGAAGGAATGTAACGGACGCGGACGGCTGTTAGGAGGGGAGTCAATTTCGTAGCCGGCGGCAGCTACGATTAGCTGATTTCTATAATTGGACGCGTTCGCGAAATATTGGATTGTCTCCTTTTAATAAAGGTGCGAATAGGTTCGAGACCGAGATCGGAATGAAGAGTAAAACGATCGCTTAATGGTACCTCAGTATGAAACAGAATACCATTACACGGTCATTTTACGTTGATGTAACGCGTCGCGTTCGGTCATAGCGAATAGCTCGTTTTCATGTCCATCTCCCTGCTAACTACCGCGGTTTACATTGTCGAGTTGGCCAGTTTCATGACCATTTATACTTCATGTACCTACCTACACTAAGCACGTAAGTAATTCAGCAGGGCTACTAGCAAAGGCGGCAAGACTTATCTCGCGTGGGATAAAAGGACATTGTTCTGCGCCTGTACACGATTTGCCCTAGAGCCAACAGCAATGAAAAAATACTTGTATGATTTCAAATCACCCATAAATTCTCTTAAAGCATTTATTATTAAATGGACAAGCGGGGGAATCGCAATATTACACAAAAAATATTAGATTTTGAAGTTATAATTCAGTAGCCATTAATACATATGAGGTTATATTGTGTGTTGACATTCAGTAAAGATGTCGGCTACTTCGATATAGTACTTACAATACTTTGAAATATTCGTTTTAGATTGCAAATTGTCCGTTAGATACGGATATTTGCAATTATTTTAATAAAATAGATAAATAATGATGGCATGGGTCTAATGTTTGTTGGTTCTGGGGCAATTTTCGACAATGACCTTTAACGACTAATGATTCTAGTTCAATACGTTACAATTCTTGCAATGAGTTTTCCTGTCAACTTTTATCACGGCACGTCACGCTAGCACATGGAATAAAGAAGAGTTTATACTCTATCAGCCTGTACGAGATTGGGATGGCTCTCAAACACCTTAAAAACAACAAAGCGCCGGGTGAAGACGGAATTACCGCAGAGCTTCTGAAAGCGGGCGGATCGCCGGTACTTAAAGTCCTTCAGCGGCTGTTTAATTCCGTCTTGCTCGAAGGAAAAACGCCGGAAGCGTGGAACAGGGGTGTGGTGGTACTCTTTTTCAAGAAAGGTGATAACACTTTACTGAAGAATTATAGGCCCATCACACTGCTGAGCCATGTTTATAAGTTGTTTTCGAGAGTCATCACGAATCGTCTCGAACGCAGGCTTGATGACTTCCAGCCTCCCGAACAAGCCGGTTTCCGGAAAGGCTTTAGTACCATAGACCACATACATACGCTGCGGCAGATTATACAGAAGACCGAGGAGTATAATCGGCCACTATGCTTGGCGTTTGTGGACTATGAGAAAGCCTTCGATTCGATCGAGACTTGGGCGGTTCTTAGATCTCTCCAGCGATGCCGCATTGACTATCGGTACATTGAAGTGTTGAAGTGCTTGTATAATAACGCCACCATGTCAGTCCGAGTACAGGGGCAGTGCACGAAGGCGATCCCCATAAAAAGAGGAGTAAGGCAGGGAGACGTCATCTCTCCGAAACTGTTTACGGCCACCTTAGAGGACGCCTTCAAGCTCTTGGAATGGCAAGGACTTGGCATCAACATCAATGGCGAATACATCACTCACCTTCGATTTGCCGACGACATTGTGGTCGTGGCGGAGTCGCTGGAAGATCTAGGACGAATGCTCGGTGACCTCAACAGAGTATCTCAACAAGTGGGTCTTAAAATGAACATGGACAAAACGAAAATAATGTCTAAAGTCCATGTCGTACCCACCGCACTCACCGTTGGGAACTCTACTCTTGAAGTTGTCGACGAATACATTTACCTGGGACAGGTAGTCCGGTTAGGTAGGTCCAACTTTGAGAGAGAGGTCAATCGACGAATCCAACTCGGCTGGGCAGCGTTCGGGAAACTGCGCAACATCTTCTCATCCAAAATACCTCAGTGCCTTAAGACTAAAGTTTTTAGTCAATGTGTGTTACCAGTGATGATATATGGATCAGAGACGTGGTCTCTTACAATAGGTCTCATAAAAAAGCTCAGAGTTGCTCAGCGAGCTATGGAGAGAGCTATGCTCGGCGTTTCTCTACGCGATCGAATCAGAAATGAGGAGATTCGTAGAAGAACCAAGGTCACCGACATAGCCGTTAAGATTAGCAAGCTGAAGTGGCAATGGGCGGGCCACATAGCGCGTAGATCGGACGGGCGTTGGGGCAGAAAGATTCTAGAGTGGAGACCACGTATTGGCAAGCGCAGCGTGGGACGACCGCCTGCCAGATGGACCGACGATCTTGTGAAAATCGCAGGAAGTCGTTGGATGCAGGTGGCATCGGACCGGTTACGCTGGAAAGCGATTGGGGAGGCCTATGTTCAGCAGTGGACAAGTATAGGCTAAGATGATGATGATGATGATGATGATTATACTCTACTATTAAAATTTAGCTTTCTAATTGTGTAAGAATTATTAAAATCGGTACCGTAGTTTCAGAGTTTATTGATCACAAACAAACAAATCTTACCTGGTTATATCAGTAAAGATGAGGAAGACTATCGGTTGTCAGTTTCTCTACTCGATGTAGCTTTGTACACGACATCTGACGAAAATATCATGTCCTCCCCACAAATAGATAAGACTTGAATTGAATACTCTAGTACCCTTTGAGCACGGATACCCTATGATTTCTCACGCCTAGGGCAAGAAAACGCGTGACATTTCCATTAAACAGTAAAACAAAATCAATAATTAAACTACACATTTATTCAAACAACTATATTCCATCATTTGTCAGCGATCGCTTGCGTTTCTGACACTTCTTCCCCTTTATCTAACTTAAGCACTTCAGGCTCCGGTTCAGCCATAATGGTAGTCAGCTTCGAGGGTTCTTTAGGCGGGGTCCAGTCTGGTATGATCTTCTCATGGACCCGCCAGGTCCCGTACAAGTTAGAAAGATGTTTCTCGAAGACTATATACTCTAGCACGTCTTTCGCAAGGATCTCGCTGCCGTGGATAAGACGGCCGAAGCGGTCGTAGACGGCGAGTTGTTGGCGCGTGTGGAAACGAACTGTGATCTGGAAGATAGTAGGTATTACATTATTATAATAATATGGGCATATTGAAGTAATTGTGAGGGAACTGCCCACGTCACGTCTAGCCTAAGAGTACGGTCAAACCAACGCGTCTAGCCGCGTTCGTGGTAACGATTAGTATCTCCCTATGATCGCGCGTGCAGACGCCGCATTGATCGCGAGTGCAGGACGCAGGACGCGTTAATGTAAATACGTCCATACAAATACTACTTCAGGAACTGATCGCCACGTGCACCCTATCGCGGACGCGGATGGACGCGTTAATTTTGCCATATCTTTAGTCAACTTTCGACTGAAATATATTGGTATTAACAAAGAACACTAGAATTTAGCTATTATGATCAACACCCACATTTCAGCGTAACAGTAACTGATAAATTATTTGGTGGTAAATGTGAAATATGAAATAAAGTTAATAATCACTATTACGGCTATATTCTCTAAGTGGGGGTGGCAGAAGTGTACAGTGCATTTTACCGACGATGATAAGTCACAATATATCAGTAGGTGAACCTACTGCCATTATACAGGGCCTTGGAGTGGGAATTGTTCGATAGAAAAACCTCAATAATACTTTGTCTGACCTAAGATTTGAATGCAGGACCTAACGATCACCAGCCACATCATGCACCACTAAACGAACGAAGAAGTGTAACTATTAGTGGGTGCGTGTGTGTGAATGATCTACGCTGTAGGCCGCGGGTCCTTTACAGCTTCACCGGACAAGAGGGTGAGCGTGCAACCACTATGCTCGAGCCAGAAGGGCAAGGGGGCAACTAGCTCAAGGGCGCCTCAAGGAGGAACGGCCTCGGCTTGGGCAGTCGCTATGGGGGAGGGCGTATACTAGGTGTCTCGCCGTGGTGCTCTGCACCGGCCGGCAGGCAAGGGATTCTTCAACCTCGCCGGCGAGGTCGGTGTCTGATCCTGTGTGCGGTATCTGTATCCAAAAGAAGGGATTTAAGGGCATCGGGAGGGTCGGTGAGAACATGCCGCGGACGGCGGTAGCGGCTGATAGGAAGGGAGTTAGGTTCGTAGTCGGCGGCGGCTACGATTAGCGGATTTCTATGATTGGACGCGTTCGCGAAATATCGGGTTGTCGCCCTTATAATAAAGGCGCGAATAGGTTCGAGACCGAGATCGGAATGGAGTCACTATTAGTAAAATAAGTAGCCATTTTGCTGATGAGTGGAGTAAAACAATAAATGAGCGGCCAAACCAATATTAATCTTTAAAATCAATCCAAAATCAACACAAACCTGTCCAAAGATATTCTCCTTACTAACAATATCCGTGCACCTTGCGTGAACTATTCTTGGCGGCTCCAGAGAATCTAAAAACTTCCACCTAATCGTTTTCATACGACTGTTATGTCTCAACTCAGGATATGCTTTCTCCGTCGCATATAACCTTAAAGCCTTCTTATCATTATTAGCTAGACTTTCATGAGCTTTAATGTAGATGTCCTGAGCTTGACGAACAAACTCTTTCTGCTCAAACTCCTCTTCATAAGATTTTATTTTACGTATTGCCATCATGGATTTGGATTTCTTTTCAAGCGATTGGACTGCTTGTTTGGCTCGTGTCGTGGACACTAGGGAGGCTTTGCCGTCTCCTTCAGGTGGTACGTAAGGCTCGAACGTCCCTCCTGAAAATATAGAATAAATGATTCGTTTGTTGCCCGTGGTACTACCAGCTTTTCCTACCAGTAGTAACACGGGCAATAATTCTTGCACGTAGTACTACCGACAGGCCCAGCAGTAACACGGGAAGCTCATTTTACCCGTGGTACTACCAGTATAATACGGGCAAGATTTTTTTACCCGTTTGTTTCCCGTATTACTACCAGTAGTTACACGGGCAATTATAGTTTCCCGTATTACTACTGATAGGCCTAGTAGCAAGTTAAGATGTGTTTACGCATTTCTTATATCATATAATAAATTATCTGAGAGCCAAATTTCATCTAAATCTGTTCCGCCGTTTTTGCGTGATCGAGGAACAAAATACAAACTATGAAATGTATAATATTATTAGTAGCATAAAAAGATTAGGTTTAGTGAAATATGCCTCACTTATTACCTAGCTGCTTTGATAGATACTACACATTTTATAAGGATTTAGAAGTGGTAAAACTGTGCAAATATACAGAACACAATGAAATTAATCAACTTTACAACAGGGTGGGTTTTTTACCAATGTTAAGCAGGTGATAAGTAAATGCATTACGGGCATGATATTCTCTGGAAATTAAAAAGAAAATAGTTTTATGCAAAATGATGCCTTTTCCACCACAAATGAATGAAGCTGCTGATTTTTCTTTCATCCCTGGTAAGTTTCATGGTAAAGGTTATTCATATTGGTAAGTACCATACCATTACGGAAAACACAATTTCACCAATTACATGTTCATTGCTAGGTAGCTTTATCATATTTATTATTATATATGCTATTTATTTTTTGTATTAAAAAAAAGGTAGTCCCACACTAGGATTTATTCCTGTGTTGTGGGTGCGTTTACAAACATGAAAATTCAAATTCACAAATACTCAGACCAAAACAAATAATATTGGATCACACAAATATTTGTGCCATGTGGGAATCGAACCCGCAACTATTCGACCCAGTGGGCGGAGCAGCTTAAACTTTTAACCACTGCGCCAAATCGTCTATCAAAAACCTTCTACTTTATATGTAACACACCTGTATATTAATAGAATTGAATTGAAAGAATTTTTAATAATTAAGAAGATTTAAATATTTAACCACCTATTTATATTTATTTTGGTATACCAACAGTTATTACAGTAAATCATGATACAAGTTTTAATCTTTTACTTTAAACACTCTTTATAATTAACATCATTAGTCTCATATCTCGGTCGTAAGGCATCTCACTGGAGCTAGATCGTAAACTATTTAATTGTAACCTAAACCTTGTATCCACACAAGATAATAAAAAAAAATAGAAAGTAAAAAAGAGAAAGAGAAGTAAAAAAAAAGACAAGCCCACTGAGTTTCTTCTCCAGATCTTCTCAGTGGAGGCTGCGTTCTGATCCAGTGGTAAATTTGTATAACTACAAATTAGATTTAAAAAATGTAAATTGACTATTTATTTTATTTACTTTATTTTATTTATTGAACAAAATCCACAGCCCTTAAAATTTATGTGATTAACTTAGATATTCTACATACAGCCAATAACGGATTTACATTTTGTGTACTAACATATTTTTGTGCGACTAATCATTACATGCTTGTAGTTTAAATATTAAACGTAATGTAACAAAAAAAAAAGGAAAAGGAAATTGTTAGACAGTGTTTTTCTATGTATGTGTAGATATGTGTGTGGAAGTGTATGTGTAATTTAAGTGTAGAAATGTTTGTGCGTTAGTGTATGCTATATTATATCATGCCATATTTTAAAACCTCTTATTCAAAATGTTACATACTGCAGTCCTGAAGGTTTGTTTACTATTATGGAAGATATCCGTGCCACTAAATCTTTTATTATAAAACCTTTGCAACCTGCTGACAAGTGAGTTCTGAGCACAATTTGTACTTGCATGTGGTACTGCAAATAGATTTGTGTGCCTTGTCCGCGTCTTTGGTACACTAAAACTTAATATTCTGTGTGCTAATTCAGGACAATCTATGTAGCCATTACATATGCCGTGTAAAAAAGCCATATCAGCAAGAGTTCGCCGATCTTCGAGTGTCATAAGAGGGTGAAATCGACACAATTCCAGGTAATCTTTAGAGTAACAGCCAGATCGAAAGTTAAGGTGTTTCACAAATTTATTCTGTATGTATTCCAAATTCTGAGCATAAGTTATATACTGTGGACTCCAAATACAACTACAGTACTTAAGTATGTATCTATCATATGCATTGTACAAAACTTTCAGGCATCCCACATCAGTAAACGGTCGACTAACATGTAATACGAAACTGAGACTTTTGTATGCTCTTGTTTTTTATTTATTTGTATAAGCACCGCCACAGGGCTTATATAAAATAA
This sequence comes from Phalera bucephala, assembly GCA_905147815.2. Taxonomy (NCBI): domain Eukaryota; kingdom Metazoa; phylum Arthropoda; class Insecta; order Lepidoptera; family Notodontidae; genus Phalera; species Phalera bucephala. Next base: position 2,793,271 of record LR990627.1, read on the forward strand.
ATTATTTGAGTTTGATACAAATACATTATCAAACATTGCTACTACTACTGAGCAGCTGAGAGGAAGCAATTTTATTCCTAAATAGCTTGTGAAAAAACTTATGATCTAGATTATTTCTGCTATCCTATTCACTCCTATGGTCATTTCCCATTAAACATGATTTTCTTAAATAGCTAAAATGGTTTATATCTTGATACCTGTAGCAGATATATAAAAAGGCCTCTCCATCCAAGGCCGAGGAGGCATCAGACCCTTTTCCTTCATCTTCTGTCTGATCTTCTCCGGTGGCAAGTTTGAATTATCCTCGTTAAAATCGGGCAGTTCCACTTTCATGAATTTTTCTTTTCGGAGCCTCTTGAACTTTGGATCCCAATGTTTGGACGTGGTAGTACGAGATGGTTGAGTGTAGATTATTGGAGCTAGGCGCAAAGCGCTTATCTAAAAGAATTATTAGTAATTAATTTCCTTCAGATGGGCAATGGCTTACTGTTAAAATTTACGATTTTAATAGCCGTTCATTGCCAATAGCTAGACAAAATCAGATTCAATATAAGACCAATAAAATCAGGATTGTTGATTTTACTTTAAGACTGTCTTATTATGCATATCCCTTTAAATATTTTCTGTTGTAAATAAGCAGTGAAAATGAACTTTTAAAACAAATTATTTGCTTTATGTTACCTTCGTTAATATAGAATTCGCCATAGTTATTGTGTTGATTATTAAATGTAATAAATACTACATTTATTTCAGAATTTGCTTCAAATAAGTTAAACTTTTAACTTTAACTATAACCTAAAAAATCAATCGCAAACATCTGTTTGTCATATTATTTTTTAAAACGCGTTCCATCCTACTGCAGCCGAAATGTATTGTATAACTGGTACATGTGTAAGTGTTATTTCTTTCTATCACCACAGTACTGTATGAATAATGCTACTATCTTGAATTATTTTTATAATTGCTTTTATTTTTAACTAGTTTTATTTGATTTAGAAAAGTGGTACGCTTTTCAATGTTATATAATAATAGTTCCTTTTAGTTAATAGAAAATTCAAATTAGTCATTTAAATTTTCTACCAGTGCCTATCTCGGTTATATGTTTTTGAATAAAAAAATGTCTATGGTGTTTTGTTTTTTCTGCCATATTTAGTCAAATAATTTCCATTCAGATTGTGATTTTTAATAAAGTGTGACAAAATTTATCAAATTTATTGTGTCGTCTTTTAAAATATTTTTATTTTTATTGAACTCAAGATTGCGCTTGTCCGTTAGGTTATGTAAAATTTTATTGTTTCGTCTTCTGCAAGTATTCAGTCGCTATTGAGCATTAAAAAGTGTTTTGTTTTACGTTATTGTGTGGTTGTCTGTCAATTTTTGGAATATTTCTCTGCATTTTTGAACAAAACGATCTAAAAATATATAAAAAAGATTTTTTTCTCGAGCAAATTTGAATCGTTCGTCGTGACATAACCGGATATCCGGCGACTCCATAGGCCATACACGTTGTCTCTAGCTCAAGGGAATAGAGATCGTAGCAGCGTTTCTTTCTTTTCTGAACAGGCGCAGTCCTAGAGAACTCGCAAAAGGAGTAAAAGGCTCCTACATAACCTGTCACTACGTAAGTACCAGTGCATACAAAATTATATTGCGCGTAGGTGCTTTGTTCGCGTGCAATAACTAAAACTCATAATTTCTTGGAGCCCTTGCTGAGTCATAACCAGGTGATCTCGTTATCGGCCTGTGGAATATTCCTTGTGGACTTTCGTTCAGCGGTTCCGCCACACTACACAGTAAGTGGAACGCGTTTTGGACGCCATAACAGTAGCGCGAAGGGCCGATCCTGGGGTTGCGTGGCGCAGCGCGGCCGATGACCTTATAACGGAGAATACCTTTACTAATCGCCACGTGTTTTTTTTTCAGCAATATATTGTATGAGTCAGAAGGTAGAAAAACCAATATTATCGGGTCAACGGATCAAGACCAGAAAAAGAGGTAAGAAATAATTTCCTTTTTAGAACACCTTCACCAGTGTCAAACTCATAAACAGCATTTTTTTATCCTAAACCCAGACACATGCCACTGTTCTTCTATTCCTAGGCCTTGTTGCTGTAGGAATATATGCTTAGAAGTATACAATCATAAAGATGCTAATTAAATAATGTTAGCATTGACCATGACATTGTGCCAAGGATACATTCTTAGCCCTAACACTTTGAAACATGTTGTTGGTAATCACATGTTATGTAGGTCACATAATGGCTGCCTTGCACACCTGAAGTGGGACAGTGCAGGTTATTATAATGTAGAAGGTTCTTCATCAGACATGACAACCTATTGTACTGAATCTGAATCATTATTTTGGTGCATTTGAAAGTCTTGTAACATTATTTGTATTAGCAAAAACAAGAAGAATATTGGTTGCCAACACAAGGAAATAACATGTTGGACATAAATTCGGGGCCATCGCATATAAACAGGTCTTATATAAACTGATAAAGATATTATTATCCAACATAATTAAATATATATACACATACTGAAAGTAAATAAACAGTATTTTTTATTCTTTGTTATCAAACCACAAACAATTTATAATTGAGTTCATGACTGTCATGTCTGTCTATGGTTAACATTTTTTTTTGTTTTTTGCCACTGACAATAATTACATTCAGCCTTGATGGACAATTTATGGTTGTCTCATCTGACCTCAATTACAATGGACTTTCTCCTGGCTCAAGTATTGTAAAGTTGAGTTTCATTTTTTTGTGGGCATTGGTAATGGTCTTCAATTTCGACTTCCTTTTTTTATCTTGACATTTTGTGTCCAGTGACTGGTCCAATCTTTGTCAATCTTATATTTAGACCTATTATATGATAATTTGTATTTCATGATTATTTGCCAGATTTTGACTGTAGATTGTCCTTGTGTTTATGATAAATAATATTGTTATTATTTATTAAATCATCTGTGAATATGGTTTTATCCTCAAATTAAGGGGCAAAGATTGACTAATTATACTTGTAATGGTACCAAGTCTATAATATATAACAAAATTTTAACTACAAATAGTTAAAATAATATTGGAAAAGCCTATTTTCACAGACCATACAATTATGTCCATATAATTTTAACATCCACTGTAACCCATTTTCAAAATAAATTGATTTGATGTCACATAATGATCCCATCCTCAATCAATGTTAATTACTTACTTTACACTCCTTCATATGGCATTTTCATGGAAAAATTGTGGCATTTTAATCCCAATAATTATACCTGGGTTCTATATATCTACCTATATCATCACGCCAGATCCTTGTGGGCTAGGCAGTACAGAGTTCCAACAGGTTCATTCCTTACAGACCTCAGTGGGTACCTCCACTCAAGTCAAGCAAATTTTGCTTAAAACGACTGTTAGCTACTATGTCAAGACTCTCTATTATCATGTCATTATCCCATATGTGGATGATTACTTATAACTACACAGTAAGGCGAGCATGCAAAAACTACAACCCAGTTGAAAGAACATAGGGGACAACTAGCTAAGGGTGCCTCAATGAAGAACAGTCTTGGCTTTGGCAGTCTCTAAAGTTATACCTGAAACTCACATTCCTCTCACTATCAGACATCTTTTCATACATATTGGTGTTTTGCTTTCTATATGTGGAAGCTTGTAGTAGGCATCTATCTTATCTTGTTGGCTTATCGGACCCAGGAAACCTCAGGCGCACTTCGACCCGATGCGATCTTTTGTGCTGTCCTTGCCCAGATGCTCTTATGTACCTAAAGAACCAAATACTCCCTGTACCACGCTGTAGATTCCAGCAGGGGGGAATAGCCGAAGTTCCTCTGGGTTTGGATAGGCCACTCCCAGTAGCTTCATTCGCCGCGCCGCCAAATAGTAGGCATCTAGCTAATACAAGCATGTAAAGAACCTGTTGGAACTCTGTACTCTCTGCCTAACCCGCAAGGGATCTGGCGTAATGATATAGATAGACAAGCATGTTATTTTGTAAAAATAGCCATAAGTTCCCTGAACAATCATCATCATCTCGGCCTATACTTGTCCACTGCTGAACATAGGCCTTCCCAATCGCTCTCCAGGGCAGCCGGTCCGATGCCACCTGCATCCAACGACTTCCTGCGATCCTCATCAGGTCGTCGGTTCTTCTGGTAGGCGGCCGTCTCACGCCGCGCTTGCCAATACGTGGTCTCCACTCTAGAATCTTTCTACTCCAACGCCCGTCCGATCTTCGCGGTATGTGGCCCGCCCATTGCCATTTCAGCTTACTAATCCTATGGCCCATGCCGGTGACGTTGGCTCTTCTACGAATCTCCTCATTCCTGATTCGATCACGTAAAGATTTGATAGACTAAAAGACTAAGACTCGTCGAGGTGCGTTATATAGTATTTAAAATAAAAAATAATATTAGCACTGTCCCACCGTTGGGCACGGGCCTCCTCTCAAACTGAGAGGGTTTAGGACATAGTCAACCTCGCTGGCCCAGTGCGGGCTGGTGAACTTCACACACCTTCGAGAAACTCTTAGGCATGCAGGTTTCCTTCACCGTTAAAGCAAGTGATAATTAATTTTTAATACGCACATGCTTTCGAAAAGACAGAGATGCGTGCCTGGGTTTGAACCCGAGAACTCTGGAGTTCTTAGATTTACGCGAATATTACACATGATATAAAACTATTTTTTCGGATTTTATTGCGGTTTATTTTGGTTTTTAAGTTCCCGACGTTTCGAGTGCTTTGCAGCACCCATGGTCACGGGAGGGACTGAGGTGTTAGACGTCCAAAAGGCATAGTTGTTCCGGGGTACCCTCAAACTTCTTAATTATTTTTGTTGGTCCGATCTACGCAGAATGAGCTCACGGTGTCTTGAGGTCTTGCAGTGTTATACTTGGTTTTGGATTTGATTATATTAATTACCGGATCCCAAGTCGATGTAAGCACCCAGCCATCTTCTCTATCGAAATTAGGATGTTTTTTAATTTCAATAGCCTCGCCAACCATCCTTGGTAGGAATCGGTGTTCTTTCACGAGGATTTGTGGTCTATCAAAACTGATGTTATGGCGGGTGCGGTCAAGGACATGTTCACAGACTGCAGACTCAAAGAAGTCTGAAGTTTTATTCCGAGAACTCTGACTTTGCAGTCCAACGGTCTAACCATTAGGCGGCTATCACTGCTCGTAGCTCTATCTACTCTTTAAACAAGGCTATCAAGTACATTTCAGGTTGAGTTGTTTATTTATTTGGTTTTAACGCGATGATAATGTTAACATAACGCTATCTATATTACAAGGGCACGTGTTAGTGTCTTATTCTGTACTAGCTGTTACTCGCGGCTGCGCTCGCGTTTTTTTCTGTAATATCTTTATAAGTTATATCCTATGTGCTATTTTGGCGAATGAGCTATATTATTGTAAAGTTTACAAACATACTTCCTCACACTCTCGCGTTTATAATATGATTAGTGCCTAGGAACAGAGATGGGCGAAATGTAATCAGATTAATGATTAACCACCCCGCTTGGGAAATATAGGCGTGATGGGGTATTAATGATTAACGATTACAATTACATTTTGTAATCTTCAACGTTTACGATTACACTTTTAATCTTAGATTATGATTGAATATTACAAAATGCAATTGTAATCATTATTCTGATTACATTTGGCCCATCTCTGCCTAGGAAAAATTAAAAAGCAGATTCTTGTATGTTTTGGTGATTAAAAGCCTTATCTTTTATCAAAAATTTTCAGTACCAGTCTGGAGTATGAGGGTAATAGACTCGTTTCATTTTAAATTGAGATCTAAAACATTCATACACCACGCCTTTATCCCACTGGGTTCCAATAATGTCGGCAAAATGTGGGAGTCCACATTGCACCTTTACTATCCCCATTTAAAAAATATAGGGGTAATGTTATTTCTTTTATTTCTAGAAAAAAAAACATGTTTTTGTCGGCTAAAAATGGGTACACCTCTGCCACCCTCGCTTAACGAAAATAGGCGTGACAGTGTGTTTAGAAAACTATTGCTTGGTGTTTTAGACGTAATTCATATACCGGTTGGTACAATTTGTTGATGATTATTATTAATTTATTGTCAACCTGTCGATAGGTGAGTTAGGCGAGGTTGCGTCATCGCACGATGCTTCCAGTTTCTACAGCGAATAACAATATTCCACGAGTTTCCATAAGAATTTTCCTGTTTACATTTCAACTATATTGTGGTTTATTGTTTCAAACTAGCGACCTGCCCTGGCTTCGCACTAGAATCGGATTCAAATGAATTTCCTATCTATCTATCTATAACCTCACGCCAGATCCCTTGCGGGTTAGGCAGAGAGTACAGAGTTCCAACAGGTTCTTTCCTTACATACCTCTCTGGTTTCCTCGACTCTCATAGTTTGTCTCATACACGCTCGCCGGTTACGGAGACTCTTGACTTTTCCATCAGATAAGACTCTGTTTATTTGGTCGTGGTAAGATAGGTCTTCCCCGGTACCTGCATCCTTCCACTTTCACATTGTATATCTGTTTTGTCATTCTTTCCCCTGGCATTCTTTCTATATGCCCGAACCAACGGAGCATGCCCTTTCTCATCTTTACACCGATACTATCTTTGATACCTACTCGCTGTCTTACTATGCTGTTGCTAATGCGGTCGGCCAGCTTCACTCCGCACATCTTCCGCAGAGCTCGCATTTCTACCGCATTTATCCTACTTTCATTCTCCTTCTTACATACCCAGCTCTCGCTACCATATAACAGCGTTGGGACAAGAACTCCGTTATGTGTTTCCTAATCTTGAATGAATCCTAATGATTTTCCTAATCTTGCTTATTAAGAGCTATTGTTGTTTCACTTCTGAGCAAAGGCCTCCCTCCACTTTCATTCGTCGCTGTTATTTGCTATGTTAGGCCAGTTTCTCAAGGTGTCCAGAACAGTCAGTTATTATCTTGACCCATTGGGAATTTGCCATTCGCAGTCATGACCGGTCCAGTCCCATTTAAGCTTGGCTGCTTTTTGAATTACGTCGGAAATTTGCGATATAGAGCGTAGTGTTGGTGTTTATGGCGTTGTAATTTTACTATTACGTAAAATAAACATCGTCCCGTCTAATACCCAAGCGGCAGTGAGGTGTTCTTTGAACACCCACATACCGCCGACGATATAACTATTACGCGTGTAGAGATTATAAAAAAGGACATGAAACTGAGGACCTTTTCCTTATCATCACGCCACATTCCTTATGGGGTAGGCAGAGAGTACAGAGTTTCAACAGGTTCTTTCCTTACATATCTCTCTGGCTACCTCCACTCTCATAATTCGTCTCATACACGCTCGCCGGTTACGGGAACTCTTGACTTGTCCTTCAAATAAGACACGGTCTATTTGGTCTTAGTAAGATAGTCTAGGTCTTCCCCGGTACCTACATCCTTCCATTTTTGCATTGTATATCCGTTTTGTCATTCTTTCTATATGCCTGAACCCTCGGAGGCATACCTTTTCTTTTACACCGATACTATCTTTCATACCTGCTCGCTTTTCTACTACGCTGTTGCGAATAAGATCAGTAAACTCGATTCCGCGCATCTTCCGCAGTGCTCCCATTTCGACCGCATTTATCCTACTTTCATTCTGCTTCTTTCATACCCAGCTCTTGCTGCCAAATAACAGCATTGGGACAAGCACTCCGTTATGTATGGCCAGCTGCGCCTTTTGGCTTAAGTTCCGGCTCACAAGTAGCTTTTCCATCGCATTCACTCTGTTTCCTGCACTCACTCTTCTCTCTACGTCAGCGGTGTATTGCCCATCCTTACTGAATGATTGAAGTGGACTAATCAACAATCAAAGTTGTAAGACTGTATACGAATTTCACCATCTCTGAATAGCCCTATCCGGCGGTTAAACTAGCCAGTTTTAATTGCCTAGTAACGGTAATAGAGAAGTCACTAACCAGCACTTTTCTCGAGGGTGGTGAGCAGACCTTAAGACTAATAATTGCTAATCAACTATTTATATAACCCACCTTAATTTGTATTTAAATATTAAAATCGTTGTTTATCCCCTTACCGGATACCTTGGCCGCGATCTCTTTGACCTTTAACTTTGAACACCCGCCAAAGTTTTAATGAAAATCCTTTGAGAATCCTGCCATTTAAAACTGCTCTACAAGGCAACTCCTGATTTATACTCATCCCAGTATCGTGGTAGTAAGCAGGGGTATTAAAATGAGCAGATGATGTCCGCAGCATGTGAAATTTGCATGCATTCTGCTCACTGCCACAGTTTATTCTTTGTTGCGGGTTTCAAGACAGTCTCGTATTCATTATAGGACACTTGTCCTATTAATTTTATATATTAGTATTATAAATGCGAAAGTAACTCTGTCTGTATCTGTCGCGCTATCACGCCAAAACTACTGAACCGATTTAAATGAAATAGTCTAGAGCCTGCGAAAGGACATAGGCTATTTTTCAATGCGAAAAATGGGTTGCAACCGGTTGAAAGGGGGGGGGGGGGGGGGGGGGTGGATGAAAAGTTGTATGTAAGTATCGTCATTTTTAGAGGTAGAAGCTTGAAACTTATTTTTTAGGCTGTTGATTCGATATAAATAAATATGACATTCAAAGTTTGTAAAAGTTTTACCCTCAAGGGTGTAAAACAACAATAGGGAATAGGGGATGAAAGTTTGTATGGAAATATGTAAGGTTTATGTGAATGTTTTATAAGTTTGCGACAAGATACAAAATATTAGAGCTATTCTATGCCAACGCTAATAATAGGTTTCATTAAAACCATTTAGTACGCTAATAATAATATCACCCTATACTGCCCACTGCTGGGCGAAGGCCTTCTCTCACAAATCAAGGTGAGAGATTAGGTCATACTCCACCACGCGGACCCAGTGCGGATTGGTGGAGGCAGGTTTGTGGCCACCTGCTGTTGGAACTAATCAAGCTGCCTTTAAGGCTTCCAACTCGGCGTAACGACTGCCACATTAAGTGGTAATAGGGACCAACTGCTGAACGTGCCCCTTCCGAAGCACCGATCCGATTTCTCTCAGGCCGATCGATTTGACTGCTTAATCTTGGTGATCAGTAAGAACACAGCGGTCACACAGCGCTACGATCGCCTCGCTGTGTCGTCGTGGGTGCGCAAAATGCGCCCTCGACGAATAAACATGAAAATCGTTCTGATTTAGGGATATTTAATTATCTTTGTCATGTGATATTGTCGTTGGCAATCTGTCTCGTCTTTATAGTTGGAAGCTAACGGTAGCTTGGCTCGCACGGCGCTCATTATATACCGTTACCAACATTATAACGTTAGTTTTGATATTTTGCTTGTTACTGTGGCTTCGGTTGAAATGTCAAGTATCAAATTCTGCGCGCGGGACAAATTATCTATAATTACTTTTATTTATTAAGCAGTGATAGCTTAGTAGTTTGACGATGGACTGCAAAATCAAAGGGCTCGGGTCCAATCCCAGGCACGCACCTCTGATTATTCGAAAAAATGTGCGTATATAAAAATAAATAATACCTATCACTTGCTTTAACGGTTAAGGAAAACATCGTGAGGAAATCTGCATGCCTATGAGTTTCTCGAAGGTGTGTGATGTTCGCCAACCCGCACTGGCCCAGTGCGGGTTGGTGAACTTCATCCGTGGTGAACTATATGGCGCTAACCCTCTCAGTTTAAGAGGAAGCCCGTGCCCAACAGTGAGACAGTTTCTTAACAAGGCTAATATTATAATAATAATAATATCAGCCCATACTGCCCACTGCTGGGCAAAGGCCTTCTCTCACAAATAGAGGTGAGGGAGATTAGGTCATACTCCACCACGCGGACCCAGTGCGGATTGGTGGAGGCAGATTTGTGGCCACCTGCTGTTGGAACTTATCAAGCCGCCTTTAAGGCTTCCAACTCGGCTTAACGACTACCACATGAAGTGGTAACTGTGTGACCTTGGTGTTCTTACCGATCCCCAAGGTAAAGCAGCGTTCGACTCGGTCGGCCTGAGATGGTTGACCGTTTGTGGCACTTTCATATTCGAGCGTCTCCGTGCTTCGGAAGGCACGTTCAGTCGTTGGTCCCGGTTACCACTTAATGTGGTAGTCGTTAAGCCGAGTTGGAAGCCGTATAGGCGGCTTGATAAGTTCCAACAGCAGGTGGCCACAAACCTGCCTCTACCAATCCGCACTGGGTCCGCGTGGTGGAGTATGACCTAATCTCTCTCACCTCGATTTGTGCGAGAAGGCCTTTGCCCAGCAGTGGGCAGTATAGGCTGATATTATTAATTTTTTTGAAGTTGGTTCTGTTAAGTTCTAAGAGGATTCTTAAAGAGATGAGTATTATTTGACGTATGTTGAATTGGTATGGGTATGTGGAGAGGGTGTGTAATAGGCGGCTAACGAAAGGAATATATGGAGCAAATGTGAGTGGAAGCGTCGGAAGAGGTCGCCCAAGGAAAACCAACCACGACCAAATTAAGTCTCTTGAAAAAAGGTCAAGTGCGTAGCACTCTTAATCGAAGAGATGTGTGGACGTAGATGAAGCGAAAGAGGTGTGTCTGAATCGTAGTATGTGGCAAACTGTATTCTGTGCCTACCCCAGTGGGATAAAGGCGTAAGTATATGTATGTATGTAATTATGAGTATTATTTGTGACAACAACTAACAAGGCGAACATTGTCCAACGTTACATAGGTACAGATCCAAGTAACTGAAGGGTATGTTCGTAATTCTCGGGATATAGGTCAAGGCGAGGGCGAAAGGGAATATATTTTCTTCAACATCTTTCCTTTAGCGCAGTGGGTTGTTACGGACAGAGCCCTTACTCGCTATGGCCAAACGCCGTGCGAATAACTTTTGTTAAAACGACCGTCAGGACCACCTCACTGCGTTCCATGACTCTAGTAACGGATGTAGGGTAAGGGCTACCGCGAATAAAACGTGTTTTTTTACTCCATGCATTCAACGAAGTATGACTTAATATTTAGAAATATGATTCTTCACTTTGTTTAAGAATCTGGTAGTAGCAATACACGATTGAACAAAATTTTCTCTATAGAAAAAAACCTAAAGTGATCTCTATTGGTTTACATTTTAATGATTCCAACGCGAAACGCTTAAGCACTAGTCAATAGAATTTACTTGAAACGTAGAGAATGTTTGTAGCAAAGTTCTTGTAAAGCAGTTTTTTATTTCATAGTTGTAGTTCTCTAGAAAATGATAACATTTGTTTTTGCACATACCTCGTTTATTTCCGAGCGCGCGCTCAATCTCTCTCGTCTCTTATTATTCATTTGTAAAGTAATACCGTCACTATCACTCTCACGGTATAAGTGGTCGATCGCGGTAGGCCCTTAAAGTTTACAAAACTGAATGATTGGTCTGGACGTGTCATGCGTATGGACCAGAAAATGTAGGCAAACATCGTCACAGTGTGTGTGAATGATGTACGCTGTTGGCCGCGGGGCCTTTACAGCTTCGCCGAACAAGAGGGCGAGCGTGCAACCACTACGCTCGAGCTAGACGGGCAAGGGTGCAACTAGCTTAAGGGGCGCCGCGAGGAGGAACGGCCTCGGCTTGGGCAGTCGCTATGGGGGAGGGCGTATACTAGGTGTCTCGCCGTGGTGCTCTGCACCGGCCGGTGGGCAAGGGATTCTTCGACCTCGCCGGCGAGGTCGGTATCTAATCCAAAACATCGTCACATTGGTATAGACCTCTGAAGACAGATACAGGCGCGTCGTGATCGACGAAACGAATGCGGCGCATTCGTTTCGCTCGATCACGACGCGCCGATGGACAATTCATACTACAGGCCCTGGGTCGATTCTTGTGGAGATGTATTGGGTATTGGGATAAATGATAGGCTATAATGGTGTGATAAAGGTCTCTAAAGAGTGCGTCGACGTTTTGTTTCAATTATCTATCGACCAGTTGTAGAGATGACTGATATGACATTAATCCCTGATGTATCTTAATGATATATCTACTAGTATATGCCCGCGACTTCTTCCGCCTTAATTTTAGACAGGAACCTTACATTTTTCCGGAATAAAAAATATTTTGTGTTAATTCAGGTAATCAACTATCTGAGTGCCAAATTTCATCCAAATCTGTTCTTACTGTTTTTCCATGACTGAGTTACAAACATTTAAACTTTTGCATTTATATTATTAATTTAACGAACGTCTCTGCAACTACGCTTTTGTGGGTGGGGTATATCGATTAAATAAAATTACGTAACGTTATCAAGACAGGATACGAGTTAATCCTCCATTATTTGCTTGTATAACTAATATGTTAAGCACGATTTGATGTAACTGTTATCTCTATGCTCCATTATCTGTTTATCACTTCATATCGCAATGCAAACTCACAAGGAAGCGTGGATTAATCTTTGTCAGTGACAACCATACAAATCTTTTTGATTGTGACATTTGAAACTATTTTGAGCACTGATAGTAGGCGGAATCCTCGCTATGTAATTAATTGTATGGTAGACTGCCTCTTCTCTCGTAATGATGCGAGTAGCTATTAAGAACTAGCATCCTAGGTCGGGCGAATAGTGCTTTGCAATAGAAATCGTTTGGACCTGGAGTCAAGCATTGTGCTTGGTATAAAAATTCGCCTTTATTATATTGGGGTCCAACATCAGCTTTAGAGTGTTAACATGACACCTCTGCCACATCCGGCAGGGGAATATAAGCGTGACGGTATCTACTTTTTACTAAAGGGCACGAGGAGCAACCTTTATCCCAAATCACGGTCTATTTGAAGGGATACAGGATTTAGGATTGCGGGGCGCTAATGGTTACATTTGTCGTCCGTATCACTTATACTCGTAGGTTCAACCCTGGCTGCTTCCCGTCCGCAAGGGCAGAGCACCACGGCGAGACACGTAGTCTATCCCTCCCCTATAGCGACAGCCCAAGCCGAAGACGTTCCTTTTTGATGCGTCCTTGATCTAATTGCCCCCCTTTACCCTTCTGGCTTGAATGAAGTTGTTGCACACTTGCCCTTATGCCCAGGGAAGCTGTGAAGGCCCCTCGCCCAACACGGTCGCGAGTATTTTTAATTCATTCTGTTATATTTATGACTGCCTCAAATCCTATGTCGGACAAGTGTAGTTTTTCTTACGAAAACTTCCCAGTACGATTCCGGAGTCTGGAATTGTGCCCGGTATATGGCAATAGGCTCGCCCCCTATTCCATGGGACCTAACATCGTCCGCGAAATGTAGGTGTACTTAGTACACCTCTGCCACCCCCGCTTGGGGTATATAGGCGTGACGGTGCTTTTTTTTAAATTTTTTTCTTGGTGTATATGCACCTCTATGGCCATCGCCATCTTTATTTCGTAATTATTTATCATTACGGTCGCCATGTTGCCGGCGACCTTGGCGGGAAACTGATGTTTTCGAGTTCACGAGACAATGTTAAAATATCTTTCGTTACAATTATACTTGGTTAGAGGCATATTGTTTATCACTGTTCAACTTCCTGGTTTTATATAATGTATCGATCTTGATAAAAATGTTGACGTATCCGAATAATTTTATTATCATGTTTGTATTAACTCGTTTTCTTGTCTGTAATTCAAATTCTTTAAATAGATTTTAACATCGCATGAATGAAGCATCAGACATATTTCTTTACTACAACCTTTTTGGTAAAATTGTTTTAATCTTACTCTGCCGTGAAAAGAGACAAAGCTGCGCTACAAACGCGTATCCCATAACCACATCTCTTCGTTACATCGAATTAAGATTGATACATTTTTTTTGTTTATGGCATCACGACGACACGTATTTTGCCAGTGTCAAGTATTACGAATGTTATTTTCGTTCATTTTTAATTCATCACCCCAATGAACTTGAAGATAACGATAATAATGAAATTGATGAAGTACCCCACCCTGGATAGTAAAGCGATGGATACTTTACATACCAATTGCGACGGTCGCTTTGAGGGAAAACGAAAAGGAGGCACGATTTATCACAATTACCTTCACTTATGCACATATAAGAATACATAATGGTTAATATTCCACCAACATTACACATTATTATTCGAAATAACACAAGTTTTGGAAATTAAAACAAATTGACGACATCACTCTTCGATTTCCTGGCAATAAAAAAGATTAATACTTTGAAGTCGATGCAATATTAAGTAAACACGTTTATAAATCTGACAAAAAGAATAAAATTGTTTATCTTAACCGAGTTACTTCATTTGGACTAGTTTCTGAAGTTGGCGTGAAAACCTCACATTCAGAATCGGGTCAAAGCAGATAATGGCATTGTAGACCCAGCTTAGAAGTTGGTCTTGGCAAATACTGCAATGAATCATAAACGGTAGAGATTGTGCCGACTGGCAGTAAACCGAATGTAGGCAATGTCTCGCTGTGTTGCGCAATCATTTCGGTTATTGATTTCAATAAACTTGTCTTTCTTGCGAACTGAAAATGTAAACCCTAATCGCACGAGCGCTGCCTCATGAAATATATCGTTCCACACTTGATTAATTCCTGCGCTTTTTAAAGCTCGAATAGCGTTCGTGCCAAGGAGGGCTAATAAAGAATGTTATGGGTTTTTTGGCGGGAAGTCGAAGAGTGATGTTGTCAATTTGTTTTAATTTCCAAAACTTGTGTTATTTCGACTAATAATGTGTAATGTTGGTGGAATATTAACCATTATGTGTTCCTATATGTGCATGTGTAAGGGTAATTTTAACAAAGTGATAAAACGTGTCTTTTTGACTTCCCTCAAAAAGGCCATTGCAATTGGTATGTAAAGTATCCAACGCTTTACTATCCAGGGTGGGGTACTTAATGCCCAAAATTTCTTTATCATCGTTGTCATCACGTTCATCGGGGAGTCGAATTAATTGAAACAAATACGATTATATATCTCACTGGACATTGGCAAAATACACTTAAAATTAGTGTGAAGCCATAACTTAAAGAAGAAGAAGAAAGAATTTTATAAAGCAACGTCGGGGCATTTACGGGATTAGATCCATTTGTAGTAACTGAACACAAATTCATAGAAAACAAATCAAAATAAGCTTAAAACGGCGATTTGGCGCAGTGGTTAAGCCGCTTCGCCCACTGTGTCTAATAATCGCGGGTTCGATTCCCGCAGGGGACAAATCTTTGTTGGACACACAATTTTTTTGTCTCAGTCTGGGTATTTGTGTATGTGAATTTTCATGCTTGTAAACGCACCCACGACACAGGAATAGATCCTAGTGTGAGGCTACGTATTTATAAAAAAAAATTAAAAGGAAAATTTGAATGTTTTTGCCTTGCCTGTGTTGGCGAAGATCATATATATCAGAGAAAATGAAATGGACCCTCACCGAATCACCACCTCAAATTAAAAGATCTGGAAACGAAAGTTTTGTTTATGGTGTAGAGGTAAATAGAGGTAGGTAGGCATTGCTTAATTGCGTATATGCAATGCACGGCACTGCCTGCGATAATCTTAGTGTTTTACAAGTAACCCTGTAGTTAGATAGACTTGACGTTGGCAGTATCATCGGTAAACGATTGAGCCATAAACTGTAATTGGAATTGGAAACGGGCACGCAGTAATAGCTTGTCACTCATTCCTGTGGGTGTCGTAAAAAACCTCTCAAGTGATAGAACATTAACATTGATCAGAACTGCGTCCCTATTACGGCTAGTTACATAGTTGCTTAAGTTTTTCAAATAGCATTTATGCTTGTTTTGCAAAGCCAATATTTGTATTATAACAGGAGACGAGAGATCTTTATTTTTTTTTTCTTTTTTAAAAAATGTTGCTCCACACTTGGATTTATTCCTGTGACGTGGGTGCGTTTACAAACATGAAAATTTACATAATTGTGGGTTACACAAAGATATAGATATGTACCGTGCGGGAATCAAACCCGCGAATATAAGACAGTGGGCGGAGCTGCTTTTAACCACTGCGCTAAATCGTCCATGGAGGACGCGTGATAGGCCTGTAAGGAACAAACCTGTGCTGTGTACTCCCTGCCTACCCCGCAAGGAAGAGATAGAGGTGGTTTTCATATTATATATACTAGCTGTTACCCGCGATTTCGTCTGCTTTTTTTTTTGAGAAAACGTTAGCCAAATGCCCTTCCCCAGGACACAAATCTATCTCCTTGACAAATTTTATCAAAATATTTTCAGCGGTTTAGGCCTTAAATGTAACAGATAAACAGACAAGAGTTACTTTCGAATTTATAATGTTAGTATAGATTGGTTAAACGAGGTCTTACGTTATTTACGTCGTATATCCATTGCCAGAATAATTATGTCAAATCGGCCATTTTTTGTCAAAATGGCTGCCGCAACAAAAACTATTCCCGTAACTTACTTTTTCAGTCAGGTCATGCTCGATTAATTCAGTAAATTATAGTTTTTGTGGGCTTGAAGGCCATCTCATAGTATCTACTTCCTAGTTCCTACAGATTATTAATTCAATGTCATTGCTTGGTGATGAGCGAAGCATCTGCGACCAAATAAGGCCACGGACGTAGTTGTGCCTTACATGTAACTGAGTGTAACATTTGTTATATACGGACAAGAAAAAAGTTTAGATGGTTGATTTTATTTTGGTGGTGATGGTTCATTTTTTGTCTTCAGATCAACCTAGATACATATCTAGGCTAATCTGAAGACAAGGCATGAACTCTCAAAAAAACAATTAAGTTTATCTATCTATATCATCACGCCAGATCCCTTACGGGGTAGGCACAGAGTACAGAGTTCCAACAGGTTCTTCCCTTACATACCTCTCTGGCTTCCTAATTAAGTTTATCACCTTTAAAAAGTGTATACCCTTCAGCCTACCGACACCTATCTCCAAGTACTCCGTATGTTTCCGCTATGTTCCTGAAATATAATTTTTGCACCTCTTTGCACGCCATTCTGAGAGGCTAGACATGCAAAGATGACTAGAGGCCAATTGTAGTTAAAAAGAAATCGAAATGCGCGATCAGCACGAGCCCTAATCGAGTCATATCGGAATCAAGACCATCAGGTCTTGCACAAATTCTATAAGATGTTGCTCATTTCTTCGTTTCAGCGAGGATTTTCTTGTGTGCTTATAATCACAAATAAAAATGAGTGCTTTTTTTGACTTGTACTGGTAAACCTTTCTTCTTGCCAAATTTCATGATTCTAGGTTAACGAGAAGTGCCCTTAGGTTTTGATAAGTGAGTTTACATGGCCGTTCCTTTTGATTGCATTGATTTGGAACTATTTTTTTTTCACAGCTACGGCCCGTAGACTTGACTTAGTATTTGACATGAATGTCAGCTTGATAATTACTAATTAATCCATCTCTCTCTTTTCTCCCATAGATGGGAAAGAGACGACCTGAACTGATTCCGCTGCAATTGATTTTGGTTATCACTAACGCTTCTCTCTCTCTTTCCCCATAAATGAGAAAGAACTTTCCGAATGGATTCCGAGAATCAACTTATTGTGGTAATCGCTAACCTATCTCTCTCTTCCCCCACAGATGAGAAAGAGAAGTACGATCCGAACGGATTCCGCGACGCGCTCGTCCAGGGTCTGGAGCGCGCCGGCGGGGACCTGGACGCCGCGTACAAATTCCTAGACGCGGCTGGCTCGAAACTCGACTATCGGCGGTATGGCGAGGTCATATTCGACGTGCTCATCGCCGGGGGGCTGTTGCGTGAGTATATATATAACACAACGTTACCTTCAGCACATATTAAGCTAGAATAAAAAGAATACCTCTTCCGCCAGGTTTATAGCCTTACAGACTGTTTGATAAGTTCCAACAGCCCATACCAATCTGCGCTGGATTTCTGTGGTAGAGAATGAACTATTTTTATCTCGATTGCTGAGAAGACACCTCGATCTATCCCAATATTTAAAGGTTTTGGTGTTAGTACTTGTGAAATCGTACTCCAGAGAGTAATTATTCCTAGTTTCCCAAGGCCAAAATGTTCGCAGCACAATATTCAGCCGAAAACAGCGTTCAGTAGCATGACCGACCAGCGCAAACATACACTGTGTAACATAGTAAACGCAAGACCTGAAAGTAATTGATTCCAACTATTTGTAATGTTTTAAAGATGTATCTTACATTTTTTTTAAATTTGTAAAAATGCCGCTATTCCTTTAGCTTGCTATAATAAACTAAATTTATTCTTGATTCTAAGCAATACCCAGATTAAATGCATTTCTAAAACTTATTTCTCAATAGGCACACATACACGTTTCTTTGTTTTAATGGGGCTATAAAAGTGCTTAAAAGGGGGTAAAAAGACCCTAAACATGGAAATTTCGTTTTCGTATTGAATTTGTGAAGCAATTATCTTATCGAGGTGTCTGAGAACTTGCGTTAATTACGATACATCTTGTATATAAAAAATCCGGCAGATTGGAATACAGGAAAACAAACAAAGTTCATGAAATGATGAAACAATTGGCTAGAGTCCTGAACTAAATGTGGACAACTAATTTCGTTCGTTCAAACCTGATCAATCTCCACACGCCACCACAATCCCCTCTCTACGATCCACTGGTAATGAACTTGTCACCCCCTAGTTCCCGGCGGATCGGTGTCGATGGACGGCGATACCCCGAAGACCAATACCTGCATCTTTACTGCCAACGAGGACATGGAGAGCATGAGAAACTTTGAACAGGTAAACATAAATATTAGATATTATAGTGCGTTTTTTTGTAGCTGGCTTCTAATTTTGACAAATTTGGCTGGCGTTACTTTTTCTTAGCTGAGCTGAGAGAGAGAGCTGAGCAAAGTTTCGTAAACAACTTCTAATGTCTTTTAACATGTAATTTTATTATAATTTCGACTCGGTCGGCCCGAGATGGGTGACCGTTTGTGGCAGTTTCATATTCGAGCGTCTCCCGTTTACCACTTAATGTGGTAGTCGTTAAGCTGAGTTAGAAGCCTTGAAGGCGGCTTGATAAGTCCCAACAGCAGGTGGCCACAAACCTGCCTCCACCAATCCGCACTGGGTCTGCGTGGTGGAGTATGACCTAATCTCTCTTACCTCGATTTGTGAGGGAAGGCCTTTGTCCATCAGATGGCAGTATAGGCTGATATTATTATATGAAGATGCCATTGAAGAAATATTTTACCAATTGCTTTTTCTCCTTAAGTCGTATGTAATGTTCAGAAATAGCAATTTCGTAAGTAATTACGTTTCTTTAATAAGTCATGTGAAGATTTTTTACCAAATTTATCAGCAAAGAAAAAGCTGAATGTTTATACCATCATTATCTCAGAATGGTAGACCAAGTGTTCGAAAAACTTGTATTCCAAACATCCTCATTTGACCAAAATGACGCTTAACCGTCCACATAATCCTATTGACTACAATTGCTATTATTTGACAATAAAATGATGAAAACCATGGCTAGAGTCCTGAATACAAATGTTGAGAAAACCTTTCTCGTTCAATTTCTACTGATATAATTGATTTTGATGAATATTTCCAAGTTTTTCTTTATGAATTATTTGCTAATAAAGGTCTGTTTGCTAGGTGTTTGTGAAACTGATGCGTCGGTACAAATACCTGGAGAAGATGTTTGAGGAAGAGATGAAAAAGGTAAGAGAATTCTCCATTTTATGAAATAAAATGTAATTAATCGTCATTCCTACAGCCACGTCAAGCAGTATAGTCGTAGTTGTTTTATAGTTGGGTGGGTTTTGTTTGGACTGTGTTTTGTATTTATATTTGTCTAATTTGCACACATTTTTTATAAATATTCCCAAAAAAAAATTTTATGCTAGGTTTCCCATAATTTTTCTAATGTGTCATATGTTGATCGACGATTTAGCCCAGTGGTTAAGAGCTTAAGCCGCTCAGCCCACTGTGTCTAATAGTCGCGGGTTCGATTCCCGCACAGGACAAATTTTTGTGTGACCCACAAATATTATTTTCATGTTTTTAAAGCACCCACGACACAAGATAAATCCTCGTGGGGGCTACTTTTTTTTATTAAAAATGTCATAACTGAGTTTATATGGCATTCACATTAAGTTCGTATAAATCTTTTAATTTTTGTCCTGATGATCTAAGCTGCCCTTTTTTTGTGCTAGTCGACATGATAATGGAGAAGGCATGTAAATTATGTGTAGCATCTCTTGTTTCATTTTAAATGTGATTTGTCTGCAGGTTCTGGTGTACCTGAAGGGTTTCGAGCCGCTGCAGCGTATCAAGCTTGCACGAATGACAGCCTTGTGGATCGGTGAGCATCCTGAATAAACATTAATTTACATAACTAAAAGAAGCCTAATTTCCCTTGTGCTCGTTCGAGTTATTATATACTTACGTACTAAAGAAACTATTTCTAACAAAAATGGGTTACAATTTGGCCTGCGGGATACACGCGGGTTGAGCTGGGTGTTTGTATATTCATGGATAATAATCTCGAATTGTTTTAACAGTATATCAATACAAAAGAAAGGATATTTTTGAAATGAAACTAAACAGTCGTACATGTCACGCTGCGCCCCTCCTATCAGCCGCTACCGCCGTCCGCGGCATGTTCTTACCGACCCTCCTGATGCCCTTACATCTCTTCTTTCGGATACAGATACCGCACACAGGATCAGACACCAACCTCGCCGGCGAGGTCGAAGAATCCCTTGCGCGCCGGCCGGTGCAGAGAGACCACGGCGAGACACCTAGTATACGCCCTCCCCCATAGCGACTGCCCAAGCCGAGGCCGTTCCTCCTTAAGGCGCCCTTGAGCTAGTTGCCCCCTTGCCCTTCTGGCTCGAGCGTAGTGGTTGCATGCTCGCCCTCTTGTCCGGTGAAGCTGTAAAGGCCCCACGGCCAACAGCGTAGATCATTCACACACACACAAAGTGTCACGCTGCGGCAAGCACCTAACAGACTAAGTGAGCTTGGGTGTGTGCACTCTAACGCGTGCTACAAAAATATTCCTTGAGGTGTCTGCTTTAGTATATAATAACTCAAATGTTGCTTGCCTTAATAGTTTTCACTTTCATTTATCTATCTAAATATTGCACACGATTAGAGCCGTGCCGCGTAACCAGCGCGGTTCGGTGTCGAAGTGTGCCAGAGTACTGTGCGGATCATCCCCGGACCGCGACTGTTCGCCGACCGATCACACTGACCGCACTACAAACTTGATTGCCATAATTGCAAATTTTATGTTCTTGTGGCTAATAATGCCGTGTTGACGTAGTGGCACATAATGTGCGTTGTGATTATGAGGTCCTGAATTCCGATCCTAAGATTGGTCGTTAAACCGAGTTGGAAGCCTTAAAGGAGGCTTGATAAGTTCCAACAGCAGGTGGCCACAAACCTGCCTCCACCAATCCGCACTGGCTCCGTGTGGTGGTGTATGACCTAACCTCTCTTACCTGGATTTGTGAGAGAAGGCCTTTGCCCAGCAGTGGGCAGTATAGGCTGATGTTGTTATTAGATTGGAAATGTATTATTTTAGGAAAATGTCTTAAGTGTCAATCTGGATTCTGGCCTCCCACTCCACGTCTACCGATACGACCGCCACTTAAGTTTGGCAAATTTAAGGGCTATGTTAGTGTCATGACTTATCATAAAATAATGATTTGTATTAATTTTCCAATTTATAAAGCGGGCAACAGCACGACGGACGATTTAGCGCAGTGGTTAAGAGCTTGAGCTGCTCCGCCCACTGTGTCGAATAGTCGCGGGTTCGATCCCCGCACGGGACAAATCTTTGTGTGATCCACAATTATTTGTTCCGGTCTGGGTATTTGTTTGTGAATTTTCATGTTTGTAAACGCACCCACGACACAGGAATAAATCCTAGTGTGGGGCTACGTTTTTTTTTTTAAATAAATAATAAATAACAATAACAACAACAGGGGCACGGAAAACAGATATAGGATAGGAGGCAGATAATTACAATTGCATTTTGTAATATTTAATCATGATTCAAGATTATTAGTGTAATCGTAATCGTTGAAAATTTAAAACTATAATTGTAATCGTTAATTATTGGTGGATTGGGGACATTTTGCCCATCTCTGCTAGGAGGGAACCTACAGTCCATCATCCTGTTACAAACTTTTGCATTTGTGTATGTTCCTCAGGCAACGGCTGCGTGCCACCTTCGGTGCTCCTGGTGCTGGTGAACGAGCACCTGCTGAAGGACAACCTAGCGCTGGACTTCGTGCTGGAGGTGTTCTCCACCGTCAAGCAGGAGCGCGGCGTCACGTCGCTCGTCACCGCGCTCAAGAAGGGACAGCTCGAGGGCAGGTTGGTGCTTACATTCTGCTTGCCTTAGGGCCATCAGTGGCGCATGGGGCCGATGATCAAGTCTAGGTCGGATAAAGAAATCAGGTCCTTAATATTATTTTGGCGATCACGTGGATTAAATTTTAAGTTGGACAAAGCCATTATTTTTTAGCTAGCCTATATTCAATCTATACCTTGATTTGTGAGAGGCCTTTGCTCAGCAATGGGACAGGCTGATATTTATTATTATAGCAGCAGGTTCGCCCCCTAATACATTGGGATCTAACATCATCGCCCAAATGTACACCTAGTTCGTAGGACACTGCCATCTGTGCTTTATAACTATTTATAAACTTTAACACAGCTAAAATATTCTTAGGTTAGGTTATATATACTGAGGGGCACCGGAGCGTTCATAGCGGATATACCAAAACCCCTCCGAAATATGTATACCGGCCATCTTGAGATTTTTATTCGGTAAGAGTCCGATACGCTTTGCGAACGTTCTCCGAAGCCCGCGGAGGTTCTGTGCAGGATTTCTCCACGGAGAGTGTACCCCTGACTTATTATAACAGCGTATTTTTCATAAAATTCGCCGACTCGTCGGGGGTATATCAAACGCATCACCGTACTGTCACGTCGTTTTCTCTAGCGACGATGTCATTAGTGCTGCTACAAAACATAAGAATAGTGTATTAAACTATATCCCTTGCGGGGTAGGCAAAGAGTGCAGAGCTCCAACAGATTCTTTCCTTACATACCTCAAGCTTTCTCCACTCTCATAGTTCTAGTAGCTAGTTAGGTATTTAATAGTTTAGGAACAGAACTATACTGCAATTTGATTTATGAAGTTAGAGCAAAGTTGCAATTTAGTTACTAATTACTGCCTGTCTGGTACCTGAACTGTCTCGTCGGTCTAGTGGCGAATGATGTGTGTGTGTGTGTGTGTGAGTGATCGGGTCCGTCACCGAGCATCCTTCGTGCTCGGTCGTCTCCATTCGTTAATCTGCAAGCGGAGTAAAATGTCCCTTAGAAATAAGGTGACGCTTTACAAAACTTGCGTTCGTCCCATCATGACTTATGCGTGTGCTGTGTTCGGGCATTCGGCCCCCTCTCACATCGACAGACTTCAAGCGGTTCAAAACCGCTCCCTCCGTAAAGCCGTAGGAGCCCCCTGGTTCGTACGGAACGTCGACCTCCACTCCGATCTAGGTCTCGAACCTATTCGCGCCTTTATTAAAAAGGCGTCAACACGTCACTTCGCGAACGCATCTTCCCATGCGAATCCGTTAATCGTAGCCACCGCCGACTACGACCTCCCTCGCGACCCCTGCCGCTACCGCCGGCCGAGACATGTTCTCACCGACCCCCCCGATGCTTTGTCATCCCTTCTTTCCGCTCAGAATACGAGCGACGCCGTAGACGCAGACGCAGTAGTAGATCCCCTCCCATAGCCGGCGGTCGACCGGTGCGCTTAGTAGTGCACCGGTCCCCCTACAGCGACTGTCCCAACCGAGGGCGCCTCTCCGAGGCGCCCTCGAGTATGTCGCCTCTTGCCCTTCTGGCTGGCTGGAGCGTAGTGGTTGCACGCTCGCCTTTAAAATCCGGTGAAGCTGTAGAGGCCTCGAGGCCAACAGCGTAGATCATTCACACACACACACGTGTGTGAGTGATATACGCTGTTGGCCGCGAGGCCTTTACAGCTTCACCGGACTTAAGGGCGAGCGTGCAACCACTACGCTCGAGCCAGAAGGGCAAGAGGCGACATACTCGAGGGCGCCTTGAAGAGGCGGCTTCGGTTGGGACAGTCGCTGCGGGGTGAGGGGGTGCACTACTAAGTGCACCGGTCAACCGCCGGCTACGGGAGGGGATCTACGACTTCGTCGTCGTCGTCGCCCGTATTCGGAGCGGAAAGAAGGGATGACAAAGCACCGGGGGGATCGGTGAGAACATGTCGCGGCCGGCGGTGGCGGGGGCGGCAGGGGTCGGGGGGAACGTAGTCGGCGGCGGCTACGATTAACGGATTCGCATGGGTAGATGCGTTCGCAAAGTGTCGAGTTGTCGCCTTTTTATATAGGCGCGAATAGGTTCGAGACCGAGATCGGAGTGGAGGTCGACATTCCGTAAAAACCATGGGGCTCCTACGGCTTTACGGAGGAAGCGGTTTTGAACCGCTTGGGTTTATCAATGTGAGAGGGGGCCGAGTGCCCATGTGGCGAATGATGTGCTTTGTGATCACGAGGTCCTGGGTTCAGATACTAGGATCGGAAAAATGTAGTTTTTCTATCAGAAATTCTCAATGTCAGCCGGGAGTCCGGAATTGCGAACTTTCGAAAAGCGAAAACTTTTCGCCACCCCCGCTTGGGTATATGGGTGTGACGGTATTTTTTTTAATTTTTTTTTGCTATTTAGTTGGTAGTATATGTTGTAATATTAGCCCTGTTAAGAAACTGTCCCACCGTTGGGCACGGACCTCCTCTCAGACGAGGGTTTTAGGCCATAGTCCACCACGCTGGCCTAGTGTGGATTGGCGAACTTAACACACCTTCGAGAAATTCTTAGGCATGCAGGTTTCCTCACGATGTTTTCCGTCACCGTTAAAGCAAGTGATAATTATTTTTTAATACACACATACTTTCGAAAAGACAGATGTGCGTGCTTGGGTTTGAACCCGAGACCTCTGTCTTTGCGGTCCAACGGTCTAATCACTAGGCTATCACTGCTTTGTTTATGTTGTAAACTATTGAAATTCCAACTCGGCTTATTGATCTAGTCTATGATAATAGAGGTGATAACCTTGCTCGCAGGTGTCTGTGCTAGGTCACTCTATCTTCTAAGAAGCAGCTCAGCAATGAATTTGGTAGCTATTTGTTAGTAGTTTACTAGCAAATTATCAACCAGCTATAGCTCGCCAGTGTCAGCGTCACTTACTTCCACTAAAACGGGGCTTTAGTGAAATGTCGCAGTGGTATTTATCCAGCTGTGTTTCCTACTAGAAGGAGGGGAGTTAGGGGAAAATATGTGGTGGTATTGACCCGGCACGCTTGTCCGCAGGCTGCTGGAGTTCCTGCCGCTGAACCGGCGCAGCGAGGAGGTGCTGGCGGCGTCCTTCGCGTCGCGCGGCCTCGCCGAGCTACTGCGCCTGCACCGAGCCCAGGCCTCGCAGGTACACTACGTATACGCATTTCTTCTCTCTTTTTTGTCTCCCTCCTCCTTTTTCCATTTTCCTCCCCGACTGCCCCTCTCCATCTGTCTCTGACACATACACAGGTTCGCATGTACACGCACGCAATCGTTTCCCAACGTTGCATACCTCACATCCACCTATAATACACGGATTATATGGAATACACAGTTGGATATCACAACTTTTAAACGATAATTTTTCGTCTTTGTTTTTTGGTTAATTAATTTTCGAGTTAGTACTAAAAAAATGGAAAAGAAATGTATTAAAATTAATTGCAAACACTCTTCGAAAAATTGCTTTTTTGCTTTTTTTGGTAAATTAGATAATAAATAATGCACACGATTAGAGCCGTGCCGCGTAACCAGCGCGGTTCGGTGTCGAAGTGTGCCAGAGTACTGTGCGGATCATCCCCGGTCCGCGACTGTTCGCCGACCGATCACACTGACCGCACTACATATAAACTAAACCGACCACACATGTCAACAAAGCTTGTACAAGTTTGTAGGCGGGTATACTAATAAAGGCACACATCCACACAACAGGATGAAGTAACGGCACTACTTCCCACGACGTGAGTAGGACACACACAAATACGCACGCGCGCACACAAGGCACGTGCTCACACACACGCATACAAACAAACATGTTTATAAACTCAACCACGACACAGGAATATTTTCTGGTGTGGGGCTATATTATTTTATACGAAAACTTGCACAGTTTTGTGGGGACTATGATTTAACTATGTTGCATTATGGTGTTTTCTTAAAAGAATTACTAACATCGATGACCTTTAGAATTTTTGTTTAAAAATTTAATATCCCTCGTCTGATGACCTTGATATCAGTGAAAAATGTGCCCGGAGGACCCAAAATTCAGGGGGGGCTTTTTTTCATACAATTCAGATATACTTAATTAAAATAAAAATAGTAATCTCTACAAGCAAAAGAGCATATCTTAAGCTTTTTTTGTGTATATTTTATACATATCCAATCTACCCTTGAATAGAACATTTGAAATAAATATTCAAGATATTCTTTGAAAGTATTATTTTAGAAAATGGAATACTTAAAAATAAATTGTACTCCACACATTAAATTCCAAACCTTTTCAACCTAATTTCTATATATATTTCATATAATACTCATCAACAATCTTCTGTAAATAGTCTATCTTTGGGAGATAGGTAGTCCATTAAAAAAAAATAAAGAAGGAACGCGCAAACTTTCGCACGGGCGCTCACACAAATGAATGTGCACCTGTGCAGGAGGCGCGGCGGCTGGTGACGCAGGCTCTGCTGGATGAGCTGGCCGAGGAGAAGCCGGTGCGCGACATCATCCAGGAGCTGCGGGACATGGCGCTCAAGAACGCCATCCCCGAGCACGAGATCGTCGCCATCGTGAGTACTACACCCACGCAATATATTCTACAAATATCTCTTCCCACGGGAACACGTCGAATGTCAGCCCCTCGAATGACATGGGGCAGATACGTGACAAGGACTACCTTTTTAGTGCGGCGAGCGGGTGTAGTTTAATATTGTTCCGTAAATAATCTTTAGCAGCAGTCTGGAGTCTGAAAATGATAAGTGCACAGTACACACCAGACATATTGCTGGAGGAATATAGATGTGAATACGTTTTAACGTGAAACGTCTTTAAAATCACACGGGTACCAGGTCAAAAGAGTGGACCGTACGAAAAGATATCGCGTTACCTTAATAAATAAAAAACTATTAGTCTTAGAAACCAATGTCATTGTTTAGCTTATATAATCAGCTCGCTGTTATGACATTAGGTTTGCGTCGGGGCCGCGCGGGGCGTGGGACTGCGTAGAATGACCGAAACCGGAGCTCTCGCTCCTTTCTATCAATCTTCTATCGCCGCGTCTATCTGTATGAATACGATAAACTCAATAACTACTGAACTGATTTTCATACGGTGTTCACCAATGGACGGGGTGATTCAAGAGGAAGGTTTGTGTATAATTCACCCGTGCAAAGTCGGAGCGGGTCGCTAATTAACACTTAAAGCGATTCGTTGACATAGACGTTTCACGTTAAAACCAATGGCCGTGTGCCCCAACACAGCCACACCCGATATTTTGTTTATACGTATTATGTATCTCGATGAGATTCACTGGTTTTAACTGGGCATTTGAACACTTGCATGGAGTAATGGGTCCAACACGAAGAGGTCCTTTGTAAGAAATTAATTATTATAATGATGATACTCGATGACGAGTCGGAGTTTATCGAGAAGAGATACTAAGCTCCGATAGACTGAGTCTTTCAGTCCATCCTACGCTTTCTACCTTACCTCGATACACTTTGTCGATATGGCAGTCTGAATCAACACAAAACGGTATCTACCACAAGTGAGTAAAGTCCAGATTGTAATGCTCGTTGGTTGTGACTTGTGACAGATCTGGCAGTGCGTGATGTCCCGTGGCGAGTGGAACAAGAAGGAGGAGCTGCTGGCGGAGCAGGCGGCCAAGCACCTGCGCGCTTACACGCCGCTCCTGGCTGCGTTTGCGCAGTCCGCTAAGGCTGAGATCGCTTTACTTACTAAGGTTGGTATATTTGTACAGTATAACTGGTTTCATTTATTTATTATCTAGTCGTTGGTGTCCCACCGCTGGGCAAAGGCCTCCCTCCACACTGTCCACTCCACTCTGTTTAAAGCAATCGAGGGCCAATCACTTATAAAGACGTCCAGTTCGTCCCGCCATCTCTACCTGGGCCTGCCGCGATGTCTTTTAAAATTAGGAGGGACCCAGTTGGTTATTATTTTAAGCCCACGATGTGTGAGGCCATGCGGCAGACATGGCTAGCCCAGTCCCATTTTAGCTTGGCAGCTTTTTGTTCAACAGCAGCTATTTGTGTCATGGAATGCAGTACACTATTTTGGACATGGTCGGTAAGTTTAATACTTAAAATATTGCACTCCATGTTGCGCTGGCAACAGAAAAAGATAGAAATTACAAAACATAACTGGTTAGCAGAATGAAATATTGAAGGTGGGATATGTATCTGATTAGCTATCTAGCTATATAGATTTCCGTGATTTGCTAATGTATTACATATAGGCGTGGCAGCGAGCAGAGAAATGGGCATAAAACTAACCAACGCAAGTATGTAAACTACAGCAGTGAGCTTTCGGATTGTAGAAGGATAAAGGATGTTAGAAATACCAATTTTTCCTGTACAACGGTCCAAAATTGCACTTAAATTGATACCTATTTTTGGTCTTACCCCACTAAAACATGACACCTAGACAGTGGAGTGAGCCAGAGAGGTCTGCGATGAAAGAAGCTGTTGGAACTGACTTACAAGTACACTCTATTACCCGGTTTAAACACTGCTACCGCGGCCACTTCCCGCCAATAGTAATGAGCAGTAGTACCGCGGCAGCGTCGACTGTTCACATACTACTCCCTTCGCACTTCAAGCATCTGTGTTTCTCTTATGTTTTCAAAAAACTCCCGATATCAGATTTTCGTTTTCCTGAAACGATATTGTTTTCATAATAATATTCCCAAGGCAATTTTTATACAAACTTTCCCAACTTTCCCATGGGTTTTCTGATGCACCACACTCACATTTTTTTTGGTACTTATTACTGGTTAGTAGTTATTATTAGTTTTTTTTTTATTCTTATGTTTTATTCCTAATATATTATTTTTATTATTTTTTCCCTATCATTTTTAAGTCAGCCGCACTGAATGGGCGTGACCTGTCAGTCTTTTAACTCCCGCTCAATAAACCGCAAACAAAAGGAGCAGCGGGCAGTGATAGTGTAGGAAGGAAAGTAGAGCATAAGTGGCGTTTATACGACTTACCTTGCCTCACTTCACGCAGAAGTGAGTAGTGTCTAAATTGGGTATAAGGGATCTGACGTGATAATATTATCATCCAAAAGATATCCACTGTAGGACAAAGCTTTGTGTTGAACGCATCTAGCTTTTACTTGCGAACTTCTCCAGGTCATCGGTTTACCTCGTAAGAGGCCTGTCCACTTCGTCTTTCAGTATGAGGTCGCTTGAGTCGAATATCAGTTCTACAAGCAATGTGCCCCACTCACTGCCACTAAAGTTTGGCGTGATTATATAAATAGATATTTTTAATAGGTCTAGGAAAGAGAAGTCGGAACTACTCTCTGCGTAAATCACAAGGGATCTGATAATAATACAAGTTTCTGTTCCCCTCGGCAGGTCCAAGAGTTCTGCTACGAGAACATGAACTTCATGCGCGCGTTCAGCAAGCTGGTGGTGATGCTGTACAAGACTAACGTGCTGTCCGAGGAGGTGATCCTCAAGTGGTACCGCGAGCCCAACTCCAGTAAGGGCAAGGTTATGTTCCTTGACCAGATGAAGAAGTTCGTTGAGTGGCTGCAGAGCGCCGAAGAGGGTACGTGTACTCAAGTTTAAGCACTTACACTGTTGTACTACGGTGTTCATAGCGATCAATATTAAGCAGTGTTTCATTATCCTTTAACAACCAATATTGGAAGAAAGAATGACAAAACAGATATATAATACGAAAGTGGAAGGATGTAAGTATCTGGGAAGACCTAGATTATCTTACCATGAGCAAATAGATCGTGTCTTATCTGAAGGACAAATCAAGAGACCGTAACCGGCGAGCGTGTATGAAACGAACTATGAGGGCAAGAGGAAGCCTCCACTAAAGAATCGATCCAATTTCAGTATCATGTCCGTCTAATTATATATATGTGTTTATGTCAAGTTGTTAAATTTAAAATATATTGTTGATCACATGTTAATCTCAGCTGCCACAGTCTAAAAAATATATTTAACTGAAATCTTAGGTTTGACGATGTTTTGTATATTTATTCTTTATGTCAGTTCAAAATTTTATCGGAATACCGTTTACGTTTTGTTAACTTTCGGTCCGATCTCGATTCGGCCGATGTGGATATTTTACGAGAATTGACCTCGGGAGATCAGGATCAACGCGCCTTTTAATCACAAAGATGTTTCAGGTCTTTGCGTAGTCATCCTATAAGCTTCATCCCCACTGACTAAAGGTCGAAGCTTAGGATTGAGCTGTGGTCCGAATCATGCAAAAATCGATATTAGCGATTATATACATTCCAAAACGACGTAAGCGCGCCAATTTGTTAGCACATGCCTAATATCTGACTGACTGTATTCGCAACAGCGTAGTAAGAAAGCGAGCAGGTATGAAAAATAGTATCGGTGTAAAGATGAGAAAGGGTATGGCCCGTTGGTTCGAGCATATAGAAAGAATATCAAAAGAAAGAATGACAAAACACATATACAATGTGAAAGTGGAAGGATGTAGGTACCGGGGAAGACCTAGACTATCATACCATGACCAAATAGACCGTGTCTTATCTGAAGGACAAGTCAAGTCTCCGTAACCGGCGAGCGTGTATGAAACGAACTATGAGGGTGGAGGAAGCCAGAGAAGTATGTAAGAAAGGAACCTGTTGGATCTATCTATATCATCACGCCATAGCCTTTTCGGGGTAGACAGAGAGTACAGAGTTCCAACAGGTTCTTTCCTTACATACCTCTCTGGCTTCCTGCACTCTCATGGCAGATTTAATGTGCGATTAACAATTTTTGTTGTTTTTTTTTTAAAGTTGATGTTATTATTATTTTTACAGAATCTGAGAGCGGCGAAGACGAAGATTAGATTAAGAACAGCAAGTGAGACTGACAAAGCCCGCGCCGGCGGCGCTGCCCGCGGCCGGCCCCGACCGCCGTCATAACACGAATAATAATGTACCATATAATAATAAATAATAATTGTTGAACCGAAGGCGACACAGCACGGGGAAGTTTTCTACAACTGTATATTATTCATTTCTAAAATAACATGTTGATGAAATACCATATTTTTTATTCAATTTTTTTAGTAAAATTCAAATAAATGGTGGAAACCATTTTGTGTTTTATTAAATAACTGGTGATCGGCCCCGCCTTCGGCATGGGAATGGCGGACATTAACATAAGCCCACATTCGCACTAGCGCTTTTTTCAACGTGGGTTGATAAACCGTTGATATAAAACAAATTTTTAAAAGCGCTAAGCGCTTAAAAATCTCGCGTTGAAAGAGCGATGGCGAACGCGAACTCAGTTTGGCAGATTTGCAAAAAAATATTCTAATACTAGCATCTGCTAGCGCGACTTCGCGTTGACTTAAGACAAGAACCTATTATTATTTCAGTATAAAAAGTATCAGTCAAAAATCTTTTATTTGTTTAGGCCAATACATAAGCACTTACAAAAGTTCAAAATTATTACATTTTTTACATCTACCACTAGATCGGAACGCGGCCTCCAATGAGAAGATCCGGCGAAAAACTCAGCGGGCTAGTCTTTTAACTTAATTTGCTTGGCCTTTGTGATAAACATTTTTTTTTTTCAAAATTGTATTATACAGCATTGTTTAATTTTGCTGATTGAGGAGCTGCTCAAACCCAATCTGTTTTATTGTCTAGATAATCCGAAATTTTGTAATACCCTTTCTTACAAGGTCTAGTTTTGATTACCTTTTTAAATTTATTGATGATGTTTCGGATATCTATGGGTAATTTGTTGTAGAAGCGTATACATTGCCCCATGGAAGAATTACTAATTCTGTGGAGACGAGTAGAATGTACAATAAGATCATCTTTGTTCCGTGTATTAACATGATGAATGTCGCTATATTTTTCAAAGCTACTGATATTCTTTTTAACATATAGAAAATTTTCATATGTAAATTGTTAGGTAACAGTTACAATATTTATTTCTCTAAATTTTTCCTTAAGGGAAGCTCTCGGAGCCAAATTGTAAATTGCTCGAACAGCCCTTTTCTGCAGAACGAAGATGGTGTTTAATTCTGCAGAGCATCCCCATAGCAGTATGCCAATATGACATAATACTATGAAAATAAACGAAATAAACAAGTCTAGCTGTCTCAATATCAGTTAATAATCTAATTTTCTTTATGGCATGTGCCGCTGAGCGTAACGTACCAGACAATTTTTCAATATGGGGGCCCCATTGTAATCTGGCATCAATAGTGATACCTAGAAAAACAGTTGACTCTACAAGGTTTAAATCCACGCCATTTATTTGTACATTGGTTGCTACTTGTCTTACATTAGGCGTTGTGAATTTAATACATTTTGTTTGCTTCTCATTAAGGAGAAGATTATTAATGTTGAACCAATGAACAACCTTAGACAGTGCGTTGTTCACATCGTCATAATTAAGCAGCTGTATCTTAATTTTGAATAATAGAGGTATATCATCTGCGAACAGCACAATGTCCTGATTATCCCCTACATAATAGGGTAAGTCATTTATATACAAGGCGTAACATAATAAATGCAAGACCTCAGACACCCCGATTAGAGAATTGCTTCATAAATTCAAAACTTAATTAAATTTACAAATTTAAAGGTTTTTACCCTACCTTTTTAAGCATTTTTATACCCCAATTAACAATGAAACTTGTATCTGTATGTGTGCATTTTGAGAAATACGGGTTAGGAATGCATTTGTAATCACCTTGCACTGCGCACGATGGAGTAAAAGCATTTCTGCAATTTAAAAAAAATATAAGATACATCAAAAATTGTTGGAATCAATTCAGTTATCGATTTAGAACAAACTACTTTCAGGTCTACTACTTCAGCTTGTATGTATATATATATATATATATATATATATATATATATATATATATATATATATATATATATATATATATATATATATATATATATACCTGTTGGAACTCTGTACTCTCTGCCTACCCCGCGAGGGAGCTGGCGTGATGATATAGATAGAGATAGATAGATTAATAAACTTAGAACGCTTTTGCTACATATTGTCCTATTTAGAAGTAAGGATGGATAAGGCTGACTCGTGCTTAGATCCGAACAACCGTTAAGGCGTCATTGATTAAAATACATCGAAAAATTATATTAGCAGAATTATAGCTACAGAATATATATTTATCCTTTATTATTTATCTATATCATCACGCCAGATCCCTTGCGGGGTAGGCAGATAGTAAAGAGTTCCAAGAGGAACTCTTTACTATCTGTTCTTTCCTTACATACCTCTCTGGCTTCCTCCACTCACATAGTTCGTCTCATACACGCTCGCCGGTTACGGAGACTCTTGACTTGTCCTTCAGATAAGACTCGGTCTAAGAAAGAGTGAAAAAACAGATATACAATGCGGAAGTGGAATGATATAGGTACCGGGGAAGACCTAGACTATCTTACCACGACCAAATAGGCCTTTATTATATTAGCAGAACTTCGGTATTGTAACCTTACACGAAGTACGTTATATGTTCTTAAATTAAGTGAAAAAATACCTTTATAGACCAGAATAATCGGTATATGATTAGATAGATAGAGACTCTTTATTGTTCACCATATAACAATAAGTTACATACAAAAATATTAACAACAGCTAGGTACAATTGGGTTTATATATATATATATATATATATATATATATATATATATATATATATATATATATATATATATATATATATATATATATACTATGTGTTAAACCAGGTAATAAACTACTTGTGAGCCAAATTTAATACAAATCCGTTTAACCGTTTTTGGGTGATTGAGTCACAAATACACATACTACTAAATATTATAAATGTAAAAGTTGGAATGTAAGTTACTCAATCTCTCAAAAACCCTTTATCCTTACCTGGATTAACACACACTTTTTATCCCGGAAAAGTATAAGGTTCATGTCTAATGTTACGGACGTAATGTCAGCCAACGCGTCAGCCTGCCAAGGTAAGCCAAAGCCATCCCAAGCCAAGTCAAGGCCATGCCAAGCCACGCCGAAGCGAAGCCATGCCAAAGCCAAGCCACTATAGTCGATTCTCGTAACTGTCAATCGCTATCACCATGTTGGCACATCCCTTGACGCCCCGCCAAAATGCTACTGCCAAAGAAGTGGGGATGTATCTATAGTATAAGCCTTAGCTAAGTCATTTGTGGGATTATTCTAGTACCAATTAAACGGGTAGAACGAAACTGCTTCATTTTATTTCTATCCGTTATACTAAACTCAACGCGGACGAAGTCGCGGGCAGAAACTAGTTTATAATATTAATAGGAATTCGCGTAAATCAGTAACCGAATTCAAATCTATACAGTAGTTTCTGAGAATAGCATTTCGCCTCTCGCGTGGAGGGGACTAGAAGCGGCATATACTCAACAGCTCATTTTTTCTGCATCGGGATGACGGGTTGTTTGATCCCAATATACATATAGATAGGACTGAATCCATAGTCTGGCCTCCAGATTTCTAATGATGAGAATTTTAAACTCCGTCACGCCTTTATTCCCCAAGCGGGGGTGGCAGAGGTGTACTGAGTACACCCTCTTTTCGCCGACGATGCTAGGTTCCATGTAATAGGGGGTGAGCCTATTGCCATATACCGGGCACAACTCCGGACTCATACTGGGAAATTTTTATTAGAGAAACTTCATTTGTCCGACCTAGGATTTGAACCCTGGACCTCGTGATCACCAAGCGATGCGCTTTGCCACTAGACCAACGAGGCTCTCATGAGAATTTTTCGATAGAAATTTTGCAAAAACACTAATTATGGCGGCTGACGGCTACGAGATTAGAACCCCAAATCTCGTAGCCCCCAGCTGTACTTGTAGCACAAATATACTATAGGTACTTACCTATGCAATATAAATAAATAAATTCTTTATTTCGACCAACTGGGATCACGTGTCAGTAGAACAATTAGTCTTAATATTAGGGTTAAAAATGAAATATTAACACCAACAAAACGCAATCACACACACAAATCAAGTCTGTACATGAAGCACACAGCAATGATTTATGTACCGACAGTCGAGTCTATCAGCCTTGGCCCTTAGGATACTGTTGGAACTGCCCCGAACCCTCCGCACCGGGGATGCGCACCGTTTCGGCATAGTGGCGAAAAACAATCGACTCTCGCCTCGGCGAACATTTCCGACGCGCTGCAGAACCCAGTCCAAGTCCCATCAGCACTCTAAACGCAGTATTATATGTATACGCAGAGCGTTGTACTGCCTATGTGTGTAATACACCCAAAGGCAGCTCGTGTAGAAGGACGTACAAAAGGCAATAAGGTTAAATGATATATCTAGTCTGTATTCGTCTAAAAACTAAGTCTATTTCTTTAAATATCATTAAAATAGTATCACATAAGTTACACAACTACGCAATTTTGGCGTGCCTTTGGGCCAATTATAAGATATCCAGTCTTCTCCCCTCTGATGAATTCATTAAAGGAACATAAATCATAAACCTTGAATGCAAAAACCGGTATTATTAAAGTAAATCACAAAGGCGCAGGGTTCTCCACAACGCCCCGCCTGGCTGCCATCTATACGAATAGGCAATACGTTAAGGATGTTTGCTAAATCAGTTATTGAGGGTTGATATGAAAAAAAATATACATGCGACCTAATTTTGGAATGAGGTATTCTGAACTAAATAATCCAAGTATGATAAGCTCAAAGTCACTCAAAGAGTAATGAAGAAGGCTATGCTCGGAGTTACTCTGCGAGATTGAAAAACAAAACTAAAGGTCCGACCACCGATCAACCAACGCGTCCGCGTTCGCGATGGCATGCACGGTGGCGATCAGCTTCTGCAGTAATATTTATTATGGAAATGTTCACACCAACGCGTCCTGCGTCCTGCACGCGCTATCTGGGCGGCGTCTGCACGCGCAATCATAGTGAGATACTGATCGCCGCCGGGGACGCCACCGCGGACGCGGCTGACCGCGTAGGTTTGGCCGTGACATAAGAGATCCGCAGAAGAACCAAAGTCATTATCTTACTTAAGGCTGGGGCATATTGCTTGTAGAACTGACGCGTGATAATATAGAATAGAATAGAACTGACGACTGGGCTGAAGCGCGAAGATTCTTGAGTGGCAAGCACATACCGGAAAATCTGGAGTGGGCAGACCTTCCTAAAGATGTGCCGGATGTGATGTGACTGGATTCGTACAGCTTTAAGCTTAAATCATCATCTCAGCCTATACTTGTCCACTGCTGAATATAGGCCTCCCCAATTGCTCTCCAGCGCAGCCGGTCCGATGCCACCTGCATCCAACGACTTCCTGCGATCTTCACAAGATCGTCGGTCCATCGGGCAGGCTGCCGTCCCACGTGCACTTGCCCATACGTGGTCACCACTCTAGAATCTTTCTGCCCCAACGCTCGTCCGATCTACGGGCTCCTATCCTAGTCTTTTAATCCTATGGGCTATGTCGGTGACCTTTGTTCTTCCATGAATTTCCTCGTCCCGGATTCGATCACATAGAGAAACGTTGAGCATTGCTCTTTCAATAGCTCGCTGAGTAACCCTAAGGTTTTTTATGAGACCTATTGTAAGAGACTACGTCTCTGATCCGTATGTCATCACTGGCAACACACATTGACTAAAAACTTTAGTTTTAAGGCACTGGTATTCTAGATGAGAAGATGTTGCGTAGTTTCCCAAACGCATAAATAAGCTTAAATAATAAAAAATAATTTCTGGATTGGATGCTGTCGGTATCAATAATATGTGGTCGAAGGCGAATTAAGGTGTAAAGTTCGCGTGCGAGATCGCTTGGTGGTGAGTAGAGAAATAAAATAAACACGAAATTAGTCAACGCGAGAATGTAATCCCCGGCAGTTAGCAGAGAAATACACGTGAAATTTTGTAATGGTTATACGAATTTGCTCGCACAGCTCATTACCATTTACTTATATAACTAGGTACTACTACAAACATGGAAGCACGGAAGTGATTGCTAGTCTTAATCAATTTTTAACTATACAATGTTTTACCCATTCGGGTGGGTAAAACATTGCATATTCAAATCCAATCCATTTGGATTATTATTTGGACTATTAAATTCATAAAAAAACTTACCCAAACATAACAAAACTTCCTTACAAGGTCACATCTAGCGCTTTATAATTCAAGCAAGACTATTGTGCGCCGTTCCTTTTAGTTCCCTATTCGCAAAACCAAGGGGTCGGCCTTCCGGAGTATTCATCAGGACCCGTTTAACGGCCAACATTGTCGCGGCATTCGTTTTGTAAGGCCCAAGGACAGCGCGGCCCGACGCGCCAAGGTCACGTCAGGTGATGTCGAAATTGCTAGACACGTGTGCATTTTGTAACGGTTGTGTTGTTTAGAAATTTATATTGTGGGGAGCTTTTGTAGCTTGCACCAATTCCTGCGATGTCAATGGGAGTTGATTTTGGTTATTTTAATTTATTTTTTCGTAGTAAGATGATAATATGAGTTTTGGAATCGTATAAATATTGGGATGGATATGGAATTGTATATAGCCAGAACGTGTAGGCAGAGGAGTAGATAGTACACCACCATTCCGCTAAGGTGTTTCTAATCCACTTATAGCCACGAATCTACCACCGGATCGAAACGCGGCCACAAAATTCAACTGGCTTGTCAATTTATGGTTCCGTGCATCAATCGGTAAAAACGAAACCCTAATAAGATGACGTTGTTGTCCGTCTGTCTAAACTCTTAGGAACTCGTAGAGGTATCAAATTAGAATTATGTTAAATACTTAGGTCTATGGTGCCTTAGAATAAGTATACTGAGTCCTGCGGTCCCTTAGTGCTGTAAAAACACCAATTTAAATTGTTTATTTAAGTCAATGCAATCAAAAGATATTATGGCCATTTAAACTCGCACATTAAAACCTATTGAGTAATTTCCCGTTAACTAAGAACCATGACATTGATACAAGTAAGCAAAATATCCGAATATTGTGATTGTTTCCCTCGAAATTTTAAACAGCCCATCTAATGGCCCTTATACGGAACCCTCAAAGCGCTAATCCTTTTTAAATTGTCCGATTATTTACGTGTAATCCTCCTACATATTTTCTTGTACCTGTTCATAACCACCGAGTTACCGAGTAGACTAATCAACAGTTAAAGTTGCAATTAAGTTAATTTATACATTGACTTAATTGTAACGGTGAAATTTTTAAATTCCCTATCCAACGGTAAAACTTCCCAGTTTTATTTGCAGAGTAACGCTAATCGAGAAGTAACTACCCGACACTTTACTTAAGTGTTGTGAAAGAGGCCTTAGCCTCTTTTTTGTAAAGCTCACCGAAGTTTAAAAAAAAATGTTGAAATATAAATACCTCAGGTCATTTATGATCTGAGATTAATAATACGGTATCAAATATTCGCTAAAGTCTGGTTAAGCATGTATTTTGTACTGAATTAATATTTCAACGTTGTCTGGGCCAATTCGGCAGCTGCTCGATAGGAAGCG
The DNA here is from genome assembly GCA_905147815.2 of Phalera bucephala. Classification (NCBI taxonomy): domain Eukaryota; kingdom Metazoa; phylum Arthropoda; class Insecta; order Lepidoptera; family Notodontidae; genus Phalera; species Phalera bucephala. The sequence goes on from LR990627.1 coordinate 2,832,099, forward strand.
ACAGAAAAGCCGGCAAGCCTCGAGATCGCATCAATGGAGCACACCTGCGTGGTTCAAGTACTCATTGCTTTGATACAAGGGCTGCCATGACAGGTAAGTAACATATTGAAGACTAGTTTTTGCCCGCGACTTCATCCGCGTTGACTTAAGACAGGAACATTTCATTTTCATTTCATTATCCAGGCAATAAACTATCTGTGTGCCTACTAAATTTCATCGAAATGAATTCAGCTGTTTCTGCGTGATTGAGTAACGAACACCTAAACGTACAAACTTTTACATTTATTATATTAGTAGGATAGACGACCAACATTTCAAAAGAACTTCTTCTTCATCAAGTTATGGCTTCACACTAATTATAAGTGTATTTTGCCAGTGTCCAGTGAGATACATAATCGTGTTTGTTTCAATTAACTCGACTCCCCAATGAATTTGATGACAACGATGATAATGAAATAAATGAAGTACCCCACCCTGGATAGTAAAGCGGTAGATACTTTACATACCAATTGCAACGGCCGTTTTGAGGGAAGTCGAAAAGGCACGTTTTATCACTTTGTTACAATTACCTTCACTCATGCACATATAAGAACACATAATGGTTAATATTCCACTAACATTACACATTATTAGTCAAAATAACACAAGTTTTGGAAATTAAAACAAGTTGACAACATCACGCTTCGAGTTCCCGCCAAAAACCCCAAAGGAACTTATTTGCACTCCAATACTTTAAAAAAAAATGCAGTTCAGTCATCGATATATTATTACCAGTGGTTAAGTGCTTATCTACTCCGCATACTGGATTAAGTAGTCGCGGGTTTGATACCCGCACGGGATCTTCGTATATATGAGAATGTTTGTAAACACCCACATTACAGGAATAATTTTTAGAGTGGGGCTACGATTTATAAAAAAAAAAAGGTGTATGACGAATAAGGCGCGTAGCGATGACGTCCCAGGTTCGAATCCTAGGTTGGAAAAAGTAATATTTCGATAGAAAATTTTCAGTATCAGTCCGAAGTCTGGTATTATGCCCGGTATAATAGCAATACGCTTGCCCCCTGTTACATTAAGACCTAACACTGTCGCCGAAAAGAGTGTGTATACAGTGTACTGTGCGGTGTGTGCTAAATAACTCCTCATCGCCTGTAAGGTTAAAGGTATATATACTTCTGCCACCTAGCTTTGTAGCCATTGTAAAGTCAATTAGCAATCGGCACCAAAGAATTGCGCCTGGTATAATGGCATCACATTCGACCCCTACTTAGGATCAGGTGAGGTCGAAGAATCCCTTGCGAGTCGGCCGGTGCAGATCACCACGGTGAGACACCTAGTATATGCCCTCCCCATAGCGATTGTCGAAGCCGAGGCCGTTCCTCCTTGAGGCGCCCTTGAGCTAGTTGCTCCCTTGTCCTTCTGGCTCGAGTGTAATGGTTGCGTGCTCGCCCTCTTATCCGATGAAGCTGTAAAGGCCACACGGCCAACACACACAAAATCGACCCCTAATAATATCAGCCTATAATGCCCACTGCTGGACAAAGGCCTTCTCTCACTAATCGAGGTGAGAGAGATTAGGTCAAACTCCACCACGCGGACCCAGTTCGGATTAGTGGAGACAGGTTTGTGGCCACCTGCTGTTGGAACTTATCAAGCCGCCTTTAAGGCTTCCAACTCGGCTTAACGACTACCACATTAAGTGGTAGCCGGGACCAATGGCTTAACGTGCCTTCTGAAGCACGGAGGCGCTCAAAATTTGAAAATGTCATAAACGGTCACCCATCTCGGGCAAATCGAGTCGAACGCTACTCAACCTTGGTAATCGCTAAGAACACTGCGGTCGCACATTGCTACGAGCGCCTCAATCGAACCCTACTTTCTTTTATTTAGTAACTCATAATAAAGATAGGTACAGGTCCATCTTATACCTTCAGATACTTCCACATATCCTTTGAAGAATCCTGTCATCTATACATGATCACGTCAAATTACTTGGGGCCTCATTGAAAACCAGCGCTGTGATAGGGTAATATTATTGCCTTATCACTGCATATATCTGAATGAGGGTCCCTTTTGCTGGCGATACTTGGGTATTATTATTGCTTTTATTATTAATAACATTTTGTAATCTTGTGTGTGGCCCTGGTTCCTCCAGAAAATAAAAATATTTTTCTTTCTTTCTTCTTCTTCAAATCCCTCAATTTAAATTAGATGAAAATTAAACCAATCTCATAAAAATGTTGTCTTAACTACAATTTAAGTGCCTTATATAAACAAATAAAACTATAAAACGATATAAAATAAGCCATAAAAGATTAAGTAAGTACCAAAGTAATATTAAATTTCACAACACTAAGCTGGTAACCCTAAAGCCGAACAAAAGTTCATTTATCCCGGTATTGAATGCGACAATCAGAGCCGCGGGAAGAACGCCTCGATAACCCTCGGGAGCAAAAAAAAGTTAACTAGATCCACCGCTTTTGTGTTCCAACGAGCCCTGTTCAAATTACGCACATGCCCAGGTACACAGGGAAAATAATTCACTTCGTAAATGGAGGCGTGTCTGAGACGAACTATGAGAGTGGAGGAAGCCAGAGAGGTATGCAAGGAAAGAACCTGTTGTAACTCTGTACTCTTCGCCTACCCCGAAAGGGATCTGGCGTGATGATATAGATATAAATTCTTTGCTTATCCTTCCATACAATTTGCGTTGGCTTACGACCTGTCATACAGATTATATAATAGAAATAAATTAGGAAACATTTACACCATCTCATCTATATATTTACCAAGCGGAAGTGGCAGAGGTGTAGTGTGTGCACTTACATAGCGCCAACGATATGAGGCCCCCATGTAAGAGGAGGCGAGCCTACACCAGGCAAACTGCTACTCATTTAGAATTTTTCTATAAAAATCATAATTTTTCCCACCTAGGATTCGAGCCCGGAACCTTGAACCCAGCCGAACTACGCACTATTAATTAATGCGTGCCATTTTCACAGAGAACTAGATATGAGAATCAGTCGTTTAGTTAAGTTTAAGACCTAATTGGTGGATTCATAATTTCCAACAGCAGGTAGACACAGACCTGCCTCCGCCGATCCACACTGAATCCACGTGGTGGAGCATAACCCATTCGCTCTTATTTTGATTTGTAAGAGAAGGCTTTGTTCTACTGTCGACCAGAATAAGTTGGTTTATTAATAATATTACGCATCTCTCATAGATTCACAGTTTTATCTGAAATTTTAGAAGTCTTGCGCCCCGTGCAAATCCAGTACGTATAAGCCTTTTGTGAGAAGTTAATGTTATGTTGGGGGTCTGTCCAAGAGCGTGCTCGTCGCGACCCCTGCCAGCCGATACGGCTGCAATCTTTGACCGAACAAGTACCGCAGTGCGGGCTAAAGCGTCCCCCCGAGGCGACGCGTACCGGCCCGCCCCCGTCGGTACGAACATAGGTGGAAGCGGCGATGGGGGCCGCCACCCATCACGCCGGGCCCGAACTGGCGAGTCGTGGGGTGCAGAGTGCCGAATAGGCACCTGGAATGTAAGAGGTGGTATGGAAGATAAGATGCATGAGGTGATTGATGTAATGAAAGAGAGACGTCTGGATGCTCTGTGTGTGACAGAGACTAAGCGAAGGGGCAGTGAAGCCTGTGATCTCCCTGACGGCATGATGGCTCTGTGGTCTGGAGTGCCACAGAGCGATCGTACCAGCATGGGGGTGGGTATCTTGTTGTCCCGTCGCCTGGCCTCTGGAGTGAGAGATTATGGCCTGCATGATGCGAGACTTCTCTGGGTCCGCTTGAAACTGGGTGTCACTAAAGTGTTTTTGGTTGGAGCCTACGCTCCTGTAAGCTCGTCGACACCCCCGGACCTGGAGAAGTTTTGGGATAATGTCAGGGAAGTTCTGGATCTGGCTGATGCGAATGAAAAGGTGATTTTGTGTGGCGACCTGAACGGATGGGTGGGAACCAGGCGGCAAACTTGCGACGCTGCTCTGGGTCCTTATGGTGATAAGAGAGTGAATGATGCAGGTAAGCTTATTATAGATGTGTGTTTGGGTGTGTCTCCTTGAGTCCAATACAATATTCCAACACAAGGATATTCAAATGTATACGTGGAGAAGAAATGAACAGAAAAGCATGATAGATTTCATCCTGGTAGATAACCGTCTCCGAAGTAAACTTCAAGATACCCGTGCATATAGAGGCCCCACTCTTGAATCGGACCACTATCTCGTAATTGCGCGGTTCAGTGGTTTGTTCAGGAAGTGGAGGCACTGGCGAGAGCGTATCCCCTTCGGAGGCCTTGAAAGAATCCAGGTTGAAAGGTTGCAAGATGAGAGCGTGAGGAGAACGTATGAAGCCAGAGTCCGGGACAAGCTTTTGACAGCTGGTTCTTCGGACTCAAACATAGATGAATGCTGGAATTGTCTGAAAGAGAGTTTGGTAGAATCAGCGAAAGAAGTATGTGGCTGCTCAAAGAAGCATAGCACAGCAAAAGGGGATGCATGGTGGGACACAGAGTTAAAAAGCTCTGTAGAAAGTAAGAAGAAAGCGTGGCAGGACTATGTCTCTTCTTTGAATCTAAATGACAGTATGACGGAGATGAAGAAAGAAATATACCGGCAATGCAAGAATGCCACCAAAACCTTAGTGAAAGAAAAGCGTGAAAGAGCTTGTGTGATTGAGGAGGAGAGGCTGACGAAGAACTTCGAGAATAACACCAAACTCTTTTGGAGCAAGGTGAGAAAGGCTCGAGGTGATTCGTCAGGCTCCAGAATGGAAAAGATAAAATCTAAGGATGGTGACATTCTTGCAGACACACAAGCTGTGCTAAACCGGTGGAGTGAATACTTTGGAGAAATGTATGAGAATGCCCCGGATGCTGGTGCCACAGACGAGCCCAGAGGCGAGTTTGCGGCACCAGAATCCACAGAGGACATCACTATGGAAGAAGTTGAATGGGCGATACGAAGTATGAAAAATGGTAAAGCTGCGGGAATAGACATGATATCTGCCGAGATGATTAAATACGGTGGAACTTGCGTCCGGGACGCTTTTTGGGTCCTCGCAAATCTTTGCTGGAAGACCGGTAGAGTCCCTACAGATTGGCGCCGCGCAGTCATAGTACCCTTGTATAAAGGCAAGGGCTCACAATATGACTGCGCCAATTACAGGGTCGTCAGTTTGATCAGCTTGGCAGCTAAGGTGTATGGTAAAATTATTGAACGGAGAATGCGCGAGAAGTCCGATGGAGTGTTGTGTGAGGCACAGGGAGGTTTCAGGTCTGGAAGAGGATGTTCGGATCAAGTTTTCTCCCTCCGCAACATCGTAGAAAAGCATCTGGCAGTAGGCCGGAAGGTTTTCTGCGGTTTTGTGGACCTGGAGAAGGCGTTTGATAGAGTCGTGCGAAAGAGACTTTGGGACATTTTGCCAGAGTATGGTATAAACGGCACCCTGTTGCGAGCCGTCCAGTCCACCTACGTGGACAGCAAGGCATGCGTACGGGTGGGTGGTAACATGTCACCTTGGTTTGACGTTAAAATCGGCGTCAAGCAGGGTTGCGTGTTGTCCGCTAGACTGTTTATAGTGTATCTGGATAAAATTCTTCAAAGACTGTGTGCGATGACTGAAGGGGTAAAAATGGGTGATCTAGTGATAAACCACCTATTGTATGCAGATGATGCGGTTTTGATAGCGCCAACAGCCACTGATCTGCAAACACTAGTCACAGTTATGAGAGACGACTGCATGAACAATGGCTTACATTTGAATGTGAAGAAAACCAAAATTATGGTTTTTGAACGGGAAGAAACCAGAACGAATGCAAGGATTGTGGTTGGTAACGATGTGCTGGAGCAAGTGAATGAGTTTGTATATCTTGGATGCGCCTTCAGTAAGGATGGGAAATACACCGCTGATATAGAGAGAAGAGTGAATGCAGGTAATAGAGTGAATGGTGCGATGGGAAGGCTACTTGGGAGCCGGCACTTAAGCCAAAAGGCGCAGCTGGCCATGCATAACGGAGTGCTTGTCCCAACGCTGTTATATGGCAGTGAGAGTTGGGTATGTAAGAAGGAGAACGAAAGCAGGATAAATGCGGTCGAAATGCGATCTCTGCGGAAGATGTGCGGAGTCACGCTGACCGACCGTATTCGCAACAGCGTAGTAAGAAAGCGAGTAGGTATGAAAGATAGTATCGGTGTAAAGATGAGAAAGGGTATGCTCCGTTGGTTCGGGCATATAGAAAGGATGCCAGAAGAAAGAATGACAAAACAGATATACAATGCGAAAGTGGAAGGATGTAGGTGCCGGGGAAGACCTAGACTATTTTACCATGACCAAATAGACCGTGTCTTATCTGAAGGGCAAGTCAAGAGTCTCCGTAACCGGAGAGTGTGTATGAGACGAACTATGAGAGTGGAGGAAGCCAGAGAGGTATGTAAGGAAAGAACCTGTTGGAACTCTGTACTCTCTGCCTACCCCGCGAGGGAGCTGGCGTGATGATATAGATAGATAGATAGAATAATGTTATGTAAATCACCTGCCAAGATTCATTACTAAACATGAAGATAATCATTAGTACTCACTAAGATACATGGTATTCAAAAGTATTATTATTATTAAGGTTAAATGTCAAATGATTCTATACAAAAATTTGTCAAATCATTTTTATATAATTCGTTCAGATGTCGGTCGTAAGTGCTTTGTTTTTGTAGCTTACCTGTATCTATGTTAATATACAGGTAAGTAATAAAAGATTCCTTTTGAAATTATCCCTGTTAAATCCCCATAAAGACACTTGGCACCTTGGTTTTGAAATTCATGCAACCATGCAAATAATAAATATGCGCGCTTAGAACCCTTCCCGTGCCCCCATTCCCTTCCACCCATGCCTCAGGTAGCGTGTTTGCCACAAACATGAAACGAACTTGCTCATTTCTAGCAATGTTTTCAAATGCTCAATCAATCATGTCTTCCTGCTTGTTAGGAGCATGTAATTTGTATATTAAACGTGTTACAATGTGTTCTCTGTTTCTTTACCTGTTGAATAGAAATAAAATATATGTTCGATCTTCCCGTTGTCCTAGAATCATGATAAAAAGCAAGGTCTTACATTGAAAAACCTTGGTTCAACGAAATACGTAAATCCGAAAATTGTTATTTTGTTATTATATATCTCAAAAAATTCTCAAATTCGATGAAAAATTAAAGTAGCGACATCTAGTGGCATTTGTACTACTTGCATTTGTCCGATTGTTTTATGGGACTGTTTTTTTTGTGAACTCACAAATGAGCTTATGGTAAGTAATAACCAATGCAATATAACTTACAAATAAATCAGTTTTTTATGAAATAGGAACAAAAGAGCCTCCACGTGGACTGACGGTAATCCATGCACATCGGCAAAGGTTGTTCTCAGACTTCCAAGACCCATTGTTTTTTTTAGAAAAAAAAATCTTTCTTACATTGGTTTTTGCGACTTTTACAATACAACGTAGATATATACAAAGATAATAGAACAAAGAAAGACTACGATTCGGGGACAAAAATAATAAAGCTATTGTCACTTCTACATCTGCCTGTAAGAATTAAGTGTGTAAAATAACTAATAACTGACCGATTAGTTCCGGAACGTGTTTGCCGGCCGTGTCACTGCGCTGACGTCACGAGCGCCCACGCATCGCATAATGACTTATCAATAGGGTAGTCGACCTGCGCCTCGAGATTCTGGTAAATTGAACGATCTTTCGATAGCGTTATAAATATCGTCCAATGTGCCGAATGGACACAAATTGGTGGGCCAAACTGAGTCAGTCAAAGAACTTATATATGGTATAAAATGTGGTATTTCTATGGCAGATCTTATGGTCTCATTCCTCGGGTTAACTTAGTTTACAACCTCGAGTTAGTCAATAGGTAACGCTATAACGTGAGACGAACTTTGCGAGTGGAGGAATCCGGGAAGGTCTGTAAGGAAAGAACCTGTTGAAACGCTGCACTCTGCCTACCCCACTAGGGATCTGGTGTGATGATATACTAGCTGTAACATAATTACCGAAAGAGTTAGAAGTGGTTTGTTTTTAATCCGTTACTGAATTGATTTCAACAGTTTTTAATGTATCTTACTGTTCGGTCAGCAACCGAACACGCGAATCGGAACCTATGTAATTTGTTAACACAAGCAACATGAAAACAACATCAGTGCACAATTAATATTCGCGGCGACCGGTTGCATTCCTTATCAAACATACTTTATTAGAGTCAACGTTTTCGGTTATTTTTATCATTTATGTTGAACATTGTATACATAAGGTGACAATTATTAACATAACAGATTTTTATAATTAACATCACCCACTTACATTTTTTTTATTTTTACAAAATATGCCGTTGCCCCTTTGGTGGCCTATAATTTTTAACCGACTTCAAAAAGGAGGAAGTTCTATGTTCAGTTGTATGTATGCTTTCTTTTTCCTTAGTTTTGTTTTATGTATGTTCACCGATATTTCCGTCTTTTTGCATTGGGTTCAGTATAGCTCCAAGGTGGTCCCATTTTAATTTCATTGGTATTGGACCTTGGACTTTGAAGATACACCAGGGAACTCCTTAACGACAAACAACCAAACAATAGGAATGTGAAAATTGAGACAATATGGGTGTTACCTCAATCCTATAGGTACCCTACTATAGAATTAAGCAGAATGTTAACCGACTTCAAAAAGGAGGAGGTGCATAATTCGTCTGTGTTTTTTATAACTTATTTGCTTATAAACCGATTTGGATGATTCTTTTTTACGCTTGATTCAATATGGTCTATTTTAATTTCATCAGTATTGGACCTTGAACTTGGAAGATACACCAGGGAACTCCTTAGCGACAAACAATACGAACGCGTAGATTAAGATATTATGGGTATTACGTCAATCCTATTGGTACCCTACTATAGAATTAAGCAGAATGTTAACCGACTTCAAAAAAGGAGGAGGTTAATATTTTGTCAGAGTTTTTTTATAACTTATTTGCTTATTCAATATAGTTTCAAGGTGGTCCTATTTTAATTTCATCAGTATTGGACCTTGGATTTTGAAGATAAACCAGGGGTTTCCTATACGGCAAACAGCATGAATGTGAAAATGCAGTTATTATGAGTTTTATATCAATCTTGTAGGTACCTCACTGTATAAATAAGTAGGATAATATAAAGGAGGTATATAAATAAAAATAATAAATTCACTCATCACTAAAAATAGTAAAATAAAAAACTTTAAAAAAAAAGGGTAACCGACTTCAGAAAGCAAAAAATAAATATTTGAAGTCGGTGCCAAGTAACCGACTGCACCAACCAGCACCGCCTTCAAATATATATTTTTTTGCTTTTTGAGTCGGATTCCCTTTTTTTTTAAAGTTTTTTTGATTAAAAGCAATACGGACATTTAAAATGCATTTCTATAATGTATATCTCAATACACACGCATACATGTCGAAGAGTTATTGTTACATGGTGTGTAAAAACGTTTAAAAAGGGGGAAAAACCTTTAAATTTGGAAATTTAAAGGTTTTTCCCCCAGCAATTATCTAATCGGGGTGTCTGAGGTCTTGCGTTGTTTAAGATACACCTTGTAGATACAAAGGCATGACATTTCGTACTTCAAAAGGCACGTTAAGCCGTTTCGATTACCACTTAGTCGTTAGCCTAGGACAAAGTTAAGTCAAGTTGGAAGTAGGCATGTCGATTCATTCTGAGAAAAATTGATCTTTATATCGATTCGAACCGAACGCGCAAGAATCTATCTCGATTAAATCGAAGATTAAAAGATTGATTTTTGATCGATCGGTTCCAAGCCGATTGGTAATAATTTGCCGATTGAATAAAACTTTTTTTTTATGATTTCTTAATGCATGCATAATTTAGAGATTATCAAAAAGACAATTGACTTAAAATCTATCTATCTATATCATCCCGCCAGATCCCTTGCGGGGTAGGCAGAGAGTACAGAGTTCCAACAGGTTCTTTCGTTACAGACCTCTCTGGCTTCCCCCACTCTCATAGTTCGTCTCATAACTGATGTTTGGTACGTATTATATTTTAAACAACAAACGTTTACTTATATCCCTGATTTACACAACTTAAATAAGTCATATTTTCGATTAGGCACCTCTTTTTTTATTGAATCGTGAATCGATCCGATTCGAAGGCTTTCGGAATCGATACTAAAATATTGATTATTTGGCTCAAAAAAATTAATTTCTCGATACATCGATTTTAAAGTTGGAAGCTTTATAGGCGGTTTGATAACTTCTAACAGCAGGCCACAAACCTGCCTCCACCAATCCGCACTGGATCCGCGTGGTGCAGTGTGGCCTATTCTCTCTCTCTTCCTTTTGTGACAAAAGCCTTTATCCAACTGCGGGGCATAACAGGGCGCCGATTCAGTTGTGTGGTAGACTAATTTAACCATAGCATGGTCCGGTTTTTCATACGTAGGCAGGCACCGGTTGGCAGGTTAGTGGTCTTGTTTAAATTTGACAATCGAATGGGAAGTATGAAATTGTGCTCGGCATAACGACAATAGTCTCGCCCCCTGTTACGTCGGCCAAGTATAGTTATAGTGTAGACAGTACATGCCTGCGCCCCCGCTTGGAGAATATACACGTGACGGTTTTTAACTTAATAACCAAAATAAGCCTAAAATCATAAAATATCATGTATTCACGAACTAACGATGCCCCAAAACTACAAAGGAACAATCCAGATAAAGACCCATACTTTCTCCTTCATTGTCTGACCGACCGAAGCACAGATTACAAAAACTTACAGAAAATAAATCATAAAATTCTATACATTATTGTATTTAGGGATGTTTGCCGAAACAGATTGTTAATTTTTTCCTATTCAAGTACAATAAGTACGGTATAGGTACCTGCCCTTCCTTCTCAGAATAAAAAAAAAGTATCTTGGGTCTATTGTCATAGTTTCCGGGTAGTTTGACAATTGTAAAATGAGGAGAAAATCTATTTGAGAATGTACCGACTTGTTTGTAAAAGCATTTTGTTGCATTTCTTTTTAAATTAGTTTGCCAGCTGGTTTCGGGTTGTTGAAGAATCGATTGTAGGAAATGGATTTGTGTTATGCACCTCAGTTGACAACAAAAATGCGCCTTAAACAATGCTTTAAAAATAACACGCTTAACGAATGGTTACCATTCACATCAGTCATGTGAAACAAAGTCACTGGTGTGCTAAAAGTATAAAGACCGTGGACTGGGTGGGCCGCAAAACCTAATTTTAAAGAAGACAAACTATTGAAAATCTTAACGTAAAGAAAGTACTATTATAGGACAAGTATATATATTAAATATCCAAAACATACGCTACAGGCCGCATTATCTGGATGTTTCCAAAATTGATTAGGGCCGCAGAAATGCTCAGTGGACCGCATGTGGCCCGCGGGCTCCATGTTTGACATGCCTGATCTACATGAATACTGTTACTCGAGTCGAGAGATCGTTTAAGCTATAAGGCATTAAAATATTGGCTACATTTTTTAATATCCAAGTTCGCGAGTGAATCAACGCACTTAAATGCAGCAGGAGCATTAAGATTAATTTTGGTGAATTTTCTCCAAGTTAATTGTTACAAATAACTCAAAATTATTAATTTAATTTTTGTTTGCCTCGTTGGTTCTGTGGCGGATGGTACGGTGACTATCTGGAAATCTTGAGTTTGGGTCCTTGAATGCCTTGAACGAACAACGTGTTATTGGAGACTCTTTATATTCTGCCTAACCTGTTCTAAAAAAAATCGCCATAGCGATCCCTACTAAACAAAATTACCACACCTGCTTAGGGAAAATTTTTGATGCAGATACAGCACACAGGATCAGACACCGACATCGCCGGCGAGGTCGAAGAATCCCTTGCCCGCCGGCCGGTGCAGAGCATCGCAGCGATACACCTAGTATATGCCCTCCCCCATAGCGACTGCCCAAGCCGAGGCCGTTCCTCCTTGAGGCGCCCTTGAGTTAGTTGCCCCTTGCCCTTCTGGCTCGAGCGTAATGGATGCACGCTCGCCCTCATGTCCAGTGAAGCTGTAAAGGCCCCGCGGCCAACAGCGTAGACACACACACACACACACACACACAAAATGCCTAGGGAATGTAGGCGTGCCGGTGTTAATTACTTTTTATTTATAAATTGTATCTTTCCTCTACCAATTTTTTGTTAATGTATTTAGACAATTCATACATAATATATAAAAATATACGTCATAAAAATAAAACAAAAACAAATTTTCTCACTCACAAATATTATTTTTATTCAAATCATTACTAAGAACGCAACACTTTCTTCCGTTCTACTATCTCCGATATAAAAAAAACGGTTTCTCACATAATTAACGACACATCTATGAGGGAATTTAAAAATTATGCAAAATTATTCACACACGCGTCGTGTTATGTTTCCAGAGGTCATTCATATATTTCGCCGTGGGTCTACCATGAGTCCCCGAGGAGGACGGCGGCGTGTAACACCGTATCGGTGCAGGGAGGAGCATGTTATCAAGTGTGCATGCAGGCCACCGTGAGGTGTTTAGTCGGCAGGAGTCCAACACACCCCGCTAGCTTCACCCGAGACTGGCGGAAGTCCTATGCAGGATATTTCCCACGAAAAAGGCCATGAGAAAGATGTTTAGACAAACGATTCCTAGAGAGGGTTTCGTGAAATTCGCTGTGATTTTGCCGTCGCGCAGAGCGGGGCTGCGCTCTGTGGCGATAGATTACAACTCCCCAAGCCACGCTCCCGTCGCGCTGCGTCGGCTATGTGGCGAAACCTTAAAAATTTAGGAGCCGCTGGTTTAGACAATCACAATACGGATATTTTGCTTCTCCGGTTTTCGCTACTAGACAATTTTTCATACAAATTAAAAATCCACAAAAGTACAAATCAACAGCCTGTTTTCGCCGAATTTATAGATAGGAAAACAATATTTTGTCCAAGGATTCGAACCAAGGATCTAATGGACTTCAGCTGCTCTATGCGCCACCAGTCTAACGCGGCATCATAATAAAAAAAAGTACAATATCGAGATTTGGTTTTGTAAACACATAGTAACGCTACAATATACTCGTTCGATTTGCGGTCCTCAAACTGGCACAATATTTGATTAGCATAAATAAAATATAATATTTATATTAAAAAAATGGAAAAGTTTAACTTACGCGGCGTTTGCACCCAAGATTGTCCTTTGCACTCTGACAAAACTATTAAAAATTTATTACTAGTAATTATGTTAAATGTCGACTTATAGTTTAAATATTAATATACGGTATTTAATAGGGCGTGTCCTGCGCTTTTGATCTCATAGCTCCAGAAGTTGGGTAATGTTTATCGAGTGTATGTATGAATGTATGTCTATTCTATATCTATTTCTTTAGTACACTTTATATCATATCGAACTCATCGAACTAACTTATCGATACTGAAACAAGAGTCACGACAAGACTCTACCATCTGTTTCAAGCGTATCTTAAGAGATTTTTGGCCAGAAAAGACAGTGACAACATGGAGAAGCTCATGGTCACTGGGAAGGTATGGACACTACAGTCTAGCTACCAAAGGGAAAATGACAAAGAGCAGGACTCCTGGGAGGTAGAGGTCACGACCCTCAGACACGAGGAATACGACTCTAGGAGGAGGATATCTTGATGGATTTTAACATAAAGTGCCACAAGGATATTTTCGCCCGTGGATGACTGGAGGGCGTTGGTGTGTAATTAGGGCATTTAGTAAAGTTTTCCTACTACCAGGGAAATATTTCTACAGGTGGCTCCGCACGGTTACTAGGCATGCCTTTTAAGTTCTGTCGTTTCCATATTTCCCGGCAATTTTGAATTTGGAACTGTTATATATTCGAATGTGTTTAAATTTTGAATCTCAAAACAGTTGAAATTATTAGGATTAATGCTATTGTTTAGTCACAGCGTCGAATGGAATCTGTCAGGTTACGTACGAAGATCTTGCATGAAGCGCTTGCTGTGAGAACGCTAGTTTGCCGTTGGATACCGCATCTGCTTTCCGACGATCACAAGGCGGCCCGCGTCAGATGGTGTAAGAAAACTCTGCAAAGGTTCAACCGAGGAGAGTCAAATCACGTCTACGACATCATCCGTGGTGACGAATTTCGGATCTATGCCTACGATACTGATTCCAAACAACAATCTACAATCTGGGTCTTTCAAGACGAGCCAAAGCCGACTAAAGTTGTTCGTTCTCGAAGCACTTCCAAGAAGATGGTGGCCACATTCGTTGGAAAAACCGGCCATGTTGCAACTATTGCACTTGAAGATCGTAGAACGGTTAACGCAGAGTAGTATACCACAGTTTGTTTACCACAAGTCATCGCCGAACTTCGAAAATCTAACTCAAAGCTACGCATCATCCTGCACCACGACGACGCAAGCTCACACAGTGCTCGTCAAACGATTGAGTATTTGAAGTAGTCGATAGTATTTGAAGCAGGAAAAGTAGAAATTCTTGACCATCCTCCATACAGTCCTGACCTAAGCTCTAACGATTCTTTACATTTCCTAAAATTAAGAAAAGGGGTCGTGGTCAAAGGTTCCAGTCCGGTGAAGAAGCAGCCGAAGCTTTCAAGTCAGCCATTTTGAACACCCCCACTTTAGAGTGGAATAAATGTTATAATAACTGGTTTGAGCGAATGGAAAAGTGTATTAAGCTACGTGGTGAATACTTTGAAAAACAATAAAAAGTACTATAAGGTTCTAGTTGTGTTTTTTTCTTCAAACGACAAAACTTAAAAGGCGCCTCGTACTAGTTAAATAATTAACTTTGGTAAATTTCATAGCAAACAGCAACTCTGCGACTGTTATAAAGTGATATTTCATTTGATGACAGCGTTAGTTCCGAATCCATGTACGACTATATGAGGATTTTTGACAAAGGACATTGTTCTGCGTCCATACATGATTTGACCTAGAACCAACAGCAATGAATAAATACTTGTATGATTTCAAATCACCCATAAATTCTCTAAAGGCATTTAATATTAAACGGACAAGCGGGGGAATCGCAATATTGCACAAAAAGTATTAGATTTTAAGGGTTATAATTCAGTAGCCATTAATACATATGAGGTTATATTAACGGCGCAGCTGGCCATACATAACGCAGTGCTTGTCCCAACGCTGGTATATGGCAGCGAAAGCTTAGTATGTAAGAAGGAGAATGAAAGTAGGATAAATGCGGTGGAAATGCGAGCTTTGCGGAAAATGTGCGGAGTGAAGCGGACCGACCGAATTCGCAACAGCGTAGTAAGAAAGCGAGTAGGTATGAAAGATAGTATCGGTGTAAAGAAGAGAAAGGGTATGCTCCGTTGTTTCGGGCGTATAGACAAAATGTCCGAAGAAAGAATGACAAAACTTATATACAATGCGAAAGTGGAAGGATGTAGGTACCGGGGAAGACCTAGACTATCTTACCATGACCATATAGACCGGGTCTTATCTGAACGACAAGTCAGGAGTCTCCGTAACCGGCGAGCGTGTATGAGACGAACTATGAGAGTGGAGGAAGCCAGAGGGGTATGTAAAGAAAGAACCTGTTGAGACTGTACTCTCTGCCTACCCCGTAAGGGATCTGGCGTGATGATATAGATAGGTTATATTGTGTTTTGACATTGAATAAAGATGTCGGTGACTTCGATATAAGTACATACAATACTTTGAAATATTCATTTTAGATTGCAAATTGTCCGTTAGATACGGATATTTGCCATTATTTTCATAAAATAGATAAATAATGATGGCATGGGCCAAATGTTGGTTCTGGTTCTGGGGCGATTTTGGACAATGTCCTGGGTCTTGATTGTGGTGTGCATAAGTGGTGTGGGTATGATATAGGGTACAATATTTTAATATGGTGTATGCGAATCATAGAAAAGAGTTTGGAATAATAAATATTTTGCTTATTATAACAATATAGGTATCAAAGCTGGTAAACAGGTAATTCCAAATATAGTCCGACAAAGGTCTAGAGGCCCACGGCAAAATCGGAAGTAACGCTATCATTTATTTATTTATTATAAATTACAACATCCTTACAGTTACCTAAATTGATGCTATAACTAACAACAGCTTATTTTTTGTTATAAACACCTAGTTTCGCATTCAATAAATTTCGTCTGGCTGCAACTAAAAATATCAATTTCTTTATGTATGAGATTCACAATACATTTAGCGCGAGCCACAGGTGAATACATGAGTAAATGACGGACGATTTAGCGCAGTGGTTAAGAGCTTAAGCCGCTCTGCTCACTGCGTCTAATAGTCGCGGGTTCGAGTCCCGCACGGGAGAAATCTTTGTGTGATCCACAATTATTTGTTCCGGTCTGGGTATTTGTGTATGTCAATTTTCATGTTTGTAAACGCACCCACGACACAGGAATAAATCCTAGAGAGGGGTTACGGTATTTAAAAAAAAAAAAATTAGTGCGATCTACCGGAACACTCAGCAACGGAGGCCGCCAGTGCGCACCGACATAATTATCAGGCGCGCAAAGCTGGAGCTCCTCTAATATCTCCAGGTGATGCACATCAAGTGAAATGTCATTTTAAGACGGTCTTTACAAGGTCTTACCCAGAAATGTGTATGTGAATTTTCATGTTTGTAAACGCACCCACGACACAAGAATAAATCCTAGTGTTGGGCTACATTTTTTTTAAATCACCCAAGTTTTTTTTTAATTAGTAATTGTTTGGACCCATCTGTTAAAATATCTCCTTGGAAGCAGAAAATTTGTATTGTCATCTACAGGCCAAAACATCTTTGTAGCATTATAATTCTTCTACTATATATTTCACGTGATTACACAATAATTGTCTCGTGCAGGGATTAAACCCGTGACTACTTGATCAGTCCGCTGAGCGGCCTACGTCCAAACCATATAGGTATATTGGTATATATACCATATAGGTATCGGTCGTTTACCTATCTATAACCAATTTAACTAGTTTTTTTTTTTACAGAGAAACAGTTAATTGTTGTTATAAAAATGAATATCTGCATTTTGTAGGCGATCTGGTTATTAGGTTTAAAATATGTTCCAAATATCTTCGGTAATATTAGAAAATCATGTATAAAAATCCTGTTATATACAGCACATTAAGTTTTACCATGAATCTAGATTTTAGAGGCCAAAATGTCATTGGTACACATTTTTTGAAAGTTTTTTTTTAAGACTATAATGACAAGACTTTCTAGCTTTTTAAAAAGAATATTTATGTGCATAAAACTACATAGTATAATTTATAAAAATACATTATTAAAATGTTAAAAATTTCATAATTTAAATCGAATTTTAAAACTCTATATTTTAAGTGTTTCATAATGTTAATAATCGAGTTGTTCTAAAGGATCAAAAGGCTATAAATGCCAATAATAATCAGTGGTGCATGATAAATTACAGTATAGAATAACAAATTATATTATAAAAAACTTTTTTTTCGAAAAAAAAACTTACAGTGACGCCGCGTTGGGAGACACCAACGCGGCGTCTACGTAGAGGGTGTACGCCTACATGTACGCCAGGGAGCTTGACTCCCAAGGTGGGCCCTCAACTGGGAGGTCGCGTCGGGGTCGCGGAGCGTGCCTAACGGCGATCCCGTGAATCCGACGCTCGCGACAAAGACGGTGTCACCGCAGGGTTTTTAGTCGGTACACTTGGTCCACTGACGGCCGGGTCAGCCGTGACCGTCAGTGGAACAAGGACTCCGACATAACCCCTCCGCGTCCCCCGAACGCGGGCGGGTACCTATAAAGGGTTTTCCCCTGTGTCAAAAAAAAAGGCGCTGGTAGATTTGCTTACTGCCAGTAGAATTTTGACAGATTTTCCATACAAAATATGTTGTAATTCTACCAGTAGTAGGCAAATCTATCTTATCTTGAGTTACATATTGAAACCAATTTATTTTCAAATAAGTTTTTATTTTATTTTTGACTAGCAGTTTCCTGCGACACGAAGTCGTTTCGGCCTGGGTCACGAATCCACGACACAGATTATATCCTAGAACGAGGCAACGTTTTTATTTAAAAAAAAAAGATAAAATTAAAAAAAGATGTGTAGCTCTGCCATTATTTACGAAAATAACAAAAAAATGTTTTGACATTTGGTTTTGAGAGCAGTGCCATCATATGACACCGTTAGTTCAGTAACTACTAAAATAAAATAAACTTGATATGATTTGATTAGTTTTGTACTGTTATTTGAGGAAACCGTTAATTTCGTGTTTATATTAACAAAATGAATTATTAAATAGGCGAAAATGTATCTATGCGTTAATTATTAATTAATAACTTGTTTTTCAATTACGTTTAGAATATAAATTTGAGAAAATAAATATATATCAAGAAGTTTATGATAGACTTGTGAAATATTGTCCCAGAAGAAAGCCCCCGGACTTTTGGCGGGAAATCGAAGCGTAATGTCGTCAATTTGTTTTAATTTCCAACACTTATGTTATTTCGAATTATAATGTGTAATGTTGGTGGAATATTAACCATTATGTATTTTTATATGTGCATGAGTGAAGTGTAACAAAGTGATAAAACGTGCCTTTTCGATTTCCCTCTAAACAGCCGTAGCAATTGGTATGTAAAGTATCCATCATTTTACTATCCATGGTGGGGCACTTCATTAATTTCATAGTCATCGTTGTCATTACGTTCATCGGGGAGTTGAATTAATTTAGAAATGAATAGTATTATTCGTAATACTTGACATTGGCAAAATACGCGTCGTCGAGATGCCATAATACGAGTAATAAAAAAAGAATGCCCCCCACGAGGTGGACCGATGACCTGGTGCAGGTTGCGGGTAAAGCTTGATGATGCCCGCAGAACAAAGCCGGTCGCTAAAAGAAATTTTTGGGGAGGCTTTTTTCTGCAGTGTTTGTGTTTTGGCTACTGATGAGAATGCCCAAATTCAAACACTTAAAACTTTCAGAGACGTTCTTTAAATTTAAATGACATTCTTAGAGTATAAATATGACATTAATCGCTTATCAATCTTTATAATATTATGATTTTAAGATAGATTAGCGATTATTGTATTTTTTTTAATTTTTAGAACGTCAACTATTACACATGAAATAAAAATATTTTGGGATTTTATCGCGGTTTATTAAAGGTTTTTAAGTAACCGTCGTACAACGACTTGTACAAGTAATTTATCTGAGTTTATAAAAATAAATTAAAACAACGATAATAGATATTTTATTATATTTACCATAAACATAATTAGCATTAAAAAATATAATATTTTAATGGGTGCGCAGCGCTACGGGAGCGCGACGGCGGCGCGGCTTGGGGAGTCGTAATGTACTGGAATGTACGGGAGACGCCACACAGCGCAGCTCCGCTCGGCGCATGCGGCGCGACGACCAAACGTAGCCGAGACATCGCGTTCCGTCGGCTATTTGACCGAACCTTTAATGGGCATTGTCGAAAATTGCCCCAAAACCAACAAACATTTAACCCATACCATCATTATTTATCTACTTCATTAAAATAATGGCAAATAATAGTATCTTGCGGACAATTTGCAAACTAAAACGAATATTTCAAAGTATTGTAAGTACTTTATCGAAGTCGCCGACATCTTTACTGAATGTCAACGTTGTCACCGAATTACGATTAGAGATGTCTGAGTGACTAAATACTTATATAGATAGTTCCTTAGTGTGACGATAGGCATCTATAAAAATATAATTAATCTTTAAATCCATTCAATATATTTTTGACTCTTGGAATAAAAATCAAATTGAAGCAACTATTACTACCTGCGAAGGTGACTACCACGTTCACGCGAGTAGTCACTCTGTGACCATCGTGCGGAATATCGTGCTCTGCGTGTGTCAAATTCAATTGAATTATGCCGTCCTGTCTCGTTCCTTATGCTGTTGAGATCAAAAAGAAACATGATGGGATCATACTTCATACCGAATGCACTAGGCATTCAGGTGCCGGTTTATTTAAATATCGAATTAATTCTTTCGTCTGTAATTGTCATAGTAAAAGACGCGTCGATTTTGTTAGTGTTGCTAGTATAACAATTTGCTTTCCCTACTTTTATTTGCTAAGGACTTTATTAGTTCTAGTATTAAATGGTATTAATATAGTTAACTGTTACATCATGGTTTTAATATTTAGTTAAGATGATGAAAATATATTTTCCCTACTATTACTACAAATCTTAATAGTTCAAGTGTATTTATTTTTAAATTTAATATGCATTAAAATATACGTTACCGCAACAATGATTTTATGATGTCATCAACATATACCCTAAAAAGTGGTAATCATTTTGGGCTGCCTACATTACGCGGGTGGGAAATGCGGTGAGTGCAGGAAGTTTGTTGAATTTTTCGCTTCACCGCGCGCCGTGCAATTACAGCTGGACGCGGCTTCTGGATTATTTTTATTCCAAATCTCATATGTATCAATGGCTACTAAATTTTAACCTCAAAATCTAATACTTTTTGTGCAATATTGGGATTCCCCCGCTTGTCCGTTTAATAAAAAATGCTTAAAGAGAATTTGTGGGTGATTTTATATCATACAAGCATTTTTTCATTGCTGTTGGTTCTAGGGCAAATCATGTATGGGCGCAGAACAATGTCCTTTTGTTAGTTTCCGTTCCACGCTGTTTTTCTCTATAGTAAAGATGTCACAGTTTTACAGGCTTTTATTTAACTTTTCTTTTTATTATTAACTTAAACTTAACTTATAATTAACTTATTGAGTTCTTAGATTAACGCGAATATTACACATGAAATAAAACTATTTTACGGATTTTATCGCGGTTTATTTTTTTTTATTTATTTTTACGTCGGGATCTAAAAATAAATAAAAAAAATAAACCGCGATAAAATCCGTAAAATAGTTTTATTTCATTATAATTAACTATTCTTTATTGTACACAGTACAGAAGTAATTGTAAATTTAACAAATCATATACAAAGGGGAGCTTAACTAAAATATGAGTTCTCGTTCAGCGAATCTTTGAATGTTGAGAGAATAGACAGTAAACAATTAAAACAACTGCAAGCTGAATTAGTACCAACCTTAACCTACGGATTTGAAATTTGGCACGTAGGATTAGTCCTAAGGATAATGCAGTTCTATGGTAAACATACCTGATTCTATACCCAGGATTGCCTCCAGACGAAGGAACTCCTCAACAGCATAGAGCCATTTTGTATTGGTATACACATTTAATTTTGATTGGCTGTTTTAAATTGCACCATTAACTGGCTGAATACGAGTACAAGTTTTTTTTTTAAATGTTTCTTCTTCCTCTTCTTTAAGTTATGGCTTTACACTAATTTTAAGTGTATTTTGCCTATTTCCAATGGGATGCATAATCGTGTTTGTTTAAATTAATTTAACTCCCAGATGAACTTGATGACAATGATGATAATGAAATCGATGAAGTATATAGTAAAGCGATGGTTACTTTCATATTCATATTTCATATTTTATTTTGCGTTCCACAATTTTGATTGGATGGTAACATTGATCAGCTTAAAAGCTAGGTAACAATCATGGACCCTGTCGGGCACAGCAAAGTGTTTAGGAGAGAGGAAGACTAGTAGGAATTTTAGTTTGAAAGTAGTATTATTAAATTTTTTTATTGAAATACTTAGCTACGAACTGTTATTGTTGGTAGAAAGTCAGTAGTGATAGATTTTTTTAATAGATATATTAAGTCATTTATATTAGTTTTTTTTTATAGATATATTATTATTATTATAAATGTATATTATTATTATAAATGTATATTATTATTATGATTATAAATATCTATTATTATTATTATTAATGTCTATTACTATTATTATAAATATCTATTATTATTATTATAAATGCCTATTATTATTATTATAATTGTCTATTATTATTATTATTATTATAAATATCTATTTTTATTATGTATATTATTATACCAATTGCGACGGCCGTTTTGAGGGAAATCGAAAAGGCACGTTTTATCACTTTGTTACAATTACCTTCACTCATGCACATATAAGAACATAATGGTTAATATTCCACCAACATTACAAATTATTACTCGAAAAGACACAAATTTTGGAAATTAAAACAAACTGACAACATCACTCTTCGACTTACCGTCAAAATGGCTCTATATATAATTAATATAATCTTTATTCTTCGTTTTTTTTTTTTATAAAACGGAGTCACAGTCTAGGAATTATTCTTGTTTCGTGGGTGCGCTTACAAACATGAAATTTATCGATACATCATATACGAACACTCAGACCGAAAAAAATATTTGTGGGTCACTCAAAGATTTTTCACGTGCAAGGATCAAACCCGTGAATTCTAAATACAGTAGACGAAGCGAACGCAGGACCAAGCTGTCAAATAATATATCAGCATAATCCCACTGCTGGGCAAAGGCATTCTGACACTAATCCATATGAGACAGACTGGGTCATACTCCACCACGCAGACCCTGTGCGGACTCTTAAATAAATTACATTTTACAAACAAGCTTATGTGTAATCAGATGTAAACAAATTTTTGTGTTTATACTGTTGGCCGTTGAGAAATATCTTCTTCTGTAGCCAATCCTGGATGCAGAATCCAGTCACACTTGCCAATAAAATTCATTATTATCAGAACTGAACCGACATCTCAGATTTCACCTCCGTAGGATAAGTTCTTGCCCTGAAATTTTTCCTTATACTCAAATAATTTATTTTTATTTGTATTTTGTATAAGCACTGCGGGGGCGCTTACAAATAGTCAATTAACATTTTTTGTATTCTGATTTAACTACTAATCTACCAGCGGAACGGAACGCAGCCTCCACTGAGAAGATCCGGCGAAGAAACTCGGCGGGCTTGTCTTTTTTTATTAACTTCTCTTTCTCTTTTTTCTTTCTGGATACAAGGTTTAGGTTACAATTAAATAGTTTACGATTTAGCTCCAGTGTGATGCCTTACGATCGAGATATAAATCTAATGATGTTATTTGTGAAGAGTGTCTAAAGGATTCCAGTCATATTACAAGCCATTCCTATAATTAATAAACTGCCAGCAGATCTACATATTTTTTTTTGCAATACACTTCCGAAGGTCATAGAGGTTATACGAGTAGTAGAGGTTGATTTAGAATAGTATTTTAAATGTATATTTTTTATTTGTTGTTTAGATTTAGTTTTATATTTATTGATTCGAATTTTTTTAGGTAATTTTTATACACGTAGTTTAGATGTCCTAATAGTATATAATACTAAGTTAATATACTTAGATTTAAATTCAAGCCGATAAATTCTTATCGCATTGGTTTAACTGTAATGGTTTCAATTGTGTCTAATAAATAAATATTACTCATAAAAATCGTAATCATAAAATACTGGAAGTCGCATAGCCGCGTGCCTTGTCACACAACTGAAAAAAAAAAATCAAAATGCTTCAATACTGCGTAGACCCTTTATTACCAAAGTGGTCCAGGTGGACCCCCCCGGGGTCCATGGAAGAGTCGACGGGGGTCTACGTAGGCGTGACAAAAAAAAGGGGGTTCACAATTCGTAAGCGGGGGTCCACGAAAATTTATTTGCTTTCAATAGTGAAGAACAAAAATGTTGGCTAGACTTCACCTATGTGTTCACTGTTACTTGTAAAAACTTGCATATTCCATATTCAGTATGTGTCGAGACTTGCAAAGGTTCGCCGCCGTCCGCAACGCTTGTGCAGACGTGCAAAGGGACGAAATACGACTTATGGTGTGTGTGCTTGCAATCTTGCATGACCTTGTTTGATTCTTCCCCAATATAAATACGAATTCCAAGTACAAAAGTTACTCATTTGTTTCCGGAATTTCGAAAAGAAAAGGCTAACTTTACTTTTTTGACATCCACTCACAGCACAATCAATTAATTAATTAACCAATGAATTTTCACTTTTTTTCGAAAACTATTAATTCGTAGTTAGAACTCAGCCGCAACGCAAATTTCCATAGTTAGATCTAATCTTCACATTTTTTGTCGAGTTTTGGGAATATGGTAGAAATGTAGCTGCTGGTGGTCCACCAGAACCAGGTAAATTTTGAAAGTGGTCAATGAGAAAAAAGTCTGGGAACCTCTGGCGTAGACCAAAGTATGGGATACAGTCATCAATCAAATATAGTTATAATATATCGATAGATACCGTGGGTAAAGTTGGTATTTACCAGCATATAACTGCGAAGTCTTCCAAACCTTGTTAGTGTATTTATAGGGTATTATAATTTATCGGTTAGTGTGTGTGTGAATGATGTACGCTGTTGGCCGCGAGGCCTTTACAGATTCACCGGACTTAAAGGTGAGCGTGCAACCACTACGCTCTAGCCAGCCAGAAGGGCAAGAGGCGACATACGCGGTTGGGACAGTCGCTGTAGGGGGACGGGTGCACTACTAAGTGCACCGGTCAACCGCCGGCTATGGGAGGGGATCTACTACTACGTCGTCGTCGTCGCCCGTATTCTGAGCGGAAAGAAGGGATGACAAAGCATCGGGGGGGTCGGTGAGAACATGTCGCGGCCGGCGGTGGCGGCAGGGGTCGGGGGGGAGATCGTAGTCGGCGGTGGCTACGATTAACGGGTTCGCATGGGTAGATGCGTTCGCGAAGTGACGTGTTGACGCCTTTTAATAAAGGCGCGAATAGGTTCGAGACCTAGATCGGAGTGGAGGTCGACGTTCCGTACGAACCAGGGGGCTCCTACGGCTTTACGGAGGAAGCGGTTTAGAACCACTTAGAGTTTATCGATGTGAGAGGGGGCCGAATGCCTGAACACAACACACGCATAAGTCATGATGGGTCGAACGCAAGTTTTGTAAAGATTAACGAATGGAGACGACCCAGCACAAAGGAAGCTCGGTGACGGACCCGCTTGATGTGCGGGCCGAAGGACATGGTGCTGTTTAGGGTGACCCCTAGATATTTGACCTCTTTGACCCAGGGAATGGGTCGGTCGAACATGGTCACTTGGCCGAGATTACTTCTAGGGCGGCGCAGGGAGTGGCGCGGGGTGGCACCTCTGGAGAAGAACACCACAGCGCTCTTGTCCGGGTTTACCTCAATACGCCACTTCCTGAACCAATTCCAAATAGGGAATTGGCGGATGCCTGAAGGTTTCTGGTAATGAAACCCTTATTCCTATGCGAGACGTAGAGAGCGGTATCATCCGCGAATAGGGCTAGATGCGCCTTACTCGAACGAGGATTGTCGTTCGTGTAAAGGCTAAACAGGAGCGGAGAGAGAACTGAGCCCTGTGGGACTCCAGCACTGATGGAGTGGGAAGTGGAGCGCGTCATTTCGACGCGATAACGGAAGGCGCGATTCGACAAGAAGTCTCGTAAGATGAGCACGAGTCTGTCCGGCACACCCAATTGGTAGAGCTTGTAGATCAAGCCGTTGTGCCAGACTTTGTCGAATGCCTTCGCGACATCTAGGAAGAGGGCGCCCGTGTAGATGGGTTTGGGTCTATTGAGACCGGAGAGGATGTGCTCCGTGATGCGGTGCACTTGGTTGACACAAGAGTGTTTGGCTCGAAAGCCGAACTGCTCGTCGATAAGGATACCCCTGGACGTTACGAAGTCTTTGAGCCTCGCCAGAAGGAGGCGCTCGTATATCTTGGCCAGGGAGTTGAGGAGACTGATAGGGCGGTAGCTCGCGGGGAGATTGCGAGGTTTGCCGGGCTTGGGAATGCCTATGACGTCCGCCTCCTTCCACTTAGCGGGGAAGGTGCAGTTCGTCATGGCGGCGTTCAATATGGCCACTAAGAGAAAGATGAGTTGGGCGGGCAGGCATTTCAGAACGCGATTCGAAATGCCGTCAGGGCCGGGGGCTTTTTTAGATTTGAGACCCATAATCAGATCTTCGACCTCCGTTCGCATGATAGGAGGCAAGGAATCGACGGGGGGGAGGGATGCCCTGCGCTCGACTTCCCTGTCGACCGCGTCGACGTGGGACTGGTCGACGGACTGAGAGCTGGAGGTGCACTGGCTCTCGAGGGAGTCGGCGAGAAGCTCAGCCTTTTCGTCGTCGTCAAAGGCTGGGGGTGCGCCTGAAGAGCGGGACAGCGGGGGCATGCCAGTCGTGGAGTCGCATTTGAGGTTACGCGCCAGCTGCCAGTAGGCCAGATGCGATGGCGCGATGCCCTCTAGGAAGTCACCCCACCGTTCCTCCCGGACCTCCGCGACACGACGCTTTACCTCTCGTTGTAAAGCGCGCATCCGGGCCCGATTGGCTTCGGTGGGGTAGGAGTCGTACGCTCGGATAGAAGCATTCTTGGAACAAATGAGATCCCTAACATCGTCCGGCAGTCGAAAGCGGTTGAGGTAGAGATCTTCCGCCTCGACTTGCTTGGACGATCGACTGACAGCCGATCGGATGTGTTCGGTGAAGGCATCTACGGCCTGATCGGTGTCCTGAGGGGACGGGATGGAGTCCGAGCTGAGAGGGAGGGGGGGAGGGTCGGCATCCGCCAAGGCCGTGCTTAGCGCATGCCAATCCACCACCGTCTTTTTGGGTCGCTAAGGGGCGGAAGGGCTGCAGGGAATACAGGGACGTCACGTCATGACGTCCCTGTATTCCGCGGCCAGGAGAACCTGGTCCGCCAAGTTGGTGGCGGCGCGGAGTTGGAGGTTATTGGTTAGTATTAAAAAGGCAACGCGTAAACCCAGGCGGCGACGGCGGGACGAACTGGACACCTTGAAAAACTGGCCTGACATAGCA
Source organism: Phalera bucephala (assembly GCA_905147815.2). Taxonomy (NCBI): domain Eukaryota; kingdom Metazoa; phylum Arthropoda; class Insecta; order Lepidoptera; family Notodontidae; genus Phalera; species Phalera bucephala. The sequence goes on from LR990627.1 coordinate 2,858,925, forward strand.
GCGAACAGAGAGGAGTGGAAAAATTGGTGGGAAGCCTTTGCCCAGCAGTGGGACAACAATGACTCTTAAAAATAATAGTCATTTATAGCAATAATGTTACGATGTGCTGGAGCAAGTAAATGAGTTTGTATATCTTGGATGCGCCTTCAGGAAGGATGGGAAATATACCGCTGACATAGAGAGAAGAGTGGCTGCAGGGAACAGAGTGAATGGTGCGATGGAAAAGCTACTTGGGAGCCGGCACTTAGGCCAAAAGGCGCAGCTGGCTATATATGACGGGGTGCTTGTCCTAACGCTGTTATGTGGCTGCGATAGCTAGGTATGTAAGAAGGAGAATGAAAGTAGGATAAATGCGAGAAAGAAGATGTGCGGAGTCAAGCTGACAGACTGTATTCGCAACAGCGTAGTAAGAAAGCGAGCAGGTATGAAGATAGTATCGGTGTAAAGATGAGAAAGGGTATGCTCCGTTGGTTCGGGCGTATAGAAAGAATGTCCGAAGAAAGAATGACAAAACTGATATATAATGCGAAAGTGGAAGGATGTAGGTACCGGGGAAGACCTAGACTATCTTACCATGACCAAATATACCGTGACTTATCTGAAGAGCAAGTCAAAAGTCTCCGTAACCGGCGAGCGGGTATGTTCCGAACTATGAGAGTGTAGGAAGCCAGAGAGGTATGTAAGGAAAGAACCGGTTGGAACTCTGTACTCTCTGCCTACCCCGCAAGGGATCTGGCGTGATGATATAGATAGATACAGCAATAATGAATGTGAGTCTATGTTTATTTAAACTGTGCATGTATAACAACGCGTTGACCGTGGTGTCGAACGAACGTGCGCCATTTTACTTTTAGTGTTTTATTATTGTACTACTGTTATTTTACTATATTTTATTTGACTGGCTGATTGGTTTAGTGGCGAATAACGCGCTTTGCTAACAGGAGACAATTTGAACCCAGGGCGGGTTCAAATTTTAGGTCGGACAAATGTAGTTTATGTATTTAAATGTTTTCAGTATCAGTCTGGAGCCTGGAATCGTGCCCGGCAATAGGCTCGCTCCCTATAACAAACAAATAACACTTTTTTGACCCGCGGATTAAGAACATAAGATCTGTAATACCACAATTATACAATAAATTATTTGACCTTGATTATATGGGACCTAACATCGTCGGCGAAAAGTGGGTGTACACAGTACACCTCAGCCACCCTCACTTGGGTAATATAGGCGTGACGGTGCGTATTACTCTATTTAATTAGAGTACGGTTATTAATCTTAGTTATACCGTCGTGAAGATATCTCTCAAGTTACTAACAGACAGACATACCGCTACAGCTATAGATAATCGTAAACACAAAGGCTCTGCGAGTCACTGTTTACATTCAGCTGTTTGTGTCTATACAGTTATATTTGAGTAACACTTTAATTGGAGTGGGTAACTTAGAACACAGTGTGAGCGCCGCGCAGTAGGTGAAATTTGATTGGCAACCAAAATTTGAGACGAGACATTTAATAGACTACATACGAGATTCTGATTTTTAAATCCAAGGTTAGACGATATGTTGTTTTTCTATTGAAGTTTTAGTAGCAGTCAGAAACTTGAAATCTTGCTTGGTAACGTGTCAATAAATTTACCCTCTAATGAATATAGGTTTGAGCAGTGCACCTCTGTCATCAATTAATAAGTTAAGGTACCGCCAAACTAACGCGTTCAGCCGCGGCCGCGGTGGCGTCCCCGGCGGCGATCACGGTGGCGATCAGTATCTCCCTATGATTGCGCGTGTAGACGCCGCCATGATAGCGCGTGCAGGACGCAAGACGCGTTGGTGAGAACATTTCCATACAAATATTACTGCAGGAGCTGATCGCCACCGTGCACGCCATCGCGGCCGCGGCTGAACGCGTTGGTTTGGCTGTGCCATATGGATTTCATATTTTATAGTGTCGTTGAAGAAAAGGTATTATTTTCCTTCAGTTCTTACTAGCATCGCCTCAGCCTTGTATGAATAATATAGACAAATATAATCATCGTTTGGCTAATTAAATTATACACCTTACCTACCTATACCCTTATTAATCTGTTTGTAAAAATCGGTGAACTAGTTTCTGGGATTAACATACATAATGAAAAGCTGTGGCGGGCAACTTTAATTTGTAGTTATACAAGGTGAAACATAATAAACGCAAGACCTCAGACACCCAGATTAGAGAATTGCTTCATAAATTCAAAACGGAAACCAAATTTCCAAATTTAAAGATTTTTACACTTTTTTTAAGCACTTTTATACCCCAATTAACAATGAAACTAGGACGTGTATGTGTGCGTTTTGAGAAATACGTTTTAGGAATGCATTTGAAATCTCCTTATTGCTATGAATCAAGAATAAATTTAGTTTTTTATAGCGCACTAAAGGAGAAAAAGCATTTTTTGCAAATTTAGAAAAAAATTAAAATACATTAAAAATTATTGGGATCAATTCAGTTACCGATTTAGAACAAACTACTTTCAGGTCTTGCATTTATTTTGTTACAGCTTGTATAGTAAAGATATATTTGGAATTATTTTAATTTTATGCATGTCGCATTTGTTTGTGTAGAACAGTGATTATTAAAGCTTCGGATCAGAAAAATAAACACTATTCTATACATAGAAAATGCTGTTGTTGTTATTTGATGGGTCAAATATTTGTAGGAAAAATATACATATTCTTTATAAATGTGCCGTTGATCTACTGACTGCAACTTTACTGTGTGCAAAGCGGCTGTCGTCAAACTGTGTGATATTTGACCTCGCCCAGAGAGCCTCTACACAGAAATCATAATATTCCGCACAAGTACCCACTAGCACTAGAAATGGAACAATTAATTTCTTTGTTGAACAAAAGTTCACGCATAAAGAATTCATTTCCTGTTATTGGTAAGTACAAGGAATGCGCTAATAGCGTGGTGTTTAACCGGGGTGTTCTTAGCAATCTCTAAGGTTAAGCAGCGTTCGGCTCGGTCAGCTGGAGACGGGTGACCATTTCTGGAATTCTCATATTCGAGCGCGTTAAGTTTGTCCCGGTTACCACTTAATGTGGTAATCGTTCAAATTCAAATTCAAATTCAAATTCAAATTTCGTTAAGTTGGAAGCCTTATAGGCGGCTTAGTAAGTTCCAACAGCAGGTGGCCACAAAGCTGCCTAAACCAATCTGCACTGGGTCCACGTAGTGAAGTATGAACTAATCTATTTCACCTTGATTTGGAAATAATTACCTGTGCTCAGTATTGGGACAGTATGAACTTTGTTAAGCCCATACTTATTAAAGCTTATACTGTGTTCTATCTATCTATCTATCTATATCATCACGCCAGATCCCTTGCGAGGTAGGCAGAGAGTACAGAGTTCCAACAGGTTCTTTCCTTACATACATCTCTGGCTTCCTCCACTTATACTTTGTACTTATTTGTTTATTACGGCGAGACACCTAGTATATGCCCTCCCCCATAGCGACTGCCCAAGCCGAGGCCGTTCCTCCTCGAGGCGCCCTTGATCTAGCCCCCTTGACCTTCGGGCTCGAACGTGCGGCATTTCACTTCTAGAGTGTTATTATTATTATTTCTGTGGATCCGATACAAAATAGAGGCGTGGTAAATTCCATAAAACAAAATGCCTCTTAAATTAGAAAGTGGTGTCATTTTGCAAACAAGTTATATTCCGGAAACCAGACGTTTGTCAGGTAACATAATAATTAATTCAGAAAAAGTATTAAGCATCGATCAATATGCCATATACCCATTTAACGACGGCTTGGTGGTGGTAAAGAGCACAAGGCGCTTCACGCACTAGGTTCGCTTCCTGCACGGGACTATAGTTGTGACCCACAAACATAGGTTACAGAAATTTGAATTCAGGACTCGCAGAGTCGCCACTCTCACTATGTACCACAAGATTAATGAGGATTTTGACATCATTAGGCATTTATAACATAAAGAGTTTTCATGTTTAATTTTTAATAATAAAAAAAACGTAGCCCCACACTAGTATTTATTCCTGTGTTGTGGGTGAGTTTACAAATATGAAAATTCACATACAGTAATACCCAGGCCGAAACAAATAATTGTGGGTCACACAAAGATTTGACCCGAGCAGGAATCGAACCCGCGACTATTCGACACAATGGGCGGAGCGGCTTAAGCTCTTAACCACTCCGCTAAATCTACCGATTTAGGTAGGTAGGTACTACCGTGTTTCTTTTTTAAACGCATGGTTCAAGAAAAAACTAGGATTTTTGCCTGTTTCGTAGGTGCGTTTACAAACATTCAAACCGAAATTCACATACGCAAACACTCAAACCGAAACAAAAAGATTTAACCTGTGCGGGAATCGAACCCGCAACTACTCGATCCAGTGGGCGGAACAGCTTAAGCTCTTAACCACTAGACCAGCAGTCGTCTTTTTGAACATTTTCAACTCAGTAAATATTTAGCGTCTTATGCATTGACGTAAAGTTTGTTCTATATCTATATCATCACGCCAGATCGCTTGCCGGGTAGGCAGAGTAGAGTACAGAGTTCTAAACGGTTCTTTCCTTACATACCTCTCTGGTTTCCTCCACTCTCATAGTTCGTCTCATACACGCTCGCCGGTTACGGAGACTCTTGACTTGTCCTTCAGATAAGACCCGGTCTATTTGGTCATGGTAAGATAGTCTAGGTCTACCCTGGTACCTATATCCTTCCACTTTCGCATTTTATATCTGTTGTGTCATTCTTTTTTGTTTTGTTGTATAAAATAAAACTGTTTTTCGGATGTTATCGCGGTATTTTTGATTATTAAGTGTCCGACGTTTCGAGTGCTTTGCAGCATCCATGGTCACGGCAGGAACTGAGGTGTTAGACGTCAAAAATCCGAAAAATAGTTTTATTTCATGTGTAATACTCGCGTAACTCTGAAAACTCAGCGGGTTGTACTATACAATTTCATAGATTTATAGTTTTTATTAAGTTACTCCACGTACACACTCGATAAAATTAAGTTGTGGCTCTAATTTACCAAACAATATAAGATTTATGAGGGTATCGTTTAAAACACTTCACATAAGCGACAGTATTTGAAAGTGGCTTGGGAAACTAAAGTGGGTAAACTAAAACCACGGCCCTCTTAAGTTTAGGCATTAATACCTATAAATAACCTCAGTGCATAGGTGTGCAATGTAAGCTCGCTCACTAAAAAGTCTCTACTTGCGATGGCTATGTGATGCGGGCCATCTTACCCCTAATATAGTATGGAGGACAGTCGCAGGAACTATGGCACATTATAAAAAATAATGATAAACACCATCACGCCAATATTCCCCAAGCGGCGATGGCAGAGGTGTGCTAAATACATCCACTTTTCGCCGACGATGTTAGGGCCCATGTAATAGGGGGCTAGCCTATTGCCATATACCGGCCACAATTCCAGACTCCGGACTCACACTGGGAATATTTCGTTAGAAAAACTACATTTGGTCCTAGGATTTCAATTCAGGAAAATTATTTTTTCGATAACAATGGGTTTTGGATGTCTGGGACCAACTCCTTGTAGGCCTGTCCACTCCACATTGGTATTTTTCTTCATTTCCCAGGTTGGTGCGAGCCGGGCCACGGCACGTGGGCCGACTAACGGTTGCCCCGGATCGGACCGGTCTGCGACTGCGTACACACCGGTCGCGCGGTCGACGGCGCCCGCGCATGAGATCGCGCTTATAACATTCTTCACTAAGGTAATACGTGGTAACTGCGCCGGGTCGTGGAGAATAACGCCACTGCCTTTGATAGTGGATGGTGGTGGGTGCAGTCCAGTCAATCAAAAAAATGACCTTATTTTTTTAGCAGTGATAGCCCAGTGGTTGAGACCGTTGGACTGCAAAGTCAGAGGTCTCGGGTTCAAACCAAGGCACGCACCTCCGTCTTTTCAAAAATATGTGTGTGTTAAAAATTAACTATCACTTGCTTTAACGGTGAAGGAAAACATCGTGAGGTAACCTGCATGCCCTAAGAGTTTCTCGAAAGTGTGTAAAGTTCGCCAACCCGCACTGGGCTAGCGTGGTGGACTTTTGCCTAAACCCTCTCCGTTTGAGAGGAGGTCCGTGCCCAACGATGGGACAGTTTCTTAACAGGGCTAATATTATTATTATATTTTTTTATGTACATCATAATTTTTTTTTTCAAATGTACTCGTATCCTAGGTATTAAGACTAGCCATGAAATGGGTGGGTGTGAACATTTTGAGATTTCTCACTAATGCTTCTACAAAATAAGCGCTAGCGTGTGTACACTGTACATTGTGAGATAGCAATTCATTATTAAAGACATCGTAATGTCTTTAATAATGAATTGGTGTCTGGTTCTGTCCATTCCAAACTTTGTGTTAATGAAATAAATTGAAACATTGACTCAGTGCTTATTTCATTTGGAATACGTGTAATGTTATGATGACTCTGAGTAAAATCCAACATTTCGGAGGGGAGCCTCTAAAGTTTCGAAGCGACTCATCTTGGAGATTTAAGGCGTGTGGGTATTCTCTGACGTATTTTCCGCATATGAAAAAGTCAAGATATCAATCACAAAAACCTTACTTAAAAACCTTAGTAATATTATTACGATTTCTGTGAGCATTATCATCATTTTCAGACAATCCGCTTTAGAACAAAGGCCTCCCCCACTGCGACGACTAGCTTTTGCCTGAACGCATCCAATTTTTACCCGCGAATTTCACCAGTTTATCTTATAGGGGGCCTGCCTACTTCACGTATTCCGGTATATAGTCATCATTCAAGATCCATTCTTTTTTTTCCTGGGGATAATCCTGCATAGGACTTCCACGGGGCTCGGGGGAAGCGCGTGGAGCGTGTCGGATTTCTACCGACTAAAAATCCTAGGGTGGCCGACATCAGCACTTTGGAGGGGCTCCGAGATTTTCGTATGGAACGCCTTTTGTGTCGCGCTATGAAGAGCCTGCCATCGGGGCGATACTTTATAACACACTTCCCCTGGACCAATGCGGTGCTCACGGCGACGTTGGCCCTTCTACCCCAACTTTAACCCCAATTGTAGAAAAATCCAATTAAAATTTTAGAAATAAGGTAAAAATTTAAGTAACACAATTTTTTTCACTTATTCACTAAAAGTTATATCACGTTAATCCGCCGTCAATCTGTCTATCAAATTGCTACATTATTCCGTCCGATGCTATAGATGCATCATGTATGCGCAAGCGCCTCGCCGCAGCTGCGCGGCGCAACAGCTGCGCCGGCGCACGGCAGATTGCGCGCCCGCCGACCTGTTGCCGCCTGATGTGCGCGATGATTTAAACTTGATTTGTGTATTAATTTTATATCATGGAGGTTGATGACATTGGCTTACGTATTCTTGAAAGATATTTAAATTCGAGGTTCGCACATAAATGACTTATATTAAGTTATTTCGAAGGATATTTCGTGCATTAGTTGCGGTGAAGATAAGTAACTTGTGCCCGGTATATGACATAGGTTCGCCCCCTATTACATGGGACCTAACATCGTCGGCGAAAAGGGGGTGTACTCAGTACACCTCTGCCATCCCTGCTTGGAGAATATAAGCGTGACGGTGTTTATGTATTCGGTATAAAGCCGGTCATGGTAACCGTCTTTGATGTAGGGCTATGTCCTGAAGTGGATGTGTTTCGGCTGATGATGATAATTTTGTATAGTAAAGAGTAGGATTATTCTACGGAGCTTACATCCTATCAGCCGCTACCGCCACCCGCGGCATATTCTCACCGACTCTCCCGATGCCCTTATTTCCCTTCTATCGAATACAGGCACCGCACACAGGATCAGACATCGACCTCGCCGGTGAGGTCGAAGAATTCCTTTCCTGCCGGCCGGTGCAGAGCATCACGGTAAGACACCTAGTATATGTCCTCCCCCATAGCGACTGCCCAAGCCGCGGCCGTTCCTCACTGAGGCGCCCTTGAGCTAGTTGCACCCTTGCCCTTCTGGCTCGAAAGTACTGCTTGCCCGGTGGTAGTCCGGTGTAAAGGCCTCGCGGCCAACAGCGTATATCAGTCACACACAAAATACTTATACAACTGACCATATGATATAAGTACGCCACTATAATTATGCTACGGTAATACCACTAGTTGTCCTCTGGCGTCATCAAAGCGAGTTTACCATGTGTAGAAGATGGCATAACCCTTTATTCAGCAGTAGCAAGAACTGCTGTACGTGTCTCGGCTACACTACCCCACTAAAGCCGAGGATATTGCGGAGTACGCCCGTAAGAAGACCTTGTACACTCTAAGGGTCGAGAAATTGAACTCGCAAAATAATGCGGCATTCAATACCTTTGTTGTGCGAGTTCCCACTGATAAGCTGGAGACCTTCATGAGCGAGTAGTTCTGACCAAAGGGTGTTCGTCCCTGCACAGCGCAACATGTCACCGTCAACACATGTGTCTTAGTTTATATATTATATGTATGTTAGTCTGTAAGGTATATATTCTATGGGCCTGTAAGTTGCACAAAATTATTTTTTAAATTATCAGTTGCCGGAAATGAATGATTTATTATTATTACTTATACCTTTATAACAAAACGTGCATTAATGATAATGAGTCTCGACAGCTCACAAAGAGACACCGGTGCGTTGCGTTTGGAACTCCCAGAGCCTCTCCGTCGTGTTAAAGAACGCAAAGGTTGTAAGTCGGATAAATGTACCACTTTAGAGATTTAAGTATTTTTAAAGATTTCACCGGCGAATTAAAAAAAAACGAGCCCTTCTGCTCTCTAAAAGATCTTCTTCAGCTTTCTAGATCCGGTGGTAGACGTAAAGAATGTAATAAACCAAAACATTATTTACGATGTGGGTATGAATTGTATAGATTGTATTGACGGTGAGATCATTAGCTGCTCACATATGTAAATATGTATTGGGTATATTGCTAGCTAATGTATTAAATCTCCGTAACATAAACAAAATTGTGTCACTGAAAGAGTGCTGATACTTATAGCACTAGGCTTCCCTATTTTAAGTACCAGTATACAACATAGTTGGTTGTACTGGACTGTTTTTTTTTTCAATAAAGATTGTATTATATTATAATGTTTTTTACGTTTGTAATTGATTTTTTGATGGCTTAATGAACAAGGTTAAGCAGAGTTCTACTTGATTAATCTGATAATATGTCGCGTTACCATTTTCAAGCGTCTCTGCTTAAGAAGGCACGCTCAGCCCAACAGTTCCTGGAAACCTGCTTCCACTAATTCGCACTAAGTCAGCGTGATGTATAATGACCTAGTCTCACTCACCTTGATTTGTGAGAGAAGGCATTTTGAGAATAGGGTAGTAGGAATAAACGATGTTTTCTCTGACTTTTCCACGTGAACTTCTCTTCTCATGTCTGTGCGGGTAAGCGGCGTGTAAACGTAAAGTAAAGCCTCAATTGATTCTAAAACCATCCACCGGGTTGCCATCTGTGACACTATAAAAACTAAGATGTCGGTCAGGATGACCACTGCGGGGGCGCGCAGGGGTTTGCGGGGGTGCGGGGGTGCACGGCAGATGCGCGCGCAGCTGTCGCGGGCACGCGTCGCCGGCGCATACGCACCTTTGTACACCTTTTGTTAGGTGCTTTTGTTTCTGTTTTTGTTACGTATGATTGATTTGTCCTTTGAAATCTTTTGTTGGATATTCTGACGCGAGTTGGTCTTTGTAGGCATACAGTTTTATTTAGAAGTCTATTTGTTCAAGAGGATTTGAGACCTTATTTACTTCCTGCATAGGATTTCTACGTTTCAGACACCTACCGATAAAAACCCTACAGTGGCCGGTATCGACTTTTCGAAGGGGCTTTGGGATCTCCGCTAGGAATGCACCGGCTCTTCGGGGCCCGGCACAGAGGGGCACCGGCCCCTCTGTGCCGGGGCCCCGAAGAGCCCGCCATTGAGAAGGGAGTCTGTGGCTCGCCCCCTCTTCATTGACGCGATACTTACGACGATGTGTACTACTCCACGCCGTGTACTCCATGAAGTCACGCGTACACAATGCTCAAAGCTCCAGCCCCTTGCGACGACCATTATTTAAGACCTAATCTAACCACAAGCGCCTGTTTTAACAAACGCGGGTTTATGAGGGCTATAAAAACCCCTTCCCGCCATCCAAAAATCATACATACAGATGGAAAATCTTTTTGATCACTCTTATTATAAAATTGTACATGAATTGAGACTGCCTCGTTGGTCTGGTGACAAAGGACATCGCTTTGTGATTACGAGGTCCTGGGTCCAAATCCTAGGTCGGACAAATGTAGATTTACTTACCAAAACTTCTCAGTATGAGTGAGTCTGGAATTGTGCTCGGTATATGGCAATAGGCTTGCCCCCTATTACATGGGACCTAACATCGTCGGCGAAACGTGGGTGTACACCTCTGCCACCCCCGCTTGGGGAATATAGGCGTGACGGTGTATGTACTTGAATTGATGATAATGTCCATTTCCAGGATAAGGGCCGTGATGATTTTATGTGTGTATGTGTACGACACTGAAATCACCGTCCCCGTTTTCCCATACACGCACAGTTTGAAAAAATAGACATAGACTCATATTATTGCTGTCTAAAATACTTTATACAGGAATCTGGCGTGATAATATAGGTAGATAGGTAGAAAAATACTTTCTGCGGTTTTTATTTATTTATTTTATTCTATATGTACATAGGCGGACTGCCATATACCGGGCACAATTCCAGACTCCGGACTCGTACTGGGAGGTTTTCGTTAGAAAAACAAAACTTGTCCGACCTAGGATTTGAACCCAGGACCTCGCGATCACAAAGCAACGCGCTTTGCCACTAGACCAACGAGGCAGCCCTAAAAAACAACATTATAATATAAAAATCTGGTTTAAAAAAACTTTGCTACAATTATTTGCTGTTTTTATGTAAATTCTATTGATAAGTTCTTAAGCATTTTGCGTTGGAATGAGAAAATGTAAAGCAATACAGATGACTTTAGATTTATTTTCTATCGAGAAAATTTCGTTTAATCGTGTATTCCTTTTACCAGATTCTAAAATATACAGTCGAAAATCATATTTAGAAATATCAAGTCCATAATTCATAAAGTTCTTGAATTGCATGGAGTTCAAAAACACGTCTTTATCGCGGTAACCCCTTAAGTCATGCAGTACTGAAGCAATACGACTTCTTTTGTCTTCTTATTATGCTTTCTATGACTGCAAGCAAGGAGTGCAGCATTCATGGAGTAAAGCTGACAGATCGTGTCAGAAACTTAGTTCTGCGCTTCAAAATACAAATCGCTGACGTAGGCCACTCAGCTGCAAGACTGTTCATGTTGGATGCGTTTTGGGCTAAAACAACCAGACAGTGGGTCTCACCAGGCGGAAAACGACATCGCGGCAGGCCCAGAAAGAGGTGGCGAGACGAGCTGGTCTCCTATGATAAGGACTGGCATCGGCTTGCACTGGACAGGGATAGGTGTGGAGAGGGCGAGCGTGCAACGACTACGCTCGAGCCAGAAGGGCAAGGGGGCAACTAGCTCAACGGCGTCTCGAGAAGTACCGGCCTCGGCTTGAGGGAAGGCCTTCGCCTTGCAATATAGGCTTATAATAATAAATAAGGCGAGGGGGCAACATCCTCAAGGGCACCTCAAGGAGAAACGGCCTTGGCTAAAGCAGTCGCTGTAACCGTGATGATATGACGTCAGGTAACACATAGATGTTCTTAGTTCTCGCAACCGCCTACAAGGTATTTTCTGCTGAAGTCGGCAAAACTTTCCTATCGGCCCTGACGCCGGCGGTGGCGTGAAGATATCGTCCGAGTTACAGGATGTTTTGACTAAAGTTATAGCTGATTTGGTTCTTACTTAGTAATGTGACAATGGCTTAAGTGTCGTAAATTAATTAAAGGTATTAATTTATTTGTAGAGTATAAGAGTGGAGGAAGCCAGAGAGGTATGTAAGGAAAGAACCTGTTGGAACTCTGTACTCTCTGCCTACCCCGCGAGAGAGCTGGCGTGATGATATAGATAGATAAATAGAATTTACTTGTGCAGTTTTTTTAACGTGTCGCCCAGTTCCAAAGATATTCATTAAATTTCAAAAATGACATTAATCGCTAAGCTTTTCTCAAATCAACGTACAAAACAAAATTACGACAACTTTTATATTAAAGTATTGAATTCATTAATGATAAATAATAATAAATAATATTAGCCCGGTTAAGTGACTGCCTCCTTGGTCTAGTGGCAAAGCGCATCGCTTTGTGATCACGAGGTCCTGGGTTCAAATCCTAGGTCGGACAAGTGTAATTTTTCTAACGAAAAAACTTCCCAGTACAAGTCCGGAGACTGGAATTGTGTCCGGTATATGGCAATAGGCTCGCGCTCTATTACATGGGACCTAACATCGTCGGCAAAACGTGGGTGTACTCAGTACACTCCTGCCACCCCCGCTTGGGGGATATAGGCGTGACGGTGTACAGAAAAAATTAATCGATCCATACCACCACACCACCAAACCACATATCTCAGTATATCGTAATGATTATTAAAAATAGGTTAATCTTTTAGCTGTAAGTCGCCCATTTGTAATAAAAATGTATTGTGTAATAGTAAAAATCAGGACAACTAAAACTTTATTATTAGCAAAGAACCTGTAAGAACTCTGTACTTTCTGCCTACCCCGCAAAGAATCTGGCGCGATGATATAGGTACCGTTCCCCAGAGGGGGTGGCAGAGGTGTACTGAGTACACCCACGTTTCGCCGACGATGTTAGGTCCCATGTAATAGGGGGCGAGCCTATTGCCATATACCGGGCACAATTCCAGACTCCGGACTCATACTAGGAATTTTTCGTTAGAAAAACTACATTTGTCCGACCTAGGATTTGAATCCAGGACCTCGTGATCACAAAGCGATGCGCTTTGCCACCAGACCAACGAGGCAGTCGGCGATTTTTATTAAGATTGTTCAAATATTTAGTACTAGTTTCTGCCCGCTACTTCGTCGGCGTTGACTTAAGACAAGAACCTTACATTTTTCCCGAATAAAAATCCTGTATGTTAATCGAGGTAATAAACTATCTGTGTGTACAATTTCATCCAAATACGTTCAGCCGTTTTTGCGTGATTGATTAACAAACATACAAAGATACCAACTGTCACATTTATAATATTAGTAAGAAGTATTAGCAATGTTGGGCATTATTCAATCAATATTTCGGGCGTTTCGGCCTCAGTCCAATCCGTGACCATAGGTGCTGTAGAGCCTTGGAACATCAGGAACTTAAAGACCAAAAATAAGCCTCGATAAACTGAGTTCTTAGATTTACGCGAATATTACACATGAAATAAAACTATTTTTCGGATTTAATCGCGGTTTATTTTTGGTTTTTAAGTTCCCGACGTTTCGAGTGCTTTGCAGCACCCATGGTCACGGGAGGGACTGAGGTGTTAGACGTCCAAAAGGCATAGTTGTTCCGGGGTACCCTCAAACTTCCTAATTATTTTTGTTGTGGTTGGTCCGATCTACGCAGAATGAGCTCACGGTGTCTTGAGGTCTTGCAGTGTTATGCTTGGTTTTGGATTTGATTATATTAATTACCGGATCCCAAGACGATGGAAGCACCCAGCCATCTTCTCTATTGAAATTAGGATGTTTTTTAATTTCAATAGCCTCGCGAACCATCCTTGGTAGGAATCGGTGTTCTTTCACGAGGATTTGTGGTCTATCAAATCTGATGTTATGGCGGGTGCGGTCAAGGACATGTTCACAGACTGCAGACTTCTTTGAGCGACGCAAGCCTCGATAAAATCCAAAATATTTTATAATAATATTAGCCCTATTAAGAAACTGTCCCACTGTTGGGCACGGGCCTCCTCTGAGAGGGCTTAGGCCATAGTCCACCACGCTGGCCCAGTGCGGGTTGGCGAACTTCACACACCTTCGAGAACCTCTTAGGCATGTAGGTTTCCTCACGATGTTTTTCTTTACCGTTAAAGCAAGTTATATTTTTTTTATTGCGCACATGCTTTCGAAAATGCAGAGCGTGCCTGGGTTTAAACCCGAGACCTCTGACTTTACAGTCCAACGGTCTAACCACTAGGCCATCACTGTTGCAATAATATTTTTGCACAATTATTTTTTCCTAACTCTGGGTATTAGTATGCAATTTAGTGCAGTTTGAGGATCAGACACCGAACTCGCCGGCGAGGTCGAAGAATCCCTTTCCCGCCGGCCGGTGCAGAGCACCACGGCGAGACACCTAGTATACGCCCTCCCCCATAGCGACGGCCCAAGCCAAGTCCGTTCCACCTTTAGGCGCCCTTGAGCTCCGTAACTGGCGAGCGTGTATGAGACGAACTATGAACGTAGAGGAAGCCAGAGAGGTATGTAAGGAAAGAACTTGTTGGAACTCTGTACTCTCTGTCTACGCAAGGGATCTGGCGTGACGATATAGATAGATAGGAGACTAACAATGGCAAGTTTGGAAGCCTGCTTAAGTTCTCCACAAAAGTTTCGATCGCCTAACGAACCGTAGGTACATTTTTATGTTTTCTCAGAAACACATCGAGCGAGGCCGTAGTCTATACGAATTTTAAAATTTACACTCACGCAAAATAATAATCAACCTTATTCCGTTGTCATAAAGTGTAAGTATATCTTTCGAAAGTATTATGTTAAAATTGTATAGCAATAAGCTCCATCCTTTTGTTCTAAATTGAACGAAATTCACATCGCATTGTATGTTAGTAAAAAAAAGTTTCTTTCGTTTCTCTATTGTGAATGTCTCGGTTATGAAAAGAAAATGGATTTATTTATGGTACTTATTGTCCTTCAATACGCAGATTGCAAACAAAAAAAAAGGTGTTCAGGTAAAATCTGAGAATGGATTTTCAAATTTTTTTAGTAAAACTGATATGTATTTTAAAGGAACGAAATTGTAATAAAGAGAAAGAAACACGTTATAACCCCCAAGTGGAGGAGGTGAATATAATATGGCCGATTCTCCGTACAATTCCAGAAGGCTTTTAGACTAATGCCCGTTGTCACCAACCATGCCTAAACGACACCTTTGCTTCAAGCATCCCTTAAATTATGCCCTTACCTAGATTCATTTTCACTGTGCTAAGGGGGCCCTGAGTAGGGGACAGTTACCAGTTACACCATCAGACATGATTACACCGATACCGTTAAGTTTTACGATTGCCATTTTTTACATTTTTTTTTACTTTCTGTAAATGAAATATAAAGGTTTCGCCACATACCCTACACATAAATCAAAGAACTCAGTATACAAAACATAGTTTTAACTAGATTTACGACTGATTTACGTTCTGTAATACGGGCCTTATTTAGGGGTTTCTTAAATTATACGTTAAGTCATTCCGATCTCGGTCTCGAAACTATTTGCGCGTTCATTAAAAAGGCGTCAACCCGATATTTTGCGAACGCGTCCAATCATAGTAATCCGCTAATTAGCCGCTACCGCCGCCCGCGGCATGTTCTCATCGACCCTCCCGATGCCCCTACATCCCTTCCTTCGGATACAGATACCGCACACAGGATCAGACACCGACCTCGCCGGCGAGGTCAAAGAATCCCTTGCCCGTCGGCCGGTGCAGAGCACCACGGCGAGACACCTAGGATACGCCCTCCCCCATAGCGACTGCCCAAGCCGATGCTGTTCCTCCTTGAGGCGCCCTTGAGCTAGTTGCCCCCTTGCCCTTCTGGCTCGAGCGTAGTGGTTGCACGCTCGCTCTTTTGTCCGGTGAAGCTGTAAATGCCCCGCGGCCAACAGCGTTTGGGTGTTCCATTGGTGAAATCGAAATAGCCGCTACTTTTCACCTAAATCTGTTTAGGTAAAACACCGTCACGCCTATATTCCCCACGCGGGGAGGTTTCCCAACTTTTTGCCGACGATGTTACGTCCCAAGTAATAGGGGGCGAGGCTATTGCCATATGCCTGGCACAATTCCGGACTCCGGACTCATACTTGGAATTTTTGTAAGAAAATTTGTCCGACTTGGGATTTGAACGTCCTAGGTTATAGCTGCTTAGGTGTTCCATAAAATTTAGGGATAGTTGGTGAAAACGAACATGAGAACCGTATCAATAGACATCTTATTACTTTGTCTTAGGAATTTACTTAGCTGAGTAATGCCATGAGTTTAAAATTATATACTTAGCTAAGAAAACAAACCTTTTCTTACTTTTGACAGTTTCTCAACTATATAGAATAAAAATGATGTGCTTAGTAAATACTTGAGTAAAATATCTACTTAGATATGTGTATAGAAACGGTTGTTAGCCTTGTCTAGACGGAGCATAGCTAATAAAAACGGCGCCTAAAAGCGTCCTCAGTTACGCACTATGTGAGGGTAACGCCATTTTGAAAATGTTCAAAAGCTGTCAATGTCAATGTGCGTGCGAATGCGTGGGCGTACTACTATTTCTCTACCATGTGGGTAGATAATATTTTTGCCGTATCCGCGCGCGCGATGCTTCGTCAAAACTATCAATAATTCATGTAAGCAAATCGCTGACATTTTTTATGCGACCTAGGATTTGTACCCAGAATTAGGTCATTAACAGTCGCACTGTACCTACGATGCTCAACCTACATCAACAAAAAAAAAATATTAGGAAAATTTACGCCATTTTGGCCAAGAACACCACTTTAGGTCTATTCCCGTGACTATCGTAAAAAAAAACACATTTATTGGTACAGACATACGAGTAACGAAATGTCGGAGACACAAAATTGTACTGCCTAGACGTTTTTTTTTTCTATCTATCTATCTATATCATCACGCCAGCTCCCTCGCGGGGTAGGCAGAGAGTACAGAGTTCCAACAGGATCTTTCCTTACATACCTCTCTGGCTTCCTCCACTCTCATAGTTCGTCTCATACACACTCGCCGGTTACGGAGACTCTTGACTTGCCCTTCAGCTAAGACACGGTCTATTTGGTCATGGTAAGATAGTCTAGGTCTTCCCCGGCACCTACATCCTTCCACTTTCGCATTGTATATCTGTTTTGTCATTCTTTCTTCTGGCATTCTTTCTATATGCCCGAACCAACGGAGCATACCCTTTCTCATCTTTACACCGATACTATCTTTCATACCTACTCGCTTTCTTACTACGCTGTTGCGAATACGGTCAGTCAGCGTTTTTTTTTTAATTAAGAAAATTATAATTAAGCATATCTACAGGCGTCTGCATTTGAAAATTAAGGTTTTTGATAAATTTACCTACATCTATTTCAACAATATTGGTAAAAGTTTACCGCCATAAGTTATTACGCGCCAAAACGCATTTTGTTCCCCACATTCCCTCAATAAACCGTCTATTATGGCTATTTAAAAAGATATTTTTTCTAGGAATGCATCCGATACTTCTGTGAGTGAAATAATAAAAAAACACCACGTTTTCGAACTAAGATTGTATTCAATGCTACTCGGCTATTGTGATTTTTTTTCGGAATGCCTTAACGTTGCAATTTTTTTATAAATTACATGTTTACGCATTTTTGAACGTAGCGACTGGGTATTTTGTTGGCTACATTGAATATCATATCATAATTGAATTTAGTTATTTTTATTTTAAAACTATAGTTGTTTTTTACAGTTTATAATTGAATTTAGTTATTTTTATTTTAAAACTATATTTTCTTACTTACTTATTTTGTGGTAGCTTCATATACTTCATATATTATTTGCAGATCATCAAGCCTTGATCATTGAAATCTCTGTTCAGATACTTAAATGATTTTAAAATTCATGAAAATGTCAGTTACTTTGAATAACATAAGTTCTAAGACTGGACCACATTAATATGGAGTACTTTCGGTTTTTAAGTTCGGTACGTGGTTTTAAAGCTAACAATCATAATTTTAATAGATACAAGATAATTTTAAGAAAAATAAGACAAAAATTAATATTAAGGAAAATTTTATGTTTAACTAGGATAAAAATAGTATTACATTAGTGTTTTTGTTTTGCGCCAATAATGAAGGAAGGCTAACAAAATGTCACAGATTAGAAATTAGACTGGTACTAAGGGTATTAAGGGGAAGAAGCTTATATACCTTGCAAGATTTTCTAAAACAGTCAGAAGTTCATAAGCAAGAAAAAACAAATATTTTAGACTGTATGCCAAAAATTTTGCATGCCTACGAGAAGGCGAGATGTGTAGAATTATTTTGAAAATACCCTAATATCTTATTTGCCATATACGAGTACTTGGGGCGAATATAGTTTTCATTTCAAACTTAACTGTGGGGCCGACTGTTTTTTTTTTATATTTCAAAGACAAGTCGTTTATACCTACCCTCTTGTTGAATTGTAAACTTTATAAACAAAAAAAATAGACTTCAAATTCGGAAAAGCAGCGTATGTATGGCAGTGTATGGCTTAAAGCCGTGTCGTCTATTTTTGAGGTTTCTATGGAGGTTGTCCGCTGATAATGAGTAACACATGCTAACCTTCAGAAATCTGCACTTAATAGCTAAGCATACCCTGAATGTAGGCTTTTGGTTAATCACGAAAATTAGTACCTTACTAAATAAAAAAATATGTTACGAATTTGATGTGCCTCAAAATTAACATGTTGTTGATATAAAAAAAACGTTCCAAGATCAATTCATGGCGGCAACGCCGACCATCTGATCAATGACCGAAAACATGACGTCATTGTATCACACGCATATATTTTATTAGTTATTTTGCCACGTGGCGATGCGTGGTCTTCGTAAAATTGACATTTTCATGGATCCCTCTGTTCCGATGCGTAATCTATGGCATGTAGTTGGATGCGCGGGCGCAGGTAGCGTTCGGGATGGACGGTTTGAATGTCGAATGTTCTGGGGTTGCTAGACACGAAAATTAAATTATTACATAATTATATAAACATGACGTTTTGCCGGAAAATGAAAGTGTACGTCCTTTGGACACGTTTTACGTAATTATGCAAATAAGATAACCGGATTTCAAGGCTGCAGTTATTCCTGATCGATTTTTACACATGTCTGTTGTCCAAACTAGATACAATAGAAATAAAGTAGGTTCTAATTCTGTTATAATTTACAAACGAAATACACAGCTAAGTTTTCCTTATATACTAGACGTAATATTTTACTTATTATTTAAATATACTTAGCCCGTGAGTAATGAATTGTTGTAATAACAATACAATAATATCTTTAAATAGATGACAGTCCACTAACTGACCACATGAACTTCGAATGGGACCACGCGAAAAGCTTGGTTATGTGTCATAGCGGCCGACACGTCGCCAGCTAACGTGTCAAGGATCACAACTTTCAAATCGCACAAATTCTTACGTAGATTTTCCCGTAATGCCGTGCGAAATTTGTATGTTGACAACACAGTCGGGAAGTTCAGGAACCACTTCCCAGAACGATAAAGGGCCGGCGGGGCATGCGGCGCGGGGGGGAAGACGGCGCGACAGCTGCGCGCGCGTCGCTCCCCGCACCACTCACCACTCCGTCGTCGGCCGCCGCGCGGTGCACACGTCCGTGGCATCTATCCGAGAAATGCGCGCGTAACATTCCGTTGGACTCGAGTGCGTGACTTCAAAACTTTCGAGTTATAAATGAAGTATTCATTCACATGGAGGAGCGTCGGCGCGGAGCGAGCGAAGGACGCGACCGGGGCGCGGCGCAGGAGCGGCCGTCGGCATCCTTTGTCCGGGAGGCCCGTTTGGCTGGGCGGTGACTGGCGCTATATTCGGTTGATGTGCGATATTGCACCAGTCCCGGCCTATCCAAGCGGGGCCGGCCATCGAAGACCGCTATTCAGGCACTCAGCATCCGCGGCGCGCGGGTCCCGTTAACCGGCCGTTCGGTCGTTCACAGCGGTGGGTACGCTTAGGACGTGATTCGGTGTAAACGTTGTGACTTGTATCAAATTGCACCAATCCCGGCCTGCCTGTGACCACCGTGCGTTCAGGACACGGACCCCGGTTAAACCCACGTGGTGGAACATCAGGTAAACGTAACTACCCTCCAAGATTAATAAAACTGCAGTAGGTCAATTTGCAGTCATGTTCACCGCATTTTAATTTTATTGTCTGTTTTTTAAGTACCTATGAAATGTAATTTACCTTCCGTGTTTCCTAATGTGGTTTACAGAAAGTTTGTCGAATGCTAGCAAATGATTCATTATTTTATAAGAAAGTTATTCGTTCGAGGTGACTGGATTGATGTGGAGTGTTCTCCGGTCGATGCAGGCAGACCGGTTTCGCCGTAAATCGTAACGTGCTATGTCAAATATGCTTATGTATTTTGTAGCAGTCCGCCGAATCGAAGGACATTAATTCAACAGTGATTGTATTTAAATAGGCTACGTCAATCAGCTAGGAACAGCTGATTTCTTCATTCATGAATTATTCATTAGTTTGCATAGTCATTCTCTTTTCTTGATTATGGTGCCTAATTATGCAGATCACTTCGCATAAGCACTACCTTTTTGCTGCCTAAAGATTTTGCACTGTCATCTATCTTTGCATTATTTTAATAAGTTGCCAGTAATGGCGGTTTATCTAAAAAAACAGAACTATACTATCTAAAACTTTCTTTATTGGTTTGGCCTCAAAATGTGTAAATGTCACGATTTGGTTATATGAACGTTTTCCCGTTATAAAATCAAAACTCTAAATATGTTATAAGATGCCATTACTAATCGAATGCTTACAATGTTTTTTTTATATGCCATTGTTTGGCAAAACCGTCCCGTATACTATGCCAGTTATATCGATGACTCGAAATCGAATTTCACATCGAGAATTCAAAGGTATAACTTTCCCTAATGTGGGTCATAGGTCAATTATGTTTAGATATGGTTATTTGTTAGAATCGTGTGGACGCATACGGTAATTTATGGCTTTCGCATAGACAGTTATGTTATGTTAGTAAATGCCCACACGATTTCGGTACAAGTTAGTAAAAGTAGGTAGATTCGATTATAAGAAGTGACCGTTTTTGTGTCGCTTTTTGCAATTTCTTTTACAAAGGTCATGCCGAGACATTGGACACAAATAAAAGTATCTGCAAATCCAAAGTTACGCGATAGTTGATAATTTAGTCTCTAAGTTCCGTGGCCAAGCCTACGTTCATAAAAAAAATAAAGTTCTATGGTCGAAACCGCTCGTTAAAGAATGTGTTACACTGTAAATAATAGTGATGCTTTGAAATCGTCGAATTACACGAAGCATAATCTTGTTAACTTTAATGCAACTGTGAGCAACATTTTTATGCAAAATAGCTTATCGTTACATAGATATTCTGTACTTGGTATAGTATTATCGTACGTTCGACGTACCGGCGCGGCGGCACCGTGAATCAAGCGGAAAGATGATTCATGGAGCAAGTTGAGAAATCGTGCAACCGTTATGATTTAAATTGCAACAGCTGTCATGGGGCATTCACGAATTGCGGTACCCACATATTTTAGTCGGGGTTCATTAACAAAAATATTATCATGTAATAATGAAAATTGCGGTGTGTAATATTTATGATTTTGTTTAATTTTCATGTATATAATATATATTGTTATTTAAAAAAAAAAACCTAGTCACGCCTATATTCCCCAGACGGGGTGGCAGAGGTGTACTGAGTACACCCACGTTTCGCCGACGATGTTAGGTCCCATGTAATAGGGGGCGAAGCTATTGCCATATACCGGGCACAATTCCAGACTCCGGACTCATACTGGGAATTTTTCGTTAGAAAAACTAACATTTGTCCGACCTAGGATTTGAACCCAGGACCTCGTGATCACAAAGCGATGCGCTTTGCCACCAGACCAATGAGGCAGTGTATACTTTTTACTTATTCCTTAAGAGTGGAATAGACTACATTTGGTTTTTATTGCACGAATTTGTTTTAAAGGTTTGCTTCTTTGTGTAATCTTAACTTCTTACAGCTACAAAATTGTAGTGCAAACTGCAAGAACTTTTTATATCCACCTACCTATTAACGTTTAGTTGCCTACCTTTCTTTTGAACATAATTCTTGAACAAAGAAACATTAAATCATCATCATATTTTTAGTAGCAAGAAATGCGACCAAAATATGATTGATTTATATATTTTTTCACTAAATTGAATTTAGACGATCTAGTAATAGGGTAGGTAAGAACCTGTTGGAACTCTGAACTCTCTGCCTACCCCGCAAGGGATCTGGCGTGATAAAATAGATAGAAAGAGAGATGGATGTAATAGGGTCAACTATTGAAGAAAAACTGATTTATTCATTGTCTCGTTTTCTCTTTTAATGCTCTTTTTTTATGCGAGTACAATTCATAGAATAATTATTTTTTTTCTAAGGTACAATTATACGCCAAAGAATTCACTGTTCGTATTTCTTAAAGTTTATGTCGACAAGTTCTTTTTTTGTTAAAACTGGAGTGCTTCTAAGTTTCTTCTAAGTGGCAAGTGCACATCACTTAGCCATACAACCGCGAAATGGCATTTTTCCCTACAAATAAAAAATATCACTTACATCCTTATTCTAGAGTCCTCGTACGATGGCGCTTATGAGGTTTTTTTGTTAGTTTATTAGTAAATACGGACAGCTAAGTGTCAGGAAACAATTGCCGTGACTTTATCGATTATAATAATTTTCACCCAAATTTCACTAGTCATGGGTACGCTGACTTTCTAGTAATATGGTGAGTGTGAAATAGAATAGATTGAATCGAGAAAATTTATAACGAAGAGTGAATCTATACTAATAAAAATAATTTAGGAACAAAAAGAGAAGAAAATAAAATAATCTCATTATTTATTTACGAATCAAGCCATTGGCCAGAAAAATCGTCTAACAATTAACTTAATTCGTCGCTTACGGGTAGTATTATTAAAAAATGTATTAACTCTGTTTTAATATATCAAGATCAAGATGAAGATGAAGAGATTAATTTCTTGACCATGAGAATACAAAATATTTCAGTCAGATACATAAAATAATATATTCGTAATAAATCATCAATCGATTTTGTACATTTAAAAAAATAAACTATATCGATTATAACGATTTCATTGTCAGACCCTAAAACGCAAACTGTTACAATTAACATAAATAAGCATTAGAAATTTATTAAGTTTAAAGTTTTTTTTTAATAAGTAAATTTATTAACGGTACATGATTTAAATGAATGCTAAAGTACATTTTTGATGTATTTTTATATGAATGTTGATTTTTTGGATTCTATGTTTTCAATATTTTTAAACACAATATGCGTGAAATGGAACATGATCAAACGTCACCGTATTAGGCATGTCGATTTATTCTGAGAAAAATCGATCTTTAGATAGATTCGAACGTGCAAGTATCGATTCTCGATTAAATCGTGGATTAAAAGATCGATTCTTGATTAATCGATTCTTATTTAATTTGTCGAATATTTTTTTTGGATACCTCCTTTTAAGAATTTCTTAATGCTTTATAATTAGAAATTATCAAAAAGACAACTAATGTAAAATAAACTCATGTTTAGTACGTAATATTTTTAACAATAAACGTGTTTTGTTATTATTAATGTCCCTGATTTAGACAACTTAAATAAGTAATATTTTCGATTACCACTAGATTCAATCAAGAATCGATCTGATTCGACGGCCTTCGGAATCGATCTATTGAATCGATTTGGTGGTTCAGATGAATTTATAAAATCGATTCTATGGTTAAAAAAAATCGATTTCACGACTAATCAATTTTAAATCGATATGCCTACATCGTACCGATGTCTTATGTAAAAGACATAATGGCTGGTTTCAATATTTAATGGATTTGCTTACTGGCAGTAGAATTTAAAAATTTTCCATACAAAATATGTCAAAACTCTATCCTAATATATATAGTATAGAGTTAAATATTGAAACCGACCAATATTGAAACCGTTTATAAATGAGTATTTATCGAGTCTAGAAAGCTCCATGATGCGGTGCGCTAGTCTAGTTAGGTTAATGGCTATTTCTGAGGTTTGTAAAATGATTATTTGATGTTTTTCTATATGTTAAAAACACATTACTGAGCAAGAACATCGTCGGATCAAAGGGTCAAGGGGGTTGGCCTTCTCTTAAGCAAAACTATTTTAACTTTGTTGTGAAAAAGACACAGCGCTATAAATTGCGTACATATAAAAATAAACGAAATATATGATCATCCACTCGCCTTATCAACCTAATAAAGACATTAGATTAAACATAAAAGGCCCCGATCCCCCCGATGCTTTGTCATCCCTTCTTTCCGCTCCGAATACGGGCGACAACGACGACGAACTCATAGATCCCCTCCCCTAGCCGGCGGTTGACCAGTGCACTTAGTAGTGCACCCCCTCACCCCGCAGCGACTGTCCCAACCGAAGCCGCCTCTTCAAGGCGCCCTCGAGTATGTCGCCTCTTGCCCTTCTGGCTCGAGCGTAGTGGTTGCACGCTCGCCCTTAAGTCCGGTGAAGCTGTAAAGGCTTCGCGGCCAACAGCGTACATCACTCACACACACACACAAACACATAAAAGGCCACACATGATTGTCTTCATAATAACAAACGTCACTGTCTCTGTGGTAACTTAGACGTTGTCAAATCATACACATACTTAGGATTAATAATTGACAAGACCTTTACATGGAACTTGCATGTCAACTATGTATGTAACAAATTGCGTGCTATCTTAGGTAAATTAAATAACTTGAGATATATAGTTAGTAGAAAAATAATGTTTACATTGTACTATGCTCTGGCAGACGCCGTGATCCAGTACGGATTGGGTAGTTATGGACTAACATTTATCACGCACATAAATAAAATAAAAATGATACAATTAAGGCTAATGAAGTTACTAGTCTATAATAATACTAAAATATATAAAAAAAAAGATTACGTAAAATTATTTAAAATTAATAAAATACTGCCTATTCATAAAAAAAGTAAAGTTAACTTTATTACTAGAACAATATGGTAAAATTCGCAAGAGACGCGTCTATTGGGCAGAGCCAGTTGACGAAGCTGAAGACGGAGGAAGGAAACGTAACGTCAAATAGGTCAGAGGTGCTCAGGGAGATAGAGAGGTTCTATGGACAGTTATATACCTCAGTAGCTAAACCTGTTGTTGACTTGGTAAAAGACCCAAGAGCCAAGCTAACCCGACACTACACTGAAGATATCCCGGACATCAGCCTGTGCGAGATTAGGATGGTTCTCAAACAACTAAAAAACAACAAAGCGCCGGGTGAAGACGGAATTACTGCAGAACTTCTGAAGGCGGGCGGATCACCGGTACTTAAAGTCCTTCAGAGGCTATTATAGTCCGTCTTGCTTGAAGGGAAAACGCCGGAAGCATGGAACAGGGGTGTGGTGGTGCTGTTTTTCAAGAAAGGTGATAACACCTTATTGAAGAACTATAGGCCCATCACACTGCTGAGCCATGTTTATAAGTTGTTTTCGAGAGTCATTACGAATCGTCTCGAACGAAGGCTTGATGACTTCCAGCCTCCCGAACAAGCCGGTTTCCGGAAAGGTTTTAGTACCATAGACCACATACATACGCTGCGGCAGGTTATACAGAAGACTGAGGAGTATAATCGGCCACTATGCTTGGCGTTTGTGGACTATGAGAAAGCCTTTGATTCGATCGAGACTTGGGCGGTTCTTAGATCTCTCCAGCGATGCCGCATTGACTATCGGTACATCGAAGTGTTGAAGTGCTTGTATAATAACGCCACCATGTCAGTCCGAGTACAGGGGCAGTGCACGAAGGTGATCCCCATAAAAAGAGGAGTAAGACAGGGAGACGTCATTTCTCCGAAACTGTTTACGGCCACCTTAGAGGACGCCTTCAAGCTCTTGGAATGGCAAGGACTTGGCATCAACATCAATGGCGAATACATCACTCACCTTCGATTTGCCGACGACATTGTGGTCATGGCGGAGTCGCTGGAAGATCTAGGACGAATGCTCGGTGACCTCAATAGAGTATCCCAACAAGTGGGTCTTAAAATGAATATGGACAAAACAAAAATAATGTCTAACGTCCATGTCGTACCCACCGCACTCACCGTTGGGAACTCTACTCTTGAAGTTGTCGACGAATACATTTACCTGGGACAGGCAGTCCGGTTAGGTAGGTCCAACTTTGAGAGAGAGGTCAATCGACGAATCCAACTCGGCTGGGCAGCGTTCGGGAAACTGCGCAACATCTTCTCATCCAAAATACCTCAGTGCCTAAAGACTAAAGTGTTTAGTCAATGTGTGTTACCAGTGATGACATATGGATCAGAGACGTGGTCTCTTACAATAGGTCTCATAAAAAAGCTCAAGGTTGCTCAGCGAGCTATGGAAAGAGCTATGCTCGGCGTTTCTCTACGTGATCGAATCAGGAATGAGGAGATTCGTAGAAGAACCAAGGTCACCGACATAGCCCTCAGGATTAGCATGCTGAAGTGGCAATGGGCTGGCCACATAGCGCGAAGATCGGACGGGCGTTGGGGCAGAAAGATTCTAGAGTGGAGACCACGTATTGGCAAGCGCAGCGTAGGACGACCGCCTGCCAGATGGACCGACGATCTTGTGAAAATCGCAGGAAATCGTTGGATGCAGGTGGCATCGGACCGGTTACGCTGGAAAGCGATTGGGGAGGCCTATGTTCAGCAGTGGACAAGTATAGGCTGAAATGATGATGGTAAAATAGAGCATAAAAAGGAGATGAGCCATAACTATCCAACCCGGTATGGCCAGGAAGAAAAGACTGTGTGCCGAAATATAATAATTACTACGGGAAACGTACGAGAATGTGTATGGTGCCAACATTAATATATGAACTACCACAAAATATGATTAGGGGTATAAAATCTCGGACACAGCTTAAGTGTGTACTTAAAAAGCATTACTTATCTCTATGCCTCAAGTCAGATTCCATCTATGTGTAACAACTACTATTCTATGTTTAATGTCTGAATAGGCTGTGGAAGCGTGTTATTGAATGTTATGTTATCTACGTTAGCATTGTATCATGAGAACGACTGCCGACAAACTACTAAGTAGTTTGGCAGATTATAATGTATATTTAAATGTGGATTTCATAAAATGAATAAACATATTAAACCAAAAAAAAAACATCCACATCTCTTTTTTACAGAAAAGTACCTCTTTCTGTAAGAAAGAGGCACCACCAAGGCTTAGTGATTATTTTTGATTCTGCTGGCTTAATTGTGGAGCGAATGTTTTTTAAAAAAACGCTGTTTCCAACTGGTCTTCAACTTATCGACTACTCTCCCGAAATTCAATGAAAACCTGACTTTACAAAAGGTCTTATTCTTAGAATAGTACCCTCACTTTCACTGTTTCAATCAAGGGGCTATAGGAATGTTATTTATTCTTTTTTATTTTTATAATAGTGATCAATTTCGATTTTGAGCTATTTCCCCGATGTCGACTAGTATATTATTGTAGCAAGTTCTAAGTTAATAAGACAGCAAAATGAAAATAATAATAACGATTAGTGTCATTTTTTTAAGAAAGTTTACATTAAAACATAGAATTTAAAAACTCCTGACACAAATACAAAACGAATCGGTAAACAATTTTCTATCAAACATGGGATAGAGTCATACCAGTTGTACTGAGTTCTTAGATTTCCGCGAATATTACACATGAAATAAAACAATTTTTTCGGATTTTATCGCGGTTTATTTTGATTTTTAAGTTCACGACGTTTCGAGTGCTTTGCAGCACCCATGGTCACGGGAAGGCAGAACGTCGTTCAAAGAAGTCTGCAGTCTGTGAACATGTCCTTGACCGCACCCGCCATAACAACAGATTTGATAGACCACAAATCCTCGTGAAAGAACAACGATTCCTACAAAGGGTGGTTCGCGAGGCTATTGAAATTAAAAAACATCCTAATTTCAATAGAGATGATGACTGGGTGCTTCCATCGACTTGGGATCCAGTAATTAATATAATCAAATCCAAAACCAAGCATAACACTGCAAGACCTCAAGACACCGTGAGCTCATTCTGCGTAGATCGGACCAAAAAAAAACAAAAATAATTAAGAAGTTTGAGTGTACCTCGGAACAACTATGCCCTTTGGACGTCTAACACCTCAGTCCTTCCCGTGACCATAGGTGCTGCAAAGCACTCGAAACGTCGGGAACTTAAAAATCAAAATAAACCGCGATAAAATCCGAAAAAATAGTTTTATTTCACATACCAGTTGTGTTAAGACCTTTTAATTTTCCTCTAAATGCTCGACGCAATTTATTTGTTA
The DNA here is from genome assembly GCA_905147815.2 of Phalera bucephala. Classification (NCBI taxonomy): domain Eukaryota; kingdom Metazoa; phylum Arthropoda; class Insecta; order Lepidoptera; family Notodontidae; genus Phalera; species Phalera bucephala. The sequence continues at coordinate 2,887,247 of LR990627.1, forward strand.
AGTATCCACCGCTTTGTTGTCCAGGGTGTGATTTATCAATTTAATTTTCATCGTTATTATTTCAGAAATGACTATACTGGAATTTATTTAGAAAATAAAATAAAACTTGGCAGTATGACTTTGTACCTTCGCCTGTCCACAAGGACAAACCACTAGGCTCTTCGATCAGGGGTTTTACCAAGAAATTTTTTTTGTGTGTTTATGGCATCACGACAACGCGTATGTTGCCAATGTCAAGTATTACAAATATATACATTTCAAAATTAATTCAACTTGCCCGATGAACTTGATGACAAGGATGATTATAAAATTGATGAAGTGCCCCACCCTGGATAGTAAAGCGATGGATACTTTACATACCAATTGCGACGGCCGTTTTGAGGGAAATCGAAAAGGCACGTTTTATCACTTTGTTACAATTACCTTCACTCGTGCACATTTAAGAATACATAATGGTTAGTATTCCACTAACATTACACAGTATTATTCAAATAACACAAGTTTTGGAAATTAAAACAAATTGACGACATCACTCTTCGAATTCCCGCCAAAACACCGTTTCGAATTTTAAAACTAGATAACAATTTTGTTTTTAATCTTAACACTAGTGTTGTTTTGAAAGATAATGAGAAATATTGACCACTAGCTATACAAAATTACCAATTTCCATTTCTCGGCTGTTCTTTTAGGTTTTTTCTAAATCACACGTTTGTTTAAGAAGCAGTGATAGCCTAGTGGTTAGACCGTTGGACTGCAAAGTCAGACCCAGTCCATTAAGTCGGGTTCAAACCCACCGCTGTCTTTTCGAAAGCATTTGCTTGCGTATTAAAAATAAACTATCACGTATTTTAACGGTGAAGGAAAACATCGTAAGGAAACCTGCATGCCTAAGAGTTTCTCGAACGTGTGTGAAGTTCAGTAACCCGCACTGGGCCAGCGTGGTCGATGATGGGCTAAGCCCTATTAGTTAGAGAGGAGGCCCGTGCCCAACGGTGGGACGTTTTTGTTTACGAAAAGTGATGTCAACTGTTTCCATTCCCAAATTTTTGAACAATTTTTAACAAAACAATTTTTTTGGTGGAATATCAAGGAATATTAATTAACCATTATGTATTCTTATATGCATGAGAGAAGGTAATGGTAAACACATGCTTAAATGTGTCTTTTCAATTTCCCTCAAACACCCGACGTCTGTGAAGTAATTTAGTTAATTTCATTATAAAATTATAAAAAAAAAACTATTTTAAAAGAGTAACCGTGGAGTTTCTTGCTCTTCACCACAGGAATGCCATTTTGAAGTGGTGGTAGAGTCTTTGTTACTTTTCTGACGATTCATAAATACTATAATGTTTTACATGAATAAAACATATTCTGATTCTGAACATTTTTATTTCAGTTTAATTAATTTAGTACTTGGTACGTAAGCGATTGCCAGTATCAAAAAAAGAAGAAGTATTAATAAAGATGGAATAACTGATAAGTGTCTTTTATTGACGAAATACGGGGCTCAAAGTGCAATAACCACTAATGGTTGTGTCGTAGTGGTACAATTCTCTTTATTTCCAGTCTGTAGGGCCTGGATTCTTCAGGTTTAACGGTGCTTTCGGTGCGAGCCGGCTCCGTCGCATACCGCGGATTTCTCGTCATTTATAATCGATTTATATTATGTAACACACGAAAAGGTTGTAAATCATTCCTTTGTGTTAGTTTTTGTTAATTCGGGGAATTTGAATTGGGTTGTTTCTTTGAGGTTATTTGATTCATAACCTCAAACATAGCATGACAGGAATATAATTTGAAGCATGGATATCTATGACTTTGAATAGGCGATAGAATAGGGAAACAATTTTTGTGTCACATTTTATCTGTAATACTAATTAATACTGTCGGAATTTTATGTACTCGGTGCATTTATGGTTTAAAGGCATGTTTCTTTTATTTCTTAGAACCACTATAAATGCTTTAATATAATTATTTATGTTCTAAGTTTAATTTATAAGAATGTCATCTATCTATATCACCACGCCAGATCCCTTGTAGGATAGGCAAAAAGTAAAGAGTTTCAACAGGTTATTTCCTTGCAGATCTCTAGCTTCCCTTACTTTCATAGTTCGCTTCATACACGCTCGCCGGTTACGGAGGCTCTCAGATAAGACACGAAAGTTAATAAAGTTATAATAATTATTGATTTACCACAAAGTAAGTATATACAAGTAAATACCTCAAATCTGCAGGAACACTTAATATCAATTATCAGAGGTTTCATAACTAGTTAAAACCTGTAATTTTGAAAACTAGCTATATAATATTAAAACACAAAACTAAGTAGAAGAAATTGTGCCTGCGTAGTTAGATGGGGGTTTCATTTATAAATGTAGGTAAATTATATGGAGTGGTTATGTGCAAGTATGCAAGTTTTTGTGAGGGGTGAATGCTAGTGATGGTATGTGTATGCTAGTGTGGCTATGTGGATGCTAGTGTGGCTATGTGTATGCTAGTGTGGCTATGTGTATGCTAGTGTGGCTATGTGTATGCTAGTGTGGCTATGTGTATGCTAGTGTGGCTATGTATATGCTAGTGTGGCTATGTGTATGCTAGTGTGGGTATGTGTATGCTAGTGTGGCTATGTGTATGCTAGTGTGGGTATGTGTATGCTAGTGTGACTATGTGTATGCTAGTGTGGGTATGTGTATGCTAGTGTGGCTATGTGTATGCTAATGTGGCTATATGTATGCTAGTGTGGCTATGTGTATGCTAGTGTGGCTATGTGTATGCTTTTGTGGCTATGTGTATGCTAGTGTGGCTATGTGTATGCTAGTGTGGCTATGTGTATGCTTGTGTGGCTATGTGTATGCTAGTGTGGCTATGTGTATGCTAGTGTGGCTATGTGTATGCTAGTGTGACTATGTGTATGCTAGTGTGACTATGTGTATGCTAGTGTGGCTATGTGTATGCTAGTGTGGGTATGTGAATGTAAAAATGTTTGTGTGTATTCGTCTCTGATTAATTCTTCTCTTCTGATTCCTTATTTTCAGTGCTATATTTTTGCCTGCCAATCTATTATAGTCTTAGCTGTATGTAAATAATCAAGGATTCTGTATGATCATAGACTTTTTTCGTCTTTGCTTCTTTAAGGGAACGTAAACGCCAAATAATGTATTTAAGTTGCGTCGTCAGAGACCGAGCCATCAATATCTCCTATCTATATCATCACGCCAGATTACTGACGTAATAGGCAGAAAGCCCAGAGTTCCAAAAGGTTTTTTACAAACCCCTGTCGCTTCCTCCTCTAAAACTTCATAGAAAGTTTTGTGGGACGCCCAATTCAGATCCTGTTTTAGATGCGCATATCCTTAGCAACAACGAAGTAACACTATCTCTCTGTGGCTACAAAACTGGCCAAGAGTCTGTAGCGAGCAAATGTTTTTGCAAATAGTTTTAGCTATGGATGTGTGAACTCTGAATAAAGAAGTACTTCTCTGGACTGCCATGACCAAATAGACCGTGTCTTATCTGAAGGACAAGTCAAGAGTCTCCGTAACCGAGCGTGTATGAGATGAACTATGAGAGTGGAGGAAGCTAGAGAGGTATGTTAGGAAAGAATTTGTTGGAACTCTGTACTCTCTGCCTAACTCGCAAGGGATCTGGCGTGATGATATAGATAGATATATGGATTTCTGTAGGTGTGGGTACTTTTAAATAGTTGTGCGTTTATCTGAAAGCTTATCATAATCGTGCGAGTTAACAAGAGACTTGTAGACAGATAGGCAAGCCAAATATAAAGGATTTATACTATACTGTTTTAGCTTAGTACCTGATGAAATTTCCCATCTGTCATTTTTAATTCCTTTAGGTTATAAATTTTCACAAAATATATTTCTTACTGTTGCGTAAAATTTCGTGCTTCCCTTTTGGGCCTATCCCAGAAACGTTTTTGTATAGTAATTTAGTAAGATTGCTACAGGCGACAATTAGTTTAAAAACACACTTTAGAAATTATATAACTTTTTAAAAAGAACGAGGTATCAATCTAAATAAAGAACATTATAAGCGTTTTAATTCACAAGCCTCTCACAAACTTCATTTACTCTTTTTAATATCTCGCTTTTCGTTTGTCGCTTAGGTATGTAGTTTTTTCCTAAAAAGGTTCGTTATGCAGCTATATGGTATTTGAGTCAGGTCAGTTATTATTAAGCGTGCGATTTGTGAATGTATCTACACACATAAGCGGTAGGTATGCATTCGTGTACCTACCTCTCAAGGTTGTGTTAAAAATAATTCGTAGGTCGGTCAGCTGGTTATTTAAATATCCATGTCACGGAATCATCATAATGCTTAGTTTAGATGACAGCTTAAACGGGCGTCCGGCAGACGCTTTTTCAATGCGCAGAACTGAAGCGCTGTACAACGCTTTCAAAAAAATGTACGCTCTGCTGTTTATTTCAGTTCAGCGCTTTACTAACGCGCATTAAAAACACTTCTGCGAACTTAGGGTTACTATGAGTTACAAGCCATAGATGTAGTATTAGAGATCTGAGTTATAAGCTTTTTTCTTTTTTTTTTGTCGCTTTGACATATCCATGCCCTCACGCCAGATGTAAGGGGTTGCTATGAAAAATATTATGTACAAATACGTGATTGTTCAATTGTAATCACAGGGTTCGAATCCTAAATGGGACAAAGCGTTATTGGACTCATTCTTTAATGGCCGGTTCCAATATTTAACTAATAAAATGATTTGCTTATTGTCAGTACAATTATGACAATCTATCCTCGAGTTAAATTATTCTATCCGACCGTTAATCGAAAAATTCTTAATGTGTGTGTGCGAATGATCTACGCTGTTGGCCGCTGGGCCTTTACAGCTTCACCGGACAAGCAAATTCTCAGTAGCAGTCTGCGTTAGTTAGAGCTTGAATAAAATAAATGGCTTATTTTTGAAAGCGCTAGTCGCGCTTTAGCGCCGCGCGTTAAAAAAGCGTTTCTGCGGACAAAGTGTGTTTGTGCCCGGCATAATAGCCCTTTATTACATTGGGACCTAATGGCGTGGGTGTACAAAGCACACCTCTACCACTCTCGCTTAGGAAATGTAGGCGTAACGGTGTTTTATTGTTTAGGCGTTTTTGACTACCAAACACGAACTGTGAATATACAAGTGAATTCTCAACCTTATTGTAAACCGTAACGATGATGCCTTATTGTATACCTTTATAATTGTAAAACACATCTTTTATCAGACAATTAAATCTTTACAAACTATTAAGTGTTTTTTTTTCACCTTTCAACGGACACCGTTCCGTTAAGAAGAGCTGTGTTATGATAATTAATACATTTTGTTATTAAATTAAAAGTGAATCGACATGGTCTAGTGGTTTCGTGTCAAGGTCTTCTCTCCCCTACCCTAACGTAACTGCTTTTGTGCGCTTTTATTAATGTTGAGCACGTGTTTAGTTGTAATAATAATTCTACTACATTTGTTTACAGTTGCTGCCGTGTGTACGCTGGTAAGATAGTGTATATCATAGATATTGTGTTGTATATGAATATTTTGGCGAGCGGCGCAGCAAAATGGCGGATAAGTATTTATTCCAGGTGTGCCTATGGAATAAAATAGTCCCCGCCATGAAATAAAATTATTTTTCAGATGTTTCGAGTGCTTTGCAGCACCCATGATCACGGGAAGGACTGAGGTGTTAGACGTCCAAAAGGCATAGTTGTTGAAAGAAAATTTATGGAGTCGGGTAATGAAAGAATAAACAAAATGAATGAATTCTGTTCATTCATTCATTCATTTCCCAAGCGTATCAGTTTTATTGTGTTTACTTGGCACGATATATTTGTTTATAAAATTGACAATATACAAAGCAGACTTTAGATACATACTTTTAATACAGATTTGTGATAATTAATTCATCATCAGAAATTCTGCATAGGATTTAAGCGAGCTATGGTGGAAGCTCACGGAGCATGTCTGACTCCTATCAACCAAAAATCCTGGGATGACCGGCAAGACACTGTTGAAAGGACAAGGCTCACCCCCCGACTGCATCGACACAGTGCGTACGGCGGGGGTGTTGGCCACATCACGCTGCAGTCCTCAAGGTTGCACGTGAACGACCTCGGATCATAGATGATCTAAGTAAGGGACGCTTTGGGCCTCCAAACTGCGCTTCCTGCGACCCTAAAGATCCCCCATGATGTTGGCCCGTACCCGCTCGGCGTCCTTCCGTGGCATCAGTTTCGTAGAAGAAGCTTACCGCCCCTTGGGCCGATTCCTTCGCCAGCATAGCCGATACTACAGCTGGCAGGGAGAGATCCGGTAATGAATTAGTTACTTACTGGTCAGTTTCGGTATTCAAACTTTTGGATTATATTGAACCTATTTGCGCGCGGCATTTAGCAGAGGAATGGTCATGAAGCTGGCTAGAGCGAAATTACGGCAGTGTGTAGGAAAAGTGGTTAATATCCCACCAACTCTGCTCATTTTTATTCAAAAATAGCTGTTTCCGGCGAATTCTTCTGCGTAAACAGGGTAGTCCTTCTCCAGGATGATCCAATCTAACTTTTTGACAAATTTACCTGTCCGCTCAGCGGTTTAGACGTGAAAAGATAACAGACAAGCAGACAGAGTTACTTTCGAATTTATGATAAAAGCAAGAATATAAGTATACCATGGGAAACAAAACTAAACTGACAACATCATTTATATTTCCCGCCACAACTCGAAAATTCTGATTAATGCCGAAATAAAAACGACGCCATTTTATCACGTAAATTCGTTTATTTGTATAAATCAGTAGAAGCTCTAATGAAGATCCATAAAGCCCCTCAGTAGTGCCGACGAAAGGAGATTTTTAGTTCGACATAACAATTTTCCCCAAGTAGAACTGGGGGATCTCCTTGAGTACTTGCAAGTTGTGCAAAACTGTATGTTCATTTTTCCTTGAATGACTGGTGTTTGCTATTGTACCTATGAAAAGGAAAAAAATATTCAAATATTTTTAATGTTGTCTGTAGGATAAACTCCAACTTTCGTAGCTTCTAAACGTCCTTGAAGTAATTAGGGATATCTAACTGATCGGATATACAACGTATAGCTTATTTAAATAACTGTAAATCAATAGTTTTTAAGTCGCCTTTCACATCATCCACACCGCATTTCCCATCATCCACACCGGATTTCCCAATAATTTTATTGTATTAAATTGATATACGTGACAAGTTATTATTTGTTTTAAAAACTAATTTTAAATATTTAATCCATTCATAGCTCCATGTTCACTACACTCAGTCTTGACTCATTCACTATCACATACACAAAAATAATAACGTCATCTGTTTCCGTAACACACACACCACGCACACAAACAAACAAAGTAGTGTAACCGATTCTACGCTTAATTCTAGTTTCAGTCAGTTATTTCAATATTATATCGTATAAGTTATGTTAGGTTACACTATTTGAACCTACTAAAGTAATTCCTAAATGTTCTCTTTCACAACTGTAAATTGCGGAAAAGCTTATCTACAATCTTGTGGATATTGCACAAGATTCCTCCGGCCAATGTAAGTAAGATCAGTCTTTGTAAAGCGGTTTATAATGCGATACGATCCAGTGCAGAAAATGTCAAGAAATTTGGTTCTATACTCTTTTTATTCTATTCTTTTCAAAACATAATTTCTAATGAATAATATTTCCCAAAAAATCAGCGAGCCTTACAGTAGTTGCATATTCTATGTAACATCTGACGTGTTACCCTACTATAAAAAAGATCCGCATCAAATCAAATCTACCCCGGTTTCCTGTTGGCACCATCTCACAGCCATCTCTCCGCCACCGCGCGCGCTCATTGGTCAAATCAAATAGCGCGCGCTTCCCCAGTTTCCTGTTGGCACCATCTCACAGCCATCGCTCCGCAACCGCGCGCGCTCATTGGTCCAATCAAATAGGGCGCGCTCATTGGTCAAATCAAATAGCGCGCGCTTCCCCGATTTCCTGTAACACATTTCCGTCCCTTTTCCGAAATCACTTCCACAAAAAATATCCAGCAACCGAGAGGACAGATGTTACACATCAATAAAATTGAGATATTAGTTTAAAAACATTTTTTTAAAATGCGCTTACAGCGCTTTGGCATCGATCGGATAGCTGGTCGCCCTCTCGGAAGTACAAAAGGTGGCCTGATTCTAGGGTAACAGTGTCCTCTCCCTTTCTTCGGACTTCACACAGTCCCAGAACGTGCCACCTTATCCCTTCGAGTTCGAATTCTAGTTGCGCCATGTGCTCGTCAAGCCGTAACGTGCGTCCATTAAACGTCGCCAAGGTTAGTTGATTTTCGCGGCCTCTCGTAGCCCGGGGATTCTTCGCATCCCCTACCCTGCCGTAACCGTGACCGCCGACGTGATCTGGAATAGCAGGGCGGCCGGGAACTGGGGGCCGTGGTTTATTATGGCTTGCCATTGGAGGGTTTGCCCATAATCTCCACGCTGGGCATGCGGGTTGGCGATCGTAGTGCGTAACTCTTCGCAGCGGTGCCGCTGCTGCCCGTCACCGATCTGCGGTATTTAGTTACGCAGTTTTTTGTTATGGTTATACATTTTGCGGTCGTCAGAGCCTCGTTCGTTATTTAGCAGGATGTACCACGAGCAGGTGAGGATGACTTGGAGCCATATGGTGGTATTTGACCCCTAGTATTTTAATGTATGGAGAAAATACTTACCTATGTTATATCATTGAGTTATTTTATACGTACAAGAGAAGAAACCTTAAGTATTTTTTTTAGCAAAAGTTCGAGTGCATACGTGTGTGTGTGATGTCCTACGCTGTTGACCGCGGGGCCTATATAGCTTCACCGGACAAGAGGGCGAGCGTCCAACCACTACGCTCAAGCCAGAAGGGCAAGGGGACAACTAGCTCAAGGGCGCCTCTAGGAGGTACGGCCTCTGCTTGGGCAGTCGCTACGGGGGAGGGCATATACTAGGTGTCTCGCCGTGATGCTCTGCACCGGTTGGCGGGCAAGGGATTCTTCGACCTCGCCGGCGAGATCGGTGTCTGAGCCTGTGATCTGTATCCGAAAGAAGGGATGTAAGGGCATCGGGAGGGTCGGTGAGAACATGCCGCGTACGGAAGTTCGAGTGCACTGTAATTACTTTTGTTACAGGTGCTTCCTACAACGTGACACCTTCAAGAGCTAAGTTTTATTTCAGAAATATGCCCTCATGTGCACTGAGATACTGTTTCAATAACTCAAGAAACATAAAAAATTATTACCTACTAGCTGTACCCGCAACTTCGTTCGCGTTAATTTCAGGCGTGTATTTCACACCCTTAAGGTTTAGTCAAATAGCCGACGGAGCGCGACGGAAGCGCTCGACTACGCTCGGTTGGCGGTCGGCAGCGCGCCGCACACGTCCAACCGCAGGAGCGATGTCGCGCCGGCCGGATGGCCGCCCGACACTAGCAATCCGCTCGTACGTGTATTGGCTCCCCCTGTGCTTCGTTTGTAACCGCGTAGAGCGCGACGGTAGCGGGTCGAGACGTTTGTCGTCGTGTCGAGCGAGTCTGCGCTGTGTGGCATCTCCCGTACATTTCAGCACATTACAACTCCTTAAGCCGCGTCCCCGTCGCGCCGAGCGAGGCTGCGCTGTGTGGCGTCTCCCGTACATTTCAGTACATTACAACTCCTCAAGCCGCGCCACCATTGCGCCGAGCGAGGCTGCGCTGTGTGGCGTCTCCCGTACATTTCAGTACATTACAACTCCTCAAGCCGCGCCACCATTGCGCCGAGCGAGGCTGCGCTGTGTGGCGTCTCCCGTACATTACTGTACATTACAACTCCCCAAGCCTCAACACCGTCGCGCTGAGCGAGCCTGCGCTGTGTGGCGTCTCCCGTACATTTCAGTACATTACAACTCCCCCAAGCCGCACCACCGTTGCGTCGAGCGAGGCTGCGCTGTGTGGCGTCTCCCGTACATTTCAGTACATTACAACTCCCTAAGCCGCGCCACCGTCACGTCGAGCGAGGCTGCGCTGTGTGGCGTCTCCCGTACATTTCAGTACATTACAACTCCCCAAGCCGCGCGACCGTCGCGCCGAGCGAGGCTGCGCTGTGTGGAGTCTCCCGTACATTTCATTACATTACAACTTCCCGCGCCGCGCCACCGTCGCGCCGAGCGAGGCTGCGCTGTGTGGCGTCTCCGCGTCAGCTTCTCTTGCATGTAGTACATAATAGTTCCATGTATTAAACTTAGTGTCCGACCGAAGCTCAGTTTCGGCCACCTTCGGCCAAAAATACCACCTTCGTTCAATCCTTCGGCCCATTTTGGCCGAAGGCCGAAGGTTTCCAGCAAGCATCAAAATTGATCGTTCTATTACGACTTACGAATATTTTAAATTAATAAATATTTTAAATAATATTATTTCAGTGTTATTATTTTTGGTCAGTTGTAGGTAATTTTAATCATCTCGTTAGGTTAATATAGTCAATATAACTTTTTAAAAATTTAGCCAATATTGAAGCAATTTTCTTAGGGTTATTAAACCTTCCGCTTCGGCCGAAAGTTTTGGCGATGGCTTATTAATCGGCTACGGCTTCGGCTTCGGTCAAACACACACTACACTAAGGACACTATACTTAGAAGAATTACTTCTCTATATAGAGCATCGCGCTCGTGAAAACTACATATTTATCTACCCATTGGGTAGAACGTACACGTGTACATTAACATCTATTGAACACATGTAACACTGGTATCACGCATACATAGTGTATAACGGAGACTGCTTTTGAGCGCCATTTTTTTTAGCATAGCTCAGTCTAGCGCAGGATCAGACACCGACCTCACCGGCGAGGTCGAAGAATCCCTTGCCCGCTGGCCGGTGCAGAGCACCACGGCGAGACACCTAGTATATGCCCTCCCCCATAGCGACTGCCAAAGCCGAGGCCGTTCCTACTTGAGGCGCCTTTCGAGCTAGTAGCCCCCTTCCCCTTCTGGCTCGAGCGTAGTGGTTGCACGCTCGCCCTCTTGTCCGGTGAAGCTGTAAAGGCCCCTCGGCCAACAGCGTAGATCATTCACACACACACACTTCTCTTAGTCTAAGGCATTATACCTAGTTTTTTTATCCCGATTCACGACCAAAATGTGACACAGATCGTCCTTCAACCTATCGCTTATCGTGTTCCCGGTCAACTAACTTTTTTTAACTTTTATATTGATAACTTGTATTTTCGAAGCATAAGTAAATCTTTTCCTCAATATAGTGTGTGAAATCTTCGCGAAAAAGGGGTTTAAAACTCGAATAATGAAGGGTGATTGCGAAAGGGGCCACCAGTATTTCATACGAAACGGGTTGTCTTACAATGACCCATATCCTGTTTATCTACGTGAGAAAAAGTTGATCTACTTATTGTACTTATGAGTTTGGTTGGATAGAACGAGAATTAAAACATTGTGCATTTGAGACGACCACGAAGCAAATACGAGCTAAGCAAATACTAAGTAAATGCAAAGCGAATAAAGTTCGTATTTGCTATACGACTGCCTTGACGGCCTAGTAGCGGATGGATTCTATAGCGATTATGAGGTCCAAGTTTCGAATCCTAGGTACTACAGAGTGTAGTTTGTACATTGGAAAATTCTCAGTAGGAGTCGGGTGTCTGGAATTGCGCCCGATGTATTTATTGGCAATTGGCTCGCCCCCTATTACATTACATTCCATTCCGATCTCGGTCTCGAATCAGTTCGCGCTTTTATTAAAAAGGCGACTATCCGTTATTTCGCGAACGCGTCCAAACATAGGAATCCGCTAATCGTAGCCGCCGCCGGCTGCGAACCTAACCCCCCTATCAGCCGCTACCGCCGTCTGCGGCATGTTTACACTGAGATTCCCGATGCTCTTACATCCCTTCTATCAGCTACAGATACCGCACACAGGATCAAAAACCGACCACACCGGCGAGGTCGAAGAATTCCTTGCCCGCCGGCCGGTCCAGAGAACCACGCCGAGACACCTAGTATACGCCTTCCCCCATAGCGACTACCCAAGACGAGGCCGGTCCTTGAGGCGCCCTTGAGCTAGTATTCCCCTTGCCCTTCTGGCTCGAGCGTATTAGTTGTACGCTCGCCCTCTTACCCAGTGAAGCTGTAAAGGGCCCGCGGCCAACAGCATAGATCATTCACACACACACACACACACCTATTACAATTCGGACCTAGCGTCGGTATGCGAGTACCTTAGAACCTTTAAACATTTTGCTTAAATACTTAATGACAAAATGTGTACTCAACAGAGTACACCGCTGCCACCACTGGTTTAGGAATGTATAGTGCGACAAGGATATTTTAAACCCTGGATGACATTGACAGGGCGTTGGTTTTAAATTAGGGTAATCTTTAGTAAAATTTTCCTTCATCCAGGGACATATACATGTGGGTCCGCACGCTATTAACTAAAAAAATAACTTTGGTAAATTTCATAGCAAACGGCAACTCGGCGACTGTCATGAAGTGAATTTCACTTGATGACAGCGTTAGTTCCGGTTTTGGCCGCGGGCCAAAATATCCTTGTAAGACTGGATTCATTTCTTTTCAGTATAGATGATTATATCATGAGTTGACGGTTAAAACGTGTTTGTGTTTTAAAACTTCTTTGTGCAGGTGAACTTTATCTGACTGCTCTACACTGGCATCCCGCGGAATTGGAACAAATATAAACCAGGTGACTTGACTAGTGCTTATGTCACTTCTCTTGCCATCGCTCGCCCGACCCTGCCTTGGTTGGCAATTTTAGCTGGAGAAAAAAGGGCTGACAACGCGAGCATGGTCGAGTCCACGAAATAAAGAATAGTCTTCTTTGTATTGTGGTCGAGCATTCACATGTATATACAAATAAATCATCTTTTGTCTTTCTTTGACTATCCCTCACTTGCTTAATATATGTTTTCACCAATAGACTTTGCTTTCAGAGGAAGGTTTAGATATATTGTTGTATCATATTTTAATAATCCAAATAAATTAAATTATTTGTGAATTTTAGAGCTAATTGGCCTTTTGCATATTGAGTTGGGAAAAAAATGGCGACTCCTGAGAGCTATAATGCTGTGCGTTGCGTAAATTGATAGTTACATAAAAATTATGTATGGTTAAAATGTGCCTCTAATCATCATCAGCCTTTACCAGTCCTTAGCTGGACATAGGCATTAGGCCTGTCTAATTGCACGGCACTAAGTAAAATCTTGGGTTATTCTCATACTATGTCCAGGATGCTATAAGGTTAGAAGGAATCCGGCACTGCCGGCGGCCTTAAGTCTGGCACTACATTTGCCAATCAGCGGACTCCACTCAAAAACTAGTGATGGGAATTTAGAACAGTTTGAGGGGCGAGAGGGATCTCGCCCCTCAAACTGTGGGGTAAGATGCATAGTCGGCAGCTGCTTCTATTTGAATTGAATGAATTGGTTGAATGCTGGTTTGAATGATTGGACTAGTTCGCGAAAAAGCAGGTCGTTGTCTTTCTTATATAGGCGGGAAAACGTTCAAAACTGAGATCGGAATGAAGATGTACCACGGGGCACCGACGGCTTTGCAGAGGAATCGGGACTGACTCTTCATGTGAGGGCGGGCGGAGTGCCCGAACACCTCACGTGCGTACGTCATAATTGTCCAACCGCAAGTTTTGTCAAGTGTTATCTTATTCTAAGGCATATTTTACTCCGCTTGAATATCACTGGGTAGATGACAAGGGATTCCTTGACCTCCTTGGCGACATCAGTATCAAATCCTGTGTCTATTATATTCTGTGCTTTACGTGTGAAGATAGGGTGGGTTTTTAATCTGTAAAAACAATAAACATGTATGTCAGAGCTATCACCTAACTCAGAATTCATTGAAACGCAATGAATGCTTCAATTGTTCTATATATAGTGTACCGCAGTGTTATGATAATTAATTATTATGTTGCATTGTTTGTTATGTGTTATAATTTATAATTGAATCGTTACGTGAATCATTATATAGAAATTATAATATTATTTGTGAGAAACATTTTGTTTTATTTTGTTAAAAGATACTGCCCGACTGATTTGTTAGTCCTTTGGCGCATGGTGCTGCTGGCGATCACTAGGTCCTGGGTTCAAATCCCAGGCAGGACAGTTTCTATCGAAAAATATAGCAGTCCGCAAGAGCTGTGCCTAATATAATGCCTTCTTCCAATTTAATTGGGACCAAAATGTTGGTGTACACAGTACGCTTGTGTGTGTGTGTGATCTACGCTGTTGGCCGAGGGGCCTTTACAGCTTCACCGGACAAGAGGGCGAGCATATATGAATTACGCTCGAGCCAGAACACACTACACCTTTGCCATCCTCGCTTGACGAATATAGGCGCGATGGTGTTCCTTTCCATCGTTTGAGTGGGTCTATAAATGATCTATAATACCCTGACCATAGTGTGTGGTTGGCATGCCCTTTTTAGTTGGTATTAAGTCCTGAACTTTAGTAAAACACCAACTCAATGTAAATCATGTATTTTGTTAGGTAGCCATTGTACAAAAGTGCGTATGTCATTATCTTATTTTCCTACCCACTTAATCCACATTATTAATTAACAAAGTAGAAAAGTACCCTATTCTAATACACATAAATCCATGTAAACAAATCAACAATATAACATACCTCCCCCCTAAGTATAATAAATAAAACGAATGAACAACGATTATGTGACCAAATGCCAATACATAATTAAGCTGTCACAAAAGGCATCTATGACATATAGTGATTATTTCTATGTCTGTCGTATGGAGTTTTAGAATGCAGATCTATTTTATTTTTTACTTTTCCTGGTGCCGATGAAACTAAGGGGCTATCTGATGGAGGTATACCCAATATCTCTGCCCATTTATCCGCATCCGGAATCTCAATAATTTTATCCAAATCCTGAGAGTCTGGATTCTCTGTTCGTACCGGTTCATCACTCGCTAAATCATCAGCTACTCTCTCTCCCTCCTCTGGCCCGGATTTTGTAGATGTTTTTTTTATTAACTGATCAATGTGACGGGTGATTAGCGCTCCATTCTCAGTTTTAATCTTGTAGTTAGATGGACCGTTCTTATCATATATCTGACCTGGTAACCATCTTGGGCCCATAGCATTATAGTTGCGGTACATAATGTTCTGACCTACATTTGTTTCTCTCGTTTTATTCTCCCTGTTGACATCAATCTGTTTCTCAGTCCGTTTATGTTGTAGATTATCTGGGTGTATAGTAGTATCCAATAAAGTACGTAGCCGTCTATTCATGAGCAGTTCTGCAGGTGTCTTCTTTGTTGTAGTGCATGGTGTGACCCGAAGTCCTAGCAGTAGATTTGGAATTCTACTGTCCCATGCCAAGTCATCCATTTTCCTTAATTTATCCTTAATTGTCTGTATCATTCGTTCGGCCAACCCATTTGTAGCTGGGTGATATGGGGCTGTAGTCACATGACGAATGTTATTAGCAGTGAAAAATTTCTCTATTTCATTAGATACGAAACATGTGCCGTTATCCGACACTATTGTATCACATAGCCCATGTGTAGCAAATACCGTCCTTAATAGTTTAATGACTGTAGCCGAAGTTGTGTTATTGACCATAAATAGTTCAGGCCATCGGGAGTAAGCATCCACGATAATCAAGAAATACTTATTGTAAAATGGTCCAGCGAAATCCATATGTATTCTGGACCAAGGCCTTGACGGTGTAATCCACTTATGATAGGTCTTTGGTGGCATGTGTCGATGTTCCAAACATTTAGTACACGTGCTGACTAGGTCTTCGATGTCTTCATTGAGGCGTGGCCACCAAACATAGCTTCTAGCTAGAGCTTTCGTTTGTACGATTCCTGAATGTGTTCTGTGCAACGCTTTCAACACTGCTTGGCGAATGGACTTTGGTACGACCACTCGACAACCCAACAATATGCAGTCGTCCTGAAGCGACAATTCTAAACGATTCAACCAGAATGGACGTAAATTGTTGTCATTGACTCTAACGGGCCAACCGCGTTGTATATAGTAGATGACTCGTGACAATGTGCTATCACGTCTCGTTTCCGACGCTATCTGCTCAACATCATAGGGAAAATCTTCTGGTGACTCGGCCATCAACAATATTTCACCGAGCTGTTGTTCCGGTTCCTCTGGAACTGGTTGTGGCCAACGACTTAAATTGTCTGCGAATCCAATTTGCGCACCTGGTTTATAAACTATTTCATAGCTGTGAGACGTTAAAGCGATGGCAATCCTAGTTAATCGAGGTGACAACATATTAGGCATAGGTTTCTTTGGATCAAATAAACCCAGTAGCGGTTTGTGATCAGTCACTAATCGAAAATGTCTTCCCATCAGGTAATTATGGAACTTGGTGATACCAAACATTATAGATGCCGCCTCTTTGTCCAGTTGCGAATAACGTCTTTCGTGTGAATGTAATGTTCTTGACGCCATAGCTATGGGACGTTCCTGTCCATTATGAGTCTCATGAGACAATACTGCACCAACACCGTATTCTGAGCTGTCACACGTAAGTACAAGTGGTTTTCGTAAGTCATAGTGCTCCAGTGTTAAGTCAAAAGTAATAAGACGTTTCGCTGTGTCGAATGCATTTTGTTCACGCTCTGTCCACCTCCATGCCTGAGATTTTTCCAATAACCTATGTAATGGCTCTAGTATAGTAGCCTTATGCGGTATGAATCTTTCATAAAAGTTGTATAAACCGAGAAATGCCTGCAGTTCCTGCTTGTTCTTAGGCTTAGGAGTGTTCACGATTGCCTCTACTTTACTTTTTGCGGGATGTATTCCCTCCGCATCTACGACAAATCCAAGAAATTCGACCCTTTCTTGAAAAAATTTGCACTTATTCTTATTAAGGCGAAGGCCAGCTCGACCTATCCGTCCCAAAACAGAGTCCAGTCTGTCCTGCAATTCTTGTTTAGACCTGCCACTAATAATAATATCGTCAATTAGGACAGCTATTCCCGGAATATCAGCCAGCAAAGATGTCATCAAACGCTGAAAAATCCCCGGACTTGCCTTGACGCCAAAAACCAAACGATGTACAGTGTAAAGACCTTTACAGGTATTCAAAGTTAACAGTTTCGAGGTGTCTTCGTTGACAACCACCTGTGTATATGCACGGTCCAGATCTAGAGTTGAAAAAAATTTTCCACCTGCAACAGTGGCGAAAATTTCATTTGCGGTAGGCAAAGGATACGTATCTGATTCAGTTGCTTCGTTGACTGTGCTGCGATAGTCACCACACAATCTTATTTCCCCCGTTTTCTTTATTATCGGAATAACGGGCGTAGCCCATTCAGAATAGGACGTCGGTTGTAGTACTCCTTCTTCTACTAGTCTGTCTATCTCTTGTCCTACCCTCTCCTTGATTGCAAATGGAACAGGTCTGGCTTTTAAAAATTTAGGTACAGCGTTCGCTTTGAGATGTATTGTCACTTGCTGTCCACGGTAGGTACCGAGTCCATCCTGAAATACTTCTTTGTGTTTATTCATCAATCTATCAATTTCAGCACCATCTTCAATAAATTTAATATTTAGTGAGATGTTTAGCGGGCTAAACCAATCACGACCTAGAAGATTTGGTCCAGTTCCTCTAGCGACGATGACGCAAAGATCTCGGATCACCTCATTGTATTGTACTGGCAACCAAACTTGTCCCAAAAGACGTACGGGAGTCTCTGTCCATGTTCGGAGCGACAGTTCGATAGGCTGCAGAGCATCACGTGGTAGACGAAAGCGAATCGAGTGCCATGTGCGTTCATTAATTATTGAAAAACTAGCACCCGTGTCCACCTGCATGTTGACCGATACCCCCGCAAGAGCTACCGCCACTTCGTAGGGCGGTATGCGGCTGGTTCGATAGGTGATTACACCCGGTACCCAATAAATTCCATTTAAACGATCATCCGCACCTGCAGCGTAGTTGACGTCTCTGTTTACGGTCTTCTTCTTGCTTAAACATATCTTTTCCAAATGTCCCTTCTTCTTACAATACCGACATACAGTATTTACAAAACGACACTCTCCGGCGTGTCGATTCCCGCAACGGTAGCATAAACGACTATAGTCTCTTCGTTTGAAACGCATTAACCTCCATCGGCTCGACAACTGCGGGCGGCCCCGTATTAGCACACCCCGACGAGAACGGCTGTGATAGCCCCGACGACAACCCAACGGCCGCTTGCTGGATCATACGGACGTCCCGCCCCGCACTTTCAGATGACAACATAGCGTCCACTACGTCCTGATAAGTTGTACGGTCCCGCTTCAACAGTTCTTCTACTGTAGTCTTTCGTCCCTCATACCACAAACTAATCGGTCCCGTAACATTCGCTCTAAGTCTATAAAATTGCAACCGGAAGTTAATTTTCGAAGTTGTGCTATATAGTCCGTTGCAGACTCGTCACGTTTTTGATCTCGTTTATAAAACTGAAAGGACACTGATATTTCATTTGGCTTTGGGCTAAAATGTTTTGTAAGAATCTTATGTATTTCATCAAATGTCACTTCACTAGCTTTCTTTGGTGTAATTAATGCCAGGAATGTTTCGAATACTCGCGATCCACATACTGTAAAGAAATTTGCTCGCTTGTCAGCATCCAAAACGACACCATTTGCCTCAAAACAAAATTCTAAACGATCGAAATAAATGTCCCAATTGTCCTTTTGCGGATTAAACTCATCAAATTTCACTGCTTTACTGTTCATTTTGACCACTTTTTACCAAACGTCGCCACTATTAAGTCCTGAACTTTAGTAAAACACCAACTCAATGTAAATCATGTATTTTGTTAGGTAGCCATTGTACAAAAGTGCGTATGTCATTATCTTATTTTCCTACCCACTTAATCCACATTATTAATTAACAAAGTAGAAAAGTACCCTATTCTAATACACATAAATCCATGTAAACAAATCAACAATATAACAGTTGGCTTGCGTTAACTAAACGGGATAGCATAGCGAAGGATTACACATTATATTGATAACTTCACAAGAAGACTATTATATCGTGGGCCGCTCTGGTATGCCTAGGCCTGCTTACGCATGGCACTGCAGGCTTTGGCAATTTACATACAGCATATAGACTGAGACAACACAAATTTATCATTATCTTCAGCGAGAACTGCTATCTTCACTAAATCCTATATCATTACACAACCAATACTTGAGTAGCCCACAAAGCGGATGGGTAGACAATGAATTAAGTGCCGGCCTATAGACAGTATCCTTGCATCTCATATCTCGGAATACTTCGGCATGCCACAGGATTCTAAAGATCCTAGAGCAACCTTTGGTGCTCTGATGAATATTTTTCTGTGGCTGTGTTGTGCAACTAAGAGAGCGTCTCTCCTAACGGGAATAGAACAACGCCGCTCCTCCAAATGCCGTAGTCGACTAAAGTGCGTAATGCAGTACAGACTTGAATGCCGTAAAAACCGGCGACTTGTTGCCGACTTTACCTCTCGTATGCCGGGACCCGGAAAGGGAAATGTTGCGTTGTCTGCGCGAAACTCATTAGTGCCGTTTTAAGCGGTTGTTTTTTATTAAAATTCGTGGTTATATGCCACTTATACAAGCTGTAACATAATAAACGCAAGACCTGAAAGTAGTTTGTTCTAAATCGGTAACTGAATCGATTCCAACAATTTTTAATGGATTTTACATTTTTTTTAAATTTGAAAAAATGCTTTTACTCCTTCAGTGCGCTATAAGAAATTAAATTAATTCTTGATTCATAGCAAGAAGATTCCAAACGCATTCCTAAAACGTATTTTTCAAAACGCACACATACACGTACAAGTTTCATCGTTAATTGCGGTATCGTTGTTAAGTGCTTTAAAAAAGGGTAAAAACCTTTAAATTTAAAGATTTGGTTTTCGTTTTGACTTTATGAAACAATTCTCTAATCGGGGTGTCTGAGGTCTTGCGTTTATTATGTTACACCTTGTATATGAACAAAGGAAATATTTGTATTTTTGTATGTTTGTAACGAAGAAACTCAAAAACTACTGGATCGATTTAAAATTCTTTCGCCATTATAAAGCTACCTTATCCAGAAGTAACATAGGCTATATAACATAGACCCGGTAGGTGGCACTGTTCTCGGCTGGGTACGAAGTCGTGGTAAACTGCTTATAGAATATAAACGAAAAAAATGTATTAGGGCTGGAGAGCGTAGGTCTGCGCTCCGGCAGACAACGCCTATACAAATAGTTACGTAGATTAACGTTCTGGCATACGAAAGTTTAAGCCCTTCATAGATCTGCTAATATTATTATCAATCTATCAGAGTACGAGGCATGCCTTTTAAGTTTTGTCGTTTGAAAATAAAAACACAACTAGAACCTTATAGTACTTTTTATTGTTTTTCAAAGTATTCACCACGTAGCTTAATACACTTTTCCATTCGCTCAAACCAGTTATTATAACATTTATTCCACTCTAAAGTGGGAGTGTTCAAAATGGCTGACTTGAAAGCGTCGACTGCTTCTTCACCGGACTGGAACCTTTGACCACGAAGACTTTTCTTAATTTTGGGAAATGTAAAAAAATCGTTAGGGCTTAGGTC
This sequence comes from Phalera bucephala, assembly GCA_905147815.2. Taxonomy (NCBI): domain Eukaryota; kingdom Metazoa; phylum Arthropoda; class Insecta; order Lepidoptera; family Notodontidae; genus Phalera; species Phalera bucephala. The sequence goes on from LR990627.1 coordinate 2,907,869, forward strand.
AGGACTGTATGGAGGATGGTCAAGAATTTCTACTTTTTCCTGCTTCAAATACTCAATCGTTTGACGAGCGCTGTGTGAGCTTGCGTTGTCGTGGTGCAGGATGATGCGTCGCTTTGAGTTAGATTTTCGAAGTTCGGCGATGACTTGTGGTATACCACTCTGCGCTAACCGTTCTACGATCTTCAAGTGCTATAGTCGCAACATGGCCGGTTTTTCCAACGAACGTGGCCACCATCTTCTTTGAAGTGCTTCGAGAACGAACAACTTTAGTCGGCTTTGGCTCGTCTTGAAAGACCCAGATTGTAGATTATTGTTTGGAATCAGGATCGTAGGCATAGATCCAAGATTCGTCACCACTGATGATGTCGTAGACGTGATTTGACTCTCCTCGGTTGAACCTTTGCAGTTTTCTTACACCATCTGACGCGGGCCGCCTTGTGATCGTCGGAAAGCAGATGCGGTATCCAACGGCAAACTTTCTCACACCAAGCGCTTCATGCAAGATCTTTTGAATGGTTGTCCCTGAGATGCCTAATAGAGCCTCTATCTCTCGATATGTCACATGACGATCTTTGAGAATTAGTTGTCTCATAGCAATGACGTTATCTTCAGTGAAGGCGGATTTTGGGCGTTCTTCGCGAGATTTGTCACTAACACTAGTATGCCCACGCTGGAATTCTAAATACCAGCCTTCGACAGTCCGCAGATATGGGGCTTCATCTCTGAACACAGATGCTCTTCAAAACACTGAAGCCGTGTCAGGCCTCTTCTAAAGTTGTAGAAAATTATTGCACGAACATTTTCCTTAGAAAGATTCATTTTCGTACGTAACCTGACAGATTCCAATCGACGCTGTGACTAAACAATAGCATTAACCCTAATACTTTCAACTGTTTTGAGATTCAAAATTTAAACACATTCGAATATAGAACAGTTCCAAATTCAAAATTGCCGGGAAATATGGAAACGACAGAACTTAAAAGGCATGCCTCGTACACCTGGCTTGTACTCCCGCTATAATTGTATCTTTTAGAACCAGCTGTTAGTCCAGCCTGCGGTAAAATCTATATTTTTACTCCGTTCCAACACGTCCTATGTAAATTTATCTATCATCACGCCAGATCCCTTGCAGGGTAGGTAGAGTACAGAGTTTCAACAATCCCTATAACGATGTCAAGGTTAATAAAAATATTCAAATAAAATCATGTTTTAATATAATAATAAAGTTTAACAATTCCATATTAAGACACATCATATACACACTCATCTAAAATTATACAAGGTTTAAAATATTAAACCAAAATTCATGATTTTCTTAAATCTTAGGTTTATAAGTATAGTAATATAAATATAGGAGAATGTCACGGGACAGTACCAATTACGTCACGATTAAATTATTCCATATTATTATGCATATTTTTTAAATCAAATAACCATTTTTATAGCTTCATATAAGTCGTCGATTTTAAACCCGAAAAAGTTGTAATAAGAACAACACAGATATATATTAAAAGCTTTACACGGCGATAGATTTTCATTTCATTTTTTTAATTTTTTCTTATACTTAGCCCCACAAGTGTATTGATTTCTGTGTCGTGGGGCATTTACAAACATGAAATTCATATACACAAATACCCAGACCGGAACAAATAATTGTGGATCACACAAAGATTTGTCCCGTGCGGGAATCGAACCCACGACTATTAGACACAGTGGGCGGAGCGGACTAAGCTCTTAACCACTGCGCTAAATCGTCCGTCAAGCCCGAATGGCGCTAAGAACAAATTACATCGCGATATGGTGTTGTTTGTACGTTAAATTGGACGAAAAATCTGAAAACATACATCTCATTAATTTACATCAGACATTGTATTGCTCTTACAGCAACAGAAACATTAATAATATAATGAAAAAAGCTTATACAGGTAAAGATTTTGCGTCTTTTTAAATCTAACGTCATCATATTTGACCGATAATAACTTCGAAATGTGGAAGTAGATCTCAAATAATTTAGATAATGGTATGACTGGATCTCCATTCAATATAATGCTAATGATGAATAATCTTAGTTAATTTTGTGTTATTAATTGTTTGAATATTTATTGTGTGGATCAGAGACGTGGTCTCTTAAAAAAGCTCATAGTTGCTCAGCGAGCTATGGAAAGAGCTATGCTCGGAGTTTCTTTACGTGATCGAATCAGGAATGAGGAGATTCGTAGAAGGACCAAGGTCACCGACATAGCCCTCAGGATTAGCAAGCTGAAGTGGCAATGGGCGGGCCACATAGCGCGTAGATCGGATGGGCGTTGGGGCAGAAAGATTCTAGAGTGGAGACTACGTATTGGCAAGCGCAGCGTGGGACGACCGCCTGCCAGATGGACCGACCATCTTGTGAAAATCGCAGGAAGTCGTTGGATGCAGGTGGCGTCGGACCAGTTACGCTGGAAAGCGATTGGGGAGGCCTATGTTCAGCAGTGGACAAGTATAGGCTGAGATGATGATTTATTGTGAAATGTGTTGCATGCCTAATGGCGGAATATGGCTGAACTTTGTAACCACTTGTTATATCGCTCTGTATACCCATGTTCGCAATACATCCATTTTGAATTTTAAAAATTATTAATAATATGAATAATACAAAAAAATGTCTTAAAATACAAGAAATTTGGTTTTGACGCCATTGCGTCAAAATCAGATCTTAAGTCATTACTTAAGATCTGATACCGAGTGTCATAAAAAGACGGTATTGTCCTTTTGGTAAATTAATAAGTACATATTAAGGACTGCCTCATTGGTACAACGGTGTTTTGAATTTGAATTGAAGTCCTAGGTTCGAATCCTAGGTCAGATAGTGTTAGTAGTGGGTAGTGGGGGTTTTCTTTCTTAAATATATCTGGTATAATTGTAACAAGCCAACGCTTGTACATTTGGATCGATGTATTGCATGTATAAATCGCAAGACGATTTCTTTTATTTCTTTTTAAAAAAGTAGCCTCAGTCCAGGATTTATTCCTGTCGTGGATGCGTTTACAAAGATGTGTGTGTTTCATGTGTATTTACCTAGACCGAAACAAATAATTGTGGGTCACATAAAGATTTGCCTCGTGCAGGAATCGAACCCGCGCCTATTCGACACAGTGGGCGGAGCGGCTTAAGCAACCACCGCTAAATCATCTGTCCGTTATTGGGGGTTTTATATCGATAAAATCTCAGTAGCAGGCTGAAATCTGGAATATGCCTGGTATAATTGTAACAGGCCCACATATCTTGTACATTTGGATCTAAGTATGGCAAGTACAAATCACAAAAAACCATTACCTACAAATTGTATGCGAGAAGATTTTTGTGATTTCTGACTTTTCTAGTTCTCCAACCTCAGTTGGTCATATAGAAGTTTTTGATCCTTATCACAAACAGGATCGATTGGCATTAAAAAATGTAAAAATTGCCACAGTGGACTACAAAATATATGGGAAAATGTTGTCTATTTTCTTGCTGACTGCACATTTTTTTTAAATCTGTGAATCTGGCAAAAAGTTAAGCATAGTCTTCTAAGACCGTTTTCCTGTAGCTACAAAGGTTGAGGTAGCTCCATTACTACCTCATTTTAAAAAATCTCTCTCTCTCTATTATCACGCCAGATCCCTTGCGGGGTAGGCAGAGAGAGGCATCTCAAAAATCCACCCTGATTATTGATTTTCGTTCTATGTTTCTGCTTACTATCGCGTATACATATGAATAAGTTATAGGAAGAGTACGTAACATATCGCTACATATTATAAAAAGTCCGAAAGTCCGAAGTCCCCCGCCGCGTCTGTCTGTCTGAACGCGATAAACTCCATAACCACCGAACGGCTTTTCATACGGTTTTCACCAATAGACGGAGTGATTCAAAAGGAAGGCTTATGTGTATATTTCACGCGTTCATTCTGCCGGGGCAGGTCACTAGTATAAGTATAGTCTATTCCAGTCAAACTTTAAAACCTTTTTAGCTCAGCATAATAACGTTGATTTCATGCTAACAGCATTTTCATTTCAATGCCTATATACTGTATATAACACTTGATATATATTGCAATAATAATGAAGTCATCTAAAAATAGTGATGGTTTTTCACCAAGTTTTAAAATATGTTTGGAATAGGCTATGTATGTTACTGGAGAACCAAAGTTAGACACAGCGTTCAGAATTAGCAAACTTAAGTGGCCGAGGGCTAGGCACATCGCTTTTGGACTGGAGATCTCGTACCGTAAGACATGGATATGTGTGAAAGATTTACGCTGTTGGCTGCGGGGCCTTTACAGTTTCACCGGACAAGAGGGCGAGCGTGCAACCACTACGCTCGAGCCAGAAGGGCAAGGGGGCAACTAGCTCAAGGGCGCCTCAAGGAGGAACGGCCTCGGCTTGGATAGTTAGTCGCTATGAGGAGGGCGTACACTAGGTGTCCCGCCTTGGTGCTCTGCACCGGCGGCGGGCAAGGGATTCTTCGACCTCGCCGGCGAGGTCGGGGTCTGATCCTGTATGCGGTATCTGTATCTGCAATCAGGGATGTATGTAAGGCCATCGGGAGGGTCAGTGAGAACATGCCGCGAACGGCGGTAGCAGCTGATTGGAGGGGACTTAGGTTCGTAGTCGGCGACGGCTACGATTAGCGGATTCTTATGATTGGACGCGTTCGCGAAATATCGGGTTGTCGCCTTTTTAATAAAGGCGCGAATAGGTTCGAGACCCAGATCGGAATGGAGATCGATGTTGCGTATGAACCACGGGTTTCTGACGGCTTTGCGGAGGAAAGGGGATTGAAGCGTTTGAAGTCTATCGATGAGCCGATGACCTGGTGCATGCAGATCGTCGTGGCGTTGTGGATTCTTAGACCTCGCTGGTGAGGTCGGTGTCTGATCCTGTGTGCAGTATCTGTATCCGAAAAGAGGTAAGGGATCAAACAGGATCGTTGAAAATATGCCGCAGGCGGCATAGCGGCTGATAGGAGGGGAGTAGGTGTCTTCTCTACGTGCGGAACAACTCGGTGTTTAGAGTTAAGGTCTTTTTAAATATAACTCAGCTTAACACAAAAATATCCTCATGTTAGTGTCATCTATCTCTCTGCGCCAAATCATTAGCATTAATATATCTCCTGGTCGTCCTCATTCTAGCCGCCGCTACGCTATCAAACACCCATTTAGAACTCACTTCACCAATATCACTGCCTATAACTATATCACAATTACTGCCGCCATTTCGGGAACGCCCGCCATTTTGGAAGCACCTGTCAAATTGGAAGCTGGCAATACTTTGCCCGCAATTTTGGATGTATCCGCCATCTTGGGTGCGTCCGCCATTTTGGGTGCGTCCGACATCTTGTGTACGTCCGTCATCTTGTAAACGTCGGCAATTTTGATCATCCTCTACTACAATAGCACCGCATAACTTTAGCAGTTGTGTTGCCGCGTCTTTTTGCTCGGCGTCATGGGATATGCGTACGCGCATACCGTTAAATACGTCATACGCATAATCGGAGTGTGTTCGGCCTAATGCTGTCCGTTCTACGCGAGCTTTCTGGAATGAGAAACAGAGATGAGAAATATTATAAATAAGAAATTTAATATAAGGCTAATTTAATTTAGTTTTTGTAGAGTTGATTGTCGAGGAGAGTGATGGCTGTTCCAGTAGCCATACTCGTGAACTCGGGTGCTGCTTATAGGGTTTGGTCCATCTGGAATCCTTTAGACACTCTTTATAAATAATACCATTATTCTCGATCGTAAGGCATCACACTGGAGCTAGATCGTAAACTATTTAATTGTAACCTAAATATTGTATCCACACAATATGATTAAACAAAAATATAAAGAAAAAAAAGGGAGAATTAAATAAAAAAGACAAGCCTGCCGATTTTCTTGCCAGAACTTCTCAATGGAGGCCGCGTTCCGATCCGGTGGTGGATTTGCAGTTAAATTACATTTAAAACATAAATGTAAATTAACTAATTGTAAGGGCCCCGGCACTCACACAAAAAAAATTATTTTGAATTGACTATAAAATCCAACATAAAGAAATTCGTACTCTCTGCCTACCTCGCAAGGGATCTGGCGTGATGATATAGATACAGAAATTAATAACAAGTTTTATGAATAAAATAGTTCAATAGTTTCACTCTAAACTGTCACGTAATAATTGGACGGCTTAGTCAACTTTTTATCAGTTAGTCCCAGCAGTCACTGGATCGAGAAGTCGCGGGTTCGATTCCCGTACGAAACAAATCTTCGTGTGACCCACAAACATTTGTATCGGTCTGGCTGCTTGTGTATGTAAATTTCATATCTGTTAACGCACCTACGATACAGGAATAATTCCTACTGAGGAGCTCAGTTTTAAAAGAATAAAATATTACTTTTTTCTAATGACTAGTTTCACCGTCACGCCTATATTCCCCAGAGGGGGTGGCAGAGGTGTACTGAGTACACCCACGTTTCTCCGACGATGTTAGGTCCTATGTAATAGGGGGCGAGCCTATTGCCATATACCGGGCACAATTCCAGACTCCGGACTCATACTGGGAAGTTTTCGTTAGAAAAACTACACTTGTCCGACCTAGGATTTGAACCCAGGACCTCGTGATCACAAAGCGATGCATGCGCTTTGCCAACAGACCAACGAGGCAGTTTCAGCCTGCGACTTCGTCCGCGTTTACTTTAGACTGGAACCGAACATTTTTCCGGGATAAAAACTATTCTATGTTTTTAATCCAGGCGTTCCCTTTCAGGCGTTTTTGCGTGGTTGAGTAAGAACGCACGAAGATGGGCGCCATGTTTTTTGGCTTTTGTTTTTTTGCCGTAATGGCGACAAGAAGCTAATTTTTATAATTAAGTGATATACTCTTTTCTATCTATCTATCTATAACCTCACGCCAGATCCCTTGCGGGGTAGGCAGAGAGTACAGAGTTCCAACAGGTTCTTTCCTTACATACCTCTCTGGCTTCCTCGACTCTCATAGTTCGTCTCATACACGCTCGCCGGTTACGGAGACTCTTGACTTTTCCTTCAGATAAGACTCGGTTTATTTGGTCGTGGTAAGATAGTCTAGGTCTTCCCCGGTACCTGCATCCTTCCACTTTCACATTGTATATCCGTTTTGTCATTCTTTCCTCTGGCATTCTTTCTATATGCCCGAACCAACGGAGCATGCCCTTTCTCATCTTTACACCGATACTATCTTTCATACCTACTCGCTGTCTTACTATGCTGTTGCTAATACGGTCGGTCAGCTTCACTCCGCACATCTTCCGCAGAGCTCGCATTTCTACCGCATTTATCCTACTTTCATTCTCCTTCTTACATACCCAGCTCTCGCTACCATATAACAGCGTTGGGACAAGAACTCCGTTATGTATGGCCAGCTGCGCCTTATGGCTTAAGTGCCGGCTCCCGAGTAGCTTTTCCATCGCACCAATCACTCTGTTCCCTGCACTCACTCTTCTCTCTATGTCAGCGGTGTATTTCCCATCGGACGGAGTGACGGACGATTTAGCGCAGTGGTTAAGAGCTTAAGCCGCTCTGCCCACTGCGTCTAATAGTCGCGGGTTCGAGTCCCGCACGGTACAAATCTTTGTGTGATCCACAATTATTTGCTCCGGTCTGGGTATTTAAGTATGTGAATTTTCATGTTTGTAAACGGACCCACGACACAGGAATAAATCCGAGTGTGGGGCTACGTTAAAAAAAACATCTAAACATATAAACGTACACATTTATAATATTAGTAGGATGATTAAAACATAGTAAGTTGACAGTCTTGTTGGTCCCGTAGCACATAATGCGGGAAGGACGGGCCTGGATTGAAATATTAGATGGGATACAGTATGCTTTTTTGGAATTGCACTGGAAATGTGGATGTACACACCTCTAACCTTCCCAACTGGGAAATACAGACGTAACAGTGATTATTTTTTAGTCTTTAGTGAAAGACGATATGAAAAATTTGTGCGTCTCGGGACGCCCGACAGAAGTGATAACTTAAACTAGCGCTGTGGGTTAGAGTGAGAGAGGAAGAGCCTGCCTACCGCTGCCGTATGCGTGAGAGAAAGGGAAGAGCGCTGTGGGTTAGAGTGAGAGAGGAAGAGCATGCCTACCGCTGCCGTATGCGTAAGAGAAAGGGAAGCAAGACAGACTGGCGCCGTTACGCGTTACGTTACGAAGCGGTTTATCCTCCCATTAGAAGTTTTCACTTCAAAAAATAGACATAGTTAAGTCTCCGTAACCGGCAAGCGTGTAAGAGACGAACTATGACAGCGCAGGAAGGCAGAGAATCAAAGGAAAGAACCTGATGAAATGTTCAGCTAAGAAAAGATCCGGCGTGATGATATAGACAGATATAAAATAGCACTTACCTGAAAAATTTTCCTCAAATGATGGACTTCGTAGCCATGATGGTGCAGCCATTTCCCAGCTTCTACGGAATCTATCGCCCATCGAGCATGCAGCACTCTACAACCACGAGCCGCGCCTTGTAAAGCATTTACCGTCCTAGCTTTCTTATCTACATCATTATTATCAAAGTTATTGTTACCCATACAACCGCTACTTTTAGTCGAATTAACGTTATTTTTGTTCGAGTCACCGTAATTGGTGGTCGACTGACCGTTATTCATAGTCGGGCCAACGTTATTTCTGGTCGAGTACACGTTATTAGTGGTCGAGTCAACGTTATTTTTAGTCGAGTACACGTAATTTGTGGCGGAGCTACTGTTATCTTTATTTTTAACGTCACGGAGACTAGTGACCCCGGTGATATCAAAACGGTTACTTCTGTTGGTTTGATTGCAGTTGTTTTTGGTTGTGTTGATAGTGGAAAGGGTTATGTTTGTGTCGTTTCGACATGATCCTAGGAGAACGTGTGTGGTTCGTTTCGTCACATGGTTCTGTATGCGTCCATTAAGCTGTTGGATGGCTTGCGTTATAGTTTGACGTTGGGTTCGTGACATGCCTGTTAGTACCTAGAAAAAATATATATAAATATTTAAAAGACATCTTTAAAAGCTGTCAATGTCTTTTATGTCAATCGTTGTTGCAAATAAAATTTTATTCTGAAAAGACGTCTTTCTATTAGAATATACACAAATTACTAATTTGAGCTTTAATACCTATACCTACCGAACATAGTGGTCCTTCGAGTCGGATATGAACTAGCGACCTATTACACGTAGTGTCGTACAAGCGAGTGGCAGAGGTGTTCTGTGTACATAAGCGACGTACGACTTAAGGCTCTCCGATCACTGGATGGATTGGATGCGGGTTTGACACGCACAAATTTTATAATCCAAAAATATGGTGGGTGTTTGTGTACGTAAATATCATGTTTGTAAAGGCAAAACGACACAGGTATAATGCGTAGTGTGTGGCTATGCCTTTTAAAACCAAAACCTAATATTTCGCAAATATATAACGAGAAACGATTATGATTTGGCCGAGGTTGTTAGATTCAAACGTACAGAAAGCGATCCTATTGTCATTATGTCCGCCATAATAACAGATTTCATTGTATACATGATGAAGCAAGGATTGAGTAGGTACTTTCATAAAATCAAGAGAACTTCGAATATGATCGTAAGTGTTAATTTTTGAATTGAAAACTTCTTATGGGAGGGTAAACCGCTTCGTAACGTAACGCGTAACGGCACCATTCTGTCTGGCTTCCCTTTCTCTCACGCATACGGCAGCGGTAGGCATGGTCTTCCTCTCTCACTTTAATCCACAGCGCTCTTCCCTTTCTCTCACGCATACGGCAGCGGTAGGCATGGTCTTCCTCTCTCACTCTAACCCACAGCGCTCTTCCCTTTCTCTCACGCATACGGCAGCGGTAGGCATTCTCTTCCTCTCTCACTCTAACCCACAGCGCTCTTCCCTTTCTCTCACGCATACGGCAGCGGTAGGCATGCTCTTCCCCTCTCACTTTAACCCACAGCGCTCTTCCCTTTCTCTCACGCATACGGCAGCGGTAGGCATGGTCTTCCTCTCTCACTCTAACCCAAAGCGCTCTTCCCTTTCTCTCACGCATACGGCAGCGGTAGGCATGGTCTTCCTCTCTCACTCTAACCCACAGCGCTCTTCCCTTTCTCTCACGCATACGGCAGCGGTAGGCATGCTCTTCCTCTCTCACTCTAACCCACAGCGCTCTTCCCTTTCTCTCACGCATACGGCAGCGGTAGGCATGCTCTTCCTCTCTCACTCTAACCCACAGCGCTCTTCCCTTTCTCTCACGCATACGGCAGCGGTAGGCATGCTCTTCCTCTCTCACTCTAACCTACAGCGCTCTTCCCTTTCTCTCACGCATACGGCAGCGGTAGGCAGGCTCTTCCTCTCTCACTCTAACCCACAGCGCTAGTTTAAGTTATCACTTCTGTCGGGCGTCCCGAGACGCACAATTTTTTTTATTAAATCTATCTCTGTTTATCATTACGCCAGATTCCTTGCGGTGTAGGCAGAGAGTACAGAGTTCGAACAGGTTCTTTTCTTTCATACCTCTCTGGCTTCTTTCACTCTCATAGTTCGTCTCATACACGCTCACCGGTTACCGAGACTCTTGACTTGCCCTTCTGATAAGACACGGTCTATTTGGTCATGTTAAGATATCTGGTCTTCCCCGGTACATACATCCTTCCACTTACGCATTGTAAATCTGTTTAGTCATTCTTTCTTCTGACACTCTCTATATGCCCGAACCAACCCTTTCTCATCTTTACGCCGGTACTGTGTTTCATACCTGCTCGCTTTCTTACTACGCTGTTGCGAATACGGTCGGTCAGCTTGACTTCGCACATATCCCGCAGAGCTCGCATTTCGACCGCCTTTCCCTACTTTCATTCTCCTTCTTCTATTACCCATTATTTATTACAAATAAAAGTTTTTGATGTTTCTCTTGACGCCCGACCTCCTTAGCCTCGTTAAACCTTTCTTATTGCAGCGAGTGGCGTCAAGTTAGGTTAAAGTTAAGAATATACACTTACAATTCTAAGCTGCATGTTGGTCTGCGTATTATTACACCTGTTGTCCTGTGTCGTGCATGTTGCGAGAATTTTCTTCGCCATGCGTTCGGCTCTGGCTAGGTCCTTCTTCTCTTTCTGCGTGAGTCCATTTTGTACTCTGACGCGTTTCTGTCTTGGTCGCATTGTTGTCTCTGGAATGATGATAAAAACTGTTGATTTGTGAACGGAACCTCGCGGAACGGAAGTAGTTTCGAAGTCGGTGCCAAGTAAAACAAAAAAATATATACTTATATAAATGTACCTGAATTATTAAATAGGCTCGCCTCTTATTACAACCTAACCTAACATGGTCGGCGAAAAGTGGGTGTACTCAGTACACATCTGCCACCTGAATATAGGCGTGACGGTGAGTGTGTGAACGGACGGCTTGGTCTAGTGGTTAAGTGCTTGAGTTAAGAGGTTAAGAGTTGAGCCTATTGGATTAGGTAGTCGCGGGTACGATTCACGTATGGGACAAATGTTTGTGTGACCCACAAACATTTGTTTCGGTCTGTTTGTGCATGTGAATTTCGTTTGTAAAAGCACCCGTGTGTGTGTGTGTGTGTGAATGATGTACGCTGTTGGCCGCGAGGCCTTTACAGCTTCACCGGACTAAAAGGCGAGCGTGCAATCACTACGCTCTAGCCAGCCAGAAGGGCAAGAGGCGACATACTCGAGGGCGCCTCGAAGAGGCGCCCTCGGTTGGGACAGTCGCTTTAGGGGGACGGGTGCACTACTAAGTGCACCGGTCAACCGCCGGCTATGGGAGGGGATCTACTACTACGTCGTCGTCGTCGCCCGTATTCTGAGCGGAAAGAAGGGATGACAAAGCATCGGGGGGGTCGGTGAGAACATGTCGCGGCCGGCGGTGGCGGCAGGGGTCGGGGGGGAGATCGTAGTCGGCGGTGGCTACGATTAACGGATTCGCATGGGTAGATGCGTTCGCGAAGTGACGTGTTGACGCCTTTTTAATAAAGGCGCGAATAGGTTCGAGACCTAGATCGGAGTGGAGGTCGACGTTCCGTACGAACCAGGGGGCTCCTACGGCTTTACGGAGGAAGCGGTTTTGAACCACTTGGAGTTTATCGATGTGAGAGGGGGGCCGAATGCCCGAACACAACACACGCATAAGTCATGATGGGTCGAACGCAAGTTTTGTAAAGTGTCACCTTATTTCTAAGGGACATTTTACTCCGTTTGCAGATTAAGGAATGGAGACGACCGAGCACAAATGATGCTCGGTGACGGACCCGCTTGATGTGCGGGCCGAAGGACATGGTACTGTAGGGTGACCCCTAGATATTGGACCTCTTTGACCCAGGGAATGGGTCGGTCGAACATGGTCACTTGGCCGAGATTACTTCTAGGGCGGCGCAGGGAGTGGCGCGGGGTGGCACCTCTGGAGAAGAACACCGCAGCGCTCTTGTCCGGGTTCACCTCAATACGCCACTTCCTGAACCAATTCCCTAGGGAATTGGCGGATACCTGAAGGTGTCTGGTAATGAAACCCTTATTCCTATGCGAGACGTAGAGAGCGGTATCATCCGCGAATAGGGCTAGATGCGCCTTATTCGAACGAGGAATGTCGTTCGTGTAAAGGCTAAACAGGAGCGGAGAGAGAACTGAGCCCTGTGGGACTCCAGCACTGATGGAGTGGGAAGTGGAGCGCGTCATTTCGACGCGATAACGGAAGGTGCGATTCGACAAGAAGTCTCGTAAGATGAGCACGAGTCTGTCCGGCACACCCAATTGGTAGAGCTTGTAGACCAAGCCGTTGTGCCAGACTTTGTCGAATGCCTTCGCGACATCTAGGAAGAGGGCGCCCGTGTAGATGGGTTTGGGTCTATTGAGACCGGAGAGGATGTGCTCCGTGATGCGGTGCACTTGGTGGACGCAAGAGTGTTTGGCTCGAAAGCCAAACTGCTCGTCGATAAGGATACCCCTGGACGTTACGAAGTCTTTGAGCCTCGCCAGAAGTAGGCGCTCGTATATCTTGGCCAGGGAGTTGAGGAGACTGATAGGGCGGTAGCTCGCGGGGAGATTGCGAGGTTTGCCGGGCTTGGGAATGCCTATGACGTCCGCCTCCTTCCACTTAGCGGGGAAGGTGCAGTTCGCCATGGCGGCGTTCAATATGGCCACTAAAAGGCAGATGAGTTGGGCGGGCAGGCATTTCAGAACGCGATTCGAAATGCCGTCAGAGCCGGGGGCTTTTTTAGTTTTGAGACCCATAATTAGATCTTCGACCTCCGTTTGGGTGATAGGAGGTAAGGAATCGACGGGGGGGAGGGATGCCCTGCGCTCGACTTCCCTGTCGACCGCGTCGACGTGGGACTGGTCGACGGATTGAGAGCTGGGGGCGCACTGGCTCTCGAGGGAGTCGGCGAGAAGCTCGGCCTTTTCGTCGTCGTCGAAGGCTGGGGGTGCGCCTGAAGGGCGGGACAGCGGGGGCATGTCAGTCGTGGAGTCGGATTTGAGGCTACGCGCCAGCTGCCAGTAGGCCAGATTGTAAAAGCACCCATGACACTAGAATAATTGCTATCTTTTTTTTTAATAATAATAAGGATTGCAAGGAGTCTGCCTTGATCCATTTACTATTAAGAGTAATAACATGAGCTACTTTTTTTTATTTCGCCATATAAAAGCACATACATATTTCTTAAATCTAGGGCTAATCTTATAGCAAAATGATACTGAGGGGTGCCTCTGCAGCCGAACTAGGTGGAAACCTGTATTTCGGCATGCAGCGTCATTCCCAAAAAACAAATAAAAATAAACTATGATAGGTATAAGATGTAGCCATTCAAGAAAGAAAGCGAAATATGTTTGAGGTACATGATTTAACTTAACTATATTGGTAGAGTGTAAGGTAGGAACCTCCCTGTGTGTTTGATGCACGTGCTTGTATGAATCTGGGAGGGTGTGTAGTAGTTTCTATAATACATTATTGTGGTAGTAAAGTAGGTAATATTTAAGTGTTAATTTTATTATAAGTCAAGAGTCTCCGTAACCGGCGAGTGTGTATGAGACGAACTATGAGAGTCGAGGAAGCCAGAGAGGTATGTAAGGAAAGAACCTGTTGGAACTCTGTACTCTCTGCCTACCCCGCAAGGGATCTGGCGTGAGGTTATAGATAGATAGAATTTTATAATTTAAGAAGGTATGTCAAACAGATTTTCAGTTTCTTCATAATTCAACTTTAGAAGATGGTCCTGTGTCTTATTTTTAACTGATATTTATTAGCGGGTATAAATTCAGTATTCTATTTAATTTATTATACATCAGAGGCCCAAGAAAAATAATAAATCTCCTAATAAATGAGTCTCAAGCTTTTTCAAATGAAATTTTTTCAAATGTAACTTTATTCAAACTAATGTAACTTGAATTTGTAAAGCTTTGCTAAAGTTTCAGTAACAAATTAAGAGCTGTTCGTGGAAACCTGTAATCGGCTTTATATTGCTAACATTACTTTTATATTTTCATGAGTGTAGCTGTTTCCTGTTCTGTTCTGTTTCCTGTGTTGTTACCAAATAAATAATTAAAAAATATAAACCATAATAATGCCTTGCATACTGAACCCAACGCAAAAAAATCATCAATATCGGTTCATGCTCGAACATAAATATAATTACTTTTCGCCGACGATTTTAGGCCCATGTTATATGGCGGGAGTCTATTGCCATATACCGAGCACAATTCCAGACTTCCGACTGATAAAAGGGATTTTTCGATAGAAAAACTACATTTGTCCTACCTAGGATTTGAACCCAGGACCTCATGATCACGATGGCAGTTCAAGGCAGTTAAAAATATAATTACCTGAGTCTTCTTCGGAACAATTCTTGGTGAGTTCTGCTTTTTTTTAATTAAGAGTTTCCGGCGAGACTTAAAGGGCTGTTGTTGAAATCGGTTAAAATGTAATTACCTGATTTGTCTTGGGAACTATTCTTAGTGAGTTCAGCTTCTTTTTAACCGACTTCAAAAAGGAGGAGGTTCTATGATCGGTTGTATGTATGCTTTTTTTTTTTTTATGTATGTTCAGTGAATTTTCCGTCAATTGTGGACCGATTTTGATATTTTTTTTTGCATTGAGTTCAGTATATCTCCAAGGTGGTCCCATATTAATTTTATTGACATTGGACTTTGGACTTAGAAGATACACCAGGGAACTCCTTAACGACAAACAATAGGCATGTGTAAATTGAGATATTATGGGTATTACGTCAATCCTTTGGGTACCCTACTATAGAATAATTCACTGGTCACTTAAAATTGTAAAATAAAAATCTTTTATAAAAAAAGGTAAACCGACTTCAAAAAGCAAAAAAATAAATATTTGAAGTCGGTGCCAAGTAACCGACTGCACCAACCAGCACCGACTTCAAATATTTATTTTGAAGTCGGTTTACCTTTTTTTATAAAAGATTTTTTTGATTGAAGAGTCTCCGGCGAGACTTAAAGGACTGTGGTTGAAATCGGTTAAAATGTAATTAACTGATTCCTCTTGGGAACTATTCTTGCTGAGTTCTGCTGCTTTTTGATTGAAGAGTCTCCGGCGAGACTTAAAGGGCTGTTGTTGAAAACAGTTAAAATGTAATTACCTGATTCGTCTTGGGAACTATTCTTGGTGAGTTCTGCTGCTTTTTGATTGAAGAGTCTCCGGCGAGACTTAAAGGGTTGTTGTTGAAATCGGTTAAAATGTTATTACCTGATTCGTCTTGGGAACTATTCTTGGTGAGTTCTGCTTCTTTTTGATTGAAGAGTCTCCGGCGAGACTTAATGGTCCACTGTTGAAGTCATTTAAAAATGTAATTACCTGATTCGTCTTCGGAACTATTCTTAGCGAGTTCTGCTTCTTTTTGAGTGAAGAGTTTTCGGCGTGACTTAGCGGGTCGTTGGATCGATACCGATGTGTTTGGCAACGCCCGCCGCGGGGCAGTATTGATCCTGGATTCTATGTCTGTAAGTATCGATATATCTTTTGTTTTTGTGTGTGTGTAAATGATCTATACTGTTGGCCGCGGGGCCTTTACAGCTTCACCGGACAAGAGGGTGAGCGTGCCACCACTACGTTGAAGGCAGAAGGGCACGGGGGCAACTTGGTCAAGGCCGCCTCAATGAGGAACGGCCTCTTGGGCAGTCGCTATGGGGGATGTATCATAACAATACACAGTCCCGTTCAAAAGAGACACTAAAAAACGCCCCCAAATCCACGCAAGTAGTTATAATTATGATATTAACATAAATCCATAGGTCTTGGGTTCGTGCGTTCAAATCCTAGGTCAGACAAGTGTAGTTTTTCTAACGAAAACTTCCCAGTACGATTTCGGAGTCTAGAATTGAGCCCAGTAAATAGGCAATAGGCTCGCCACCTATTACATAGGACCTAACATCATCGGCGAAACGTGGGTGTACTCTGTACACCTCTGCCACCCCCGCTTGGGGAATATAGGCGTGACGGTGTGTTTTTTTTATTACCATAAATTAGGGCTATTTGCATAAAGCCTGTTAATTTTTTAGTACCGTCCACTTTTGCTTGCCTTTTGGTGGTGCCATTTTTCGTGCGGCGAGCATGTATCTACGTATATTTGATAAATGTCTGTAAGTAATTATGTTAACTGAATGCTACGTCTGTAAGTCATAATAGATACTGGACAAAAATTCAGGATGTTTTTATCTGTATCTATTTGTATCACCGCGCCGGAACCCTTGCGATGTAGGCAAAGAGAGTTTCAACAGGTTCTAATTAATAAAAATCTTTTATAAAAAAAGGTAAACCGACTTCAAAAAGCAAAAAAATAAATATTTGAAGTCGGTGCTGGTTGGTGCAGTCGGTTACTTGGCACCGACTTCAAATATTTATTTTTTTGCTTTTTGAAGTCGGTTTACCTTTTTTTATAAAAGATTTTTATTTTACAATTTTAAGTGACCAGTGAATTCTTCTATAGTAGGGTACCTATAGGCTTGACGTAATACCCATAATATCTCAATTTACACATGCCTATTGTTTGTCGTTAAGGAGTTCCCTGGTGTATCTTCTAAGTCCAAGGTCCAATGTCAATAAAATTAATATGGGACCACCTTGGAGATATACTGAACCCAATGCAAAAAAAATTATTAAGATCAGTCCACAATTGACGGAAATATCGCTGAACATACATAAAAAAAAAAAAAAAAAAAAAAAAAAAAGCATACATACAACCGAACATAGAACCTCCTCCTTTTTGAAGTCGGTTAAAAAATAGGTATTACTCGATGTTCGACTCTTTGTGCGTGCTTGCGTGTGTGTGTGTGTGTGTGTGTATGCGTATGTACGAGGTATGGTGACCGTACAGAGATTTATGTATGGTTCATAAATGAAAGATAAGTTAAGCGCAATTATGGTTTATACACTTAACTTAATCTAAAATGGTATGGTTTTAATAGTTATGATCACCAATCACCAATCGGATTGGTGATTGAAAGTGTACTAAGTGGCGAAATGGTCGAAACGGCGTAAATGCTGACAACGCGTAACGCGATGTACGGTGTTACCATCGTACAGCGTACTTCTTGTGATGATACTTGAATAATTTGACTTGTTTCTTTTTTTTTTAAACTTAGCCTGACTCTTGCAGTTATTTCTGTGTCGTCCGATATCCAGACCGGGATATTTGTGGGTCGAAAAGACTTGTCCCGTACGAAGGTCGCGCCTGCTCAAGCCAGTTGGTGGAGCGGCTTAAGCTCATAAGCACTGGACCAAGTCGTTCGTCCTCCATAAAATTCTTATTCGCATATCAGTCTGGAATTGTGCCCGCCCAGAAGAGGCTCGCCAATGTTACAATGAGACTTAACAGCGTCGGCGAACTGTGGGGTGTATATAGTACATCTCTGTTATCGCATGAGTGAGTGCGCGCGTGTGTGTGTGCGCGTGCGTGTGGGCGTGTGAGCGTGCGTGTGAGCGTGTGCGTGCGCGTGTGAGCGTGCGTATGTGTGTATATGTGAGCACGAGTGTGTATGTGTGAGCACGTGTGTTTGTGTATGTGAGCGTGTATACATGTGCGTGCGCGTGCCTAAATAATTTGTCTTTGATATTGTCAACTTACCAATGGTGTCATTAGAAGTGTCAGTCGTCTTGTCAGCGCTGGTGTCCTGCTCCGTGTCGGTGGAGATCCGCAGCGGCTTCGGCTTGCCGTCCTTGTCATCCTCCTTGCTGTCTGACAGCAAGTCTATGAGCGGTATGTTCTCCACTTCAGCTCGTTTCTGCAAAATAAAATGTAATCTTAAGACCCAAAAGGTTTTCGTCCCCATTGGCCAGATTATATCAAACATATCAGACTGAAGGACGATTTAACGCAGTTGTTAAGAGCTTAAACCGCTCCACCCACTGGGTCTTCCCTCTCTTCCTTCTATTAATTTAATATAATGTTTCTTTTTTTTTCTCATTTCTTTCTCCGTAAATGAGGGAACCATGTAGCCATTCACATGAATAGTATAATTTGTCTAATTTAACTTAGACCTACCTGATAGACCAGCCTACAACGTTCTCCCAAATCCCACAACAAAATGTAGATGGAAAAAGAAAATGTAAAAATACTATTTTAAAAGAGTAACCATGGAGTTTCTTGCCCTTCTTCTCCACAGGAATGACATTCCGAAGTGGTGGTAGAGTCTTTGTTACTTTTCTGACAATTCATAAATGCTGTAATGGTTTACATGAATAAAAAAATTTCTGATTCTGATTCTAATAGTCGCGGGTTCGTTTGCCGCACGGGAGAAATCTTTGTGTGATCCACAATTATTTGTTTCGGTCTGGGTATTTGTGTAAGTTAATTTTCATGTTTTTAAACGCACCCACGTTACAGGAATAAATCCTAGTGAGGGTAGCCCCTTACACTTAAAAAAACAATATCAGGTTAGATTTGTCGGATTGGTCAGACTAAATATACAGGCTGTTATTTGTATTCTCACGGAATATAGAGGATATGTAATGGACGAAGTACTTAATTATTTTACGATACTGAAATTACGTTGCGTATTTAGCCAATATAGTGATAGCCTAGTGGTTAGACTGTTGGACTGCAAAGTCAGAGGTCTCGGAGTCAAACCTCAAACCTAGGCACGCACCTGTGTACCTTAAACGGTGATGGAAACATCGTGGGGAAACCTGCATGACTAAGAATTTTTTTGAAGGTGTGTGATGTTCGCCAACCCGCACTGGGCCAGCGTGGCCCCTGCCCAAAGATGGGACAGTTTCTTAACAAAGCTATTATTATTATGAATCTCCTTGAGATTCACGGGCTTCACCCGGACCTTTGAAAGGCTTGCATGAGGACATGCAAAGGCCTGTCAGTAAGTCACCTGCTGAGATCACTTGCTGAAAATGAAGAAACATAACCAGCGAACTGACTCCGGCAGGTGCAATATAAATGAGGTTTGATGGACAAAAACTGGACTATTTCAAAGGGGACGGACACCGGCCATAATTAGTGATACCTAATTACCCGTCGCCGGCGGTGACTAGCCGCTTACTAGATGGGCTCTCAAACCGTCGACCCAGGACAACTAAGGGCAACACCGGTGTGAGCGGCTCAGGGGTGTAGAGAGGTGTGCTGCGCTTTCTCCGAAGTTACTCGCGGCGTTATGCCCTTTAACACTTCCACCCCTGGATTACATCGACGTAGGACCGCATTATCTTCCTACGAGAGGAGCCGTTAGAGCTACTAACGGCTCCTCTCTGGACGGCCAATTAAGGCAAGCCAGAGCGGAGAGTTTATTATTATTATTTAGCCAATATTTTTACTGCCTTATAGTAAATAAAAAGGGGCGTTGGGGTAGGAAGATTCTAGAGTGGAGACCACGTATTGGCAAGCGCAGCGTGGGACGGCCGTCTGCCAGATGGCAATGCCGACCATCTTGTGAGGATCGCAGGTAGTCGTCGGATGCAGGTGGCATCGGACCGGCTGCGCTGGAGTGCGATTGGGGAGGCCTATGTTCAGCAGTGGATAGGTATAGGCTGAGATGATGATCATAATAGATTTAACTTACAAGTAGCTGCCTAAGTGTCCTAGGAGATGGTAAGTCGGACTGCCTGGAAGCTGTAGGGAAGGTTCTCTCGTTGAGCTTGGTGTTGGAAGCAGCACAAGCTTCCACCCACAGCGGCGACACCAGCCGACAACCCAGAACACGGGCCTTCGCTCGGACGCTGCGGTTGCCGCCTGTAAATATATATATATATATATATAAAATAAATTAGCCTATGTATTATTATTATAATTTGTTGTGAAATAGCGGACTATGTATTGTTATATTCCTGGCCTACTTACATATTTTTGGAGGGGGCGATTCGCACTAAAAAAAATGCCTTCCTGTGAATCGAATACTAAATAAATAATAATTTTTAAAGGTGACCATTGGAATTTTGGCGGGAAATCTAAGAGCGATGTCGTCAAATTGTTTTAATTTCCAAAACTTGTGTTATTTCGAATTATAATATGTAATGTTGGTGGAATATTAACCATAATGTGTTCTTATATGTGCATGAGTGAAGGTAATTGTAACATGGTGATAAAACGTGCCTTTTCGTTTTCTTTAAAACGGCCATCGGAATTGGTATATAAGTATCTATGGGCGCAAATCGTCGTTATCGGCAATAATTGTCAAATATTGATATTTTATGTTTAAGGTAATTATTTAAGTGAATTATATTATTATAAGGATATCTGTTATACATGCGATTGATATTAAAATAGTTATTTTTAATCATAAAACCGTTATTTATCAGGCTCTAATATTTAGAAAACACTGTTTTCACTATTTGAATATTTCGAAGACATTTGATATTTAAATTATGGTTCAAACATTTAAATTACTGTATAAATGTTCAAAATAAATCTATTAAAATTAATATCATTATTCTGAATCAAATTGAATTATTTTATATGAATAATAATACTTTATTTTATTTGAATCCTGCTTGTGGCGCCATCTGTTTCCTAACTATGCAAGAATAATGTTGTTTATATTAAATAAATGTTGTTTATTTAAAATAACCCATATGAAGTTATGTAAAATTCCTCGATAAATTTATTTTCAATATTAAGCTATATTTCACGAATTTTTTTGGTATAATTTCATTGGTTTGTTATAAAAGGAGTAATAATTGCTGTAACCGGTGAATCATGAGCCCAATATAAAATGAAGGTAATGTAAAAATAGGACAGTGCTGTGTTAGCAGTCGTACGACATAAACTAAGTGATATCTAGTGTGTTTTCATTTTGATGGACCCTGAACGCGGAAACCCTGGCGTATCGCCGACATATCCATCGCTTTACTATCCAGGGTGGGACACTTCATCAATTTCATAATCATCCTTGTCATCAAGTTCATCGGGGAGTTGGATTAATTTAGAAATGAACATTCGTAATACTTGACATTGGCAAAATACGCGTCGTCGTGATGCCATAAACATAAAAAAGGGTACCATTCGCACGATTCGTGCGAGTGAAATTATTTATTTTGCATAATCCCTGCGGGGGTACTTACAGATTGTCAGTTTACATTTTTTTTATCTAACTATAAGGGTACCATCGGATCAGAACGCGACCTACATTGAAAAGATTCGACGAGAAACTCAGCAAGCTTGTCTTTTTATTTCTCTTACTCTGTTTTCTCTTTTTTATCATATTGTGTGAGAACAATGTTTAGGTTACAATTAAATGGTTACAGCAGCGTAGGAACACAGTTTGTCACGGCGATTGGACGAGACTTCGCACGTTTCCGTGACCGACGGATTAATAACTTTTGGTCAATCGTGAATTAGAGTGATAACCATATACCTTCAGCCCACACGAGATGGGTGACCAGTGGGATCCAACAGCCGACTACGGTGGCACCGAGCGCGGTCAGCGCAGCCCGCAGAGGCAGCGCCCGCGACTCCTCGCCTACTTCCACTAGTGCTACCACGCCGCATAGCGCCGTACCAGACACTCGTGTGTTTGGGGCACTCTCCTGAGGTAAACAAGACATAACATTTTTATAGGTACTGCCAGAATAATAGCGCAGCAACATAATATAATACCCGGTTTATATACTGCTGCTGTCTCAACTTAAAAGTAAAAGTAATGACCAGTACCGCAGCAGCGTCGACCGTTCACATATTCCCTTCGTACTTCAAGCATCACTATGTTTCTCTTATGTTTGCAAAAAACTCCCGATAATAGATTTTCTATTACCCGAAACGATATTATTTCTATATAAATATCCCCAAGGCTAACAAGGCTATTTTTACTAGCTTTCCCACGGTTTTTCTGATGTGTCAACACATTTTTTTTGTACTTTATATATTTCTTTTTCACCATAATTCCAAAACGATTTCTAAACCCACACTGAGTGGGCGTGGCCTGTGTAAATTGAGTATAAAGTTCTGGTGCAACAATATGCTAAGGCATTATCCTGGTCACCTCTGGTGTTTGCAAATGTGTATTTTGTTCGTTTTAATATTTCATTGTCTTTGTGGTTGTATAAATGTATTTTTCTTCTATGTATCTATATCATCACGCCAGTTCTCTTGCGGGGTAGGCAGAGAGTACAGAGTTCCAGGTTCTTTACTAACAGACCTCTCTGGCTTCCTCCACTCGCATAGTTCGTGTTATACACGCTCGCAGTATTTTTCTTACTATATGAAATAAAATTTCAGTTTAAATAATGATTTATCGCGATTTATTTAAGCTTATGTGTTTGTATGAAACTTTTAAAGAGGGTAAGATTAGACTTTACAAATGTTGCTACTTCGTAAATATATAAGCAAGGAATGGTCAATATTTTTTCTGATTTGAACACTGGTTTGCAGGAAGCCATCCTATTCATATTAAATATTGCTCTGAGACATTTTTGTTGCGCTATGAACACACGCATGATTTATGGCGTGTATCCCCAGATCACTAAGCTATACCGAATTATTGACCTAACGTAAGCATGGTAAACTATAAGTGCGATCTCTTTATATATTATTTCACTGATCTTCTTTAAAACAAAAACTAATTTATCAATTTTTTACATATATTATCGATGTGCTCATTCCATGTTAGATGTTCGGCAATTGTTATGCCTAGGAATTTAGTACTATTTAATTGTTAAATTTTCTGGTTATTATAGGAGATAATTAACTGTTGAGGTTTATATTTTACTGTTTTAAAATGGATTAATTTGGTTTTATCAATATTTATTTTTAGTTTATTTTCATCTAACCATTTCATTATGTTTATTAGTTTATTATTAATTTCATTTTCGTGAATTATTTTATTATTAGTACCTATTACTATGGTTGTGTCGTCTGCAAATAAAACGCATTCATGATTGCTTATTGCTAGAGGAAGGCCATTGATATATACAAGAAATAACATTGGACCTAGAATGCTTCCTTGGGGTACACCAAAATAATTTTGTTTGGGTTCGGATTCAAAGTTATCGTATTTACTCGTTTTATTATTAAGACATGTTACCCTTGTTATTTGTTTTCAATCACTTAAGTAAGATATAAACCATTTTAATGATGTACCTCTTATGCCACATTTCTCCAACATGTTTAATAAAATATTCTGAACGACAAAATCAAACGCCTTACTTAAATCTAAAAAGAGAGCAGTAGATGGAATTATTTACATGGGTAATAATAGAGTTTACAAGCTTGAACATTGCTAATAAAGTAGACCTATTCTTTCTAAACCCATGTTGTTTATTTGCCAGTATATTATATTTATCGAAAAAGTTTAATAATCTTTTGTACATAATGCGCTCGAAAACTTTAGATAAGATTGGCGTTAATGCTATTGGTCTATAATAATTTTTTTCCGCCTTAGAAACTTTTTTATGCAAAGGTTTTATAATTGACAACTTAATCTTTTCTGGCAAACAACCTTGTTCCAGCGATAGATTAATGATATAAGATAATGGTTTGGCTATGTATTGGGATATACGTTTAATACGGTCCGTAGTAATATTGTCATATCCTGTTGATTTTGTATTTTTGAACGATTGTATAATATAATTTACTTCTGTTTCATTTGTAGGTCCTAGAAATATACTGTAGTAATTATTATTAAGGTTAGAATTGCACAAATCATTATGGTGTTTACTAGTTTTACTCTGAACAACGTTTATAAAAAAATTGTTAAATATATTTGCGATTTCAGACCCAGACATACACGTTACTTTATTGTCAATAAGCTTTTCAATATACTGCTTGGGTTGTTCATTACCCATGTTACATTAGATAACATTCCACATAGCTTTGCATTTATTATTTGAGTAGGCTATGTGTTTTAAGTTACATTTGGACTATAGATTGTTTATACACTTCTTTAGAATTTTCGTATACGTTTTAAAAGCTTTCATATTTTATTTGTTCTATTATGGTAGTAAGTATATCTCGGTAGTCTTTTAGTTTTGCAACTTATTTTAAGGCCTTTGGTTATCCATTTAAGTTTATTAGTTTTATACATATCCTTAACTGTAATAATAGGAAAACTTAAGTTATAGAACAACGTTAACAAGTAATGTAAGCAATTAGCATGCCTGACATAGCATACTATACCCAAGCATTAAAAGCGTCATTTGCTTGGGTATAGTCATAAATTTAATTTTAAATACTATATATTTACACTCAGAAACGATAATTGTCCACCTGTAAAATTAGGAAACGACACACTACCTCACAGTGAGGTAGCCAAGTATTTGGGCATATATCCGGATAAAACAGACGGACGATTTAGCGCAGTGGTTAAGAGCTTAAGCCGCTCCGCCCACTGCGTCTAATAGTTGCGGGTTCGATTCCCGCACGAGACAAATCTTTGTGTGATCCACAGTTATTTGTTCCGGTCTGGGTATTTGTGTATGTGAATTTTCATGTTTGTAAACGCACCCACGACACAGGAATAAATCATAGACTGGGGTTACGTTTAAAAAATAAGCAAACATGGAGACACCATATTGAAAAAAAACGTGATGAGCTTAACATACAACTTAGAAAACTTAAATGGCTCCTGGTCCTCCTCATCACCAGTGACCTTAGAAAACAAGCAGCACAAATCAGTGCTAAAACCTGTATGGGCATACGGAATTGAACTGTGGGGTTTAGCAAAGAACTCTAACTTAGAAATCCTGCAAAGATTTCAAAATAAAGCTCTCAGAATAATATCTAGTGCTCCATGGTTTATTAAAACGATTGAACTACATGTGCATCTACAGGTAAGAACAATCAAAGAAGTAATTGAGCAAAGAGTAAAACTGTACAAACAGCGAATAGGAGCACATGTCAACCTTCTAGCTACAGGTCTGAGTAAACCACTAACAGTCAGTAGACTAAAACGTCGCCAAATAATGGCAATATGGTAAATAAAACGAAGAAGAGGCAGATCTTTCATTGTAAGGATGAACCTCACCCGCCAACCTCTGGCATACAGCCCATCTTCTAATGGCCTATGTATACTAAGCCAATTGCATGATATCGGAAAAGGGAAAACAAAATATACAATATATTTATAGTTATTAAGTAGTTAATAAGGATTCAGTTGGGCTGGGCAGCATTTCGGAAGCTCCGTCATGTCTTCTCGTCACCCATCCCGCAAAATCTAAAGACGAAAGTCTTTGACCAGTGCGTCTTGCCGGTCATAACCTATGGAGCTGAGACGTGGACTCTTATGATGGGACTGGTCCGTAAGCTAAGAGTAGCTCAGGGAGCTATGGAGAGTTTCTATGTTTGATAGAATCAGAAATGAGACTATCCGCCATAGAATTAAAGTCACCGACATAGCTCTAAAAATCAGCAATAAAGCTAAAGTGGCAATGGGCTGGCTACATTTGCCGCAGAACGGACAACCGTTGAAGAAGACGCGTTTTGAAGTGGAGACCACGAGCTGGCAAACGCAGTGTAGGACGCCGCCCCGCGAGATGGAGTGACGACATACGTCGGATAGCCGGCAGGAACTGGATGCATAAAGCTCTGCGGCGCACATTGGAAGAGGCCTATGTCCAGCAGTGGACTGATTTGAGCTGATGTTGATGATTAAGTGTTGCTGGATAACCACAGCCCAAAGTCAATTATTATGACCATTTTTGGAGAAGGCTCTTGTCCTGCAGTGAATGTCTTACAGACAATGATTTTATACTATTAAAATTGAGACAAAACTATAAATCAACTCACCATACCACTACTTGCAACCACTTTTCCACAATTAAGATTCTTTGAAACTCTTGGAGAACATCTCAGAGTCATTGGTTTCTTAGTGAGAACTCTCTGTTTAGACGTTGTGGGTGCATCTATCCCTTTTAGAGCTGACCATTCTTCTCTCAGACGGATTCTCTCTGCTACGGCTGAACGCCGCTGGAATCAAATATATGTGAATTAGTTAGATAGGTAGAACTTTATACAAGAAGCTCACCCCCTATTTCATGAGGCTTAATATTGTAGGTGAAAAGTGGATGTACACAGTACATCTCTGCCAACCCCACTTAGGGAATATTGCACCGTCACGCCTATATTCCCCAAGCAGGGGTGGCAGAAGTGTACTGAATACACCCACGTTTCGCCGACCATGTTACGTCCCATGTAAGAGGGTGTGAGCCCAGACTCCGGACTTGTACTGGGAAGTTTTCGTTAGAAAAACTACACTTGTCTGACCTAGGATTTGAACCCAGGACCTAGTGATCACAAAGCGATGCGCCTTGACACTAGACCAACGAGACAGTCAGGGAATGGGAATATAGGTGTTCATTTATTTATTTTATCATTACACTTTCTGTCTACCCTGCAAGAGGACACTAGAGACCCGACTCCACTTCGCACGGGTGAATTATACACATAAACCTACCTCTTGAAACACTCTGTCCATTGGAGAAAACCATATGAAAATCTGTTTGGTAGTTATTGAGTTTATCATGTTCAGACAGACAGACAGATGTGTTGATGACTTTGTTTCAGAAAGACTTCACTATTTGAACTATAAAAAAAAATAATTGGATACAGAATACTACTTGTTGATTTTTGCAATCAAATTTATGCAGAGAGAGAGCTTGCATTGTTGGTCTAGTTTTGTCATAACTATACATACTACCAAACATACACAGGACCAAATTGACTGTCTTATCTGAAAGGCAAGTCAAGAGTCTCCGTAACTGGAGAGTGTATATGAGAAGAACTATATATGAGAGTAGAGAAAGCCAGAGAAGTATGTAAGGAAAGAACCTGTTGGAACTCTGTACTCTTTGCCTAGCTCGCAAGGGATCTGGTGTGATGATATAAATAGATAGACTATATATATTGATAAATGGCTTAGTCAAGTAGTTAAGCCCTTAAGCCACTCAATTCACTGGATTGAGTATTTGGGGGTTCTGTCTCCACTCTAGACCAGTCTTCGGGTGACCAAAGAATATTTGTTTTAGTGTGTGTGGGTGAATGATCTACGCTGTTGGCCGCGGGGCCTTTACAGCTTCACCGGACAAAAGGGGAAGCGTGCAACTGCTACGCTCTAGCCAGAAGGCAAGGGGGCAACTACCTCAAGGGTGCCTCAAAAAGGAACGGCCTCGGCTTGGGCAGTCGCTTTGGGGGAGGGCGTATACTAGGTGTCTCGCCACTACACACTAGTGTAGGCTGTGCTTAAAAATGTATTACAGACATACTACTTACATATTATTTTCATTGAAAGTAGCTGAAACAGTCGAGACGCAATTTAGTGCTGTGTGTAATTTAAGTATTTATCACAGAGTATTCTTTGTAATGAACATGGTTGACATTGACAATTTCTTTATGTATGATTTGATGGAAAATTTGGCGCATTTAGTTAAAAGAACAAGTGTTAGAAGTTTAACTTACCAGTCCCGCTGCGCTTCTATTATTTTCCTTGTTCATTATTGTGGAAAGTCGCACTTAATATTCATAAGAATTTTAAATTACAACAAATATTATATAAACAACACCATGACATTATATTACATATTATGTCGTCTATACATATCATAAAAATAATACTTTTGCCGTTGTAAAAAAGTATCTAGGTAATATAAGAATACAAATAAAACTAAAAAATTAATAACAACCAGTCGAAACAAGTAGATGATCTGTCAACTGTCAAGTGTCTACAGAAGAAGAGCTGCCAACGCCGCCAATCTTCCGAATTACCCAAAAATTAAGGTCAAATTCTCCAAATTTCGGGAGAACAACATTCCGATTTCTCTCAAACTTCCCACAAAATTAGTTTGTTTCAGGGTATTTTTTCAGGTGTCTTTATTATATTTAAATCAGCTCTTGTTATTTTTCGGTTTATAAATAATTGACTAGTTCATTTAAATCCTTAGTTCCCAAAGTATCGAGGTGGACCCCCAGGGGTCCACTGGAGACTCGACGGGGATCTACGTGTCACGCCAGACAAAATAAATGGGGGTTCACAATTGCTAAGCGGGGGTCCACGAAAATTTATTTGCTTTCGATAGTGAAGAACTAAAATGTTGGCTTGACTTCACCTATCACGCCTGATCCCTTGCGGGGTAGGCAGAGAGTACAGAGTTCCAACAGGTTCTTTCCTTACATACCTCTCTGGCTTCCTCGACTCTCATAGTTCGTCTCATACACGCTCGCCGGTTACGGAGACTCTTGACTTTTCCATCAGATAAGACTCGGTTTATTTGGTCGTGGTAAGATAGTCTAGGTCTTCCCCGGTACCTGCATCCTTCCACTTTCACATTGTATATCTGTTTTGTCATTCTTTCTTCTGGCATTCTTTCTATATGCCCGAACCAACGGAGCATGCCCTTTCTCATCTTTACACCGATACTATCTTTCATACCTACTCGCTGTCTTACTATGCTATTGCTAATGCGGTCGGTCAGCTTCACTCCGCACATCTTCCGCAGAGCTCGCATTTCTACCGCATTTATCCTACTTTCATTCTCCTTCTTACATACCCAGCTCTCGCTACCATATAACAGCGTTGGGACAAGAACTCCGTTATGTATGGCCAGCTGCGCCTTATGGCTTAAGTGCCGGCTCCCGAGTAGCTTTCCCATCGCACCATTCACTCTGTTCCCTGCACTCACTCTTCTCTCTATGTCAGCGGTGTATTTCCCATCCTTACTGAAGGCGCATCCAAGATATACAAACTCATTCACTTGCTCCAGCACATCGTTACCAACCACAATCTTTACATTCGTTCTGGTTTCTTCCCTTTCAAAAACCATAATCTTGGTTTTCTTCACATTCAAGTGTAAGCCATTGATCATGCAGTCGTCTTTCATAACTGTGACTAGTGTTTGCAGATCAGTGGCTGTTGGCGCTATTAAAACCGCGTCATCTGCATAAAGTAGATGGCTTACCACTAAGTCACCCATTTGTACACCTTCATTCATCGCTTTCAGTCTTTGAAGACTTTTGTCCAGATATATTATAAACAGTCTAGCGGACAACACGCAACCCTGCTTGACGCCGATTTTAACGTCAAACCAGGGTGACCTGTTACCACCCACCCGTACGCATGCCTTGCAGTCCACATAAGTGGACTGGACGGCTCGCAACAGAGTGCCATCTATACCATACTCTGGCAAAATGTCCCAAAGTCTCTTTCGCACAACTCTGTCAAATGCCTTCTCCAGATCTACAAAACCGCAGAAAACCTTCCGGCCCACTGCCAGATGCTTCTCTACGATGTTGCGGAGGGAGAAGACTTGATCCGAACATCCTCTTCCAGACCTGAAACCCCCTTGTGCCTCGCACAACATTCCATCGGACTGCACGCGCATTCTCCGTTCAATAATTTTACCGTACACCTTGGCTGCCAAGCTGATCAAACCACCTATCACCATTCACCTATCAATGTAGCAGATAATATTTTAAGAAGCTCAGCGACTGTTACTTGTAAAAACTTGCATATTTCATATTCAGTACAACGTGTCGAGACTTGCAAAGCGCCGCCGTCGTCCGCAACGCTTGTTCAGACGTGCAAAGGGACGAAATACGACTTGTAGTCCATTGAGATGTAACATTTTTTAGGCCTTACCTTGCGTTTTTTAGAGGACGCAATTTTATTTTTTTGATGTGTAGGTTCAGTGTAAAGCTAAACCCAAGTTTGTGGGGTCGCCACCCTTGTCCCACGGCCGCCATCTTGAAAATTGGGGTTGAAATGGTTTTTACGATATATCTCTTCAACTATTTATCTGATAAAAAAAATTTGGTTGTTACGTTGCTGAAAGTCTCTCCAGAACAATGGAAGCACACTGCAGAACATTTCAGCCCTGCTTTTCGACATCCACACATCGTTCCACAGTTTCCTTTGCATTTGAAAAAGATCAATTTTAGAAGCTCAGGGGGTGCTGGAGGTTTAGAGCTCTGCACTGGCATCAATAATTTTCCACATTAAAAAAAAAAATCTACAAAAAAAGGAACAAAAATCAAAACATCTACAAAAATGGTCTGATATCATTTTTTCGTAAAATAATAGAAAAAAAAGTTATATCGAAAAATATTTTTTTTTCTCGAATTTCTGAACATTTTCGCTTATAACTTTTTTATTTATAGTTCTACGACAAAAAGTTACTGGACCAAAGTTGTAGAGAATTTAATTTGCAACAAAAAATAATAACAATTTTTTTTATCAGATAAATAGTTTAAGAGATATATCGTAAAAACCATTTCAACCCCTATTTTCAAGTTGGCGGCCGTGGGACAAGGGTGGCGACCCCACAAACTTGGTTTTAGCTTTACACTGACCCCCCCTACACATCAAAAAAATAAAATTGCGTCCTCTAAAAAACGCTACGCCAAATGTAACTTTTCAATGGACTATTGTGGTGTGTGCGTGCTTGCAATCTTGCATTATCTTGTATGATTATTCACTAATATAAATACGAATGCCAAGGAAAAACGTTACTCATTTGTTTTCGGAATTTTGAAAAGAAAAGTAAAGTAAAGTGAATCGATGTTAGTGTTTGCCAGTGTCAGAAAAAGTAAGTATTTACTTGCCTATTTTTGAAACATACTTTTATTTTATGTTGTAATAAGTATATTTGTAATGTTTGCGTGTGGTCGGTACGTATTAAAAATTAAATACTGAACAGATTCATTATTAGATACTTTCATAAAAGAACAGAAAGCCGAGAAAGGTTGAACTTTCCCTACTATATTAGTATTTTTTTTTTCCTACTGTTAGGTGGTTCAATAAAGGAGAGATATATTATGATTGAATATATAAATATTTCAGGTTCCTAATGCTAAATGACTTAATTAAATATACTTTCATAAATTGTACATGTCTTTACGTACCCGTAACGTGCATCAAAGTAATAAATAAATAATTAAAATCGCGGAGTTTTGATATCAAAATATTATTTAAAAGTATTTTCTATCGAATTTACAGAAATATATCAAAATATATTTATGAAATAATGTTTTACATTATATTAAACCCGGTTCAGCCGTATTCATAAAACTCTATTATGGATTAAGATCCATAATATAGATTTATGAAGCGATTTATTGTTTTTAATAATTAGAATCAGTTTGCCGTCAGTACTTTGTTTATTTCATTGCAATAATTAATTAGGTAATCCTATTCTGTTAAAATAGCCATATCTTGTTGAGTAAGACCAGGCGGTCTTACTAAAACTAATAAAAAACTAACTAACTTAATGATTACTAAAACAAAGTTTTTTTTTTATTTACAGGTAAGTATCTTATCTTAAATTGGCTTACCGGACCGAGGAAACCTCTGGCGCACTTCGACCCATGGGATCTTTTGTGCTGTCCTTGCCCTAATGCTCTTACGTACCTGAGGTGTCCAGTACTCCCTGTATTAGGTTGTAGATTCCAGCAGGGGGACAGAGCCGTAGTTCTTCTGGGTTTGGATAGGCCACTCCCAGTAGTTCCATTCGCCGCGCAGCCAGAGCGTCGCAGTGACAGATGACGTGCTTCATGGTTTCAGTTTCTGTGCCACAGCACCTGCATACCACGTCGCCGCATAGGTTCATCTTGTGTAGATGTTCTTTCGTGCCATAGTGGCCTGTGAATGCTCCCGTTATTTGCCTTAGTTGTAGTCTACTATATTTTAGTAGTCTCTTGCAGTCGCTTTCACACCATGTGGAAAGGAATTCCTTTGAGTGTCGCAGCCCTGTGTGTGCTTCCCATTCTTTCTTATGTTGCTCTTGGGCATATTTAAAGAGTGCGCCTCTATAGGCGCCGTCTGGTATGCCTATGAACGGTTCTGGACCAACGGGTTTTCCCATTGCTCCCTTCCTGGCTAAGTCGTCCGCACGCTCATTGCCATCAACTCCCGTGTGCCCAGGGACCCAGACTAGCCTGACCGTGTTGCGCGCTCCACATCTGTCAAGAAGGTATGCGCACTCCGCAGCCAGTGCTGAGTTTAGCTCATAGGAGCCGACGGCCTTGAGGGCAGCCTGACTATCACTACAAATGTAGATTTTCTTGCCCGTGATTCGTTTGTCCAATATCTCTTTTGCACAAATGTTTATCGCATAGGTCTCTGCCTGGAATATTGATGTAAACCTGTCCATGCTTTGGCTAAGGCTGTATCCTTCCGTGTATACTCCGGCTCCTGTTCCAAACTTGGTTTTGGATCCGTCAGTGTACCATATCATTTGCTCCTTGCCTTGCTTATTTAGACCACTTTTCCATTGTTCCCTGGTTGGGATATGAGTGCTAAATCTCTTATTGAACATGTATGTGGTTATGATCTTGTCACTTCTCATGTTCCTTATGTCATCTAGTTCCTTATCCGGTTCTAGCTTGGTGTGTTCGAGGCCTGGCGCCGTTATGCTCCATAGTCCAGCTTTCTCTAGCCTATAGAGTGCCTTCCTTGCCTCAGTTTCAATGACGATATGTAATGGAGTTAGGTTGAGTAGCCTCTCCATAGCTGCCGTCGGTGTTGTTTTGAAAGCACTTGTGATGGCCAGGCAGGCTGTCCTCTGCAGTTTTGTTAAGGAATCCCTGCACGTCTGTGTCTTGGTTCTAGGCCACCACACGATGCATCCATACGTTATTATCGGTTTTACCATAGTGATAAATAACCAGTGCATTATTTTGGGCTGTAGTCCCCATGCCTTTCCATACGCTGACCTACACATGTTCAGCACTCTCAGTGCTTTGGCTATGGTTAGATCAACATGTGTATGCCACTTCAGTTGCTTGTCCAGGGTCACCCCCAGATACTTGACCTCAGTGGCCCATTTAATTTTACTTCCGTACATGTACAGGTCCTGTAAGCCCGTCAGTACCTTTTTCCTTGTAAACAGGATGACATTAGTCTTCGTCGGGTTGACCGAGAGGCTATTTGTTGTGCACCAGTTTGTTACCTTATCTAGAGCTTCCTGCATCAGTGTCGATACTGTGTTTGGAAACTTCCCATTGATTGCTATCACTATATCATCCGCATATCCTACTCCGTAGAACGGACCTTTGTTGATTATCTTCAAGAGGGAGTCCACTACCAGGCTCCATAGAGTCGGCGATAAGACCCCTCCTTGCGGGCATCCTTTAGTGGTTCTTACAGATAGCCCTTCTCCTAATAGAATGGACTGGACTATCCTGTTCTTTAGCATGTTTTTGATCCATCTGACAAGAGTTGGTTCTATCCCATGCTCTATAGCAGCTAGTTCTATGGATGAGAATGTTGTGCGATCAAATGCACCCTCGATATCCAGAAAAGCTGCAGCACAAATTTCCTTTTGCTGCAGAGCCATCTCTGCACGATTCACCACATAGTGCAATGCCGTTTCCGTAGACTTACCAGGTAGATAAGCGCATTGCATCTTATGTAGGGGATAATCCTTTAGTGGACCATCCTTTATGTGCCTATCTATCATTTTCTCTAGACATTTTAAAAAGAATGAGGATAGACTGATTGGTCTGTAGGATTTAGCATCCTCATAGTTGGGTTTCCCTGGTTTGGGAATGAACGTCACCGTCACCTGCCGCCAGATATTAGGGGTATGCCCAAATGCCACGCACGCCCTGAATAGTCTGCACAGGTGTTGGCTGAGTACTGGTTCCCCTTCTTGTAGTAGGATGGGGTAAACACCATCCGGACCAGGGGCCTTAAATGGTTGAAAACTCTTTAAGGCCCATTTGAGTTTGTTCTGTTCCACGACTTTGCCTGCCGTCTCCCAGTCAGCTCTAGTTGTCTTTAAGCTTAGCTCATCTATTTGGACATCACACATGGTGTCCTCTCCCTGTATTGCCACCGAACCTGGGAAGTGCACGTTGAACATTGTTTTCAGTGTTTCTTCCCCATTGTTTGTAAGTTCCCCTACCTCATTCCTCACTGTAGTAAGTGAATTTAATTTGGCCATGGATATTGCCTTGGCTAACCTCATACCCTCAGGGAGGCTGTCTATGCTTTGGCAGTGTCTTTTCCAAGCCCTTCTTTTTGCTCTCCGCACTTCTGTATTGAACCTCGTGAGTATCGTAGAATATTCCCCAAAGTTCTTGGTTGCTTTCGCAGTGTTGAATGCACGTCGAGTTTCTACTCTTAACCGCGCTAGCTCTGGTGTCCACCATGGGTCACGTTTCGCTATGACTCTGCTCTCCGGACAGTTATTAGTCCAGGCGGTCTTTACTGCCCGAGCTACGCTATCCGCCTCGAACTCTATATCTAATACAGAGCTGAGTCTGCCTCGGACCTTCCCTAACTCTGCTTTAAGGTCGCTTTTATATGCGGCCCAATCAGTGTTCCTTGGGTTCCGCCTTCTTGGATTTATATTAAACGTTTCCATCCCATACTGAAAACATATATAATTGTGATCGGAGGATGAGATCTCATTGGAGACATGCCAGTTGTTTACCTGTCTGCTCGCTCTGTTAGAGGCAACTGTAATGTCAATAACTTCTGCCCTACGTCTATTAACAAACGTGGGCCTATTTCCTCTATTGAGAATTTGTAAAGGAGTACTTACCAGAAAGTCCAGAAGTTTTTCCCCTCTTTGATTAGTGTCTGAGCTGCCCCAGACGACGTGATGCGCGTTTGCGTCACATCCTATGATTAGCTCAACCTTCTTATTGCAGGAATATTCAACCAAGTCCCGCAGATGCAGGGATCGTAGGGCAGATAGGCAGCCGAGAAGATGACTTCTCGGCTACCCTTGTTACCTTCTAATTTCAACTTCACCGTGGTGAGGTCCCTATAACAGAAAATGGACAGAGGCAAAGCGTTTATGCCATTCCTGACAAAAATGCAGGTCCTCATGTCATTAGTTGTGCAATTGTGAAACAGGTTACCCCCCGCTCCATCAAGGCCCTTTATCTGTCCCCTATAAATATAGGGTTCTTGAATAAGTGCTAAGTCAAATTTAGCTCTTCGCAGCTGGCGATCTAGCATCGCCGTAGCCGCCTTAGAGTGGTGCAAGTTGATTTGTACGCACCTTAGGCCAAGCTCCTTTGTTGCTTGGTTGTGTTCAGTTGGTAGTCCACATTAGGGACTACCTACCTTGCAGCTCTCCTCCGGTTCGCTGCTATCTGGGGCTTCATCGTCCTCCCCTATCGGGGAAGACGTGATGCCCAGGTTGTCGAAGCCGCCCGCCAGTCCATCCGATCTCACCGACATGGCTGGCGATGGGACCGGACAGTCCGCGAGCAGTGCCTCCTCCTTATCTGTTGCAGGGGTGTTTCCCCCCTGCTGATGATCTGGTAGTGTCTCCACCGGAGTAGTAATGGGTACTACCGCTGGTTTATCGGACCCAACCGCAGCCTCCTCTTTGTCCTCCGACGTTTCAAGGACTTTGAAGTAGCTGCGGTCAAGCCCGGCGTGCAGCATGTACCCGGCTTCTTTGATGGCATCAGCCGAGGACTGATCCATCAGGATGATGCTCCTTGCCTGTCTTCCCTCTGTCGTCGTGTTCACGACCCTCCAGCGGTCCGTAAGTATAACCTTATGGAGTCGCTGGAGCATCTGAAGCTCCATTAACAGAGGGACCTTCTCGCTCACGCGTGTCCTCTTCCACGCCATTTTCACAGGACGGGGTAGGTCCCTATCTCTGATCACCTTGACCTTAACACCACCGACAGTTTGACCGTCGTAGTGCTTCAGCCAGGTGATCGCCTCATCGCTGGAGCAAGTTATACTGATGATGCCGCCTTGGACCCCCTTCCAATCAATGGTGAGGACAGGATCACTCCACATCCTCCTCCAGATGACGTCCTTTATGCTCCAGGCAGTCTCCTCATCAATCATCGTCTTGGGATAGTCATCAGCAATGATGACCATCCTTGTCATAGTTAGGGCTTCTTTAAAGGAGGACCCGAGGCGAACTCGCTTCAGATCCCCTGCCGCATCCCTAGCTTCATCGCTGACCTCTCTCGCCCGTTTAGAGAGCGTCGCCTCCTGTACGGGCGTCTGAGAGACAGCCGATTGCCTTGCGAGCTCGATTCGCTTCCTCCGCTTAGCGAGCCCGCTGAGTCTTTTGCGTCCCTTAGGGGGGACATGGTCACGCAGTCCGCCAGCACCGGCCGCCTGGGTGGTTTGGTTTCCGGGTCCAGCAGAGCCGGACGCCTTCGCCTCCACCTTGGCAGCCGGGGGCAGACCGGAAGACACTGTGTCTCCTCCAGATCCGCAACTCTTAGGTGCAATTTTGGGGACCAGACTGGCGCCACCACTGGGGTTCGCTGCCGTCACTTGTCCCGCTGCCTTTTTTATGCCCGAGGGCCTTACATTTTGCCCCGAGGGGCCTTGTGTGCATGACGCACTTTGTCCCTTTTTGGGGACTGTTTTGGGGTTCTTTTTGCTCTTTTTGTCCATATGACTTAATACTATTCTTCATTCTGATGATTCCCCACCCGCCACGGAGTCCTCACCTTTGGGGATGCTTTATAAGCACCAGGGCTATCATCAGAGTATAGGGTTCCAGGGTGAGTTGTCCACGAGACTAACGGTGTTCACCTCCACTCCCGCGTAGTGTAGGCTCACACCGCCGCCTGCGGACCCCTTCACCCCAGAACCCTAGCCTAGCCCATCTGAAGGATGGACTTCAGCCGATTGACTGCCACGCGGCTACGTGACAGCCTCCCGTTTGGACAGAGATCCAGACCAAAGAGGCGTGTTGCCGGCGACAGACAACAACTACCGGTCCATCACCAACTCAACCCCCAGGACTCCTTCACCCTGCTGTACGGGTCACCGCGCACGGCACAAACACGCAGGAGATTG
The DNA here is from genome assembly GCA_905147815.2 of Phalera bucephala. Lineage (NCBI taxonomy): Eukaryota > Metazoa > Arthropoda > Insecta > Lepidoptera > Notodontidae > Phalera > Phalera bucephala. The sequence continues at coordinate 2,945,065 of LR990627.1, forward strand.
TCCCCCCCTTCCCTCCCCCCCCTACCCCCTGCCGCAGCACCCAATCCCAAGCACCGCGCCATGTCAGGTCATCCGCCATCGCCAACAAGATCCCCCGTGAGGGAAGTTATTGACGATACCCGGGGTGCACCGTCCCGCTCCCATTGTCGTTCCTCTGGACGTATCCGCGGGACTGGCAATGGGCCGGGCACACTAGGAGGTTACCCGACCGCAGCACCCCATCACAGGTAAGTAACTGATACGCTCTCGTAGCGCTGTGCGACCGCGGTGCCGCATTAAAGGCGGCTTGATAAGTTCCAACAGCAGGTGGCCACAAACCTGCGTCCACCAATCCGCACTGGGTCCGCGTGGTGGAGTATGACCTAATCTCTCTCATCTCGATTAGTGAGAGAAGGCCTTTGTCCAGCAGTGGGCAATATAGGCTGATATTATAACTGATACGAAACATGGCTGAATTTAATGAGGAATGTCGACAGTATAGTGTTGATTATTTAAAATTTGGTTTTCTTCTATCAAAGGCAGACAAACGATTGCCCATATGCCTTTTATGCAACAAAGTTTTGAGCAATGACTCTATGAAAACTATCGAAGTTCGAAGATCATCTAAGAAGGTGTCATTCTGATAAAATAGGTAAAGATTTGAAATATTTTCAAGTATTGAAGGAAAAATATGAAAAGAGATCCACCGTGCACAGTATGTTCGCTTTAATATCTGAAAGTAACGTTGACGGCTTGCTGGCATCTTACAATATCTCATTACTTATAGCGAAATCTGGAAAACCGCACACCATTGGAAAACAGTAAATTTTACCAGCTGTTGAAGAGTTTTTAAAAACTGTTCTGCACAAATCTCCATTTGACATACTCAACAGAATTCCTTTGAGTAACAACACTTTACAAAGACGTATTGATGAAATGAGCTCTGATATTGAAAGTTTCTTGTGTAATGTTTGCAGATATGCAAACAACTCATTTTTCTATTCAACTGGACGAAACAACTTTACCTGGTAATGAAGCATTATTATTGGCATATGTTCGATTTGTTATGGTCGAAGAAATTCATGAAGAGCTACTATTTGCGAAAACTGTGGAGACGGACACTAAAGGTGAATCAATATTTAATGAACGGAGTGATTTTTTTGAGGAAAAATCGATTCCATTCACAAACGTTATTTCGGTGGCATGGAGCTCTTGCCATGGTCGGGCCATATCGTGGGTTTATAAGCTATCGTAAAAGAATTAATATTGTTATCATATTACATGATACAAATGAAATATGATAACAATAATGATTAATAGTGTAATAATTATATATTTGAATTAATACAACATAAAAAATATACTATTTTTCTTTTTATTTTTACCACTCCGAATGGGGAGTTTTCTAAATGAAATAAGTGAGAATTGATTGGTTCCTTGTGATGTGAGTTGATGAAAAAAAAGTAAAGTTGGATGGAATCACTTTTTTGATTGGCCAACTTTACTTTTTTGACATCCACTAACAGCACAGTCAATTAATTCTCACTTTTTTTCGAAAACTCTTAATTCGTGGTTGGAACTCAGCCGCAACGCAAATTTCCATAGTTAGATCTAATCTTCACATTTTTTGTCGAGTTTTGGGAATATGGTAGAAATGTAGCTGCAGGGTGTCCACTGATACCAGCTAAATTTTGAAAGTGGTCTATGAGGACTGCCTTGTTGGTCTAGTGGCAAAGCGCATCGCTTTGTGATCACGAGGTCCTGGGTTCAAATCCTAGGGCGGACAATGTAGTTTTTCTAACGAAAAATTCCCAGTATGAATCCGGAGTCTGGAATTGTGCCCGGTATATGACAATAGGCTCGCCCCCTATTACATGGGACCTAACATCGTCGGCGAAACGTGGGTGTACTTAGTACACCTCTGCCACCCCCTCTGGGGAATATGGGCGTGACGGTGTGTGTCTATGAGAAAAAAGGTCTGGGAACCTCTGATTTAAAGAAATGAGTCGTTGTAGCACATTAAGCACAACTTTATAAGGTTTGTAACCTAATACTATTAACATTCCTACCTCAGACATAAACACCCGGAAAATCCGAAAATATTCCCCCGTTTTTATGGTTTATGGCCAAAACAGGAAATAAGAAAATAAATGAAATACGTTATTGTAGTCAAATTCATGGAAAAATTATAAACAACTCGAGTGGCTCCTTGTTATATGTCACTTAATACTTGCGAGAATAGCTTTAAAAGAGTCATGTGTTAAAGATTCTGTGTAGGTTTGAGTAAAATAAAAATAAGTAAAATATATTTTCCGAAATATCTTAGCCATATAGCATAAAAAAGATTCTCAATAAATTAAATCTCTTCCATTTATTTAAATTTATCCCGCGTGACAAAACCTCATCTTTTATCCAGGAGGTGGCATCCAGATAGCATCTTGTAAATTCCCAAGACAATTTAGTTAGAGAATAGAAACAAGTTATGTTAACTGAATCATTTTTCATTTTTAGCCTTATATGTCAAAATCCCCGCATTTTCCTCACATAATGCCAATCCCTATTAAATCACCAATCGACTTGGAATTTTCCGTGATTTGGGGAATGCCCCATAAATTGGCAATGCTGCACAGAAGACAATCAACTGTCATTTAGGCAAGGCGATTTTTTTTTGATATGGCACTACGCAGTTAGCGTATTCAGCCAGGCATGTCGATTTTAAACCGATTAATCCAGGAATCGAATTTTTAAATCTAATAATTAGTGGTGGGCGATTATGAATGATTTACATAATCGAGGCATTTACTAATTACTAATATTAATAATCGATCATGAAATTAGTAATTACTAATTTTCATAATCGAATGACGTTACTAATTAGTATTACTAATTTTAGTTCAGACATAACCCCGTCAAAATAAATCATTCATTGAGTCAATCGTTTGTTATCCGTTGCGTAGCACAGTCGTTTTTTGGTTGTTGTGGTTTACTTTGTCTTTTATTTATATTGAACCAAAAACTATGATTACATATCTTATAGGATACCTTTTAAGCGCAAGTTCATGAATAGTAATATTTTTTAGATATCTAATTAAACATGTAAAAAATACTTTTACACCTCTATTACTCAGGAACGTACGTCGCTGGCCCAGCAGGTACATACAGTGAGCCCGCGCCAAGTGCCAACGCATCATTCGCGCATCGTCATCAGTGGCGCGTAATCGAACTAAGCTATTGACTACTAATGCATTACTAATGGTTATAATCGCGATATCTCGAGAGATTTTCATAATCGAATGATTCCATTAGAATATCTCATAATCGCCCACCACTACTAATAATCAATTTTTTAAATCAATCTGAAACACTGAATCGATACCGAAAGCCGCTGAATCGAATCAATTCACGATTCCTTAATAAAAGGTGATACTTAATCAAAAATATGACTCACTAGTTTCTGCCTGCGACTTCGTCCGCGTTGACTTTAGACAGGAACCTAATATTTTTCCGGGATGAAAAGTGAAATCTTATGTTAATACATCCAATAATTAACTACCTGTGTGCCAAATGTCATCCAAATCCGTTCAGCCGTTTTTGTGTCATTGAGTAACAAACATCCAAACATACAAACTTTCACATTATCCATTCCATTATTACCCGCGGCTACGCACGCTTATATTTTGCAATTTGACATAATTAGGAAGAGCGGCCTTTTCGGGATGGCGCAGATTCTGTACTGACCTAAGATACCTCCATACTTAGTATCTTTAAAATCCGTTTAGCCGTGATAGTATGGGGAAATAAAAACTTTTCCGCAAGAATGGTGCATTTTTCGTTCAACAAACGTGCGGAGTTTCATGTCCAGGTCATTCATTGTTAAAGAGTTTTCTCCTGAAGAGCGAATCATGTTTGAATGTTTAAATCAAACGTATAGAAACAATTTCAGGCGCTTACTATTAACCACTGAAGAATTCCTTCATGAGGAGACGAACCAGTCCATTATCAGTTCATAGGGGAATTTATGTAGAGGCAAAATCACACATTTTAACGTAAAATTGCAGCTTGCGACAAACAGTAACAAAAATAACAATTATAAAAAATAATAAAGTTTGATGGTTTATCTCGCGATAATCCCGAATTGCTTCACTTCTCAGGGATAAAAAGTATTTATTATTTTTAGGTATAAGTTATTACCATAGCAAATTTCATTGAAATTCGTTCGGTAATTTTTAATGGATTGAATTACAAAGAGACAGACAGACAACAATTAAAAAATATTTTTTCGGCTTCCATATCGATAAGAAAGTGCACTTCAAATAAAATTTAAAAATAAATATTCGTTGTACAGATTTGGCTCGCACACAGATTTATTACATGTATAGATATAAGTAGGATTTACAAGTTGTATAAATCAAGGATTTAAATAATAGCAAAACATGTTTGTTGTTATAAATATTACATGCCAAACATGAGTTTATATTGAGTCAGTTGTCTTTTTGATAATCTCTAGATGAAACTCATCTTTCAATCACTCATCTCACTTAGAAATTGTAAAATGAGAGAAGGATTTAAATAAAAGAAATCATTCCATTGGCTCATTAATAAGAATCGCAGTCGAATCGATTAATAGAGATTCGATCTTTTAATCCTCGATTCAATTGAGAATCGCCTCTTGTACATCCGTTTCAAAGAGCGATTTTTTTAAAATAAATCGTCATGCCCAAAAGAATATGATCAACTGTGATCTACACTAATATTATAAAGAGAAAAGATTTTTATTTTTGTAACAATAAACTCAAAAACTACTTGACCGATTTCAAAAATTCTTTCACCATTAGTTAGCTACCTTATCCAGAAGTAACATAGGCTATATAACATAGCCCCGGTAGGTGGCGCTGTTGTCGACTGACGACGACGACGACAAAACTGCTGGTTGTCAATAAATTTAAAAAAAAATGAGTCGAAAAAAAATAGAGGGGCTGCCATTATATTACAATTTTTTTATACATGTTACAAGTTGTAGGTATAAGTAAATATGAGCTATTAAGTAGTAAAATTTCGTAAGCTTGATGCAGATGATGAAAAAGGTAATTAGTTAAAATTTAAAATATTACACACTAAATAAACTAGCACTTCAGGAAGTAGTTTGTACTTCGAACAGACTTTTCATTGTAAAACCTTCTTTTAATGGTTCAATTGCAAGTCCCAAGTAGGGACTATAAACTGGTTGATTTTCAGATTCTCCTTTATTTTGGGCTAGTTGGGAAGCTAAATATAAATTTGGTCCCATTTCACCACGGGGCTCACCAATCTCTTCTAACTCTTCAATATCGTCAGTCACAGGCTTTGAGTTCTAAAAGAAAATGTATTATGTTATAGGATTATAATTAATATTTTATAAAACATTGGAAGAAAGTTTTCAACGTAATAATTACTTCATTATTCCAAGTTACTAATTATATAAAACAATGAAAGAAAGTTTTCAAAGTAATAATTACTTCACTATTCCAAGTGATTTCGATGCCAAATATTGGTTTTTCGGTGTACGCCTGATGTAAAGTTTTTAGTTCTGTTAAAAGAGGGCGCAAACGTTCCTTAGGATCTGCTCTAAAGCCTAAGACGTAGCCCCCAGATGTCTGCCGAACTACAAATACTAATGCTTCACCAAATTTCGAATCACGAACTGTGATCTGTAAAATAATTATCAGAGTATAGAACAATTCATCAACACCGATAGACAAATTATTAGTATTTACTACCAAACTAAAATAAAAAAAATATAATATGGCAATATCGGTCTATTTTTTTCTGCACGTGATTATGAAAACTAAACATTATGCCAGCTAGATATGGAGACAAAAATATTGTACAAAAGCTGAAACTTACACTTTCTATAGTAATATATGGCATGGAGACATTAAATGCATCATTTACGTCTGCGTACCACACAACTCGAACATTCGTAACCACCATCATCCCAAGGTTTCCGGAATCACTTGATAAATTCCAAATACTATGTTCATTCAAACATACCTGTGATATTAAGCGATTATTAAAATATAATCATAAAATTATATGGATCCAAGATGCCATCGATCAATTTATGATATATCGATGCAAGATGCCAACAAAACTGTCTTACTTTTTCTAAAGGCAGCATACGTAAATGTTTGTTATGGATTATTGCTCCACGAAGTTTTAGATCACGATACATTCTTGAAGACGCGTACGCTCTGAAAAAATAATAAAGAAAAATATAATGTGATTCATCGAATCTCCATTCGTAGTTCCGAATTTTCGAGCTCTTCGTTGGTGCTGGCTGCCAATTACGGCGGTTGTCGTTAAGCGAAGTTGATAGGTCCTTACATCCCTTCTTTCGGATACAGGTACCGCATACAGGATCAGACACCGAGCGCCGGCGAGCTCGAAGAATTCCTTGCCCGCGGGTCGGTGCAGAGCACCACGGGCAGACACCTAGTATATGCCCTCCCCCATGGCGACCCTTGAGCTAGTTGCTCCCTTGCCCTTTTGGCTCGAGCGTAGTGGTTGCACGCTCGCCCTCTTGTCCGCTGAAGCTGTAAAGGCCCCGCGGCCAACAGCGTAGATCATTCACATACACATACACTACGAAAGAACAAAATTTATGGAAGTACCGTTAAGGGCAGCTTAAGCTGCCTCCGTGCCAGTAAAGACAAACTCACACTCAAACTAAATAAATACCCTACAAACACCTTCGTTACCCATAATATATTTCGTTTTAGAATAATTTTTATTGGTGGTATAAGGTAAAATTCCATGTTTAACTTGAAGACCTCACTTGTCAGCGGGTAAGTTAGCCCGACTTTTTATAACAAACTTCCCCATGATATTCGAGATTTGCCAATTAATAAAATTAAAACCATAATTAAGGCTAAATTATGTAATAAAGCATATTACAAAATCTCTGATTACATAGATGACAAGACCGCGTGGGATTGAAGTGCCATATTATTTAGTGTTGCTATTTATTTTTCTCTTGGAATTACATTAATGTTAAAGCGTAGCGTGATGTGCCTGTCGCGCTTGGGGTATTGCTGCTTTGTAGACACAATCTGACCACCGTCTTTAGGATTCTGGTTTGGTCATGCTCACTATAATGTCTTTGCTTGCGGTGGCTGTCTGGCGCGGGTCATTCCCTTCCCTCCAATATGGTCGAAGGGAGTGATGGCTGTTCCGGTAGTCATACTGTGAACGGGTGCTGCTTGTGGAGATTGGTGTATCTGGAATCCTTCAGACACTCTTTATGAATAACATCATTAGTCTCATATCTCGGTCGTAAGGCATCACACTGGAGCTAGAGCGTTAACTATTTATTTGTAACCTAAACATTGTATTCACACAATATGATTAAAAGAAAGTGAAAAAGAGAAAAAGAATTAAATAAAAAAGACAAGCCCGCTGAGTTTCTTCGCCGGATCTTCTCAGTGGAGGCCGCGTTCCGATCCGGTTGTAGATTAGTAGGTAAATTAGATTTAAAAAAAATGTAAATTGACTATTTGTAAGCGCCCCCGCAGGCTTATACGAAATAAATTATTTGAGTTTGACTGCGACTGGCTGAGCGGCGGATATGTGCATTAGTATCTGCCGTGCGGTACTTATATGGCATTTCCTCTAGTTATTTCGAAACTGGGACATTGTAGACTGATATAACTATTAAATAATAAGAACGGCGAGCGTGTATAAGGCGAACTTTAGGAGTGGAGGAAGCCAGAGAGGTCTGTAAGGAAAGAACCTGCTAGACCTCTGTAAGTATATCATATAGATAGATATATATTATTCAAACGTACTTATGCACTCCAACAACTGAAGAATAATGTCTGATGCAGTTGGGAGACAGGTTGGTGAAGATAAACTCGTATCTGTTGGTTTTGTAAGCTGCGAGGGCGTATAGAGCCTGTGTGGTTCCCCGGAGGCCTGAGTTCACGATCTTTGTGCTTGTTGATAGCAGACAGTTCAGACCAATCGCTGAAAGAAAACGAATAGAATAGTTTTGACAGACTAGTTAGCGCAGTGGTTGAGAGCTTAAGCCGCTTCGCCCACTGTGTCGAACTGTTCGTTTCCCGAACGGGACAAATCTTTGATCCACAATTATTTGTTTCGGTCTGGGTATTTGTGTATGTGAATTTTCGTGTTTGTAAACGCACTCACGACACAGGAATAAATACTAGTGAGGGGGCTACGTTTCTAAAAATAAGAAAACAAAAAAGCTATATATAGAGTTAAAACTTCGTAAGAGGTACCTCGTACAAAAGATGTCCCCCTACACTAGGAAGAAAATAGTGTGCTTTACGCCTTGTAAAAGGTTATAAACACCGTTACGCCTATATTCCCCAAGCGGGGGTGGCAGAGGTGTACTGAGCACACCCACGTTTCGCCGATGATGTTAGGTCCCATGTAATAGGGGGCGAGCCGAATGCCATATTTCGGGCACAATTCCAGACTCCGGACTGGGAAGTTTTCGTTAGAAAAACTACACTTGTTCGACCTAGGATTTGAACCCAGGACCTCGTGATCACAAAGCGATGCGCTTTGCCACTAGACCTACGAGGCAGTCAACCATAGATTTGCCATTTTTTGGATTTCAAATGACTTACATTCTACGGATTTTCAAAAGCTTAGTAAAACTAGTCAGCGGATTCCTCTGCGTTGGGTTTAGTCAGGAAACTAACATCTCTCCCGGATAAAAAGTCCTATGTGTTAATCCAGTCAATAAACTACCTGTGTGACAAATTTCATCCAAATCGTTTACCCGGTTCGGCGTCAAAAAATACAAACTTTCAAATTTATAATATGTAATGCCTGCCTTATAATACGCCCACACCTCTGCCACACTGCGTGTAATATAAGCGTGAGCGTTTGTTTAGTATTTTTATAAACACTATCAATTCTAAATGAATACTAATGTATTATTGTTTGTAACAAATAAACTCAAAAACTACTGGATCGATTGCAAAAATTCTTTCACCGTTAGAAAGCTACCTTATCCAGAAGTAACATAGGCTATATAACATATAGCCTATGTTACTGTGGCGCTGTTGTCGACCGGGTAAGAAGTCGCGAGAAACTGCTATTAATTATAAAGACGATAAGCAGCGTAAGTATTGTAAAGAAACAATAATAAAAACCTAAAAAAAACTCCTCATAATTAGGTGCACTATGCGTCATTGGACTAATGAGGCAGAAATGTAAAAATAAATTGACATACACAAATTGATTCTTGGAGATGCCAAGGAATGCCAAATGATTCGCAAGTTAGTGATGACCATACGGCCTTTGGTACCGCTGTTCCCTTTCGTGTCTTCTATTGGTTCAATCCTGTCGAATATCTTCTCTCCAGGACGAAGCCTTAGATATCTGTAACGTTTAATAACTTTTAAGTATAGCGCCTGGAAAATTAATTGAGCAATTTCTTTTATGCGCGACATCGATCAATACCCCGCTTTTTTATAATACTATTAATATATTAACATAACTCATGACTTTAAGGGGTTAACTATATACCTTAACTAAATAATATTTTAAGTTCTAAGTGTTTGAAAATATTAACTTACGAAAAAAAAATCACCACATATCAGGTACCACAGAGTACTTAAATATTAAAATTGGTAAAATACGTATTCTTACTAATTGAAAAAACAACCGTTAGGCCTACAGTCTTCATGCGGGAGTGCTAGAGGTGTTCTGTTTGCACCCACATTTTTCGTCTACGATGTTAGGTTTCAATAAAAGATACTCAGGCCCGTATTCCAGAACGTAAATCAGTCGTCAATCTACTTTTAAAAACTGATTTTGGTACGAAAATGTTAGTTTTAAAACTAGATTGACGACTGATTTTCGTTCTGTAATACGGTCCTTAGTGGGCGAAACCACACTCACACTAGTTAAGAGATATAGAAAACTTACGCGAAAGGCAAATCAAAAAGCACTTCTCTGTCTTCCCATACAGCACCAGACTTATTTTTCGACATTTTTTAGAAAACACGGCCAAAAAATTGTTATGTTTTTATCTGTGCCCTAACACTATACTGTTTTTGCGAATCGAAAGAAAAAAAGGAAGGAAAATGGAGCCTAAAGGTAATGTGACATTTTCACAAAAAGCTAAGCAAAAACACCCTAAATATTAAATAATCTAATTTCATCTGTTTTTTGTTGTTTGTTACATACGTTGCTATAGTGACGGACAAGCTATATTTAGAGACAACTAAATACAGATTCGTCACTCCAGAAAATATGCCGAATCTTACGTTTATAGCGATAGACGTATATTTACGGTATAAGTGCATATTCGGAACATAAATTACAGAGTCATGGATCTCAGTCTGGATGGTATTATCATTCTAACCATAGCTGATATTGTCAATAGGCTGGCACGAGTGAGCTACTGCGTTGCGTTGTTGATATATATTCTGACCCCATGTCTTTATTCCATAATTATAAAAGCGCGACAATAATTAGTGAAATGACCATGAAAATAATAAAATAAAACAAAATAAGTATGAGCGATAAAATGTAGCATACTGTACTAGTCCTGAAAAAAAGGAACCGAGATAAGAGACAAAATCTACAAAATAATTTTTATTTCCTCCTTTCCCGTAGGTGTAAATTCTTTCTTTTTGTATGTAAACTCTAAGATACTGCATTCTACAAAGGTACATTTCTTTTTCTACGTTAGGTTTATATAGATTACCTCCACAGACTGATATATCTGCTTTAATTTGTGACTACGGTTAGTCAAGATAGGTTAATATTTTAGACTCGACGGCTATAAAAGTGGCAGGTTTTGAAATATAAAATTAAAGTCGGGGCGATAAATTTATTCTTAAATGGCTATTTTGGCTGTTATAAACATCTTTATGGGTTGATAACTCTGTTGGTCTGAACTGATCGCTGAACAATACCTAGGTATTTATATAGTCCGCGCGATTTAACTAAGCCGGATTTAAGTTATTTCCTCCTATAGTATTTTTCACATAGGATGGGTAGTGACAGTTCTAATTGCCAAACGAAATTAATGTTTAATTCAATGGTTTTAAGGCATAAAACCATAAGTATAGAAACGGGTCATGCCTCTTATTGCCATTGAATAAAGTATAAATTCGTCTGGTAATTAGAACTGTCACTACCCATCCTATTTGAAAAATACTATATATAGTTGGGCCCTCATTCATGAACAAAGAAACATGTAACGCGGTGCGTTAAGATAACTTAGTGAAATGATCGTTTAAAGGCATTCCAGTGGCATATTTAATATACCTAAATATTTCATAAATCCTGCATACCTACTTAGTTTGCCTATTGGTATGTATGTAGATATTATTTTTTTTTCTGTATCGTGTGTGCATTTACAAACACACACAAATATTTGTTTGTGGTCCACATAGAGATTTGTCCCGTGCGGGGATCAAACCCGCGACCACTAAATCCAGCAGGCGGAGCAGCTTAAGCCCTTAACCACTGGACCAAGCCGTCTGTCAAACCTGTACATATATAAAAATAATGAAGACTACTGTAATTAGGCACCAACATATTTAATTCAATTCCAATTTATATTAATTATCATTGGTGGCAGATACTATATGAATGCACAAGATATGAATCTACAGGCTCTCTCTCCAGTTCTATTTGATTCTGTATGTATACCCTACTCTAGAACAATTAAAAATCTAGGTGTTTTTATGGACTCCAACCTCACATGGAGCACCCACATTTTAGAGGTAAGCAAAAGGGTCTACGGCTCGTTCCAGTCTCTCAAACGCCTTCAAAAGTTCTTGCCCTTCCAAACTAAAATAAGCCTTGCTCAGTCTCTTCTCCTACCACTTCTAGACTATGGTGATGTCTGTTTTCTTGATGCCACTGAAGAGCTAGTTAATAAGCTAGAACGTTTGCAGAATCTGTGTATCCGCTTCATTTTCGGTCTCCGTAAATATGATCATGTATCAGAGTTTCGAAGAAAATTGAAGTGGCTGCCTATTCGGCAACGCCGGGACTCACATATCCTTTCTCTTCTCTTTTCCGTCCTTCATAACCCCAAAGCTCCTATTTATCTACGTGAGCGTTTTGACTTTCTTGTCCCCAAGGATAGGGCCTGTCGTACTGCTACTTCTCTCCTTCTTCGTGCTCCTCTTCATTCTTCCAGTTGCTATGATAGGTCTTTTACTGTTCGTGGAGTGCGTCTTTGGAACTCACTCCCACACGCTATACGCGCAAGCTCCTCTCTGGACATCTTCAGGAGAAGAATCAGGGAACATTTCCTATCTGATTGTTGATACACATTTGTAATATAATATACTATGTGTATTTTTATGTATGTTTATTTTATAAATTATATATATTTAGTTTTGTATAGTATGTATTTTATTTATATTTATGTTTATTTTATTGTATGTTTGAATGTGTAATTGTATAACTGCCCTCTTATTAACATTCTCATCTCTCAACACTTAAAGGTTCGCTGGAAGAGAACTCATATTTTGAGTTAAGCTCGCCTTTGTATATCACCTGTGAAATTACAACTGTAAATGTACTGTATACAATAAAGGATTAAAAAAAAAAAAAAAAAAAAAATTATCTTAAAAAGCATCTCCGTGTTCATCCAAGTCAACAGATGTCGCTACTAATTAACGGAACGAGAAACGCCCGCCCTTTTGACAGGTATCCCTAATCAAAATGGCGCCCAGTAATTTGGTTACGCGCCAAAACTGTCGTTAAATTTAAAAGCTGTTAAGTGCTTAACGCAGTGTTAAAATTTACTCCAAACATCTTAAGAACGTCGTGAAATTTTATCAGATTTGTCGTTTAATGTCTTGTTATGATCGTTAATGTTGGAGATTAAATATTTCAGGAGTAAGTATTTATTGACTGCGTGGGCCGCATTTTGAGACTTTACGAGCCACAAGAATTAGGCCCTGAAATTTGATTTATTATGGACTAAGCTCTAGAGAAGACACCGCATCTAATTTGTTGCAAAAGTTACGGTACATTCTCTACCACCTGGCACAACTGGCCACGTGCTTGACGTAACGTGAAACGTTAAAGTGCTAGAAATATTTCAAAAATATGTGATACTATAGGATACTCGGCGGAAAAAAATAAAAAAACGGTTACATAAATGAATGAAATTGACAATATTCTTATTTTTCGTTTGTAGTAAGTGTCAGCATAATAAGTGTTCGCGTTGATAAGTATAATCATTTCAGTGTTATATTAGATGTTTGTTTTCATAATTTCAGGTAAATTGATAGGAATGCCATTCTGAAACATTAAGTATATAGGTACTTACAAATGGAAACAATAGTGTAGTTAATTTTGTTAGTGACTCGCGCTATGTAGGACAAGAGCCTTCTACTAGATGTCGCTATTTTAAAGTTTTCATCGAATTGGAGGAAAAAGTATTTATTATTTATTTATATGGATCTCCAACAGAAAATATACACATTTTCGATATTAACAAAAGATACTTGGGTCTCGTTTAAGTGTATTCCTCCAATTAAAGGAGACCACAGCATGCACAACAAAAATTAAAAACAACTAAGCCAACAACTTGTAATTGAGTATTACTAAAATATATTAAAAAATAACCGGTAAAGATGAAAAAACAATGAGAAACAATTACAAAATCTGCAGTAACAAAATATTCATGTTATATATTAACAAATTTTATAAATTCGGATTATTTTTTTTATTTGTACTGCTTGTACGTTGCTTCTTGCCAAATTTAATGGTTCTAGCTAGATCAACGGGAAGTACCCAATAGGTTTTATTGAGTGTATTTAACTGGTCATATCTTTCGATTGCGTCGGCTTAGAAGCTTCAATTTTTACACCGCCAAGGAACCGTAGACTTTAGTACTTGATATAAATTTCAACTTGAATACGTTACACAGATAAATAAGCTTATTATAATCATGACGTTCCACGTTCCTCAAAAAAACGGTCTTAATCTTCGTACTACAGACACAATCAGACACACGGACAACAAAGTGATCTTATAAGATTCTGTCTTTACCGATTGAGGTATGGAACCCGGAACCGTAGACCTTAGTACTTAACATAAATTTCAACTTGATACCTTTACCCGTTCCTGAGTAAAAGAGTATAAACAGACAGGTAAACAAACTTACAGCAAAGTTATCCTATAAGAATTCCGTCTTCACTGATTGAGATACCCAAAAAAAATCACGTCTGTGTCGAAAAAAAACAAACTAAAGTAATTGTGTTTGTGTTTTACTGAAATTGTAATTTCTCATAGCGAGGTATTCTGTCGGCTGTAAGAGCATACAACATCAATCACAAAACATAAACAGCAAAGGGCTGTGTCTTAAAACTTTTGTTTACTTTGCTTGGAACTTTTGTTTGAGAAAAAAAGTAATAAACAAGCTCACCCCACTTTTCCTTCCGTGATCACGGCTATATTCTATGGAGTAACGTAGGTGGGCTATGGAAACTCACATTTCGCTGACGATATTAATGTTAATGTTAGGTTCAATGTTGATGTATGAGGGGGCGGAGTAAAGACAAGATTACATATAAGGGGTGAGGCTATTGGCATTAGATTAGACAGAATTCATACATCGGATTGCTACAGGATCAGACACCGACCTCACCGGCGAGCACCTCTATTGGACCCGGACCCTTTTTCGCAAACACAGCGATACGATAACTTCATGAAGTAATCCTAATGATATTCTGCATGCCACTAGAGTAACACCACAATTTTTTTTTATTTACTTATAAAACGTAGCCCCAGTTTACAAACATGAAAAGTCACATACACAAATACCCAGACCGAAACACATAATTGGGGGTCATACAAAGATTTGTCCCGTGTGGAAATCGGATCCGCGACTATTCGACACCGTGGGCGTAGAGGCTTAAACCCTTAAACACATCGCTAAATCGTCTGCCGATCAAGAAAAAAATCAGAAATCAGAAATGTCGTCTGAAATCAAGCTTTTTAATTGTTTAAATTAGAGTGTTTATACAAATAGCCAAAATTTTGAGTTGGCTCATTGGTAAATTTAGCCAGCGATATTATGACGCCTTCAGACACCGACCTCGCCGACGAGGTTGAAGAATTCCTTGCCCGCCGGGCGTTGCAGAGCACCACGGCAAGACACCTAGTATATAGCCTTTCCCCATAGTCGTCGTGGGACGCTTGGGCGGGCGCTCTAAGACCCCTACGACCCCGAGGAGGACGGCGGCGTGGTGTGGACCATGCCTCCGTGAGTACCGCGACGGTGCAGGGAGGGAACGGGTCTATAGAATCTCCCCCCGGGCGGGCTCTTCGGAGTACGACACAGAGGGGCACTGGTGCGTTCCTAGCGGAGATCCCGGAGCCCTTCCCCGAAGTGTCGGTGCCGGCCACCGTGGGGTTTTTGTCGGTCCTACATACCCTGTCAGTTTCCCCCGAGGCTGGCGGAAGTCCATGAGGATTTCCCAACATTATACGTCCCATGTAGTAGAGAGTTAAAAACCTCTATGCACAATACTAATGAAAAATAGCCCTCAGTCCCCAGTAGTCCTGTAAGGCTTGACTACGGCACGGGTCAGGGATCCGATAAGACGAAGCATGCGAAGAATCTCTGGGGGAAAAGATAGGGCTGCCAAAAAACCGACAAGGCTATCCATCTGGTTACGTATAACTTCAGAACATTGCTTACGGAGGAACGCTACTAGGAATTAGAAACAGAAGTCCTAAATAAAATCAAATCAGATATCATTGGATTGAGTGAGACTCGACGCAAAGGCAAAAAACTGGTCTAACTTACATCTGGACATCTGTTCTATTATAAGGGATATAATAACAAATCCTAGGGAGGTGTAGGTTTTCTCATAAATACATCCATGACTAAAATGCTAAGAAACATCTCTGCTATTTCCCCACGGGTGATTTTCAAACTAAATAAGCGGTATTCACTTAAAGTCATACAGTAAACGCACCTACATCAGCCCAAGATGAGGAGGAAATCGAAGTTTTCTACGAAGATGTTAACAAGGCGCTACGTGAAAACTATTGCTTTTGCACCATCGTTATTGGAGACTTTAACGCTAAATTGGGTAAAGGTATGGAAAATGAGAAATATGTCGGAGGATTCGGCTTAGGCAGAAGGAACTCCAGAGGAAACATTATGGCGAACTATCTCGAAGAGCAGAAGCTATACGCTATGAATAACTTCTTCAAAAAGAAGGATCACCGACTCTGGACCTGGAGAAACCCGGATGGCAAAACCAATAACCAAATCGACTACGTCCTCATAAATAAAAAGTACATCATTAAAGACGTACACGTTCTAAATCAAGTGAGCGCTGGGAGCGACCATAGAATATTAAGAGTTAAAGTTAAGATCGACCTCAAACTGGAACGCAGACAACTTATTAATACATGTCGGCAAGATGGCGACACTGTGTTCTTATCTGAACATCAGAAATACAACCAGACCAGGCTGAGTGAAAAACTCACTGCACAGGAAAACTGGGAGGTGGTCGATATCAGCGACCAGCTAACTGAATCTGTCATAAATGTACTAAAGGAGATACGACCAAACGCCCGTGTTAGGCCCGAATCAAATAGCGATATTCAACCACTCCTAGAACAGCGAAAAGAAATATTAAAAACCTCAAGACATGATGGCATTCCTGAAATTAATAGGTGCATACGACATTCTATACGGAATCATCTTAGACGGAAGAAACATAAATTGATCTTAAATATAATACAGAAAAATCGCGGTCCTAAGGTTTTCCAAAAACAACTTAAAAGAGGACTTCTGGAAACAGTATTACAACTGGCAGGGATGAATTACTGAAAGAGGTAGAAAAATACTATACGGAATGGTACAGCTGCAAAGCACCACAACCCATCACGGTTGACAAAAAGTACCCAAGGGCACCTCTGGCACGGCACAAAACTGAAGACCTCCCCGAAATTAGCATGTATAAGATAAAGCACGCCTTAAAACAGATGAAGCGAAGGAAATCACCTGGCGAATATAAAATAACTTATGAGCACTTACAATATGCTGGTAAACCTGTACTGAAACAAATGCAGTTGCTCTTTAATAAGGTACTGTTTGAAGGTGCATCTCCAAACACATAGAAAAATGCGGTCGTTACTCTTTTTCACAAGAAAGCGACTCTACCAAATCCACAAATTACCGACCCATTTCCTACTAAGCCATGTATATAAGCTATTTACTAAAGTAATTACGTTGCGTGGCCGTTAGATTAGACTCCGAACAGCCAGTGGAGCAGCCGGGCTTCCGAAGTGGATTCTCCACTTTAGACCATATCTACACAGTGCGACAGATATTGGAAAAATGTACAGAGTATAATCAACCATTGGTTTTGGCTTTCATAGACTACGAAAAAGCTTTTGATACAGTAGAGCACTGGGCTGTAATACAATACTTACAACGGTCTCAAGTAGACTATAGGTATATCGAGGCCATCAAAGAAGTCTACCGTGGCGCTACCCTGCAGGAGAAGTTACACACGCTGACAAATCCCATACAAGTGAAAAGAGGGGTCAGACAGGGTGAAACTATCTCACCGAAACTATTTACGTATTGCCTAGAAGACACATTCCGGCTCCTCGACTGGTCCAATAGAGGTTTAAACCTAAATGGTGAACGGTGACGATATCATTGTATTCGCAGAGGGTCTCGAAGATTTGGTTAAAGAACTATACTCTGTGTCGCTGCGTGTTGGTTTGAAAATGAACACATCTAAAATGAAAAAAATGTGCAATAATACCCCTGTGCAATAGATCACATCCTGGACAGTGGACAGAAAATAGAGCGGGTTGATGAGTACATCTACTCAGGACAAACCCTTAGCTTCAATAAGAACAGGCAAGAAACTGAAATCCTACGCCGTGTTCGATTGGGATGGGGCGCTTTTGGAAAATTGTCCGACATATTTAAGGGTAACATACCCATGAATCCCAAACGTCGCACCTTCAAACAGTGTGTCCTGCCCGTTATGGTATATGGAGCCGAAACCTGGACGCTCACTAAATATAACTTGAATAAACTACGTGTGAGCCAAAGAGCTATGGAGCGAGCTATGTTAGGTATATCGCTAAGAAACCGGGTCCAAAACATCATAATCCGGGAAAGAACAAAACTTACTGACATAGCCCAAGTAATAGCGGAACAAGATATACAATGTGAAAGTGGAAGGATGCAGGTACCGGGGAAGACCTAGACTATCTTACCACGACCAAATAAACCGAGTCTTATCTGATGGACAAGTCAAGAGTCTCCGTAACCGGCGAGCGTGTATGAGACGAACTATGAGAGTCGAGGAAGCCAGAGAGGTATGTAAGGAAATAACCTGTTGGAACTCTGTACTCTCTGCCTACCCCGCAAGGGATCTGGCGTGAGGTTATAGATAGATAGATAGAATAGCGGAAAGAAAGTGGAGAGAGGCAGGACACATATGCCGGAGATCGGACAACAGATGGGGGAAAAGGGTGCTTGAGTAGAGACCGCGATCCGGTCATCGAAATGTAGGAATACAACTCGCAAGATGGACCGATGACCTGACGAAGGTATCTGGAAAGGATTGGATGAGAAAAATGCAAGACCGAAGAGAATGGAGTGCCATGGAAGAGACCTACACTCAGCATTGGGTGGCTACGGGTTGAAAATGATGAATAGCCGTTATAGTGGGCACAATGCGAGACTCCGGACTGATACTGAAAACATTTTGTTCGACCTAAGGGCGACGACTGATAAAGACACGACTGATAAGGATGGCACAGAAGGGACCCCAAGTAGCACAATTATGCAAAGCTACCGCTTAACATAATTATGCAGCCTATACTCAATTACACAGATTTAGTGCAGCTTTAAGCTTTAAGCTTTAAAAGGGCAGCTACTTGCTCTGTAGTCGGTTATAGAAAGCTGATAATAATTATGATGAGTAGGTCTCAAGATCTCGTCCCAGGACACTACATGAACGGGGTAGGATTTTCTCATGTAAAATGAAAAAATGCCGCAGCATATACAATTTCATCATAGTGGTTGCAGTTAAAATTATAAAAGTCGGTTGTAACAAGTTTACGAGCGCGCCGGAAGCCGATCTGATAAAATTTAATTTGTACCGCAGTTATGGCACGACCCTTATAATATTGATGCGGAATTTGACGATAAAATGTTAATTATTGCGGTTGTGCTGTAGCTGCCGGGGGTGGTTAATCATTAATCTGATTACATTTTGCCCATCTCTGGTTTCAACCGTAAAGACTAGACTAACAAATATTTGTAAGTATATTCTTTGATTTGTGAAAGAAATGAGAACAGGTTTGGAACAGATAATCTGTTTACGTGCGGGAAGTGGCATGCATTGTATATATAGTAATAATAATATTAGCCCTGTTAAGAAACTGTCCCACCGTTGGGCACGGGCCTCCTCTCAAACTAAGAGGGTGTAGGCCATAGTCCACCACGCTGGCCCAGTGCGGGTTGGCGAACTTCACACACCTGCGAGAAACTATTAGGCATGCAGGTTTCCTCACGACGTTTTCCTTCACCGTTAAAACAAGTGATCAATAATTTTTAATACATGCACATGCTTTCGAAAAGACAGAGGTGCGTGCCTAGGTTTGAAGGCGAGAGCTCTGACTGCAGTCCGACGGTCTAACCACTGCTTCCTTGCAGGCATTGTATATAGACAATTAAACAGTGCCTCATAATAATTTAATTACACTACTTTTAAATAATACTTACTAACTATTAAAATAATATTACTAATCATACTTACTTCTGCAAGTATAATATATTCTGATGGATGATATGGCGCAGTCGTTAAGAGCTTAAGCCGCTCCGCCCACTGAGTCGAATAGTCGCGGGTTCGATTCCCGCACGGGACAAATTTTTGTGTGACCCCCAATTATTTGTTTCGGTCTGGGTGTTGTGAATGACATGTTGTAAAACGCACTCATGACACAGGAATAAATAGTAGAGTGGGAGCTAGGTCTTTTTTTAATTTACAAGGTGCATCTTTGTGTGTGTGTGAATGATCTACGCTGTTGGCCGCGGGGCCTTTACAGCTTCACCGGACAAGAGGGCGAGCGTGCAACCACTACGCTCGAGCCAGAAGGGCAAGGGGGCGCCTCAAGGAGGAACGGCATCGGTTTGGACAGTCGCTATGGGAGAGGGCGTTTACTAGGTGTCTCGCCGTGGTGCTCAGTACCGGCCGGCGGGCAAGGGATTCTTCGACCTCGCCGGCGAGGTTGCTGTCTGATTCTGTGTGCGGTATCTGTATCCGAAAGAAGGGATATAAGGGCATCGGGAGGGTCGGTGAGAACATGCCGCGGACGGCGGTAGCGGCTGATAGGAGGGGAGTTGGGTTCGTAGTCGGCGGCGGCTACGATTAGCGGATTACTATGATTGGACGCGTTCGCAAAATATTGGGTTGTCGCCTTTTTAATGAAGGCGCGAATAGGTTCGAGACCGAGATCGGAACAAGGTGCATCGTAAATAACCCAAGACCTCAGACCCCCCGATTAGATAATTGCTTCACAAATTCAATAGGAAAACCAAACTTCCAAATTTAAAGTTGTGTACCCCCTTTTAAGCACTTTTGTACCTTAATTAACCATAACACTTGTACGTGTATGACTGCGTATTGACAAATTTGTTTCAGAAATGCATTTGAAATCTCCGTATTTAAATCAAGAATAAATTAAATTTGTTGTAGCGCACTGAAGGAGTAACAGCATATGTTGCTAATAAAAAAAATGTAAAATACATTAAATATTATTGGATCAATTCAGTTACATATTTAGAACATTTTTTTTAAAAACGTAGCCCGTCACTAGGATTTATTCCTGCGTCGTAGGTGCGTTTACAAACATGAAAATTTACATACACGAATACCCAGACCGGAACAAATAATTGTGGATCACACAAAGATTTGTCCCGTGCGGGAAGCGAACCCGCGACTATTAAAAACAGTGGGCGGAGCAGCTTCAGCTCTTAACCACTGCGCTAAATCGTCCGTCGATATAATATTTTAAATGTGAAAGTTTGTATGTTTGGATGCTTGCTATCCAAATCCGTTTAGCCGTTTTGGATTGCAAACGACTATCGGATTTGGATACTTTTAAACTAACTAAATGTTAAGTTCCGGTCTAAAGTCCTCGCGGGATAAGTCGTGGGCAGAAACTAGTTTATTATAATCTACATTCAGTTTATGATAATGGGGCAGGCACTGCTCAATTGCCTAAACGCAATGTATGCCACTGCATGCGGGGTTCGACCCCGCGGTTCTTCTATCAAGTGAGGTGAGCGGCCTAGCCTAGACAGTTATTGTCGAAATATCTCCAGCAACACAGGAAATGGCCTTGAACGTAGATTCACGGCTTTTTAACCTCAATTACTATCTATATATATCATCACGCCAGACCCATGCGGTGAAGGCAGAGAGTTCTAACATGTTCTTTCCTTACATACCTCTCTGGCTTCTTCCACTCTCATAGTTCGTCTCATACACAATCGCCGGTTACGGAGACTCTGGATTTGCCCTTCAGATAAGACAAGATCTATTTGGTCATGTTAAGATAGTCTAAAATCTTTCCACTTTCTTCTAACATTCGTTCTATATTTCTGAACCAACGGAGCATGTTCTTTCTCATCGTTACACCGATACTATTTTCCATACCTGCTAGCTTTCTTACAACGCTGTTCGGTCGCAACAGCCTAGTAAGTACCCCAATTTCCACCCTAAAACACTTAACCAATTATAATGAAATCCTTCCACAGACTCCATTCCCAATTATTTCTCAAAAACTGTAAAATCATTTCACAAAAGCGAAAAGCTATTAAGGTCCAAATTACTTAATACGCCGATTACCTTCTTAACCAACCCCCTTCTTCCCAACAACCCTTATTTACTTACTTTAAAGTACATTTTCCTTTGAACTTTCGTTTAATTTAGGTTTGTGCTCATCTCTTAATTGTCTCTTATAATTAAGTGGAGGTCCCAAAGTACGTACCGGGTCCCAGATGCGTAAAATTGTGTAATTATAAAAATGTATTAAAGGCAATTTTGAGTTTATCTAATAAGCGAGTTTTGGAAACTTCGAAAATGAATAAAGCATCAGATGCTTTTAAGAATATTCAATCAGAATAAAGCTTCATATATGTACAGTTGTACAAGGATCTTTTGGCCTGCGGCCTATATCGGAACGTACGCTGTCATCCAGTGAAATGTCAGTTCATGACAGTCGCAGAGTTGCCGTTTGCTATGAAATTTACCCAAGTTTGTTTTTATTAGTAAATATAAGACTTTGGGACATTTTACCTGAGTATGGTATAAATGGCACTCTGTTGCGAGCCGTCCAGTCCACCTATGTGTACAGCAAGGCATGCGTACGGGTGGGTGGTAACATGTCACCCTGGTTTGACGTTGAAATCGGCGTCAAGCAGGGTTGCATGTTGTTCGCTAGACTGTTTATAATATCTTTCTATATATATCATCACGCTAGATCCCTTACGGGGTAGGCAGAGAGTACAGAGTCCCAACAGGCACTTTCCTTACATACCTCTCTGGCTTCCTCTACTCTCATAGTTCGTCTCATACACGCACGCCGGTTACGGAGACTCCTGACTTGTCCTTCAGATAAGACCCGGTCTATTTGGTCATGGTAAGATAGTTTGTAATATATTTGGATAAAAGTCTTCAAAGACTGAACGATGCTGCGATTAGTGAAGGGGTACAAATGAGTGATCTAGTGTTACCACTACATCGTCTACTATATGCAGATGACGCGGTTTTGATAGCGCCAACAGCCACTGATCTGCAAACACTAGTAACAGTTATGAAAGACGACTGCTTGAAAAATGGCTTACAATGAATGAAAACCAAGATTATGGTTTTTGAACGGGAAGAAACCAGAACGAATGCAGAGATTGTAGTTGATAACTGAATTTGTATATCTTGGATGTGCATTCAGCAATGATAGAAAATTCACCGCTGATATAGAAAGAAGAGTGAGTGCAGGGAACAGAGTGAATGGTGTGATGGGAAAGCTACTTAGGAGCCGGCACTTAAGCCAAAAGGCGCAGCTGGCCATACATAACGGAGTGCTTGTCTCAACGCTGTTATATGGCAGCGAGAGCTGGGTATGTAAGAAGGAGAATGAAAGTAGGATAAATGCGGTGGAAATGCGAGTTCTGCGGAAGATGTGTGGAGTGAAGCTGACCGACCGTATTCGCAACAGCGTAGTAAGAAAGCGAGTTGGTATGAAAGACAGTATCGGTGTAAAGATGAGAAAGGGTATGCTCCGTTGGTTCGGGTATATAGAAAGAATGTCAGAAGAAAGAATGACAAAACAGATATACAATGCGAAAGTGGAAGGATGTAGGAACCGCGGAAGACCTAGACTATCTTACCATGACCAAACAGACCGGGTCTTATCTGAAGGAAACGTCAAGAGTCTCCGTAACCGGCGAGCGTGTATGAGACGAACTATGAGAGTGTAGGAAGCCAGAGAGGTATGTAAGTTAAGAGCTTCTTGGAACTCTGTACTCTCTGCCTACCCTGCTAGGGATCTGGCGTGATAGATAGATATATAAGGGTTCCATTTTTACCAATTTCTAGTGTGGGGCTAAATTCGATTATTATTTTTGTATAAATAATAATCGAATTTACTCTAATTGGAACTCTGTTGGAACTCTGCACTCTCTACTTACCCCGCAAGAGTTCTGGCGTGTCGATATAGGTAGATAGATATACTCTAATTGGATCTTACGTATAAATATCGCTGGATGAATGAATTAGCGACACAAATAAAATCGGAAAAATAGAAGTGAAACTTTGTACATAAGGAATTTACTTTACGGACGATTTAGCGTAGTGGTTACTGGGTCTTAATAGTCGCGCATTCGATACCCGCACGGGATAAATCTTTGTGTAATCCACAATTATTTGTTTAGGTCTTGGTATATGTGCATGTTTGTAAACCCACGACAAAGTGTGATTTTTAGTATTGATGATGTTACATTAATTGTTTGGTATCTTAAAGTCGGCCGCTTTGCGTACACAGTTCTACACCCGAAAGAAGTCCACTGCAGGACAAAGGCCTGCCTTAAAGACCGCCACAACGACCGGCTTTGTGCTGTACGCATCCAACTTGTACCCGCGACTTTCACCAGGTCATCGGCCCATCTTGTAGGGAGCCTACCCACTCCACGTCTTCCGGTACGTGGTCGCTATTCGAGAACCTTTCTGCCCCAACGGCCGTCAGTTCTACGAGCAATGTGCACTCGTACGGCGTACACTCATCTAAAATATATTGTTAATTACATATACATTAAATTGACACCGATCTCTATGACACATATTCAGCCACATTTCTCATTCAGGTATTCATTTACGCTGTAAAATGCTTTCTGTATAAGGTAATTTTTAACCATGATATGAAGGCTTAATAATATCAGCGTATACTGCCCACTGCTGGACAAAGGCCTTCTCTCACAAATAGAGGTGAGAGAGATTAGGTCATACTCCACCACGCGGACCCAGTGCGGATTGGCGGAGGCAGGTTTGTGGCCACCTGCTGTTGGAACTTATCAAGCCGCCTTTAAGGCTTCCAACTCGGCTTAACGACTACATTAAGTGATAGCCGGGACCAACGGCTTTACGTGCCTTCCGAAGCACGGAGACGCTCGAATATGAAAATGCCACAAATCGTCACCCATCTCGGGACGACCGAGTCGAACGCTGCCTAACCTTGGTAATCGGTAAGAACACTGCGGTCGCACATCGCTACGAGCGCTCTGAAAAGTCTTATGTGATTGAATTTCTAATATGTCATTTGGTAGATGGTTATACAGTCTAGGAGCCATGCAAAATACACTATTGCTTATTCGATGGGGCGCACACTTTATTCATATACCGTTCACTTTTAAATTTTTCAAATAAACTTAAGTTGCTTTTGACAAATTTTACGATTTCACTGATGTATAGGCATGGCACGGTAAGGATAGTTAATTTAAAATCTCAAGTTAAGTCTCAATTTACAAATAGTCTCTTTTGCGCATTAAATATTACACACACACACACCGTCACGCCTATATTCCCCAAGCGGGGGTGGCAGAGGTGTACTTGTACACCCACGTTTCGCTGACGATGTTAGGTCCCATGGAATAGGGGGCGAGCCTATTGCCATATACCGGGCACAATTCCAGACTCCGGACTCGTACTAGGTAGTTTCCGTTAGAAAAACTACACTTGTCCGACCTAGGATTTGAACCCAGGATCTCGTGATCACAAAGCGATGCGCTTTGCCACCAGATCAACGAGGCAGTTTAAATATTATTTCTTAATAAGTCGAATTACCCTAAAAGAGAATAACATATCTCAGGAACGATGGAATAAATTCCACTGTGGGGCTACGTTTTTATATAAAAAATCTATCTATCTATAACATCACGCCAGATCCCTTGCGGGGTAGGCAGAGAGTACAGAGTTCCAACAGGTTCTTTCCTTACATACCTCTCTGGCTTCCTCCACTCTCATAGTTTGTCTCATACACGCTCGCCGGTTACGGAGACTCTTGACTTTTCCTTCAGATAAGACTCGGTTTATTTGGTCGTGGAAAGATAGTCTAGTTCTTCCCCGGTACCTGCATCCTTCCACTTTCATATTGTACATCTGTTATATTGTGTTGTATATAAAAAATAGGGTCCTAAATCAGATAATCACGTTTTTGAGAAGTGCCACTATAACATTCGCCGAGTGATATGTAAGGTATAAGAAAATATTAAAATTTTAATGGCGGACTGTCGGAACACTTTGCGGTATCAAAAACTAATTTTCAAATAAAATCGGGTGGGGCATAACGATTCGCGGAGCGAGTTCCCTCCTCAGGGAACGGGGGTTCGTTATTTTCACTTTTCCCCGTTTATTGCCACAATAAATAACATTAGGTTTATGACGCGTGTGTAAAATACTTGGGCAGGGGCGCGCTAGT
Organism: Phalera bucephala; assembly: GCA_905147815.2. Taxonomy (NCBI): domain Eukaryota; kingdom Metazoa; phylum Arthropoda; class Insecta; order Lepidoptera; family Notodontidae; genus Phalera; species Phalera bucephala. The sequence goes on from LR990627.1 coordinate 2,971,060, forward strand.
CTGAATTTTTAATTCTCTACCCTCGTAACTTTTCGCGTTGGGGTTGTTCTTTCTTACCTTATTGGTATCAAGGTTAGTGTTATTAAAGTGTGTTTAGGAGGCTCTGGTGCTGCGGAACCGCGATAGCAGTAAGATTAAGCAGCGTCCGGCTCTATCAGTCTAAGATGAGTGTCCGGGGCAATATCAGAGCGTCTTATCTTTAGAAGACATGTTAATCCGTTGGACTCGACTGAAGGTCGCGACATATTATTAGTGTCCGATCGAACCATCAGCTCCGGTTTTGGCTTCGGCCAAAACTTTCGCTATGGCCAACATGGGCCGAAGTTTTGGCCTATTAATTGAGCTATTTATTACGATTTACGAATGGAAAAGAGCGCGGTGGACGAGGCGACGCGCGGAGGGCAGGGGTTATTGCCAGGAAATAACCAATTCAATACTGAGTTCTTAGATTTCCGCGAATATTACACATGAAATAAAACTATTTTTCGGATTTTATCGCGGTTTATTTTTGGTTTTTAAGTTCCCCACGTTTCGAGTGCTTTGCAGCACCCATGGTCACGGGAGGGACTGAGGTGTTAGACGTCCAAAAGGCATAGTTGTTCCGGGGTACCCTCAAACTTCCTAATTATTTTTGTTGTGGTTGGTCCGATCTACGCAGAATGAGCTCACGGTGTCTTGAGGTGTTGCAGTGTTATGCTTGGTTTTGGATTTGACTATATTAATTACCGGATCCCAAGACGATCAAAGCACCCAGCCGTCTTCTCCATTGAAATTAGGATGTTTTTTAATTTCAATAGCCTCGCGAACCATCCTTGGTAGGAATCGGTGTTCTTTCACGAGGATTTCTGGTCTATCAAATCTGATGTTATGGCGGGTGCGGTCAAGGACATGTTCACGGGCTGCAGACTTCTTTGAGCGACGGGAACTTAAAAACCAAAAATAAACCGCGATAAAATCCGAAAAATAGTTTGATTTTATGAATAACCAATTCAAAATAAAACAAGTTCGTTAAACATAACTTATTAAAAAAATTTTGGCAATGGCCTATTAATCGTCTTCGGCTTCAGTCAAAAATCGATCTTTTGTCGGATATGGTTATGGTTTTAGAGGAAAGGCAAGTTTAGTAAGGAGACGCCTCGTTATGACGCGACGAGGCGGATGCCTCTTAGCGCGTAAGTGCTCGTTATGTTATATACGCGAGGCCATACGACGTAACTGTTAGTTGCAATCGTTATAGGCACATCGTACAATGGCGCTGAAATTTTGGAACAAATAAAATAAAGAAGTGCCTCTAGCGCTCGACCGCGGTGTTCCTAACTTTATATTATAACTCGATATTGCTTGACAATGGTAAAAAGTGTGCGCGAAAGACACAAAATGACTTGTCTGGTGAAGCTGTAAAGGCCCCGCGACCAACAGCGTAGATCATTCACACACACGACACAAAATGCAGGTTTCTTCAAAATTTTTTAGTATAATTAATCGCAACAGCGTAGTAAGAAAGCGAGTATGTATGAAAGATAGTATCGGTGTAAAAATGAGAAAGGGCATGCTCCGTTGGTTCAGGCATATAGAAAGAATGCTGGAAGAAAGAATGACAAAACAGATATACAATGCGAAAGTGGAAGGATGCAGGTACCGGGGAAGACCTAGACTATCTTACCATGACCAAATAGACCGTGTCTTATCTGAAGGGCAAGTCAAGAGTCTCCGTAACCGGCGAGTGTGTATGAGACGAACTATGAGAGTGGAGGAAGCCAGAGAGGTAAGTAAGAAAAGAACCTGTTGGAACTCTGTACTCTCTGCCTACCCCGCGAGGGAGCTGGCGTGATGATATAGATAGATAGATAGATAATTAATCCAAACAAAAAAGAAATATCACTACAATTTATAGCGCAATTTGTTGCGCGTTCAGCTGGTAAATAGACGATTTATATACGACTTGTTAGAAGTTATTTTGTGGGAATTTGAATACGGGAAGTCAAAGTTTATTCAAAACGTTATATTCACAACTATATTTTCATATATGCTTTTCGTATCTAATAGGCAGTAGATTCTTCAAGAATCTTCTTCTTCTTCAAGTTATGGCTTCACACTAATTATAAGCGTATTTTGCCAGTGTCCAGTGAGATATATTGACGGACGATTTAGCGCAGTGGTTAAGAGCTTAAGTCGCTCCGCCCACTGTGTCTAATAGTCGCGGGTTCGATTCCCGCACGGAACAAATCTTTGTGTGATCCACAATTATTTGTTTCGGTCTGGGTATTTGTGTGTGTGAACTTTCATGTTTGTAAACGCACCCACGACCCAGGAATAAATCCTAGTGTGGGGCTACGTTTTTTAAAAAAAGAAAAAAAAGAAAAGAAAAGATATAATCATGTTTGTTTAAAATAATTCGACTCCCCGATGAATTTGATGATAACGATGATTATGAAATTAATGAAGTACCCCACCCTGGATAGTAAAGCGGTAGATACTTTACATACCAATTGCAACGGCCGTTTTGAGGGAAGTCGAAAAGGCACGTTTTATCACTTTGTTACAATTACCATCCACCAATTTCACCATATTCCACCAACATTACACATTATTAGTCGAAATAACACAAGTTTTTGAAAATTAAAACAAATTGACAACATCACTCTTCGACTTCCCGCCAAAAACCCTCTTCAAGAATCTTCTGTCCACCTGGTGACAGTCTGAATAACCATAGAGATAAGACAACAATCATAGAGGGAGCGTTACAAGAGCGTTAATAAGATTATATATTTGCACTGCTTACACTTATATCATGTCAGTGATAAGAAAAAGGGACAAATCTATAGTAATCAGTTACACTCTTGTACATTTTGTTTTGACATTAATTTTTACTTGAAAACAAATAAAAAGTCACCGAGAACACAGTCATTAGACAAACAAATGTTACCCGATAAATTTGCGTCAAGCCTACTTCAAAATGAGAAGCCCTAATATTTTAAATAAAAAGAAAGTATTCATTGAAATTAGATTTTTAAATTGGTTGCCTAAATGGTACCAAGTGTCCACAAAAAGTGTACAGCGGAACTGAGTGTATAATCTCTCTATGCTTTAAGTGTTACTTCTATGCAAATAACGGACCAACAAATAAAAGCACAACTAGCAACAATAGTCAACGTGAGCGCGCTAAATGCTAGCTACAACTACTATAAAGAAGATGTGTGGTCATCAATAATTGAAATCTAAATTTTACAGTTGCTAGATATTGGCGTAAATATATACAAACGAGGTTGTTTATCGAATGAAATTTTTTTCATGATCCGTAATCTTCTTCAGCCGAAAGACGTCCACTGCAGGACAAAGGCCTCCCCTAAAGACCGCCACAACGACCGGCTTTGTGATGTACGCATCCAACGTCTACCCGCGACCTTCACCAGGTCATCGGTCCATCTTGCAGGAGGCCTACCCACTCCACGTCTTCCGGTACGTGGTCGCCATTCGAGAACCTTTCTGCCCCAACGGCCGTCAGTAATACCGATATAATATGTGTCGAAGTATTTAGTAGACGTTCGCCCTAAAACATAATAGGCAGTCTAGGTTAAAACCGTTACGAGGGGTCTCCATAGTCTTAAGCTTAATCGTTACGTCCGACCATCAATGGGCATTGTTAATTATTTTCGCGAATCACACTGCTAATCCTTTTTTGAATCGAACTCAATCATACCTAGTACGTAGGAAAATTGGCAGGTAGCATTCGAAAATTCATATGAGTTTTTTATTTGTCGTAACTGCTAATTTTTAATACATTGACTGCTATTTACACTTCATATAAAATAGCATGTTTGGATGTCATCGTTTAGCAGATTGATCATAATTCATTTTTACAATAAGTAAGTTATACTCGGAGAAACTATTATTCTATCTATCTATCTATATCATCACGCCAGATCCCTTACGGGGTAGGCAGAGAGTACAGAGTTCCAACAGGTTCTTTCCTTACATACCTCTCTGGCTTCCTCTACTCTCATAGTTCGTCTCATACACGCTCGCCGGTTACGAAGACTCCTGACTATTATTATTGTATAATAAAAATCTTAACCCTGTTAAGAAACAGTCCCACTGCTGGGCATGGGCCTTCTCACAAACTGAGAGAGTTTAGTCCACCACGCTAGCCCAGTGCGGGTTGGCGAACTTCACACGCCTCCGAGAAACTCTTAAGCATGCAGTTTTCCTCACGATGTTTTCCGTCACCGTTAAAGTAAGTGATAGTTAATTTTGAATACGCACATGCTTTCGAAAATACAGAAGTGCATGCCTGCGTTTGAACTCGAGACCTCTGACTATGCAGGTCAACGATCTAATCACTAGGCTTACAGTGCTCAGCCTTTGGAATTTTATTATAGCAAGCTTTTATATAAGTTGCAGTTTTTTGTTTAGAGCAAATCTTCTCAGCTGAATTAGATCACTTCGTCTTATCCGTGGAGTAGAAATTTGACATTTTAGTTCAGTACCGATGACAATGCATTTTAGGGTAAGCATGACCAGATTCTAAACCCAGGATTAACCCCAGACGAAGTAAAACCTCAACGACTAAATTTTGTTTTGTTTAATTTTGATGGACCCTTTGAAATTGGCTTTATAAAAGGAGTTTTTAAAAAGGTAATTTTTTACTATTAATTCATTCGATTTAGCAGCAAATCATAGCAAGTGCTTCGAAGCTAGCTCTTAGCGAATTAAAAACCATTTCTTGTAAATTTCACGTCTAAAATCACTGTGAAATAAAACTGTGATTTCGCTTCACAGCGATATTACATCATTACATGATAATTAATCAAAAGTAGCAACTATTTCCTTTGCCTAGTAACCACAAGTAACCGAAAAGATTGGTCTATGTTGCCGCTGGCTATCATAAGGTCCTGGGCTTGAATTCTAGGTATATACTGTATATAGATTCTATATTAAAAATTATTCAGATGCAGTTCGGAGTTAATATGTATGTAAATATGTCCGTTATAATAGCAATACCTTCTATTTCGTTAGGACTTAACATTGTTGGCGACAAGTGGGTGTACATAGTACAACTCCATCACCCCCACTTGGAGAATATAGGCTACAATGTTGTTAAGTTTTAACAAAAAAAAAAGAGAACAGCATTGGATCGAAACGACCCGTACAATATTACTGGCTGAACCAAATAGTATCAACCATAACACAAAAAATTAGCAATGTCGGCGAAATTCGAGCGTACACAGTACACCTCCACCCCTTGTGATTGGAGAGTATAGACGTGACAGTGCTAGGAACTCTTACCAAAAAAAAAGTTTAACAAAATAATTTGGATCGGCGTTCTTAGATACGCTTGCTTGAAGAAATCGAAACCACGAACATACAGTAAACAATGGCTAAATTCCAGTGCACAAATTTACAACAAGAAAGAATGAAAAGGAATCGTAAAATATGGTAATGTACCTTTTCTTCCCTTTTTCCATCTCCGTCGCCATTACAATATCACAACTTCCCCTATAAGCTCATAATTTTCTTGTGAAAAATCTAAGTTACCCTCCACCCGGTGGCGGAGGGCAGTTTAAACATCTTGCGAAGCCAGATGGCGTTCGGCTATTCAAATTTTCTTGTTTTATTAAAAAACTAGCTTTTTCCCACGGTTTCTCGCTTCGTATTTATTTATTTATATGCTTAGATGCGCTACTTATCTAGATGGATCATGTCGCGCGGAAACTGCATAAAATGTATCTACCCATAGGCTTGGAAGTGGGTTTCGAAAAGACCTTCGTGTTGGATTGCTTGATAGTGGACAGTAAGTTGGTAAGGTGAGAAACAGTTGGGACTCACCTCCCGATTCCTCTGCACTAAAATCTTAAAGATCGTGGTTGAACACAATAAATTGACGACACTTTTTTGCGCACACACACACTTCCGCTACTTGGTCTGGCCGGCCAGTTGTATATTAATTATGATTGAATTTTATGAATGGTAATGGTTATTTAAGGTGCGCGCGCGCGTGTACGATGTACCGATGGTACTTGTTCCGAAGAGGAATCGGGAATTGATTTTGGCTGGGATAAGATTGGGAGGTGAATGTATATTAGAGATGGCAAAAGGAAATCGACTATGTCGAAACTTAAAACTTCGATACCGTTGAACACTGACCTGTATTTCATGCTCCATATTGTTCCAAAATTTTATGAACTTATGTGGATATCATTTAAGGTCTATAAATCAGCGACAATACAAGTACGTCTATACAAGGTGTAACATAATAAACGCAAGACCTCGGACACCCGAATTAGAGAATTGCTTCATAAATTCAAAACGAAAACCAAATTTCCAAATTTAAAAGTTTTTACCTCTTTTTTAAGCACTTTTATACCCCAATTAACAATGAAACTTGTACGTGTATGTGTGCATTTTAAGAAATACTGATTAGGAATGCATTTGTAATCTCCTTATTGCTATGAATCAAGAATAAATTTAGTTTTTTATAGCGCACTGAAGGAGTAAAAGCATTTTTTGCAAATTTAAAAAGAAATGTAAGATACATTAAAAATAGTTGGAATCAATTAAGTTACCGATTTAGAACAAACTACTTTCAGGTCTTGCGTTTATTATGTTACAGCTTGTATATTGCAACAAAACCCATCCATAAAGAAGTTCGTCAGGGAGACACTATTTCACCCAGACTATGAACACAATAACATAGGATACAAAAGGAATCAACATCAATAGAGTTCCCTAATCCCATCTTCGTTTTGCCAATGATTTAGAATTTGCTGTTAGCCTCGAAGACCTACAGACCATGATACAAGACTTTGAGAATTGGGCTATAGACGAATATGTCTGTCTGAATAGTCGGACTGTCTGACTTGGGAAGTTGAATAAATGTAGGCAAGAACAACTCTGTACAGATAGTCGATGATTGCGTCTACCTTGGTCAATGTTTATCATTCGGCAAAGAACAAGGTCTCAAGGAGAATACAACTTGGCTAGGCGGCATTCTAGCTAAGCGATGTATTTAAAGATAAAAAGATACTCCAATGTATTAAAACAGAAGTCTTCAACCAATGACGGACAATTTGGCGCAGTGGTAAAGAGCTTAAAGCGCTCTGCCCACTGGGTCGAATAGTCGCGGGTTCGATTCCAGCACGGGAAAAATCTTTGTGTGATCCACAATTACTGTTTCGGTCTGCGTATTTCTGTATATGAATTTTCAGTTAGTTTGGGGCTACGTTTTTATAAAAAAAATGTTTACGACCTTCGCCCGGTCAGATAATCAAATATCTTCATATCTATCTAGTATATCATCATTCCAGATCCCTTGCGGGTTAGGCAGAGAGTACAGAGTTCCAATAGGTTCTTTCTTTATAGACCTTTCTGACTTTTACACAAAAATATGTTTAACGTACAGACATGGCCCCACTCGTTTTTTATTACTATAGATTCCTTGTTTTATTAAAAAAAGTTCTCACCCGACCTCGAAATGGTTTTAAGTCGAGTACTTAAGCATCTCCTTAGTAATGTACCGCCATAATTGTATTTTAATAGCAATCATTTTAAGGAAAAGTGGCCGTTTCGTGGTCGGTAACTCTGCTGTTGCATTCGTTGATTGAATGAATGGTGTGAAGGAATGAACGAAGGAATGTATATGTGAGTAAATGATTTGTTTCATGCGCTTTATACCCGTAGAAAGTATGGACAGCAATCAGCCAATCACAGTGCCGATTTTTATGCGTCTCTTGCATTGAGTTCTTCACTACTACTGTTCGACCGGAGGTTGTTTAGAGGAAGCTGATTGTTTAATAACCCTAAGAAATTTGGTTCATGATTAGCTATTTTTTAACCGACTTCAAAAAGGAGGAGGTTCTATAAACCGACTTTTAAAAGGAGGAGGTTCTATGTTCGTCTGTATTTTTTTATGTATGTTCATCGATATTTCCGTCAATTTATGTCAGACGATTTAGCGCAGTGGTTAAGAGCTTAAGCCGCTTCGCCCACTGTGTATAATAGTCGCGGGTTCGATTCCCGCACGGGACACACATTTGTGACCCAGAATTATTTGTTTCGGTCTGGGTATTTGTGTCTGTGAATTTTATGTTTGTGAACGCACCCACGATACAGGAATAAATCCTAGTGTGGGGCTACGTTTTTTAAATAAAAATGCTATGCTATGCTATGCCGATGTTGATGCTTCTTTTTGCATTAGGTTTATTATAGCTCCAAGGTGGTCCTATTTTAATTTCATTGGACCTTGGACTTAGAAGGTACACCAGGGAACTCCTTAATGACAAACAATAGGAATGTGTAAATAGAGATATTATGGGTATTACGTCAATCCTATAGGTAACCTACTATAGAAATAAGCAATATGTTAGCTGAATTCAAAAAAGAAGGAGGTTCATATCATAATTCGTCTGTTTTTTTTGTAACATTTTTGCTTATGAACCGTTTTTGATGATTCATTTTGCAGTGGGTTCAGTATAGCTCTGAAGTGGTTCTATTTTAATTTTATTGGTATTGGACCTTGGACTTTGAAGATACATAAGGGAACTCTTTAACGACAAACAACACGAATGTGTAGATTGAGATATTATGGGTATTATGTCAATTTTATAGGTACCCTACTATAGAACTAAGCAGAATATTAACCGAATTCAAAGAAGGAAGGGGTTCATAATTCGTCTGTGTTTTTAATAACTTTTGTGCCTATAAACCGATTTTGTTGATTCTTTCTGCATTGGGTACAATATAGCTCCGAGGTGGTCACATTTTAATTATATCGGGATTGGACCTTGGACTTTGGAGATACACCAGGGGACTCCTTGAAGGCAAACAGCACCAATGTGTTATTTCAGTTATTATGAGTATTATATCAATCCTGTAGGTACCATACTGTAGAACTAAATATAATAATATAATATAGGTATACAAATATTTATAAATTAATTAACTTATCACTTAAAATGTTAAAATAAAAAACCTTAAAAAAAAAGGGAAACCGACTTCAAGAAGCTAAAAATAAATATTTGAAGTCGGTGCCAAGTAAACTACTGCACCAACCGGCACCGACATCAGATATTTATTTTTTCTTTTTGGAAATCAGTTTCCCTTTTTTCCCCGAGATGATTTAAAGTGTCTACAACTGGCTAAAAATAATAAAACTGTAATAATATTATTTATAATATTTATTTACTTAAAAGCTTTCGTAGGTCGTAAATCGTAATAGATCGTTAAATTTCGGTGCTTTTGAAATCCTTCGGCTGTAGCCAAAACTTGCACTATGCACTAGACTTCTCTCACTTTTTGCCATATATATTATTATAATCTTTGCTTTTCGCTAGGTGCTTATCGCAACGTGACACGTCCGAGTGCTAAGTTTTATTTCAAAAACATGTTTTTACTAGTTTGTATCCGCGATGACTTTAGACAGAAACCTTACATTTCCCAGGATGAAAAGTATTCTTTGTGGTAATCCAGGTAATAAACTATCCATGTGGCAAAATTCACCTAAATCCGTTGAGCCGCTTATGCGTGATTAAGTAAAAAAACGTGTAAAAATATACAATTTCTCATTTATATTATTACTTATTAGATGTACATTAGACGGACGATTTAGCGCAGTGGTTAAAGGCTTAGCCTGCCCCGCCCACTGTGTCTAATAGTCGCGGGTTCGATTCCCGCACGGGACAAATCTTTGTGTGATCCACAATTATTTGTTCCGGTCTGGGTATTTGTGTACGTGAATTTTCATGTTTGTAAACGCACCCACGACACAGGAATTAATCCTAGTGTGGGGCAACGTTTTTTAAAAAAACAAAAAACAACAAAAAAAAAAAACATTGAGATATTGTTTAAACAACAGGAGAAACACCTGATTAAATTTTTTTTCCTTTGAATCTATAATAAATTTAGATTGTTTTAGCGCACTGAAGAAGCAAAAGCATTGGATGAAACTTAAAAAAAAAATGTAAGAACATTAAAAAATGTTGGCATCAATTAAGTTACCGATTTAGAACAAACTACTTTCAGGTCTTGCGTTTATTATGTTACAGCTTGTATAGTTGTCGGGACACTTGCATTTGTTGGCGCGACGCAAGTTTTTATTTTTTTAACGTAGCCCCGTCGATTTATTTCTGTATCGTGGGTGCGTTTACAAACATGACAATTCACATACACAAATACCCAGACCGGAATAAATAATTGTGGATCACACAAAGATTTGTCCCGTGCGGGAATCGAACCCGCGACTATTAGACACAGTGGGCGGAGCGGCTTAAGCTCTTAACCACTGCGCTAAATCGTCCGTCAACAGTTGTGTTGACGCATTCTCGCATATCGATTTGCATTCGATTGGATTGTTCCTATATATGGTTGGATTCTTTGGAGCGCAATGAGGTCGTTTAAGGTACCAAGGCACTAATATACTTGCATTTGTTGGGTGATACACATCTTGGGTAGACACAAACTTTGTCGCACTTTGGTTTGCACGCAACAGGGTCGTGTAGGAGGAACGCAAGCACGGCCTTCGGAGAGCACTAAGGTAGGTGTGCATTGGCAGACGTTGACTTCCACACAGTTTCCGTTTGAGTATCTGTATGATATGTCCAAACAACTCGCAAGTGGGTTTGGACATATCATACAGACTTATCTTCGTTCAACCTGGGCAGCATTTGAGGTCTGCCTGACAGCACGGAGGTAAATATTTTAAGGAAATGCCATACAGCTACCCCAGAAGATATTGCGCGCTAATACGCATGCGTGCTTGGAGTGCTACGGTCAGGGAACCTCCTAGTGTACCCGGCCTATTGCCAGTGCCGCGGATACGACTAGAGGAACGACAGTAGATACGGGACGGTGCACCCCGGGTATCGTCAATAACTTCCCTTACGAGGGTTCTTGTTGGCGATGGCGGATGACCTGACTTGGTGCAGTGCTTGGGATTGGGGGCTGCAGCAAGGGTAATGGGGGAAGAGGGGGGAGGACAATCCCCTACGTGTTTGTGCCATGCGCGCTGACCCGTACAGCAGCGTGAAGGAGTCCTGGAGGTTGAGCCTGCGATGGACCGGTAGTTGTTGTCTGTCGCTTCAAGGTCGAAGAATTGTCTCAAGCCATTAATGCCATCTATAGTGATCTTGGAAACATCGACTGATGTTTCCAAGATCACTATTGATGGTATCAATGGCTTACGTCAGTGGGCTAAGAGTTTTGGACTTTTAGTCAATCCAACAAAATCGCAAGCTCTCATTATTGGTGGCAGATATTTCTATAATCTTTTGGACCATCAGTCTCTCCCCCTAGTTATTCTTGATTCTGTCCCCATACCGTATTCGATTGGTGCGAAAAATTTAGGCGTGTACATAAACTGCAATCTTTCTTGGAGCATTCGCATTGCGGAAATCAGCAGGAGTATACTTTTCGTTTGAATCTCTCAAACGTCTCCAGAAAATCCTACCCTTTCAAACTAGTGTAGTTCTAGCTCAGTCTTTTCTTCTTTCACTTTTAGACTACGCCAATGTCTGCTTTCTGGACGCTACGGAAGAACATCTTAACAAACTCGAACGACTGCAGAATTTAGGTATCCGCTTCGTCTTTGGTCTACGTAAATACGATAACATCTCTGAACAACAAAAATAGCTCGTGTGGCTACCTATTAGACGTCGTCGGGAATAAATATGCTCTCTCTTCTGTATTCTGTTCTTCACAACCCTAACTCACCTGTATATCTCCGCAAACGTTTCGAGTTTCTTCTCCCCAGAGACGAAACTTGACGTACGGCTACCTCTCTCCTTCTCCGAACTGCTCATCATACTTCTAGTCTATAAGATGGTTCCTTTACTGTACGTGCGGTGAAAACTTGGAATTCTCTTCCGCATTCCATACGTGATAGCTGTTCTTTAGATGTATTTAGAAGAAGAGTTAAAGAGCATTTCCTCTCTGTATGATAAATATTATACATATATTTATAATATACAAGGTGTAACATAATAAATGCAAGACCTAAAAGTAGTTTGTTCCAAATCCGGTAACTGAATTCATTCCAACAATGTTTAATGTATTTTATACACACTGTCACGCCTATATTCCCCAACCGGGGGTGGCAGAGGTGTACTGAGTAAACCCACGTTTTGCCGACGATGTTAGGTCCCATGTAATAGGGGGCGAGCCTATTGCCATGTACCGAGTACAATACCAGACTCCGGACTCGTACTAGGAAGTTTCCGTTAGAAAAACTACACTTGTCCGATGTAGGATTTGAACCCAGGACCTCGTGATCACAATGCGATGCGCTTTGCCACTAGACCAACGAGGCAGTCTTTTATATTTTTTCAAAATTTGCAAAAAATAATGTTATCCGTGCGCTATAACAAACTAAATTTATTATTGATTCAAACCGACATAGAGATTTCAAAGGCATTTCTAAAATGTATTTCTTAATTTGCACACATACACAATTGGGGCATAAAACTGCTTAAAGAAGGGGCGAAAAACTTTAAATTTGCAAATTTGGTTTTCGTATTGAATTTGTGAAGTAATTAGCTAATCGGGGTGTCTGAGGTCTTGCGTTAATTACGATGCACCTTGTATAAGTATGTATATTTTTATTTATATATGTATTTTGTATTTTTATGTAGTATTAATATAACTAGTGGTCGCCCATTGGTCGAAATTCGTCCATAATTAATTTAAATTATAAGTTTGAACATTATTAAGGTTCTATTGTCAAAGACTATACTTCTATAATCACAGATTTGGCCAAGGCTACACTGTTAATTTGCCTATTTTTTTCAAACCAATTATATGAATATTATATTTTTAAATAAAAAAAAAAAAATTAAAATAAAGAACACATCTTTTTTTAATTCTTTTTTATTGAAACATAAAAACCAAACAGGAATTGCTGTTCATTGAACTTGACACACATATTTTGATAATTTAATTAATGATACAAAGCTTTTTGTAAAACCTCCTTCATCGTTTGCTGGTTATGTTTGACATTCAGTAAGACTATCACTCGCGCGCCGCTGTCAAGGTCAGCTGTGTTTTTGTTTGTACGCTGCGCTGCGTGCAACAACGAACTTTTTTAAATCATGTCGCAAATATTAAAATGTAACGCCTGTAATATAGTCATAGATGAACTATTGGCATATGTGCAAAATAAAATATCAGTTATCGACGAAGATACGTTGAAAAGAATTTGTGTGTCCGCGTTTACGAGTAGTGAAATCAGTAAATCAAAATCATTACTATTTGAATCCTTGCCGACGGATCATCGTAAAATCGTAAGAAAAAGGAAGGGAAAGGAAGTAAGGGAACTTGATGACATCGTTAGTGTGTTTAAAAGCATAGATCCCGATGCAATTCCTGTTTTTGTTGCGAAGAATCTCGAAAAACTACCCCCAATTTTGTTCGATCACCTTGATTGTACAAAACTGCTAAAAGATCTCACAAGATTAAATTCTGAGATTGAAGAAGTCAGAAACACATATGTCACGGTAAAACAGTTTGAGGATTTGCGAGCAGATATACAGAATCTAAAGCACGCAACGTTATCGGGACCTATAAATACTGCTGACTATGTAAATACGAGACGGAGTGACATTGAGTAACAACTACATCATGGACGAGCACGAGTTACAGTCTGATAATATGGTAAGAAATCAATGCCCCGTAATAGCAAATCACGAGGCATTGACAATGGCTACTGATAAATGTCAAGTTGATATCGTGGTGTGTACGCCGTTAGCTCAAGCCAAAAATGATTCACCGAGTGCGCTAAAGACTGCAAGGGCGGCACAGGAGACTCAGGGCGAGAGTACCGACGAAGCGCCAAGTATTCCGTTATCTCCGAAAGCGAGCTTAAGAACTGATCAACCAATCACACTGGCAACTGACCAGGAGCACAAAAAGAATAATGCAGTACCGATCACGCGTCTACTCCCTGAGTCGAAAACCCAAATAAATAACAGAAAGGAAGATACTAGTCCTTGGCAAACAGTGAAAAAACGTAAAAGAAAACCAAACTATAGATATTTGAGTGAAATAGGTAAAGCAGAAGCGTCAGTATCGTCCTTTAGAGCTGCTAATAAGAAAATACCTATTTTTATAACAAATGTACATAAGGATACAGTGGAGTCTGACATCATTAATTATATAAATACTCAAACACAAGAAAGGATATTTTTGGAAAAGATAAACACGAAGAAAGTGTTAGATCACAAAGCCTACAAATTCTTTGTGTCCGAGTCTAAAGTGTCCAAATTCTTAGACGAAAAAATATGGCCTGAAGGAATTATCTTTAGACGCTTCGTACACTTTAAAAATCGAAGAGCGGATGATGAGTCCGCGACATCCGGTCCGTTGATCTCTAACTATGGATAGTACGACCTACAAATTTGCCAGCTATAATTGTAAAAGCGTGAAGAGCGCTGTGAGCGATATTCGACGTTTATGTGACGAATGCGTGCTGATAGCACTACAAGAAACTTGGCTGCTACCGGAAGAGTTGGCGTATCTGAATAGCATCGATAGTAGATTTAATTGCACGGGGACATCAGCTGTGGACACGACGGCAGGGTTACTGCGTGGCAGGCCGCACGGCGGTACCGCGCTGCTGTGGAAGACTAGTGTGTTTCATTGTGTTACTGTTATAAATTGCGATAATCCGCGAGTGAGTGCTATTCGCATAAATACAGCTTCTAGTCCATTGATTGTGGTGTGTGTTTATATGCCTACAAACAAATCGGAAAACCTGGCTACTTTTACTGACTGCATGGGAACTGTAAGTGCTATTAGTAATGATTATGAAAACGAACCTATTTTTGTTTTAGGAGATTTTAATGCTCATCCCGGTGAATTATTTTTTAATGAATTAAATGGTATATGTAATGAGTTTAAATGGGTCCCAATTGATATAAATATGTTAGGATTGACCTCTGGAACTTTTACATATATAGATCAAGCTTGTGGATCTAAGCGTTGGTTAGATCATTGTGTTGTATCGCAATCAGCTGCGGTGTCTGTGTGCAAGGTTTACGTTGAATACGATGTGTGCTGGTCAGATCACTATCCAGTTATATGCGAGTGTAATTTAGATTGTTTGACCCTTGTAAGAACTATGCCAAATGTCGCTAGTAATATCGTGTGGGGTGAGAGATCAGTCGATGGTATTAAACAATATCGAACTGAATGTCATATACGTCTCAGACTTATTGATTTTCCTGATGAGTTTCGAAACTGTTGTGATCGGTATTGTAATGATCCTACACACAGCTTACTTATTGATAAACTTTATTCCGATATTGTGCTTGCATTATCCCAGGCGGCGCGAAAGGGTCAGGTAGGCGAGCGTGGACAGAATGAACAGAGTAAGTTGCGGCGCAAAACAATTGTTGGATGGAATAAACATGTTAGTGACAGCTACAGGGCGGCCAGGGCGATGTTTCAGGAATGGTTGTCGTGCGGTAGTCCCACCAGTGGTATTATCTATTCAAAGATGTGCGAGGGTAAAAAAATATTTAAATCACGTTTAAAATGGTGTCAGAAGCATCAAGATCAATTGAAAATGGATATACTTGCAACTAAGCACAGCAAAAAAGATTTTAGTGGTTTCTGGAAAAATACCAATCGTTTGAAGGGACGGCCTGGTATTCCTGTGAATGTAGATGGCACAAATGATTTAAAATGCATCGCTGATAAATTTAAAAATAAGTTCCTTGTCAGGTCTCCGTTAGGACCGTCATTGTCACAGAGTAGTCATGGGGTTAGTGGCGAACACGTTAATACCAGAATTACGGCCGGAGATGTATTAAACGCGGTTAAGTCTATTTCAAAAGGCAAATCGCCTGGACATGACGGATTAAGTGTTGAACATGTCCAAAACGCTGGCCCTCACATGTGCAGAGTATTAGCTATGTTGTATAGTTTTTGCATATCTCACTCTTACCTACCTCCTGACATGATGAGAACTATTGTTGTGCCGGTAGTAAAAAACAAAGCGGGAGATTTGTCAGATGTATCTAATTATAGACCTATTTCCTTGGCAACGATAGTTGCAAAAGTGTTTGACAGCATTCTGAATACACAATTAAACAAACACCTTAAGTTGAACGATAACCAGTTCGGCTTTAGGCCGGGACTGTCTACAGAAACTGCAATATTGTGTCTTAAGAGTGCTGTCAAATATTATACTGTAAGGGAAACATCTGTCTATGCTTGCTTTCTTGACCTTTCCAAAGCTTTTGACCTGGTATCATATGACATATTGTGGAATAAAATGAGATCATCCCATATACCGAATGAACTTATAAACATATTTAAGTATTGGTACAAGAATCAGGTTAACAACGTAAAGTGGGCTGGCACCTTGTCGGATTCGTATAGGTTGGAATGTGGGGTGCGGCAGGGGGGGTTGAGCTCTCCCTCCATTTTTAACCTGTACATTAATGGACTGGTCGAGGCGCTCAGCGAGCAACATATTGGTTGTCACATAGACGGCGTCTGTTTCAATAACATAAGCTACGCAGACGATATGGTTCTGCTGAGCGCCTCGGTCTGTGGACTTAGAAAGCTGCTCAGTATCTGTGAGGGCTATGCAACGGGTCACGGGCTCCTTTATAATGTAAATAAGAGCCAGTGTATGGTCTTTCAGGGTGGACTAAGAAAAGTAACAGAAATGCCACCTATTCGACTGAATGGCTCACCTCTAGAAAGGGTAGATACTTTTAAGTATCTTGGCCATTCAGTAACACCTACCCTGAAAGACGATGCAGACATTGAACGAGAGCGAAGAGCGCTGTCGGTTAGAGCGAACATGGTAATCCGGAGGTTTGCACGGTGCTCGATTGACGTAAAAATAACTCTTTTTCGAGCCTATTGCACTACTTTTTACACATGCAGCTTGTGGACAGACTACACGCAAAAATCGTACAGCGCTCTTCGAGTACAATTTAACAACGCGTTCAGGATGATGCTGGGGCTCCCTCGCTTTTGCAGTGCATCGACAATGCTCGCGGAAGCGCGCGTAGATTGCTTCAACACAACTATGCGCAAGAGAGGCACTACGCTCGTACGGCGGGTGCGGGGGAGCTCCAACAGCATGCTGGCCACGCTCGCGGACAGGCTCGATTGCCCCTACATTACCCACTGTTGTAAGCTTCACGTTGCACACAGGGAGTGACGACATTGGGACCAATTCATCTTATGTGACATTATTTAAATTTTATGGCAATGATTTTAATTTTTTATAATTTTTTGAATGTTTAATGTGACTGCTGATTTGACTTTATTTTATTTTATTGATTTTATGAGTCTTTGATACTTTTTAAATAAATTATTATTATTATTATTATTACAGACAAATAATATTAAAAACAAACAATATAAATCTATTCTCAATTTGAAGTGTATTGTGTTAAATACATGGTAGTGTGTGTAATGTGTTTTTATTGATTTTATGTATTTTCTATGCATTATTTTAAAATAATATTAGCATTCCACACTCCTTCTCTATATAAACTATAAGTGTGGGAAATTTCATACTCCTCCGTCCGCGCAATTTTCGTAAAAAGGGGAAATAGTTTATTTCTTCATAAATCTAAGATTGTTCTACAATTGCCTTCATTTTCATGTAACTGTTCTGTCTGCACTTAAAGGTTAACTGGTAGATAACTCAAACTGAGTTAAGATCGCCTTTGTACATTATTTGTGTAAATATGCTCATAAATTTTTTTATTTTCTTGTACAATAAAGAATAAATAAATAAATAAGTATAAGGATACATATCCTTATGCTTAGTTACTTTATTTTTCTTTGTTTTTTTTTTAATGGGATTCCGAAATAAAAAACAATTTGCAAGTTACAAGATTTATAACTGATTAAATGCGACATGTACAATACGTAGCAACACTGGTTACTCAGACTTATAACATTTAAAATGGATGCGCTTAATTTATTGAGCTTTTCCAATTACAAGCATACCTTGTTATGCATGCTGTAGGTCCTATAAAATCCAATACGGTTTTTCATCTAAATATATTTGAATATGTGCAAAATAATTAGAACTTGAAAAAGGTAAAACAAATTGTATAACAAAGAGTATTAGCCCTTATTCACACGAACGCTCTTCAACAAGCGCTTGTAAAACACCGTTAGCGCTTTTAAAAAATATACTGTTAACCTGTAACAATACATTATTATTATTCCTACGATTACGAATCACTAACCGACTGACGGCCAACAAACGGCCGCGTTTGGATATACTTAACTATCCCATATACCCATCTATACCTACTCGTAGCTAGCAACTGTAGAAAGTAGCTTTAATTTATTAATAACCTCAGATCTTATTACTATGGTAGCTTTAGCTAACTTAGCATTTTAACGGGTCGTTCGAAATTAGACCACAGACATACCTCTGCTCCTATTTTACGGGTCGTTTTTCGGACTGTTACCTTCAATCTTGTACAAATTACATATCGATGTGTTTACCATTTGTTTTATTCCAGTGTTTTATTAACTCGCGTTAAAAAAGCGCTCGTGGGAATGAGGGCTAACATGCTATAGAAGCGAATATATTTATCTAATGAAAACCTTTCCTCGGTTTTTGTGCGCAGTGAGTTTCGTTTAAAGGCACGAAGTCATCATTGATACACTCGCATCTGTTGGGGGCAACACATTTTCCGTAAACACACGCGCTCTCGCACTTCGGTGTGCATTCTATCGGGTCGTTGTAATATCCTGGAGGACACACGGGCGCGCAGTGTGTGTTGTTGAGGGCTACGAACCCGCCGTGGTGACACTCGCATTTATTGTGTGCTACACAGGTCCCGTAGACACATTCCTTTGCACAACTGGGTTTGCACTCAATAGGATCGTTGAAGTACCCTGGAGGACATCTAGGTGCTTCACACGCAAAGTTCACGAGCACCAACGGCGGTGTACACTCGCATTTGTTAACCCCTACGCAGACTCCGCCCCAACACCCCCTTTTACAAAGAGGAACGCAAGTGTCATTTCTATACATTTGTCTCCACCCATCGCAGCACACAAAGTGTTTGAACTGAAAGAAAAAAATGTTTGAATAATTAAACCATGATTTTTATTTGAACCAAGAATCGCTAATTGACGAAAATTTTAATACGTTATAGGAATGTACGAGGGTGCATTTAATAAGAATAATAAGGTAGCAAATGTAATAAACGAGTCTAATCTAGCAATAGCATTAAGCAGCAGTCAAAATGCTATAGCTCGACTAGACTCGGTGGGTAGTCGACATATCGTGAGGAGGAGGAAGATCTTGTGATAGATTGTCCCAGGAGGGGGAGAAGCCATGCTGAGTAACACCAGCATGGCGTCTAGTAGGGAGAGAGGGAGCGCTTTGTACACACTCCCAAGGGGGCTGAAAAGGCAGCTCGCGTCGGGGCCGCGCAAAAAACAATCGTTCCCGTAGCCTCGACTCAAGCGAACCAGGTGGTGTCACTGCAGGGTTTTTAGTTGGCATACTTGGTGCATCGACGGCCGAGTCACTCCGACCGTCGATGCACCAAGGACTCCGACATAGCCCCCCGCGTTCCCCCTAACGCGGGCGGGTACTTATAAAGGGTTTTCCCTGCGACAAAAAAAGGACCGCGAAGAATGGCACAAAAGGGCTCAAAGGAGGCTTATGCCCTGCATTGGGTTGTAGAAAGTTGATGATGATGATGATGAATGATATAGATTTTTCTTAATAACTGCTGGGCAAAGGCCTCCCCTTTACATCACCACACAAATCGATCCTGGACCTGTAGTATCCATGTCTTTTCCGCATAAGTATCCAAGTCGTAACGCCATCACTGGCTCGGCCTATCAAGGCGTCTGTGACCGTCCTCAGGGGTCTATACCGAGTCAATGTCACCTTTGCGGGTCCATACGCAGGACATGTCCAACCCAATTTCACTTCAGCTTAGCCGACTTAAAGCGTACATCGGTAATAATATAGATCAGCGTTTCCCAAACTTCATTATGCCCTAGTCCAGTTATTTTAATGTTTCCCCATCGTGATCCACCGCAAGTTTTTTAATACTACTCGCAACCGATCTGTTTAGTATACCTTATTCGAAGTTGTGTGATACTTTCCGCTACAAAGTCCAGAAAGCTAAGCACGAAAATATGCCGTCCTTGCCAAACTACAAATTTACGTAATACTAGCTTCTGAAAGCGACTTCGTCGCGTTGACTTTAGACAGGAATCTCAAATTTTCCGGGATGACAATATCCTATCTGTCAATTCATAATAAACTATCTGCGTGCCAAATTTTATCCAAATCCGTTCAGCCGTTTTTGCGTGATTGAGTAACAAACATAAAAACATTTAAACATATGAACTTTCACATTTATAGTATTAGTAGGATATATGGAGGTGACAGCACGATTACTCGCAAGCGCCACGCACGCTAACGTCGTGCTAAGCTCTGAATTTTAATAGGATTTCGATGTATACGAATAATTGACAGGCGCTTACCTAACGCAAACAGCGCTTGTACCGCTGTAAAAGTTAGTTCAAATAGCCGAGGAGCACAATGGAAGCGCTTGGCTACGTACGCGAATTGGCATGTCGCTCTCCCCGTGCTTCGTTTGTAATCGCGTCGGGCGCGACGGCGGCGGGTTATGACGTTTGCTGTCGCGCCGAGCGGGGCTGCGCTGTGTGGCGTTTCCCGTACATTTCAGTACATTACAACTGCCCAGGTCGCGGTACCGTCGCGCTCTCGTCACGCTGCGTTAGCAATGTGGCGAAACCTTGAGAATGCGGTGTTCTTAGCGATCACCAAGGTTAAGCGGCAGTCGGCTCGATTATTCGGGATTGGTGACCGTTTGTGGCATTATCATATTCGAGCGGCTCTGCGCTTCAGAAGGCTCCCTAAGCCGTTGGTCCAGGTTACCACTAAATATGGTTGTAAGTTTGATAAGTTCATTACGCTTTACGCTGAGTGGTACCCCATTAGTACGGCTAATTTTATAAGTACATTTTATTTTAGTAATGTCGCTTTAATTTAATTTTTGTGGTGTACTTTTTAGCTGATTAATAAAATATCTTTTCTTTCTTCTTTCTATAAGTATAGCAGGTGGCGACAAACCTGCCTCCACCAATCTGCACTGGATCAGCGTAGAGCACGACCTAATTTCTTTCACCTCAATTTGTGAGAGAAGACCTGAAGTGCCCAGCAGTGGGACAGTGTAGGTTGATTTATTAATATAATTATTATTAGATTTAAATTATCTGAAATTAGGAAATTTCAAGATTAAACTTTTTTTAAACTTACTCTTTTTTCGGTTTTAAGATTGTAGTCCCGCCTGTAATAAAAACAAAGAAAATATTGGTAAATTTTTAAAGAAGCCTCTTAATGGCCATCGTCCCCTTGAATATAGGCATGACGATGTTCATTTAGTGTGTGTGTGATTATAAAAAATACGTCTTGACAGAACAGCAGGTAATGAAAAGAAAAGAAAACTAACAAAAAAATACGTTTTAGAACCAAACAACTTTTTCAGAACCAATTCTAGGTAAATTATGTATAGATAAATTCCTTAAGGATTGGTTAAATAGCCGATGGCGCGACCGGAGCGCGACGGAAGCGCTCGGCTGCGTTTGGCTGTGACGTTTGCCGTCGCGCCGAGCGAGGCTACGCTCTGTGGCGTCTCCCGTACATACAAGCCGCGCCCCCGTCGCCGCGTCGCGCTCCCGTCGCGCTGCGTCAGCTATGTGGCGACACCTTGACTCGCGGCCGGCGCGGTGCAGCGATGCGCTTGCACACATTAGATTTCTTATCCAATCAGTCGCATTACTGTCTCCACGTAGAACGCACGCTACTTTTAGTCGAACCCCGAGTCATACCTAGTTCTTATCGAAATTATTCTCTTAAACTTAATCCTCAATTTCGTACTGTCTTCTACTCTTACACTTCCTGAATTTTCTATGTGCTGTATCTTGACTATCTGTGCTTGTGCTGTGTAATCGAATCAACTTTCAAATCGCAAAGACCGTTATACAGTTATTTCCAATCGCTATCCTTTTCAGCTAGTGGACTTCGTCATCTCTGGTAATATACCTCTGATATAGAGAAAGATGGAGAGATAGAAAGATAAGTAAGGGATCTATGATATGTAAGAATAAAAAGATATTCACCAAGTACTCCATTTAATACAGACACCAGGATCACCTTCACGTAGTTCAGACTGCGATAGTTGAAGTAGACAAATCAAGACTCCCAAAAAAAATATTAGACACACGACTTTTGAGGTAAACATTGTGAAATTTGATGTAGTTTAGCGAACAAACGTACTACTCGACAGAAGCAATGAGCATGTTTGTTTCGACTTCAAGTTAATATAACTGATTACGAATTCAGTGTTACTAGATGAAGTTTATAGTCTCCCCGAATCCGATTATTATTTTCCCGGTAATGTGATTCGGTCCACGTCATGGGTGTTCCGATGACTTGAAGGCTTAACACAAATAAATTGACGCCACGTTAAATCAGCAAATACGTTCATGTATATTTAGTACAGGACGTCGTCGTAAATGGCCCCAGCACCAAAAAACATGTGACCTGTATCCTAATTATTCATCTATTTTATTCCAGTAGCAGCAAATATCCGTATGTAACAGACAATTTACAATGCAAAACAAATATTTCAATGTATTGTTAGTAGTAAATTAAAAGTCGCTGACATTTTTATCGAATATGAACGTTCTTATCGAATTACATTTGGAAATAACAATTCTACCAACCGGTTATATTCGACCGATTACATTCAAAGTGCAAGTAAGTCATTTTTTCTCCCTTCTCTTTCACCAAATAATTCCCATTTTTTCCCTAAAAATGCGAAAACATCTTACCCTGTGATTCTTTAATCTGGAAACACTAATCATAGTACGTCATTTCAGTAGGTAAATGACGACACGAAATAATAACAAAATAATCACCCGCAATCTTTTCTCTTATACTAATTCCGAGAACTATGTGCTTACTATCAAAACCTTTAACCTTTATAAATATTAACATTACGCATTAGTTTAACCGAGTAAATTTTCGGTATTTATCTCAGGGCTGTAAACAGATAAGGTTTTCATGATGTAGTGTTTGTTCCATCGAATGTCAATGCTAAGGTCATCGTGTGCTGTCAGTCTTACGGTGGGTGACCCATAGTCATTAGATGCTAGCAGAAAACCTAACCACCCAATGTAGCCCACTAACGAATACAAAGAGGAAATACAAAGAGTAGTCAGCCTTAACAACTGTGGACTGTGTTATCCAACTGACTTTCCGAACGGATAGTAGAGTCTTAAGTAATCAATAATTTTCTAATTTTGACTATTCACAAGTGTCTCTTGGCTACATGAATAGAAAACTTGTCATTTTGATTTTGAACTAGGCCCTTGTTGAATGACAGTGTTAGGTTTGATGGCTAATACCGAAGTGGGGGAAGTGTAGCACCATCTTCATCCCGCGCCGTGATACGCTTGATAGTATGGGGAAACCTAACAACGCCATCTCTTCTTAACATTCGCTCCGTGATCACACTGTTGAAAGAATCTGTCCCTCACAATTGTAGTGAGAGAATAGTTTATTATTTACGACGTGGATCTAGTGTCAATTGGTGGAAGCCTGATTATGGCCACCTGCAGTAGGAATTTATCAAGGCACATAAGCCAACTTTGGTTAACTACTATATTAAGTGGTAACCGAGATCAATGGCTTAGTGTCCCTTCTGAGGCACGGAGACGCTCGAAATAGTAATGTCACATCGGTCACCCATCTTAGCCTGAACGAGCTGAACGTTGCTTAACCTTGGCTGCTAACCTTTGTTACAAATGCTGTAGTACCTCAGCGCTACGAGAACCCCTGAATGATGGTCCGGCTGGGTTATGAAAAGGTAACCAGGACCTGTTGGTTAACCTGTTGGTTAACGCCCTTTCCGAAGCATCCCTGTGCTTCAGAAAGTATGTGTAACTGAAAATGCTACAAATGGTCACCCATCCACTGACGCAAAAGTAGAATTTGCGTAAAAGCATAGAAAAAACTAAGAGATACGTGTTGGGATTTGATCTCTGAACCTATAAAAATCCCAAACGCCAAGTAACTTATCATTGCTATACATATGAAAAACCCGATAAATAGTGAACGTAGTTCGTTATCTATGTTATTCTATACATATAATAAAACTGTAGGCGAGCCAAATCTGTACATTGAATATTTTTTTATTTTTTTATTGGGCTACACTTCCTTAACAATACACTTCTTTGGAATTATTGTCTGTCTGCCTCTTTGTCTGTCTCTTTGTGTTTCAATCACGCAAAAACTACCCAACGGATTTCAATGAAATTTGGTATAGCAATAACTTATACCCTAACTTAAAATACTAAATACTTTTGATCCTGGAAAAATGAAGCAATCCGGGTTTATCACGGGATAAACAATAAAACTTTATTTTTTTGGTTACTGTTAGTCGCAAGCTGCAATGTTCCGTTAAGATATGTCTCTTCAGGAGTGAAATCTTTAACAATGAATGACCCGGACATGAAAATTTTGCATATCAGTTTGTTAAAGGAAAAAATGCAGGATTCTTGTTTCTCCATACTATCACAGCTTAACGGATTTTAAAGATACTTAGTAAGAGGGTGTCTTAGGTCAGTATAGGATCTGTGCCATCCCGGAAAGGCCGGTCTATCTATGTAGCCGCATGTAAGAGTTAGTTATATCATAAAATTATAAAAAGACAGGAGTGTCTGTACGTTAAAGATTTATATTCCGGTCGACAATAGCGCCACCTACCGTGTCTGTACGCAAGGTAACGTCTGGATAATATTCCTTTTTAGTAATGAACATTATGTCAATCTATACTTGTCCACTGCTAAACACAGGCCTTCTCAATCTCTCTGCCGGTTTTACCCTGTAAATCATGGAGACATCATTAAATATTTGTCACTTGGTGCTCATGATGAAGTGTATCTCATTTTTAGTGGAACCATCAGGGCTCACCCGGTTCAATTCCTATGAGGCAGTTTCTGGAAGAAATTCATTACAAAGAATCCCTCTTTTTCAGAAATTTGGCCAGCCTCTGACCCCTGGGGTTCCGCTGCCCATATCCGAATTGACCCACTCTCATCGCATCGTCACCTCGCTTACCGAGCTGCGCATTAAAGTCACTTATAACCACTGTAAAGTGTGCTTTGGAAGTATGTATCGCTATACTGATGTCCTCATACAAAATTCGACCTAATCATCTGAGTGTGCCGAGGTCGGTGCGTATACCTGTATGACCTTTAGTGAATATCTTTTAGAAATTCTGAGTATCAGGTACGCTACCCTGCTCGACGCACTAGTGATGGACATAACGTTGTTTATGATTGGCTTGTAGACGATAAACGAGTCTAGTGATGATAGGACCATTAATATCGTTTCGGTAGTTTCAGTTTGTAGTTTACCAACAAAAAAATCTATACTATTTATAATTGACGGACGATTTGGCGCAGTGGTTAAGAGCTTAAGCCGCCGCACCCACTGGATTGAATAGTCGCGGTTTGATTCCGGACGGGAAAAGTCTTTGTGTGACCCACAAATATTTGTATACAAATATGTGATTTTTCATTTTTCATGTCGAGGTGCTCGTAGCGCTGTGCAACCGCGGTGTTCTTACCGATTACAAAGGTTAAGAAGCGTTCGACTCGGTCGGCCCGAGATGGATGACCGTTTGTGGCATTTTCATATTCGAGCGTCTCCGTGCTTCGGAGGGCACGCTAAGCCGTTGGTCACGGCTACCACTTAATGTGGTAGTCGTTAAGCCGAGTTGGAAGCCTTAAAGGCGGCTTGATAAGTTCCAACAGCAGGTGGCCACAAACCTGCCTCCATCTATCCGCACTGGGTCCGCGTGGTGGAGAGAGAAGGCCTTTGTTCAGCAGTGGCCAGTATAGGCTGATATTATCTGAATTTTATGTCTGTAAACGCACCCACGATATAGGAATCATTTCTAGTGAGGGGTTTCAGTCTAACCATTTATCAAAAACGACTGAGAGATGTATTCATTTATTTATTTCATATCCCGGTTGTTAAATGATACTTTGCTTCAGTACAGCATGGTTCATGCAAGCGGAGCCACAGGAAAAGTCTAGTCCATTATATAAGTATAAAATTCAAACAAGGGAGATCATTCGCACTCGGGCACTGCTCGTGTGAACAAGTACTTTGTCTGCTGTACATTGATATTAGTTTAAAATGATTACTTTGAAAGTAGTGCATATTTTATACACTGTGGTAATAATACTTTCTATCGCTCAACTCTTACGGTCCTTGGAGTTAAACCAGCGCGGTGTTTGTTTAGACGAAGAGTAAGTATTAGTGCTTTAAAATAAACTTGTCGTCGTTGCCGTCAAATAAAATCGTAAATGCCAATGCTTCGTGACCCCCGTGACCTCACGGGGGTCACGAAGCCCCAGTAAAAAAGAAAGTTTAAAAATAAATTTGTATTATACATATTTTGTAAGTTAACAGAAATGAACAAGAATAATACATTAATTTTTTCGTCAACTAATTTCTTTTTTGCTACACATATAGAATCAAATTGTTTTCTAAATTTAGTCGATTTCTGTTCTCTGATAGTTCTTGCATCGAGAGTTATGACAGAATTCGTCTTTCAAATTCTGCAAAACAATTTCCATATTAGGTATATGCTTTGATGTTTAACTCAGCACTATCTCTTCAATAGAAGACTGAGTCGACGAAATCGTTTTCGAAGTTTTTTTTTATTTATGGATGATGACCTCAAGTTTTTTTTGTGAAGACCTGAATTTGCATTAATTACATTTATATCCCGTTCTTGAAGACTTTTATTTAAGGTATTTAAATGCTCGAATGCGCGTTACATCTCCGTAGAGGCATTAAGCGATGTAATCGATGTAAAAATACGAGTGATATAGGTACTTAATTATATATTTAGCCGATACCTAATTATGAAAATTATTACAAATAGTTAACTGGTAGTGGTGTGGAGCCCTTGCGCCCATTGTAAATACTACTTTTTGTATATAGGTTAATATTTCTTCTTTGTAAATATTAATTGTATATATACTTTTCTTTCTTGTAAATAAGTAAACAATAAAAAAATTGTGCGGATTTGATATTTGTAACATAATTAAATATAGGTTAAACAGCAGAGGGTAGGGTGCTGCAAAAATTTTTTCATGCTAAGGGGGTCATGTCATGAAAAAGGTTGAAAAACACTGGTCTAAGTCTTCTCATTGTATATCTGTTTTATCATTCTTTCTTCGAATATTCTTTCTATATTCCCGAAACACCCGATCATACACTTTCTCATCTTTATACCGATGCTATCTTTTATACCTACATGCTTGATTAGTACGCTGTTGCTGATTCGGTCAGACTGCAAATTTTCCACAGAGCTCGCATTTCAATCGCATTTATTCTGGTTTCATTCTCTTTCTTGCATACTCAATTCTCACTGCCGTATAAGAGCGTAGAGAGCGGCACTTGACCGGCGGCGATGTGACCAATAAAACGTTACGGTAAATTCTTTCGGTACTCCAACGTTCAAAATAACATTACACAATCATTTTACGAAATTATCGTAACGATCAAACGGGGCGTCGTTTGATCGTACCGAATAAGGGTACAGCTATGCTTCTTGCATCAAGTGCCGGCTCCGAAGTAGCTTACACACCATTCACTGTATTCTTTGCAGTCCCTCTTCTGCTAATGTTAATATTTGAGAAAAATACGACTTTGTCTAATGGACCCCAAAGTACAATGCCAATATTTATGGCGATAGGCTCATCTCCTATTACATTGCGACCTAGCATCTTAGGCGTAGAGTCAGTGTACACCCCCGCTTAGGGGATGGTGTTTTTTTCATATATTTGGCATATACGATTTCATTTGATGGATCTGTGCAGGTAATGGTATACATTATTACGATCAACTGTTTCCATGGTGTACTATGGACTGAATTATGGTCAGGCTGTTTTTTTATTACAAGCCTTTATTTAACTTTCACTGATCTGTCTGTCTTGTCTAGCAAAGACTTGCTATTCAGATTTCTTGATCCATCTTTCAAGCACATGTGGGTTTCCGATTGAACCGAAATTTGACATTCGTATGCAAATTCGGTGGCAATGCAATAATATGGTACCATGGAGCTGGGCTAATGATACACTCGGAAGGTGGCCATAGGAACATTTCAACTACCTAACTTAACCCCTCATGTTTAGGTTTGTTGGATTGGCGTTGACAAATATTATACAACCAGATGGTGTTCGGGGTCTGATGATGAAGATCTTTTTAAATTATTTATAATTTTTATGACGGTAGTCAATTATTCAATACCCAAAGATAAATTATATAGTGGCCAATGTAACACACGTTTTAGTTAACTATTTTAGTTGATTTAATATAGTTGGTTTAATAATTGAATTGCGAAAGTGCAAGGATGTGTACCGGGGAAGATCTAAGCTCTTACCATGACCAAAATAGATCTTGTCTTATCTGTAGGGCAGTAACCGCCGAGCGTGTATGAATTATGATAGTGAAGAAAGCCAGAGGGGTCTGTAAGGAAAGGACCTGTTGGAACTCGATTTTCTCGGCCTACCCTGCAAGAGATCTGGCGTGATGATGTAGATATAATTTTAATGAATAATTAACTGTAGCGATAGGTAAGATGAATTTACGGACACTAATGCCAACGTTGCCAACTGCCTCGTTGGTCTGGTGGCAAAGCGCATCGCTTTGTGATCACGAGGTCCTGGGTTCAAATCCTAGGTTGGACAAATGTAGTTTTTCTAACGAAAAATTCCCAGTATGAGTCCGGAGTCTGGAATTTTGCCGGGTATATGGCAATAGGCTCGCCCCCTATTACATGGGGCCTAACATCGTCGGCGAAACGTGGGTGTACTCAGTACACCTCTGCCACCCCCTCTGGGGAATATAGGCGTAACGGTGTTTTTTTTTTTTAATGCCAACGTTTTTTTTTCAGGGGTAAATACATAATATCAATGGACGAAAAGTACCAACTAGATACGGTTAGTGGATATTTCGTTTTTACTCGTTTTTATTTCGTGTTTACTACCTCGTTGGTCTACTGGCGCATAGTGCGCGTTGCGATCACGAGGTCGTAGGTTCAAAATAAAACCAAGGTCGAAAAAAATTTACATTTCAACGTACACAAATCTACAAGGTCAATTCCCGGTCGTAACCATCGGCTTTATCAACACTGGCGACAAATGGGAATTAGATCCATCTGTTCCCACTGCCGACGTATGAGACATAGTTTTCTCAGTTGTCGCCACGGCTTTGTTGCCACTGGTGACAAATGAGAAAAAAAGGCTCATTCGTCGCCAGTGGGGACTAAGGGCTAAGTATGACTGGCCTACCAAATAGTGTATCGTTGAGAAACAATTTCGTCGTTCTTCCGTTTCAGTTTAATCAGTTTAGTTGGTCGGAGTGGAAGGATAGAAAAAATGGTTCCGAGATAACTTTACTAAAGAAGAAATATTTTATTCACTCAGGTATATTACAACGCGGCGACGCTAACAGTAAATAGACGTGTTTATATCATTACACTTTATTCAGTTATTCGATTGGAGTTATTTTCTTTACTGTGGTATCATTTGGTAACATATTTGTCCCCCCTGGCTACGAATGGGACGTTTTTTTCTCATTTGTCACCCGTAGCAACGAAGCCGGTGGTGACAACTGGGAAACCTGTCTCCTACGTCGCCAGAGGGCATAGATGGGAATTGTTTTCCCATTTGCCGCCAGTGGTGACGACTGGGAAAGATCAATCACAGAAAAACTACTTTTTCTCTCGAAAAGTTCCCAGTATCAGTCTGGAGTCTGAAATTGTGGCCAGTTTACGCCAATAGGATCGCCTATCACATGGGACCTTCGATCGTCAGTGAAAAGTGGGTGTACTCAGTACACTTCTACCACGCCCGTTTGGGGAATATACGCGCGGCGGTGTATATTTCGTGTTTATTTGGTTGGAACCAGCTTGGAGGAGACTTCATTCCCCTCCAACTAAATAGCCAGCTCTAGCGAAGAAAACGTCGTCTATAGCAGTAACAGATTATTTTAGCTTATTTTTTTCTTTTTGTATGTATGATGATGTTACCATCATCAGCCGAAAGATGTCCACTGCTGGACAAAGGCCTCCCCCAAAGAGCGCAACGACGACCGGCTTTGTCCTGTACACATCCAGCTTTTCCCTGCAAACTTCAGCAGGTCATCGGTTCACCTGATGAGAGGCCTGCCCACTCCACGTCTTCCGGTGTGAGGTCACCACTCCAGAACCTTTGTGCCCAACGACCGTCAGTTCTACGAGTGATGTGTCCCGCCCACTGCCACTTAAGTTTGGCAATTCTGAGATATCGGTGACTTTGGTTCTCCTGAGGATCTCCACGTTTCTGAAGATTTCATATAAAAGATTTAAACACCGTCACTCCATTCATATTCCCCAAGCGGTGTCAAAGGTATGTACGGTAAGTGGCGGTAAATAATGCAAATTATGTGATGACAATGCTACGGATTACCTGGACTGCGCAAAGGACAAACGTATTTATACTGCGTCAACTGAAAATCAAGACAAGACTAACATCGATCAGCCTTCGCCGCACTCTCGAGCACGTCAGTCACATCGCACAAAAAACCAGAGACCTCGGGGTCGCAGACCTATAAGTTGGACCGACCAGATCCACTCCAAACTTGAAACCCAAGTACATGTAGCTATTCACACTGGTGCAATTCGCACAAGATGGAAAGACGTTCTGTAAAAGGGCATACAGTCTGGATCCCGCATCGCTGGTCACGAATCTTAGCACTAATGGCGCAAGGAGGAGGATGTGAAGTTTAATCGCTTTTGTCAGTCCTTATCGTCACATAATGTGACAGAAACGACGCTCTGCGAAGCCGAAAGTAGCCAATTATCTCCCTCTTTAGTCAATGTGTATTACTGACCGCGAATAGTACAACCTGTTTTCGCCGACGATGTTAGGTCCCATGTAATAGGAGGCGAGACAATATCTTTTATACCGAGCACAATGCCTGACTCCAGACATGCTGGAAATTTTGCTGACCTAGGATCTGATTACTATGCGCGTTGTTTGCCACTAGACCAACAAGGCAGTGATTGTTTAAATGTTTTGCTGTTTTCTGATGTGCTATGCTGGAGAAATATTGTTCATTTCATTTATTTTTTATCGAAAGATTTCTGGATATTTTTTTAACGCGGCTTCACACTTGACGTCCGTCAAGTTTTAAGCCAAGTCTTGACGTCCGTCAAGTTAAGGCTTGGTGCAGTAGTTAAGAGCCGCTCCGGCCTCTAGATCGAGTAGTCACAGGATCGATCCCCGTATGGGACGATCTTTATGTGACCGACCCACAAACATGCCCAAGCGAATGGCAAAGGTGTACCATGTATAGGTACCCATTTATCGCGATGTTACGTCCCAATATGTAAGAGGATGCTCTTGCCATTATCTGGTACATTTCTAGACCTATCCCGCAATGGATCTGGCGTGATGATATATGTAGATAGATAAAGACAATTATAGACTCCGGACTTCGACATACTGGGAGTCTTGAGGATTCAAACTCAGGACTTCATGATTGCCACGAGTATTACTAGTCCCTAGACTAACAAGGCAGTTAAGCAACATTAAAATAATATTGCATCTAATGTCATAATACCCCGCCCGACGTTCTGGTCACCATTGCCCCTTTCATCATCATCAATCAGCCTGTATCAACTCACTGCTGAGTGTAGGTCTCAACCTATATATAGTAGTATAGTGTGAACTACTACTAGAGGTGAGCCTCTATCACGCTATTCATTCCAGTTTTGTGCTAGTGTATCCACAATTATCCGTTTTAACACTAAAAATCTATCGCTTTTCAGTTACGCCACATTTGCTGCAAAGGTTGGACGAAGACTGGGTATGATACGTGCGAACCCACCTGCGAGTTAGGATGTTCAAACGGGAACTGTGTGGATGCCAACGTCTGCCAATGCACACCTCCCTTAGTGCTCTCCGAAGGCCGCGCTTGCGTCCCTCCAACATGTCCTCACGGGTACCACAACGACCCTGTTGCATGCAAACCAAAATGCGACGAAGAATGCGTCTACGGATATTGTGTATCCCCTAACAAATGCGAGTGCATTGATAACTTTGTACGTTTAAATGACACTCATTGCGCTCCAAAGTGTCCAGCTAAATATAGGAACGATCCAATTGAATGCAAACCGATATGCGAGACAGAATGCGTCAACGCAACTTGCGTTGCGCCCAACAAATGCAAGTGTCTCGATAACTATATACGTGCCAATGAAACTCACTGCGGTCTAAAACCTACGCAAAATACTATTAATACTACTGCAGTTGATAACAATCCTAACACACAATGCACAGCTGCTAATACCACCAATCCGAATGTAGCGAATACTTTAGACATCTTAGACAATACTCGGAGGTTGATTTTGGATGAAATTAATGATGTTTATAAAAGTAAATATGCAATATTGTCCCATTACAATGAGATTTTATTCAAATTAGATCAAATTCAAAACAATATGCTGATTTCTAATACAGTGCACTAGAAACTTAAACAAAATCACAAGCTTTTGTGATAGAATTTAAGAAAGAGCAGCATCTAATTGTTCATGTTACTCTGACAAGATTGTCAGAGTAACATTAGCAATTTAAAATTGTCCAAATGACTATTTATAAAAATATAAATTTTCCTGTTGTACGGCAAGCATTTTTGACAATTCGTCAAGTTCGACAAGTCTTCCTACGATAACGGCAGTTTTTAATTCAGAAAGATAAATATTTACCACCTAATTTGAAAGAAAGTGAGTAGCGCCCCATTGTCATTAGTTTATTTCGACATTATTGTCAAGACTCAAATTTTAATTTGTCAGAGTTATAAACACTACTATAAAATTAGTAGTATTTTGTCGTAAATGTGTTATAGGCAAAATGCCTATAACACATGCCTACTACTAAAATTGACCAAAATGGTCAATTTTAGTAGTAGTCTTTCTAGGTTTTTAAATGAAATAAACGTTTTTAAATTGAAACCATGTATTTATTTTGTTAATATAAATGGATTTGGGCGGGTCTTCTGAACTGAATGGACACTAATGGGTGGGCCAAACTGTGTACTGAATGGATCCCGCAACAAGGTCATCATCGCCGAGGCAGGCCCAGAAAACGATGACGCGATGATCTCGACGAGTATCGAACAGGGTAGCCATTATTGACAGGGGATAGAGATCATTGGAGGGGGAAATCTTTGCCCAGCAGTGAGACATATAAGATTAATAAAAAAAATATTTTGACCTTAATACACTGAAAAGTATAATCAAAATCAAAGGAGGCAGTGCATTTAGCATTGGTGATATGCGACTTTACGGCTACGTTTTGGAGACTTTCTGTCTGTAAGTGCTTAGGATAAGGCGTTTGACGGGCCTTCGAGGATTGAACGATACATTGTCACAGTAACGTCATCTTTAAGAAGTCTTGAAATTATTAGATTGGCACGAAACAATTGAAATTAGAGTGATGATAGGGAGTAAAAGTGGTGACACGTTCATGTTTATTTAGTAAATTTGTAGAGTGACGGATGCCATATCAACCAGAGTTACGCTAACATAAATCTTTTCATCGGGCAATCTGACGGGCTTGGTTTAGTGGTTATTACCTGTTGAGAACTAGAGTCGCTCTGCCCATTGGATTGAGTAGCCGCGCGTTCAATTTCTCCACAAGATATATCTTTGTGTGACCCACAATTATTTGTTTCCCAATAGATGAATACATCAGGTGGCAAAAGTTGCCTGCGAGCCTTGAGCGTAGTTTTGTTTGAGTTCCGATCTTTATCTAATCCGCGAAATGTGTAGAAGGAGGTGTAAAAAGTACACTACTACCTATGACTACTATCATGCTCGCTTGAAGGAAGTAAGCGTGATGGTATTTATTGTACACCGTCACCCCTATATTTCCAGTGGCCGATTGGACCGACACCTAAGACCCCGTGAACGCTACTTTTTTACCTTTATTCGTCAGTAGTCCAACGAGGTTGTCAGATTATTTGTAAGAACTGTTTCACATAATCAAAAGGTCAGGAAGTTACGAAGCATGGAACTCTGAACACTCAATGCAAGAGGAAGTTACCTGGCGGTCGATGAGAGAATAATTAGATGAATACATCTGCTAGCAAAAATTGCCCGCGAGATTTGTACGCATTTTTGTTTAGTTTCTGACCTTTATGTATAGGTGCAGACGCTGACAGCCCGTAAAACACTCGTATATGACAATATACGACTATCTTCCAGAGACTATCTATATCATCACGCCAGATCCCTTGTGGGGTCGACAGAGAGAACAGAGTTCCAATAGGTTCTTTTACATACCTCTTCGGCGTCCACCACTCTCGTAGTTTTTCTCATTCACGCTCGCCGGTTACGGAGACTCCTTGACATTTATGCCAGAAAATATTATGTGAATTGTTTTTGGGATATAATGGCGGTGAAATGCGGGTGTATAATGTAGACCTTTGCCATTCTTGCTTGGAATATAAAGCTGTGATGGCGTTTATTTCTTTTTTCGTGTAGAAGTTACTATAACAGAACTATAGTGTTTTTATATTTTTTGTTATGACTGTTTAACATAATTAAAAGATCAGGAAGCGACGAAGCATGGAACACTGAATATTCAATGCAAGAGGAAGTTACCTGGCGGTCGGCGAGAGAATAATCAATAAGATGAATACACCTGCTAAAAAAGTTTTCCGCGAGGCTTGTGCGCATTTTGTTTTTGGGTTTCGTTAATTTGTAGTACAGACGACAGCAGAACATAATCGTATCTAACAATATACTGCTTCCTTCTAAGAGCTCGTGGAGTCGACGATATTTATGCTAGGAAATATTTAGTAATTATTGGGACGTAATTTCGGTGGAGAAAGTACACCTTTGCCGTGCGAGCTTGGGAAGTATGTGCGTGGTGGTGCTTATTTTTTTCTGTGAAAGTTACTATGACAAAACTAAAGTATTAATTTGTTCATAATCAATTCATAATTTCAACGATAAAATGGTCTGGAAGTTACGAAGCATGGAACACTGAATACTTAATACAAGAGGAAGTTACCTGACTGTCGGCGAGAGGCTCGAACGCGTTTTTGTTTAGTTACTGACCCGAATCTATAGTGCAGACGTTAAAGACCCCGTAGAATATTTTCGTATTTGACAATATACGACTATCTTCCACGGATTCGTCGACGTTTGTGCCGAAAAATATTTTGTAAATTATTTTTAAGACGTTGTCATCGGTGAAATGTGGGTGTAGAAAGTACCTCTGCCATACTCGCTTGGAAAATATAAGCGTGATGGTGAATATTTTTTTACTGGTGGTGACAAATCTTAAGTGTTTACATATTGAAGGTTGCAACTGTACAAAAAAAGGAATAAGTTGGCCTATTCGGGGAAAACAATCATATTATACTGTTCGTGAGAATGGCACAATTACAGGGAAGGTAACAAATATTTTTTTTGTCACTTTTAAAACACTATAACCTGTTGGCATTGTGTTCCCTAGCCCACAGGATCTGGCGTGATTATGTAGTAAAAGTTAATAGTATAAATAAAAAAAAAGTTAGATATGAAATGAGTATGTATAAATTGCGCCCTATGAATCCGGCACCGCAAGCTTCCACCGGCTGCAGACAGATGGCGGGAGCATGATTGATGAGCGAAAACTTAACTATAATACTTATAGAAGTATATTCTTAAAACCCCGACTTACTGACTTCGTGCCGTGTTCGAGAATAAGGAAGACTTAAATTCTGTGCAGTCGCGGTTCAGTATATTTTTTAGTCTGTTTAAGTATCTTATTCCTGAGTTAAGGCCTCCCCTTTATATCTCGATAACTGTCCATCCGTGTTGACAGTTGTGGAGATATAAAGGGGAGAGTCCGATGTCGCTGCTCGAGAAGTCGCCGCATCCCTGCTGATCGCTTTGTCGGGCTTCCTATGGTTCACCATAGGTTCCAGCTGACAGGGTTGATCGCGGAGGGTGGCGTGAACACACTCATGATGCCCCCCCGCGGGATCGACGGGTCTCCGCCTCTCCCATGGACTTTAAGTCCCAACATAAGGACTTGGTCACATTTATGGCCGGCGAATGAACCCTCGGCCAGGGGGCCGTTGCCCGAATGCCGATTTCCCACATCCATGCCGGGTGTGTGCGAAGGCCACGAGAGCGGCACCTTTTCTTAGGTCTACTTCGCCGCCAGCGACCACTTCTGGGTATACAGTTGGTGACGGCGTTTACCTACCTCTGCGAGTCCATGCGTGCTACGTGGCCAGCACTCCCACTTCAGCTTTGCAGTTTTCATACCTACGTTTTTAATACGAGTAATGGAGCGCAGAGTGGTATTTCTGACGTGGTCGATCCGTTTGACATATAATATACTGCGCTTAGTATAATTAGTTTTTTTATTATTACGATTACCACGTTTTTATTAACTCCCTTTGATGTCTGTCTGTGTCTGTTCGGTATAATTTTTGCTAACAATTTTTATTATTATTTTTATTTTAAATACACGTAGCCCTACTCTAGGATTTATTCCTGTGTCGTAGGTGCGTTTACATATGAGAATTCACATACACAAATACCCAGACCGGAACAAATAATTTTGGAAGACACAAAGATTTGTCTCGTACGGGAATCGAACCCGCGACTATTAGACACAGTGGGCGAAACCACCACTGCGCAAAATCGTCCGTCAAAAATTTTATACGGACTTCCCCATAAGCTAGTATTTGCGACGTGACTCGCTTTATCCAGGATCAGGCTTTTAGATGATGTAGATGTTGTCGACAGTGAAATGAATCGTTTATTATATCGTATCAAAATAAATTTAATTCGTTTATTACAATTTTATGTATACTAGTGGTCGCCCATTGGTCGAAATTCGACCTACTCTTTCATCGTTTGCTGATTATGTTTGACATTCAGTAAGACTATAGACAAATAGTATTAAAGACAAACAATATTTAATCTATTCTCAATTTGACCACTGACTTTAACAATAAACAAAAATCAAATGTGTGTCAAATACGTGGTAGTGTGTGAAATGTTTTTTTTTATTGATTTAATGTATTTTTTATGCATAATTAAAAAAAAAAATTAGCATTCTGAACTCCTTCTCTATATAAACTATAAGTATCGGAAATTTCACTCTCCTCCGTCCGCGCAATTTTCGTACGATGATGATGAAAAAGAAACGTATATCGTGCGTGAATCGAATTTTCGAATGCAATGTTCTGAAGCTCGTCGCAGATGACGTCGGTAGGGCTCGCCGCGTGATTGGCTGTTCTTTTCCAACATGCAGAGATGACTTCATGTCGTCCGTTAGTGTCGTCACTCGTTACAGAATGCGCGCAAACAGCTAGACAATTGTGATTTTAAACATAGTTCAGAACTGGATGCTATAACATGATACCATGGACCTGGCCTGATGATGGAGCCGGGGGTGGCCATTGGAACACCTCAATAATATAACTCGTCTCGTGTTTGGGCTCGTTAGATTTGTTTTGACAAGACCACCTTAGGTGGTGTTCAGGGTTTCATAATAGGGCAGGAATGTGGCCTTAGGAACTTCTTACCTAAACAAAATAGCCTCAATTTTTTAACTTTTTTGATACACGAAACTAAAGGGAATAAAATAATTTTGCAATAATCTTAGAATAAATATAATCTGGAAGCCGCGCGCGCGCGCAACAATTACCACCTGCAAAGCAAGTAGTCACATGTTCGCAAGTATTCGCTCTGCAACCGTCGTGCAAAATAACGTGCTCTGTGCGTGTCAAATTAAATTGAATTATGCCGTCTTGTGTCGTTCTTGCCTGTTACCATTCTATCGAGCTCAAAAAAACATGATAGGAGCACATTTCACACGTAACTAGCGCATTCATATGCCGTATTATTTAAATATCGAATTATTAGGTAATGATGGGAAATACCGAGTCTTATCTGATGGAAAAGTCAAGAATGTCCGTAACCGGCGAGCGTGTATGAGACGAACTATGAGAGTCGAGGAAGCCAGAGAGGTATATAAGGAAAGAACCTGTTGGAACTCTGTACTCTCTGCCTACCCCGCGGGTGAGCTGGCGTGATGATATAGATAGAGATCGAATTATTTCTTCCATTTGTAATTGTCATAGTAAAAGACGCGTCCATTTTGTTAGTGTTGCTAGTATAACAATTTAATTTTTCCCTACCTCTATTAGCGGAGGATTTTATAAATTCTAGTATTAAATGGTATTAACATAGTTAACTACTACATCACGGTTCCAATATTTAGTTAAAATGATCAAAAAATATTTTCTCTACATTAAATTACTACAAAGCTTAATAGTTCAAGTATATCTATTAATAGAGTTTATCTATCTATCTATCTATAACCTCACGCCAGATCCCTTGCGGGGTAGGCAGAGAGTACAGAGTATGAAGCCAGAGAGGTATGTAAGGAAAGAACCTGTTGGAACTCTGTACTCTCTGCCTAATAGAGTTTAATTTGCATTAAAAACACGTTACCGTGTTACGTCGTAACATAGTTTAAAAATATAAAATTAAAATAAAAAATCTTTACACACAGACAAACAAAATAACTAGTTGTTACATCGAATGGAAACTTTTTTTTTTTTTTTTAATAAAGCACTGTTCGAACTGAACTGAATTGTTGTCGTGCGAGCTCTGGCGTCGGAAAAAGGGTTGTTCTTGCGCGAGCTCGTTTTTATATACTGCCCCCCCAGGACGGCCTAATTCCTGCCTGGCAACAGTGCGCACTCCCCAGATCTCTTGATCCTTCGTCTGAGACGAGGACAGAGATATAGAAAGAACGGCTCAAACGAAGCAAGGCACGCCCTAAACTATTGTCTGTTTTTAATAAAATTCTTGTGGGACTAAGTTAGCAATAACCGAACCGAGTGAGATAGGACCAAACTCTCCTATATGGCCGCGATAATTAATTCCCACTGTGCATTCCACGCGTGTGTTGTTGAAAATCGGTGGCTTGTGAATATCTATTTTTCTAAATATTTGTTGTCAAAAATTCCGTAATAACTAAATTTCTAACTTCATACATTAAAATAATGAGCTTTTTGTTTTGTTAATCTATTAGAAATTGCCACCGCAAATTGTATAAACACATGGAAACCTTTTTTTTTTTTTTTTTTTTTAAGAACAATCCAGAAAATTAGAATAAGTATCAATATTAAAATGGGGCGTGAATTCCCGGCACAGGGGAGTTTTCGGGTCCACAAAAAAAACCTATGGACGCTGGGGACTTATCTTTAGGCCGCTCGATCCCGTGACGCGTGGGGGGTCTTCGGTAACAGCCTCCACCGGCTAGGTGAGGAATCTGGAGGTGCCCTGTAGAAGGCCCTCAGCCGCCGAGGTCAGCGGGAGTCGACGGGCAGAAATGAGGCCTGCTGTCTCCCAAACCGTACTTGTCAACCCGTACGGTGGACCCCCAGTTTTCTGGAACGCGCCGAATTGGACACATGTAGCGCGAAAGATCCGACCCCCAGGCACTAGGTGAGACCAGGAGTGGGCGTCGGCATCTTTCGCGAAGCAATTAAAATATTCACGTAATGGAGTGGTGATATTTACGTCCGGTTGAAATATAAGGAAAAACAAATATATAAAAAAAAAACTTATTACCCAACCCAGAATCAAATCCCAACATTATATTTAGGACTATCACCACTCCACTACGCTATGAGGTACAAAAATTTTAATTCTTACACATGACGGTAGGTCTATAAAAACATCGAAACAATGACCATTGATATTTTTTATGTCGGGTATATTGAGAAAACCCTCTTTCGTGACATCAATCCAGCGAATAATTTTGTGTTTACATTATACAATTTGCGGTGGCAATTTCTAATAGATTAACAAAACAAAAAGCTCATTATTTTAATGTATGAAGTTAGAAATTTAGTTATTACGGAATTTTTGACAACAAATATTTAGAAAAATAGATATTCACAAGCCACCGATTTTCAACAACACACGCGTGGAATGCACAGTGGGAATTAATTATCGCGGCCATATATCTCCTAGTTTCTTGTGGAGGCTGGATCGATTTGGACGAAATTAATATGATAATAGAAATGAAGAAAAATACCGCGGTGAAACATATTCAAAACTTATCGAATGATTAAATAGAAAAGGTTATATTTTACAATTTTTAAGATACTAGCTGTCACATTTGGTTACGTTGTTACCCACTATTAAGAAATATATATAGCCACAGAAAAATACACTATTAAAAGGTAGAACAAATCACTTGTTGAATAGTAATCGAATTAATCCAGACACGAAAAATTAGTTAACAGCAATGGAATAATTATATTAAACTTACCAAGGGGGTTGAAGAATGTTGCTAATTTAAACTTTTTTTTTTATTTTTATTTTAATAAAGCACTGTTCGAACTGAACTGAATTGTTGTCGTGCGAGCTCTGGCGTCGGAAAAAGGGTTGTTCTTGCGCGAGCTCGTTTTTATATACTGCCCCCCCAGGACGGCCTACTTCCTGCCTGGCAACAGTGCGCACTCCCCAGATCTCTTGATCCTTCGTCTGAGACGAGGACAGAGATATAGAAAGAACGGCTCAACCGAAGCAAGGCACGCCCTAAACTATTGTCTGTTTTTTATAAAATTCTTGTGGGACTAAGTTAGCAATAACCGAACCGAGTGAGATAGGATCATTGTCCCGTTGTTCGCTATTGTATTATTTCTAGATCCTTCTATGTGGTGGGCGTTTCTTATTAGGTGTTCTAGAAGGAATTTGATTTCCGGTGCCAACGAATACCTTATATGGTCATTATGATGCTATCACTAGTTAAGGCGCGCGGTTTCCTTCGATGTAACAACTAGTTATTTTGTTTGTCTGTGTGTAAAGATTTTTTATTTTTATTTTATATTTTTAAAACTATGTTACGACGTAACAACCGCAACAATGATTTTATTATCATCTACTCTAATGTCATCATCATTTACCCCCAAAAAGTGATTATATTTCCGGGCTGCCAACATTACGCGGGTGGGAAGTGTGGTGACTGCAGGCTTTAGTTCAATTTTTGGCTTCACCGCGCGACTTGCTATTATGTCGGGACAAGCCTTCTGAATATATTATTTCTAAGGCAATAGTATCTATCACCTGCAACTGGTAAAAACTTCTTCTTACGCTCCTACCTTGTACCTATTATATATTGCAAGCGCCCCACGTTTTTCATTTTAAATTATTTTACGTAAACACGTAGAGTAACCAGTCTGCAAGGGATCTGGTGTGATGACATACAGGGATTGTTTTATACTTTATAGTCAGTATTAAAAACGTGGTATATCGAATTCTTAGATTTACGCGAATATTACATATGAAATAAAACTATGTACCGGAGAAGACCTAGACTATCTTACCATGACCAATTAGAACGAGTCTTACCTGAAGGACAAGTTAAGAGTCTCCATAACCGGCGAGCGTGTATGAGACGAACTATGAGAGTGGAGGAAG
Source organism: Phalera bucephala (assembly GCA_905147815.2). Taxonomy (NCBI): domain Eukaryota; kingdom Metazoa; phylum Arthropoda; class Insecta; order Lepidoptera; family Notodontidae; genus Phalera; species Phalera bucephala. The sequence goes on from LR990627.1 coordinate 3,012,666, forward strand.
CCAGAGAGGTATGTAAGGAAAGAACCTATTGGAACTCTGTACTCTCTGCCTACCCCGCAAGGGATCTGGCGTGATGATATAGATAGATAGAAATAAAACGTTGCCACGCGCCTGGTAATTATTTGTCTGTTGTGGGTACGTTTACAATCATTACATTAAAATACACAAACACCCAGACCGAAACAAATTTGTGGATTACACAAATATTTAGTTTGTACGGGAATCGAACCCGGGACCGCTTGATCCAGTCGCGGAGCGGCTTAAGCTTTAACTACGAAACCGAGTATGGTACCTACTTCCTTTCACATTTCATTGTAGTTTTTTTTTACCGTTTTTTAAAAAGTGTCCCACTAGGATTTATTCCTATGTCGTGGGTGCGTTAACAAATATGAAAATTCACATACACAAATAGTCCCAAGACTTGTCCCGTGCGGGAATCGAACCCGCAATTAGTCACAGTGGGTGGTGCGGCTTAAGCTCTTAACCACTGCGCTAAGTCGTCCGTTGATTCTTTGTTTTATTTCTATCTATCTATCTATAACCTCACGCCAGATCCCTTGCGGGATAGGCAGAGAGTACAGAGTTCCAACAGGTTCTTTCCTTACATACCTCTCTAGCTTCCTCGACTCTCATAGTTCATCTCATACACGCTCGCCGGTTACGGAGACTCTTGACTTATCCATCAGATAAGACTCGGTTTATTTGGTCGTGGTAAGATAGTCTAGGTCTTCCCCGGTACCTGCATCCTTCCACTTTCACATTGTATATCCGTTTTGTCATTCTTTCCTCTGGCATTCTTTCTATATGCCCGAACCAACGGAGCATGCCCTTTCTCATCTTTACACCGATACTATCTTTCATACCTACTCGCTATCTTACTATGCTGTTGCTAATGCGGTCGGTCAGCTTCACTCCGCACATCTTCCGCAGAGCTCGCATTTCTACCGCATTTATCCTACTTTCATTCTCCTTCTTACATACCCAGCTCTTGCTACCATATAACAGCGTTGGGACAAGAACTCCGTTATGTATGGCCAGCTGCGCCTTATGGCTTAAGTGCCGGCTCCCGAGTAGCTTTCCCATCGCACCATTCACTCTGTTCCCTGCACCCACTCTTCACTCTATGTCAGCGGTGTATTTCCCATCATTACTGAAGGCGCATCCAAGATATACAAACTCATTTACTTGCTCCAGCACATCGTTACCAACCACAATCCTTACATTCGTTCTGGTTTCTTCCCTTTCAAAAACCATATGTTTTATTTCTTATCCTTGTATTAGGTTTGCTGTGCTAAATATTTTTTTTTTCATTTCGTTTTATTCACTTCCGCATTGTATGTTTGTTCTGTCATCTCAAAAAATAATATTTTTTCACGTCCCTACATTACGTTGTCGACAGTCGATCGTATTTCCATTCTGATCTCGGCCTCGAACCTATTCGCGCCTTTATTAAATTGAGGTGACAACCAGATATTTTGCGAACGCGTCCAATCATAGGAATCCGCTAATCGTAGCTGCCGCCGAAGGTCGAAGAATCCCTTGCCCACCGGCTGGTACAAAGCACCACGGCGAGACACTTACTATGTGCTCTCCCCCATAGCGACTGCCCAAGCCGAGGCCGTTCCTCCATGAGGAATTAATAGTTTGTTTTTTATTAATGGTTGGTATATTCACACACACACACACACACACACACACATCGTCGTTCGTATTAATATCGATAACAAACTTCATTGCTTTGCGATGAACAGTAAAGTCAATACCGGAAGCGATAAAATAATTTCCGTGACAAAATAAACAAATAAAACTCTAAAGGGATTGTAATATCTCATATTGTGAACAACAACAGATCAAATGGATTGGCTTCAAATAAGCCCTAGTGATGGGGTAAAGATGATATTATTTATTTTATCGATACTTTGCACGTTAACTTTCGCGAATTGTTGTTAAAATATGAAAATCTTACTCCCGCTTAAATACTGCTCTAAAGGTTGATATTTCTATTGTGAGAACAAAAATGTTCTTGGTATAAAGATTACAGTTGTATGAAGTAGTTCTTTTTTATTTTTATATTAATTCAGGTGATCCCCAATTTAACATTATCCCCAAGTGGAATGAAGCGAGGAAAAAGGAAAATTCATTTTTCTGTTTGACTGTAATGTCTGGTTTCTGACTTGATAGTGCAAATATCGATCCCGAATACCTGAATTCGAATTTTCGCTCGGACAAAATATGATTTTTTAATCGAAAAACTCCCTCTGAAAACCCTGTGCATGGTATATTGCCATGCTCGTACATCGCAAAGTCATTTTCATTAAACTGTGGTACTTAATATCATCAGCAAAATATGCCTACACAGTACCTCTGCACGTCCATTATTTTAATTTGGTTTTAAACTTAAAAAACCACCTTTTTGGCTATCACCTTGTCGAGAAAATATAAATTTATTGTTTGGGTAGTATGTTTAATGATGGAATTTTATCGATATTTAACTCGGTCATGACTATTTCCTTTCGAAACTCGGTCTGCCTACAATTTGTCTTCGTTGACAATTATTTAAATGTTGAGCATTCGTATCGACGGGCTATCGATCAATCAGCGCCGAGGTATCGGTACAGATGAGATAAAAAATTGAAATATACCATCGGAAAAATGGGGCTTAAAAAAATATCTAGAACTTTTCAGACATATTGGTCGTGAAATGTTAGATGGATGTCGTAATCTGTCGATTTATGAGGCGCTTTTAGCGCTGCGGGACGGTGGTGTTCTTAGCGATTATTGAGGTTAAGCAACGCTTGGCTCGGTCGGTATGTGATGGGTGACCGTTTGGAAGGCATGTTAAGCAGAGAACGTAATGATATAGCTATATAGATGTTGGTAGTCGTTAAACCGAGTTTCGTTTCGAGTTTCGTTTTTTTTTTTTGAAAACGTATTTCTAGTAATTATTCCTGTATCGCAGGTGCGTTTACAATCACGAAATTCACATGCACAAACTCCCAGACTGAAACAAACATTCGTGGATTACACAAAAATGTTACGTGCGGGAATCGAACCCGCGACTACTCGATTCAGTGGGCGGAGCGACTCAAGCTATTAAGTCCAAGGAGAGGAAGTCTTAATTCAGTGGGGATCAAGACTTCCGACGTAGATAGTTTCAAGATCAATATGGCCGGTCTGATAAGTTCCACTAGCAGGCGGCCACATACCTAATATTAGCCCTAAGAAACTATCCCACCTTTGGGCACGGGCCTCCTCTCGAACTGAGAGGGCTTAGGCCATATTCCACCACGCTGGCCCAGTGCGGGTTGGCGATGCTCACTCACCTTCGAGAAACTCTCAGGCATGCAGGTTTCCTCACGATGTCTCCTTCACCGTTAAAGCAAGTAATAGTTATTTTTTAACACGCACATATTTTCGAAAAATCAAAGGTGTGTGCCTTGTTTGAACCCGAGACTGACTTTGCAGTCTAACTGTCTTACCACTTGGCTATCACTGCTTACCTGCCTCTAACATTCGGCACTGAGTCCATAAATAAATACCGTCACGCCTATACTCTCCATGCGGTATTCCCAGAAATGTACCGTGTACATATCGCCAACGATGTTAGATCCCAATTAATAGGAGGCGAGTCTATTGCCTCGCCCCTTATTACATCGAGATCTAAAATTGTTGGCGGATGTATACATTATACCTCTGCCACACTCCTTCACTTCTTTTTTTTTAAACGTGGGCTACGTTACCCTAGGATTTTTTCCTGTGTCTCGGGTGCGTATATAGACATGAAAATATAAAAACACAAAATTATTGGATCACACAATGATTTGTCCCGTGCGGGCATCGCACCCGCTACTATTAGACACAGGGGGCGGAGCGGCTTAAGTTCTTTTTCCATTATGCTAAATGGTCCGTCAAACTTAGGAGTGGTGATGACTTTTTTGTATTATTTTAAGATAGAAAGAAAGAATATAATTTGTTACAGCACAAGATACCATATTTGGCTGATATGACACATACATATCAAAAATTCAACCAATCAATTACCGAACGATTGAACACCCTTCCTATCAGCCGCTACCGCTGCCCGCGGCATATTCTCATCGACCCTCCTAGTGCTCTTACTTCCCTTCTTTTGAATACAGATACCGCACTCAGGATCAGACACGGACCTCGCCGGCGAGGTCGAAGAATCCCTTACCCGCCGGCCGGTGCAGAGCACCACGGCGAGACACTTAGTTTATGCCCTCCCCCATAGCGGTTGCCCAAGCCGAGGTTGTTCCTCCTTGAGGCGCACTTGAGCTAGTTGCCTCCTTGCCCTTCTGGCTCGAGTCTAGTGGTTGCTCGCACGCTCTTTTGTCTGGTGAAGCTATAAAGACCCCGCGGCTAACATCGTAGATCACATACACACACGTTCGAACGATTAACATTGTCAGAAATAAATATATAGGAACATATCAAAAAAGAGCCTGTTGGAACTCTGTACTCTCTGCCTACCCCGCAAAGGATCTGGCGTGAGGTAATAGATAGATAGATATAAAAAAAATACAGCGGCTGAGCCAAATAGGTATCCAGATCAGCTTGCCAGGCACAAATGCTAGGTGCTGATTTTTTCACCCTCCTGAGTCTTGACTGACCTTACCAGACTACTTACCAGATGTCAATCCAGTATGAACTTACTATCCACTTAATGTGGTAGTCATTAAGCGGAGTTGAAAGCCTTAAAGGCGGCTTGATACGTTCCTATAACAGGTGGCCACAAACCTGCCTCCACCAATCCGCACTGGGTCCGCGTGGTGGAGTATAACCTAATCTCTCTCACCTCGATTTGTGAGAGAAGGCCTTTGCCCAGCAGTGGGCAGTATATTATATAATTTTACAATTTATTAAATATCAAATAATAAAAATAACTGTGCGATATAAACAGTATCAAGAGGCACATATCGCGTGGGGATCGTTTCATAAAGGCAGCCGCAGCGCGACCCTCTGCGGGTCCGAATGGCGCTCACATATAAACCTTACGGACCCGCTCCCTCGGGGCGAGGACACCATTAATGTGTACAGTTGCCATGTTGGGTCTTGATTTTGGGACAAATATATGATAAACCAGCCTATGCCATTGTTGAGCAAAGCGACAGACTATTAAGCGCTGTGGTTAAGAGCTTAAGCAGCTTCGCCCACTGTGTCTTATAGTCGCGGGTTCGATTCCCGCACGGGACAAACCTTTGCGTGACCCATAATTATTTGTTTTGGTCTGGGTATTTGTGTATGTGAATTTTCATGTCTGTAAACGCACCCAAGACACGGAAATAAATCATAGTGTGGGGCTACCTTTTTAAAATTAAAAAAAAACGTTTTCGAGGCACAGAGATGCCTGAATATAAAAATGCCACAAACGGTCACCCATCTCAGTCCGATCGGGTCGAACCCTGCTTCACGTTGGTAATCCGTTAGGTCGCGGTTGCACAGCGCCTACGAACGCATGGAAAAGAAAACAAAATATGTCAAATTTTAAACTGGCAGATTAAAGGTTTCGCCACATAGCCGACGCAGCGCGACGGGAGCGCGATGGTGGCGCGGCTTGGGGAGTTGTAATGTACTGAAATGTACGGGAGACGCCAAACAGCGCAGCCCCGCTCGGCGCGACGGCAAATGTCATGATCGAACGTAGCCGAGCGCTTCCGTCGCGCTCCGTAGGCTATTTGACTAATCGGTGATGGAGCGTGCGCGGGCGCTGCTATTAAAGAGTTCTATAAATTCGTGGTTTACCTGAAAGACAAATGTAATTTTAATTACTATACTACTATTATTACTAACATTTCCCTATTTTGAAGCTAATAAAGTTAATGTAACAAAAATATTTGGTACTGTATAAAGGTGATCTTTCTTTAATAGTATCTTAACAAAATAATAACATTGTTATATTAACATCGTTAATAAAACTATATTCACAAAATTACTCATGGATGTTCAAATAAAATTAATATATCTATCTCTTTATATTATCACGCCAGATCTTTGCGGGGTAGACAGAGAGTACAGAGCCATAAAATTAATATTTACAATAAATAGATTTGTGCTAAGTCGTTGTCGCATATAAATATTATTATGAAATGAAATGGAATGGACGACTGCCTCATTGGTCTAGAGGTTTTTGATTACGGGGTCCTGGGTTCAAATCCTAAATCGGACAAATGTAGTTTTTCTAACGAAAACTGCCCAGTATGAGTCCGGAGTCTGGAATTGTGCCCGGTATACGGCAATAGGCTCACCCCCCTATTACATGGGACGTAACATAATCGGCGAAAAAGTGTACACCTCTGCCACCCCGCTTGGGGAACATAGGCGTGACGTTGTTTATTTTTGTTAATTATTTATAGATAAAATCCTTATTTTGGAGCTTATAAAGTTTGACTTACACTAATACTAATGTTATTCCCTTAAAATAATACGCAGTCACCAAAATATTGAGCACAGTAAAACATATACAGGGATAAAATACCTTAAAGTATCGGAAAGTCCCCAAAATTTGTTTAATATGGTCACCGTATTAATGGTCCACAAATCCTAAGATATATCCCGTATCTTAGACACCCATCGCTGGATTATAAGGAGCGAGTTACTCCACTATATTTCTAGCATATGACATTCGAAATTCCTTGAGGTCAGTATAAGGATGAAATGGGACCTTATTCGCTAAGTCCGTATCATGACACGCTACGATAACTGTGTGAAATGATCGTTTAACCGAATTACTAACGTCATTGACCTGAAACTCAAACTCAAATAATTTATTTTGTATAAGCCCTGAGCGCTTACAAACAGTCAATTTACATTTTTTTAAAATATATTTTATCTATTAATCTTCCACCGGATCAAAGTGCGGCATCCACTTAAAAGATCCGGCAAAGAAACTCAGCGGGAATCGTCTTTTTTTATTTAATTCTCTTTCTCTTTTTTATTTCTATTCTTTTTAAATCATTTTGTGTGGATACAATTAAATAGTTAACGATCTTGCTACAGTGTGATACCGTTCGACCGAGATATGAGACAAATTATGTTATTTAAAGAGTGTCTAAAGGATTGCACATGGACTACTCCCCACAAGCAGCATCCGCTCACGAGTATGACTACTGGAACAGCCATCACTCCCCTCGACCATATTGGAAGGAAGGGCGTGACCCGCGCCAGACAGCCACATCAAGCAAAGACATTATAGTGAGCATGACCAAACCAGAACACCAAAGACTGTGGTCCGATTGTGTCTACAGTGATACCCCAAGCTCGTCAGGCACAACACGTTACGCTTTCACATTGATGTAGGTGTGAGCGAAAAATAAATAACAATACAAAATAATAGTGCACTTCAATCCCACGTAGTCTTATCTTCTAAGTTATCCGAGATTTTGTAATAGGCTTTTTTACATAATTTATTCTTAAGTATGGTTTTAAATTTATTAATTGGTAAATCTCGAATATCGTGGGGAATTTTGTTATAAAAACGTATACACTGGCCCATGAACGAATTGCTAATTCTGTGGAGACGCGTGACATGTACAGCAAGGCTATTTTTATTTCGAGTATTTACAGTATGGATGTCACTCAATCTTTCAAACTTATCGATATTCTTTCTCGTATGTAACACGTTTTCATATATAAATTGGGACATAACAGTTAGAATGTTTATTTCTTTAAATTCATCTTTAAGAGATTCTTTAACAGCTAAATTGTAGATGGCTCTAATGACCCTTTTCTGCAGTATAAATATAGTATTAAGGTCTACAGAGCTCTCTTAAAGCAATAGTAAGCAGCAATTCCATAGGACATCATACTATGAAAATAATTGAAATAAACGATTCTAGCCGTGTCAACATCGGGGAAATGGGTCTAATTCCTTTAACTGCATATGCTGCTGAACTTAACTTACTAGTTAATTTATGAATATGTTTACCCCATTGTCATTTGGCATCTATAGTAATACTTAGAAATGAAGTTGATTCAACAAGATCCAACTAGACTCTATTTAGTTGTATTTTTGTTCCTACCTATCTCACGTTAGGTTGTCACTTAGTTTTCTTCTCATGGAGCCTAAAGATTTGTATTTAAGCTAAGTTTGTTGATTTTAAACCAATGCACAACTTAGGAAATTGAACATCCTTGAGAATTTTTGTTTGAAAATTTCCCTTGTCTGATGACCTTGACAACAGTGAAATGTGTGCCTGGAGGACCCAAAAAGTAGGTTATTTTCAAATATAGTTAATTAAATTAAAAATGTCATCTATACAAGTTATAGAGCATATTTTAAGCTTTTTTCTGTGTGTTTTATGCATATCCAATTCACCATTGAAAAGAACATTTGCAATATATATTAAAGATAGAATTCTTTTAATTAATCTTATTATTTTGGAAAATTGAATACGTAAAATTAAATTTTACTCAATACATTAAATTCACAACTTTTTCATCTTCATTTTTATATATATTTTTATAAACACGCAGTAGACTCATCAACAATCTTCTGTAAATAGAGCCTATTATCGGGAGTTAGGGTTAGGTTCCCCCTTAATATTAATGCAGTGGAGAGTCGGGCAAATATTAGTTGTAGATAACTTAAATTCCAATACAAAGTTTTCGGGTTTTATCGCAGTTTATTTTTGGTTTTTAAGTTCCTGAGGTTTTGAGTGTTCTACAGCACTCAGGGCCACGGAAGGGACTGAGGCGGTTGACGACTAAAAGTCATTGTTATCCCGGAGTAACTTAGGAGGATTCAATCAATTGATTGGGCCTCATTGTACTGGGTTATACTGCTCACTTCTAGGCAAAGGCCTTCGCTCACAAATCGATGTGAGCGAGATCATACTCCACCATGCGGACCCAGTGCGGATTGGTGGAGGCAGGATTGTGGCTATTTGCTGTTGGAACTTATCAAGCCACCTATAAGGCTTCCAACTTGGCTTAAAAACTACTACATTAAGTGGTAACCGGGAACAACGGCTTAGCGTGCTTTCCGAAGCGTGGAGACACTTGAATATGAAATGCCACAACGGTCACCCATCTCAGGCCGACCGAGTCGAATGCTGCTTAATCTTGGTGATCGGTAAGAACACCACGGTCGCACAGCGCTACGAGCGCCTGCAATTAATAAAATATTCAGTCATAAGGCCCAACGCTGCTCCAGTAACTTACAGAATACCATTACACAATCATTTCACGAAGTTATTGTAACACACCGTGTTTGGTCATAGCGAATAAGGGCCCTCAATGTTTGGAAAATTAAAACGAGTTTTTTTTATTTTATATGAAACGAAGCGCCACACGCAGTTTATATAGTTATAGTTTATAGTTTTTTTTATTCCTGTGTGGATGCATTTACAAACATGAAAATTCATAGATACAAATACCCAGGCGGAGACAAATAATTGTGGGTCCTCAAAGATTTGTCCTGTGCGGGAATCGAACCCGAGATTATTCCACCCAGTGGGTGGACCGGCTTAAGCTCTTAAGTGGCCATCGCGAAAAAAACGTTTTTGTAATCTATGCACTTCAAGAAGTATATTAGAGACCTACTATTTCGAAATATGAATTTTGACTGTATATTTCAGAATCTGGTAAAACGAAATTTTCTCAATAGAAAAAACAATCTAGTCATCTCTGTTGCTTTACATTTTCTGATTCCAACGCGTAATGCTTAAGAATTAATCAATAGAATTTACTTAAAAACATAGCAAATAATTGTTGTATTCTTCTTGTAAAGCAGCTTTTTATTTCATAGTGTAGTTTTATTGGAAAATGATAAAATGTGTTATAAACATATGTGCAAAATGTCGTTTATTTCCAAGCGTGCCCTCAATATATCCGTCCCTTATTATTGTTTTGCAAAGTAATTGCATTACTGTCTTTCTCCCAGTCGATACATGGTCGATCGCTGTAGGTCCTTAACCACTTATATCAAATTATTTTATAATAAAATAATTTGATATTTTTATTATTACAGATTCTAATTATCTTTATTATTGTTCAAATTGTATTATTATTAATGTAAGTTGTCTGATCTTAAGTATAATTTGTATTAATAATTGTTCATTGGAAATAAGATTCACATAATTGTCGTGCTGGCCTATAATTTAAAACCATATAAATATTAAGTTTTTATGTAATCTGATTGATGTGAATGTTATGGATGTGTTTTAGTTGGTAAGCCTTATAAATAAATATATAAAAAAAATATTCACTGTGCCAAATCGTCTGTCCATATATACCAAAGACGGTGTAGCCCAGTATTTAAGAGCTTAAGCCACTTCGTCCATTGGATCGAGTAGGTTTGATTCCCGCACGAGACAAGTCTTTGTGTGACCCACAAATATTTGTTCCGGTCTCGGTGATTCGTGCATGTAAATTTAATGTTTGCACGCACCCATGACAGAATGCACAGATTTGCGTGGTGGGGTATGACTTAATCTCTCTCGCCTTGTTGGCAGACAGTACAGATTTCCAGGTTCTTTCCTTACATACCTCTCTGGCGTCCTCCACTCCCATAGTTGGAGACAAATAAGCAATAATGTGCCATACATTAACAATGTGCTATTGAAAATTGATTTTGTTGGTATACTAAAAAGCCTGCATTACAGAACGTTAGCTGATTTCTGTACTAAATTGTTAGTTTTAAAACTAGCTTCACTGATTTTCTTTCTGTAGTACAGGCCTTAGAGCATTAATTAAAATGCCACGTTGCATTTGGTTGACTGGTTTTGCTTATTTGTGTTCAGTTCGTCTCATACACGCTCGCCGGCTAACGAGTTTCCTTTCTTTAATTCTTTTTTACTTGAAACTAGCTTCTGCCCGCGACTTTGTCCGCGTTGACTTTAGACAGGAACCTAACATTTTTCCGGGATAAAGAGTATCCTATATGCTAATCCAAGTAAAAAACTATATGTGTGCCAAATTCAGTCCTTTTTGCATGATTGAGTAACAAACTTTCGAACATCTAAACATACAAACTTGACATTTATAATATTAGTAGGCGTGCAGTGATAGCCTAGTGGTTAGACCGTTGGACTGCAAAGTCAAAGGTCTCGGGTTCAAACCCAGGCACGCACCTCTGTCTTTTCGAAAGCATGTGCGTATTAAAAATTAATTATCAATTGCTTTAACGGTGAAGGAAAACATCGTGAGGAAACCTGCATGCCTAAGAGTTTCTCGAAGGTGTGTGAAGTTCGCCAACCCGCACTAGGCCAGCGTGGTGGACTATGGCCTAAACCCTCTCAGTTTGAGAGGAGGCCCGTGCCCAACAGTGGGACAGTTTCTTAACAGGGCTAATATTATTATATTATAATATTAGTAGATTAATACACTATTATTATTATTTTGTATTTCGCTGAAATTCCTGGGTTTTATTCGGCCCCTTGATATGCTTGCATGAAGACATGAGTCCAACATGTAGAGGCCCTTTGCGAGAAGTTCTATCTATCTATCTATATCACTACGCCAGATCCCTTGCGAGAAGTTAATTTTATGTAAATCACCTGCTAAGATCAATTACTGAAAATGAAGTAACATAAACAGCGAACTGACCCCGGCAGGTGCAAGGACTAGTGTAAACTGTGGAAAGAGAACAAGGGCTAAGTGAATGAGATTTGATGGACAAAAAACTGATTTATACCATGAATGTAAGTATATTTACGTTCTATACTTAGCAAATCTATTAAGCTCGTTCTGCACTGTTCTCCCTTACCCCAATAACGTAATGTATACAAAAGGATTTGTAAAACTCATTTTAAAAAGAGTAACCGTGGAGTTTCTTGCCCTTCTTCTCCACAGGAATGACATTCCGAACGGGTGGTAGAGTCTTAAATAATCAATAACTTTTTCTTTCTTGACTATTACACACCGTTACGCTTATATTCCTCAAGCGGGGGTGGCAGAGGTGTACTGAGTACACCCACTTTTCGCCGACGATGTTAGATCCCAGGAGGCGAATGTTTTTGACTATTCATAACTATTTTATGGTCTACATGATTAAAAAGCGTTTGATTTCGATTTTGATTATGAAAACCTGTTCTAATTATTGACACCTTTACCCATGGCCACCCTTAATTTTTTTTTATTTACTTCTACTCTACTCGTTGGTCTAGTGGCAAAGCGCATCGCTTTGTGATCACAAGGTCGTGGGTTCAAATCCTAGGTCGGACAAATGTAGTTTTTCTATCGAAAAATTCCCAGTTTGAGTCCAGTCTGGAATTGTGACCTAGCATCGTCGGCGAAAAGTGGGTGTACTCAGTACACCTCTGCCACCCCCGCTTGGGGAATAAGGGCGTGACGGTGTTTTATTGTTTTTTACCAAAAGGACAATACCGTCTTATATCTGACACTCCGTACCAAATTTTAAGCCGTTGCGTCAAAACCAAATTTATTGTATTTTTAAGAGATTTTTTTGTATTTTCCATATTATTAACTATTTTTCGAATTCAAATTCAAAATGGATGTATTGCGTCGGCAAAAAGTGGATGTACTCAGTACACCTCTGCCACCCCCGCTTGGGGAATATAGGCGTAACGGCGTTTTACTTCTACTCTACTTACTTAAAAAGCACTTAAAAGTGTTAACCAAATTATTTCTGGCGAAAAAGATGTATGTTGTCAGGTCGTCTGTTTCCATCTATCTCATAAATCAAACCGTCAAGAAGCTACGGGCGGAGATTAAAAAATGGACCAACTTTTTAATCTCAGGATACGGAATTACGTGACTATGAGATGATTTTTAATGTGATATTTAGTCCCTATTTATAATCAGCCCACTTATTTGGTGGCGGGCAGAGAATTGTGCATGGAAATAAGAAGTGTCGGTATGTTTAGTTTGGTTCATTACATTTTAATCACCTGGCTGATCAAAGTCATACTTACTCACTATTGGGCTTCACTTCTTGTTTGGCGAGATTCTGTCCACCTTTTTGGTAAGTCCATGGTGGGTGTACTCAGTATACCACTGTTATCCCCGCACGAGGAATATAAACTTTATAATTTCTCTATTTCCATTTATATCATCACGCCAGATCCTTTTCGGGGTAGGCGGAGATTGCAGTTCCAACAGGTTCTTTCTTAACATTTACTTAGGGAACATCGATGACAGACAACGAGACCTGAGGGCCTAGACAAGTTGCAAGCGTTTTGTTTCTATTCTCTTGTCGCAATCGATAGCGCATTGTTTTGACCACGTGACTTTTCGTTGCAAAATGTCAATCCTATATTCCCCAAGCAGGGGTGACAGATGTGTGCTGTGAACACCCATTCTTCGCAGACGATGTTAGATATAATTGGGGGTGAGTCTACTGCCATATACCGGGCACAATTCCAAACTCCGGACTGATACTGGCAATTTTCGATAGAAAAACTACATTTGTTCCACCTAAGATTCGGACCCAGGACCTCCTGATCGCAACGCGTCCTATTTGCCAGTAGACCAACGAGGCAGTCAAATGTAAAAAATTTAGTGAAATACAATACAATTTTCCAGAACAAAAAGGAACCCTTTTGTGTCCATATAAAAACGGTAATATTAACACTGGATATTCCGTTCTGTTACGGCTCTGGGCAGTGACCGTTAGGAAGGCCCAGCAATTAGCAATAACGCGTAACAATTGGACAACACAACCGGCGAGCCACGTGATTAATCACGCGGGAATTATATAATGTCTTGCGGTAATTGGATAGTGTTCAAACTAGATGGCAGCACCAGCGCTTGTACCTAGAGTTGGAGTAAAAACACAGCGGTTTCATGTTATAAATGCAGAAACACACTTTGAATACGATTTCTTGTTGCAGAATTGTTGACCATATCTTTTAGATATCTTGTTTGGTCTTTAGGATTCTTGAACGTAAAAAGATAAATCGAAACCGACAATAAAAGATTGCTCGAAATTTCATTAAAAAAATCGTAATGATAAGACTGAAATTTGACACAGTTGTGAGTCTTGATGAGGAGGACTTAGAATAATGACATAGGTGGCGGTGTATTCCCACATAACCTCAACGGATTAGGTTTTAATGATATAGAGGGCTTTGATAATCACGATGTCTTAAAGAATATAGGGATGAGAGGGTTATTTTTTACTCATAATTAATTGTAATCGTAGAATATTTATATTAATCTAAGGGATTTTAATATTCTTTAGTAGGTACAGTAAACACACGAACGCCTCTTTGAAGCTCCGAAACGACATCGACGTTAACTCAAAGCACCACCCTTATATTTTTCTCTTAATAATCTCTCACATTTTTAACACAAGACAATATTAACACTAGAAATTACTTTTTTTTGCATACATGACAGATCTACAATAGGGCCGGGTACACAATGGGCTTCATAAATCGCGCGGGCGCGCCTCTGACGTCACAGGTCGCAGGTGTAGCCCCGCCTAATACTTCATACGTGTTATTTTATGGGGATCCTTGCTATGGGTTTTTATTTGGAATAAAGACGTGATTTACGAACCTATAGCGATTTTGTTCTGATACTAAGTGAGTTTCCGTTTTAGTGATTTGTTAGTTGCTGTTGGTATTAAAAAAGTTCGTAAGGATATCCCCAAAGTAAGACATATGTGACCTTAGTATGATAGAACTATACAAGTCTTCCTTCTTAGTAAAATATAATATATTACAGCAATTATAATAAATGACGAAGAAAGAATGACAAAACGGATATACAATGCGAAAGTGGAAGGATGTAGACAGCGGGAAAGACCTAGACTATCTTACCATGACCAAATAAACCGTGTCTTATCTGAAGGACAAGTCAAGAGTTTCCGTAATCGGCGAGCGTGTATGTGACGAACTATGAGAGTGGAGAGAGCCAGAGAGGTATGTAAGGAAAGAACCTGTTTGAAACTCTGTACTCTCGCCTACCCCGCAAGGGATCTGGCGTTATATGTCATGTTGGTGTTGTTGTAAATATTGTTAGGTACTCAACTATTGAGGGGTTGCCACGACCTTTTTAGCAGAATTATTATAATCTTACTTTTCCATTTACAAAAGACAATGGTAACACAAAATATATAACCCCATTCCTTATCTCCTTTCAAAATTACAACCACAAGAATTCAAATTTAAACATGAAGAAAATATCGAAACAAAGAAACCTTTTCCGTGTTTGAAATATTAAAAAGATTATGCTTCCAACAGTGGCCGATATTCAACAAAGGAGTCAGAAGTAATGATATAGTAATTACAGATCGATTGGTTTCCACACGCCACCTGTGTAGCGAGTGGTGCGCATAAGTAGAATATCTGCTTGCGGTAGCAATATAAAGAAAGAAATTATTATTAATTTGAGCAACAACATAAGTCTAAGAAATATAATGTTACGTGAATTAAATAATTTCAATTATTTAATTCACGTAAGTACAATTTCAAAATAACCCGGACATACCCCGATATTTTGAAAATCCTTTATCGGGGGGTGTCGATTCTAAAACGCACTACTCGCCCTTAGGTTACCTAGCTATCCATTAAGAAAGATCTAGAATCCGCGCTTGAGTGCCAAAACGTTTAGAAGGTTCCTCCCCTTTTTAACCGACTTCTAAAAAGGAGGAGGTTCTCAATTCGACTGTATGTTTTTTTTTGTATGTATGTTACGCGATCATTCCGCAAATTATGAATCGATTTTGATGATTCTTTTTGCATTGGGTTCAGTATAGTTCCAATGTGGTCATTTCATCGGTATTGGACCTTGGACTTGGAAGATACACCAGGGAACTCCTTAACGACAAACAATACTAATGCGTAGATTGAGATATTATGGGTATTACGTCAATCCTATAGGTACTCTGCCATAGAACCAATCAGAATATTAACCGACTTCAAAAAAGGAGGAGGTCGACAATTCGTCTGTGTTTTTTATAACGTCTTTATTTATGAACTGATTTTGATGATTTTTTTGCGTTGGGTCCAGTATAGTTTCGTGGTGGTCCCATTTTAATAAAATCGGTTTTGATTTCGATCGAACTTTGGACTTTGAAGATACATCAGGGGCTCCTTAACGGCGATCAGCACGAATGTATAGATTCCGTTATTATGGTTATTATATCAATCCTGTAGGTACCTTGATGTACAACTCAGCAGAATAATATAATATAGGTATATAAATATTAGTAAATAATTCACTTGTAAAATAATTCACAATTTGTAAAATAAAAATCTTTAAAAAAAACCGACTTCAAAAAGCAAAAATAAATATTTGAAGTCGATGCTAAGTAACCGACTTCAAATATTTATTTTTTGCTTTTGTTTTATTTTTTAAAAAAAGATTTTTTTTATTATCACCGGTGCGCGGTAGCAGCAAACAAGTATATACTTATGCACAGGTGGGTACGTAATATTAATACCTGTTTGTGAAATACGCCGGCTATTGTTGGTTGTACCTGGGCCTTCCTATCGATGTACTTGTAGGGTTGGCGTCCGTTCTAGAACTTTCATACGAGTATAAAAGGAACACTCAGCACGGCGATCGAACGACAGCGATCAAATAGAGAAAAAGCGATCTAAGTGGAATACACCGGCGACCTTAGCAACGATATGGGAATACTACAGCAGCAATTGGGTACTAGCAAGAGTAGTACTAGTGTGTGTTGAGTACTTTCGTGTACTAGTCTTCGACGTACTGTTTTGTGCGTACAGTGCCTAATAAAGTACTTCTCACGTTATTCGGCATTTATTTACCCCGCAAATGTAACAATTATAATATGCCTAATATAATATCAGCAGCTGAAAGACGTCCAATGAAGGGCAAAGGCCTGTTCATAGATAGCTGCGACGAGCTGCGACCACATCTATGCTGTACCCGTCCAGCTTCTTTTCGCGACCGTCACCAGGACATTCATTTGTCGGTAGACACATCGGTAGGAGGCTTATCCGAGGCTTACCGATAGAATACTCTAAAGACATTTTATTCGATTGAGGCTTTAAATTAGAGTCCTTAGACCAAGACCAATAAGCTAACAGACAAACACGATTTTCTATGAGGTCCTCCTCCTATGTTGAGGGCATAGGGCTACGATCACTTGGTCTCCTTCCTTTTACTTTGCCAGTGATCAGTAACTTTTTGAGGTTGTCCCCCTTTTTACCGTCCGAAAAATTCGGAGATCCTTCGAGTACAGATGGTGGAGTCTTATGGTCCTCTTGAGCTCAACCAATATGGATGCTTTGTCTTAGGAGGTCTTAGGTAATGGACAAATAAAATGTAGTGTATTACCCCAATACGAGTACATATCGGAATATCGCCGTATCGTGTAAATCGATAACGGACTAGTGTCGTGCCGGGTCGGAATTAGTGTTGTACCGGTAGGTCAATACGGTATCGATGGCCGCTCGACACGGCATAAATAAACCATGAGCCGTTGCACACCTGGCGGAACACCTGTTCGACAAGCTGAAAAGAGATTTTGTTTTAAATTATTATATAACATTATGTAGGTATGTCTCGAATAGTTTTTCGGATATTTGGTATGATGAATATACTACCAGCAAAGTGTGTTAATAGAGAAATTATTTGGCAAACCTTAAAGTTTCAGCTTATTATAATAATTTTCTTGCAGTTTTTTACATATGAGCAACTTTTCTATTAGCGAGCAAATTTTTGCGATGTATTTATGATCTACCATAACTTTTATATGGTTTAGTATTATTTACAATAAATGAAATTAGATCGGCAGGAGAACTGAAGATACCGACGAAGTGGTTAGAACTGTCAAACTTAAAGACAGCGAGCGAGGGCTATTTCCCGTAGAACACGGTCGTTGGGGGAGAACAAATCTTAAATGGCGATGGAATAAGTGGAGTGGATAGTAGGGTTTCTCTATATCCTGCAGTGAACTCTTTTCACCTGATGATACGATTTTTATCCCCAGTATCTGGTATTTGGTGTCACTTCATTATTAACAATAAAACCTTTGTAGGGTGTGTGTGTGAGTGATGTACGCTGTTGGCCGCGAGGCTTTTACAGCTTCACCGGACTTAAGGGCGAGCGTGCAACTACTACGCTCGAGCCAGAAGGGCAAGGGGTGACATATTCGAGGGCGCCTTGAAGAGGCGCCTTCGGCTGGGACAGTCGCTGTGGGGGGACAGGGTGCACTACTAAGTGCACCGGTCAACCGCCGGCTATGGGAGGGGATCTACGACTACGTCGTCGTCGCCCGTATTCTGAGCGGAAAGAATGGATGACAAAGCATCGGGGGGATCGGTGAGAATATGTCGCGGCCGGCGGTGGCGGCAGGGGGTCGGACCTTTGTAGGGTAGACCAAAGTTTTTGCTTCATTCGTCGCGTACGAGTCGCCTCGTTACAGATTGAAAAATATTTATATAACGTACTTCTTCTCTACTTCTTGCCCGTTTAAGCTGTAAAAGGTCCTAGGCCAATAGCGTTAATCATTCACACATACACAAAATACCTTTTCGCTTCTCATTTATTGAGATCGAAAATGTCGTGCTGGTGTACCGCAATCGATTCGCTCATTACGGGCCTAGCGTTTAATCGCCTGCATTTATCTGTGCTCTGACTTGAAAACAGCTCACTATATACTGATAGATTTTCTTTATAAATTCTATATATATGTCGTCAGATGGCCAAACAAACTAGCACAAGAGCTCAATCTTTAGACTCAGACATGCGCGGGGTTAGGTTTCCAAACAGCTAAACACAATAATTGCCCATCAGTTATTTAATCACATAACTTATCCACATGAAACACAATATCAACCATTTAATTATCAAAAGGGCAGGACGACCATTTTGACACGTCGTCATCGCATCGTTCTCCATGTTCTGTCCATCTTCCTACGACGACCCGCGCACCATTTTAGAATAGAATAGAATAGAAAACTCTTTATTGTACACCAAATTATAAATAAACAATAATGTAAGGTACAAAACAATATAGGGTACAATTGGCGGCCTTATTGCTTATAGCAATTTCTTCCAGGCAACCAAGTCGAAAGAAATATAACATAGTAGAGGGCAGTTGGTGGCGTACATTCATTAAAATTAAAAGTAACTAATAAAAGTAATATATGTATATGTATATATATATATATATATATATATATATATATATATATATACACAAACACATACACATACATATATACACATATACACACATATATATATGATATATATATACTAAGAAATAAAAAATATAATAATTTTTATATACAGTATTTACTTAATCATGACAGCGTCTCACTAGTGACAGCAGAGAGGAAGTGGTTCTTAACCATCGTTTTAAAACTAGCCAATGTCTGTGCACGTTTAATTGTCAGAGGTAATGCATTCCACAAACGGACAGCTTGAACTGAAAAGGATTTATCATAGAAATTTGTGGAATGCATGGGTGTTTTTAGTCTGAGATTCTCCGATGACCTTAGGAACCTTGAATGTGTTACATGGAGAAAGTCAAATCGTCGTTTGAGATAGGAGGGAGATGCTGGATTAAATAGGACGTTGTATAAAAGCGATAACAAGTGAGCATTCCGGCGAAGGCGAATTGGCAGCCACTTGAGCTTAGCACGAAATTCTGAAACATGATCATATTTCCGCAAACCAAATATGAATCTTATGCAAAAATTTTGAAGTCGCTCAAGTTTATTAAGTTGGCTCGGTGAGATCGAGATAACTGGCGTCTGCATAATCAAGGATAGGAAGAAGGAGAGATCATTTTCCTCAGATAATAACCATGCCGACATATATATATATATATATATATATATATATATATATATATATATATATATTATGACAGGCTACTTCCGAGGAAAAGTGTACAGAGTTCCAACAGGTTCTTTTCTAAGACTCTTTGGCTTCCTCCACTCTCATAGTTCGTCACATACATACACATTCGCTGATCACGGAGACTTAAACTGCCTTTTGAATATGACACGGTCTATCATAAAAACCTATCTATCTATATCATCACGCCCGAACCCTTTAGAGGCAGGCAAAACGTACAGAGTTCCAACAGGTACTTTCCTTACAGACTTCTTTCGCCTCCAGTCTCATAGTTCGTCTAATACTCGCGGCTAAAGAGACTCTTGACTTGCTCTTCAGATAAGACGTTGCTTATTATAAAAAAAAAAAATAAAAAGATCTTTTTAAAAACAAGCTTTTATAGCAAACACTCAACGAAGATATCTTCCTTAGTTAAGGAGTTCCTATGGCCTCCTTTCGGTTCCATTATCAGATCCTGGAACCCAAATACGGCGGGCTATGTTACGTAGTTTGGAAGTTCCGTTGGTTACCCTCTGGCTCCTTTATTAAAATCTGGACATCATCTGGGTTTACAGAATTGGTCAAGACAAATCCAACGATTCCAAACACGGCGATATTATGTTAAGTAGTTCTGTTGGCCACCCTCTTACCCTATCATTAGACCCTGGACACCATTCGGGTCTACACAACTCGTCAAGATAAATCCAAAGAGCCCAAATACGGTGAGGTTATTTTGAGTAGTCGGGTGGTTCCATCGGTCACCTTTTGGCTTCATCATCAGACCCTGAACACTATCTGGTTGCAAAGAACTCGTCAATACCAATCTAACAAGCCTAAACACAAGGGGGTTACGTTGTATAGTTCACATGTTCCAATGGTCACCTTCTGACTATATCATCAAACTAGCTTCAGGATATCCATATTTACTTACCATATACTTGAAAAATGAATCAAGATTGAACCCAAAGGACATTCATTGTCATCGGTATTTGACACGTGTACCAATTTTCAAGTTAATCGGACGCCTTGAAGTGAAAATCACGTTGAAGATTCCGTTACATACATAGATTTATAGTTGCAAGTTAATCTAAATAATCTAATAAAAGCGTGTTAAAAATAATAATCAACTAGCTGATGCTCGGGCGCCGGATACGACTACACGTAGTCAAATTATCAAGCATCTTGGGCATCGGGTTGATCTGACGCTCAAGTAATTTCTTAATGTAAAATATACTAACATTAATAATAATAAATGTATTACTAACCCTGAAATTATGGATCATATCTAAAATAAATTATTATTATTATTCTATCTATCTATCTATCTATATCATCACGCCAGCTCCCTATTAGGGTAGGCAGAGAGTACAGAGTTGCAGCATGTTCTTTCCTTACATACCTCTCTGGCTTCCTCCACTCTCATAGTTCGTCTCATACACACTCGCCGGTTACGGAGACTTTTGACTTGCCCTTATTATTATCCTTATTATTATTATATCCTTATTATTATTGTTATTTACTGTTAAATTGTTTTTTTTTGAAATTTTAAGAATTTCGGTGATTTAATGAAAACCACGGGCCTAAACCAAGTGGAGTTCATTATGGGAATTTTGTTTGGTAGGTGTGATATCGTCTTGCAAAAACTTTCGCACTGCTCGGCACGTATTTAAAATTACGGCATTTCGCATTGTCATGAATAGATTAACGGGTAGTTCAATTTGTTGTAGATAGTGGAAGAGATGCTTCGGTATTACGCCGGTGCTAGATAGGACCACAGGCGCAATTAGCACTTTGTTCATATTCCAAATTCTGATGATTTGATATAAATCAGCCTAACTATATTATTCCACTGTTGGGCAATGGTATTGCTATATTTATATGATGGTATTCACTTACAAATCGTCGTGAGAGGTTTAGGTTTAAAGAACTTTCTCATAAGAACATACAGTATACATGATTCACGCTACTTGAAATTTTAATACTTACTAGGGTTCTTTCTTTATCGAGTCTCAGGCACTACACAAATAGAGAATAGTTCATACTACCACGTGGACCCAGTGCGGATTGGTGGAGGTTGGTCGCTACCTGCTGTTGGAACTTATCAACCTTTTAAAATGCTTAAACATATTAAAGGCTGGTTTCAATATTTAACACATATTTTGTAGGGATAATCTGTCAAAATTCTACTGACAGTAAGCAAATCTATCCTTGAGTTAAATATTGACGGGTAATTTGACGGACGATTTAGCGCAGTGGTTAAGAGTTTAAGCCACTCCGTCCACTGTATCTAATAGTCGCGGGTTCGATTACCGCACGAAACGTATCTTTGTGTGATCCACAATTAACTATTCCGGTCTGGGTATTTGTGTATGTGAATTTACATGTTTGTAAATGCACCCACGATACAGGAATAAAATCTAGTGCGAGCTAGGTTTATTTAAAAAAATAAAACGGCCATAAGTGGTAAGTGGTGGTAAGACCAAGGACGTGACTTCTGAAGCACAGAGAAGCTCATGCTGCATATTCATGCAGATACCACAAAAGGTCACCTATCTCAGAATAACCAAAGTGTCAACTGAATTAACAAAGTGTGGCTATTTTATCGAAGAGTTTTTAGCCGTAGTCCGGACTCTGGAATTGTAAACGATGTAATGGTTATTGGCTCGCTCACTTATAAATAGGGACCTAAAATCTTTGGCTAAAGCTGAGTGTACACGGTCCACCTCTGCCACCTCCGCTTGGAAAATATAGGCGTGAACGTGTGTCTCTAAAAACGAAATGATTGTAATATGACTATTGATCAATTTTAATAGTTCATTCATTCATTGTTTTCAGTGTCTAATAAATCTCATCATAATCATCACCAGCCCGTGTCAGTCTACTGCTGGACGTAGGCAGTGACGTGCCATGGGAGAGCCATGGCACGTCACTAAGCTCGATCTTCAGCTCTCCTTCTCCAATTTCTACCCGCTGCCTTAAGTATATCGTCGCCCTACCCATGAAGCAAATACGAAGGGGAGATGGCCTAACAGATTTTTCAATATAATGAAATGTGTCGTTGCGCGGGGTGGCACAGGGCGAGAGGGACGTTACGCTCAACCCACATTTGTATTTGCCATCTGGCGGTTCGTTTATGTCAATGTAACTTGTAAGTGCAATTATATTATGGTAGATGGCATTTTTAATTAATAAGTATTCTAATTAATTACGAAAAAAAACTAACAAGTGCAATCTGGTATTATTTGGGTAATCAGAATGCCGATCCAAGTAATTCTTGCATGTTAAGATATACCACTTCATTTTAAGGGTTTTATTTTTTTGCTATAAATAAATAATTAATTATCTTTTGCCTACCCCGCAAGGGATCTGGCGTGAGGTTATAGATAGATAGATAGATAGATCTTTTGACTATACAAGCCACCCGCCCTGGTTTCGCACGGGTAACATGTCAAATAAATATCATCAAAGTGCGAACAATTTGCACAAAGTACTTATTGATTATTTAACTACAATTAGTTGTATAGAGAAACATAATATATAGTAAGGAGTTGCTAAGTTAAGTTACTACAGGTACTAGTTACAAAATTCAATTTTAGCCTCGTTAAGATTAAAGATTACATTGAAAATAAATATAGCAATAAGTACAGTAATAAGTATAAGAATAATTTATGAGAATTATTAATATTAGGAAATTAAATAATGACACTTGATTTTATACTCATTTTTTAATACAACGTAGCCCCAGACTAGGATTTATTCCTGTGTCGTGGGTGCGTTTACAAACATGAAAATTCACATACGCAAATAACCAGACCGGAACAAATAATTGTGGTCACACAAAGATTTGTCCCGTGCGGGACTCGAACCCGCGACTATTAGACGCAGTGGGCAGAGCGGCTTAAGCTCTTAACCACTGCGCTAAATCGTCCGTCATTACTCACACTCAGTTTAAATATAGATAGTCATAAGGATATATGTGTGCTTATAGGCAAGGAGCATACTATTTAGTATCAGCTTAAGCACAGCTCACCCGTACAATTCCGTCACACATGAGTGGGGTGCGCGAATTCGCACCCCTCATCCGATTAGCAGTGAGAGCGCTAAACGCTTCGGTACACCCTGTATCTGAATCAAACTATGTACAGTGCATGCCGAGAAAGATGACCGGTCTAATTAAATATACTTAACTAGCCGTTTCCCGGGGCTATATTACTTTTGTATAATAAAAAACACACACACACCGTCACGCCTATATTCCCCAGAGGGGGTGGCAGAGGTGTACTGAGTATACCCACGTTTCGCCGACGATGTTAGGTCCCTTGTAATAGGGGGCGAGCCTATTGCCATATACCGGGCACAATTCCAGACTCCGGACTCATACTGGGAATTTTTCGTTAGAAAAACAACATTTGTCCGACCTAGGATTTGAACCCAGGACCTCGTGATCACAAAGCGACGCGCTTCGCCACCAGACCAACGAGGCAGGAACTTTTGTATAATGATGCTTGTAATGGTGAAAGAATTATTTAAAAAATGGTCTAGTAGTTTTTATGATAATAGTATAGATACACTTAATACTTCGGATGCTGGTACCGGGGAAGACCTAGACTATCTTATCATGACCAAATAGACCGAGTCTTATCTGAAGGTCAAGTCAAGAATCTCCGTAACCGGCGATCGTGTATGAGACGATCTATGAGAGTGGAGGAAGCCAGAGAGCTATGTAAGGAAAGAACCTGTTGGAACTCTGTACTCTCTGCCTGCCTAGGTTCTAATCCAAGTGTGTCCGAGCAGTGTAGTTTTTCTATCGAAATATTTCCAGTATCAGTCCGGAGTTTGGGATGTGCCCAATATATGGTAGTAGACTCGCCGCAAATTACATAGGACCTAACATCGTCTGCAAAAAAGTGGGGAATATAGGCGTGACGATGTTCACTAAATAAATGATAGGAAAAAACCTGTTGGAACTGCATTCACCTCCTGCCCCGCAAAGGATCTGGCATCATGATATAAATGGAGATGAAGAAATTATAAAGTCTAGGTTCCTCATCCGGGGATAACACCATGGATTTATAAAAAAGGCGGATGGAATCTCCCAAACAAAAAGTGAAGCCCAATAGTGAGTGAGTATGACTGTATCAGCCAGATGATTAAAATGGAATGAAATATACTCAGCATACTGATATGATTTTCATGCCCACTTCTCTACACGCCACCAAACAAGCTGGCTGAATAATAATAATAATTTATTTATTTAGCATTCAATATAAACTTAATTCTAGCACAATTGATGACACATAATTTACGAGTATAGAGGTACATAATTTCATAATTATTAAATATATTAGTAGTCTAAATTTATACATTAACATTTTTGAGATATATTAGTGAGGTGAATATAAATAGGTACTAAATAATGAAATTTAAATTTAAACGGTTTTAAGCTTTTGGACTGGCATCAATATCAACGGCAAGTACATCTCTCACCTTCGATTTGCCGACGATATCGTGGTCATGGCACTATGCTCGATGACCTCAGCAGAGTCTCATCAAGTAGGTCTTAAAATGAACATGGACAAGACAAAAATCATCTCAAACACCCATGTTCTACCTACTTCTATGAAGGTTGGAGACTCTGCACTCGAAGTTGTAGACCATTATGTATACCTGGGACAAACAGTGCAGTTAGGTAGGTCTAACTTCGAGAAAGAGGTCAATCGTCGAATCCAACTCGGCTGGGCAGCGTTCGGGAAGCTACGTTATATCTTTTGGTCCCAAATACTGCAGTGTCTTAAGACAATAGTCTTTGACCAGTGCGTGTTGCCAGTGATGACTTACGGCACCGAGACATGGTCATTCACGATGGGCCTCATAAGAAGGCTTAAGGTCACCCAAAGGGCAATGGAAAGAGCCATGCTCGGAGTTTCTCTGCGAGATCGAGTCCGAAATGAGGAGATTCGCAGAAGAACCAAATCACCGATATAGCTCTCAGAATTGCCAAACTTAAGTGGCAGTGGGCGGGGCACTTCGCTCGTAGAACTGACGGCCGTTGGGGCAGAAAAGTTCTCGAGTGGCGACCTCGTACCGTAAGACGTGCAGTGGGCAGGCCCCCTACAAGGTGGAGCGATTACCTGGTGAAGGTCGCAGGATGAATCTGGATGCGTACAGCCCAAAGCCGGTCGTTGTGGCGATCTTTGGGGGTGGTCTTTGTCCTGAAGTGGTCATCTTTCGGCTGATGATGATGAATGAAATTTCATATTAAAAATCATTTCATAGTCTTGTAATTACGTATCCTGAGATTAAAAACTTGGTCTATTTCTATCTATTCTTTTTCCGCAATCAAAAGCGACTTGTTCTAATTTTTTGGTTTGAAATGTTATTCTCATTCATTTTTTTTTTTCGTTTTCCATTAGCGTTAATGACTGTAGAATGTTAACTTGGTTAGAAGCGAGAAGCAAGATTACAATATAATTCTTTTTTTATCAGCAATTGATTTTAGCAGGTGACTTACATAAACATTAAACGCAAATGATCTGTTAGACCCATTTTCCCGCGCTAACCTTGCAAAACTAAATTCCGTGAATTTCAACGGGAAACTAATTTAAGTATAATATCTATTGGCTCGTACTGTATAGACAAACGGAGGTAGAATTGAATATTGTTTACACAATGCGTGTTTCTAAATGTATTTACCAAAAAAATCTAACCAATCAAGTTATTAACTACATCAGTCTCAAGTACTCCCCCCATAGGTGCAAATATAGGCAACATCGGCTAGCAAAAACTGAGATGTAGTTGTTCTAAAAATTTGCCGGTAATAAAAAATATTTATGTAGTAGAATAGCACCTCCCCTTCCTCTCTAGAGAATGTAGATATCGGCGACTTCGATGTAAGTACTTACAATACTTTGCAATATTCGTTTTAGATTGCAAGTTGCCCGTTAGATACAGATATTTGCTATTATTTTAATAAAATAGATAAATACTGATGGAATGGGTCAAATGTTTGTTGGTTCTGGAGCAATTTTCGAGAATGTCCTTTGCCAGCGATTAAAACCTTTAATAAAAAGCAAGAATGCTGTCACTGCAATAACCTTACTATTTAGCGAATACATGAGTTATTTGAGGCAATTTCAGTGGATACTACAGATTCGAAAGTTGCTATATTCTTGATAAGGCGTCTTTATTACATTCCACCCACTAGCACCACCGTAGGGCGTAGGCCTCCTCCCTTTTACGCCACATGTCTCTTAACACTTAACCATATCCCTAAGCAGTTTTTGTACTGGACTTTCAAACTAGTCATATTTGTCGCATCCGGGTCATGAGTACAGTTTTTAAACGACACACAAACGTCAAACGGACGATTTAGCGCAGTGGTTAAGAGCTTAAGCCGCTCCGCCCACTGTGTTTAATAGTCGCGGGTTCGATTCCCGCACGGGACAAATCTTTGTGTGATCCACAATTATTTGTTCCGGTCTGGGTATTTGTGTGTGAATTTTCATGTTTGTAACGCACCCACGACACAGGAATAAATCCTAGTGTGGAGCTAAGTTTAAAAAAATAAAAAAAAAGTGAAGTATACAGAGCCTAGGTGGTGGAAGGTTACTGATAAAACAGAGAGCACTCTGTATTCGTGAGTCACTCCATTGCTGTTCGTTGCTAGAAAAGTTAACCTCAAGCCCAGAAACCGTGTTGTTTCATGAGTGGCACACAACGCCAAGTTAAAGTGTATTTGCCATTGTGCCTGCATTTATCATCGAGTTAACCGCTGCGAGTTTGTTTTCTCGCCCAAATCCCTGATATTGCCCACAATGAGTGATTAGGAAAGTCATGATCCTCCGTTCCACCATGCTCCACACATGCTCTTACTAAATATGTTACCCAAAAATCTAACCTATCAAATTATTGACCACACCGTCTCAAATTCAACCCCAATTATAATAAGAGTTGAACCCAAATCACCCCCATGAGTGCAAGTACGGGTAGCGTCGGCTCACAACAACATAGGGTCCGGCTGTTATACAAATTTGCCGGCAATAAAGAATATTTATGAAGGCACCTTCGCATTGTAATTACCGGAGGCCGTAGACTAACAATTTATATGTAAAGTGGGTGTAATGGGTAGGTATAGGTTGAAAGTGGTGTAGACATTTGAAGGGGATGAATGATACCGCGTAAGTACTAGGGTATCACTATAATAGCCGATCGTTGAGGCGATCTTTTGGAGAGGTCTGACCTGTTAGGGACGTCTTTTGGCTGATGGTAATATAACTATTGAGGAGAGAATGTTGGTTGCCTGGAAGAGATTGCTGTTAGTAATAAGGCCGCCAATTGTGCTACCATTTGTATGTGTATATTTTATTTTCTTTGTTTGTTGTTCTTACTTATGTTGGTGTACAATAAAGTGTATTCTATTCTATTCTATCCTACTAATATTATAAATGTATAAGTTTGTATGTTAAGATGTTTGTTACTTAATCACGCGAAAACGGCTAAACGGATGTGGATGCAGTTTCGCACATAGGTAGTTTAAAATACTTTTTATCCCAGTACGAAGCTAGGTTCCTGTCTACATTCAACGCGGGCATAATTTGCCCCAGAACTAACAGCAATGAAAAAATACTTGTGTGACTCCAAATCACCCATACAATCTTAAACCCAAAAACTGGTTGGATATAAGAATCGAATACTTTGTTTTATCTTGCGAAGTATTGCGTTGATGATTATAAAATTTTGGCTTAGCCTCTAATATATAAAATGTTATTCGAATATTTCTAACCAAAATTTCTCCGTAGCAGCCCAAAGAGATTAAAAATCTATTAACAGACTTTAGTTTAGTGGCTCACGGTTTGGCTGATGACCAAGAGCTCATTTTAGGGTTCGAATTCTTTTTTTTGGTAACCTGTTTCGTCCCTCTGGGCAAAGGTCTTCCCCATAATCTTCCACGTGGATCGAATCCTAGGAAGGACAAAATGTGTTTCTTTTTATCCGACCGGTTTAATCGTAAAACACTCGCTCCCTATGAAACTGGGATTTAACATAGTCAGAAACATATAAATACACCTCTGTCACGCCCACTAGGGGAATTTATTCTGTAGAAATAAGAATTTAATACCAACTACACGTCAATTAACTTTATTTTTAAACTTAACTGGTTCGGTTTTGTACCGTGTCCATAAAACAAAACATTTTTCGATACATATCAAATTACCTTATTATAAACTACTTACTACCCGCGGATAAGTTTGCAGGTATTTTTAAATAGAATACCCGTCTTCTCGAGTCAATTAATCGGGTAGTTACGGTTTCAATTTCAAATTTCTACAGAGGTTTCCAAATACCCAAAGGTGTGAGCCGAGATTTAAATTTTGCGTTGTGAATATAAGGCGTGTGTGTGCGAATGATCTACGCTGTTGGCCGCGGGGCCTTAACAGTTTCTCCGGATAAGAGGGCGAGCGTGCAACCACTACACTTGAGCCAGAAGGGCAACGAGGCACCTAGCTCAAGGGCGCCTCAAGGAGGAACGGCCTCGGCTTGGGCAGTCGCTATGGGGCAGGGCGTATACTAGGTGTCTTGTCCTGATGCTCTGCACCGGCCGGCGGGCAAGGGATTCTCCGACCTCGCCGGTGAGGTCGTTGTCTGATTCTGTGTGCGGTATCTGTATCCGAAAGAAGGGATATAAGGGCATCGGGAGGGCCGGTGAAAACATGCCACGGACGGCGGTAGCGGCTGATAGGAGGGAAATAGGTTCGTAGTCGGCGGCGCCTAGGATTAACGGATTCCATGAATATAAGGAGTGAGTAGTACTACTATAATATTTTTTACATAGGATGGGTTTTTTCACTTATAATTGCCAAACGCAATTATATTTTATTCACTGGCAATAAGAGGCATGACCCGTTTCTATACTAATGATTTTATGCCTTAACATGATTGAATTAAATATAAATATTAATTTCGTTTGGCAATTAGAACTGTCACTACTCATCCTACGTGAAAAATACTAGGCTACTATTACTGATGTAAAATGGTGTTGGGAACTATTAAAGTGGTTGGTTTAGTAGTTGTAGCGAAGGCCGCTCGAACTACTGGATCAAGTTGTCACGGGTTCAATCCTCGAACGGAACAAGTCTGTGTCTAGAGTTATTTTTTGCGGTATGAGTATTTTTCTACGTGAATTTCTTGTTTGCCTCTTGGCAAACAAGAAAATCCACGACATAGGAATTATTCCTAGTGTAGGGAACTTTGCATTCTTAAACAAAATGGCATGCAAGGTAACAACAACTTTGTAAGGGTGTGCTGTTTACGGGCCTGACTGACTTATTTCTCGCTTAGGTAAACAAAAGAACTCAGCACTGAGCTAGGGAAATGTTAGCGTTTTTGCCAGCATTTAACGCGGACATTGTTTATACGAACAGGTTTATCATGGTAGTTTTTATTTTCTAAACTTAACTTATGTTTACTAAAAATTTATAGTTAATTCTTCCGGATATCTCACTTACCAGTGAAACTGCTGATAATACGAATAAAAATAGAAAAAGAAAAGGCCGTCACGCCCATATTCCCCAAGCAGCGGTGGCAGAGGTGGTACCCACTTCGTTGAGGTGTTTAGTCCCAAGAAACAGGCGGAGAATTTTGTTTCGGATACACTGCCATATTCTGCCAGACTCAAACGGATACCGGTTTCTTTTTATCGGAAATTTACATATGAAATAGAACTACATGGTCACGGGAGGGTCCCTCCCGTGACCCTGGGTGCTGCAAAGCACTCGAAACGTCGGGAACTAAAAATCAAAAAATAAACCGCGATAAAATCCGTAAAATAGTTTTATTTCATGTGTAATATTCGCGTAAATCTAAGAACTCAGGAAATTTACATTTTGTTTGACCTCGGATTCGAACCCAGGTCCTCATGAGCCACTAAACCAACGAGGTAATCAAATGACTGAGAATATTTTAACCGATAAACGTTCATAACTTCATCCTACGAGGCAGTCACACAAAGCGATTTTATTTACACAGATATTTCCCAGTTCACATAATCCGGTTATATGCGCGTCGATTCCCGGATATTTAATTGTTTTGTAAATCCAGTGCCCGCTGGTTATAATTGACAGGTATAATGACAGTTAACGATTACAATTCTGACAAAATATGAATGGTTATTGTGTTTTCATATGAATGGAACTAAAATAGAGGTAACAACTATATTTATAAAGTGATATTTTATTTATTTAATACACGTCTTATGCAGTTGGTACCTGTAGATAGGCATCGACGTCGGGGCAGCTCTAGGAAGCATGACGACTGGGATGCATTTCGGAAGAATTGGCCGGAGATAGCTGGCCAATTTCTGGACCAAAGCGGTCTGGAAGGTTACGGGGGAGAGTTTAGCCCAGTAATGGGACAATAATAATAATAATAATAGCCCTGTTAAGAAACTGTCCCACCGTTGGGCACGGGCCTTCTCTCAAACTGAGAGGGTTTAGACCATAGTCCACCACGCTGGCCCAGTGCGGGTTGGCGAACTTCACACACCTTCGAGAAACTCTTAGGGCATGCAGGTTTCCTCACGATGTTTCCCTTCACAGTTAAAGCAAGTCATAGTTAATTTTAGGAGGACAATATAGGCTAAAAACAGACGACGGACGGACGATTAAGCGCAGTGGTTGAAAGCTTAAGCCGCACCACCCACTGGGTCTAATAGTCGCGGGTTCGATCGCGCACGGGACAATTCTTTGTGTGATTAACAATTATTTGTTTCGGTCTGGATATTTGTGTATGTGAATTTTCATGTTTGTAAACGCGATACAAGAGTAAACCCTAGTGTGGGGCTACGGTGTAAAAAATAGATATAAACACCGTCACGCCTATATTCCCCAGAGGGGGTGGCAGAGGTGTACTGAGTACACCCACGTTTCGCCGACGATGTTAGGTCCCATGTAATAGGGGGCGAGCCTATTGCCATATACCGGGCACAATTCCAGACTCCGGACTCAAACTGGGAATTTTTCGTTAGAAAAACTACATTTGTCTGACCTAGGATTTGAACCCAGGACCTCGTGATCACAAAGCGATGCGCTTTACCACCAGACCAACGAGGCAGTCTAAAAATATATATAAGTATACATATAGGTTAAAAAGATTGGGTGTGACTGTCAGGGAACACGGCCGTTGGTTTTAACGTGAAACGTCTATGTCAGTGAGTAGCTTTTAGTATTAAAGATTGATAGAAAAGAGCGAGAGCGCCGGTTTTGGTCATTCTATGCAGTGCCCCTCCCCCGCCGCCCCGCCCGATCCTGACGCAAACTCAAGCGCACAACAGCGAGCTGACTATCTAAGCTAGATAATGACACTGGATTCATGTTTCTGAGACTAATAGTTTTGTAATTATCAAAGTAAGACGACTTGACTGCCCGGTATATGGCAATAGGCTCGCCCCCTATTACATGGGACCTAATATCGTCGTCGAAACGTGGGTGTACTCAGTACACCTCTGCCAGCCCCGCATGGGGAATATAGGCATGACGGTGAGACGGTGGCGAATTTTTTTTTAAATTCAGATTAAATTGTTCATAACTGTGAATTTTAGTTTTGCAGATGTTACATAAATTGTTTGTAATATCTTAAAAATCTGCATTTTACTATTAATTTATTTGATTAAACCCGATTTGGGTTATACTCCCCAAACAGGGTTAAATAAAAAAATACACAAGCACTCATTTAGGCGTGACATTGGTTATTTTTTGTCTTTAATAAATAATTAAGAGAAACGAGTCCAAGACTTTTCGTTAGCTAAGTGACCTTTACGTCGCCTGAAATAACATCCATAAATAGAAAAAATATTGATCAACACGGAAAAAAGGGTCAAGCGCCTTTGAAGGTGGTTCTACCAATTTAATTCGTTTACGTACGCCGAGGGGTGAAGTCGGGGGGGGGGGGGGGGGTTAAACAAGTTCCGTGGTGAAATTGATTCAAATTGACGAAGACTGTAAAACTTTACGCTCAACTCTTGAATACAAATGTAGTTTTAATTTTTGTTAGTGGCCATTAAAATGGAGGATTTGCGGCGGTGATGTCGAAATTCATGTTAATTTTTCTGTGTTTTACTGAGCCTTTCTGTCATGTGTAAGAAAAAACGGTTAACAAGGGAGATTTTTTATCTCTATCTATAACATCACGTGAGATTCCTTGCGGGGTAGGCAGAGAGGACAGATTTTTAACAGGTTCTTCTCTTACAGACGACTCTGGCTTCCTTCACTCTCATAGTTCGTCTCATATAGTGGACGTCTTGAAGGGGAAAGTGCATCACCCGGAGATATTAGAAGAGCTCCAGCTTTGCGCGCCTGATAATTATATCGGTGCGCGCCGGCGGCCTCCGTTGCTGAGTGTTCTGGTAGCTCGCACTAATTTACGCATGTACTCACCTGTGGCTCGCGCTAAACGTATTGTGAATCTCATACATAAAGAAATTGATATTTTTAGTCGCAGCCAGACGAAATTTATTGAATGCGCAACTAGGTGTTTAGAACAAATTAATAATAATACGATTTAAATTTTTGAACATACATAATGGTGTGGGTTATAGCATCGATTTAGATAACTGTCAGGATGTTGTAATTTATAATAAATAAATATACGCTCGCCGTTTACGGAGACTCTAGCCTGCCCTGCAAATAAGATACGGTCTATTAATGGTCAGTTTTAATATTTAACTCAAGGGTAACTTTGTTTAATGTCTGTAGAATTTTGACAGATTTTCCATACAAAATATGTCAATATTCTAACCGTAGTTGGCAACTTATCCTTGAGTTAAATATATAAACCGGCTGTTACTAATTCTAAGATAGTTCAGGTCTTCCGCGGTATCTAAATTCTTCCACTTTTGTATTTTATATCTGTTTTGTCATTCTTTCTTTCGACATTATTTTTATATGCTCGATTTATAGATGTTTCTATCTCTCTCTATCTATATCATCACGCCAGATCCCTTACGGGGTAGGCAGAGAGTACAGAGTTCCAACAGGCTCTTTCCTTACATACCTCTCTGGCTTCCTCTACTCTCATAGTTCGTCTCATACACGCTCGCCGGTTACGGAGACTCCTGACTTGTCCTTCAGATAAGACCCGGTCTATTTGGCCATGGTAAGATAGTCTAGGTCTTCCCCGGTACCTACATCCTTCCACTTTCGCATGGTATATCAGTTTTGTCATTCTTTCTTCGGACATTCTTTCTATATGCCCGAACCAACGGAGCATACCCTTTCTTATCTTTACACCGATAGTCTCTTTCATACCTATTTGCTTTCTTACTACGCTGTTGCGAATACGGTCGGTCAGCTTCACTCCGCACATCTTCCGCAGAGCTCGCATTTCCACCGCATTCATCCTACTTTCATCCTCCTTCTTACATACCCAGTTCTCGCTGCCATATAACAGCGTTGGGACAAGCACTCCATTATGTATGGCCAGCTGCGCCTATCGGCTTCAGTGCCGGCTCCCAAGTAGCTTGCCCATCGCGCCATTTACTCAGTTCCCTGCACTCACTCTTCTCTCTATGTCAGCGGTGTATTTTCCATCCTTACTAAATGCGCATCCAAGATATACAAACTCATTCACTTGCTCCAGCACATCGTTCCCAACCACAATCCTTGCATTCGTTCTGGTTTCTTCCCGTTCAAAAACCATAATTTTGGTTTTCTTAACATTCAAATGTAAGCCATTTTTCATGCAGTCGTCTTTCATAACTGTGACTAGTGATTGCAGATCAGTGGCTGTTGGCGCTATCAAAACCGCGTCATCTGCATATAGTAGATGATTTACCACTAGATCACTCATTTGTACACCTTCATTCATCGCTTTCAGTCTTTGAAGACTTTTATGCAAATATATTATAAACAGTCTAGCGGACAACACGCAATCCTGATTGACGCCGATTTCAACGTCAAACCAGGGTGACATGTTACCACCCACCCGTACGCATGCCTTGCAGTCCACATAGGTGGACTGGACGGCCCGCAGCAGAGTGCCATTTATACCATACTCAGGCAAAATGTCCCAAAGTCTCTTTCGCACAACTCTATCAAACGCCTTCTCCAGATACACAAAACCGCAGAAAACCTTCCGGCCCACTGCCAGATGCTTCTCTACAATGTTGCGAAGGGAGAAAACTTGATCCAAACATCCTCTTCCGGACCTGAAACCCCCTTGTGCCTCGCACAACATTCCATCGGACTTCTCGCGCATTCTCCTTTCAACAATTTAACCATACACCTTGGCTGCCAAGCTGATCAAACTAATGACTCTGTAATTAGCGCAGTCATATTGTGAACCCTTGCCTTTGTACAATGGTACAATGACTGCGCGGCGCCAATCTGTAGGGACCCTACCGGTCCTCCAGCAAAGATTTGCAAGGACCCGAAAGGCGTCCCGGACGCAAGTTCCACCATATTTGATCATCTCGGCAGATATCATGTCTATTTCGGCAGCTTTAACATTTTTCATACTTCCTATTGCCCATTCAACTTCTTCCATATCTAGATTTTTAATCTTAATAATAAGAAATCAGGCTATATATGACACAGGTCATGGCTGGGAAAATTATTATTCTAGCGAATTTGGTGAGCATTGGTAAAGGCCATCTGTGACCATCTGGTGTTGAATCTTACAAAGCCGACGACGAAGATCACCTCATCGAGGTAACCAGGACTAACGGTTTATATATGTACTTTTCAACGCACAGAGACGCTCTTGTATGGAAATATGACAAAGGTTAGTTAACCTAAGTGAATGCTAAGTTTCCTACAGAAGGCTAGGGACCTTTTGAAGATACATATTTTTACCCCAAAATCACACATCCTGGTATATTTTCTATTTTAACTTATCAGCCTATCACCAAACCATTATATTGACGACTTAACAACAATATAAGTCTTCACTGTTATCCGACAAACTATCCAAAGAGATCAAAAATCTACATTAGAATGGTACCTTATTATAAAGGGTACCTTTTTAAAATTGTTCGAATTATCTTGACGATAAAACTTATTGGGTTTGCAAATATATCAATACTAACCCATGAGTAGTTAACTAAGTTTGTAAGTTTTTTTGTTATGTAGTGTAGGTAGTGTACTACCAACCATATAAAATAATATGTCAGTTTTCTCAACGACAGCGTTAGTCCCTCATTTCTTACAAATTTATATTTTTTTTGACCGATAATAATATTGTAAACTCTGTTTGTCTGTTACCTTTTTATACCTAAACCGCTTAAACGGTTTTGATAAAATTTGGTGAGACATAGGTTTTTCGGGGGAAGGAAATAGAATCATTTGTTGCAAGAAAAACCTTGTGAATGTGAAATACACGCCGAATTCAAGCTGCTTCAGATAGTTATGTATATCATCATCTCAGCCTATACTTGTCCACTGCTGAACATAGGCCTCCCTAATCGCTTTCCAGCGTAACCGGTCCGATGCCACCTGCATACAACGACTTCCTGCGATTTTCACAAGATCGTCGGTCCATCTGGCAGGTGGTCGTCCCACGCTGCGCTTGCCAATACGTGGTCTCCACTCTAGAATCTTTCTGCCCCAACGTCCGTCCGATCTTCGCGCTATGTGGCCCGCCCATTGCCACTTCAGCTTGCTAATCTTAAGGACTATGTCTCCTCATTCCTGATTCGATCACGTAGAGAAACGCCGAGCATAGCTCTCTCCATAGCTCGCTGAGCAACTCTGAGCTTTTTTATGAGACCTATAGTAAGAGACCACGTCTCTGATCCATATATCATCACTGGTAACATGTATAAAATTATGTATAAAATTACACAAATTATCACAATGCGCTCCGCACCGCTCAACTCGAGCTATTACTGACTTCATACACTTAGATTGAATCTTATCTCTAAGTTTTACAAGTTTGAGTTAAGACGGATTACTAAGACTAGTCTTAAGTGCTAATTCACTTATAGGATAGATTTACGGCAGTAAAACTTGTGTAACAAATCGCTCGTTTAAGAGCCACACCTGAGACTATTTTCTGGAGTAGCATTCTGTTGGATAGGAGGTGTAGTTTGGTGTTCCGTGACGAACGACCGGCTCCTGATGCAATTCCGGGATTTCGGAATATTTTCCGGAATCTTCTTGGGATTGTCCCGGAATTGCACCCGCTGTCTCACCAGCATCATGATATGCTACGCCTTATAGCAGTTTTTTCAAATAAGTATCTATATGGTTTTCGCGTTTATTTATATCTTCAACTCACGGTTGGACTGGCCCATAAATTTAAAGTCACTCAGCGAGCTATGGAAAGGACTATGCTCGGAGTTTCTCTGAAGGATATAATCCCGAACGAAGTCATTCGACAGAGAACCAAAGTTTTCGACATAGCCCACCGGATTAGTAAGCTGAAGTGGCAATGGGCCGGTCATATGAGCCCAACAACCGATGACCGCTGGGACAAACGAGTTCTTGAGTGGAGACCACGGACTGGCAAACGTATGACCTTCGTAGGGCGGCTCGCAGAAACTGGATGCGAGTAGCCGAGAATCGTACCCAGTGGCGTGCACTTGGGGAGGCCTATGTCCAGCAGTGGACTGCTATAGGCTGATGATGATGATGATATCTATATCATAACGCCAGATCCCTTGCGGTGATCGTCGATCGATAAATTTAATTCTTTATTGTACATATACAAAATGTTACAAATGATTGAAAATACAAAGTAAATTAATGTACAAAGGCGAGCTTAACTCAAAGTCGAGTTCTCTAACAGCAAGCCTTTGAGTGATAGAGATACAAATTATCAAAATGAGGATAGAAATTAGTGTACAACACAAAAGAAAGGAAAGAAAAAATTTTTATAGACAGAAAAGGTATATATCTACAAATATACTACATACCATAAAATAGACTATATGAATATGTGTACACATGCAAATATCTTACATACATAGGAGTTTTTTTTTTTAAAGCAGCCCCTCACTTGGATTTATTTCTGTGTCGTGGGTGCGTTTACAAACATGAAAATGCACAAGGACCTGGGTACTTGTGTATGTGAATTTTCATGACAAATAATTGTGGATTACACAAAGATTTGTCCCGTGCGGGAATCGAACCCGCGACTATTAGACATAGTGGGCGGAGTGGCTTAAGCTCTTAACCACTGCGATAAATCGTCCGTCTAAATGTTTAAATGTTGTCTAATTTTTTTCTTGAAAATCTGTAAAGTAAAGCTATCGCGTATAGAGTGTGGGAAAGAATGCCATAGGCGCACAGCACGCCCAGTAAATGAACCATCATATCGACATTAGCTTCGACGAGTTGTACTAAGAAGGAAGAAGACAGAGTGACAAGGTTTTCCCCTGGTGACAAAATACTCAAAGCGTTCGCAAAGGAAAATCTGGTGAATTAAAATTATGAAGAACAGATCAAAGCAAAGTAAAGGAAGTAAAGCAAATAGAGAACCCCTTTAAATAAGTAAATACCTCTTATTCCAAAAGGGAGGTACATAAACTCAAACTTAAATAGTTTATTATGTATAAGCCCTGCGGGGGCGCTTACAAATATTCAAATTACCTATCTATCAATCTATCTATAACCTCACGCCAGATCCCTTGCGGGGTAGGCAGAGAGTACAGAGTTCCAACAGGTTCTTTCCTTACATACCTCTCTGGCTTCCTCGACTCTCATAGTTCGTCTCATACACGCTCGCCGGTTACGGAGACTCTTGACTTTTCCAACAGATAAGACTTCAAATTACCTTTTTTTTTAAATCTAATTTAATAATAAATACTGATCTCCCACCGGACCGGAACGCGGCCTCCTGAGAAGATTCGGCGAAGAAACTCAGCGGGCTTGTCTTTTTTTTATTTATTTCTCTTTCTCTTTTTTCTTCTCTTTGTTTCAAGCATATTGTGGGGATATAATGTTTAGATAACAATAAATTAGTTTACGATCTAGCTCTAGTGATACCTAACAAGCGAGATATGAATCTAATGATGTTATCTGTAAAGAGTGTCTAAAGGATTCCAGATGGACCAGCCCACAAGCAGTACCTGATCACGAGTATGTCACGAGTACGACTGCTGGAACAGCAATCACTCCCCTCGACCATATTGGAGGGATGGGAGTTACCCGCGCTAGACATAGTACCTACGCTTAGGCCCTGTTAAGGAATAAAAAAAATAGGCCCGGTTAATATTTTTTCGTATGCGTGGTCTTTTACGACTGGAGTCATCCTAGTTGTAATCTCCGTTTCTATGTCTAACCTGCCAATATTTTTTCAAAAAGGTGGGGAGTTTTATTGTTTTATACTCCTGTTTTTTTTCTTTCTAATTAAAATTGCTGCGGGTTCTAAAACAATTAAAGCGTTCTTCGGGATACTCCAAAGCTTAAACCTTGGTGTCATTAAAGGAGACCATTGTCGATCCTGGCTTACAGGAGTTACTGGTGTGAATGTTGGGCGGGCTTAGTCTTAAAATATAAGTAACTACGCTTCTCTGAAGTACCTTTTTACAAGATCTTATTTAATTAGCAATGTTTGTTTATTTAGGTCAAGCTGAACTACGATGTTGAAATTCGACATGCTGGTTCAGATCCGCTGACAATGCATTTTTATGATAAGCATAACTTTGATGGCTCCAGACGAAGGAATTACTTAACGGTCAACAGCATTCACACGAAATACAGTAAAAACTTCTTATTTTGTTTGTCCATTTTAAATTGTGTCATTACTTGCTACATAAAAGGTTGTCTTTAAAAATGTCTTGTTACTATTAATTTATTATTCCCAACGTTATTGGGTGCAAGCCTAAAGTCATTCTTTGGGCACTTAATACAGCATTGCGAACAATTTGTAGGTAACATGCATTTTTAGCAAGATGTACGGTAAAATTATTGAACGGAGAATGCGCGTGAAGTCCGATGGAATGTTGTGCGAGGCACAAGGGGGTTTCAGGTCTGGAAGAGGATGTTCGGATCAAGTCTTCTCACTCCGCAACATCGTAGAGAAGCATCTGGCAGTGGGCCGGAAGGTTTTCTGCGGTTTTGTAGATCTGGAGAAGGCATTTGACAGAGTTGTGCGAAAGAGACTTTGGGACATTTTGCCAGAGTATGGTATAGATGGCACTCTGTTGCGAGCCGTCCAGTCCACTTATGTGGACTGCAAGGCATGCGTACGGGTGGGTGGTAACAGGTCACCCTGGTTTGACGTTAAAATCGGCGTCAAGCAGGGTTGCGTGTTGTCCGCTAGACTGTTTATAATATATCTGGACAAAAGTCTTCAAAGACTGAAAGCGATGAATGAAGGTGTACAAATGGGTGACTTAGTTGTAAACCATCTACTTTATGCAGATGACGCGGTTTTAATAGCGCCAACAGCCACTGATCTGCAAACACTAGTCACAGTTATGAAAGACGACTGCATGATCAATGGCTTACACTTGAATGTGAAGAAAACCAAGATTATGGTTTTTGAAAGGGAAGAAACCAGAACGAATGTAAGGATTGTGGTTGGTAACGATGTGCTGGAGCAAGTGAATGAGTTTGTATATCTTGGATGCGCCTTCA
Source organism: Phalera bucephala (assembly GCA_905147815.2). NCBI lineage: Eukaryota > Metazoa > Arthropoda > Insecta > Lepidoptera > Notodontidae > Phalera > Phalera bucephala. Next base: position 3,052,985 of record LR990627.1, read on the forward strand.
GTAAGGATGGGAAATACACCGCTGACATAGAGAGAAGAGTGAGTGCAGGGAACAGAGTGAATGGTGCGATGGGAAAGCTACTCGGGAGCCGGCACTTAAGCCATAAGGCGCAGCTGGCCATACATAACGGAGTTCTTGTCCCAACGCTGTTATATGGTAGCGAGAGCTGGGTATGTAAGAAGGAGAATGAAAGTAGGATAAATGCGGTAGAAATGCGAGCTCTGCGGAAGATGTGCGGAGTGAAGCTGACCGACCGCATTAGCAATAGCATAGTAAGACAGCGAGTAGGTATGAAAGATAGTATCGGTGTAAAGATGAGAAAGGGCATGCTCCGTTGGTTCGGGCATATAGAAAGAATGCCAGAGGAAAGAATGACAAAACAGATATACAATGTGAAAGTGGAAGGATGCAGGTACCGGGGAAGACCTAGACTATCTTACCACGACCAAATAAACCGAGTCTTGTCAGATGGAAAAGTCAAGAGTCTCCGTAACCGGCGAGCGTGTATGAGACGAACTATGAGAGTCGAGGAAGCCAGAGAGGTATGTAAGGAAAGAACCTGTTGGAACTCTGTACTCTCTGCCTACCCCGCAAGGGATCTGGCGTGAGGTTATAGATAGATAGATAGATTTAGCAACGAATAATTCTTTTCGACAATGTGTGAATGTCCTGGTTAGGAATGGTTAGTTAAATACTGTCGTTCCTTTTTTGTATATTTGTGTAATAGGTGGCTAAAAATGACTTGCTACTTTTAGAATGCGATCGGCGATTTAGTTGCTTTTTGGAAACTCGATAATAATATAATAATAATTTTATTCATTTACCACACAGTAGTTACAGTAAAATTATAAACCTTAAAATCTAAAGAAAACATTTTAAACCACATAATTGCCAGAGGTTCCCAAACTAGGCAAAGCCTGTATCTTGGGAAACCAGGTAACAGTTATAAGACAAGGATTAAAACTTATATTGACCAGAGGTAGATTGTGTGTACATAGAAAACTGATGTTTTAAATATAAAAGATACTCAAAAGTGGACTAGGTGTATAAACATATGATGTATGTGTGTGTGTGTGTGTGTGTGTGTGTATATGTGTGTGTATTTGTGTGTGCGTGTGTGTGTGTGGGTCCGTGTGCGTTTGTGTGTGCGTGTGCGTTTGTGTGTGTGTGCGTGCGTGCGCGCGTGTGTGTGTGTGTGTGTAAAAATATCTATATGATAATTTATAAATTATCTGTTAATAATTAAGGATTCAGTGTGATCATAGTCTTGACAGAGCAGAAATTGTGTCAGTTTCGCCTTTGCTTCTTTTAAGGAATTTTTTTTTAGATCACATCGGGCTATAACCTCATTATACGTAGCCAAATGGCAGTACCGAGCAAATCTTTTAGCAAAACTAGTTTTAACAATGGGTGTGGGTAATTTCACCACGCGTTTTCCTAAAATCTTATCATAAACATGCGAGTGAACAACAGACTTATGGATAGAAAGACAAGCGTTTATAATGTATAATTGTCTGACACGAAGTACTTTTATGTCTTTATAAAGGGCGTCTGTCGGATATAAAAAGGGTTTCTTTAAAATTACTTTTAAAATTGCACGTTGAGCTCTTTCCAAAGTGATTAGATAGGACTTTGCAGCCGATCCCCATGTGCCAATGCAATATGAAATAATTGATTGGCACATGGCATAGTAAACCATTCTTAGGGTACTCAAATTTGCGGAGTTTCTCAATAGTCTCATGATCCCCATTAGTTTTCTAACCTTCCCAGCCAGACTATTGATGTGAACTTCAAAGGTTAAATGTTCATCTAAAGTAAGACCCAGATATTTGATATCAGTTGTGCGTTGTAGTAAAACACATCCACAGGCCACAAAAGGGCTTGATAGTGAGCAAAAATGGATTCGTAGATTTAGCTTATTGTTAGGTTTTGAGGCAGCGGTCTTGTGAAAGCACATGTATTTTGTCTTATTTGTGTTGAGTGTGAGTAAATTTAGCTGTAACCATTTTGCAATAATTGACATACCCTTTTCCGCGATAGCATAGACATTTTCCCAGTCACATCCTCGAAAAAGAACAACGGTATCATCAGCATAGCAAATTAGCTCTGCTGATGGTAAGTTAAGATCATGCAAATCGTTCATGTAAATAATAAATAGGGTGGGGCCGAGTATACTACCCTGTGGCACGCCAAAATTAATTGGCAGTTGGTCGCTCTTAACACCACTTAACCGCACCAACTGTTGCCTGTTTATGAGGTAACTCCTGAACCAGTCCAAGGCTACTCCGCGAATACCCATCACTTCTAGTTTTTTAAGGAGGATAGGTATCGAAACCGTATCAAAGGCCTTGGCCAGGTCCAGGAAAACTGCAATACAGCTGAGACCTTTGTCAAGATAGGTAGATGCAAGATCAGTGAGTAGCGTCACTGCTTCATCTGTAGATTTCTGTTTTCTGAAACCATACTGATTATTTGCTAGTAATTTATGTGATTTTAGGTAATCTACCAGCCTTTTATTGACGATTTTCTCAAGTAATTTTGAGAAAACGTTCAACAGGGCAATAGGCCTATAATTTTTAGGATCATCAGGGGCACCATCTTTGTGTATTGGAGTAATGGATGCGACTTTCCATGCAGATGGAAAGAGACCAGTCTGTAAACTTAAATTAAAAATATGAGAAAGTGGAATTGTAATCTGTCTTCTAGTAGCTTTTAGCAGGCAGTTTGTAATCCCGTCTAAGCCAGGAGAACTATTGTTTTTCAGTTGTCTGATTAGTGTGTCTATTTCATCAATATCAGTTGGTGCGAAGAAAAACGAACTCAAAGGGCTACCACGTGTTTTAATTTTTCCTGCTAATGTAAACTCAGTTTCACCTGTTTCGTTGAGAATTTTCTGAGATAGTAATTTGCCCACAGATGCAAAGTATTCATTACAACTATTAAGAGATGTTGCAGGGTCTGAATTGGCGGACAAAAGTTGACAACTACTTTGATTTTTTTGAGGAAGATGACATATGGATTTGATAGTGTTCCAAAATTGTTTAGGATTTGATTTCACCAGCTCAAGTTCGTTAGCTTCATATTGAGATTTTACTTTTTTCAGGATTTCATTACAGAAATTGCGATACCTTTTATAAGATGCTTGTAATATAATATCATTGGGAAATTGTTTAGCTTTAAAATGAAGACGATCACGGTGGCGTATACATCGCAGCAGGCCAGGGGTTATCCAAGGACTTAGTGTAAACCTTGATCTACTAAAACGAATACATTTATAGTTAAGAGAAACAGCAGTAGAGAAACGATCAATGAATGATTCTAAGGCATTGTTTACGTCTGTATTTTTTGTGACCGCGCTCCAATCCTCTGTTTCTAAATCATTTGCAACATTAGCATAGTTTATCACTGTTTTAAACCTGCCTAATGAGCCACGTTTCGTTTCTGTTTTTAAACCAAGGAGAACTGGGAAGTGATCTGTCATAGTGGTTTCACATACCAGACCCGTGGCCAGAGCCTTTGATCTTATAAAAATATGGTCTAAGCACGCATTTAATCTAGTAGGTTTAGTGATGGCAGGTCTGAGGCCATGGTGACTTAGCATATTCAGGTAATCTAATGGATCGTGTGTATTCCTGTGCTGAGACAAGATGTCAATATTTAAATCACCGGCTATTGCTAGAGAAGTTTTATCTGTTAGATTATTTAGTATATTATCAAGAGAGAAAATAAATCCATTGTTGTATTTAAATGATGGTGTTCTGTATATCCCTAAAATAGTAATCACATTTGTAATATCTACTATCAATCCACATGCATCCGTTATATCAAGTTCCGACACGGAAACGTTCCAGCAGTCCTTCACATAGACTACGACTCCGCCATTTTGATTGATGTTTTTATGAGTAAAAAAGGAGTTGTAGCCTGGGATCTGGCCAATTACTGCAGCATCCGTGAGACGACATTCTGTGAGTATAATAATATCTATGTCCAAGTTTATGCGATGTAAGAAAATAGTGAAAGCGTCGAAATTCTTGGTAATGCTTCTAATATTGTGTGTGATTAATTTAAAACTATATCCATCTGCAAAAAAGTTTTTACATAACTCAGGTGTACTCAAAAAACATCTAAGATCAAGTGTGGAGTCAATATTATTTGCTAGATCAATGCTATCCATAAAAGAAACAATTTTCCATACTGCGTGAAAAGTATCGCTGAGATGTGTTTACAACTACAGTGTTTGAATGTAGAGAGTAGAGTAATGATAAGTTATATATAATATAAATTTGCAGTGTATATGTAAGTGTATTATTGGCTTCATATGTGAATATATTGATAATATTTGATGTAACAAAGGCTTTCGTAAGCAGAAATCTTGATATACCCAGATCCGAGTTGAACATAAAATATTGTCGATAGTCAAACATATTTTTTTCGATTGATATCGTACATGCAGTATGAGACATATTATCACAGGATCAAAAAAATAAAAATCCTATATAAAAAACTAAACCATAAGATATCTCCATAAGCATCGTAACATAAATTAGAAAACAAATAAAAACAGCAACACTCGATTTTTTAAAAAACATGGGTTCTTCCAGAATGATTACAAAAAATGCAAGATATAAAATTAATATAAGGTGAGAATTACACAGATGTGCTGCGAAAAAGATTTCCAAAATAACAATTAATAACATAACATCATGCGTATTACAAGATATTGCGTATATTACAAGTATTAAATAAAACTTTAAAAACATTCAGGCAGGCATTCGTCACACAAACAGTATAAATGTAACTATTTTCTAAAATACAACTTTTAGATTTTTCTAATAAGTAACAGGATAATAAAAATGTGACAATAGACATAATGCAGGAAATAGTAAAACAAAAATTATAAAATGTCTTAATAAAAAACATTATGACAATTTCAAAAAACGCTAACAGCTTATCATAAATATAAAAAAGAAACTTATACCGAATACTGAGATCAGATACTGAGATCATGAAAACATAATATATTTTATGTAGACAGTTTTTGTTAGGAATACTGAGAGCTGTGAGACTGTACAGGATGAATAGCGTCTTCAGTGAGGTTACCAAGGATGGATTCGGACGTTACGCGAACCACAGAACTAGTATCCGATCTCCGCATAAAAATGTTACAATTTGAAGTCCAGACATACTTATACTTAAGTTCTCTTCCAGCGGAACGGGCCTTACTGAATAAGATTCTATTCTCTTTCGTTAGGTGTTCATTAATAAATATTTTGCGTGAGTTTCCGGGTATTTCTAGTTGATCCGTAGTGATGCCACGACGAATACGCGCAGCACGTATCAGCTGGTCCCGGGGCTCACGGCGCGACAGCGTCACGACGACCGGCCTTGGCGGTTTCAGAGTTTCTGCGACACCGTTGCTATCCCGCCTGCCCACACGTCGAATGTCGTCAATGTCGCGTGGATTCAGTTCAACGCCTAATTTAGCGGACATAATTGACACAGTATGGTGGAGATTTTCTTGTTTGTTTTCGGTGAGACCAGTAATTTCTATGTCTCGCAAATATTGACGCTGCTGTTGTGTCGCAATCTCTTGGCGCAATTGCGCAACTTCGAGACGAAGATTGGTAACTTCGTTTTTATAATGGTCCAACTCTTTAACTTGGTTTTTGAGATCGTTAATCTCTCTACGAAAATCGAAAATATCCTCGGTTGTTGAGTTTAAGGATGCCGTAAATTCTACCATTTCTTTTTTCATAGATGAGAAAGCGGCTTGCATTTCTTTTAAAATTATGTTAAAGGTAGTCAGGGATGGAGGCTGTTCAGTTACAGTGTCAATATTCGAAACAAAAATTCCTTCATCGGTTGCTGCATTATTCGTAGTATTCCGGACAGGAGTTGAATCTGTGATGGGTTCTCGTTTTTTTGTTTTGCATAACGGGCACAGCTGTATATTACCAGTTGAACGAGCTTGACGCGATTCATCCCGGGTTAGATTAAGGCAAGATATGTGGAATATATTGTTGCATTTTGTACATCCAGCGATCGTGTCTTTAGAAGACTCTCCTTTTATGCGCAAAGGTTTGTTACACGCTCCACACGACATATTTCAAGATTTTAACCTCTTATTTCGATAATTATCGATAGATGAAACACGTATTCTATTTATTGTCCGTTTATTATGCTATCTATCGGAGAATAGTAGCACTAGTATACCGCGATTGTAGTTCAACTATTCGTTAATAGATGGCGGTAGTTTGTATGAGGTATACAGAGTTCAACTTATATTTGAAATTTAACGTATAATTTTCTGCAATATATGTAAAAAGAACACTAGCTTGATAAAAGTTACTTCAGAAAGATCCTTGGTATACTCACAAGTATTCTTCGCACACTGCCACTTAGGATATACTTATAAAAACTCGGATTTAGAAGTCGGGCAGTTGGTTACACTAGAAAATGATTATTTGCAGATTATGAATTATTTAAGATGATAAACTGTTAGATAACAATAGTACTGCAAAATCACAAAGTTGAACACCGACTGGTCCACCTTTAAGCCACCAAAAACACTCAAAACTATTTTTCTTGAATTTTAAAACACACAGTGATACAAAGTTAAACTGTTTACAAAGGCGCCCTCTAGTCGAAAAAGATCGATGTTTCAGCCGAATGCTTCAAACAAACTCCCAGTAGCGGCGATCATGTTTTTGAACGCCTAATGCAGCGTCTGAACTACGCTACATTGATTATTATATCGCGATCGAATGCAGCAAGTCGTCAAAATGCAATACAGGATCCGTGCGGTTGGTAAGTCGCGCCCTTTCGATAGCATGTTTAATTTAATAATATGATTGAACGCAGCAAGTTGCTATAACGCAAAGCAGCATCGATGCAGTCGATAAGTTGCGAGCTTTTAACGATTGAATGCAGCAAGTCGAGAAAACGCAATACAGGATTGAAGCAGGCGGTAATTCGCGCGCTTTAGTAATTTGCTATAACGCGATGCAGCATAAATGTCGATCGCCGATGCTAAAAGTAGCACGTATGGTCTTAGTTGTTATTTTTGTTTTACTATCAAGCTAAACCGTAGCAAAAAAGGTCTACGACTTGGCATTAAAATGTTATTGGCGTGGTGGAGTATGACCTAACCTCTTTCACCTCGATTTGTGAGACCCTTTTTCTCAGCAGTGGGACACTAATAGGCTAATTTATTATCATTATTAAGAATGTTGTAATGCTAACGCTTAACCAATCCTCGCCGTCTCCTGTTTATTTTTAGCTTTACCTACGTAATACTTTTGTAGGACTTCGCTCAGAAATTAAATAAATTGAATTGCACAACTTTGTTCTCGTCGCGACCACAAAAAAAATATCCTTGATGTTTTCTTGCTTTTTTAATTGCGCGAAGTGAGCCGTCTTTTTGCGGCTAATTGGCGGGAGTTGTTTTGTAATTAATGTTATTTGTTACAAGGTAGTGTACCTGAGTATGTTTAAACCCTACAGAACTCTACAGATTGGACGCGATGGGAAAGCTACTTAGCCGGCACTTAAGCCAAATGGTGCAGCTGGCCATACATAACGGAGTGCTTGTCCTAACGCTGTTATATGGCAGCGAGAGTTGGGTATGTAAGAAGGAGAATGAAAGTAGGATAAATGCGGTGGAAATGCGAGCTCTGCCGAAGATGTGCGGAGTGAAGCTGAACGACCGTATCCGCAACGATGTAGTAAGAAAGCCAATAGGTATGAAAGAGAGTATCAGTGCAAAGATGAGAAAGGGTATGCTCCGTTGGTTCGGGCATACAGAAAGAATGTCCGAAGAAAGAATGACAAAACTGATATACCATGCGAAAGTGGAAGGATGTAGGTACCGGTGAAGACCTAGACTATCTTAGCATGACCAAATAGACCGGGTCTTATCTGAAGGATAAGTCAGGAGTCTCCGTAACCGGCGAGCGTGTATGAGACGAACTATGAGAGTAGAGGAAGCCAGAGAGGTATGTAAGGAAAGAGCCTGTTGGAACTCTGTACTCTCTGCCTACCCCGTAAGGGATCTGGCGTGATGATATAGATAGATAGATCATCATCATCATCATCATCTCATCCTATACTTGTCCACTGCTGAACATAGGCCTCCCCAATCGCTTTCCAGCGTAACCGGTCCGATGCCACCTGCATCCAACGACTTCCTGCGATTTTCACAAGATCGTTGGTCCATCTGGCAGGTGGTCGTCCCACGCTGCGCTTGCCAATACGTGGTCTCCACTCTAGAATCTTTCTGCCCCAACGCCCGTCCGATCTTCGCGCTATGTGGCCCGCCCATTGCCACTTCAGCTTGCTAATCTTAAGGGCTATGTCGGTGACCTTGGTTCTTCTACGAATCTCCTCATTCCTGATTCGATCACGTAGAGAAACGCCGAGCATAGCTCTCTCCATAGCTCGCTGAGCAACTCTGAGCTTTTTTATGAGACCTATAGTAAGAGACCACGTCTCTGATCCATATATCATCACTGGTAACACACATTGACTAAAAACTTTAGTCTTTAGGCACTGAGGTATTTTGGATGAGAAGATGTTGCGCAGTCGGACGATTTAGCGCAGTGGTTAAGAGCTTGAGCTGCTCCGCCCACTGTGTCGAATAGTCGCGGGTTCGATTCCCGCACGGGACAAATCATTGTGTGATCCACAATTATTTGTTCCAGTCTGGGTATTTGTTTGTGAATTTTCATGTTTGTAAACGCACCCACGACACAGGAATAAATCCTAGTGTGGGGCTACGTTTTTTGAAAAAAAAAGAAAAAAAAAAAGTTTCCCGAACGCTGCCCAGCCGAGTTGGATTCGTCGATTGACCTCTCTCTCAAAGTTGGACCTACCTAACCGGACTACCTGTCCCAGGTAAATGTATTCGTCGACAACTTCAAGAGTAGAGTTCCCAACGGTGAGTGCGGTGGGTACGACATGGACGTTAAACATTATTTTCGTTTTGTCCATGTTCATTTTAAGACCCACTTGTTGAGATACTATGTTGAGGTCGCCGAGCATTCGTCCTAGATCTTCCAGCGACTCCGCCATGACCCCAATGTCTTCGGCAAATCGAAGGTGAGTGATGTATTCGCCATTGATGTTGATGCCAAGTCCTCGCCATTCCAAGAGCTTGAAGGCGTCCTCTATGGTGGTCGTAAACAGTTTCGGAGAAATGACGTCTCCCTGTCTTACTTCTCTTTTATGGAGATCGCCTTCGTGCACTGCCCTTATACTCGGACTGACATGGTGGCGTTATTATACAAGCACTTCAACACTTCGATGTACCGATAGTCAATGCGGCATCGCTGGAGAGAACTAAGAACCGCCCAAGTCTCGATCGAATCGAAGGCTTTCTCATAGTCCACAAACGCCAAGCATAGTGGCCGATTATACTCCTCGGTCTTCTGTATAATCTGCCGCAGCGTATGTATGTATGTATGTGGTCTATGGTGCTAAAGCCTTTCCGGAAACCGGCTTGTTCGGGAGGCTGGAAATCATCAAGCCTGCGTTCGAGACGATTCGTGATGACTCTCGAAAACAACTTGTAAACAGGGCTCAGCAGTGTGATGGGCCTATAGTTCTTTAATAAAGTGTTATCACCTTTCTTGAAAAAGAGTACCACCACACCCCTGTTCCATGCTTCTGGCGTTTTTCCTTCGAGCAAGACGGAATTAAACAGCCTCTGAAGGACTTTAAGCACCGGCGATCCGCCCGCTTTCAGAAGCTCCGCGGTAATTCCGTCTTCACCCGGCGCTTTGTTGTTTTTAAGTTGTTTGAGAGCCATCCTAATCTCGTACAGGCTGATGTCCGGGATATCTTCAGTGTAGTGTCGGGTTAGCTTGGCTCTTGGGTCTTTTACCAAGTCAACAACATGTTCAGCTACTGAGGTATACAACTGCCCATAGAACCTCTCTATCTCCCTGAGCACCTCTGACCTATTCGACGTTACGTTTCCGTTCTCCATCTTCTGCTTCGTCAACTGGCTTTGCCCAATAGACGCGTCTCTTGCAAACACTTTGGAGCCCTTGTTCTGCTCTATGGTCTCCTCAATACGTCTTGTATTGAAGGACCGTAAATCGTGTCGCAAGGACTTCAATATCTGTCCATTGAGCTGCCTATAGGACTTAGCATCATCGGAGGTTTGGAGTGTCATGGTACGTCGCTCAGCCATAAGGTTTCGGGTGTAGTCAGATAGCTTTTGCGGCCTATTTTTACGGTGGGGCTTAAAATGCTTGGATCCGACCGTATGGACAGTCCCTACCAACCTATTGTTGATTTCGTCCACTGATGCGCTGCTGTCTAGCAATTCGAAGCGGTTTGACAATTCGAGTTGAAAGTTCTAAGGGTTTTGGATATGTGCATTAGAAGGTCGGAGCGTAGACTTCATCAGACGCGATCTTTTCATTTTGACATTAATATTTAATGTGCCTCTGACCATTCGGTGATCACTGCCGGTTTTTACCCTGTGAATCACGGAGACATAATTAAATATTTGTTGCTTGGTGCTCATGATGAAGTCTATCTCATTTTTTGTGAAACCATCAGGGCTCATCCAGGTCCATTTCCTATGAGACGGCTTCCGGAAGAAAGAGTTCATCATAAAGAGTCCCTCCTTCTCCAGAAATTCGGCCAGCCTCTGACCCCTGGGGTTGCGCTGCCCATATCCAAATTGCCCTAGTCTCAACTCATCATCGCCCCGTTTGCCCAGTCGCGCATTGAAGTCACCCATAACTACTGTAAAGTGTGCTTTGGAAGTATGTATGGCTCTACTAATGTCCTCATACATAACTTCGACCTCATCATCTGAGTATGCCGAGGTTGGTGCGTAGACCTGTATGACCTTCAGCGAATATCTTTTGGATATTCTGAGTATCAGGTACGCTACCCTGCTCGACACACTAGTGATGGACACAACGATGTTTATGAGTGACTTGTGGACGATAAATCCGACACCACCTTGGGACTGCTATTCGCCCTCCCGGTAGTAAAACAAGTTGCAGGATTTTAAGGTTATCGTGTCCTCGCCCTCTCTTCGGACCTCCAATAAACCAACAATACTCCACCGCAACTTGTTTAACTCTTCTTCCAGCTCAAATAGCTTCTCATCTGTCCTCAATGTGCGTGCGTTGTATCTCACCAGGGCCAATTTTCGGTTTCGGTGGTAGCCGAATCTCTGCCGGAGATTCTTAGCACCCATTGTTCTGTCGTTACCGTGGCTGCTACCGTGGCCAGGACGAACAGGACCGCCGGGGACTAGGGGCCTGGTTTTCTTCTTTTCTTCCATAATATTGATTGGGGGATTTGCCATACTCGCCACGCTTGGCAGGCGGGTTGGCGAGCGCAGTTATTGATCGTCGAAGTGTTAAGGAAACGCTGCTGCCCATTCCCTAGTTTTCCCTTAGTCGCCTTGTACGACACCCGATGGGATGAGATGGGTTGGTCCTATTCTAAGCCGGGAACCACGCGGGACCATAGATAGATAGATATACATTTTTAAATTCAGCGCCTTTTCGTATGCTATCTAATGCACACGTGCAATGTATTTCTACCTTTTTATGTATTTGACTGCCTCGTTGGTTTAGTGGCAAAGCAAATCGCTTTGTGATCACGTTCAAATCCTAGGTCGGACAAGTGTAGTTTTTCTAACGAAAACTTCCCAGTACGAGCCCGGAGTCTGAAATTGTGCCCGGTATATGGCAATAGGCTCGCCCCCTATCACATGGGACCTAACATTGTCGGCGAAACGTGGGTGTACTCAGTACACCTCTGCCACCCCCGCTTGGGGAATATAGCTGTGAAGGTGTAAATTTACGTTTTAAGCAATAGATTGCAATTTTTTTATGTAAAATAATATGCGTTATTTTCATGGACAATAGCGCATTAAATGAAAATTGTAATATAATTTTTGTAGTAGTAGTTTATATTAAGGAATTCAAAAACACTTCATTTAAAAGTATTTTCTGCACAAAAAAATATTTCCTGACGATTCAAAATATATACACACGTAATTGTTCAAGTTTTCACTTAAGAATCAGAATCCTTTATTTGTTAAACACGGGTCGTACAAATAAGTCGGAATTCGGGTAGGTTGAAAAACTAAACACATTGTTCCCTATAAGTTTAATTAAATAAAATTAATTATAAGTTGTTTGCAGTATTATAAATAGTATGAAGTGGTAGATAAAGTTACCTGCTAGTGGAAAGTGCAAATATCCATAATCTAATTATCCTTAACACTAAGTTTCACACTCAAGCACACTTCTTATAACCTCAAAACAACAATATGGAGGCTCTGCAACACACCATCGAGGGATTGGCATCTGTCTTTCACTCCAAGATGGCACAATTCGATTCCAAGTTGGAAAAGGCAGCTTCGGCAGGTATCAAGCCAGACACTGTGGCAGCAGATTTCACAGAGTTTAGGTCCTTCATAGTTGAAGCGCTGGGCAATCTGCAGCGGCAGGTAGCACTGTTAGCGCAGGCCTATGAACGCCTAGAGATGAGGAGCCGTCGCAAAATGCTGCTAGTACATGGAGTGGCAGAGAAGAAGGACGAATCCCCATTAAATATTCTGTTGGATATCGCTTCCAAACATCTCAACACTGGAGATCTCAGACCCGATGTCAGCCGCTGTCACCGTATTGGTAGGCCCAACTCCAATAAGCCGAGGCCGCTTCTAATTAAGTTTCGCGACCTTAATATGCGAAACCGGGTATGGTTTGCCAAGACCGGTTTAAAGGGTACTGGTTTAACCTTGTCCGAGTTCTTAACAAAGGAGCGGCACGCTGTGTTTATGGAAGCTCGGAGACGTCATGGCGTGGCTAATTGCTGGACGAGGGACGGCACCGTGGTTGTGGCTGAGCCGGGGGGTAAACGGCACCAATTCCGCACTTTCGCTGAGCTTGATGCTGTCCCGTGTATGATTCCTCCTGAAGACGGAAGCGGTCCTTCTTCTAGTAAAGACAAACGCAGTGTACGTACAAAGCCCCGTGCTAAAAAAACATAATTTGGTTGGTCTTTGGGTGCCTATTTGTTTTTGATAATCAATGTTTGTATTTACTTTTTGTACCCACTGTATTGTTTCAAAACTATATACCTATATAACATACAGAACAGATAATATAACAGGACTAGAGGTTATTTATGTGTAAGTTATTATTTACATACAGTTACTTTTTATGATTTTTACGATTCTGATATGTGTAGGTACGTAAAACTATTTCTCGGTTTGACATCTGTCTTGTCAAAGTGACATTTGCTTTTATATTAAGTTTTGGATTTAAGGTTTGGGTATTATGCTTTTAGAATTAACTTTTTTTTTCCTTTTTAAGAGTTATTTTTATATTACTTTTGACTTATATTTTTCTACATTTTCAAATTATTTTTATGTAACTTGTCAATTCCTTTGTCCTATAATAATTGTCGTAGGTTTTATTATTTTTGGGTGCCCCATAGACACTGTTTATGGTTGTAATACTTTTCATTGTATTTCTCATAGTGATACGATATTTCTGCTGCTTTTTTTTCCCTTTATTTATTATTACTATTTTGTAATTATACTAAATAGCCAATTGCGTTTTCCGCTGGCAGGTAGACGACAGTAGATTTTTTTTTTTTTAAATATTTAATTTTAGTATATATTTATTTATACCTTTTTTAAAGTTATACTTTTTGTAATGAATGACGACAACAATATTTTAAATCTTGACCCTATTGATACCTTTCTATCTTGTTCCTCTTCAGAGAGTGATGACAGCTTTCGTAGCGTTGCACCTTCCTTACATGATGCTCTTGTTTCTGAATACGCGAACGTGACTAAGAACTTTAACGTGGTGCACATTAATGCCCAAAGCATTCCCGCCCACTATCAGGATTTAGTTTTGACCATGGACAACAAAAATATCCATGCAATTTTGATCTCTGAATCTTTTCTAAGGCCTAATCTTCCCTCCTCTGCTTATTTTCTTCCTGGTTTTCAATTAATTCGTAATGACCGTACATGTAGTTCCTACGGTGGTGTTGCTATCTATCTCCGGGACTATCTTCCGTACTCCATAGTAAGTAAATCAGCGCAGCCTCCTCCGCCTAATACAGCGGAACACCTCTTCATTGAAGTTACTTTAAATCATCACAAAGTCCTTCTGGGGGTTTATTATTGCCCCTCTCTTCATATTAATTTCTTTTCTTCTTTTGAAAGCCTCCTAGAAGACCTTACCCCGTCATATGTACACTCTATCATTATGGGCGACTTCAACACTTGTTTACTCAAGAATGATTCCCGGGCTCGTAATCTGAAAGGTTTAGTAGATTCTAGTAATATGCATATTCTCCCACTTACAGCAACTCATCATGCCCCAAACTCTACTCCTTCCCTATTAGACTTAATTATAGTCTCTTCTCTTGAACATGTTGTCAAATGTGGCCAATATAGTGCTGATGCTTTCTCCTATCATGATTTAATATTTCTATCTTACAAGATTCGTCCGCCTAGAACTAAACCAAAGACTTTTCTGCAGCGCAATTTTGGTGCAATGAACCTTGATCATCTCTAAGAAGATACAGGCAAAGTCAAATGGTCTGTGGTTGAGCAGGAGGAAACGGTTAACAATAAGATTGCTATGTTCAACATACTACTCACAGAACTTTTTGATATACATGCTCCTATCCGTGAAGTTAAAATGAGGCATCTTCCTGCTCCTTGGCTTACTGAAGACATCAAGGTTCTCATAGATAAGAAGAATCGAGCTAAGTCGAGATACAAGGTTGATTCCAGGGATAAGTACCGGGACAAATATCATCGGGCTAGGAACTGATGTAACACAGCTTGCAGGGATGCGCAGAGGCGTCACATCCATCGCTCTGTTGAAAACGGTGATCCCGCCAAAGTCTGGAGGTTCCTTCGGACCTTAGGAGTAGGTAAATCTCCACAAGATGCTGCATTAAGTGACATCGATATGGACCAACTTAACCAGCATTTCTCTAAGTCGTCAGTTTTGGATAATACTATTAAAGGTAACACGCTTCATCTACTTAATGCACAGATTGCCCCTGATTATCCTTCATTTTTATTCACAACGGTTTCTGAACATGATGTTAAAAATAGTATTCTTTCCATTACTTCAAATGCCGTCGGAAATGACAGTATTAGTCGTAATATGATCATACCTATTCTTGACTCCTTATGCCCCATTATCACTCATATCCTTAATTCTTTCATCACGACTGGTGTCTTTCCTAATTGCTGGAAGGACGCTCAAGTGACTCCCTTACCAAAAAAAGCTAACCCTGGATCCTCTTCAGACTACCGTCCAATCTCTATTCTCCCTTTCCTATCTAAAGTTCTTGAACGACTCATTCAGAATCAGTTTAGTCGGTTCTTGAATGCTCATAATATCCTTGACCCATATCAATCTGGTTTTCGCCCTGGTCATAGTACGAATACTGCATTAGTAAACATCTCTGACGACATTCGGCTTGGTATGGAAAATCAGCAGCTAACTGTTCTTACTCTTCTTGATTTCAGTAATGCGTTTAATCGCACAGTCGATCATGATATCTTGCTTGCTACGCTGCGTTCCCTTAATGTTTCTCCTTTGGCGATCGACTGGTTCCGTAGCTATCTGTCTGGGCGTCGGCAACGTATTCGCATAGACGATACTTTTTCCTCTTGGTGTGAAGTTTCCGCCGGCGTACCGCAAGGGGGTGTGCTATCTCCGCTGCTTTTTGCAGTCTTTATCAACTCAATTACCAATGAGTTAACGTCATCGTATCATCTTTATGCTGACGACTTACAAATATACTCGCAGGCTGCTTTTGATCATCTGTCGACTGCTATCCAAACTATAAATTGCGACCTAAATTCTATTAATTCTTGGAGTAAGTCACATGGCCTAGCAGTTAATCCGATCAAAACTCAAGTTATTGTGATAGGCAGCCCTTGGTATATGTCTCGAATTAACTTTGATCAACTTCCTGCGATTACGTTCGTCGGGGTCCTTATTCCATACTGCGACAAGGTAAAAAATCTTGGTGTTATCTTTGACAACACTTTGTCGTGGAGACCGCAGGTTGCTGAGGTTAGCAGGAAGATTTTCGCTTCAGGAGCCTCACTTAGACGCCTACGTAATTTCTTGCCTGTCAATACTAAAATTGCGCTTGCACAATCCCTTCTGTTGCCTATTCTTGACTACGCTGATTCTTGCTACCTTGACCTGACAGTGGAGCTTCTTAATAAACTCGAAAGACTTCAGAATTATTGCATTCGTTTTATATTCGGCTTACGTAAATATGACCACGTATCCGAATTCCGTTCTCAACTTGAGTGGCTCCCTGTCCATCACCGTAGGAATATGCATGTACTATCACTACTCTATTCTATCTTATTTAACCCGTGCACTCCAATGTATCTTAAGGAACGTTTTTCCTTTCTCGCCACTACTCAGTCGCGTGAACTTCGTTCCTCTTCGACACTTCGCCTAACTATGCCTACCCATTCTTCTAACTTCTTTACTAATTCCTTCACTGTCCAAAGTATTCGTCTTTGGAACTCCTTACCTGATTCTATAAGGCGTGCTAAGTCCCGGGAAATATTTAAGCGGGATCTTAAAGCACATTTCCTGCAGACCTAACACCTTTAGCAAGTTCCCTTTTAATTTTAGTTTTTTACATTTGCTCGTATCTCTTTCGTTTCTCCTTTCCTTTATATTTATTTATTTCGTCATTCAGTTGCGTAATGTATAATAGGTTCTTTTTGTTTCATTTTACTTCTTTTTTTATTTTTATGTTATTATATTCATTGTTGCACCTTACCCATTTCCATTTTATTTTTAACATCTCTGTCCTCTACCTAAGGGTTGCCTGGAAGAAATCGCTTTAAGCGATAAGGCCGCCTTACTGTACCAACATAACTATGTTCGATCTTGTTCCCTGTCATAATATTTTATGTGCAATAAAGTGTATTATTATTATGTATATATTTATTCAGTATAATTTCTTATAAAATATATATAAAAATATAAAATACAAATATTCTTATATATATTGTATAAAAAAAAAAATGTGCTCCACCGACAGCAAGGTCTACGACCCATGCTACCGGCGGTCAGGGCTCCAAAGAGAGGAACCTCCTCACAATGCGTGCTGTGTCCAACATTACTGCCTTCTGTATCAGGCCCTTCACCCAACTGCCTAGCGAGAGCTTCTCAAGGTGTTTATCGAAGCTCTTCGCTATAAGGCCGTTGACTGTTATTATTATTATTTATTTATTTTACTGAGATTCACGGGCTTTACCCGGACCTTTGAAAGGCTTGCATGGGGACATGGGTCCAACACGTAGAGGCCCTTTGCGAGAAGTTAATGTTATGTAAGCCACCTGCTGAGATCACTTGCTGAAAATGAAGAAACATAACCAGCGAACTGACCCCGGCAGGTGCAAGGACTATTGTAAATTATGGAAAGAAAACAAGGGCTATGCAAATGAGGCTTGATGGACAAAAACTGGACTATTTCAAAGAGGACGGACACCGGCCATAATTAGTTATACCTAAATACCCGTGGCCGGCGGTGACTCGCCGCTTACTAGATGGGCCCTTAAACGGTCGTCCTAGGACAACTGAGGGCAACACCGGTGTGAGCGGCTCAGAGGTGTAGAGAGGTGTGCTGCGCTTTCTCCGAAGTTACTCGCGGCGTTATGCCCTTTAACACTTCCACCCCTGGAGTACATCGATGTAGGAACGCATTATCTTCCTACGTCGATATAGCTCTCACGGCTCCTCTCTGGACGGCCAATTAAGGCTAGCCAGAGCCGAGAGTCCTGCGGGCACCCTTCGGTTTCCACTCGACCGACGAAGACACGCCGAGTTGGGGGCCCTGACCGACTCTCTGAAGCACTCGGGTCCGTGGTGTCGTTACTCACCAACAGCTCGCCACAAGCTGCCCTGCGGGCTTATTATTATTATTATTACAAAGTTGATAATAAATTAAAAATAAGTTAAAATAAGTTTCACCATGTTTTCCTACTTCTGTCGGCACTCCCGGAGTGCCACTGTTAGTTTTTAAATTGTTCGCTCTTGGATTTCAACCCAGGTCCTCGTAACCGCAACGCCTATTATTCGCCACTAGACTAACGAGGCAATCCGTTGAAAGTTGTGATAAATGTGCAGTTGCTGGTCGCGCTAACTCTAACCGCATATGAACTGCAATTTGCATGTAGACAATATGGTTAAGGATAACTTTCAAACTTGTTTGTCAAATTTTCGTCCACTCTTGACAGATTTAACAGTAAATTATGCAAAATTCAAAGTCTTTTATAATTAATGCAACCAATACAATTAAATAGGATAACTAATGCAAAAACTTTACAATTTTTGTCGGAAATGTGCGTTTGAGCGCTGCGTTTTTTTTTCTTCGACAACAGTGGATCCTATTAAAGCCAAAAACCACCAAGATGACTCTATAACTTTAAAAAAGCATCAAATTCGGTGAAGTCGTTTAGGACAAGATTTTTAGGAAAACATAGTTCCATCATTCTTCCGGTTTCGTGACCTATCTCGTGCGCGGAGTTGCTTTAGCTCCTAACTATTAGACTAAGCTGTCCGATAATTATGAATATAAATATATATTGATACACTAGTTTCTGCCCGCGACGTCGTCCGCATCCATTTTAGACAAACCCTATTTTTCCGGGATAAATGTATCCTATGTGTTAGGTGCTAGTAACTATACGTGCACTAAATTTCATCCAAATCCGTTCAACGGTTTTTGCGTGATTGAGTATCAAACATACAGACTTTTAAATTTATAATATTAGTAGGATTCATATAGTAGTTTTTGCCCGCGATGTCGTCCGCGTCGATTTTAGACAGGAACCCATTTTTCCGGGAAAAAAAGTATCCTGTGTGTTAAGTCAGGTAATAAATTATATGTGCGCCAAATTTCTTCCAAATACGTTCAGCCGTTTTTGCGTGATTGAGTAACAAACATACAAACTTTCACATTTATAATATTATTTATTAATTTTATGGAAAGTAGAATTATCGTTACAAGTGTGTGATATAGTGTAGTATAGCACATTTTTACAAAGCGGGTAGAAGAAAAAAGGAGTCGGAAGAAAGAAAAAAGATATCAGAATCAGAATATTTTTTATTCATGTTAACCATTACAGTATTTATATATCGTCAGAAAAGTACCAAAGACTCTACCACCACTTCGGAATGTCATTCCTGTGGAGAAGAAGGGCAAGAAGCTCCACGGTTACTCTTTTAAAATAGTATTTTTACATTTTCTTTTTCCATGTACATTTTGTTGTGGGATATGGGAGAACGATGTAGGCTGGTCTATCAGGTAGGTCTAAGTTAAACTATACTATTCATGTGAATGGATACATGGTTCCCTCATTTACAGAGAAAGAAATGAGAAAAAAAAGGAACATTTTATTAAATTAATAGAAGGAGGAGAGGGAATATTAAATAATAATAGCTAGACAAGGATAGGATGGGGTTTGTCATTAGAGACATAAATGTACAACTCACCAATATGTACCTATTAGTCTTCAGCCAAAGGTGAACACCGCAGAACAAAAGCGTCCCTCGAAGATCGCCAAAACCGCCACCCAGCTTTGTGCTATACGTGTTCAGCTCCACCCTACCTCCATCAGGTGTTCGGTCCATCTTGTGGGGGGTCTGCCTACTTTACGTGTATCGGTACGCGGTCGTCTCTCGAGAACCTTTCTGTTCCACTGGCCGTCAGCACACGAGCGATGTGCCCTGCCCACTGCAACTTGAGTTTAGCAATTCTGAGTGCTATGTCAATGGCTTTGGTCCACCTGCGGATCCCTTCGTTTCTGCTTTGATTCCGCAGGGTAAACTCTCTCCATCGCTCTTTGGGTGATCTTGAGCCTTCTTATGAGGCCCTCTGCATGTAGTCATCGAGTTTTGATGCTAATCTTACAACAAAAAAAATATTACAAGCAAAATATTTCTCAACAAGTGCGAACGACGTCCCTGAAACGTTGATATATTATATCCAATCAATAAGTTTGGATCACTTACGCGATCTACTTGCGGAGCAATTTCACACATGAAATAAGTGTTCTATTATATTCAATCGAGGCAATTCAATATCATGGTTTGGAAAAAGGAAATTGAAGGTCCTTGAGTGGGGTGGGGTGCTCTATCGGGCGGGTACATAAGTATTTACTTTTTTGTTATATAGCGATGTATAGTGTGATAGATTGGTGGCCCAAAAAGGAAGGGCCAGGGAAAGCCCATAAGCCAGATGGAGCGATGACAAGCAAAGGAAGTAGCAAAGTATCGGGACGAATTGTGTGATAGAGGAGAAGCCGACGTAGAGTGGCTCCCACACGAATTGGAGTGGCCATGAAGCAAATACGAAGGGTAGATGGCGCAATAAGATGTTCCTATACAATTTACCCGTGTGGTGACGGGAAAGAATACATGTGTCATCACCCCCTATCATCCCGTGGGTGTCGTAAAAGCCGACAAAGGGAACACACTCGTGCAAACGACCCAGTGCGTAGAGAAGGAAAACTTGAAATCAAACCCTATACCAACCCGTCTGGCCAGCGTGGTATAGTAGGCTAATCTACCTCCTATGAAAGCACAACAATTTAACCGGCCCCCAGTTCCCGGTACTCCCGCTGTTCCCGATCACGGTAGCGGTCGGGGCGACAGCGGGAGAGGGGGTGCTAAGAATCTCCGGGTTACGAGAGGCTACCATAAAGAACTGACCCTCGCGACGTATAATGGATGCACACTACGGCTGGACCACCACCTCACCGAACTCGAGGTAGAACTGGGTCGCATAAAATGGCATATTTTGGGGTTATGTGAGGTCCGAAGAAAGGGGGAGGACGCGATAACCCTTGAGTCAGGTAACTTGTTCTACTTCCGAGAAGGTGATCAGCTCTCCCAGGGTGGTGTCGGTTTTCTGGTCAATAAGGACCTCGTTAGCAGCGTTGTGGAAGTCAGCAGTGTGTCGACACGGGTAGCGTACCTTATACTGAAGCTCAGCGATAGGTACTCCCTTAAGGTGGTACAGGTATATGCGCCGACCTCGACATACGCTGACGATATAGCCGAAGCCGTGTACGAAGACATTGCGAAAGCACTACACGGCACTCCAAAGGCTCACTACAGCGTTGTTATGGGGGACTTCAACGCCAAAGTGGGAGTACAAGAACGCGGCGAAACGAAAATCGGACCCTTCGGTGTGGGGCGCAGAAATAACAGGGGGCAAATGCTGGTAAACTTTCTCGAGTCGCAGGGGCTCTTCTTAATGAACTCCTTCTTTAAGAAGAAGCCCCATAGAAAGTGGACTTGGCGAAGCCCCGACAACGTGACAAAGAACGAGATAGACTTCATCATGACGGATAAGAGGTATATATTTAGGGACGTCTCTGTGATCAACAGGTTCAATACTGGCCACGATCACCGACTCGTCCGAGGCACCCTAAATATAGACTTTCAAGCCGAAAGGGCCCGGATGGTGAAGCCTACTCTCCGACCTACCGCGCTCCAAACAGCCTTGGGTTCCGAAAAGTTCCAATTGGAACTTCAAAACCGTTTTGACTTGCTGGAAACCATTGGCGATATTGACGAGAAAACCGACACAGTGGTCAGAATGCTACAGGACGTGTCTCGAAAGTTTCTGTACGGAAAAAGCAAAAACAGGGACTCTAAACTCTCGGCCGAGACTCTCGAACTTATGAGAGGTAGACGAGAAATGCCACCTACGCAGATATCTTCGTCAGATCGGAAGAACTTAAACCTTAGAATCCGAAAGCTGATTCGGCGCGACCTCAGACGCTTCAACACCCGTATCGTCGAGGCTGCGATCGAGCAGAATAAGGGCACTAAGGTCTTCGCCCAACAGCTCGGACGTCCCCGTCTGACGAAACTCAAAACTGCGGATGGCAAAACCGTGACCTCTAAGTTCGAGATTCTCGAGGAAATCGAGGGCTTCTATGGAGAACTGTTTGCATCACGGACAGGTAAGCCTACGAGACCCAGCGATGATGACCACAGAGCCCCACTTACGCGCCATTACACGGAAGACATCCCAGATGTTGATCAGGGCGAGGTCAAGGCGGCTCTCGAGCAACTTAAGAACAATAAATCTCCTGGTGATGATGGAATTACTACCGAGCTCCTCAAAGCTGGTGGGACTCCGGTTCTCAAAGAGCTGGCAAGCCTTTTCAATTCCATCATTCACCAGGGCCTAACACCTAAAGCGTGGAGCGGGAGTGCGGTGGCTCTGTTCTTCAAAAAAGGCGATAAAGCCTTGCTGAAGAACTACAGACCCATCTCACTTCTGAGCCATGTATACAAGCTGTTCTCGAGAGTAGTCACAAACCGCCTCGCCAGGAAACTCGACGAGTTTCAGCCACCAGAGCAAGCCGGGTTTCGAAAAGGCTTCAGCACCGTAGACCACATCCATACTGTTCGGCAGATTGTACAGAAAACTGAAGAGTACAATCAGCCGCTGTGTATGGCTTTCGTGGACTACGAAAAAGCCTTCGACTCCATCGAAACCTGGGCAGTTCTGGATGCTCTGCAACGATGTCGTATTGACTGGCGTTATATCGAAGTGCTGAGATGTTTATATGATACCGCCACTATGACCGTTCAGCTCCAGGAACAAAAAACCAACCCCATTGAGCTGCGCAGAGGGGTGAGACAGGGGGATGTAATATCCACCAACGCGCTTGAAGACGTCTTTAAGACGCTAAACTGGGCGGGACGGGGCGTGAATATAGACGGCGAGTGCATCTCGCATCTTCGGTTTGCCGACGACATCGTCATAATAGCAGATACGCTGGAACAGTTAAGCGAGATGCTGCACAGCCTAAATGTAGCCTCTCGACGTGTTGGTCTCGGCATGAATTTGGATAAAACCAAGATCATGTTCAATGAACATGTCACGCCGAGACCAGTCTACGTCGAAGAATCGATGCTCGAAGTTGTTCGAGAATACACCTACCTTGGGCAGATTATCCAGCTTGGTAGGAACAACTTCGAGAAAGAAGTCGACAGAAGGATCCAGTTGGGCTGGGCGGCATTCAGCAAACTACGTCGGGTTTTCTCTTCGCCTTTACCGCAATGCCTGAAGACGAAAGTCTACAACCAGTGCGTTCTACCAGTCATGACATACGGTGCCGAGACGTGGACACTTACAGTAGGGCTAGTCCATAGGCTCAAAGTCGCGCAGCGAGCTATGGAGCGGGCTATGCTCGGAGTCTCTTTGAGGGATAAACTCCGAAATGAAGTTATCCGTCAAAGAACCAAAGTAGTTGACATAGCCCGCAGAGTGAGCTCGCTAAAGTGGCAGTGGGCTGGCCATGTCTGTCGAAGAAGCGATGGCCGATGGAGCAGACGAGTTTTAGAGTGGAGACCACGACTCGGCAAACGTAAGGTAGGGCGCCCCCCAGCTAGGTGGACCGACGACCTGAAGAAGGTCGCAGGGTGGGACTGGATGCGGAAGGCGGAGGACCGTGTATTGTGGCGCAAATTGGGAGAGGCCTATGTCCAGCAGTGGACTGCAATAGGCTGATTTGATTGATACAATTTAAGCGTAGTACTGCGCGGGGTGGCACCTGGCGAGAGGGACGTTACGCCCAACCGCCCAACCAACATTTGTATTTGCCATCTGGCGGAGACTAGTAAAAACTAAACGGGTCGTAGATGTCAATGTTACTTGTAAGTTCAACTGTATTACGGTATGCCGCATTTTCAATGTAGAAGTATTCTAATAACTTACGAAACAAGTACTTACAAGTGAAAAGCTATACCATTTGTGTGACCAGATTGTTGATCGAAGTAATTTTTGCATGATAAGATACATCACTTAATTTAAAGGGTTTTGTTTTTAGTAAAAATAGCTAATATTTAATAGCTTTGCGAACTCGAGCGGACATGTGAATGGAACGAGTGACGATGACAAACTCAGGTAAGCCACGCCCGCCAGGATGACGTCAAGGCTTTTATGAATTCAAAAGGCTCGCTAGCTTATGTCATTTTCGTATTTGATTTGTGGGATTGGCCTCTTACAAGGTAGATCGATGACCTTCGCAGGTAAAAGCTGGATGATTACAGCACAATGACGATCATCGTAGCGATTTTTGGGGAGGCTCAAGTTCTGCAGTGGACGACTTTAGACTGATGATGATGCGTTTAGGTGTACACACATAACTTAAATAAGAATGTTCTCCGATGATTCACAATTTTTAATTATTTCCTTATAAATAATGAAGAAAAATCAAAATAAATTTGTTGTTAACGCTTAGTGTGTTCAGGTCGGTAAGAACTAGCCTACTGTACTTAGTGTAGGCGAAATGATGAAAAGATAGAACCCTCGCCCTGAAGCGAGATGCAGGGTTCAAATCCCTGCATGGTCTATCACTCCCCGAGTATTGTTGTAGGGAGCTTGTGTATCCGTTACAAGTAGTAACAACTTTAAGATTGCTTTCTAGAAATTTTTGTAATATAAGTCAAAGGTGATACAAGTCGAAAATAGTTTTGAAAAAATTTACTTTCGAGTTTTAAAAATTCCCTTCATTTTTTTTACTGCACCTAATTGAATGTTGATTACGGTTTTTGATAGACACTTACTTATAGATTATTTTACTTAAAGATTCAAGAAATTATAAAAAATTGTTTTCTTAATATTAAGTAAAATGTAAACTTACAGCTTCACCGGAGGGCGAGCGTGCAACCACTACGTGTGAGCCAGCAAGGCAAGGGGCAACTAGCTCAAGAGCGCCTCAAGGAGGAACGGCCTCGGCTTGGGCAGTCGTTATGGGGGAGGGCGAATACTAGGTGTCTTGCCGTGGTGCTCTGCACCGGCCGGCGGGCAAGGGATTCTTGTATGTGCGGTATCTGTATCCGAAAGAAGGGATGTAAGGGCATCGGGAGGGTCGGTGTTAACAAGCCGCGGACGGCGGTTGTGGCTGATAGGAGGGGAGTTAGGGTTGTAGTCGGCGGCGGCTACGATTAGCGGATTTCTATGATTGGACGCGTTCGCGAAATATCGGGTTGTCGCGTTTTTAATAAAGGTGCGAATAGGTTCGAGACCGAGATTGAAATGGATATCGACATTCCGTATAAACCACAGGGCTCCGAGGAACAGATTTAAGGTCGTACAATGTAAATGACGGACGGCTTCGTGGTCAAAGCCGTCCGCGATTCACCTGAACATTGGAGTTTAAGCCACTGGATCGAGTCGTCGTGGGATCGATGGCCGCACTGGATAAATCTTCGTGTGACCCGCAAATATCTGTTTCGATCGGCGTGCTTGTGTATGTGTATTTCATATTTGTAAACGCAACCATGACACAGGAATAATTCCTGGGGCTACTTTTATTAAACGAATAAAAATGGTTACAGCTCTATACATTTTTCACCGCCTCGTTGGTCTGGTCGCAAAGCACAGCGCTGGGTTCAAATCCTGGACAAATGTAGTTTTTCAATCGAAAAATTCCCAGTATGAGTCCGGAGTCTGGAATTGTCCCCGGTATATGGCAATAGGCTCGCCCCCTATTACATGGGACCTAACATCGTCGGAGAACCGTGGGTATACTCAGTACACCTCTGCCACGCCCGCTTGGGGAATAGGTGTGACGGTGTGACATTTTTCATTGTACCAGCACCATCTGTGTTGTAGATAATTGCAACTTGTAGCGTTTGTATAGGGTCGTTTAAAAGCCATCTAATAATCCGCTCCGCACCAGTCCCAGCTTTCACTCAGCCCCTACCAATAGGCGTTGTTTGTCCGAATGTGTGTGCAGGAAATGAAACCGGGTAAGGCTTGAGACCGACCACGCGTCGGGCATTTAGCGAATCTACATGACATAGCTAAATGATTTCTCCTGACCTTCAATATAAATTGAAGGAGGGAATATCATATACAAAAATTATTGTAGTTGCGGTGATTGAATTTCAAGATAAGTCATTGCCTGTAAATTGTTAAGGTTAAATATTATACATTTAAGGGCTGTGGATTTTGATTAAAAATAAAGTTTAAAAAAATCTATCTTTATCATCACGTAAAATTTCTTGAGGGGTAAATAGAGAGTACAGAGTTTCAACACGTTCTTTGTTTATAGACCTCTCGGGCTTCCTCTACTGTTATAGTTTGTTTCAGATACGCTCGCCGAGATAAGGAGACTCTTAATTTACCCTTCAGATAAGACACGGTCTGTCTACCATTCTGTATCATCACTATACAGATAGGCAGGGAGTACAGAGTTTCGACAGGTTTTTTCCTTACAGACCTCTCTGGCTTCATTTGGTCATGCTTAGATAGTCTAGGTCTTCCCCGGTACCTACATCCTTCCAATTTCGCATTTTAAATTTGTTTTGTCATTCTTTCTTTATACCTTTTTTCATCTTTGCACCCATACTATCTTTCATACCTACATTATACACCTGTAGATTGATAATTTCCAAAATTGAGGTTTTCAATCTAGAGGGGCGATGTAGAAATAAAAAAAACGTAAACCATAACGTTTCGATTTCAAGAAAGTCTCCACAATGGAAGATGGTGTTCAATATTTCGGAAAACACAAAAATAGCGTCCATTATTTTCCAAATTTTATTCGGTTCAGTATGATGTTGGGTATATTAGATTAGTCGAAGTCTAGACGAGCTAATGGACTAGACACGACAAGAAATGCTGAATATCAATTACCTACATTTATTGGACAATTTAATTTGCCAAAATGTTATAGTGGCAAAAATGTCTGACTTCTTATTCTTAGCGTTTCGACGGCAAACATGCTACAGATATATGGAAGCAGCCCAGAATGCGGCCACATTGTCTGTATTGACGAAGGTAGCAATCCAAGTCCTGCTTCGTACGGGTGTTAGGGCTTGCGGAGCACGATATAAGGTGGGACATAGTTTGGGTTACGCCGCACAAACACCCCAAATTGGTACCGTCTGTAAATCCCTACCTGAACATATTTTCCTTGCTGCGGCCGACCTGAGTCCGAATTCTAGAAGTGGGAGACTCAGCAGCTGAAACAAAGGAATTTGCTAATGAAACCTACTTTTTCCTTCCAGAGTTTGCACAACTGAATGTCTGACTATAAAAATGATTAGAATAGTATTATAGTCTATGCGTATTTTTGACGTTTAAGCATGTCAAAGGACATATAGTCGGACAAGGATATTTTGGTCTGTAGATGACATTGTAGGGGGCGTTGGTGTGAATAAGGGTTATCATTTAGTAAAATTTTCATTCTTGCAGGAAACAATTTCAACAGGTGGGTCCCCACGGTTACTGATTAAAAAAAGATACCATAATGATTAAGACGTTTGAAGGTACTCCGGAATGACTATGCCTTATAGACGTCAAACGGCTCAGTCCCTCCCGTGAATATGGGTGCTGCAAAGCACTCGAAATGTCGAAAATCTAAAAATAAATCACGATAAACTCTGAAAAAAAAAATATTTTATTTGATGTGTATTATTTCCATAAATCTAAAAACTCAATTTGTCAGAGGTAATTAAATCCTATTGTGTTATAATAAGGTTAAATGTGTGTCATAATGCAATAAGGACTATTGTTGTTTGATATCTAGATCTATAATATATAAAATCTAGATATGCAAAATAACCATGCCTAGGCATGTCGATTTACTCTAAAAAAATCGATATTTGAATTGATTCTAATCGAACGTACTAGAATCGATACTCAATTAAATCGAGCATCGGAAGATTGATTCTCGATTAATGGATTCGAAGTCGATTTTAATAAATGTGCTGAGTAAATGAAATATTTTATTAAATCCTTCTGTTGGTATCAGTTTTGGAACGTCGAATTTAAAGGTTATAAAAAGACAACAGATATTGCAAAATGTTATGTTTAGTACCAAGTATTTTTAACAATAAACGTGCTTTATGACCATTTAAATGCTTGATTTACCCAACTTACTTACTTACACACTTTTTATTATTGAAATGTGAATCGATCTGATTAAAGGGTTTTCAGGATCGATTCACCGAATCGATACAGTGCTTATAAAAATCAATTGTTTAACTCGATTGAAACGATTTTTCGTTTAATTGATTTTAAATCGACATGCCTAACCACGCCTATGTTCAGGAGAGGTGTAGTTACAGAACCTCATATTTTGACACTTGTTTTTTTACATAACTGCCTCGTTAGTCTAGTGGTACCTAATGCGGGTAGTGATCACGAAGTCCTGGATTCAAATCCTGGGCCGGACAGAGCGTTATTGGAGTTTTCCTATCCATATATTTCGCATAGCAGTATGGAAATAATAATAATAATGCTTTATTAACTCACCACAGAGATAACAGGTAGTAACATTAGTTTTACATTAAAGTTGTGGGAGTCTGGTGCCTAAACTAGGTGAGAACCTGTATTTCAGGCCACCAGGCCGCCACCCCTCGAACAGTGTCACACTAAAGAAAGTAGAAAATAAAACACAAAACAAAAACAGGCGAAAACAGAAAACTAAACTAAAAATAAAAAAAAAAACAATCAGCCTGTAATGGGGTAACAATAACAAAGCAGACATGTTCTGTATATTAATATGTATATGTGTGTGTGTGTGTGTGTGTGTGTGTGTGTGTGTGTGTGTGTGTGTGTGTGTGTGTGTGTGTGTGTGTGTGTGTGTGTGTGTGTGTGTGTGTGTGTGTGTGTGTGTGTGTGTTTGTGTGTGCGTAAATTTGTGTGAGAAGTTACACTTCCGCAATAATCAGTTTTTCGGTTTGTTCGTAGTTCAATGTCTGTAGCCATGCAGTCAGAGTCTTTTTACAACAATATCGAGTGAGAGGGAAAACGGCTAGTATTCTATTTATATTATTGTAAATATAACGCCCGAGATAACAGAAGAACCTAGTGGAAAACTTGGTCGAGAGTCTAATATTACGAAGTTCGACAGGGTTATACCTCCTTTTGTTAACAGTCAATGATGGGGAATACTCTAACAGTGAGTGTTGTCTTAGTGCTGTGTGTAGTATGAAAAGTTGTCTGACCGTTAGTACTCTGGTTTTTTGGTATAGTAGTGTACTGGGATACCGAAAGGGTAAGAAAAATGAGACCTTAAGAATAGCTCTCTGTGTCCGTTCCAACTCAAGAAGATTTGTCTTATTTGCACCTCCCCAGGATGTAATGCAGTATCTAAGTAGTGATTGCACAAGTGCTGAAAAAACTAGGCCTCGCAACTTCTCGTCCGTAACGTGTCTTAGGGTTTTAAAAACATAAATAAGTTTACGAAGTCTCTTATTTAGAGTGTTAGTGTGGCCATGAAATTTAAATGTACTATCAATTATAATGCCTAGGTACGTTAAGCTAGTAGCCCTTTGCAGATGGACACATGAACAGGACCTAGCTGCCGGTTCCGTACATGTGTGTGCAATTATTGGGTATTGATTTAAGGAAGGGGACAGAGAGCCATTACCCATTTTAAATGTTATGTACTTGGTCTTATCGGCGTTTAGAGTAAGTATGTTGTCACGTAGCCACTCAGACACAATATCAAAACCAGACTGGGCGTGGAAAAATAATTCTTTCCATGAGCTTGCACTAAATAAAAGCGCTGTGTCGTCAGCAAAGCTAACAATTTTACCATTGGAAAGGTTGAGCATGCACAGATCGTTAATATAGATGAGGAATAGGGTCGGTCCGATCACGCTGCCTTGCGGGACACCGTAGGTGATACTACACTCCTTACTAGTAAACTCATCTATTTTAACGGTCTGGACCCGATCCTTTAAATAATCTTCAAAGATTTTCAGTTGCATCCCTCTGACCCCGATGCTTTCCATTTTTTTAATAAGAATGGGTACAGAAACCGTATCGAAGGCTTTGGCAAGATCAAGAAAGACACCTAAAACCCTCTGCCCGCTGTCCAGATTAGTAACTATGTAATCATTTAAATCATGCACTGCATCGGACGTGGATTTTCCAGTGCGAAATCCATATTGGGTGGGAGAAAGAAGTTTGTGGCTCTCCAAGTATGCCATCAGTCTAGTGTTCATAATTTTTTCAAGGACTTTTGAGAATGCTAGTAGTACAGCTATGGGCCTGTAATTATTTACACAGTTTCTGTCTCCATTCTTAAAAATAGGATGAATAAGAGATTTTTTAAATACTTTTGGAAAAATGCCCGAGGTCAGGGCCAGATTACATACATATGTAAGAGGAGGTACGAGTATTTCTTTATATTTCTTTAGTAGTTTCCCAGATATTTTGTCCCACCCTGCAGCACAATCACTTCGAATACACATTACAGTCCTCTCAATTTCACCCTCATCAGTTGGCAGAAGCACCAGTGACTGAGCAGTTCTGTACATAGGTATTCGTACCGGCATTGTAATTCCGGCAGTAAGACTATCAGCTAGAGTTTTGCCAATATTTGCAAAATAATTATTTATGGCATCAACCGACTGCTTGGGGATTTGGAAACTAGAAAACAATTGAGATGCCGACTCTCTTTTTTTTCCGGTGTGTTATATTATTGATTGCTTCCCAGAGCTCTTTATTATTGCTACCAGCCTCGCCAATGACCCTTTGTTCATAATCCCTTTTTATCTTTTTCAGAAGACTATTATAAAAGTTTCTGTATCTTAAGTATGATACTTTTAAGGTGTCATCATCTGGAGTCTTTTTTAACTTTTTATGCATATTGTCGCTGTGTCGGATACATCTCAGAAGCCCCGTAGTAATCCAAGGCTTTGAATTTTTTTTACGACTAGGGATTTTTACCAAAGTTGTATTAGACTCTATCACTGCGGTGACGAGATTAGTTAGGGTTTCTGCCGCTAAATTAGCATTCTTCATAGCAAAAACTTGCGAAAGATCAAGTTGTTTCATTTGTAAATCTAATTGCTTAAAATTCGTCCGTGTTACGTATTTATTACTGTTATGGTTAGACATGTTTTTAGCCAGAAAAAGAAAGACAGTTTCATGGTCTGTAAGCGCAGAATGTGCTACAAAAGTTTTTGCAGGTAAAGAAGTTTTAAGTATTATGTGATCAAGACATGAGTGTTGGCGGGTAGGAAGTGTGTGTGCCGGTAAAGAGCCATGTGATGCAAGTAAGTTTAAGTAATTGTTTTTGATAGTATCATGGCATTGATCACTTATATTTATATTAATATCCCCGGAGATAATTATATTAGCATAACGACTTATACTCAATAACAGTGTATCTAAGGAATCTAGAAAGTCAGTGACATCTTTATATCCTGGGGGTCTATAGATTGCCAGTAGAATTGTATTCTGGTCGATTATTACTTGAAGACAGTTTGCATGCGAAAGTGGTGTTTCTTTTACGTTTACCTGTAAAGATTTGCGCACGTATACAACTACACCTTCGTTTTGGGTTGTGTTACAAATGGTTTTGAATAAGCTGTACCTATTCAAATCAGGAACGCAGCCCGTGCTAGGTAGCCAGCATTCTGTCAGTGTAATAATATCCCAATCAATTTTAGTCCTCTCCATGGTAATAAGGAAACCGGCTATATTTTTTGAAATGCTTCTGATGTTCTGATTTAAAAATTTTAAATATTGATTGTTTTTCGGATTAAGTTGAAGACAGTCATCCAAATCACAATATGACGATTCCGACACAGAGACAGAGTCAATATTGTGTATATTGTCATCTATATTACCGAATTATGATTTTGTTTTTAAAGTATATCACATCGAGGGAACTAGTATTAGGATAAGTGAGAAGGTAAGTGACTCTGATGAAGCTATGGAGCAATAGCTGTAGCTCATTAAGTAGGTAGTGCTTATTGTGAGTGTAATAAGAGAAATGTTTGTGTTTGTACGTTGTGAATCTGTGACTATACGCATGTGTATGTTTGTGTAGTGTATATGTGTATATATTTGATTTTTTAGCTTGATGTTGAAGGTAGACAATTAGTAAGCTTTCACAGTTCGTATCATAATAACATAATGTAGCAAAGTCGGTTAGTATCAACATTTTCAATAAAAAATCTATTGATAATTTCAAAATTAGTCATTCGGTATGAATTAAAGAATTTAAATCCGCTTCCGATGTAATTCGAATTTGGGGACAATTTACACCTTTTCGCAGGTATACAATTCCATTTGAAGTCCAACAAAAAGAGTAATCATGACTATTTTTGAAATTCCTGGCCAAATGATACAATTTCTTACTATTGAAGGTTAGGCTCTCCGACACGTATATAGGTTGAACTGGCACCTGCAGATTTAGGTGATTAGTGTTTAACTTTTCCTTTATACTCTTGTTCTTATTGAAATTCCTGACTCCTTTAAGAAGTTTATCTTTTAAGAGCACTGAAGTGAAATCCACTATAACCGGGTTCGAGTTGTCTTTTGATGTTACTCTATATACATCTCTTATATTAGTAGTCTCAATACATACATCCAATTTCTTAGCTAGGCTCACAATTGTGCTGCAAAGATTATCCTTAGTTTCTCCCAGTGACTTCGGTACATTCCTGATCTCGATACCAGCTAGACGAGTTTTAGGCTCCAGTGCATCAATTTTCTCTTCAAGGTTTTTAATATGCTTTTTGTCTTCAAGCCTCTCCCTTTCCAAACTAGTAATCTTTGAGAAAAATTCGTCATATTTCGCCGACATAGTTTCGACGCTATGTCGTAACTCCTGGAAACGCTTATTCTGTTCTTTTGAAAACTCGGAAAACATTTCTTTTATAATTCTCATCAGTTCCGGATTTTCTTCACTCTTCTTCTTATTCTTCTTTTTACGTTCCGCAACTGTCGCCGAGTTGGTGGCATTTTCAGTGGGGTGGAGGGACTCTTTTGCCTCTGAGGGTGCAGCAACATGTTCGTCTGCTACAGCTCCAACTTGAAACGTCGGTGTCAGTGGGGAATGGGGGGGTGTTCTCTTGAGTGGCATTGTACTGTACAATAGGATAGCACAGTTATCGTAAAACGGTACAGTGCTGTATTTTCTTGGGCCAAACACCAATGCACTACCCCGCTATCGCTTCCGTCTATGAATAAGGGCAAGCGACAAGTGTCCCAGCGACAACCGTTTGACTTGGCGTATGTGCGGTGCGTAGCTCGTCCAAATCCTTCCGTCTCACCTATTGCTGTCTTCGTTGCGCCACACTCCGCGTAGCCACTGTGTTTATGCGCGCCTGGTACTTTAACAAATATTCACTTAATAAATTAATTCAAATAATATTTAATTTAAATAAAAATTGACAAAGTGCACACGTCTAAGCGCTTTCGCGATCCGGGGGGGAAATGAGTGGGATAATGATAATGCTCGCCCTCTATCACATTACAATTGCCACCGAAATGGGAATCTACCAATGACGAATGAAATATATTGATAGGTACGTATTGGGGTGTACCCTAATACTTACCTGTATGGGGGTAGGGTGTGTGTGTGTTACCAGTGATGACATACGGATCAGAGACGTGGTCTCTTACAATAGGTCTCATAAAAAAGCTTAAAGTTGCTCAACGAGCTATGGGAAGAGCTATGCTCGGCATTTCTCTGTGATCGAATCAGGAATGAGGAGATTTGTAGAAGAACCAACGACATGGCCATAGCCCATAGGATTAGTAAGCTGAAGTAGCAATGGGCGGGCCACATAGCGCGAAGATCGGAGGGGTGTTGGGGCAGAAAGATTCTAGAGTGGAGACCACGTATTGGCAAGCGTACAGGACGGACCAGATGGACCGACGATCTTGTAAGGATCACAGGAAGTCATTAGATGCAGGTGGCATCGGACCGGCTGTGCTGGAGAGCAATTAGGGAGGCCTTTGTTCAGCAGTGGACAAATATAGGCTGAGATGATGATGATTGGGGTGTACCTATGCAGTACGCTTCTGTCATTTCGGTTTGGGGGATATAGGCAAAGATTTTATTTGTAAATATTTTGTATTTTATTGTTAAGCCTTATAACTGTTGTTGGAAATGTTTTAAACATCTCTGCTTACCTACACAATACAAAGCATATTGTCCAGTACAATACAAATTTCCAGGGCACCGCTATAAACTGTCACAACGAGTTTAATTAAGGCACAACGCAAAAACTGCGACATTACCCGATATATTGCATTGTACTTTTACGCTATCTCTTTTTTAATTGTAATAATGTTTTGTAACAGAGTGAGATAGATAATGTCAACAGATAGTAATGATATATACCTATAAAATTTTAGGGAAGAATGGATATTGTTACTATCATGCAAACTTGTTTTACGTTTTAAGATTTGTCAACTGCGCTCATTGGAAATTATTGGTAGAAATTGGGACAAAAACACCGGCACGTCTATATTCCCCAAAGGGGGTGGCAGAGGTGTACTGAGTGCACCCACGTTTTGCCGACGATGTTAGGTCCCATGTAATAGGGGGCGAGCCTATTGCCATATACCGGGCACAATTCCAGACTCCGGACTCATACTGGGAAGTTTTCGTTAGAAAAACTATACTTGTCCGACCTAGGATTTTAACCCAGTACCTCGTGATCACAAAGCGATGCGCTTTGCCACCAGACCAACGAGGCAGTATTAGGATGAATTTAAATTAACTAGTACTGTACATATTCAGAGTACGGACTGCGCAGTTTGCCGGCTCACCGACGCTTTTGTCGTGTGGCGTTATCGTGTAGGTCCTTAGTTCCCAAAATGGTCCAGGTGGCCTCCCAGGGTTCCACGGAAGACTCGACGGGGGTCTACGTTGGCGTGACAATAAAAATGGGGGATCACAATTTGTAAGCGGGGGTCCACGAAGATTATTTGCTTTCGATAGTGAAGGACTAAAATGTTGGCTTGACTTCACCTATCAATGTAGGCAGATAATATTTTAAGAAGTTTAGCGACTGTTACTTGTAAAAACTTGCATATTCCATATTCAGTACAACGTGTCGAGACTTGCAAAGCGCCGCCGCCTTCCGCAACGCTTGTTCAGATGTGTAAACGGACGAAATACGACTTGTGGTGTGTGCTTGCCATCTTGCATGAACTTGTTTGATTCTTCACCAATGTAAATACGAATGCCAAGGATAAACGTTACTCATTTGTTTCCGGAATTTCGAAAAGAACAGTAAAATAAAGTGAATCGATGTGAGTGTTTGCCAGTGTCAGAAAAAGTAAGTATTTACCTGCTTATTTGTTATACATACTTTTATTTTATGTTGTAATAAGTATATTTGTAATGCGTGTAGTAGGTACGTATTAAAAATTAAATACTGAACAGAGTCATTATTATTAGATACTTCCATCAAAGAACAGAAAGCCGAGAAAGGTTGAACTTTTTGTCCCTACTTTATTAGTATTTTTTTTACCCGATTGTGTGGTGGTTCCCTAAAGGAGAGATATATTATGATTGACCTGCACGATTGTAATAATTACAGGTTCTTAATGCTTAATTACTTAATTAAATATATTTTCATAAATTGTACGCGTCTTTACGTACCCGTAACGTGCATCAAAGTAATAAATAAATAATTAAAATCGCGAAGGTTTGATATCAAAATATTATTTTAAAGTATTTTCTATCGAATTTACAGAAATATATCAAAATGCATGTTGGTGCATCACTATGCGGCGGTGAGGCCGCATAGTGATGCGCCAACGATTACTACCCCTTGGTGACCAACTAATGACTTGCACAAACACAGGTTAAGCATACAAGTAATGAAAATGATAGGGTATGGATCAATGTATAATGTATAAAGATAAAATGTGTTAGCATTTTTAAATTTAATTATTAGTAACGTTTAGTAATACTGGCAATTGTGGTAGAAATGTCTATATTGATTCCAGTTTTAGTCGAATATTTTTAGTACGAATGGTAGACATTTATCTGAAAGTAGTAGAAAAGGTTGGCAACACATATACGGTGACATGCGAGCGGTCCGCTACGGAGGCATTCTGACTTCAGGCGAGGCGGACGGCGGATGCAGAGACTGGACTGAGAGAGTTATTTGCTGTACAGTTAAAGTTAGCTATTGTTGCAAGTCTAAAGTAATAAATATTTGAACAGTGAACTAGTGGTTCCTCTCAAATGTAAATACGATTGTTATGACTGTGAGGCGTAAATGACTACTATCCTACAATATTGCTTAGGTAAACATACAAATACAACGGCACTAATGGAATATCACTCTTCACATACACATGACTACAATAAGCACAACGATGCGTGATTTTAAGTCTAATGCACTAATAAACTACTCTAATGAACTGAGATGGAATGGATTGTTAGTATATGATTATGGTTATTATGAATATTAGTATGAAACTGGAAAGATCTCACGAAGTTCTGTTGACTGCGTGCCCACAAACGTCTTGAGCTGGAGTATTCGTGTCAGATGATGTTCTTGGGCTCTGCTTGGGCTGCTATCTATGTCGCGAAGACCCAGCGATGATAACCTCTGGAGAACAAATGCACCCAACACGATGATACGATGATATTCACGCCGCTCAAGGCAACAACCATTTCTAGACTTGAGTTGTGAGGGGCATTACTTGGAATCAGGTGGTGTGAGAAGGTCCTCGATTCTATGACACTCAAACCTAGCGTATGCGTATTTTGGTGCGATTCAATGATCGTACTCGGTTGGCTTGCCTCATCGCCAACCAATCTGAAGCCATTTGTGCGAAACCGAGTGTCAGAGATACGGGAAGGCTTTGGTAGATACACCTGGCGTTATGTGCCGTCTAAAGATAACCCCGCTGACCTTATATCGCGCGGTCTTAATGCTGACGTCATAGGGCAATCTTCTCTGTGGTGGAAAGGGCCTTCATTCCTGCTTTGAGAATCTTCTCTTTGGCCCGTGATGCCCAACTCGGAGATTATGAATACACTCTTATCAGATTTAGTAAAACCCAAGTACAACAATCACACTTTACATATTAATGATTTAAATAATACAAACGATCAATTATTTTAAAATCTTATTCATAATTCATCCAATTATTCTAAGCTTCAGCGTAAATTATTATATATTTTAAGATTTATTAATAACTGCAAGCGTATTGAAGTAAAGCAAGGTGCTGCGCTCACACATGCTGAGTTATCTCACAGCGCTGACTTCATGGTCCAGATATCTCAGAGGGAGATGTTTCCGGTAGAATATTAGCTACTCTCAGCCGGGCAAGCCTTACCAACTAAAAATCGCCTTCGTAGGTTGGCCCCCTTTATGGACTCTGGTATCATTAGAATTGGACGAAGACTAGATAACTCATGTTACGAGTACAATGTTAAACATCCAATTCTCTTATGCAGCAAGCATCATTTTACCAAGCTACTTTTCAACACACATCACTTAAGGCTTTTTCACGCTGGTCCACAGCTACTTCTGGCGACAATTAGGCATAATTATAGGCCGCTAGGTGGCAGAAACCTTGCTAAGTCGGTTGTGTATAGTTGTGTCAAGTGTCAAAGATTCGCAGGGAAAACCGTTCAACCGATCATGGGGAGCCTGCTAAAGGGACGGGTCCATTTGGAGTTCCCTTTCTTAGAGACAGGTTGTGACTACGCGGGACCAATTCTCATAGCCGACCGCAAAGGTAGAGGCTGCCGTCTGATCAAATCATATATTTGTGTTTTTGTCTGTCTAGCCACCAGGGCGGTTCACTTGGAGCTTGTCTCGGAACTTACTAAACAAGCCTACATTGCAGCTCTCAATAGGTTTATTGCTCGTCGCGGTAGGCCGAAGACAATCTTCTCGGACAATGGCACAACATTCGTGGGCACCTGTAACGAGTTAGAATCCATTTTGAGGCATGACTATACTTCTGAGATGGCAGACACAGGTATACATTTTTCTTTTATTCCGGCATACACTCCTCATTTCGGTGGCTTGTGGGAGTCAGCAGTTAAATCGGTAAAGCACCATTTAAGACGTATACTTGGCTTAGCACACCTCACTTATGAAGAAATGTCAACATGCCTCATTCAGGTCGAAGCAATTTTAAACTCTCGTCCTCTCACTCCTCTTTCCACCGACCCTTCAGATTTGTACCCGTTAAATCCTGCTCATTTCCTTATTGGGAGATCTCTCACTTCGGCACCACATCCTCAAATCCAGTATGGGAACGTCTCCAACTGAAGACGTTTTCAACGCATCGAGGTATTGAAGAACCATTTCTGGGAGCGCTTCTCTAACGAGTACATCTTCTATCTCCAGCAGCGAACAAAGTGGACAGCATCAGATGGCAAGCTGGACGTAAGAGCCTTGGTGCGCCACTCATGTGGCCTGTGGGCCGTATCGTGCGAGTCATCCCCGGCGGAGATGGCATCGCCCGGGTCGCCGACATCCGCACCAAGAAGGGCGTCGTTCGACGCGCATACAACACTATCTGCCCTCTACCAGTATAATCTTGAAGACAAGTCTTCAACGCCGGGAGCATGTTGGTGCATCACTATGCGGTGGAGAGGCCGCGGGACGCGGGACGGGGATGGCGGGGAGCGATGACAGCCACGGCACGGCACTGCGGCATTGTCTGCCGTTCGAAGCACACACGTTTAATTCTGTCTCCGTAATTGTCTTGTTACGCGTAAATTAAGTTTATTATACAGTCCATTGCTCAGTCTCCGTTTATTTCCTACCACCACCCGTAGGATAAGTCTCATCTTTTTTCCAATATATTTATGATTTTTTTTTACATTACATTAAAATTGGTTCAGCCGTATCCATGAAACTCTATTATGGATTTTAATTCATAATAGAGTTTTATGAAGCGATTTATTGTTTTTAATCATTAGAATTAGTTTGCCCTCGGTACTTTGTTTATTTCATTACAAAAATTAATTAGGTAATCCTTTTCTGTTATAAATAGCCTTATCGTGTTGTTACTCAACACGATAAGGCTATTTATATTACTTATATTAACTATTATTTATTATTATTTAAATAAAAGAAAGCTTTTTTTATTTACAGGTAGGTAACTGATACAAAACATGGCTGAATCTAAGAAGAAATGTCGACAGTATAGTCTTTATTATTTAAAATTTGTTTTTTTCCATCAAAGGCAGACAAGCGATTGCCCATATGCCATTTATGCAACAAAGTTTTGAGCAATAACTCTATGAAACCATCGAAGCTCGAAGATAATCTAAGAAGGTGTCGTCCTGATAAAATAGGTAAAGATTTGAAATATTTTCAAGCATTGAAGGAAAAATATGAAAAAAAACCCACCGTGCACAGTATGTTCGCTTTAACATCTTAAAGTAACTATGATGGCTTGCGGGCCTCTTACAATATATCATTACTTATAGCGAAATCTGAAAAACTGTACACCATTGGAGAACAGTTACTTTTACCCGCTGTGAAAGAGGTTTTAAAAACTCTTCTGCACAAATCTCCATTTGACATACTCAAAAGAATTCTTTTGAGTAACAGCACTTCACAAAGACCTATTGATGAAATGAGCTCTGATATTGAATGTTTCTTGTGTAATTATATGCAAAAAACTCATTTTTCTTTTCAACTGGATGAAACAACTTTAGCTGGTAATGAAGCATTATTATTGGCGTGTGTGTGTGTGTGTGTGAATGATGTACGCTGTTGGCCGCGAGGCCTTTACAGCTTCACCGGACTAAAAGGCGAGCGTGCAACCACTACGCTCTAGCCAGCCAGAAGGGCAAGAGGCGACATACTCGAGGGCGCCTCGAAGAGGCGCCCTCGGTTGGGACAGTCGCTGTAGGGGGACGGGTGCACTACTAAGTGCATCGGTCAACCGCCGGCTATGGGAGGGGATTTACTACTACGTCGTCGTCGTCGCCCGTATTCTGAGCGGAAAGAAGGGATGACAAAGCATCGGGGGGGTCGGTGAGAACATGTCGCGGCCGGCGGTGGCGGCAGGGGTCGGGGGGCAGATCGTAGTCGGCGGTGGCTACGATTAACGGATTCGCATGGGTAGATGCGTTCGCGAAGTGACGTGTTGACGCCTTTTTAATAAAGGCGCGAATAGGTTCGAGACCTAAATCGGAGTGGAGGTCGACGTTCCGTACGAACCAGGGGGCTCCTAGGGCTTTACGGAGGAAGCGGTTTTGAACCACTTGGAGTTTATCGATGTGAGAGGGGGCCGAATGCCCGAACACAACACACGCATAAGTCATGATGGGTCGAACGCAAGTTTTGTAAAGTGTCACCTTATTTCTAAGGGACATTTTACTCCGCTTGCAGATTAACGAATGGAGACGACCGAGCACAAATGATGCTCGGTGACGGACCCGCTTGATGTGCGGGCCGAAGGACATGGTACTGTTTAGGGTGACCCCTAGATATTTGACCTCTTTGACCCAGGGAATGGGTCGGTCGAACATGGTCACTTGGCCGAGATTACTTCTAGGGCGGCGCAGGGAGTGGCGCGGGGTGGCACCCCTGGAGAAGAACACCGCAGCGCTCTTGTCCGGGTTCACCTCAATACGCCACTTCCTGAACCAATTCCCTAGGGAATTGGCGGATGCCTGAAGGTGTCTGGTAATGAAACACTTATTCCTATGCGAGACGTAGAGAGCGGTATCATCCGCGAATAGGGCTAGATGCGCCTTACTCGAACGAGGAATGTCGTTCGTGTAAAGGCTAAACAGGAGCGGAGAGAGAACTGAGCCCTGTGGGACTCCAGCACTGATGGAGTGGGAAGTGGAGCGCGTCATTTCGACGCGATAACGGAAGGCGCGATTCGACAAGAAGTCTCGTAAGATGAGCACGAGTCTGTCCGGCACACCCAATTGGTAGAGCTTGTAGATCAAGCCGTTGTGCCAGACTTTGTCGAAAGCCTTCGCGACATCTAGGAAGAGGGCGCCCGTGTAGATTGGTTTGGGTCTATTGAGACCGGAGAGGATGTGCTCCGTGATGCGGTGCACTTGGTGGACGCAAGAGTGTTTGGCTCGAAAGCCAAACTGCTCGTCGATAAGGATACCCCTGGACGTTACGAAGTCTTTGAGCCTCGCCAGAAGTAGGCGCTCGTATATCTTGGCCAGGGAGTTGAGGAGACTGTTAGGGCGGTAGCTCGCGGGGAGATTGCGAGGTTTGCCGGGCTTGGGAATGCCTATGACGTCCGCCTCCTTCCACTTAGCGGGGAAGGTGCAGTTCGCCATGGCGGCGTTCAATATGGCCACTAAGAGGCAGATGAGTTGGGCGGGCAGGCATTTCAGAACGCGATTCGAAATGCCGTTAGAGCCGGGGGCTTTTTTAGTTTTGAGACCCATAATTAGATCTTCGACCTCCGTTTGGGTGATAGGAGGTAAGGAATCGACGGGGGGGAGGGATGCCCTGCGCTCGACTTCCCTGTCGACCGCGTCGACGTGGGACTGGTCGACGGACTGAGAGCTGGGGGCGCACTGGCTCTCGAGGGAGTCGGCGAGAAGCTCGGCCTTTTCGTCGTCGTCGAAGGCTGGGGGCGCTGCGCCTGAAGGGCGGGACAGCGGGGGCATGTCAGTCGTGGAGTCGGATTTGAGGCTACGCGCCAGCTGCCAGTAGGCCAGATGCGACGGCGCGATGCCCTCTAGGAGGACACCCCACCGTTCCTCCCGGACCTCCGCGACACGACGCTTTACCTCTCGTTGTAAAGCGCGCATCCGGGCCCGATTGGCTTCGGTGGGGTAGGAGTCGTACGCTCGGACATTATTATTGGCATATATTCGATTTGTTATGGACGAAGAAATTCATGAAGGGTGGCAACGGTCCAATCGTTGGTATTCTGACGATGGAAATACCACCATGGATCATAAATCCATTTGATGAAACGAAAGTGGAGAATGTGATATTACAAGAGGAGCTACTCGAGCTTAGCACT
Organism: Phalera bucephala; assembly: GCA_905147815.2. Classification (NCBI taxonomy): domain Eukaryota; kingdom Metazoa; phylum Arthropoda; class Insecta; order Lepidoptera; family Notodontidae; genus Phalera; species Phalera bucephala. The sequence continues at coordinate 3,094,775 of LR990627.1, forward strand.
AATGAGGAGCTGAAGGTAAAATTTAAAAGAGGGTATTAAACATTATGGCTGCAGGCAGTACCTTAAAAATATCCTGGACTGTGGTGAATTGCCAGAAAGCTTTTGATAGCGTTTCCCTCGTCATATCTTGTCGAAAAAAGTTTTAGTATCATTACAAACCTTAGAACAAAAAAAGGAGCATATTGAATATCACGGAACGGGGAGATTTGCTGTTATTCCTAACAAAACTGAAGCCAAATATTAATTATTGCTGTCAATCCATCAAGTACATCTCTCCCATTAAAATTATTACTATTTTGTGATTGACATTGTAGAAGTTATGTTACGTTATTAATATTTAATTTTAATTATGTTACGACTGTTATCATATTACAATGTAATATGGTAAAAATAATAATTAATAGTGTAATAATTCCATATTTGAATAAATACAACATATATAAAATATACTATTTTTCTTTTTATTTTTACCGCTACGAATGGGGAGTTTTCTAAATGAAATAAGTGAGAATTGATTGGTTCCTTGTGTGCTGTGAGTAGATGCCAAAAAAGTAAAGTTGGATGGAATCACTTTCTTAATTGACCAACTTTACTTTTTTGACATCCACTCACAACACAATCAATTAATTAGACGGACGATTTAGCGCAGTGGTTAAGGGCTTAGCCCGCCCCGCCCACTGTGTCTAATAGTCGCGGGTTCGATTCCCGCACGGGACAAATCTTTGTGTGATCCACAATTATTTGTTCCGGTCTGGGTATTTGTGTATGTGAATTTTCATGTTTGTAAGCGCACCCACGACACAGGAATTAATCGTAGTGTGGGGCAACGTTTAAAAAAAAAAAAAAAATTAATTAACCAATCAATTCTTCCTTTTTTTCGAAAACTATTAATTCGTGGTTCGGAACTCAGCCGCAACGCAAATTTCCATAGTTAGATCTAATCTTCATATTTTTTGTCGTGTTTTGGGAATATGGTAGAAATGTAGCTGCAGGAGGTCCACCGGAACCAGGTAAATTTTGAAAGTGGTCCATGACAAAAAAACGTCTGGTAACCTCTGGTGTAGGTAAATAAAAATAAACACCGTGACGCCTACATTCCCTTAGCAGGGGTGGCAGCGGTGTACTGTACACCCACTTTTCAATGTTAAGTCCCATGTAAAAGGGGACGAGCCTAGCCATATACCGGGCGCAATTCCAGACTCCAGATTTGTACTGGGAATTTTTCGATGGAAAAACTACATTTGTCCGACCTAGGATTAAAACCCAGGACCTCGTGATCGCAACGTGCCTTATTCGCCACCAGAACAACGACGCAGTAAGTCTCGTAAGCGTGCGTGGATAATGTTGATCACTTTGTAATAAATAGATAAATACTGAAAAGTTTTATTGGAAAAGCTCAATAACAGTCCATCCGACCCAGGATTCGAACCCAGGACCAGGACCCAGGACCAGCGAGTAGGTATGAGAGATAGTATCGGTGTAAAGATGAGAAAGGGCATGCTCCGTTGGTTCGGGCATATAGAAAGAAGAGTCTCCGTAACCGGCGAGCGTGTATGAGACGAACTATGAGAGTCGAGGAAGCCAGAGACGTATGTAAGGAAAGAACCTGTTGGAACTCTGTACTCTCTGCCTACCCCGCAAGGGATCTGGCGTGAGGTTATAGATAGAAAGATAGATTATTCCTTATAAATATATATTATATTATTCCTTAGAAATTTTGAATTTGGAACTGTTCTATATTCGAATGTGTTTAAATTTTGAATCTTAAAACAGTTGAAAAAATTAGGATTAATGCTATTGTTTAGTTACAGCGTCGATTGGAATCTGTCAGGTTACGTACGAAAATGAATCTGTCTAAGGAAAATGTATGTGCAATAATTTTCTACAACATAAGAAGAGGTCTGACACGGCTTCAGTGTTTTGAAGAGCTAACATCTGTCTTCAGTGATGAAGTCCCATGTCTGCGGACTGTCGAACGCTGGTATTTAGAGCTCCAGCGTGGACATACCAGTGTTAGTGACAAATCTCGCGAAAGACGCCCAAAATCCGCCTACACTGAAGATAACATCATTGCTGTGAGACAACTAATTCTCGAAGATCGTCATGTGACGTATCGAGAGATAGAGGCTCTATTAGGCACCTCAGGGACAACCATTCAGAAGATCATGCATGAAGCGCTTGGTGGGAGAAAGCTAGTTTGCCGTTGGATACCGCATCCGCTTTCCGACGATCACAAGGCAGCCCGCGTCAGATGGTGTAAGAAAACTATGCAAAGGTTCAACCGAGGAGAGTCAAATCACGTCTACGACATCATCAGTGATGACGAATCTTGGATCTATGCCTACGATCCTGATTCTAAACAACAATCTACAATCTGGGTCTTTCAAGACGAGCCAAAGCCGACTAAAGTTGTTCGTTCTCGAAGCACTTCAAAGAAGATGGTGGCCACGTTCGTTGGAAAAACCGGCCATGTTGCGATTATTGCACTTGAAGATCATAGAACAGTTAACGCAGAGTGGTATACCACAGTTTGTTTACCACAAGTCATCGCCGAACTTCGAAAATCTAACTCAAGGCGACGCATCATCCTGCACCACGACAACGCAAGCTCACACAGCGCTCGTGAAACGATTGAGTATTTGAAGCAGGAAAAAGTAGAAATTCTGGACCATCCTCCATACAGTCCTGACCTAAGCCCTAACGATTTCTTTACATTTCCTAAAATTAAGAAAAGTCTTCGTGGTCAAAGGTTCCAGTCCGGTGAAGAAGCAGTCGACGCTTTCAAGTCAGCCATTTTGAACACCCCCACTTTAGAGTGGAATAAATGTTATAATAACTGATTTGAGCGAATGGAAAAGTGTATTAAGCTGCGTGGTGAATACTTTGAAAAATAATAAAAAGTACTATAAGGTTCTATTTGTGTTTTTTTCTTCAAACGACAAAACTTAAAAGGCATGCCTCGTACTGTCATCAAGTGAGATGTCACTTCATGACAGTCGCAGAGTTGCCGTTCTCTATGAAATGTACCCAAGTTATTTTTTTTTATAGCAACCGTGCGGGCCCTCCTGTTGAAATATTTCCCTCGAAGCAGGAAATATTTTACTAAATGATAGCCCTAATTTCACACCACGCGCCAAAATATCCTTATCGCACTTTACATGTTTAGAACGCGATGAAAGTGTTTGCACGACACGTAATATATGCAGTGATAGCCTAGTGGATAGACCTTGAGACTGCAACGACTGCAAAGTCAGAGGTCTCGGGTTCAAACCCAGGCACGCACCTCTGTCTTTTCGAAAGCATGTGCGTATTAAAAATTAATTATCACCTGCTTTAACGGTGAAGGAAAACATCGTGAGGAAACCTGCATGCCTCTAAGAGTTTCTCGAAGGTGTGTGAAGTTCGCCAACCCGCACTGGGCCAGCGTGGTGGACTATGACCTAAACCCTCTCAGTTTGAGAGGAGGCCCGTGCCCAACGGTGGGACAGTTTCTTAACAGGGCTAATATGAATGAATGTATCGTAAATAAAGCAAGATCTCAGGCACTCCGATTAGATAATTGCTCCACAACTTCGATACAAATACCAAACTTCAAAATTTTAAGTTTTATACCGTTAAAATAAACCTGTTTTTCGGATTTTACCGCGGTTTATTTTGATTTTTAAGTTCCCGACGTTTTGAGTGCTTTGCAGCACCCATGGTCACGGGACGGACTGAGGTGTCAGATGTCCAAAAGGCATAGTTGTTCCGGGCTACCCTCAAACTTCTTAATAATTATGTTGGTCCTATCTACGCAGAATGAGCTCACGGTGTCTTGAGGCCTCGCAATGTTATGCTTTGTTTTGGATTTGATTATATTAATTACCGGATCCTAAGTCGAAGGAAGCACCCAGCCATCTTCTCTATTAAAATTAGGATGTTTTTTTTTAATTTCAATAGCCTCGCGAACCATCCTTGGTAGGGATCGATGTTCTTTCACGAGGTTTTGAAGTCTATCAAATCTGATGTTATGGCGGGTGGGGTCAAGGACATGTTCACAGACTGCAGACTTCTTTGAGTGATAGTGTTTTAGGTCAGCTATGTGTTCTTTGGAACGAGTTTTTACCGGAATTTAAAAATCAAAATAAACCGAGATAAAATCCAAAAAATAGGTTTATTTCATGTGTAATATTCGCGTAAATCTAAGAACTCAGTTTTATACCGTTTCTTTAAGTACTTTTATACCTCAATTAACAATGAAACTTGTACGTGAATGTGTGCATATCGAGAAATATGTTTGGGAAATGCATTTAAAATCTCAGTATTGCTTTGAATCAAGAATAAAATTAGTTTGTTATAGCGTACTGCAGGAGTAAAAGCGTTTTTTGCAACTTAAAAAAATGTAAGATATAATAAAAATTGTTGCAATCAATTCAGTTACCGATTTAGAACAAACTACTTTCAGGTCTAGCGTTAATTATGTTACAACTTGTATACAAACCCTCGACAATAACACTCGGGGGAGTGGCAGGCCCTACCAGACAACACCCGTCTGGCTGGAAGATCATCCCTTTGACAAATCCTATCATAACGTCCCTGCCACCGAGTAATCTTAAGTAATCTCTAGTCTTTTCTTTATTGACTACTAGCAGTTTCCCGCGACTTCGTACCCGGTCGACAACAGCGCTACCTACCGGGTCTATGTTATATAGCCTATGTTACTTCTGGATAAGATATCTTTCTAATGGTGAAATAATTTTTGAAATCGGTCCAGTAGGTTTTGTGTTTATCTTTCCTCTTTACAATATTAGTATAGATATAGATTTACAACTACTTTTTGGCCTATCCATATCACCACGCCTGACCCCTTGCGGGGTAGACAGAGATAACAGAGTTCCAAAAGGTTCTTTCCCCACATATTTCTTTCGCTATCTCAACACTTATAGTTCGTTCCATACACGTTTTTATACTGTGTCCTTCGTTCTCGATATAAACTATATTAGCAGCTCTCTCGAGTCGCTTGGCAACCGCGCGTCATTTAGAAACTTCAAAAACCTCTATGGTATCTGTGGACATAACCTCTGGAACCATTCTTTTGAAAGCGCGGCAGCCGACGCTTTGTAATAAAGTTTTTGGTCGACATTTAATTTAATAACTTGTTATGGCACTGAAATGATATAACAAAAAGGTTGTAATATACTCAAGTGACCGTGTGAAATAAATTTAAAACATCGTATAGGCAAATTTAGAAAAGTTTACGTCCTGGCAAAGGAGTACATTCTAAAAAGATCAACCGATAGTTGTTTATGTGTGGTGTTTTCAGCTTAACTTGTTTATTTATATAATATCTAATATTTGGAGACGTGAGTTTCGTCATATTAAAATTTGGGAAAGCTTCGTCGCCCGAAAAGTAAACTTATGAAGTCTATGTCCCTATTCGTGTACAAACAGTTTAACACGAAATATACCTGAAAACGATTATTAACCGTCTATAAATTGGCAATGTTATACCTCCAATAAGAGAAATTAGGGGGACGTTCATCAATTATGATGATTGTTAAGGATCGATGGCATTTTAAGGACACGGGTAATGTACGAGATACATTGACGTGGTCCGCAAGACTTGACGATAATTCAAGGACACGAGTGGTGTACGAGATACATCGGCGTGGTCCGCAAGACTTGGGGCCCATACGAGATATGTGCTGAAGGTCATACTACTCATAGGTTTCATCCATGAGGTGTTCCTGTGCAGTTCACATTTCTACAATGGTAAGAATCAAAAATGTTACCTAAAATACATACCTTAAACATGCCTAACACAGTAAATACAAAGACTATTGCTATAAACTATAAGCAATTTGTCATATTATATCTCCAAAAGGAGACTTACTGAAAGGGTAATTAAAGTGACATTGTTTATGTATAACAATACATTATTAATAACAAAAGTCACTCTTTTGCAGAAACATAGTGTTTTTATTGATTTCATTATTAGACATACTTGTATAATAATACTGAAATAGCCCAAACTGGAGCTTATTACACAAAGAATTGTGCAAAATTATGAGTACTTGTATTAAAAAGTTAAATCCAGCAATACTTATTCCTGAACAGGGTTTATAACCAAATAAGGCAAAGTAATATACTAATGGCAATGCCTGTTGTAACTGACAAGCAACAGGACTGTAGATACATTCCAAATATAATATCTTATCCTACGGATGCTGCGGCAGGCAGGTTGTGGGATAATTTGTGTTATGCACAAAGATACTTAAAAGATAATATAAAATACCTGGTCTATCCAGTTAACATAAAACTAATAATTATCTATCAATATTATCAACCCAGGCTCCTTGCAGGGTAGCCAGAAAAGATAAATCCTAACAATACAGTCATGAAACCTTTATTGAGATAAGAACCTTTAAGGTCAGCAGTATATATTTTGCATAAAAGGAGTGTTAATATAGTGGATTATCAATATGGAATTATTAACTAGCTAGTCATAGCCAGTAGTTAAAATTTCATAAAACGACCACCGTTGTAACCAATATAGAACAACAATCCTCATCCTGGGTGTGAAAATATTAAGTCACAGTGTACCTATCAGTTCACCAAAAACAACATCACGTTGGACATTGGAAATCTCCTACCAAAGAAAGTGAGGTACAAAAAGCATGATAGGCATTTTACACAAGGACTTGGTTTTTAAGTTGCTGAAAAATTCAGAAATACAATCAGGAATACATAATGGGTTTTACAAAGAAACCATAATATTGGAGGCTAAGGGTATTCACTGACTTTGGTATGTATCTATGACACTAATAATGCCTTCAACGACAAACATAATTTTATTGGTTTTGTGCAAGTACTTGCACTTCATACAAGTGAATCTTGTCATACATATGTTTAACATTATGTATAGAAACATTATTGTTAGAAACACTATTGTTTAATAATTGATATATATAAAAAAAAAAAAAAACAATAAAACAAAATCTTAATGCTGGCAATAAGTGATCAAACTAACTTACCTGAAGTGAAGTTCGATCATTATTATACGAAGTCCTTCGTTCGAAGATATAAACATGCAGCTCTCTCTACTCGCTTGGCAAGCCGCTAAATTTTTTAGAAACGTCAACGCCTCCTCTATGGTATCTGTGGACATAACCTCTGCGACCATTCCTTTTAGAAGTAGTACATTTCAACTTTACCAACGGGCAGGGCGGGTTGGGTACTTATATCTTCGAACGAAGGACTTCGTATAATAATGATCGAACTTCACTTCAGGTAAGTTCGTTTGATCACTTATTATAGTGTGTCCTTCGTTCTCGATATAAACATGCAGCTGTTTAGAGCTATAAGGATAAAGTTGAAGTATACCACATGAATGTCATTTTTAAGCGTGAGCTCTAAAACATAATATGTCATGAGTACATTTGTATAACACATTCCCGTTGTTTGCATTGCTATACAACACAGATACAACATATATATATATATATATATATATATATATATATATATATATATATATATATATATATATATATATATATATATATATATATATATATATATATACAGACGAGTATATATACACCTATATTGTTTCTTACAACCAGTCTGTCTAACTTATTCAAAATAAATTTATTTAATCAAATTCTATAACATGTTATGTTATATAGCGTAGATCCATCCCAACAAAATTCTTTAAAGCACCTGTTATAGCACACCTGTTGTCCTTAACTCATTACTACCGGGTAATAATAATCAATCATTACTTATCAAGATATCAGTGCATTCTCCATCTGTTATGTCTTCTATATAAAGATTTTTTTTTTTTTTTTTATAGATGTCCCTTTATATAACGAGAGTTGAGGAATTACCGATCCAGAACTTTGTTTATATGAAATTAATCCCTTTATAATAATTCTTGTATCATAGAAAATCCTTCCGAAACGAACTATGAGAGTGGAGGAAGCCAGTAAGTAAAGAACCTGTTGGAACCCCGCACCCCCCCGCCTACCCCGCAAGGGGTCTGGCGTGACGATATAGATAGAGATCGATAGAAAACTCTTACTGTGTACTAGATCTAGAAACAAACTATATTAGTACCCAATCTATAACAATATAAGACAAATAAGACAGGGAAACCTGTTTCCCCACTAACGTGTCTTCCAAGTGGCATGTAGGGCTTTATGTGTGTTTTTTTTTTTTTTTTTTTTTTTTTTGTCAAATGTTCTCTTTTGTGAGTACAGTACCAGACAAAGGCTACCAATTCTATTGGTGATTATAAGGATGCTTTGCTATAATTACTTATTTAATTTATGATAAAGTATTTTCCTTTATGTCAAAGTTCGGTTATATTTAATGTTAGTTATATTTATAATCTTTAAAGATGCACATATACCAAAATTTAACATTTTTGTACTAGAGGCCTTTGTACTAATGTCCTTATCTAGAGCTATTCCTCACATAAGGCTATGTACCTTAACTATATGATCTCGCCCCCCCCCCTCCCCCATTTTTGGGTTTGGAACGAAGGGCAGTGCTGATGTGTGGTAACCTAATTTAACCTGCCCCACTGTTAAACTATACTACTATTATTATTATATATTCCGAAACTATCCCGGATATCATTTTTATGTCCACCTAAATATTTATGTATCACTTAACAATTCGTTCTTGCGCAATAACGCCCGCGAACATTCATTTTTGGCAATACGATCGGGCCACCCCTGACCCGTTATATTGCTGATGAAAATTACACTCAAATTTACTAATTTAGTAATGACTTAAGTAGCGAATAAGTCACAGGCAACTAGACCAAACCACGGACTATAACTTTATGATATTGGGAATCCTATTCATAACTTAACTTTTTCATACCCTTAAATGCCACACTTCCTCTGCTTCTTTGTATGTGGTTGTTTTTTATAAGTAGCAACTGTAGTGAGTAACTTTTTAGTTAGTTCTAGATTTCCAACCGTGAGGATTGAGTGTCACTTAACTTATACATGTAGTACCTACGTATCATTCATATTTCATTTAATATCATAATAATATGTTTTGCGCCCTCGCCTACCCACTTGGGATCTGGCGTGGTCTTCTAATTATTAATAAATAAATAATATCAAGTTCCCTAAGACTAAGGTTATTGCTGATACTACCTAATATTTATCATACCTGTGATAAAAATATACTTTTGATTATTCTTGTTTAAGATAATCTATACTTTTAAATATTGTAACTCAATATTTCATCAACTTCATCAACAATTTTTAAATAGGTATTATTATTAAGTCATTTGCATGACTTTATTTTCTTTTTATACATAGATACATTAATAAGATACATGTAACATGTGGATGTAATAATTTAAATGTAACAATATGAAAAATGCAAATTTTTTGTATGACATTTCCAATTCAATACTTTTACACTGAACCACCTTTAAATAAATTACAGCATGTATAGTGCTCTAAAACCACCTGTTTCCATAATAGTAGCAGGTTGTGTTTGTGTCATATCTCCGATATCCTAACTGTACCAGAAACATCACTGGTGCTCAATATAAATGTGCACATTCAAAACTAAACACAAACCTATTTTTTATAGTTATTAATTACTTGAATAATTTTATTTGATTATATATTATTAATTGATTAAAATATTATCAAACAAAAGTACAATAAAAACATCTAATTCTTCAATTCATGAATTGATGTATAATCTTTCCTCTGTGTGTCTCAAATTTCTAATGTATTAATTACACTATAAATGATGCAGGACGCAACCAAAAACCAAAACTATTGGACTCATTACCCAATAGAAAGCTGAATAGCTCCTAATAAATTTTTTATTAGTATATTTAATATGACTCTAATGTCTATTATTAGCATTGAGTTTCTTTGTGGGATAAGGATTATAGCACAGTTGTGATCATCCATCTTTAATTAAATTCTAATGAGAATGGCTATAAATTGTATATCAATTATTAAAAATTATGTTTCTAATAATAATGTTTCTATACATAATGTTAAATATATGTAGGACCAGATTTATTTAACCTTCACTTGTCTGGATTACTTGCAGTATTTGCACAAAACCCATAAAGTTATGTTTGCCGTTGAAGGCAGACAGACACACATTTTTATTAGTGTCATAGATACATTGTTACATACCAAAGTCAGTGAATACCTTTAGCCTCCAATATTATGGTTTATTTGTAACAGCCATGTTGTATTCCTGAATGTTTAACTGATTTTTTCAGTAACATAAAAAAAACAAAACAAGCCTTTATGTAAAAAGCCTAGCAAGCTTTTCTTACCTCACATTCTCTGGTAGGAGACTTCCAATGTCCATTGTGATTTGTTTTTGGTGGGCTGATAGGTACACTGTAGGTACATTTATACATACATTTGTGGATAGATGTACATTTTTACACACCGGATGAGGATTGTTGTTCCATATTGGTTACAACACTGGTGGTTTCTTGAAATTTAAACTACTGCTTATGGATAGCTAGTTATAATTCCATCTTGGTACTCCACTATATTAACCTTATTTAATACAAAATATATACTGCTGACCACAAAGGTTCTTATCCCAATCAATGTTTCATGACTGTATTGTTAGGACTCATCTTCCCTGGCTACCCTGCAAGGGGTCTGGGCTGATAATATTGATAATTATTAGTTTTATGTTAACTGGATAGACCAGGTATTTTATATTATATTTTAAGGATGTATGTGTGTAACACAAATTATTGTACAACTTGCCTGTCTCAGCATCGGTAGACTGTGATATTATATTTGGAATATTTCCACAATTCTGTTGCTTGTCAGTTATAACAGGCATTGTTATAAGTAGAGACTACTTTGGCTCATCTGTTTATAAACCCTGTTCAGGGATAAATATTGCAAGGTTTACCTTTTTAATACAAGTGCTCATAATATTGCACAATTCTTTGTGTAATAAGCTCCACTTTGGGCTATTTTAGGATTATTATACAAGTATGTCTAATAATGAAATCAATGCAAAACATTATGTTTCTGCAAAGGGGTGGCTTATGTTATTAATAATGTATTGTTATTCATAAATTCATAAACAATGCCCCTTTAGTTACCCTTTCAGAAAGTCTCCTTTAGGAGATATAATATCACAAATTGCTTATAGTTTATAGCAATAGTCTTTGTATTTACTGTTTAAGGTATGTATGTTGGGTAACATTTTAGTTTCTTACCATTGTAGAAATGTGAACTGCACAGGAGCACCTCATGGGTGAAACCTATGAGTAGTATGACCTTCAGCACATATCTCGTATGGGCCCCAAGTCTTGCGGATCACGCCGATGCATCTCGTACACCGCTCGTGTCCTTGAATTACCGTTAAGTCTTGCGGACCACGTCGATGCATCTCGTACATCGCCCGTGTCCTTAAATTGGCATCGATCCTTAACAATCATTATTGATTAATGTCCCCGCTAATTTCTCTCATTAGAGGTTTTACCTTGCCAATTTATAGACGGTTAATAATTGTTTCCGGTATATTGCGTGTTAAACTGTTTTTACACGAAGAGGGACATGAGACTTCGTAAGTTTACTTTTCGAGTGAAGACTTTACTTTATAATAAAACTCACGTCTCCAAATATTCGATATTATTATACATAAACATGTTAAGCTGAAAACGCCACAATTAAACAACTATCAGTTGATCTTTTTGGAATGTACTTTTTGTCAAGACGTAAATTATTTCTGAATTTGCCTATACGATGTTTTAAATTTATTTCACAACATCACTTGAGTATATAAAAACCTTTTGTTATATAATTTCACTGCTACGATTATTTGATTAAATTAAATGTCGACCAAAACTTTATTACAAGGCATCGGCTGCCACGCTAAAAGAAAGAATGGTCGCAGAGGTTATGTCCACAGATACCATAGAGGAGGCGTTGACGTTTCTAAAAAATTTAGCGGCTTGCCAAGCGAGTAGAGAGAGCTGCATGTTTATATCGAGAACGAAGGACACAGTATAATAGACCTTACAGTCATAATAAATATACTAATAAAATATTTATTAGTACCTATTCAGTTTTCTATCATGTAATGAGTTCAATGGTTTTGGGTTTTTGATTATTTCCTGCATCAATTATAGTGTACTTAATAATATTAGAAATTTGAGGCACACACAATGGAAAGCTATACATCAATTCATCATTGGGAGAATTAGATGGTTTTACTGTATTTTGGTTTGATCATATGATAATCAATAAATAATATGTAATTAAATAAGATTATTCAAGAAATTAATAACTATAAAAAATAGTTTTGTAATTAGTTTGGAATGTGTACAGTTATTTTGAACACTAGTGATGTTTCTGGTATAGTTATGATAACACAAGCACAAACGGCTACCATTAAAATAACAAGTTGGTTTTAGAGCACTATATATGTTGTAATTTATTTAAAGGTGTTTCAGTAAAAAATATGGGATTGAGATATCATACAAAAATTTGCAATTTTGGTATTGTTATATTTAAATTATTACATCCACATGTTACATGTATCTTATAAATAGGTATCTATATATAAAAGAACATAAAGTCATGCAAATGACTTGATAATAATATCCATTTGAAAATTTAATGATATTATGTTGACATGCTACGGTGGATGAAATATTGAGTTACATTATTTGAAAGTATGGATTATCTTAAACAAGAATAATCAAAAGCATATGCTTATTACAGGTATGATAAAAATTATGTAGTATCAGCAATAATCTAAGTCCTAAGGAACTTGATATTATTTATTTATTATTAATGGGGGATACATAATAATAAGTTGAGTAACACTCGATTCTCACGGTTGGACATCTAGAACTAACTAGAAAGTTAAGCATTGCAATTTTTTTTTTACTTATAAATACAGTCACATACAAAGAAGCAAAGGAAGTGTGGTATGAAATGAAAATTTCATGGTATGAAATAATTCAGTTATGAATAGGATTCCCAATATGATACAGTTGTAACCCGTGGTTCGGTTTAGCAGACTGTAACTTATTCGCTTCTCAAGTTATTACTAAATTAGGAGTGTATTTTTTCATCAGTAATGTAATTGGTTCAGGTGTGGCCCGATCGTATTGCCAAAACGAATGTTCGCGGGCGTTATTGCGCAGGAACGAATCGTTAAGTAATACATAAAGAATTATGTAGCCAAGGATTTATTTGTCGGCGCACACTCAGAACATGGAAATGATTCCGGGATAGTTTCGAAATTTAAATTGAATTAATAATAGTGGTATAGTAATAACACTGGGGTAGGTTATGTTTGTTTACCACGCATTAATACTGCCCTTCGTTCCAGACTCAAAAATTGGGGGGGGGGGGGGGGCGAGATTATATAGGTAAAGCACATAGCCTTATGTGAGGAATATCTCCAGATAAGATGTGTGTGTGTGAGTGATGTACGCGGATGGCCGCGAGGCCTTTACAGCTTCACCGGACTTAATTCCATATAAGCTCATTAGTACAAAGGCCTCTAGTACAAAAAATGTTAAATTTTGATATATGTACATCTTTAAAGATTAAAAATATAACTGACAACTAATATAGCAGAATGTTGATATAAAAAAAAAAAAAAAAAACATAAATTAAATATGTAATGATAGCAAAAACATTCTTATAATCACCAAATTAATTCGTAGCCTTTGTTTGGTACTGTACACAATAAGAGATCATTTGAAAAAAAAAAAAAAAAAAAAAAGGAACCACATGCCTGTTGGAAAACACATTAGTGGGGAAATCGGTTTCCCTGTTATATTTGTATCATATTGTTATAGATTGGGTACTAACAGACTTTGTTTTCAGGTCTAGTACACAGTAAGGGTTTCTAGCTATCTATCTATCTCTATCCATATTATGACGCCAGATTTCTTGCGGGGTGGGCAGAGAGTGCAAGGTTCCGACGGGTTTTTTCCTTGCATGCCTGCCTGGCTTTCTTCACTCTCATAGTTCGTCTCATAATGGTTGTCAATGATACAAGAATTATTATAAAGGATTTAATTTTATATAAACAAAACTCTAGATGGGCAATTCTTCAACTCTTGTTATATAGAAGATATCTATAGAAGAAAGATCTCTATAGAAGACATAACAGATGGAGACTGCACTGATATCTGATAAGTAATTATTGATTAATATTACCTGGTATTAATGAATTTTGGACAACAGGTGTGGTATAAAGGTACATAACAGGTGCTTTAAAGGTTTTGTTGGGATGGATCTACACTACAAAACATAACATGTTATAGAATTTGATTATATAAATTTATTTTAAATAAGTTTATATTATAGACAGACTGGTTGTAAGAAACAATATAGGTGTATATATTTGTTGTGTTTGTGTTGTATGGCAATACAAAGAACGGGAATGTGTTATAGTACAAATATACTCATGATATGTTACTTTTTAGAGGTCACGCTCAAAAAAAAAAAAAAAAAGCCTTTACGTGGTATACTTCAACTTTACCCTTATAGCTCTAAACAGCTGCTAATATAGTTTATATCGAGAACGAAGGACACAGTATAATAAGTGATCAAACGAACTTACCTGAAGTGAAGTTCGATCATTATTATACGAAGTCCTTCGTTCGAAGATATAAGTACCCAACCCGCCCTGCCCGTTGGTAAAGTTGAAATGTACTACTTCTAAAAGGAATGGTTCCAGAGGTTATGTCCACAGATACCATAGAGGTTTTTGAAGTTTCTAAATGACGCGCGGTTGCCAAGCGACTCGAGAGAGCTGCTAATATAGTTTATATCTTCGAACGAAGGACTTCGTATAATAATGATCGAACTTCACTTCAGGTAAGTTCGTTTGATCACTTAGTAAAAAAATAAAAATCTTTTGATATTACCGACTTTATGAAATTTTGTGTTACGGACAGACAATGCAGGTATGAATTTAAATTAATTAGTATTGTGTATACAGAGTGTCCCGACTGCGCAGATTGCCGGCACGCCGACTCGCCGGCTCGCCGACCGTGGCGCAAGTGTTGCGGCTCATAACAATAATAACATTTTAAAGAATCAGCCTATTATATAATCATACTGTGCTATTTACATTAATATTTTACTCTCTCAGTGTCGAGAAAGAAAGACCTTCTCTCATAAACTGAGATGAAAGAGATTAGATCATACTCCACCACGCAGACCCGGTGCGGATTGGGATTGACACGTTTGTGGCGACTTATTATTGGAACTATGGACGTAATATTCTTACAAATGATGTATTGCTGGCAAGAACTTATTAAGCGGCACATAAGGCTTCCAACTTGGATTAACGACTTAACCGGGACCAACGGCTTTACGTGCCTCCCTAAAGACAAAGACGCTCGGAAATGAAATTGTTATAAGGAAAGAAGAAATAAAGTAAAATAGTTTATTTTGTATTCAAACAATCGAAATGCGATCTCTGCGGAAGATGTGCGGAGTCACGCTGACCGACCGTATTCGCAACAGCGTAGTAAGAAAGCGAGTAGGTATGAAAGATAGTATCGGTGTAAAGATGAGAAAGGGTATGCTCCGTTGGTTCGGGCATATAGAAAGGATGCCAGAAGAAAGAATGACAAAACAGATATACAATGCGAAAGTGGAAGGATGTAGGTGCCGGGGAAGACCTAGACTATCTTACGATGACCAAATAGACCGTGTCTTATCTGAAGGGCAAGTCAAGAGTCTCCGTAACCGGCGAGTGTGTATGAGACGAACTATGAGAGTGGAGGAAGCCAGAGAGGTATGTAAGGAAAGAACCTGTTGGAACTCTGTACTCTCTGCCTACCCCGCGAGGGAGCTGGCGTGATGATATAGATAGAGAAAGAGCAAACAATCAAATAAAAAAAGTTTAATAAAAAATACAAAAAACTGACCTAAATGAATCATAGCTAAGAACATTCAAGTCACCTTTCAAACAAAAAAGAAAACAACAATCAAAATCGGTTCATTCGTTTAGGGAGTTACGATGTCACAGACAAACCCAAGATACACAAGTTAAACTTAGTTATAACACCCTTATTTTTTTCTGGGGTTAAAAAGAAATAAAAATATATACCGATATGACGAAGACAAAATGATAAAGATAAATATGATGGAGCAGAAATGAAAGACTACTAATGCAGCATTACTATGCTGCAGCGCTGATCTTTGGCAGGGCCATGTAGCGGTACGTCACGAGTAGTTTCTTCTCAATATACCTAATTGGTCCCTTATCTCGGACCGGCCGAGCCGAATGCTGCTTTAAGAGGTAAATTAACCCTATCTTCCAAAAATAGACTCTGTAAGATTGTTGTTGAATGTACTGCTTTGTTATAAGAAATTTAGCGCAGTGGTTAAGGGCTTAGCCCGCCCCGCCCACTGTGTCTAATAGTCGCGGGTTCGATTCCCGCACGGGACAAATCTTTGTGTGATCCACAATTATTTGTTCCGGTCTGGGTATTTGTGTATGTGAATTTTCATGTTTGTAAACGCACCCACGACACAGGAATTAATCCTAGTGTGGGGCAACGTTTAAAAAAAAAAAAAAAAAAAAAAAAAATAAGAAATATATATAAAAATTAAGATGAAAAGCCTGAATTTAATGTATGGAGTAAAATTTAATTTAATTTATTCTATTTTGCAAAATAATACTCTAAAAAACTCTATCTTGAATACATATTACAAATGTTCTATTTAATGGTAGACTGGAAATGTATAAAATATACACGTAAAAAAGCTTAAGATATGCTCTATAACTTGTATGGATGACTTTTAATTTTAATTAATTATATCTGAATTATTTGGTGTCTTCTGGGTACACTTTTTACTGTTGTCAAGATTTGATGATCTTTTTGACAAGGGAAATTATGAAACAATGGGAATGAACATCATTTGTGGGAGTCTTTTCAAACAGCCCCCCATGAGATGCCAAACCAAACGAAAGGAAAGTGACGAAAGCATAGGGAGAGTTCGAACGCCATCCAGGGTTACATCTGCATAGCCAACCCCTTGAATGCGGCACAGGGTTTCAAAGAGCAACAGCTGGTGTGGTCATCCATCAACCGAATCAGAACCGGATTTGCATCGTGCAATTTTTAATCTCCACAGGTGGGGCGTCACTGAATTTATTTACTTTGACTGTGGAGACTCAGTGCAAACTATCCAGCACATTGTGGAGGACTGCCCAACTAGGAAATTTAGCGAGGGGCTGCACCAGCTGACACCAAAGGCTAAACAATGGAGCCTTCACTCTGACATAAAATTCTGATCGTATGTCGCATTATTGATAGTACATCGCCGTACGATAATAATGATTTAAGGGAGAATGCTTTTGCCCATTAATGGGACAGAATTGGTTGATTTATTGGTAAATGTTATCATTTTTTTTTGTTGCGTTGACAGGAATCATCTCTCAAACATCTCGAAAGACTGCTTTCATTCCAGTCACGCGCAACGTATTTATGTGTCCGCAAATAAGTTGAAAAGAACCATTCGGATAACGACTGAGGGAACTTTCCCGGGAGTCTCTTAAACTTGGTGCCTTGGGGGAATTACTTCATTCCAAGGTACCATTTTAGAGTTTAATAAGTATTTATGTGTGTGAACATACATAAGAGGGAATTAAGTATATTATCCGGTGTATATGGGGTAAGAACATGAGAAGCAGTGATATGGGTTAGTTAATAAAATGATTGTCATGAAAAGTTGCAGGATTTTTTTAAAACGTAGTCCCACACTAGGATTGATTTTTGTATCATGGGTTCGTTCGCAAATATGAAATTAACATACACAAACGCCCAGACCGAAACTAATATTTGTGGGTCACACAAATATTTGGCCGGTGCGGGATTCAAACCCGCGACCGCTCGATTCAGAGGGCATATGGGTCTTAACCATTAGACTGAGTCGTCCGTAAGGATTGGACTGGATTTTTCGATACTGCAGTCTTCTTAACGAATATCAAAGTTATGCAGTGATCGTTTTCAACCTAAATCCTTAGGTCTTTTTTCACAAGTCTCAGTTTTGGGGCCATATGCCATTGGAATTTATCAAGCCAGCCATCCGACTGGATGGGCGACTGATGATGGGATGTTAAGTTAACGCACTGGAACCAACGGCTTAACATACCTTCCGAAGCACGGAGACGCCTGAAAATGGAAATGAAACAAAAGGTTACTCATCTCAAAACTGACTGAGCCGAACATTGTTTAACTTTAGTCTTTGCTAGAAGATCGTGATCCAATCCATGTTTTTTACTAACACTGCCTTTCGAGGCAAGCTCAGAAATGGAAATGTCGCAAATGGTCACCCATCTCAAGACTTACCGAGCCAAACGTTGCTTAACCTTGCCGATCTCCATAACACCGCAATGCAATGCACTTTTTAAAATAGACCAAAGGCGTGAAAAAACGCGCGTTTTTAAGCAAGTTAAAAAATAGAAATATCATAAACGGTCATCCATTCCAAGACTCACCGCGCCAAACGCGGCTTAACCTTAGTTATGGTCACAACACCACAGTTGAATTTATGTGTTTTTTGTAACGGGGACAAAAGACGCGTCGTGTCTTACAAAGCAAGCTCAAAAACGAAAATGTTACAAATGGTCACCCATCTCAGCCTGACCGACCTGAACGTTGCTTAACCGTATGATTGTTAAAAACACGTTTCTCTTTGTTATTGGATTGGAGGATACATTAAAAGTAAAAGAAGCAACGGACTATTGTGTATTAATAGAGAATAAATATTTAGGGTTCGTCCGCTAACAATATCATCCAACTGTTACTCGTACTATAGGTGTGTACCGATAGCAAAGAGAGTTGTATTAATGAAGGGCCTGACAAAAAAAATCAGGATAAAGACACACTACCGACAAAATCACAGATATCACAGTATAAATATTGTAACAGTTTAGGACCGTGTGAACTATCATTACAGGAGTGTTCAGCTTTTACAGAAAAGAATCATTATATTAATACGTGAATCACAAACTTTGTACCCCTTTTTACGAAAATTAAAAATTGAAGGAGTGCAGAATGCTAATATTTATTTAAAATTATGCATTAAAAATACATTAAATCAATAAAAAAAACATTACACACACTACCATGTATTTGACACAATACACTTCAAATTGAGAATAGATTAATATTGTTTGTCTTTAATATTATTTGTCTATAGTCTTAGTGAATGTCAAACATAACCGGCAAACGATGAAAGAGTTTTTGAAAAAAAACATCGCTTACAAAGAAGTTTTGTAACATTAATTAAATTATCGAAATATGTATGTCAAGTTCAATGGACAGCATTTTCTTTATCGCATGGTTTTTAGTTACAATAAAAAAGAAATTAAAAAAATGTATTCTTTATTTTAATCATTTTTTTTTAATACAAATTTCATTTAATTTAAAAAAAAAGGCAGATTAACAGTGTAGCCTTGGCGAAATCTGTGATTATAGTAGTATAGTCTTTGACAATAGAACCTTAATAATGTTCAAACTTATAATTTAAATTAATTATGGTCTAATTTCGACCAATGGGCGACCACTAGTACAAGATTATTATGTGAACATGCAATCTATTGCTATGAATATTTATAATAAAAGTAAAAAAAAACAAAAAATTGATTGAATGGCTGCAATTTAAGAGCCTTTCATAGATTTCTAAAGTATTATGTCCTGTGGAAAATTGCTTTGGAGGTGCTCTTGCGCATGTCTTAACACTATATTCATACTGCAGAAAAGGAATATTAGTGCCAATACAATTTAGCTTCTAGAGAACCTCTTGAAGATAAGCTTAAGGAAATAAACATTTTAACTGGTAATTCCCAATTTATATACCAAAATGTGTTATATACAAAAAAGAACATTAATAAATTAGGAAAAATTACTGACATTCATACTGTAAATAATCAGAGTAAAATAATGGTATTGTATTGATATACGAGTATAATAAAATATAATAATATTAGCCCTGTTAAGAAACTGTTCCACCGTTGGGCACGAACCTCCTCTCAAACTGAGAGGGTTTAGGTCATAGTCTACCACGCTGGCCCAGTGCGGGTTGGCGAACTTCACACACCTTCGAGAAACTCTTAGGCATTCAGGTTTCCTCACGATGTTTTCCTTCACCGTTAAAGCAAGTAATAGTTAATTTTTAATACGCACATGCTTTCGGTCGATACAATAGGTTTCATAAAAAAGCTCAGAGTTGCTCAGCAAGCTATGGAAAGAGCTATGCTCGGCGTTTCTCTACGTGATTGAATCAGAAATGAGAAGATTGGTAGAAGAATAAAGAGGCGTAGGCTGACAAAAAATTTGTCCTGCGCGAGGAAAATATAATATTGTGATTTAAATATAATATTTCATAGTCACGCTTATATTATCCAAGGAGGATGGCAGAGGTGTACTGTGTACACCCACATATCGCCGATGATGTTGTATCTGAATGTAATAGAGACCAAGCATTTTGCCATTAATTACACCGGAAAATATTTCAGACTTAATAGTCCCACCCGTCACCTCTTGTATGGCCACCAAATGCCTCTTGTCCGTCTCAAAAGGTGTAAAAGTTTTTTAAGGACCACTCAATCATTGCGGGATCTCCCAGCAGTGGCCAGACTTAAATTATGGAGAGAAACTAAACCCCCACCGCCTTACTTCGTCCCATGTCAGGAGCAACTACCGCCTGGGCACCAACTATCATGGCCGGTGTGGAAATATTAAATCGGCTCCGCACAGAGGTAGGTAGATGCAGGCAACATCTGTGCACGTGGGGATTCAGAGATCCAAATTTAACAGCCCGCGACTGTGGTGCAATCTCACAGACTACTCGCACTGCAAGTCTGCCCTTTAATCCCCACCGGCCACAGTCGGCGCGATCAAACTAGCCACTCAGCGGGACAAATATGAACTTTTGACACCAAAAGGAGAAGTACTTACTATTAAAGATGTTTTGATAGAACAACAACTACACTTTGTCCGATCTAGTCTTCAGAATACAGAATCTCATGATACCTACCCCTTTCCACGAGGCAGTAAAAAATATTAACACCGTCACGCATTTTATGCCCCAAGCGGGGGTGGCAGAGGTATGCTGTGTGCACCTACCTACTTTTCGCCGACGATGTTAAGCCCAATGCAATAAGGGGCGAGTCTATTACCATTATACTAGGCTTAAAGCGAAACTCTGATCTGATCATTTTTAAAAACAAGCTTTGAAAGCAAAAACATAACGAAGATATTATCTTACTTAGGTAAGGACATCAGACCGTGGACACCATGCCAGTCTAAAGTACTCGTCAAGACAAACCCAACGAGCCCAAACACGGCAGGGTTATTTTAAGTAGTTGGGTGGTTCCATTGGCCACCTTTTGGCTTCATCATCAGACCCTGAACATTATCTGGTTGTATAGTACTTGTCACTAACAATCTAACAAGCCTAAATACGAGGGGGTTGCATTGTATAGTTCCCATATTGCTATGGCCACCTTCCGACTCCATCATCAGAACAGTTCCTGTTCTGATGATGGAGTCGGAAGGTGTAATACCATATTATTGAATTGTTACTGACTTTAGATATGTATGCGTTCAGTTTAATCGGATGACAGCAAGTGCTTGAAAAATTGATAACAATATTTGAACTGGACAGACAGACAGGCAAACAGACATACGAACATCGCAAGTTAAATAACAGCTTGTGAAAATAAAATAAAACCTAAATAAAGTAGTCGTACTCGTGAACGGGTGCTGCTTGTGGAGACTGGCCCACCCAGAATCCTCTAGCTTGCCATTATAGCATATATTTAAAAATAGTCTTATATCTCAGTCGTAAGGCATCACACTGGAGCTGGATCGCATTAATGATCTTGTATAATATAAAAATGTATGTATCTATATAAAAAAATGATGAAAAAAATGAATGGAGCATAAACAAAAAAGACAAGCTTCTCGCTGGATCTTCTCAGTGGAGGCCGCGTTCCGATCCGGTGGTAGATGAATACCCGCAGGGTTTATGCAAAATAAACGATTTAAGTTTGAGTTTAAAGTATACTTTTTTGCTATCGCTACATCTATTTATACACAAGCTACCGTCGGCAATAAAAGTGACTGGTAAAAAATAAACACAAGCGTTCTGTTATCTCTATACAAGGAATGTTCCGGGTTCGAACCGAGTTCGGGTAAACAAACAAATGTTGGAGAAGAATTATAACTATTAGGATTTACGGGTGGTTCGTTTTATGTTAGCATTTGATTAGAAACGGATGATTTTTAAATCGGATTCGTATTATTTAACAAAAGAAAGGGTTGTCTGTCTGTGACATTGTAGCTCCTAAACGGATGAACCGATTTTGATTAACATATTCAGTTCTCCTTCAATATACTTATTAGTATATTCAGTTCTTAGATTTACGCGAACATAACCCATGAATAATTTTTTTTTCGTTTTTTTTTTTCGCGGATTTTGTTTTGATTTTTAAGGTCTCGACGTTTCGAATCGTTTGCAGCACCCATGGTCACGGAAAGGGCTGAGGTGTTAGATCATTATCATCACGCCAGATCCTTTGTGGGGGTAGGCAATTGGTATAATGTTCCAACAGGATCTTTCCTTACATACGTCTCTGGCTGCCTCCACTCTCATAGTTTGTCTAATATAAGCTCGCCGGTTACGGAGACTTTTGACTTATTCTTCAGATAAGAGACGGTCTATTTGGTCATGTTTAAAATGTTTCATAAATACCTAATACCTTTTATTATAAATTAGGACTCTCTCTTCTCACTGTCTAATATATATAACTCTAGTATATATAACCAACTAGACCGTGTCCTCTCTAAGAAATAAGTCAAGAGTCACCGTAACCGGCGAGCTCTCTAATAGTATATTTTAGAGTGCGGGGGAAGCAAGAGAGGTCTGTAGAAAAAAAATATTTGGAACTCTTTACTCTCTCTCAACCCCGGAAGGGATATGGCGTGATGACATAGAGGGAGAGAAATAGGTGGATAGATTTAAAATAGTACTTTTTTAAGCTAAAAACGTATTGGAAATCTATACTCTCTGCCTATCTCGCAAGTCATACTACGTGACGCTTTACTTTTTTTTTAAAATGTTATCAACACGTTAGTGTTGATAACATTTTGATAACATTTATCGGAATTATGTCCCAACCGGACATAATTCCGATATTAGTGCGACAAGGATATTTTAGCCCGTGGATAACACTGACAGGGCGGCTGAAGATGGCATAGGTGTGAAAATAGGGGTTAAATAATAATATTAGCCCTGTTAAGAAACTGTCCCACTGCTGGGCACGGTCGTCCTCTCAAACTGAGAGGGTTTAGGTCATAGTCCATCACGCTGGCCCAGTGCGGCTCGAGGAACTTCACACACCTTCGAGAACCTTTTAGGCATGCAGGTTTCCCCACGATGTTGTCCTTCACCGTTAAAGCAAGTGATAGTTTATTTTTAATACGCACATGTTTTCGAAAAGACAGAGGTAAGTTTGAACCAGAGACCTCTAACTTCGCAGTCCAACGGTCTAACCACTAGGCTATCACTGCTTGCCGCTAGAAATTAGGGTTATCATTTAGTAAAATTTCATACTTCCAGTGAAATATTTTAACGGGTAGTTCCGCACGGTTGCCAATAAAAAAAGAGCACTGGTAGATTTCATAGCGAACGGCAACTCTGCGACTGTCATGAAGTGACATTTCCCTTGATGACAGCGTTAGTTCCATATTAGTTCCGATTGTGGCTGCGGGCCGAAATATCCTTGTGTTTTTAAATTTTGGAAGAAAAAATCATGAAACAAATAACGATAAAAACTTAGACATAACACATAGAAATACACTATCAGGTATTTTATAGACATATGTACGAGAACTAATATGTTCCGTCTGTATCTTGACCAATTACACCTTGTTATATTGCAAATTCCATAGGATTGCGGTCCGAGAGGGTCTTCCCGGGCGACTGCACCTGTGGCATCTGGGCCCATCGTATCTACACATACTAATAATGGATATTTGTTACCCGTATTCGGATTGAAGCGCTCGTAGCGCTGTGCGACCGTGGTATTTTTACCGATTACCCCTTGGTAATCGTTGTTTGTGGTTTTTATAAAACATTTTTAAACATAACCAAATAGACCGTCTCTTATCTGAAGGACAAGTCGAGAGTCTCCGTAACCGGCGAGCTTATACTAGACGAACTATGATCGTGGAAGAAGGCAGAAAGGTCTGTAAGGAAAGAACCTGTTGTAACTCTGTACTCTCTGCCTTCCCCGCAAGGGATCTGGCGTGATGATACATGTAGATAGATAGAGATATATTCTTATCTATAAAGATTGTTTTTTGGTTCCTGACATTCCGAGTGCTTTTATGCACCCATGGTTACGGGAGGGACACAGAAGGGTTGAATACATTAGAACGTAAAAATCTAAAATAAATCACTATATTATTGTTTTTAAACGTAGCTCCATATTAGGATTAATTCGTTTCATGAAAATTCACATTCAGAAATACCCAGACCAAAACAAATAATTGTGGGTCAAGATTTGTCCCGTGTGGGAATCGAACCCGCGACCATTCGACCCAGAGGGCGGAGCGGCTTAAGCTCTTAACTACTGCCAAATCGTCCGCCCGTGTTATATAGTTTTATTTCATTTAGCACGAAAAGACTGACGTTAGCGAGTACCTACGCGTAAGCATGCTAAAGTGTATTTAGTACATGTGTAGTATGGCAAAGTTGGCATATCAACTATAATATAATAATGGCATATCAACTATAATATATATATAATAGCGTCACGCAAACGTCAATTTTTTCGTTGTAAGTCCTCTGAATGAAATAACGTGCAAGAAAGTAATCACTTCCATAAAAAGATTAATTAATGAGACTGCGCGTTCGTAAAATACAAAGTTAAAACTCGTTATTACCAAAATAAAAGCTACAATGAACGCCATAGCTGTTTAAACTTCCAGACATTGTAGTTAAAGACTTTATTTGACGGTATTATATCACTTAATTGGAAGTAGAATAACGCCACTCATTAGGACAAACAATTAAAGTATTTGAATTGAATCAAACGCTATCTAGTTGCTTGTAGCACTGTGCACTAAGCAACGCTCGCCACAGTCAGTCTGAGATGGGTGACCGTTGATAACATTGTTTATGAAATAAAAAACAAAAAATAATATATAATAAATTCGAAGTCGGTGCCGGGTGATGACTTCAAATATTTATTTTTGCTTTTTGAAGACCATTTCCCTTTTATTAAAAAGTTTTTTATTTTATAATTTTAAGTGATGAGAGACTCTGTACTCTCTGCCTACCTGTCCGGATCCGGATCTGGCGTGATGATATAGATAGAAGTGATGAGTGAATTAATTATTAATATGTATATACCTATATACCAGAAAGCGATGAATGAAGGTGTACAAATGGGTGACTTAGTGGTAAACCATCTACTTTATGCAGATGACGCGGTTTTAATAGCGCCAACAGCCACTGATCTGCAAACACTAGTCATAGTTATGAAATACGACTGCATGATCAATGGCTTACACTTAAATGTGAAGAAAACCAAGATTATGGTTTTTGAAAGGGAAGAAACCAGAACGAATGTAAGGATTGTGGTTCGTAACGATGTGCTGGAGCAAGTGAATGAGTTTGTATATCTTGGATGCGCCTTCAGTAAGGATGGGAAATACACCGCTGACATAGAGAGAAGAGTGAGTGCAGGGAACAGAGTGAATGGTGCGATGGGAAAGCTACTCGGGAGCCGGCACTTAAGCCATAAGGCGCAGCTGGCCATACATAACGGAGTTCTTGTCTCAACGCTCTTATATGGTCGCGAGAGCTGGGTATGTAAGAAGGAGAATGAAAGTAGGATAAATGCGGTAGAAATGCGAGCTCTGCGGAAGATGTGCGGAGTGAAGCTGACCGACCGCATTAGCAACAGCATAGTAAGACAGCGAGTAGGTATGAAAGATATTATCGGTGTAAAGATGAGAAAGGGCATGCTCCGTTGGTTCGGGAATATAGAAAGAATGCCAGAGGAAAGAATGACGAAACAGATATACAATGTGACAGTGGAAGGATGCAGGTACCGGGGAAGACCTAGACTATCTTACCACGACCAAATAAACCGAGTCTTATCTGATGGAAAAGTCAAGAGTCTCCGTAACCGGCGAGCGTGTATGAGACGAACTATGAGAGTCGAGGAAGCCAGAGAGGTATGTAAGGAAAGAACCTGTTGGAACTCTGTACTCTCTGCCTACCCCGCAAGGGATCTGGCGTGAGGTTATAGATAGATAGATAAATATATACCTATATAATATTATTCTACTTAGTTCTACAGTAAGGTACCTACAGGATTGATATAATACTCATAATAACTTAATTTACACATTCCTGCTGTTTGCCGCCACGGAATACCGAGGTGTGTCTTTAAAGTCCAAGGTCCAATACTAATAAAATTATAGTGGGACCACCTCGGACCTATACTATATCCAATGCAAAAAGAATCATTTAAAATCTGCAATTGACGGAAATATCGGTGAGCATACATAAAATAGGCATACATACAGACGGACATAGAACCTCCTCCTTTTTAAAGTAAAAAAACGCAGCCCCACATTAAAAATTATTCCTACCTACCTCCTATACCTACACAAACAAATACCCAGACCAAAACAAATGTTTGTGGGTCCCCCAAAAAATTATCCTGTGCGGGAATCCAACTCCATGACTACTCGCTCCAGTGGGCGAAGCAGCTTAAGCTCTTAATTGCGTTACCAAGCCGTCTGTCCTGAACCACTGGATTAAGCGGTCTGTCTTTTATTGGGTATTTCCATTTTTATTGGCTCGGATAGCCGGATAGACAATTGACTAGTATCTCATCTGAAAACCAATTCTCATAATTAAAGGTGTTCAAAATGCAGTCTCGATCTAATCCTAATGTAAATAAAATAAATAGACAAATAGACATCACAAATAGCATTCTCGTAAAATATAGACATCGAACGAATCCAGATCGGACCGAAAATTGAACAAAATGTAAGCTAAGTAAGTAAGAGCTTGAGTCGCTCCACTTACTGGAATGAGTAGTCGCGGGTTCTATTCCCGCACAGGACAAATCTTGATGGGAAGTGACAATAAAGCCAATGGTATAAATGTGGATGGTCCTCGCTGACTCAGTCATAGCATATTCACTCTCGACAAAGAGTCGAGACCTCTCCGGAAATATCCTAGGAGCAAATTATTAAACTGTACGTACGCATTACGAATTGTTTCATGCGAACGAGTTGAATATTTATTTATGATTTGCGATTTAGCACAGTGGTTAAGAGCTTAAGCGTCTCCACCCACTGTGTCTATTAGTCACAGGTTCGATTCCCGCACGGGACTAATCTTTGTGTGACCCACAATCACTTGTTTCGGTCTGGATATTTGTGTATGTGAATTTTCATGTTTGACCCTCGACACAGAAATCCATGCTAGTGTGGGGCTACGTTTTTGAAGAACAACAAATAATTTGTTATATCACCAACAGAATATACATTAAATCTTACATTTTCAAAATACTTGTTGAAAGTGTACATCATCATCATCTCGGCCCATACTTGTCCACTGTTGAACATAGGCCTCCCCAATCGCTTTCCAGCGTAACCGGTCCGATGCCACCTGCATCCAACGACTTCCTGCGATTTTCACAAGATCGTCGGTCCATCTGGCAGGCGGTCGTCCCACGCTGCGCTTGCCAATACGTGGTCGCCACTCTAGAATCTTTCTGCCCCAACGCCGAAAGTGTACAGCTAAAATGTTATTCCGATTATAGGCAACACATCATGCACTGTAATAAATAATTATAAACTAGAAAATAGGAAATTTCTTGGTACTTGCTTAGAATTGGAGTACAAGGTCAGATTTAAAACAAAAAATGAACAATGAATTAAAATTATAATGCCGTAATAAAAGAATGTTAGAAATAAAATTCAGCCAAATTGGCAGCTGTATGATGCTTTATTTAAAAAAAATATACAAGGTGTAACATAATAAACGCAAAAACTCAGACACCCCGATAAGAAAATTGCTTTATATATTTAAAACGAAAACCAAATTTTCAAATTTAAAGGTTTTTACACTTTTTTAAGCACTTTTATACCCCAATTAACAATAAAACTTGTATGTGTATGTGTGCGTTTTAAGAAATACGTTTTAGGGATGCATTTGAAATCTCTTTATTGCTATGAATCAAGAATAGATTTAGTTTTTTATAGTGAACTGAAGGAGTAAAAGCATTTTTTGCAAATTTAAAAAATATAAGAAACATTAAAAATTTTTGGAATCAATTCAGTTGCCGATTTAGAACAAACTACTTTCAGGTCTTGCGTTTGTTATGTTACTCCTTGTATATGTCAGGGTAGTATACCAGTTCAAATTAAAAATTAATTACCACAATACAAGGCAAAGCGGAATATAAACCACTAATTGATAGCCAACCTTCACTAGTTGGAGAGGCACCAAAAGAGAAAGAAGGATGTAATGTTTGTCCAGTGGAATCCGCTTATGTAATTACACAAACAATTCTATGCACACTCACTTTAATTTCCAAGCAATTTCGTTCTTCGGAAAGCAAGTTAAACTGTTGCTGGCAGTTATCATTGAACCAAGAATCCGTAAAGTCGATGTGGAAGCTGGCCTTTATATCAATCCGCACTGGATTAGCATGGTAGAGTATGATTAAACCTCTTTCACCTCAATTTGTAAGAGAAGACCTTAGCTCATCAGTTGTACCTGATGGGCTCATCGATACCTACGAAATAAGCTTAAAAGCGGTTTAGTCTAGCTAGAGAATCATGATAATATGCTTTAAAAGTCCCTGTAGGTCTAGAGGCCCATGGTATGGCTGGCAATCTTGAGGTCTCGGGGTTGAATCCTAGGTCGGACAGTGTTAGTTATTCTTTCTGATTTTTTTTTGTGACAGCCCTCAGTCTATATACGTCTTTTTTATGCTGGGACTGTACATCATTTTCGGCGAAACGCGGCTATTCATATATAGTACACCACCACCCCCGATAGTGAAATATATTATTTATTTGCCTTTAATTGCCTTTTTCAAAGCAGAAAAAGCATTTTCAAAGCATGTTTACGTCAAACATCGGGCAACTTCCATTTTCAAATCACCTATATGGTATAACTTAGCCATATTTGAGAGGCGATTATTCTAATATAATCCTACAGGTTTCAGGGTGTACTAAATTCGGTTGGCTAATACTACGGTACAGAAGGAAGGTGCGAGCAATTGGTTTATTTTATTTCAGTGCGCAACGGGACGTGGCCGGGGGTGGGCGATTCGCTCGCAATTTTCCCGAAAATTTTCCGATCGTGTGTAAACTTTTGAAGTGTAAGTTTTCTGTGCGTGGATTTTATTTAATAATTGTCTGTGTGGAAATATTTAAGGAATAAATAGCAGGTTCTGTAAGTAAATTAAGGTTTTTATTACATTCGTTTTTAAGATTGAATTTTGAATGGTTTCGCCATGGCAAGTTTTTGGTATAAGGAACTTGGAAGACTTAGTAGTTTCTTGATCCAATTTTAATTGTTATGGGATACTTCAATATGTCTTTATAATTAGTTGGTATATATTAATAATCCCGTAAGGGACCTGGCGTGATGATATAGACCCAAAGGTAATATTATAATTATATTTAATAGAGGTAGACATTTGCGGAAGCGTAGATGAAAAGCTTTTATCCAGGTATGGAAAAATTTATAATAATTTAGATGACTAGGATATGAGATGATTTTTTATTATTAGGGCAAGTTAAGCTAGCGTGTATAAGACGTGTGAAAGTGTATGGAGCTAAAGAAGTGTGTTAAGAAAGAATTCGTTGGAACTCCGTACTCTCTGCCTACCCCGCAAGGGATCTTGCGTGATAGATAGAAACACTATTACATTGTCTATTCTATAGCAGTAACTACTGTTACATAAAAAAAAACAAATCTCGTTTGTCTAATGGCGTGTTTTGCGACTGGTAATTATGAGGTCCTGAGTTCGAATCTTACGTCGTACAAAGTGTGCTTTATGTACAGAAAAAATCTTAGTAGTATTTCGAAGCCTGAAATTGTGACCAGTATAATAAAAAAATTATCTCTTATTATATTTAGGCCTACACACTGAACGCCTTTTTCGACCCTGCTTGGAAAGTATGGGCGGAAGGTCGGTGAATATTCATTTAATTGACAGACGATTTGGTGCAGTGGTAAGTAAGAGCTTAAGCCGCTCCGCCCACAGCGTCGAATAGTCGTGGGTTCGATTCCCGCACAGGACGAATCTTTGTGTGACCCACAATTATTTGTCTCGGTCTGGTTATTTGTGTATGTGAATTTACTTGTGTGTAAAGGCACCCGCACCACCACATTAATAAATACTAGTATGGGGCTACGTTTAAAAAAAAATCGAGGCGCTAGCAGAGATACTGGACTGCGGTGCTCCTAGCGAGCGCCAAGGTTATCCAGCGTTTGAATCGATCAAACAGAGATAGGTGACCATTTGTATTTCCATAGTCAAGCGTCTCCGTGATAACACACATTAAGCTGTTAATCCCGGTTATCACTTAATGTGGTAGTCGTTAAGCCAAGGTAAAAGCCTTATGGGCGGCTTGATAAGTTCTAACAGCAGGTGACTATAAACCTGCCTCCACTATTCCGCACTGGGTCCGCGTGGAGGATGACCTCTTCTCTCTCTCTCTCTATTTGTGAGACTGCTACTGTTAGTCTAGTGGTGATTGATGGGCTTTCCGATCATGAGGTCTTGGGTTAAAATCCTAAATCGGTCAAATTTTTTTTTCTGTCTTTCTTTTTTTTTAAAAAAGTAGTGTGTGTGTTTACAAACATGGAAATTCACATACACAAATACCCAGACCGAAACAAATAATTGTGGGTCACACAAAGATTTGTCCCGTGCGGGAATCGAACCCGCGACTAATAGACACAGTGGGTGGAGCCGGTAAAGCTCTAATCACTGCGCTAAATCGTCCGACAAAGGCAGGTTTTCTATCAAAACCTTCCCCAGTATAAGTCCGCAGTCTGGAATTTTGCCCGGTATATGGCAATGGGCTTACCCCTTAATACATTGGACCTAACAACGTCAGCGAAAAGTCGGTGTACGTAGCCTCTGCCTGCCCCGCTTGGGGAATATAGGGGTGACGATGATTCTATTTCATCATTCACTAATCTTCCATGTATTGGCAAGCGCGTGGGACGGCCGCCTACCAGATAGACTCTTGTGAGGACCGCAGGAAGTCGTTGGATGCAGATGGCATCGGACCGATTGCGCTGGAGAGCGATTGGGGAGGCCTATGTTTAGCAGTGGACAAGTATAGGCTGAGATGATAATGATGAGTCTTCAATGTATGATCCATTCTCTCTCATCTCTATTTGTGAGAGGTTTTCTGTCTAACAGTGGGATATTATAGGCTCATTTATCACTTTTAGAACAAGCTATAAAGTTCGATAGAAGCGGGAGAAACATTATTACTTTTTGCTGCCAATTGGGTTATTTCCTTTCGATATAGAGAATGGTCTTTAAGATAGTCTTAAGTGCAAACTAGAAATGGCTGGTTATTGATTTCCTTTTAATATCTATCTATCTACAAGCTGTAACATAATAAACGCAAGACCTGAAAGTAGTTTGTTCTAAATCTATAACTGAATTGATTCCAACTATTTATAATGTATCTTACATTTTTTTTAAATTTGCAAAAAATGCGTTTACTCCTTCAGTGCGCTATAAAAAACTAAATTTATTCTTGATTCATAGCGATAAGGGGATAAAAAATGCATTCCTAACCCGTATTTCTCAAAATGCACACATACACGTACAAGTTTCATTGTTAATTGTGTGCATAAAGTGCTTAAAAAAGGGGTAAAAAGTTTTAAATTTGGAAATTTGGTTTTCGTTTTGAATTTATAAAGCAATTCTCTAATTGGGGTGTCTGAGGTCTTGCGTTTATTATGTTACACCTTGTATATCATCACGCCAGATCCCTTGCGGGGTAGGCAGAGAGTACAGAGTTCCAACAGGTTCTTTCCTTACATATCTATCTGGCTTCGTCCACTCTCATAGTTGGTCCCATACACGCCGGTTACGGTCTTCCCCGGTACCTGCATCCTTCTACTTTCGCATTGTATATCTGCTTTTTCATTCTTTCTTTCTTTTGTCCTTGTAATATATTAATCGATATCATAATGCGAAAGATGAGAGATGATTATGAGAGTAGAGGAAGCCAGAGAGGTATGTAAGGAAAGAGCCTGTTGGAACTCTGTACTCTCTGCCTACCCCGTAAGGGATCTGGCGTGATGATATAGATAGATAGATAGATAATGCGAAATCCCTTGTGCGGTTGGTAAAGAGTGAAGAACTCCAGATTCTTTCCTATATGTTATTTGTACCAGATAAAAAAGTTACAGTAAATCCCTTGTGCGGTTGGTAAAGAGTGAAGAACTCCAGATTCTTTCCTATATGTTATTTGTACCAGATAAAAAAGTTACAGTCTGGAAACGAGGCTGAACAATAAGAGCATAACTATGCGTGTGACGCTGTTTCTAATTAGTTTGATCCAAACACAGCCAAGGTAAAGACGCATTAAAATGTCAAAGGTTTGAGGTTATTTATCATTTAAAACGGAAAATTAATTTGCTACAGTTGTTAGCTACGAGTAGGTATATTAACATAATGGCATTTTTTTGTGTATTATTTTTTGTAAATGATCGAACCATGTAGCTATTCTAATAAATACTATAATTTGCTTTATTTAACTTAGAATCACCCAATGACCAACCTACATTGTTCTCCCATAGTCCACAACAAAATGTAGACGAAAAATTTTTGTTTGAAAAGAGTGCCAGTTGAGTTTCTTGCCCTTCTTCTCCACCGAATGACATTCCAAAGTGGTAGTAGAGTCTTTGTAATAATCCTAGTGTGGGCTAGCTACTTTACTTATAAAGAAAAAAAATGGTGTATTTATACAGATACAAACATTTTTCATTGCTGGGCAAAGGCTTTCCCCCCAAGTCAACGTGAGAGAGGAGAGGTCATAATCCACGCGGACCCAGTGAGGGATGGGTGGAGGCAGGTTTGTAGTACTCTGTTGTTGAAATTTATAAAGCTGCCTATAAGGCTTCCAACTCAGCTTAACAAATACAAAAAAATAAACACCGTCACGCCTATATTCCCTAAGCAGGGGTGGCAGAGGTGTACTGTGTACTTCCAGTTTTCATCGACGGTGTTAGGTCCCATGTAATAGGGAGCGAGCTTATTGCCGTACACCGGGCACAATTCCAGACTGCGGACTGATCATGGGAGTTTTCCGATAGAATAATTACATTTGTCCGACCTAGGATTTGAACCCAGGACCTCGTGATCGCTAAGAACATTATTCGACAATGATCAACCAGACAGTCAGCTTAACAAATACCACATCAAATGATAATATGACCAATGAAAATGACAGAAGATTTAGCGCAGTGGTTAAAAGCTTAAGCCGCTCCGCCTACCGTTCGATTCCCACACGAGACAAATCTTTGTTTGACCCACAATTATTTGTTCCGTTATGTGAATTTTCTGAGTATTTCTGTTATGTGAATTTTCATGTTTGTAAACGTACCCACGTTACAGAAATAAATTCAAGTGAAAGGCGTTTTTTGAAAAAAAATGGCCCAGGTTTTAACAAGAGCAGCACAACAAATAATACTATACATATCCCGATAACAAAACCCAAAGAATCCCATAATACATTCATATTTACAATCCTTGACCCAAAACAAAATGGACCCCATTCACCCTTCACGAGGTACACATTATAATATGGTTTGTAGCAATAGTGACGCCTATAAATAAATGTGGAAAAACGATATGAATGCAAAGCCAGGAACTAGCCAACGAACGGACAAAAGATCGCACGATATCTCTGCGGTGCGAATGTAAGCGGAAAGCGATTAAGTTGTCACATTGACATTGGTTTACGCGAAGTTGCAGAAATGTCCTATCAATTTTAAAATGACATTAATAATTAATCTATCTATACACACGTACCAGGATCGTTTATCCCGCGGCCAAAATCGAAACTAACGCTGTCATCAAGAAAAATGTCAATCCATGACAGTCGCCGAGTTGCTGATTGCTGTGAAATTTAATTTACCTAAGTCCTTTTTTAATTAATAACAATGCAGACGCACCCCTTGATATACCTCCTTGAAGTAGGAACATTTTTAACCGACTTCAAAAAGGAGGAGGTTCTATGTTCGGTTGAATGTATAATTTTTTTTTTTTATGTATGTTCAGCGATATTTCCGTCAATTGTAGACCCATTTTGATATTTTTTTTTGCAATGGGTTCAGTATAGCTCCGCGGTGGTCCCATTTTAATTTCATTGGTATTGGACCTTGGACTTAGAAGATACACCAGGGAACTCCTTAACGACAAACAATAGGCATGTGTAAATTGAGATATTATGGGTATTACGTCTATCCTATAGGTATCCTACTTTAGAACTAAGCAGTATATTAGCCAACTTCAAAAAAGGAGGTTCATAAGTTATCCTTTTTTATAACTCCTTTGCTTATGAACCGATTTTGATGATTCTTTTTGCATTTGGTTCAGTATAGTTTTGAGGTGGTCGTATTTTATTGTTATTGGTATTGGACCTTAACGGCAAACAGCACGAATGTATAGATTCCGTTATCATAGTCATTATATTAATCCTGTAGGTACCTTACTTTGCAACTTAGCAAAATAATATAATATCGGTATATAAATATTACTAAATAATTCACTCGTCACTTAAAATTGTAAAATAATAATCTTTTAAAAAAAAGGAAAACCGACTTAAAAAACCAAAAAAATAAATATTTGAAGTCGGTGCCAAGTAACCGACTGCACCAACCAGCACCGACTTCAAATATTTATTTTTTTGGTTTTTGAAGTCGGTTTACCTTTTTTTTAAAAGATTTTACTAAATCTTAACCCTAATTTCACACCAGTATCCCCCCTGCTGTTTATAAGTTGTTTTCGAGAGTCATTACGAATCGTCTCGAACGAAGGCTTGATGACTTCCAGCCTCCCGAACAAGCCGGTTTCCGGAAAGGTTTTAGTACCATAGACCACATACATACGCTGCGGCAGGTTATACAGAAGACTGAGGAGTATAATCGGCCACTATGCTTGGCGTTTGTGGACTATGAGAAAGCCTTTGATTCGATCGAGACTTGGGCGGTTCTTAGATCTCTCCAGCGATGCCGCATTGACTATCGGTACATCGAAGTGTTGAAGTGCTTGTATAATAACGCCACCATGTCAGTCCGAGTACAGGGGCAGTGCACGAAGGTGATCCCCATAAAAAGAGGAGTAAGACAGGGAGACGTCATTTCTCCGAAACTGTTTACGGCCACCTTAGAGGACGCCTTCAAGCTCTTGGAATGGCAAGGACTTGGCATCAACATCAATGGCGAATACATCACTCACCTTCGATTTGCCGACGACATTGTGGTCATGGCGGAGTCGCTGGAAGATCTAGGACGAATGCTCGGTGACCTCAATAGAGTATCCCAACAAGTGGGTCTTAAAATGAATATGGACAAAACAAAAATAATGTTTAATGTCCATGTCGTACCCACCGCACTCACCGTTGGGAACTCTACTCTTGAAGTTGTCGACGAATACATTTACCTGGGACAGGCAGTCCGGTTAGGTAGGTCCAACTTTGAGAGAGAGGTCAATCGACGAATCCAACTCGGCTGGGCAGCGTTCGGGAAACTGCGCAACATCTTCTCATCCAAAATACCTCAGTGCCTAAAGACTAAAGTTTTTAGTCAATGTGTGTTACCAGTGATGACATATGGATCAGAGACGTGGTCTCTTACAATAGGTCCCATAAAAAAGCTCAAAGTTGCTCAGCGAGCTATGGAAAGAGCTATGCTCGGCGTTTCTCTACGTGATCGAATCAGGAATGAGGAGATTCGTAGAAGAACCAAGGTCACCGACATAGCCCTTAGGATTAGCATGCTGAAGTGGCAATGGGCTGGCCACATAGCGCGAAGATCGGACGGGCGTTGGGGCAGAAAGATTCTAGAGTGGAGACCACGTATTGGCAAGCGCAGCGTAGGACGACCGCCTGCCAGATGGACCGACGATCTTGTGAAAATCGCAGGAAATCGTTGGATGCAGGTGGCATCGGACCGGTTACGCTGGAAAGCGATTGGGGAGGCCTATGTTCAGTAGTGGACAAGTATAGGCTGAAATGATGATGATGATGATGATGATGATGATGATCTCCCCTGCTAATGTTATCCACGGATCATAAGATCCTTGTCGCGCTATAATTCATATATTATAAAGAATGTATGAGGCCAACTCTGAGAGTGGCGGAAGCCAAAGAGATCTGTAGCTAAGGAAAGAACCTGTTGGAACTGCGTTATCTTTGCCTACCCTGCAAGGGATCTGGCGTGATGATATAAATATATTTACTGGATTAGCGATTATTGTTATATTTAAATTGAAAGAACGTCACTATAACTGGGTCTAGTAATAAAAAAATGCCCGTAGCCATCATGAGGTACTGAGTCGAAATCCTGGGTTGGACGAAAATTAATTTTTTCTAGGTAAAAAATTCCAGTATCAGGAGTCTCTCATTGTGAACGGTATAATGGCAATAAACTCGCTCGCAGTAGACATCTGCTGCCCCCGCTTGGGCAATATAGGCATGAAAATGATTATTCATGCGCTGATGTTAGGGACCCAATTTATACCGGGCACATTTTCAGACTCCGCATTGCTACACAGTTTTTTTAAATTGAAAATCACGCTGTCTAACCTAGGATTCAAACCCGGAGGCTCGTAATCACTAGTAAAATTATGAATCACCAGTACAACGAGAAGACCTTTATAGGAAGAGTCATTGGCGCTATTTTATAAATCAGATATGAAGGTAGGTTACACGATTCATTTTCGTTGAAACGGAAGATGACGTGTATCTAACTTAGCCCACAAACATTGTTATAATAAAACCCCAGAAGGCCGAGTGAGAAAGTTATCACAAAATGCTTCAGGACTGCGTGGACTAATGTAAGTGGCACAGTGATCGATCAAATATATCGATGGGTACGGTGGCTGAAGTTGGTATGAAAGTCTTCCAAAACTTGCAATTATACTGTTATAAAAGTCATCGGAAAATATTTTTTACAGCACTAATGTGAGTATGTGACTCTGTGTCTATTTTTTCAAACTGTGCATGTATGGCAAAGTGGTGCTAGGGTTTTGAACAAAATCATGCATTATTTCACTTTAATGTCTCATTATTACGATTTCATACGTTTATTCATAGTTGACGCCACTGAATCGAGAAGCCGTGAGTTTGATACCCGCATGTCACATATTTGTGTGGCCCTCAATGTGGTTTGTTTCGGTCTTGTTGTTTGTTGCTGTAAATTTCATGCCTCTGTCATGACACGCACCCACAGGTATATTTCCTGGGCTACGTTTATAATAAACAAATCTCGCCATGGTAGTCAAGCATATTGAGTCATATATCACACATCACACACAATAAGCAGCCCTTACATAGCAGTGAATATGTCAACACAAAACTTGCTAAAATTATTTCCTGAGTAATGATAAAACCATGTTTATATTGCCATATTTATTTCCCTGTTGTAGCATGAAGATAAAATAAATGGAAATAAAAATAAAAGCACATAAATGCAAAACTAGAGCTAAGTTTGACAAATGGCCTATAAAAGTTCGCAATATAAAGGTGGGGTGCCTTCGCGGGCGGAGACTCGTTATTTTTTTATCGGTTTTAAAATAATATTTTCATTTTTATTCACTTTTGACAGTGACGTGAATTTCTAGCTGTCTGATTAGACGTTTTGATGTCTGCGGCATAATTTTCAGACGGGTTCAGTTGCTAAACATTTTGTATGTACATACCGTCATACACCACACGCTATTCAGATAACTAAGCTACGATAATATCGTTTATAACGTATCTTGCATTGTGCTTGTTTGGCTGCCTTTTCACTCAGAATGTGCAAGGATGTAGAGAGGGGCGTGTGCAAAATCAGCCAATAGGATCACTCGATTTTTATAGCTTAGCTTATTACAGCCTTTTTACTAGAGCTCAGTAAATATAAGCTATAGATTTCTGCGCTTCGAATTCTCTCTCAGGTAAAAAGGTAGCTTTAAGCCCTCGTGAGCCCGAGGATTTAAAAATTTTCCGTACCAAGTGTACTTGATTGCTTTATTAACGTTTATAATTTTTATATTAGTTTACGAGCACCAATTTCGTAGTATTAAGGTAATATATACTTATTTAGCTCTACTTATTTTAATAGCAACTTCACCCTAAAATATGTTTCAAGGCGCCTTTTGCGAGTATAATAGTGGCGTATACAGTTCAATCAAAAGTTTATAGGTGCTTCATTAACTGAAAGTAATTGGGTTTGGTAGTTAATTCCTATAGTTTATGCGATATAATAAATTCACTTGTGAATTTCTAAAATTATGAATTTACAAGGGCGTTGATTTTTCTCTTATATATTCTATATCAGTACAGAGTTCCAACGGTTCTTGGAACTAGGGTTGATGAGTAGTAAACATATTTTTTATCAAAAACGCCTTTAACAATAATTATAATTTAACAAACTTCATGATTAAGTTATTTTCGCCTTTTTAGTACGGCATGCTATTAAAGTGTGCCTTTTTTATTTCCATTTTTATAACTATAATTTCATCATCATCATCTCAGCCTATACTTATCTACTGCTGAACATAGACTTCCCCAATCGCTTTCCAGCGTAACCGGTCCGATGCCACCTACATCCAACGACTTCCTGCGATTTTCACAAGATCGTCGGTCCATCTGGCAGGCAGTCGTCCCACGCCGCGCTTGCCAATACGTGGTCTCCACTCTAGAATCTTTCTGCCCCAACGCCCGTCCAATTTACGCGCTATGTGGCCCGCCCATTGCCAGTTCAGCTTGCTAATCTTAAGGGCTATGTCGGTAACCTTGGTTCTTCTACGAATCTCCTCATCCCTGATTCGATCGTGTAGAGAAACGCCGAGCATAGCTCTCTCCATAGTTCGCTGAGCAACTCTGAGCTTTTTTATGAGACCTATTGTAAGAGACCACGTCTCTGATCCATATATCATCACTGGTAATACATATTGGCTAAAAACTTTAGTCTTAAGGCACTGAGGTATAACTTATCCTAGTAATATTGTAAATGTGAGAGTTCATATTTTTTTGTCCATTAACAAGGAAATGGCTGAACGGATTTAGATGAATTTATTACCTGGATTAATACATAGGATACTTTTTATTTCGGAAAAAGGTAAAGTTTATGTTTAAAGTGTACGCGAATGAAATCGCGGCCAGAAACTAGTTTATCATATATTCGGCCGGTCTCCAAAACAAAACAAGATATATTTTCTAGATATCTTTTTAAATATTTTAAAGATGTCGTTTAACCTTTTCACAGTAGATAAACAATTGGTTTTTGTATACTGTATAAGTCACAGGAGTTGAACTTCTAATTCCTCAATAAAGAAATTTAAAAAAAAAACGGAATTTAATGCGTTTTTTTATTTATTTCATTATTTATAATTTTAATTAATCTTATCTTGTTTCCCTTCGTTTGTGGTGTCCGCCCTTAAAATCAGGCCGAGGAAAGCATACAATATAACTACCCCGTGGTCAATTACTTCAATTGATTAGTCTGATTTACTGTTTAAGGAGCATAAAAATATGGGCAAAAATAAAAAGCGAGCTGTGAGTAGTGTCCCACTTACGTACTTAAATCTCGTGTGAACACAAAACAACAACCTGTACACATACTTTACACTCGCAAAATATGCTTGTTCATGAGAAGTTTCGCAAATAATAGTTCGTTTTAATCAATTAGTTCTTTATGAAATTATGCAATAAATTGTGAAAAATGTTATGCTGAGTCAATTTTACCATTAGCCATTCGTGGAACGATAGGTATCGTTAAATTATTCAATTTCTATGATTATTTTCTATGAATTTGTCGAAAATAGTTTTCAAAAAGCGTAAATGTAATGTTTTTTAAGATTTGTTAATTATTTATTTTCTATATAGGCTGATTCATCGAGGTGGGTCTCTGAAAATATCAGAAATAAAGAATGTTATTGTTTGCTAAAAAACATTTTTTTGGCAAATAATAACATTTAGTTTATCTATCTCTATCTATAACCTCACGCCAGATCCCTTGCGGGGTAGGCAGAGAGTACAGAGTTCCAACAGGTTCTTTCTTTACATACCTCTCTGGCTTCCTCGACTCTCATAGTTCGTCTCATACACGCTCGCCGGTTACGGAGACTCTTGACTTTTCCATCAGATAAGACTCGGTTTATTTGGTCGTGGTAAGATAGTCTAGGTCTTCCCCGGTACCTGCATCCTTCCACTTTCACATTTAGTTTACCGCTAAAAAACTGCATTTCTGTATCCTAATAGGCATATCTATGCCTCTTGGAAGTTATTCCTGCCCACTGCACTTATTTATTGCGCCCCTAAAACAATTCACCAGCGTATTCAATACAATGCAAATATACTACCACTGTTGGACTGTGTTAGAGGGCATTAACATCCATTATGACTGTGTCTCCCAGTTAATCTGTCGTTTTCCTGTCCAGTGGCATACTATCATAATTTTTGTCAAAGTTTATTTTCAAAGTAAACTTTACATAAAGTTAAACGATGGAAATGCGAACAAAATTAAGCAATAATAGGTTACTATACTGGCGGACTTATAGATTTCGACACATCCTTTGGAAATTCTGAAAAATATAAAATGTTCTTTCCACCTCGCTACTCTCTCTCATTGCGCCCCCAAACCTATTCTCCAGCGAATTCAATACAATGCAAATAGCTCACCGCTGTTGGACAGTGATAGGGGGCATTAACATATATCGTGGCTGGGTCTTCCAGTTAATCTGTCATTTTGATGTCTAGTGACAGTATGAAACAAATTTCATACTGTCACTAGACAGTATGAAATTTCAAAAATCGTTAAAAAAAAAAAAAAAAAAAAAAAAAATGGGTCAACATTTATTTTCAAAGTGAACTTACCATAATGCGTCAAAAATAAAATAACAATAGGTTACTACGCCGGTGGCTCTGTAGATTTCAATACGCCCCTTGACAATTACAAAAAATGTGACAGCATTGTCTTCTCGCTTCACTATTCTCACTCACTGCGCCCCCAAACCTATCCCCTGTACTTGTTGTACAGTTAATACTCCTGTATTCATACTTCGTGGCTGTGGCTTAGAAGACACACTTAGTAGGACAGGAATTTTGTCGTAGTTTATCTATTTATTTATCCAGAAACACGCCAACAGTATACATATTCACCGATGTATGAGGTAGGTAGGTATTTTCAAAGTCTACCATATAAGACAGCCGACCGATTTAATAGCGGACATAATAGACTTATACAGGAGATATTAGTGTGTTGCTTAAAGGATTTCGATATGTCGCTTGGAAATTTTATTCTTTCCGCCCCGCTACAGTCGTTCACAGCGCCCCCAAACCTATCCTTGAGCGAATTCAATACAATGCAAATAGCCCACCACTGTTGGATACTGATAGGGGGCATTAAAATACATCGTAGCCGTATCTCCCAGTTAATCTGTCATTTTAATGTCAAGTGGCATAGTTGACATACTTATAGTAGGACAAGAATTTTGTCATAGTTTATTTTTAAAGTTTACCATATAAAACGAACTATTGAAAAGCGGACATAATAGAACTATACAGGAGACTTTAATGTGCTTGAAGCATTTCGATGCGCCACTTGAAAATTGTATTTACGCTCCGCTACACTCGTGCACTGCGCCCCCAAACCTATCCTACAGGGAATTCGATACATTGCAAATAGTCCATCACTGTTGGACAGTGATAGGGGGCATTAACATACATCTGTTAATGTGTCAAGTAGCATAATTGACAAACTTAGTAGGACAAGAATTACGTCGTAGTTAATTTTAAAGTCTACCATATAAAGCGAACGATTGAAAAGCGGACATAATAGAACTATACAGGAGACCCTAATGTGTTGCTTAAAGGATTTCGATACGTCGCTTGTAAATTTTGTTCTTTCCATCCCGCTACACTCGTTTACTGCGCCCCCAAACCTATCCTCCAGCGAATTCAATACAATGCAAATAGCCCACCGCTGTAGGACAGTGATAGGGGGCATTAACATACATCGTGGCTGTGTCTCCCAGTTAATCTGCCCGTGAATGCCGCAACCAACAAAACGGTGGACTGTTTTTACAGTCTCACTTCGGCTTTGGGTGCTTTTTTCCGGTCTATGCATAATGGAGTTTAATTGGTTTTGTTTCGTTTGTTTGTTAAGTTGGATGAAACATTGGCATGCTTTCAAAGCACGGTTTGGTATTGTCACCTTAATTTTGTTGACTGTTGGGTTCATAGGCAACTTACAGAATCCTACAACAAAATTTCTAGAAGAAACTACCTCAATAATACTTTGTGGATTTAAATCTAAAAAGGCGTGATCGCCGGCCACGCTACGCCACTAATCCACCGAGGCAGTTAAAAGGCCCAGGTTAGTATAAATCTATCTATCTCTATTTATACTATTGATAAATTAAAGTTGCCCAATACATCTCTTTGTATGAATTTTAAGAGCAAATTTCAAAAACCACTAAACGATTTTACATAAAATTTTTACCAATAAATGATGATGGTTAAACGATAATATATACACATGCGTCATGGGTTAGCAGAGACAATTCCCCATATTCTGCGATTCTGACACACCTTTTCAAGGAGAACCAAACGTATAAAAATTATGAATATTTTGATGATCGAAGTCGGTAAAAAACGTGCCTCTTGAATGCTCCATTGCATGCACTGCTTAAATCATTACCCGATGCGATACTGGGGTAGAAACTATATACAGTCTACAATGCCGCACTGCTGGGTAAAGAATTTCTCTCACATATTGGATTTGACCGCGGTGGGGTTATATTCCATCACTTGGACCCGGTAAGGATTGGGGGAAGCAAGTTTGTGGCCACCTGTTGCTAGATCTTATACTACCATATTAAGTGATAACAGGGACTAACGGCTCAGCGTGCCTTTTAAAGCACAGAGATGTTGAAATATGAAAATGCCACTAACGGTCAC
The DNA here is from genome assembly GCA_905147815.2 of Phalera bucephala. Taxonomy (NCBI): domain Eukaryota; kingdom Metazoa; phylum Arthropoda; class Insecta; order Lepidoptera; family Notodontidae; genus Phalera; species Phalera bucephala. The sequence goes on from LR990627.1 coordinate 3,138,027, forward strand.
TCATCTCAGACCAACCCAGTCGAACGCTGCTTAACCTGGGTGCTCGCTAGGAACACCGCGGTCGCAAAGCGCTACGAGTGCCTCGGTCGCTAGTATTATTATAAAAAATATATTATATTTGCAAGTAACCCTATTCTGAAACAAATTACAAAAATGTGACTTCAAGATTTGATTATGGAAAGATAGTTGTCATGTCTGAGAAGGGTTAAGCACCCTTATAATTATATTACTTTTATTCGATGTGTGTTTATATTTTCATAATTTTAAGTGGCCTAGAATATCGCCTACTTCTATATAAAAACATTTACGCAGGTATACGAGAAGACATTTTTTGTTATCTAGGGAAAACATGTTTTAAAAATCTTTAGACTTTTGAAGGGATTTGAAGAGGATTAAGTGAATAAAAGGGGGGTTTTAATGATCTTTTATCAGGTTTTTTTTTGATGCGACAACAGTTCTGATTCTGTTTCTGGAAAGCTCTATTTTTACAAGCTTTTATTTAACTTGCAATGTTCGTACGTCTGTCTTTACGCCTTTCCAGTTCAAATCTTGTGAGCCATTTTTCAAGCACATGCGGGTATCCGATTGAGCTGAAATTTGACATGTGAACATGTTAATTATACGATGTAACCCCCTCGTGTTTAGGTTTGTTGGATTTGCTGTTGACAAGTACTATACAAACAGATAGTGTGTAAGTAGAGAAAGAATGAATGAACGCATCATCTACTATATGTAGATGATGCGGTTTTAATAGCACCAACAACCACTGATCGGCAAACACTAGTAACAGTTATGAAAGATTGTGGTTGGCAAGGATTGTGGTTGGTAACGAAGTGCTGGAGCAAGTGAATGAGTTATCTTGAATGCGCCTTCAGTAAGGATGGGAAATACACCGCTGACATAGTGAGAAGAGTGATTGCAGGAAATAGAATGAACGGTGCGGTGGGAAAGCTACTTGGGAGCCGGTCTATAAGCTGAAAGGCGCAGTTAGCTATACATAACGGAGTGTTTGTTCCAACGCTAATTTATGGCAGCGAAAGCTGGGTATGTAAGAAGGAGAATGAAAGTAGGAAAAATGCGGCCGGAATGTGGGCTCTGCGTAAGATGTGCGGAGTCAAGCTGACCGACCATATTTGCAACAGCGTAGTAAGAAAGCGAGTCGGTATGATAGATAGTATTGGTGTAAAGATAGGAAACGGTAAGCTCCGTTAGTTCGGCCATATAGAAAAAATGTCGGAAGAAAGAATTACAAAACAAATATAAAACGAAAGTGGAAGGATGTCTATACCGGGCAAGACCTAGCCTATTATACGATGACCACATAGACCGTGTCTCATCTGAAGGACAAGTTAAAAGTCTCCGTAATCGACGAGCGTGTATGAGACGAACTATGAGAGTGGAGGAAGCCAGGGAGGTATGTAAGGAAAATACCTGTTGGAACTCTGTACTCTGTGCCTATCCTGCAAGGGACATGGCGTGATGATATAGATAGTGTGTAAGTACGGAATCCTGGCTTGCAGGAGTTACAATGGGGGGAATGTGTGGCGGGCTTAGACCCATTAAACAACCAGAGAGTGTTCAGAGTTCAGAGAGAGCCATAAGAACGCCTCAACTAAGCAAGATATATTCCTTGTTAATTTGGTGTAAAAGCTTGTTTTAAAAAAGTCTTTTTAAATTTAAATTATTTAGAATAAAGATGCGCGACTGCGAAGAATCAGACTATTCGAATCATCTACAACTACTAATTTTCTGATTCGACTTGAACATTAGTAATATACTAATTTTTATATTTGAATGACGACTACTAATTAGTAACTACTAATGGCGATTCGATAAGATTATGTGCGACTCTCACCCGATTATAAATGAATTATTCAAATGATACGCCGCTTCTCCGCCATTTCCGCGCCAAAACAAATTACGTGTGCGAGTGAGTAGTAACAACTAAACCAAATAGTAACGCTCCTGCTGGTTTGTGTTTAAAGTGCGTTTTAAAGTTTTTCGTTTAGAGTTTAAAGATCATCCGCGCCCGGTATTCAATTGCTGGAATGAAACAGCTAATAGTACATTTTTTAAAAGCGCTGACAGCGCTTCAGCACAATATCAGTTCGCTCGTGCGAACGTGGGGGTAAGCTGCGGTCCGAATGATGCTAACTCACTTTCCTTTGTACTCTGTGGTGTGACTGATAAGTAAATTGTTCGATCGTTGAAATTTGTATTCATTATTCGTTCATTCGGTCAAGAAAGTCGAATGGGACGCAGTTAGTAACTATTTGTCGTGAATCATTCGAATTATTCGAATGATTTATAAAGTCGAATGATTCGAATGCAATCATTCGCAGTCGCGCATCGCTAATTTAAAACCAAGATAATTAATATAACACTTTGTATATTTTTGCAGGTACAGACAATAAAGGGACCACAGACAATGTAGATCTGTTTGACAAGATGTCCCATTAAGTCAAAGATGGCGGGCGCATTTGGCGGGAAAGTTGCTTGGCGCGTGATCATATTCACGGTATTTCTTGACATTGTAATCTGTCAAGTTGGTTGGACTGAGAAAAATGAAGATTTGGGTGAGTTCTTTCAATAATTTAACTGTATTATTTAGGCTAATTTTTGTTTTCGATTCGTGAATCTCTTTAATTATCTAGTATATTTTAAATGCTAAATACATACACATCAGAGTTCAGAGATCCAAATTTAACAGCCTGCGATTGTGGTGTGACCTTACAGACTATATCGGTCCTGCTGGTCTGCCCTTTGTGCCCCACCACCTGCACAAGGAAAGAAATAAGCGCGGCCAAAAATGGCACAATTGAGCTAGCCGCTCGCTTAACTAAATAATAATAAGTTCATCTTTTTTTTTTAACATAACATTGGCCACATTGACTGCATTGTCAGAGGCTGCTATCAAATTCTGCTACAAACTAAATTCTTCGTCTTCTTAAAAGATCATCCTAAATTTAAACTATTCGGAATAAGGGTAAATTTCTGGGGCCCATCAAGGTTGTGACAAATTTCAGATTTTTGATTTCCTTGATGTATGCCAGCCATATCAAACGACATTTGTAGTTAAGTAAAATCAAATACGATTAAGTCAATTCAGATATAATTTAAATTTAGCGTTTCATCAAGAATCAAGTACTATTTCTTTTCTTTAACAATTCAAAGCCAAATAAAATACTGTTGAACTTAAAATAAATAATATGTAACCGGAAATCGTGACATTTATTCTTGTGTTGTGGTTCAATAAATGTTTTTTCTTTCTTTCTTTAGTTTAGTCAGATTTCCTTAAAATACATTTTAACTAGTTTTAGCGCACAGCGTGGCTCACACGAAAATTACATTAACTGCATCCCCTGGGGTACAATACGTTATAGCTGAAATAAGTTAGATTTTTACGTTACTTCAGTTTATTTTAAAAGGGGACGGTTAACATGGGAAATATTTTATTTGGGACACTACATTTTGCCTTTATTTTCGCCGATGAGATTCTCGGTGTAAGGGCATTTTTGGTTGTAATCAATCGATTTTGATAGAACATACCACGGTTGAGTAGCAACCACGTATCAGTAGATAGATTGGGTCCCTATAAGGTAGGCTCATGTCCTGGTGAAGGTCACCGCTAAAACCTGGTTGCGAATAGCATATGCGATCGTTGTGGCGATCTTTGAGGACGCCTTTGTCTTGCAGTGGACGTCTTTTTCCTGATAATAATGAAGATATTGGTGATGATGTCACGATTTCATATTAATGTACAGTCATAAATATTAAATAGGATCAGACAGGCTGGTGCAGAGCACCACGGCGAGACACATTGTATACACCCTCCCCTATAGCGACTGCCCCAACCGAGCCCGTTCCTCATTGAGATGCCCTTAAGTAAGTTGCCCCCTTGCCCTTCTGGCTCGAGTGTAGTGGTTGCTCGCCCCCTTGTTCGTTGAAGCTGTAAAGGCCGCGCGGACATCAGCGTAGATCACACACATACACACACACACACACACACACACACAAATATATAAAGTCTCCACTGTCCCGTTGCCAGCCATAGGTCTTCTCTCACATATTGAGGTCAGAGATTAGGTCATACTTTATCATTCAGACCCGGCGCGAATTGGTCGAGGCAGGTTTGTGGCCACCTGCTGTTAGATTATCAAGCTGTCTGTAAGGTATCCCAATTAACGAGCATCTCATTGCCACAAACGGTCACCCATCTCTGATGGATTACCACATTAAGTGGCAGTCCGGATTAACGGCTTAACGTGTTTTCTAAATTACGGTGACGCTCGATAGTGCAATGGTCACAAACGGTCGCTGATCTCAGACTAACCGAAATTAACTTTGCTTGAATTTAGCATATGAAAAGTTTTAAACATCATGGACAATCTGTTTCAGAATCTATACAAGTAAATAAAATTGAAGTGTCTGTTTGTAATGTCAAAATAACAGAGTTTTACTAGATGCATATGTAAGTATGAAACAAAAACACTTTTCTAAAATTTTATCTGTCTGTTTGTACCGGCCAATCACCGAAACGGCTGGACTGATTTTGACGGGACTTTCACTGGCAGATAGCTGATGCTATTAGGAGTAACTTTGACTATTATTATTTTAGAAAAAGATTATTTGTTAAATTCCACGCGGATGAAGTCGCAGTGGGACTAGTCCACAAATTCAAAGTCGCACAGCGGGCTATGGAGCGAGCTATGCTCGGCGTCTCTTTGAGGGATAAAATTCGTAACGAGATAATCCGACAAAGAACCAAAGTTACCGACATAGCTCGCAGACTCAGTAAGCTAAAGTGGCAATGGGCTGGTCACATCTGCAGAAGGACCGACGGCCGATGGAGCAAGCGTGTCCTAGAGTGGAGACCGCGACTTGGTAAGCGTAAGGTAGGACGGCCCCCAGCTAGATGGACCGACGATCTCAAAAAGGTCGCTGGGACAGACTGGATGCGGAAGGCGGAGGACCGTGTGCAATGGCGCGTGTTAGGAGAGGCCTATGTCCAGCAGTGGACTACGATAGGCTGATTGATTGATTGAAGTCGCAGGTAATAGCTAGTAATATATATGATATTGCCTACCTTTTTATAAATCCAATCACACGCAAACGTACATAAATCGTCACGTTTAACAAAAAAAAATATAAAAAATGTTGCCACATTCTAAATCCTTCCCAAAACAGTGATATTACACCACAATACGTGTTTAAAATTTAATATATCAAAACTAAAGCGTGTCCGCCCGTAGTTGATCTCTGGGGATGTGTTCGCCCTTAATCCTTACTAAACCCTTTTCATCCCTCAGCACCAACAGTGATAATGTTCGCATGGGGTGCTGAATTTAAAAATGGGTAACAATGCGGTCGATGCTGGCAAGTTTATAACTGGTGTGGGTAATGGGGACTGGTAGATTAAATGGTATGTACTTATCATATTTTTATTCTAATTTCGAGGGTATGGTCTAAAACATCTGCCTCGGTGATCTAGTATCAGCGAGTCCAAGGTTCAAAACTTAGGTTGGAAAAAATGTATATATGGCAAAAGGCTCATGCACATGCTTAGAATAATATATTCAGAAGCCCCGCGCAATCGTAATTGCACGTCGCGCGGTGAAGCTAAAAATTCAACAAACGCCCTGCACCCACCGCTTTTTCCACTCGCGTAGTGTTGGCAACTCGGAAAGATTAACACCTTTTGGGATAAATGTTGATGACTTTAGAGTATATGATAACAATATTATTGTTGCGGTAACGTGTAATGCATATTAAACTCAAGAAATAGATAAACTTAAACTATTTATGTTTGTAGTAATTTAATGTAGGGAAAATATATTTTTATTATCTTAACTAAATATTAAAACCGTGATTAATTTAGTTAACTACTAGTAAACTAAATTAATACCATTTAATACTAGAACTTGTAAAGTTCTTAGCTATTAAAACTAGGGAAAAATAAAATTGTAATACTAGCAACACTAACAAAATGGACGTGTCTTTTACTATGACAATTACAGACGGAAGAATTAATTCGATATTTAAATAATACGGCACCTGAATGTTTCTTTTGAGTTCAACACCATTTTTACAGGCGGGAACGACACAAGACGGCATAGTTCACTTCAATTTGATAAGCCCAGGGCACGTTATTTCGCGCGACGGTCACAGAGTGATTACTCGCGTCAAAGTGTCACTACTTGCTTTGCAGGTAGTAATTGTTGCTTCAATTTGATGCGCACCCGTGGTTTTTGGATTATGTTTATTCTAAGATTACATACACAAGTACTCCTCTGCCCCCACCCACTTGGGGAATGTAAGTGGTGTTTATTTATTCATTTGGTCAAAAATATTGGGATAAGTTTTTTTCATAATGACAATTGGCTTCGGAATTGAGCCATTATGGGCAGTTTCAAGTGTGTCGAACACATATTAGACAGATATAATGACCATGGCTGGATTTTCAAACGAATGGGCGTTGAAAATCCCTAAATAGCTTTTGCTTAGCAGTGGGACACGAACGGGTAAACATAATAATTACTAGGTTCTTTTTGTCAAAAAATTGATATACAATGCTAAATTGGAAGGGTGTGGGGTAAACCCTAGACTATCTTACCATGACCAAATAGGCCGTGTCTTTTTTAGGGCAAGTCAAGAGTCTTCGTAACCGGCGAGCGTGTATGAGACGAATTACTATGAGAGTGGAGGAAGCCAGATAGGTCCGTAAGGCAAGGAATCTGGCGTGAAAATGAAAGAAAAAGAAATGTGATTTAATAAGATTTGCAGTTCGTTTGTTTTTACAAGCTTTTGTTTAACTTGCAATGTTCGTATGTCTGTCTGCCTTCCAGTTTAAATCTTGTGATTAATTATTCAAGCATTTTTTTTTAGATTGTGAGTATCTCATTAGGCTGAAATTTGAATTACGTATGTACAGTCGGTGACAATGCAATTATATGGTATCATGGACCTGGTCTGATGATGGAGTTGGAAGGCAGCTATAAGAACATGTGAACTATATAATGTAGCCTTCTCGTGTTTGGGCTTGTTAGATTGGTATTGACAAGTATTATACAACCGGATAGTGTTCAAGGTCTGATGATGAAGCCGAAGGTGGCCAATAAAATCACCCAACTGCTCAATATAACCCCGCCGTGTTTGGGCTAGTTGGATTTGTTTTGTCGAGTACTTTAGACCCGGATGGTGTCCAAGATCTGATGATGAAGCCGGAAGGAAGCAATAGTTACTCCTCATCTAAGTAAGATATCTTTATTTTGTTTTTGTAAAAAAGCTTATTTTTAAAAAGGTCTTTATAAATTAAAATTATTATATATTCACTTAACTATACCTACTATTTGTTATACACCTTTACTACTAACGATATTGTAGCAGACGTCTCTTGGCTGATAAACATACATACTATTTACAGTCATACAAGGATCTTTTGGCCTGCGACCAAAATCAGAACTGACGTTGTCATCAAGTGAAATGTCACTTTGTTACAGTCGAAGAGTTGCCGTTTGCTATGAAATTTACCCAAGTTATTTTATTAATTATTAGCCTTACGGACCCATCTGTTGAAGTATTTCCCTGGTAATAGGAAAATTGTACAAAATGATAACCCTAATTTCACACCATCGTCCGCTAATGGCATCCGCGGGCCAAAATATCCTTGTCGCACTTTACTCTACATTAGGTGGAGAGAAATGAACGTATCATGCCTACATGCTTTTATACGCTAATCTGAATAACTTTTGTTTTACGACTTTGGTCGAGAAAGTCGCCGGAAATAATTTATGAAAGATTATTTTTTCGAAAACAATGGGTTTGTTTTGAATGTATGGGAACGACACATTTTTTTAACTCTCTTATACAAGTCTATATCAGCTGAAAAATCGCAATAAAAATTATGATGGGTAAATGCAAAAACTTTTAGCCAGTGCTGGGCGTTATTAAATTATTTTATTAATTGTAGGATCAATAAATTAAAATTTTAATTGCAAATGAATTAATTTATAAGCCTCCATGGTAAAATAATAATATAAGACCTTTTAAGGAACTGTCCCACCGTTGGGCATGAGCCTCTTCTCAAATTGAGAGAGTTTAGGCCATAGTCCACCACGCTGGCTCAGTACGGATTGGCGAACTTGACACACCTTCGAGAAACTCTTAGGCATGCAGGTTTCCTCACGATGTTTTCTTTCACCGTTAAAGCAAGTGATAGTTAATTTTTAAAACGCAAGTCTCCATCCAAGACGTCAAACCATTCCGTCCCTTCCATGACGTTGGGTGCTCTAGAACATTAGAAACGTCGGGAACTTAAAAACCATAAATAAAATCCGAAATATCATAATTGCTATTCAATTGTTTTCACAATTTATTTTTGTCCTACTCTGCTGTCGACATATTACTCCCCTACTGAGTCTCCATAGGACAGCTACCAAAAGCCTTGCAAAAATCCTGAAAAACTGTAGTATATCTTTCAAATCTAGTTTCGCGTAATGCTCGCCACCGCCTAGTTTAGCAAATACTTCCTCTAATATTGTATTCCTTTTAATTGTAACTTTACTTTAAAATTATTAAATGCACCTATTTCATCTCGTCACAGTTCTGGGAATTGTTCTTGGAATTTTTGTAGATACCTATCGATGTTTTTCATACTATATAGATTGGAAGTTAAAATAAAATTAAAGTCGGACATAAAATCACGACCGCAATAAGAGTGGCCCGCCATTTCGTACAACAAATAATTTAATAGGCCGTGTTTGTCCTTCAAATGTAGCCTTCGTCGAACCACCCCAGAGGCGATATTTTATGACCGTTATATAAATACATTTTAATGTAACAAGTAGTAAGTAAGTTCATGTTCAAGTAAGTTCATTACTCGCAAATAAAGGGTTATAAAAATTTTCAGAAATTACAGAAGTACTAGATCCTGAATCTAATTCCATACGAACTTGTTTATTATCTACTAATAAATCTAATTCTAAAGGTCTATCGGTCACATACCTTAAATTGAAGTGTTGACTTTCGTCGCAGCCTTTAACAACTATTAATACACACAGAGGGCTTTTCAAATATACTTGATGTTTGGTGTATGGCTTAGCTAATTTTCCAACAAGCAATGGAAACCCTACTCGCGGGTTTAGAAGGAGTCAGTTTATGGATTGATGATATTTGTATAACCGGGCCTACAAAGAAAATTCATCTAAATAGATTAAATAGTTAAATGACGCTGGGCTACGCTTACAAAAAGATAAGTGTGAGTTTTTCAAGTCCAGTGTAACATATCTTGGTTTCATGATTAATAAAAACGGATTACAAACGTGTCCGAGCAAGCGAAATGCCATATTAAAGGCCCTGGAACCTACAAACGTAAAGGAATTCTCGTCGCCACTAAGGTGTTTTCTAGCTGAGAAATAAAACTACGTGCAACTTGCGTCACGGCTACTTTATTACTGGGATACATACACCAGTGGTGTACGGTCGCGCGCGCGTAACTATATATATTGATGCGTATACTACAAAAACAGTCTACTAGATATTTTATTCCAGTTCTTTATTACCGTTTAAGTCAAAGGGGTCTCTGCGCAAGGCTTTTAATAAAAGTATATTATGGGAGGTAGGAGCGCTATGGAGCACGAATTATGAACTTATGGTGTGGCCTGCAATAAAGCTGGACTTTATGGGACGGCTTATAGGGAAGTAGTGTGGAGTGGCCACGAGATACCTGGTACTTAAAACACACGCTAGTTTTAGGGTCGGAAGATTTCATCGTTTAAATAGAGTGATGTTAGTAGATCGCTGCTGCGATCGTTCAATATCACTTTTTGTTTCTGCTGCGATCGTTCTATATCACTTTTTGTTTCTGAGACACGTTGCTGCGATCGTTCTATATCACTTTTTGTTTCTTTCGCATAGGAAATATTTTTACATTTTCAGTTCTCTGTAGGTAATACTGAGATAGTGTCGTGTATGCTATAATTAATAATAACATTGCTATAACATTTTGAACATGCCGATCTCTGATAATGATCTTTATGCATTTTGATTTAAACGATCGATTAACTAGGGCGTGTATCACACTTTATTTAACAAAGCTATTATAATATTACTTAAGAAAGAAATGTGGATATGTAGTTTATAGCTATGTCTTTTTCACAGCAAATAAAATAGTATTGCTAAAAAAGTTGTGGTAACTCCCGAGTATAACAAATTGAAATATTTATGTATTCAAAAAGTTAATTAAACGAACTATTTATGGCAATAGGCTCGCCCTCTTTGACATGGAAACCAACATCGTCGGTGAAAAGTGGGTGTACTTAGTACACCTCTGCCACCCCCGCTTGGGGAATATAGGCGTGACGGTGTGTGTGTGTATTTGTAGAACTAGATGGAATAAAAGCGACGTTATTCTTTCGATGTATCTTCTCAATATTCATCTTCATTTGATGAAATTATATCCATTCATAATTTGTTATTAATATTCTTATGAAATAGCTTACTGTATATGTCAAGTTAGCTTAAGCTTTCTGGCACTGTTTAGGAAAGAGCATTGTGTCTGGGATACAGATAATATTATCTAATCCCGATATAGATGTTTCCGCAGTGATTTCATACGTGAAACTTTAGATACAATGATTTTTAACTTAATTCATGTTATGTACTTAGTTAATGTTAAGTAGCGTCTCATTGCTGTTACTAAACTAAAGAATGAATTACAATAGATCATCATCAGCTCGTGTCAGTCCATTGCTGGACGTAGGCCTCGCCATGGCACGCCACTAAGCTCGATCTTCAGCTCGCCTCCAATCCCTGTCCGCTCTTTTACGAATATCGTCGCCCAAACTAGCTACAGGGCGACTTACACTACGTTTGCTGACACGCGGTCTCCACTCAAGAACCAGTCTGCCCCAACGGCAATCGGTTCTGCGGCATATGTGACCCGCCCACTGCCACTTCAGCTTGCTAATTCGCTGAGCTATGTCGGTAACCTTGGTTCTCTGATTAATAACTTCGTTCCGGATTCGATCCCTAAGAGAAACTCCGAGCATAGCTCTTTCCATAGCTCGCTGAGCGACCTTAAACTGGTAGACAAGTCGCGCGCAGCCGTGAGTGGCCACGTTTCAGCTCCGTATGTCATTACAAGTAAGCCGCACTGATTAAAAACTTTCGTTTTTAGGCATTGGGGTATGGGCGATGAAAGACTCGAAGTTTTCCAAATGCTGCCCAGCCCAGCTGTATCCGTCTCTTAACTTCCTTGTTGTTTTTACCTAGTTGGAGCAACTGCCCTAGGTATACATACTCAGAAACAACTTCGAGGGAGGCACCGTTTACGGCGATCGATCCCGGGTCAACGTGCTTGTTGATCATAACTCTGGTTTTATCTAAGTTCATCCAGAGACCGATTCGCTGAGACGAATTAGCAAGGCTGTCCAGCATCTGTTGTAGGTCTTGCAACGTTTCAGCTATGATGACGATGTCGTCTGCAAATCGCAGGTGAGAGATGTATGCGCCATTTATATGGATGCTGCTACCTTTTCAGTCCAGCGTCTTGAACATATCCTCCAGTGCATTGGTAAACAGTTTTGGTGATATGACATCACCCTGGCGTACTCCGTGGCACAGGTAGATATGTTCAGTCCGCTGGTTCTGTACTTGGACAGTCATCGTTGCGGCTTCAAAAAGGCATCTCATCACCTCGATAGATCGCCAATCGACTCGGCATCGTTGCAAGGAGTCCAGAACTGACCAGGTTTCGACAGTGTCAAAGGCCTTCCCATTGTCCATAAAGGCTAGACATAGGGGCAGATTATTCTCTGCAGTCTTCTGTATAATCTGCTGTGTGATGTGGTCTATGGTGCCTTAACCACTCCGAATTCCGGCCTGCTCCGGGGGTTGAAACTCGTCGAGCCTTCGCGCAAGATGGTTCGTGATGACCCTTGAGAAAAGCTTGTTTGTACACATGGCTCAAAAGCGATATGGGTAGATAGTTTTTCAAGAAGGTTTTATCACCCTTCTCGAAAAACAGGACGACCACGCTTCTGTTTCATGCCTGCGGAGTTAGAGAAATTACACAGGCAATGATTTTTAAATTGATAGTGTTTAGGAGCATCGCACGGTTTGCTTCTAAAATGAATAAGTGAATCTGCTAATCGCTGACATCCAAACAATATGCGATTTCATAGCATATGTGATTTTAGCAGTGATTCTGAAGAGAAGTAGCAAGTGTGACGAATGAAAATGTATGAATTTTCACATTTTACCCCTGAAATTAAGGTCAGTAACAACACATCCATTAAAGAAATCCCTAAACGCATTGGAAGCCGCAAATACACGGTTTGAAAAAAATCCCGAAGTGACAATAAATATCTACTTTCAAACCTAAAAAATATTTCACGGAAAATTGGACTTCATTTATATATATTTAAAGTTCTATTTTTAATTTGTATGAAACGTTTAAAACGTTTCTATTTCATGCGTAATTTATGTTCTTTCAAATTTTGAAAGCAGATAAATACCTACTTTTGAAAATAAAAAAATATATATAGTTTACTGGAAATTTGATTTTATTGTCATATTTCTATTAAGTTCTATTTCGAATGTGACGTTGTATGTGCTTCAAACGTTTTTAGTTATAAATAAAACGTTTCTATTCCATTTGTAATTCATGTTTCCCCCATATTTTGTGAGTACATAAATACCTCTTAAGTTTTTCATTTTCATAGCAAATACGGGCGGAATGTTTGGCGAGCAAACTCTTTTAAGATATTGCTTGAGCAACTTAATTAAATTAGGAGATACATACATAGTATCTTAATATTGCAAATGTGAAAGGTTTTTCTCGAACGATGTCGACAGGGTCGTGGATTGGTCATGCTCACTAAAATGTCTTTGCTAGTGGCGGCTCTGTGGAGCGGGTCATTTTTTTCCCTCTAAAATGGTTGAGGAGAGTGATGGCTGCTTCTAAGGTCATACTCGTGAACGGGTGCTGCTGGTGGGGACTGGTCCGTCCCCTACCCTTTGTCTGACTGAACGTGTACCATAATGCTGTTGAATTTTGTCTCGTTCGGCATCACACTGGAGCTATGACCAGTTGTTTTGTACGCGCTCTTTACATATTTTATAGTAACACTTTCTCTTACTATTATTATTATGCTTTTTATTATATACCTCTACAACATCTCTATTTTGTAAATGAGAGGACTATGTAGACACTGACCAATATCATGAATCTAAGTACACTTATGATTAATCTATACTTAAGCACATCTATTTAACTCGTTCTGCATTGTTCTCCCATACTCCATAAATGCAATGTATACAAAAAGAATTGTAAACCTCATTTTTAAAAAAGAGTAACCGTGGAGTTTCTTGCCCTTCTTCTCCACAGGAATGACTTTCCGAACGGGTGGTAGAGTCTTAAGTAATTAATAATTTTCTCTTTTTGACTATTCATAAGTGCCTTTTGGTCTACATGAATAAAAAGCTTTTGATTTTGATTTTTTTTTTTTGATGAAAAATAATATGATTAAACAGTTTTTCTTCGCGTGTATTGAAGCGGTTACTGCTATAGAAAGATTTATACCTATTGTTACATTATTTTTATTCTTTGAAGAATAAAGGTACAATTATATTCAATATGAGTTTTATGTTATTGATATTTTTATAACACTCATAATTATGGTCAAGCGTGGATACTACAAATCGGTTTAGTGAATAAAACGGCTAAGTTTAGTGTTGGGTGCGTTTATAAACATGAATTTCCCATACGAACATCCAGAATGTCTGTGGGTCATACAAAGATTTGTCCTATGCAATCGAACCTACCTATATGCTCTATCTATTAGACTAAGTATCATAATCTTTCTATATTACGTCTCGTATCAGTATTATTTAAACCGTCCGAAGGTCTCACATTAGACTTGACGACTTTAATCTGGTGAAAAGAGCCACTGAACAGTTTCACAATAGAGAGATGTTTTCTTCAAAGTTAAAGTTTGGGCAGTTTGTATAAGAAAGGTTTTAAAGTGTCGAGTGATTTTTGTACAAAAAGTTTTTTGCATGTTGACAGTTTATATAATAATAATAAGGTCTGATTTTGTATAATTTTAGAGATGCAACAGCATACAATACTGGCAGCTGCCAGCTGCTACTGGCAGCTTGGACAATACCACAGTAATATGTGCAAAAGATAAAAGTCAAAAATCATTTATTTGTTTAAGCCAATACATAAGCACTTACAAACGTTAAAATTATTAAATTTTTTACTTCTATCACCGGATCGGAACGCGGCCTCCACTGAGAAGATCCGGCGAGAAACTCAGCGGGCTAGTCTTTTAACTTAATTTGTTTGGCCTTTCTGATACCCATTTTTTTTTCAAAATTGTATTATAGAGCATTGTTTAATTTTGCTGATTGTGGAGCTGCTTAAACCCAATCGGATTTCGGATTATCGTTAAGATAATCCGAAATTTTGTAACACCCTTTCTTACACAGTCTAGTTTTGATTACCTTTTTAAATTTATTGATAGGCATTACTCGGATATCTATGGGTAATTTGTTGCAGAAGCGTATACATTGCCCCATGAAGAATTACTAATTCTGTGGAGACGAGTAGAATGTACAATAAGATCATCTTTGTTCCGTGTATTAACATGATGAATGTCGCTATATTTTTCAAAGGTATTGATATTCTTTTTAACATAGAAGATTTTCATATATAAATGTAAAGAAAAGTAGAACATCTTAAGCAGCAGTCCTAATACAAATTCCGCACGCACGCGCGCACTCTATGCGACTAGTTTCAGGTGCTATCAGATAAAAACCACTAGGCTACAAGCGCGTGATTCTGATTCAGACCGTTAGTGTTAAGATGTTCTATTGTTTTTTTTTAATGTTTATGGCATCACGACGCGCGTATTTTGCCAATGTCAAGTATTACGAATATATCTATTCATTTCTACAAGGTTTAATTTCAACCATTTGTCATGTATGTTACTTTTTTTTAAATTTGCAAAAATTCTTTAACTCCTTCAGTGTGCTATCAAAAATTAAATCTATTCTTGATTTATAGCAATGAGGAGATTTCGAATGCATTCTTAAAACGTATTTCTCAAAACGCACACATACACGTACAAGTTAATTGTTAATTGGTGTATAAAAGTGATTAAAAAAAGGGTAAAAAGCTTTAAATTTGGAAATTTGGTTTTCGTTTTGAATTAACGAAGCAATTCTCTAATTGGGGTGTCTGAGGTCTTGCGTTTATTATGTTATAAATAAAATAAATAAAAAATAAAAAAGCCTGTATTTCCTTATCCTTGGTTTCCATTTCAAATGTTGATATTTGTTTGTTAGTGTTTAGTTAGTTACATAATGTTTTGCTTATTGTTTAATTGTTAGTAATAGTTAGTTTTTTGCTCTTGGATATGGACCCCTCCTCGGGTGAAGGCCTCCTCCAGTCCTTTCCACCTGTCTCTGTCCTTGCCGATAGTTTGCCAGTCGTTTCCTATTATTTCGGTTATATCGTCAGCCCATCGTCTTTTCGGTCTCCCTACCCTTCTTTTGCCGATTGGCCCTTTCCACCTTGTAGTATTGATTGTCCACCTGCTGTCTGTGTATCTCGATACGTGACCTGCCCACTGCCACGTCAATTTTAGAGCTTGTGTTAGGGCATCTGTTATTTTTGTTTTCTGTCTGATTACTTTGCTCCTGACTTTTTGTATTTTTCTTATGTTTAGGATACTTCTCTCCATAGCTCTTTGTGTTGTTGTGATCCTTTGTTTTGCTTTTGTTGTGTATATCCAAGTTTGGCACCCATACAGTAGACAAGGCAGTATACAGGTATCAAATACCGTTTTCTTGAGGTTTATCGAGTAGTCTCCTTTTAGAATTTCTTTGAGTGACCAAAATTTCTTCCAGGCTATGTTTGTTCTTCTTTCAATTTCATCTTCGTTGTGCGTTTTCAAAAATGATATTTGTTTGCCTAGGTAGATGTAACTGAAAGATCTATAGAATATGTCCACGACATATTCTATAGATTTTTCTTTTACATTGATGGGCCGTTCTTTGCTGTTTGTCATGATTTTGGTTTTGTAGCATTCATCTCTAATCCTACGTTTGAGCTTGCTTGAGCAAGAGAGCGGAGCATATCTTGTAATTCATTTGCTGTTTCAGACAGTATAAGTATGTCATCCGCGAATCTGAGATGGCTTAGATAACTGTTGTTTATTTTTATGCCTCTAGTTTTCCAGTCTGTGTTTCGAAATACATCTTCTAAAACCGCAATAAACAATTTAGGTGACAGGGGGTCCCCCTGTCTGACTCCTCTTTTGATATTAATTGCATCACCTCTAGATTCTAGCATGACATTACTTGTGCTGTTGTTGTATATGTATTTTATCATATTTATATATTTCGAATTTATGTTTAAATTTTTTAGTGATTTCCATATAGAGTTGTGGCTTATGCTGTCAAATGCCTTGCTGTAGTCGATAAAACCTAGATAGAGTGGCTTATTAAACTCTTCGTATTTTTCTATAACTTGTTCCAGTGCCTGTATATGGTCTAGTGTGCTAAACCCAGAGCGAAAGCCAGCTTGTTCTATTGGTTGTGCATTTTCAATATCTTGTGTTATGCGTTTAAGAATTATAGATGAGAAGATTTTGTATATGCTTGCCAGTAAGCTAATTGGTCTATAGTTGTTGATATCGAGAGGGTTCCCTTTTTTATACAGTAGTATGATGTCTGACGTGCACCATTGGATTGGTACGATTTCAGCTTCTAGTATGAGATTGAATAATTCTGTGAGAGGTCTAAGTAACACTGGTGCACCTATTTTTAGAGCTTCATTGGTTATTCCATCGGGACCAGGACTTTTATCTGATTTTAGTTGTTTCAGCTGGGTGTATATATCTTTTTCTTCTATCGGTCTAATTGTTTCCGTGTTATAACAATAGTGTGATTCGTTGGCTTCCTCGATGGTGTTATCTTTGTTTTTGTATAGTTCTTGGTAGAAAGTAGTTGCCTGCTGTATGATTTCTTGTCTTGTTTTAGTTTCTTTATGTTGGCCTTCTAATTTTTGTATCCAAGTTTTTCTTAGGTTTAATTCTTTAAATGCTTTCTTTGTGCTTCTGAATTTGTTTAGATTTTCTGTTATTATCCTTTGTCTGTGGTAACTGTAGTCTCTTTTGATCGCTTTGCTAGTTTCCTTATATAATTTGCTTAGTTATTTCTTTGTATTAGCATCTTTATTCTTTCTTATAGTTAGTTCACTACGTTTGTTGATTAAGGCTATTGTTTGTTCGCTAAATATTTTGTGTCGTTTTTCTTTTTTAGGATTGTTTTGACTAGTTAAACTTTTTGTTATAGTTACTTCTAGCGCATCATAGTAAGATTCTACGTTTCTCGTATCTACTAGTTTGTTTTCGATGTTCAATTTTAGGCTGTCTATGTAGTGTCTTGTTTCCTCTTCAGTTTTTGGAATTTTTGGTGGTGGTTTAAAGCCTTTTCTACTTTTTTTCGATTGGCTTAATTGAACTGTTGCTCTAAGTAGTCTATGGTCTGTGCGGAACTTTACGTTATTGAGAACTTCATAATTTTGAACTATTTTTGGGACATTTGTCATGATGTAGTCGATTTCGTTTTTAACAGTTTTGTCTGGTGATTTCCAAGTCCATCTACTGCTGGGTCTTTTTTTGAAATACGTGTTGATTATTGCTAGTCTATATTCAAATGCATATTCTAGCAGTCTTTCGCCTCTTTCGTTTCTTTGGCCTAGCCCATACTGTCCCATGACGAATTTTTCTTCTTTTTTGGGTTGCCCTATTTTTGCATTGAATTCTCCTAATATTATGATTTTCTCATCGGCTAGTGCGTGAGCTTTTTTCAGATCATTGTAGAATTTTTGTATTTCTGTATCTTCTGATCTTTCCGTGGGTGCGTATGCCTGAGTTATAGAAATATTTAGTCTGTCAAATTTCATTTGTAATAATGCTACTCGCTCCGAAATGCCATTAAAGTTGGTTATTTTATTTTTCAATGCCTTTTTTATTAGAAACCCGACTCCATACAATCCCTTTGTTTCTCCTATATAGCAGAAAACATAGTCTGAATACTCCTCTATGTGGCAACCCATTTTTCTTGTTTCTGAGAGTCCTAGTATGTCGCAGTTTATATCTTTCAGTGCATTATTGAGTTCTAAATATCGGTGTATTGATGACAGAGACCTGACATTATACGTTCCAATTTTTATATAATTCTTAGAGTTATTGTCCAGTTTGGTGGTTTTTTGTTCTTGTGGTGTTCCTGGAGGGTTGTGGTCGTACTCTTCCACGGGGACCAGCCGGCTTGGAAGATGTGTGGTTTATTATGTTACACCTTGTATATTAATTGAACTCCCCGATGACCTTGATGACAAAGATGATTATGAAATTCATGAAGTGCCCCACCCTGGATAGTATAGCGATGGATACTTTACATACCAATTGCGACGGCCGTTTTGAGAGAAATCGAAAAGGTACGTTTTATCACTTTGTTACAATTAGCTTCAACCATGCACATATAAATATACATAATGGTGATTATTCCACCAACATTACACATTATAATTCGAATTAACATAGGTTTTGGAAATTAAAACAAATTGACGACATCACTCTGCGATTTCCCGCAAAAACTCCTGTTCTATTGTTCACACATTACTATGACAAATTTTTTTTAGACTAAGCATGCCACACCTGCCGACCATTGTATTTTCTGTAAACCAGAATCCACACTATGATAATTATTAAAGTCCTGCGTCGACCTAGGTTTATTTCGGTAATTTCGGTAAATTAGATAAACTATCAGCAATTATTAAAAGCAGTGATAGACCGTTGGACTGCAAAGTCAGAGGTCTCGGGTTCAAACCCAGACATGCACCTCTATATTTTCGAAAGCATGTGCATATTAAAAATGAAGTATCACTTGCTTTAACGGTGAAGGAAAACATCGTGAGGAAACCTGTATTACTAAGAGTTTCTCGAAGGTGTGTGAAGTTCGCCAACCAGCACTGGGCCAGCGTGGTGAACTATGGCCTAAACCCTCTCAGTCCGAGAGGGGGTCCGTGACCAACAGTTTCTTAACAGGGCTAATATTATATATACTTGTAATTCGATACAAAAAACAAAATATAAAAAAGGAACAATTGTATTAGTGGCCCGTACTTACCCAACTTAGGCGGCCACAATTTACTATCGTAGACAATAATAATGTTAGTTAAAACATTTTGGCGCACATGTTGGCTTTTCTAACTGCCCGTGTATATCGTTCTGAAGCGTTAACTGCTTATAATATGGCGGGCGTCAATTACAGTAAAATAATGCCCCTCGTAGGCTAATTTCATAAACCATTGAGGCTTATTTTCACTCGGCAAAGGTAATAATTTGTACTGATTGTTTTATGGCCTAATCTATATTGTCACGCCAGCTCCCTCGCGCGATAGGTAGAGAGTACAGAGTTCCAACAGGTTCTTTCCTTGCAGACCTCTCAGGCTACCTCCATTCTCATAGTTCGTCTCTAACACGCTCGCCGGTTACGGAGATTCTTGACTTGCCCTTCACATAAGACACAGTATTTGGTCATGATAAGATAGTCTAGGTCTTCCCCGGTATCTTCATCTTTCCACTTTCGCACTGGATATCTGTTTTGTCATTCTTTCTTCTGACATTCTTTCTATATGCCTGAACCAACTGAGTTTACCCATTCTCATCTTTACACTGATACTATCTTTCATACCTACTCGCTTTCTTGCTACGCTGTTTTGAATATGGTCGGTCAGCTTGACTCCGCACATCTTCAAGGTTGCCTGGAAGAGATTGCTTTTTAGCGATAAGGCTGCCCTTTGTATAACTCTTAAGTTCTTTTTTTTTGTATTTTAATATCTATGTAATTGGTGCACAATAAAGAATTATCTATATATCTATCTTTCGCAGAGGTCGCATTTCGCCCGCATTTATCTTACTTTCATTCTCCTTCTTACATACCCAAGTAACAGCGTTGGGACAAGCACTCCGTTATGCATGGCCAGCTGCGCCTTTTGGCTTAAGCGCCGGCTCCCAAGTAGCTTTCCCATCGCACCATTCATTCTATTCCCTGCACTCACTCTTCTCTCTATATCAGCGGTGTCATCATCCTTACTGAATGCGCATTCAATATATACAAAGTCATTCACTTGCTTTACATCGTTACCAACCACAATCCATGCATTCGTTCTGGTTTCTTCCCGTTCAAAAACCATAATCTTGATTCTCTTTACATTAAAATGTAACCCATTTTTACATGCAGTCTTCTCTCATAACTGTGACTAGTGTTTGCAGATTAGTGGCTGTTGGCGCTATTAGAACCGCATCATCTGCATATAATAGGTGGTTTACCACCCATTTTTACCCATTCATTCATCGCATTTAGTCTTTGAAGACTTCTATCCAGATATATTATAAATAGTCTAGCCGACAACACGCAACCCTGCTTGACGCCGATTTTAACGTCAAATCAGGGTTACATGTTACCCTCTGAAGGATCGATATCGGGGCCTACTCGAAGTCTGCTTACGGAGCGGAAAGTTTCCTTCTACATGGAAGAGGGGTAGGCTTGTCTTGCTTAAAAAAGAAGGGCGTCCCCAACATTCGCCATCAGTGTACCGGCCCATAGTACTTCTGGACGAGGCGGGCAAGCTATTTGAGCGAGTGCTCGCTGCTCGCATCGTCTGGCATCTCCAAACGATTGGCCGATCCACGGTCGATGCATTGCAGCGTGTGAAAGCTCTTTCAGAAGAGACCGTTGCTGTAGGAGGGATGATGCTCGCAGTGTCTCTTGACATCGCCAATGCGTTTAACATCCTACCCTTCGGCTGCATTGCGGGGTCTCTGGTACCGGTGTATCTGCGGCGGGTCCTGGACGACTATCTGAGGGACAGGTATATCGTCTGCGTTGGAGGAGATGGGCGTATTTTGTGCCGAAGGATGGCTTGCGGTGTTCCAAAAGGATCGGTACTCGGCCCACTCTTGTGGAATATAGGCTACGACTGGGTGTTTCGCGGCCCTTTACACCGCGGACTCCAGCTCGTTTGTTATGCGGATGATACACTTGTCCTAGCCCAGGGGGGCCAGTGGGAGGAGGTTATCCAACTGGCCACGTTAGGGACATCGGAGGTGGTGGAAACGATTCGGCGGCTGGGTTTGAGAGTGGCGCTCAACAAAACTGAGGCTCTGTGCTTCCACAGGTCTCGGAAGCGGCCGCCCGAAGGCACTCATTTAGTGGTAAATGGTGTGGCGGTTGAGGTAGGAGCCCAAATAAAATACCTGGGCCTCGTCCTCGATTCAAGATTGGGATTCTTTGAGCATTTCCGGCGATTAGTGGCGAAGTTAGTCAAAGCGGCAGGAGCTCTTAGTAGACTTCTGCCGAACCTGAAGGGGCCGGGTGTGTGTTGTCGTCGTCTGTATACCGGGGTGGTGAAGTCGATGGCTTTGTATGGTGCACCTGTGTGGGCCGACACTATGACCGCCCGGTCCAGAACCTTATTACGGAGACCGCAACGGGTCATGGCGGTCAGAGCGATTCGGGGATACCGCACTGTTTCTTTTGAGGCAGCATGTGTACTGGCGGGGACCCTACCCAGGGACCTCGAGGCGGAGGTATTGAGCACAGTTTACCGTCTCAGAGCTCAGGCTAGAAACGACGGTATACATACTGAGCCAGAAGCTCTAGCAAGATGGCGGCGACAGGCGCAAAACTGCGCCCTTCAGGAATGGCAGGAGAGGCTGGTGGAGCCAACGGCTGGTCACTGGACCATTACGGGAGTCCTTCTGGACTAGGTAAAGCGCAAGCATGGGGCGCTTACCTACTGGCTCACGCAGAAACTGACCGGGTACGGGTGTTTTGGAAAGTACCTATTCCAAGTGGCTGGTAGAGAACCGATTCCACGATGCCACGAGTGCGGTTCCGATGAGGACACTGCGAAGCATACACTTGAGCTCTGTCCTGCGTGGGCTGCGCAACGTAGTGTTCTCGTCGATGTCGTAGGGAGGGATCTGTCACTACCGGCTTTAGCGCAAGCTATGGTCGGTAGTGAGAGGTCATGGGAGGCGGCGGGTACCTTCTGTAAGGTGGACATAGCGCTAAAAGAGGCGACGGAGCGAGTGAGGGAGGCTGATCCTCTGGCTGATCCGCGCCGTCGTCGTAGAACAAGGCGGCGACAGCGTGCCTACGCTAACTTAATGCCGCCTTGATGAGGGTTTGCGGGTAAAATGAGTTATTCTAAGCACATAACACAAATACACATACTTATAATACCAAAGAAATAACGTAAGACCGAACGAAACAACCAGCAGTGATCTAACACAAGATAATAACATAAGGAATAACTTTATTTATGTAACTAATTTGCTCAAACAAAGTACGAAAGAAAAGGCCCAGTTACCAAAGTTCCACGAAATTACCAACATTGATATATCAATACTTGCAGACACTCGTTTAATCTGTATCGGTGTTCTTTCAAAGGACGTGTTAGTATTCATTGCGGGCATTCCGAAACATACTGCGAATTTCTAACACCCCAGAGGGATGGGCGGTATAGACGGGAAGCTTCAAAGTTTTCGTGTTGACACAAAAAAGTTGTTTGTAAACTTACAAATTATCTAGTTTTAGATTGTGTACGTCAATTATTCGGAACCGAACCTTTGATATGTTACAATTGTTCGGCAATTTCGTCACAGACTTTATAATGGGGTTGCAAAATATAAATATATATCTTACAAATACCTACGTATGTATTTATAAGGATAGAATTGCGGCTGTATCCTCGACCTAGAGTGAATATGCCTTAGACCAATAACAGCTACTTGCGTTACCATCATTTGCGCTATTCATCAATCAAACATAGGACTACTTTGCAACAGCACAAAATTAACATACATACCTACATGCATACATACATACATATAGCAAAAAACGTCATCGCATTATAATAATAAATTAGCAAAAATAATTAACTGTCCCGCGGGAAATGCCTCTTCTCATTATTCCAGGTTTTTCTTTAAAAAAAAATTAGCCCATCCTAGTAATTATTCCTTTGTCGTGGTGCGTTTACAAACATGAAATTCATATGCACAAATACCCAGACCGACCGAAACAAATATTTGTGGGTCACACAAAGATTTGTCCCGTGCAGGAATCGAACCCGCGACTACTCATACGTACGCCCAGTAGGTGGAGCGACTCATACTCTTAATTACTGGACCTAGCCGTCCCTCGAGGTTAAGGAGAATAGGTCTTATTCCAATACGCGAACCCAGTCCGGATAGTCCTAATAAATTGTAGCAAGCAACACATGTGCAACTCATCACCCACAAAAAATGGCTCGTCTGCACACCGAATAATATACGGTACACCAGATTTGGCCGAATTATTCCATTGGTATTCATTGTTGCGGTCGCACCCCGGTTTTTTCCTGTGTCTGTGGAATTTGTTGAACGATTTTTGGACGTGTTCACTTGTTATTATTTTTTCTCGTGCCCGTGACAAAGGTGTTTTATCCAATGCTATATGGGAAAGCATTGTATTGATTTAGAAGTTGACGTGTTTGTGAGTAACGAGCGGGATTGAAAAAAAATACTTTTGTCGAATTTTATTTATTTACCGTTTTTTGTTGCGCTGTGCGAACGATTGGAATCAGAATCAAAATATTTTTAAGTGACCCGTTATAATATTTGTGAATCGTCAGTAACAAAAACTCTACCACCACTTCGGAATGCCATTCCTGTAGAGAAGAAGGTCCATAAAATCCACGGTTACTCTATAAAAATAGTATGTACATTTTTTTCCATCTAGAATTTGTGGTGGGAATGGTAAGAACAATTTAGGCTGGTCTATCAGGTGAGGTTAAGATCGCCAAGGTAAAGCAGCGTTCGGCTCGGTCGGTGTGAGATAAATAACCGTTTGTGGCATGTTCATATTCTAGCGTCTCCGTCCTTCGGAAGGCACGTTGACCCTTTGGTCCCGGTTACCACTTCATGTGTTAGTCATTAAGCCAAGTTTTCCTGTGGCGTAGGTGCGTTTACAAATATGCACAAATACCCAGACCGCAACAAATAATTGTGGATCACACAAAGATTTGTCTCGTGCGGGAATCGAATCCCCGACTATTAAACAAGTGGGCGGAGCGGCTTAAGCTCTTAACCACTGCGCTAAATCAGCAGTCTAGCTGACAGACTCTTAAGGACCACAACATATAAGTGTTGGGTACGACTGAAACATTCAGTATTGAATAAGTAGTATTTTTATATACTGTTTTTATTGTTTATAACTTTACGTTTATTTTGTATGTTACTCTTTTACTGTAACTAAATATGGATCATGTGTCTGAAATATACAATTATTATTATCTTTTTTATGAGATGCACGGGCTTTACCCGGACCTTTGAAAGTCTTGCATTGGGACATGGGTCCAACACGTAGAGGCCCTTTTCGAGAAGTTAATGTTATGTAAGCCACCTGCTGAGATTACTTGCTGAAAATGAAGAAACATAACCAGCGAACTGACCCCAGCAGGTGCAAGGACTATTGAAATTATAGAAAGAAAACATGGGTATTATTATTATTATTAAATCGTCCGGCATTGAAAGTCTCAGTTGAAAGTAATGGGCAGCTTGATAAGTTCTGAGAGCGGGTGGCCAGAAACTTGCCCCCACCGATCCGCAGTTGGTCCGCGTGGTGGATTTTGACCTATTTCCGCTTACCTTGATTTCTGAGAGGCGTTTGCACAGCAGTGGAGAGTATATACTGATAACTGCATTGGTCAATAATATTTCGATGCATAAATTAATTAAAATTACCTCAATGGCGGAACAAAAGCACTTACATTAAACAAACTCTACAGATTCTAATAAACCTCGACTATTCAACATAGGTTGGTTTTACTACAGACTAGTTTAAATGAATAGACTGTCAATAGCTTTACAATAAATTTTCACCCGCAATAGCCTAAAATTTTGTAATATGCATATATAGCGCTACCTCATGCCCTAGAAATTTTCATAGGTACCCATTTTATTTGACATAATAGGTAGATAAATGTTTAATTTTGACTAAATTTCCTGTAGGTACCCGTACTCTTAACGAAATACATGGTGATTCTATCCCCTAGCAAAAATGTACTTTGCCGAGATAAAACGACGGACCGACGGACGATTTAGCGCAGTAGTTAAGAGCTTAAGCCGCTCCGCCCACTGTGTTTAATAGTCGCGGGTTCCATTCCCCCACGGGACAAATCTTTGTGTGATCCACAATTATTTGTTCTGGTCTGGGTATTTGTTTATGTCAATTTTTATGTTTGTAAACGCACCCACGATACAGGAATCAATCCTAGTTTAGGGCACCGTTTACTAAAAAAAAGTAGTTTATATTAATTTCTGAAAAATCCTCCATCTTCCAGTGGAAATTTAGCTCGAACAAACAAACCAACGGACAAAAATAAAAAAGTTTTAGGTTTATAATATCATGCCAATAGCCATATAAGCTTCTGAAAAAGTATTTATTTTGAGATCACAAACACCTCAATCTTATTTATTAGTAAAGATCGATATTTCGCCACTTTTAGCTGCTCATTGACAGATGATGTGATCATATGTAACATACATGTACCAAATATTATTATAAGCCCATACTGTCCCAATGCAACGCAAAGACCTCCCCTTCTTTCTTCCACTCATCTCGGTTTAGCGCAAGCTGATGCCAATCCTTGTCATAGAAGTCCAGCTCATCTCGCCAATATATAATAAATAACCAAATTACCGAATAAAATAAGTAAATAAAGAGATCGCGTGACGCGACGCGTAAAACGAGACACCACATTTTGTAGAGCATTGTTGGTCTATCTATTTAAACTTGCTTATAGTTTTACCAACGTTTTCGAGAGGCGGTATTATGCAAATTAACCTTTGTACGTCCGTCCATCGGCGGTCCACACTTGAATATTATCTTCACACTTTGCTGTAGGGCCGCTGCGTTTGCATAAATTTCAATGTTACCTCTTAGGATTTGGTGTTTTGATGGGCCACCCGCGATTACGTTATCTGTGGTGGTAATTTAAACTTTGTAGTTAAATTAAAGGTACGGCTTCATTTCACTCGGTGAGCTTCGAAAGCCTTACATGTATAATACTGTGTTGCCGCCTGTGGGAATATACTATGGATTACAATGTTAAAAAAAAAAAACACCATCACGCCTATATTCCCCAAGCGGGGGTGGCAAAGGTGTACTGAGCACACCCACGTTTCGCCGACGATGTTAGGTCCCATGTAATAGGAGGCGAGGATTGCCATATACCGGGCACAATTCCAAACTCCGGACTCGTACAGGGAAGTTTTTGTTAGACAAACTACACTTGTCCGACCTAGGATTTGAACCCAGGACCTCGTGATCACAAAGCAATGCGCGTTGCCACTAGATCAACGAGGCAGTCAAATTAAAATGTTATTTTTTTATATCTGAAGAGCTCGTATAGCTGTGTGATCACGGTGTTCTTACCGATCACTAAGGTAAAGCAGCGTCCGACTCGGTCGGCCTGAGATGGGTGAACGTTTGTGGAATTATCATAGTCGAGCGTCTCCGTGCTTCTGAAGGCACGTTAAGTCGTTAGTCCTGGTTACTTAATGTGGTAGTCGTTAACCCAAGTTGGCTTGATAAGTTTCAAGGGTAGGTGGCCACAAACCTGCCTCCACCAATCCGCACTGGGTTCGCGTGGTGGAGTATGACCTGATCTTTCTTACCTTGATTTGTGAGAGAATGCGTTTACCAACTAACGAGATACTATAGGTTAATATATATTTTTTTAACGTATCATATCTCTCACTATATCGAAACTCGTCCTGAGGAGCCTCAGCAGGTTTTTACTCTGAGCCCAATTTCTTTATTTATGACTAGCTTTCAGTTTTTTAGAGTTAGTCTATTACAAACAAACAATTTTTTCTTCAGACTAAGTGTAGTACGGAATTACAACAGGTTCTTTCCTTACAGACCTTTCTTCATTTTTATTTAAACCATATTGCTTAAATGGATAATACTCATAAAAACCAAAGAAGTTGTCTAAACGACGTATATTGGCAGACTTCACGACTTCAAACATAGAGATGGCCAAAAGTGGTCTCAAATTAGACTACACTTTTTTAAATCAAAAATTTGTGAGACGTATCAAATACCCAATATGCAATCATCCGCAGAACACATCAAACTTACCTTACTTACATAAAACATTTTCAAACAAGACTAACTGGTTAGCTAAAGCGTACCAGGAAACAGTTACCAAAAGGGGTTTTATATTTATAAGCAATTTTGTATTTTACATGCTATCGTTCAGGAAACTCCATATTTACATTCACTGGTAGGACGCGTTTGAGTTCAAAAAGGTATTTTTTGGTCTTTTAATACAGTATAAAGTGGAATGTTGATGCAGAGATAAAAGGCGGTTTCGGCCGATCAAATACTAGTGATGTGTTTGTCTTTCCGGTTTCGGCGAAACTCGTGTCAGTGTTGATATGTTTCATTTATATTTTGTTCATCACAAAGGTGTGTATTTTATGTGTGAATGATTTTATTTTTAAAACGGTTGTGTTTGTAAAATTGACTGAATAAATCTATTTTTGAATATTTATACCGTGTCAAATGCATTGATAATTGTCTCTTCTGGGGAGAACACTTTAACGATGAATGGCCTGAACACGCAACTTTGTATATTTATTTATTTAAGATATTTAAATATGATTTTGATCAGGAAAATGAACTGTAGAAGTTGAAAGTTATATACTTCCTTACTAAATTTTATATATAAGTATCTTACGTCGTAAAATTATAATACAAGATAATAATCTTTCTTTACACGTATAAGTGATATATAAAATCGTGCATTGGTGTGACTTTATATATATGCATATTGATGCATTTGACTTTTTTACTGGCTTGCATGAAGACCCAAAGATATCAATCTTATTTTGACTTTCCCCCTTTCTTCACAGGTAGCTGGATTCAGAAAATGCAAGATTCCCGCGGAATATTTTTTATTTCTGTATTTTAACACGGCTGATATAATTAAAATAAAAACTTAGTATGTATGTCTTTGGTCTTGGAGTAATGCTATCTTGGAAACACCTACCTGCCTATGTCAAATTACAAAATAAACAAGTGTGCAGCTCCTCGTTGTAACTAGTAAATAAATAAAAATAAAACCCACCCGTAACTAAGAAAATAAAAACCAAAATTTTTGCATGATAAACTAAGTGTGGAATTCAAAATTCATAAACATGAAAATCGAAACCAACAAAGGGCCGAAACTAAGACCGCATCACTATTAAAAAATTTCTAGGAATACCCAAGGAAATTATATCGAATAAAATTTCCTGTTCAGGCCACTTCACTCCCAATCCCCGTACTTCAAAAGGCTTGTTTCTTTGATAGTCCGCCTTTTGACAAGTCTTGAGCCTCAAGCGAGTCTCACAGAGAAATAATTGAAATGTGAAAATAATATTTCTTACTGAGTTCTTAGATTTACGCGAATATTACACATGAAATAAAACTATTTTTCGGATTTTATCGGGGTTTATTTTTGGTTTTTAAGTTCCCTACGTTTCGAGTGCTTTGCAGCACCCATGGTCACGGGAGGGACTGAGGTGTTAGACGTCCAAAAGGCATAGTTGTTCCGGGGTACCCTTTAACTTCTTAATTATTTTTGTTGTGGTTGGTCCGATCTACGCAGAATGAGCTCACGGTGTCTTGAGGTGTTGCAGTGTTATGCTTGGTTTTGGATTTGATTATATTAATTACCGGATCCCAAGACGATGGAAGCACCCAGCCATCTTCTCTATTGAAATTAGGATGTGTTTTAATTTCAATAGCCTCGCGAACCATCCTTGGTAGGAATCGGTGTTCTTTCAAGAGGATTTCTGGTCTATCAAATCTGATGTTATGGCGGGTGCGGTCAAGGACATGTTCACAGACTGCAGACTTCTTTGAGCGACGGTGTTTTAGGTCAGCTATGTGTTCTTTAACCCGAGTTTTTACCGGTCTTTTTGTTTGTCCTATATAAGAGAGACCACATTCACAATCAAGCTTGTATACTCCTGCATCTTGTAGAGGGATCTGACACTTGCCAGATGGTAAAAATTGACTGATCTTCTTCGGCGGCTTATAAAATGTTTTAATCGAAGCACGCTTCAAGATGTAGCCAATCTTGTCCGTGACTCCTCTCATGTAAGGTAGTACTGCAGGGAGACGCTCAATTGTGGCTGGTTTCACTCGGTCACTGTGACGTTGGCGTGGGACTCGAAGCTTATTGTCGTGCAGGACTTGCTTGACATGTTGAAGCTCGGCAGCCAGTTGTTTCTTGTCACAGATCCCTTGTGCTCTCTGAAACAAAAATTTACCCACGGTAGCTAACTGTGTTGGATGGTGGTGAGATTCACCGTTTAAGTACCTATCAGTATGAGTCCTTTTTCTATAAACCGTATGGCTTAAGGTGTTGTTGGGGTTACGGATTACTAAAACATCTAGGAAAGCTAGGGAATTGTTTGCCTCCAACTCCATTGTAAACTGAATTTTAGGGTTAATGGAGTTAAGATGATTTAGGAATACATCAATTTTGTCAGATGGTAATATTGTGAAAGTATCATCTACGTACCGCTTGTAGAAACTTGGCTTTACAGGTGAGGTACGAAGGGCTGTCTCCTCAAAGTCTTCCATGAATATATCGGCAACAATGGGAGATACAGGGGAGCCCATTGCCATGCCATCTACTTGCTTGTAGAACTGTTCCTTCCACAATAAATAGCCAGATGTAAGGCAGTATCTTAATAGTTCTGAGTATTCCGCTGGCATGTTGTTCTCCGCTAGTTTCCTTTCTACAATTTCGACACAGTCTTGTACAGGTAGGCATGTGAATAGTGACTGGACATCGAAACTGACCATAGTTTCATTGTCAGTAAGATGTAGATTTTTGATCTCACTAACAAAATGGTATGAATCCTTAACATGTGCTCTGGTGTGTCCTTTGAGTGGCGAGAGCACTTTCGCTACGTGCTGAGCCAATCTGTAGGTTGGTGACTCGATTTGGCTAACGATTGGACGTAGGGGAGCATTCGGTTCATGTATTTTTGGGAGCCCATACAACTGTGGCGGTTTTGCGCACGAAGGTATTAGTGATTTGACGTCGAGATTCAATGTTTCGGAGTACTTCTTTATTAAATCACTCGTTTGTTTTAATATATTGGTGGTTGGGTCTGTCTTGACCTTTTTGTATGTATTTCCATCCGATAAAAGTTCTTGTATTTTGACATTGTAATCCGACGTATCCATAATGACCGTAGCATTTCCTTTATCCGCGCGGAGAACAGTAATATCCTTTCTATTGCGTAAGGTTTTCAACGCTAAATATTGATTTTTAGGAAGATTTAGTTTGGGCACTGAACTTCGACGTAACATGGATGAGACATCCTGACGTATTGCCTCCGAATCTTCCTTTCCTATACTATTTTTGAATAGGACGTCTTCAACTGCGCGTGATTCGTTGTCTATGGTGCATGGTTGCGTTTCGTTACACCGTAATGAGTTGTTCTTGACATTTGATTTGATTTGTTTGTTAATTTATTATATTATTTTTTTTTTTTTTCGTCGTCTTGGGATCCGGTAATTAATATAATCAAATCCAAAACCAAGCATAACACTGCAACACCTCAAGACCCCGTGAGCTCATTCTGCGTAGATCGGACCAACCACAACAAAAATAATTAAGAAGTTTGAGGGTACCCCGGAACAACTATGCCTTTTGGACGTCTAACACCTCAGTCCCTCCCGTGACCATGGGTGCTGCAAAGCACTCGAAACGTCGGGAACTTAAAAACCAAAAATAAACCGCGATAAAATCCGAAAAATAGTTTTATTTCATAATATTTCTTGTTGAAATTTTAGGGATTAATTTTTAGTGTTGGTACTTAATGCTATTTAATGAAAATGAGAAATGTTTAGTTTATTGAGTTTTTAAAAACAAAAATAAATACGTAGTCTAATATACCCTGGATCTGGCGTGAGGTTATAGATAGATAGATAGATAGATATACCCAAATATTTATACGGAATGTTTAAATGACCTATCTAACGAAATAGACTGTGTCCTATCTAAAGGGCAAGTCAAGAGTCTCCGTAACCGGCGAGCATGTATGAGACGAACTATGAAAGTGGAGGAAGCCAGAGAGGTATGTAAGGAAAGAACCTGTTGGAACTCTGTACTCTCTGCCTACCCCGCAAGGGATCTGGCGTGATGATAAAGATAGTGAAAAAAAAATATATCCAAAATTGTAATCGGATAGGTAGAAAGTATAGAGTTCTAACAGGTTCTATCCTTACAAACCTCTCTGGCCTCCACCACTCTCATAGTTCGTTTCACGCAGGCTCGCTGTTTACGGCGACTTTTGATATACCTTGCAGATAAGACACGTTCTATTTGATCATGGTAAGATCTAAGTCTAGGTAGCTTCGCTAGGTAGTACCAAGGAAGCCCATGATACCAATATCTCTCCGATTTCACATTGTATATCTGTTTTGTCATTCTTTCTTCCGACGTTCTTTCTATATGCCAGAGCACCATACCATACGCTTTCTAATAAATTGTCCTTTAAAAATATACTTTCTTCCTTGGGCTATCTTACTACTTATAAGCCCATTTATATCCATCTCAGAGGCCATGATAAAACTAACCGAATTAACTATACTTAACTTAATTCTAGGACATTAAGACATTTGACGGGCCCCAGACAATCCGCCTGGCGCGAGTTTACGACATAATGCGTGTTTCATGCGAGCACTCGTTTGCGGATTGTTCTTTATGCCGGCGATGTATGTATGATTACATTTATTGTCGTACTTTAGTTTTAGGGGTGCTTTGTATGAGGAAAAGTTGTTTGGTGAGGTTGGGATGCCTGTAATAATTATAATGTACTAGTTTCTGCACTCGACTTCGTTCGCGTTGACTTTAGACAGGAAACTAATATTTGTCCGGGATAAAAAGTATCCTATATGTTAATTCAGATAATATACTATCTGTGTGCCAAATATTATTCAAATCCGTTCAGCCGTTTTTGCGTGACTGAGTAACAACCATCCAAACATACAAACTTTGTCATTTATAATATTAGTAGGACTTCATCTGGGAATGTTCAAGTTTTAGCTCTTTAATTACTGAACATTCCCAGAGAGTTTCCACCATCTGTCTTCACCGAACCCTACAGTACTTTGGTCACATAACTCGAAGAAATAGTAATAACATGGAGAGATTACTGGTGACAGGCAAAATAGAGGGGAAGATACCAAGGGACGCAGTCCTAAGAGATGGTCGGATCAGATATCGAAACAACTCGAGATGCCAGTCAGCGCGGCTCTCCACCTGGCAAGTGATCGCAACAAATAGGGAGAAATTATAAAAAGATTCTAGCAACGGAGTCACGATCCTCAGTCATGAGGGAACGATTAAGAGAGAGAGGACTTCATCTGAATTAGACTTTTTTGAGGGAAAAGGTCTTCTACTTTCTTATCCAGGATACAATCTATATCTGTGAATTTTTTTATCAATGTCCGTTCAGTGGCTTAAGCGTAAAAAAAGTTAAAGACAAACAGACGTCTGTATGTTTGTCGTAACGCTTATCTAGAAGTAATTAATTAGCACTTTATTCTCAGATCATATTCGTAGATGGTGAAAGAGGTCGTCATGCAAATCTATGCTCTTTATCTATCTGTCTATCTATATCACGACTTCTTATCCCATGCGAATTAGCCAGAGAGTACAGAGACCTCTCGGGCAATAGAAAACTATAGTAAAACAAACAAAAGAATAGCAAATGTGAATGCAAAAAATATGCTGGAAGCTACGTTTCCTTGTGAAAAACTTAAATAATCTTGTTATGCGAACAAGATGAGAAATTCCCTGGTACTGGTCTCTCTCTATTGCTGCTTCTGAGATATATTGCAACTTATTACGTCAGGTGCCTCGTTGGTCTAGTGGTGTGGTAACCACGACGTCCTTCCTGGGTTGGAATTTATTTATTTATTTGGGAATCATACAGAAATATAGTACTTAAACTAAGAATGATATTAAAGTATTTAAAAATCCAATTAAGATTACCACTTTTAAGTAATACACATAGTTATAAAGAAGGTAGTGAACAGATAGAAAGTTGCTAAAGCTAAGAGAATATGTACATACAAAATGATATAGAAATTTATTTCGAAATTAAACTGTTGATGAGAGTGTTATTTAAAGACTTTAAATATATTGAAAAAAGTCAATGTCGGAGAAGCCTTCGTTATTACATCTACATGATCGTCGAAAAAAAGTATTTGATCCATAATTAGTTCTGGCTGTCGATGACAGGAGTAGGAATCCTAAATAAAAAACCTCCAAAACAGCTCTGATTTTTTAACTATCTTGTGTGGGATATGGGGTGATTATAATTAGAAGGCTCTACAGTAAGGTGGCTAAGTTAATCTCTGGTTATGTAAATGGTAGTTAGGGTGTTGTCACACTGGTGTGACTATGTAGGTACCTACATAGTCTCTGCCTACCCCGCAAGGGAACCGGCGTGATTATCCAGATAGATAGACTTTGTAGGTCGTCATTTTACCTACTTTAATTTACTTTTAAAAACCGTAGCCCCATACTAGGATTTATTCCTGAGTCGTATATATCGTAAATTATTAAATAAAATAACTTTAAATTACGTATGTAACATAAAAAGTCACATGTACAAATACCCAGACCGGTACAAATAATTGTGGATCACACAAAGAGTTGTCGTGGGCGGCATTGAAAGTCTCAGTTGAAAGTAACGGACGGCTTGATAAGTTTTGAAAGCTGGTGGCCAGAAACTTGCCCCCACCGATCCGCACTTGGTCCGCGTGGTGGAGAATGACCTATTTCCTCTTACCTTGATTTCTGAGAGGGGTTTGCACAGCAGTGGAGAGTATATACTGATAACTGCATTGGTCAATAATATTTCGATGGATAAATTTATTAAAATTACCTCAATGACGTTACAAAAGCACTCACATTAAACAAACTCTACAGATTCTAATGAAGCTCGACTATTCAACATAGGTTGGTTTTACTACAGACTAGTTTAAATGGATGGACTGTCAATAGCTTTACAATAAATTTTCACCCGCAATAGCCAAAATTTTTGTAATA
Source organism: Phalera bucephala (assembly GCA_905147815.2). Taxonomy (NCBI): domain Eukaryota; kingdom Metazoa; phylum Arthropoda; class Insecta; order Lepidoptera; family Notodontidae; genus Phalera; species Phalera bucephala. The sequence goes on from LR990627.1 coordinate 3,172,282, forward strand.
TGCATATATAGCGCTACCTAATACCCTGGAAATTTTCATAGGTACCCATGTTTTCATAACTATCCCGCGGCCTAAATTGAGTTTATTTTATTTGGCATAATATGTAGATAAATGTTTAATTTTAACTAAATTTCTTGTAGGTACCCGTACTCTTAACGACATACATGGTGATTCCATCCCCCGGCAAAAATGTACTTTGCCGCGATAAAAGTAGTCTATATTAATTTCTGAAAAATCCTCCATGTTCCAGTAGAAGTTTAGCTCGGACAAACCAACGGACAAAAACAAAAATAAAAATCCGAAAAATAGTTTTATTTCATAATATTTCTTGTTGAAATTTTAGGGATTAATTTTTAGTGTTGGTACTTAATGCTATTTAATGAAAATGAGAAATGTTTAGTTTATTGAGTTTTTAAAAACAAAAATAAATACGTAGTCTAATATACCCAAATATTTATACGGAATGTTTAAATGACCTATCTAACGAAATAGACTGTGTCCTATCTAAAGGGCAAGTCAAGAGTCTCCGTAACCGGCGAGCATGTATGAGACGAACTATGAAAGTGGAGGAAGCCAGAGAGGTATGTAAGGAAAGAACCTGTTGGAACTCTGTACTCTCTGCCTACCCCGCAAGGGATCTGGCGTGATGATAAAGATAGTGAAAAAAAAATATATCCAAAATTGTAATCGGATAGGTAGAAAGTATAGAGTTCTAACAGGTTCTATCCTTACAAACCTCTCTGGCCTCCACCACTCTCATAGTTCGTTTCACGCAGGCTCGCTGTTTACGGCGACTTTTGATATACCTTGCAGATAAGACACGTTCTATTTGATCATGGTAAGATCTAAGTCTAGGTAGCTTCGCTAGGTAGTACCAAGGAAGCCCATGATACCAATATCTCTCCGATTTCACATTGTATATCTGTTTTGTCATTCTTTCTTCCGACGTTCTTTCTATATGCCAGAGCACCATACCATACGCTTTCTAATAAATTGTCCTTTAAAAATATACTTTCTTCCTTGGGCTATCTTACTACTTATAAGCCCATTTATATCCATCTCAGAGGCCATGATAAAACTAACCGAATTAACTATACTTAACTTAATTCTAGGACATTAAGACATTTGACGGGCCCCAGACAATCCGCCTGGCGCGAGTTTACGACATAATGCGTGTTTCATGCGAGCACTCGTTTGCGGATTGTTCTTTATGCCGGCGATGTATGTATGATTACATTTATTGTCGTACTTTAGTTTTAGGGGTGCTTTGTATGAGGAAATGTTGTTTGGTGAGGTTGGGATGCCTGTAATAATTATAATGTACTAGTTTCTGCACTCGACTTCGTTCGCGTTGACTTTAGACAGGAAACTAATATTTGTCCGGGATAAAAAGTATCCTATATGTTAATTCAGATAATATACTATCTGTGTGCCAAATATTATTCAAATCCGTTCAGCCGTTTTTGCGTGACTGAGTAACAACCATCCAAACATACAAACTTTGTCATTTATAATATTAGTAGGACTTCATCTGGGAATGTTCAAGTTTTAGCTCTTTAATTACTGAACATTCCCAGAGAGTTTCCACCATCTGTCTTCACCGAACCCTACAGTACTTTGGTCACATAACTCGAAGAAATAGTAATAACATGGAGAGATTACTGGTGACAGGCAAAATAGAGGGGAAGATACCAAGGGACGCAGTCCTAAGAGATGGTCGGATCAGATATCGAAACAACTCGAGATGCCAGTCAGCGCGGCTCTCCACCTGGCAAGTGATCGCAACAAATAGGGAGAAATTATAAAAAGATTCTAGCAACGGAGTCACGATCCTCAGTCATGAGGGAACGATTAAGAGAGAGAGGACTTCATCTGAATTAGACTTTTTTGAGGGAAAAGGTATTCTACTTTCTTATCCAGGATACAATCTATATCTGTGAATTTTTTTATCAATGTCCGTTCAGTGGCTTAAGCGTAAAAAAAGTTAAAGACAAACAGACGTCTGTATGTTTGTCGTAACGCTTATCTAGAAGTAATTAATTAGCACTTTACTCTCAGATCATATTCGTAGATGGTGAAAGAGGTCGTCATGCAAATCTATGCTCTTTATCTATCTGTCTATCTATATCACGACTTCATATCCCATGCGAATTAGCCAGAGAGTACAGAGACCTCTCGGGCAATAGAAAACTATAGTAAAACAAACAAAAGAATAGCAAATGTGAATGCAAAAAATATGCTGGAAGCTACGTTTCCTTGTGAAAAACTTAAATAATCTTGTTATGCGAACAAGATGAGAAATTCCCTGGTACTGGTCTCTCTCTATTGCTGCTTCTGAGATATATTGCAACTTATTACGTCAGGTGCCTCGTTGGTCTAGTGGTGTGGTAATCACGACGTCCTTCCTGGGTTGGAATTTATTTATTTATTTGGGAATCATACAGAAATATAGTGCTTAAACTAAGAATGATATTAAAGTATTTAAAAATCCAATTAAGATTACCACTTTTAAGTAATACACATAGTTATAAAGAAGGTAGTGAACAGATACAAAGTTGCTAAAGCTAAGAGAATATGTTATTTCGAAATTAAACTGTTGATGAGAGTGTTATTTAAAGACTTTAAATATATTGAAAAAAGTCAATGTCGGAGAAGCCTTCGTTATTACATCTACATGATCGTCGAAAAAAAGTATTTGATCCATAATTAGTTCTGGCTGTCGATGACAGGAGTAGGAATCCTAAGTAAAAAACCTCCAAAACAGCTCTGATTTTTTAACTATCTTGTGTGGGATATGGGGTGATTATAATTAGAATGCTCTACAGTAAGGTGGTTAAGTTAATCTCTGGTTATGTAAATAGTAGTTAGGGTGTTGTCACACTGGTGTGACTATGTAGGTACCTACATAGTCTCTGCCTACCCCGCAAGGGAACCGGCGTGATTATCCAGATAGATAGACTTTGTAGGTCGTCATTTTACCTACTTTAATTTACTTTTAAAAACCGTAGCCCCATACTAGGATTTATTCCTGAGTCGTATATATCGTAAATTATTAAATAAAATAACTTTAAATTACGTATGTAACATAAAAAGTCACATGTACAAATACCCAGACCGGTACAAATAATTGTGGATCACACAAAGAGTTGTCGTGGGCGGCATTGAAAGTCTCAGTTGAAAGTAACGGACGGCTTGATAAGTTTTGAAAGCTGGTGGCCAGAAACTTGCCCCCACCGATCCGCACTTGGTCCGCGTGGTGGAGAATGACCTATTTCCTCTTACCTTGATTTCTGAGAGGGGTTTGCACAGCAGTGGAGAGTATATACTGATAACTGCATTGGTCAATAATATTTCGATGGATAAATTAATTAAAATTACCTCAATGACGTTACAAAAGCACTCACATTAAACAAACTCTACAGATTCTAATGAAGCTCGACTATTCAACATAGGTTGGTTTTACTATAGACTAGTTTAAATGGATGGACTGTCAATAGCTTTACAATAAATTTTCACCCGCAATAGCCAAAATTTTTGTAATATGCATATATAGCGCTACCTAATACCCTGGAAATTTTCATAGGTACCCATGTTTTCATAACTATCCCGCGGCCTAAATTGAGTTTATTTTATTTGGCATAATATGTAGATAAATGTTTAATTTTAACTAAATTTCTTGTAGGTACCCGTACTCTTAACGACATACATGGTGATTCCATCCCCCGGCAAAAATGTACTTTGCCGCGATAAAAGTAGTCTATATTAATTTCTAAAAAATCCTCCATGTTCCAGTAGAAGTTTAGCTCGGACAAACCAACGGACAAAAATAAAAAAAAAGTTTAGGTTTATAATATCATGCAAATAGCCATATAAGCTTCTGAAAAAGTATTTATTTTGAGATCACGACTATGAAAGAACGAACGATTATGAAAGACGACTGCATGAACAATGGCTTACAATTGAATGTAAAGAAAATCAAGATGATGGTTTTAGAACTGGAAGAAACCAGAACGTATGCAAGGATTGTGGTTGGTAACGATGTGCTGGAGAAGGTGAATGAGTTTGTATATCTTGGATGTGCCTTCAGTAAGGATGGGAAATACACCGCTGACATATACGGAAGAGTGAGTGCCGGGAACAGAGTAAATGGTGCAATAGGAAAGCTACTTGGGAGCCGGCACTTAAGTCAAAAGGCGCAGCTGGTCATACATAACGGAGTGCTTGTCCCAACGTTGTTATATGGTAGCGAGAGTTGGGTATGTACGAGGCATGCCTTTTAAGTTTTGTCGTTTGATGAAAAAAACACTAGAACTACTACTACTACTACTACTAAAACTAGAACCTTATAGTACTGTTTATTGTTTTTCAAAGTATTCACCACGTAGCTTAATACACTTTTCCATTCGCTCAAACCAGTTATTATAACATTTATTCCACTCTAAATTGCTGGTGTGTTCAAAATGGCTGACTTAAAGGCGTCGACTGCTTCTTCACCGGACTGGAACCTTTGACCACGACTTTTCTTAATTTTAGGAAATGTAAAGAAATCGTTAGGGCTTAGGTCAGGACTGTATGGAGGATGGTCAAGAATTTTTACCTTTTCCTGCTTCAAATACTCAATCGTTTGACGAGCGCTGTGTGAGCTTGCGTTGTCGTGGTGCAGGATGATGCGTCGCCTTGAGTTAGATTTTCGAAGTTCGGCGATGACTTGTGGTAAACAAACTATGGTATACCACTCTGCGTTAACCGTTCTACGATCTTCAAGTGCAATAGTCGCAACATGGCCGGTTTTTCCAACGAACGTGGCCACCATCTTCTTTGAAGTGCTTCGAGAACGAACAACTTTAGTCGGCTTTGGCTCGTCTTGAAAGACCCAGATTGTAGATTGTTGTTTGGAATCAGGATCGTAGGCATAGATCCAAGATTCGTCACCACTGATGATGTCGTAGACGTGATTTGACTCTCCTCGGTTGAACCTTTGCAGAGTTTTCTTACACCATCTGACGCGGGCCGCCTTGTGATCGTCGGAAAGCAGATGCGGTATCCAACGGCAAACTTGCTTTCTCACACCAAGCGCTTCATGCAAGATCTTCTGAATGGTTGTCCCTGAGATGCCTAATAGAGCCTCTATCTCTCGATACGTCACATGACGATCTTCGAGAATTGGTTGTCTCACAGCAATGATGTTATCTTCAGTGAAGGCGGATTTTGGGCATCCTTCGCGAGATTTGTCACTAACACTAGTATGTCCACGCTGGAATTCTAAATACCAGCGTTCGACAGTCCGCAGACATGGGGCTTTATCACTGAACACAGATGTCAGCTCTACAAAACACTGAAGGCGTGTTAGGCCTCTTCTAAAGTTGTAGAAAATTATTGCACGAACATTTTCCTTAGAAAGATTCATTTTCGTACGTAACCTGACAGATTCCAATCGACGCTGTGACTAAACAATAGCATTAATCCTAATACTTTCAACTGTTTTGAGATTCACACATTCAAACAAACACATTCGAATATAGAACAGTTCAAAATTCAAAATTGCCGGGAAATATGGAAACGACAGAACTTAAAAGGCATGCCTAGTAAGAAGGAGAATAAAAGTAGGATAAATGCGGTGGAAAGGCGAGCTCTGCGGATGATGTGCAGAGTGAAGCTGACCGACCGTATTTGCAAAAGCGTGGTCAGAAAGCGTAGTTATGAAAGATATTATCGGTGTTAAGATAAGAAAGTGTATGCTCGGTTAGTTCGGGCATATAGAAACAATGTCAGAAGAAATAATGAAAAAACAGATATACAATGCGAAAGTGGAAGGATGTAGGTACCGAGGGAAACCTAGACTATCTTACCACGGCCAAATAGACCGAGTCTTATCTGAAGGACAAGTCAAGAGCCTCCGTAACCGACAAGCGTGTATAAAACGAGCTATGGGTGTGGGAAAGCCAGAGAGGTATGTAAGGAAAGAACCTGTTGGAACTCTGTACTCTCTGCCTAACCCGCAAGGGATCTGGCGTGATGATATAGATAGATAAATAGATGTATTTTTTACGGAAAATCTGTCAAAATTCTACTGCTAGTAAGCAAATCTAACCACAAGTTAAATATTGAAACCGGCCGTAAGACTTGACTTACTTGACTTAAGATTCTAAGTCCCCTAGATGGGGCAGAGGGCGTCAACAGTGCGCCACCATCCCGGTCGATCTTGAGCTTCGCACTTCAGCTCGCTCCAGCTTTTCCCGATAGCCTCCGCTTCTGCAATGATTGTCCGCCGCTAGGTCTGCTTAGGATGGCCACGTTTACGCTTTCCTTGGGGGTTCCAGTCTAGGGCTTGCCTCGGTATGTGTTCAGGGTCCCTTCGGAGCGTGTGGCCAATTCAGTTCCGTTTCCGGCGTTTCATCTGCCGGTCGATCGGAGTCTCATTGCAGTGCTTCCAAAGATGTGCGTCGGAGATTTTCTCAGGCCAGTATATGCCAAGAATCCGGCGTAGGCATCGGTTGAAGCAAGTCTGGAGTCGACGCGAGATATCCCTAGTAACCTTTCACGTCTTAAATCCGTAGGACTACACTTGTCTAAATTAATAATATGTCAGAGACGCAATGTCCAATCATCCGCAGAACACATCAAACTTACCACAAACAAGACCAACTGGTTAACTAAAGCGTACCAGGAAACAGTTACCAAAAGGGGTTTTATATTTAAAAGCAATTTCGTATTTTGCATGCGATCGTTCAGGAAACTCCATATTTACATTCGCCGGCAGGACACGTTTGAGTTCAAAAAGGTTTTTTTTTGCTCTTTTAATACAGTATGACGTGGAACGATGATACAGAGATAAAAGGCAGTTTCGGTCGATCAAATACTAGTGATGTGTTTGTCTTTTCGGTTTCGGTGAAACTCGTGTCAGTTTTGATGTGTTTCATTTATATTTTGTTGGTTGTGTCACAAAGGTGTTTTATATGTGAATTACGGTTACATACGGTTGTGTTTGTTAAATTATTTTTTATTCTTTTTTTTAATGAACCGTAGCCCCACACTAGTATATATTCCTGTTTCGTGGGTGCCTTTACAAATATGAAAATTCATATGCACAAATACCCAGACCGGGACAAATAGTTGTGATAGATAATAGATTTGTCCCGTGCGGAAATCGAACCCGCGACTATTAGACACAGTAGGCGGAGTGGCTTAAGCTCTTAACCACTGTGCTAAATCGTCCGTCAATTGAATTAAGAAATCTATTTTTTTACCATGTCAAGTGCATTCGATGTTGATATTAATATTAATAAAGAAAAAAAGAAAGTTCTGTCAATTCGGTTAAAGATATCTTGTCCATGACGTCAAACCTTTAAAAAAAATATTATTAAATAATTTATTTAATTCAAGCAACAGAAATTAACAAAAATTTAAGTTAAAGCGATCGTTAGTTTTCCGAATGCCTTGAATAGAATAGAATTTTGCAAAAGTTTCTTAAAATAACTCTGTGAATCTATCTATCAGTCATAAATGATATAATGAGGATCATCATGGATTTTTTAGGCGAATTCCGTTTGTTTGATCGCTCGGTTCGTACCGGAGCTCCAATCTAAATCTAAAAAAAGTCATTTTTTGCTTATACAATTACAGCAGTTGTGGCTTTGATGTCAACACACAGAGAGAGAAGCAAAGGTGTTTTAAAATTAAAAGGCATGCAATTAGATAAGTACCTAGAAAAATAATCATCTGTGTTTAGCATATATATAAAATATATAAACACACACACCGTCACGTCTATATTCCCCAAGTGCGGGTGGTAGAGGTGTACTGAGTACACCCACTTTTCTCCGACGATGTTAGGTCCCATGTCATAGAGGGCGAGCCTATTGCCATATACCGGACTTAATTTCAGACTTCGGACTGATACTAGGAGTTTTTCGATAGACAAACTACATTTCCCGAACTGGAATTTAAACATTATTCGCCACTAGTCCAACGAGGCAGTCGATTTTTGTCATAAAATATATAAATATACTAAAACTGTAAGGTAAGCCAAACCCGTGCATTGAATATTTTTTGTAAATCTTGATTTAAAATTATTGTTTTGGCCTCTATATTGATAGATAGATAGATAGAGTACTCTTTATTGTACACCAGTGATATTAACAATTAATTACATACAAGAAAAAAAATAGGTACATTTGGCGGTCTTATCGCTAAAAGCAATTTCTTCCAGACAACCAATGTATTGAAAGAAGCAACATACGGAATAGGGCAGTTATGGTGGCGTACACTATAAACCTCAATAATACATACTGTCATCATTTTACTTGCATACATATCATAGTTATAATACAACATTATATACATACATATATACACATATAATAGTATGCAATATATAAATATATCTTACACAATACAGAAAGAGTGCAATGAAAAATTTATAAATTAAGAAAGTGGTGGTGAACCATATTTTTAAAGGACGCCAACGACTGTGCACGACGGACTGTTACAGGCAATGCATTCCACAAGCGAACGGCTTGATTAGAAAAGGATTTATCGAAGTAGTTGGTAGAATGCGTTGGTGTTTTCAGCCTTAGGTTCTCCGATGACCTTAGAAACCTTGAATGTGTGTCGTGAAGGAATTCAAATCGTTCTTTGAGGTAAGTGGGAGATGTTGGATTTAATAAGATATTATAAAGAAGAGATAATATGTAAGCATTCCGGCGAAGGCGAATTGGTAACCACTTGAGTCTTAAACGAAATTCAGAAATGTGATCATATTTGCGAAGGCCAAATATGAATCTAATGCAAAAATTTTGAAGTCGCTCAAGCTTGTTATATTGGTTCTCTGTGAGATTAAGATAGCTGGCGTCTGCATAATCGATTATAGGGAGTAGAAGGGAATGTGCGAGAGCAATTTTAGTGGCAGTAGGGAGAAAATTGCGCAGTCTTCTCAAGGACCCTGCAGAAGCAAAAACTTTGCGACTAACTTCTTGAAGTTGCGTGCCCCAAGTGAGATTTCTGTCAATATAAACCCCCAAATTTTTAACAATTTTGCTTATTGGTATGGTAATATCGTCAAACTTAATTTGGGGTAATTGTGACCAATCAATCCGGGAAGTCATTCTAGAGCTACCACTAATAATAATCTGTGTCTTAGTTGGGTTGACTTTGAGACCAAATTCCTTACTCCAAGTACTTATTTTGGATAGATCATCATTAATAGTGTTAACACCTTCCGGCAACCTGACTAACGGAGCTTGAGTGTAGATTTGCAGATCGTCAGCATAAAGGTGGTATGAAGATTGTAGTTGGTTGGGAATAGAGTTAATAAAAACAGCAAAGAGTAAAGGAGAGAGAACGCCACACAACTTGGTGCAACACTAATGCCGGTGTGGAACACCGGCATTAGTGTTGCACCAAGAAGAGTAGTTTTCTTCAATGCGAACACGTTGCCGACGTCCAAACAGGTAGTTACGAAACCAGTCAATCGCTGTTGGACTCATATTTTAAGATATTTAAATATGATTTTGATAATGAAAATGAATTGTAGAAGTTGAAAGTTATATATTTCCTTACTAAGTATCTGAAGTTGTCTTTACTGTTCGTCTCAGTACACATTTGCCACCCCCGCTAGGGGAATATAGGCGTAACGGTGTTTTTTTTTCACGTCGTTAAAATATAATAAATATATTTATTTTTATTTACATACTAGATCATGCCAATTTTATCCGTATAAGTGATATATAAAATCACGCATTGGTGTGACTTTTTATGCATATTGATGCATTTCAATTTTTTACCGGCTTGCTTGAAGGCCCAAAGATATCAATCTTATTTTGACTAAATAAAATCCCTGCAATCCTTCGATTTCCTTCTTTCTACATAGGTGGCTGGATTCAGAAAATGCAAGATTCCCGCGGGATAGTTTTTATTTTTTTTAGATTTCAAAGAAACTCACTATAGATGTCTTAGGTCTTGGAGTGATGCTATCTTGGAAACACCTACCTGCCTATGTCAAATTACAAAATAAACACATGCGAAGCCGCGGGTTGCAACTAGTAAATAAATAAATATGAAACCCATCCGTAATTAAGATAATAAAAAAAACATAATGTTTCCGTGATAAACTGTGGAATTCCAAATCCATAAAATGAAAACCAAAACCAACAAAGAGCCGAAACTAAGACCGCATCACTACTAGAAATTTTCTAGAAATGCCCAAGGAAATTATATCGGATAAAATTTCCTGTTCAGGCCACTTCGTTCCCAATCACCGTACTTCAAAAGGCTTGTTTCTTTGATAGTCCGCCTTTTGACAAGTCTTGAACATGAAGCGAGTCTCACAGAGAAATAATTGAAACGTGAAAATAATATTTACTGTTGAAATTTTAGGGATTAATTTTTAGTGTTGGTACTTAATGTTATTTAAAGAAAATGAGAAATCTACAGTATATTGAGTTCTAGAATAAAAAAATAAATGCGAAGTCTAATATACCCAAATATTTATATGGAATCTTTAAATGAATTAACCAAATAGACTGTGTTTTATCTGAAGGACAAGTCAAGAGTCTCCGTAACCGGTGAGCGTGTATGAGACGAACTATGAGAGCGGAGGAAGTCAGAAAGGTCTGTAAGGAAAGAATCTTTTTGAACTCTCTACCTACCAACAAAGGATCTGGATATAAATAAACAGATATCTTAAACAAAAAAAATTAACACCGTTACGCGTGTCATGGCAGAAGTGTGCTGTGAACACCCACCCACACCCACATATTGCCGACGATGTTATGTTCCAAAGTTATAGGGGGCGAGCCTATTGACATTATCCCAGGCACAATTTCAAACTCTGGACTCCTACTGAGAATGTTTCGGTAAAAACATCCTCAATAGTACTTTACCCAAACTAGTATTCGAACGCTATAACTGCCAACTACTATGTGTCACAACTTGTGGTAAAGAAATTCTTTCTCTATTCGTTTATTTTTTTTTAAATACGTATTCTCTTACTAGAAATTATTCCATTTTTTGGGTGTGTATGAGTGATCTACGATGTTGGCCGGGGTTATTACAGCTTCACCGTAGAAAAGGGCGAGTATGTAACCACTACGTTCGAGCTTGAAGGCCAAGGGGGTAACTAGCTTAATGGCGCCTCAAAGAGGAACGACCTCGGCTTGGGCAGTGGCAGAGGCTGCCGGCGGGCAAGAGATTATTCGACCTCGCCGGCGAGGTCGGTGTCTAATTCTGCATGCGGTATCTGAATTCAAAAGAAGAGAAGTAAGGGCATCGGTAGGTCGGTCAGAATTTGCCGCTTGCAGTGGTAGCGGGGCCGAAACGTGGACACTCACAGTGGGACTAGTCCACAAATTCAAAGTCGCACAGAGGGCTATGGAGCGAGCTATGCTCGGCGTCTCTTTGATGTATAAAATTCGTAACGAGATAATCCGACAAAGAACCAAAGTTACCGACATAGCTCGCAGACTCAGTAAGCTAAAGTGGCAATGGGCTGGTCACATCTGTAGAAGGACCGACGGACGATGGAGCAAGCGTGTCCTAGAGTGGAGACCGCGACTTGGTAAGCGTAAGGTAGGACGGCCCCCAGCTAGATGGACCGACGACCTCAAAAAGGTCGCTGGGACAGACTGGATGCGGAAGGCGGAGGACCGTGTGCAATGGTGCGTGTTAGGAGAGGCCTATGTCCAGCAGTGGACTACGATAGGCTGATTGATTGATTGATTGATTGTGGTAGTGGCTTATCAGCCGGACGGGAGTCAGGTGCGTGCGGTGGCTACGATTAGGGGAATCCGATGGTTGGACGCGTTCGCGAAGTAGTGGGTTGTCACCTTTTCAATATAGGCGCGAGTAGGTTTGAGACCGAGATCAGAGTGGAAGATTGAGATTGAAGTGGAAGTACATAAAATTCACATACACAGACACTGAAACTGTAACAAACATATGTAGGCCACATAACGGGGATTGAACCCGCAAATATTCGATCCAGTGACTTAAGCTGTCGTTTGTTTTTTACTTACCTATTTACTTATCTATCATAACTAGTGGTCGCCCATAGGTCGATATTCGGCCTACTCTTTCATCGTTTGCTGGTTATGTTTGACATTCAGTAAGACTATAGACAAATAATATTAAAGACAAACATCAATTTGACGTGTATTGTGTCAGATAAATGGAAGTGTGTGTAATGTTTTTTTCATTGATTTAATGTATGTTTTATGCATAATTCAAAAAAAATATTAGCATTCTGCACTCCTTCTCTATATAAACTATAAGTATAGGAAATTTCATACTCCTTCGTCCGCGCAATTTTCGTAAAAAGGTGTACAAAGTTTTTGCTTCACGTGTTAATATACAGATAATCGGGTAGGCAGAGAGTATAGAGATCTAACGGGTTCTATCTTCACAAACCTCTCTGACCCCCTTCATTCTCATAGTTCGTTTCACGCATGCTCGCTGGTTACGGAGACTTTCGACTTACCTTGCAGATGAGACATGTTCTATTTGATCATGGTAAGATCATAGTCTAGGTAGCTTCACTAGGTAGTACCAAGGAAGCCCCTGGTACCTATATCTCTCCGGTTTCGCATTGTATATCTGTACTGTCATTCTTTCTTCCGACGCTCTTTCTATATCCCAGAGCACCATAGCATACGCATTCTAATAAATTAACACACACACCGCCTTCTGCCTCTGACTGCCTCGTTGGTCATGTGCACATCGCTTTGTGATCACGAGGTTCTCGGTTCAAATCCTAGGTCGGACAAAAGTAGTTTTTCTAACGAAAAATTCCCAGTATGAGTCCGGAGTCTGGAGTTTTACCCGGTATATGGCAATAGGCTCGCCCTCTATTACATGGAACCTAACATCGTCGGCGAAACGTGGGTGTACTCAGTAACCCCCGCTTGGGGAATATAGGCGTGACGGTATGTCTAATAAATTATACTTAATAAATAGACTTTATTTCTTATACTATTTAGTACCACTTATAAGACCATTTTTATTCATCTCAGAGGACATGATAAAATTAACCGAATTAACTATAGTTAACTTAACTCCAGAACATTAAGACATTTGACAGCCCCAGACAATCCGCCTGGCGCGAGTTTACGACGTAATGCGTGTTTCATACGAGCACTCGTTTGCGGATTGTCCTTTATGCCGGCGATGTATGTGTGATTACTTTTAATGTCGTACTTTAGTTTTAGGAGTGCTTTGTATGAGGAAACGTTGTTTGGTGAGGTTGGGACCTTTGTAATAATGATAATACACTAGGCGTTACCTATAAATTTGCAGAATTTTTTTGATGCAGTCTATATCCTTGATCAAAATCTCTTCAGCGGTATAGGCGTAAAAAGGTAACTGACAAACAGACGTCTGTCTATTTGTCTGTTACATTGGACTTACTGTTATTATCATGTGATTTTCGAATTTTAATATAATTATCTATTTACCTATATCATCACGGTAGATCCATTGCGAGGTATGCAGAGAGTACCGGGTTTCAACATATTCCGACTCCATCATCAGACCGGCATCGAACTTACATACGTATGCCAAATTTCAGCTTAATCAAATACCTGCAAGTGCTTAAAAAATGGATTGCTAGATGTGAACCGGAAAGATAGACAGACAGACATACGAACATTGTAAGTTAAATAAAAGCTCGTCTAAAGAACAGAGTGAGTTCCTAGATTTAGGGCCTGTTTCACCATCGTGTCTGAATTAGACTTATTGACAATTAAAGTTGTAAGTAGGTATTTCATCATCTCTAAATACCCTTATCCGACGGTTAAATAAGCCACTTGTAATTTACTCGTTGATGGTGGAAAAGGCCGTCATCCAAATAATAAATTTTAGTAACGAAGGCCAATTCTATTGTCAGTCTTGTGACCAAATTTTTATGACCAAATCCGGTTTTGCGAATACCGAACCTATTCGCGCCTATATTAAAAAGGTGACAGCTCGCTACTACGCGAACGCGTCCAACCATTGCAACCTGCTAATCGTAGCCGCCGCCAAATACGCACTTGCCTCCCCTCCTATCAGCCGCTACCGCCGCCCGCGGCATATTCTCACCGACCCTCCTGATTACCTTAATTACCTTCTTTCGAATACGGAAACCGCACACAGACCTCGCCGGCGTAGGCGAAGAATCCCTTGTCCGCCTGCCGGTGCAGAGCACCACGGCGAGACACCTAGTATACGCCCTTCCCTACAGCGACAGTTCAAGCCAAGGCCATTCCATCTTGACGTGCCCTTGAGCTAGTTGTCCCCATGTCCTTCTGGCTGAAGCGTAGTGGTTGCACACTCGCCTTCTTATCCGGTGAAGCTGTAAAGGCCCTGTGGCCAACAACGTACATCACTCACACGCACACACACGAAATAGAATCACGTAAAAGCTCACGCTTGTAATTAATTTGTCTCGCCATAGCCGATTACAGCGGGCAGGTCTATATAAGTTAAGAGTATTCTCAGTACATAATAAATAATAATCCCTGCACAGAAAACAGACAATAGAATAGAAAATGTAAATGCAAACAATGTACCCGAAGGAAAATATAACTTTACCTTGTGGAACATTTAAATAATCGTGTTATACAAACAAGATGAGAAATTCCCTGGTACTGGTGTATATCTACTGCTGCTTCTGTGGCATGTTGCAGCTTATTAGGTCAGATACTTTGTTAGTCTAGTGGAGTGTATTACGGATACCAATCACGATATCCTGGGTTTGAATCCTGTCGGACAAAATGTAGCTTTTCTATGAAAAACATTTTATTAGCAGTCTGGAGCACATACAAAACACATGAAACAATAAAAATACAGAACTTAATTTAAATCGCACGGAACTTTTTTAATATGCCCTCACAAGCAGAGTAATGCGCCTTATTTATATCTTCAAATCACTGAGAGAATCAGCTAGTTATGATACACTTAAAATGGTGTACTATGCCCTATGCCAATCCATTATCGGTTACTGCATCGTTGTCTGGGGCGGAGCCGCAAAATTAAATTTTCTTAGAATAGAGAGAGCACAGAGAGCTATTTTGAAAGTTATGTCTAGAAAGTCATACAGATATCCTACTACAAAACTGTATTCCGAATGTCAAGTTCTAACCGTTCGTCAGCTTTATGTGCTCCAAGCGATTCTCAGAAAACACTCCAGCCTTCTCCCCACTGGTCTAAATAAGCGATCAAAAATCCCGCCAGGTATATGTCACAGGACCACATTTGCCCAGCACCAATATTATATATTAAGTACCTTTGTATATAAAAAAATACAGAATGAACTCAACGTACTAAATTTGAATAAATTTAATGTTAAGACCAAACTTACAAAATGGTTGTTGCAGCAAGACTATTCCAGCATAGAGTATCTTCTCACATACGTTACTTAAAATAAGACATCGAATTATACATAATTTATCACCGCACTATATACACTTATTACTAATAAATTAACTCGCACACACACACTCACAAACACACATACACACACACACAAATGCATGTCAAACCTTTTGGTAAATGTATCCATAGTTACTAACAACCGCGCACTATTGTACGATAGATATCTCACATTGTAAATTACTCTAGTTTAAATCACAACATTTGGTGCCATTATATAGCCGAAAACTGCCCCTTAAGATACAGGGCAACCTAGTTTAAGAGGCAGGGTTCACATGTTTTGTATACAGATTTAACTTGTACAACCTAGATACTGAGTATTATCCTTGTTATCATCTATCAATCTGTAATTACTTATGCGCAAATAAACAAATTTATTATTATTATTATTATAATAAGAAAAGGTACTCACGGAATGTTGAGACCGCAAGAGTCTCTCGAAATCAGTCTTGGCCTTCTCAAGTCTTGCAGGGTCGGGCTTGGTCTTGCAAAAATTTATGACCAAGACTGATTTTGGACATTGTCTTAGCATTGTTGGCAAGAATATGCGTGTACACAATTAACCTCTGCTATCCCTGCTCGGGTAAGGAAGGCGAGTATGTGTTAATTTTTTTTTAATTTTATTTCTCTATCTTCATGTAAAGTCTGAACTTCCAACTTGATGGACGGCTTGGTCCAGTGGTTAAGAGCTTGAGTCGCTCCGCCCACTGGATCCAGTAGTCGCCAGTTCGGTTCCCGCACGGGACAAATCTTTGTTTGACCCTTAAATATTTGTTTCGGTCTGGCTGTTTGTGCATGTGAATATCACGTTTGTAAACGCACCCACGACACAGAAAAAAATCCTAATGTGCGGCTACATTTTATAATAAAAGACTAGTATTTCACAAGCTAAATAAAAGCTCGTAAATTTTTACTACATACGTTCTTAACGTATTTCTTTAATCATAATGGCGTCCGGAATCCTAATTCATCTTGAAATTTATTGCAATGGACGTTTCATCTAACGAATCATTAAACGTCAATCTAATTAACGTTTTACTATCCTCGTTTCCTTTACAGAACCCCAAATAAGCTAACTCAGATTTATTAACCAATCTATAACACCAATATATAACGCCAGATTCCTTGCGGGGTAAGCAGAGAGGACATATACAAGATGTATCGTAAATAACGCAAGATCTCAGACACCCCGATTGGATAATTGCTTCACAAACTCACTATGAAAACCAAATTTAAAGTTTCTTACCCTGTTTTGAGCCCTTTTATACCCCAATTAACAATAAAAATTGTACGTGTATGTATGCGTATTCAGAAATACGTTATAGAAATGTAATTGAAATCTCTGTATTGCTTTGAATCTAGAATAAATGTAGATTTTTTTTTATAATTAGTATCAATTAAAAATATTTGGAATCAATTCAGTTACCGATTTAGAACAAACTTTTTTCAGGGCTTGCGTTTATTATGTTACATGTTGTATAATACCAACGGATTCTTTATTAATCAACGTTACTAAATTAAATTATATATAAGTGTTATATTATATATAATTATATTATATAAAATAATAAATTATATTATATTAAGTATTATTAATAAACCATCGTGGCGCCAATCGTGAAAAACAAAACGGGTGATCTGGCTGATCCTGGAAACTACAGACCCATCTCTCTCGCTACCATTTCAGCAAAAGTGTTGGATAGTCTGCTTGACGCACACATGGCCCTCCGTGGTTGTTTGCACGACGCACAATTTGGTTTTAAGCCCGGGCTTTCTACTGAAAGTGCCATTCTGTGTGTCAAGCGAACTGTTCAATACTATACGAGAAGAAAAACTCCTGTAAACGCCTGCTTTCTAGACCTGTCCCGTGCCTTCGATATGGTGTCATATGACATTCTGTGGAATAAGCTTCGTAACGAAACCAATGTCGATAGTGAAGTTTCCTCTCTGCTCAAATATTGGTATAATAACCAAACCAATTATGTAAAATGAGCTACAGCCACATCGAACATGTACACGTTGGAATGCGGTGTAAGACAGGGGGGTATCACCTCGCCCCGCCTTTTTAACCTGTATATCAACGGTCTAATCGTAAATTCAGTGGCTCCTACATCGGATGTCATATTGATGGACTATGTATCAACAATATCAGTTATGCTGATGATATGGTGCTGCTGAGTCCATCGATCGCCGCTCTGAGAAAACTTATCCTCATGTGTGAAGAATATGGATTGGCCCACGGTGTCAGGTACAACACTAAAAAGAGTGAGTTACTTGTGTTCAAGGCTGGCAATAAAAAGTACTTGAAAGTGCCACCAATATTTTTATATAACAACCCCCTAACACAGGTAACCCAGTTTTAAGTACCTAGGTCATTGGGTCACTGAAGAACTAAGAGATAACAAGGATATAGAGAGGGCACGCAGGGCGTTGGCTGTCCGATGTAATATGCTGGCCCGCAGATTAGCACGGTGTACTATACAAGTGAAAATTACACTCTTTAGAGCTTACTGCCAGTCACAGTACACGTGTAGTCTGGATTCACGGATTAGCTATACGCAGAGGGCATACAGCGACCTGCGTGTTCAGTACAATGATGCTTTTAGGGTGTTGTTGGGGCTGCCACGGTTATGTAGTGCCTCTGGGATGTTCACAGAGGCTGGACTTGATGGCTTCCATGCCATCATCCGAAAAAGCTGTGCATCCCTCCTACATAGATGGCGTGCTAGCTCAAACAGCATCCTGAAAGCATTATGCGATAGGTGGGACTGCCCGATACTGGTGCACTGGATACAGCTGCACGCGCCTGTTGCTAAGTGTGCAGTGCTCTAGTATGACGGGCACTTCCCATTTATTTATTTTTCCTATTTTGTTTTTTTTACTAACATTAGTTTATTAAGTTATTATTGTACACACTAACATTATGGACTTCCTAGTCTAAAATAAAAAGATTTTATTTTTATTATTTTTGTTTATTTTATAAGTCCGTTTGTGTTTTTTTCTTACTTCTTATAAATACTGTATTAATTAATTGACTTTCATCTAATAATGTAATATTAATATCTATATCATCACGTCAGATCTCTTGCGGGTTAGGCAGAGAGTACAGAGTTTCACATCTTACATACCTCTGGCGTCCTCCATTCTCATAGTTCGTCTCATGCACGTTCGTCTCTTACGGAGACTCGGAGGTTAATCTTAATATCTTACTATAAAATAAATACGATCACCCTTTACTTCCGCAAGCGGGGTTAACTGAGATGTACTTCGTACTTCAACACTTCGCCGTCGATCTTACTTGGCTGAATAATTTCCCACAGGAAGTTGCCAAAAATCTGCCTCCACTAATCTGCACTTTATCTGCATGGTGGAGTATGACCTTCGATTTAGGAAAGAAGACTTTTGTCCACAATTGGGAAAGTATAGACGAATCTGTGGGGTATATCCGATAGTGTTTACGGGTTGGATGTGATGAGCTATTGACATTCCACTGACCTGGGATTTGAACCGAGGACATTGTGATCTACAGCCGCTCAATGAGCACGCAAGACAGCAGGTTAGTAAAAAACACCGTACTCATTTTGTAGGAATCGTAAAGCTAAGTTTTTCTTAGAAAAAAAGGTAGCTTTATAAAGTTTAAACTGGTCTAGACAGATTCACTGGAAATTACTGGATCAAAGCAATTAAAACCGGATAAGACGGGATTTAGTTAAGCCGTTTAAAGCTTTTTTGTACCTTGCAACTTTCTTTTAAGCAGGATTTAGATTTCGGCTTTAGTTTAGGAGGGCGGAAAGCTCGCAGAAAAGTGCTTGAATTATTAACTGTTTTATTTTTTTTGGTGAATATTTGATGAAAAACGCTTGTAGTGATGTGGTACCGCGGTGTTCGTAGTAATCACCAAAGTTAAGCAGCGTTCGACTCGGTCAGTCTGAGATGAGTGACCGGTTATTGGATTTTAGAACGTCTTCGTGTTTTGGGAGGCTCGCTAACGGGTTCCGGCTTCCAGCTGTCACTTTATGTGGTAGTCGTTGAATCAAATAGCAAGCCTTGGGTGTGGCTTGATAAGTTCCAACAGCAGGTGGCCACAAACCTGCCTCCACCAATCCGCACTGGGGCCGGGTGTTGAAGAATGGCCTATTATCCTCTCTCATCTCGAATTGTGAGAGAACTATGCCCAGCAGTGATCAAGCACCTACAGATATACAAGCTGTAATATCCTTGACGCAAGATCTATAAGTAGTTTTTTCTAAACCGGTAACTGAATTGATGCCAACAATTTTTAAAGTATCTTACATTTTATGAAAATAATGCATAATATGTTGTCACTCCTTTAGTGCGCTATAGCAAACTAAATTTATTCTTGCTTCAAAACAATACGGAGATTTCAAATGCATTTCTAAAACGTATTTTTCAATATGCACACATACACGTTTAAGTTTCATTGTTAATTGGGGTAAGTAAAGTTTCATCATCATCATCATCTTAGCCTATACTTGTCCACTGCTGAACATACGCCTCCCCAATCGCTTTCCAGCGTAAGCGGTCCGATGCCGCCTGCATCCAACGACTTCCTGCGATTTTCACAAGATCGTCGGTCCATCTGGCAGGCGGTCGTCCCACGCTGCGCTTGCCAATACGTGGTCTCCACTCTAGAAGCTTTCTGCCTCAACATCCGTCCGATCTACGCGCTATGTGGCCCGCGCATTGCCACTTCACTTAATCTTAAGGGCTATGTCGGTGAAAGTTTCATAAAAAAGGGTAAATAATTTTAAAGTTAGAATTTTATTTTCAAGATGCATTTGTGAAGCAATGATCTTATCGAGGTGTTGGAGCTCTTTCGTTATTTACGATACACCTTGTATAAGTAAACACCGTCAAGTTTACATTTCCCAAACGAAGGTTGCTGGGAGCCCAATGGTTCATAGGAAACGTCGATCTCCATTCCGATCTCGGTCTCGAACCTATTCACGCCTTTATTAAAAAGGCGATAACCCGGTAGTTCGCGAAGCGTCAAATCACAGGAATCCGCTAATCGTAGCCGCCGCCGACTACGAACCTAATTCCCTTCCAATCAGCCACTACCGCCGTCCGCAGCATGTATCTACCGACCCTCCCGATGCCCTTACATCCCTTTTTTCTAATAGAGAGATTAGAATTTCGCTGGCCGGTGCAGAGCACCACGCCGTGACACCCAGTATATGCCATATCGACTGCCCAAGCCGATGCCGTTCCTCCTTGTTGTACGCTCGCCCTCTTACCCGGTGAAGCTGTAAAGGCCCCGCGGCCGACAGCGTAGATCATTCACACATACACAAAAAGGGTGATTTCAGGTCTCATGTAATAGGGGGTTTTGCTATGCTATTATATCTAGCTTAGTGCCAGACTGCGGACTAAAACTGGAATTTTATTCATCAAATATTTACCATTTGTCCGTCCTAGGATTCGGTACCTCGTGATTGCTACTTGCATTATACGCTATTAGTACCAATGGGAAATTCTACAGTCGAAAACGAAAAAAATGTACGAGAATGTAATTTTACAACAAAAAGTCATGTGCTCGTCGTCCTTGTTAGTCTATTGGCGAATTATACGCGTTACAATCACGAGGTTCTGGGTTTACATTCTAGCTCGAAGAATTGTAGATTTTCTATCAAAATTTCTCAGTATTGACGGAGTCTCGAACTGTGTCCGGATTAAAGCAATAGGCTCGTCCCTATGACATGAGAACTAACATCATTGGCAACCAGTGAGTGTTCACAGTAGGTACACATAGAATTAATAACTCAATGGGGTAATGTATACGCTTCTTCCACAATCAAGTCAGTCTATTGCAGTCTACTGCTGGACTAGGCTAGGCCTCTCCCAATACGTGCCACAATACACGGTCCTCCGTCTTCCGCATCCAGTCTCACCCTGCGATCTTCTTAAGGTCGTCGGCCCACCTAGCTGAGGGGCGCCCTACCTTAAACGTTTGCCGAGTCACGGTCTTCACACTAGAACTCGTCTGCTCCATCGGCCATCGGTTCTTCGACAGACATGGCCAGCCCACTGCCACTTTAACCAGCTTACTCTGCGAGCTATGCCAACTACTTTGGTTCTTTGACGGATAACTCCTTTCTGAGTTTATCTCTCAAACAGACTCCGAGCATAGCCCGCTTCATAGCTGCGCGACTCTGAGCCTATGGACTAGCCCTGCTGTAAATGTCCACGTCTCGGCACCGTATGTCATGACTGGTAGAACGCACTGGTATTTAACAAATTACCTATTAATTATAAAAAGTCTATTAAAACTAGACCATGTAGTAAATTATAATATATCGAAATATATCGACGATAATCCTGATTGGGTTTCAGCAGCTCCTCATTCAGCAAATAGTTAATACATTTTTGTAAATTGTTATTAAAATACAATTTTGTAAAAAAAGGAATGATAAATTAAAATACCAGTCTAATTAAATTAAAAGACTAGCGCGCTGAGTTTCTCGCCGGATCTTCTCAATGGAGACGGCGTACCGATCCAGTGGTAGTTCTAAAAAAATTAATAATTTTTGACGTTTGTAAGCGTTCTTGTTAGATTATACAAATAAAATACTATAACTTGGACTTCGATACCTCAGCCACCCTCGCTTGGGGAATATAGGCGTGACGGTATCAAAACAATGCGCTATCGATTACGACAAGAGAATAGAAACAAACCACTACCTACTTAGCTTGTAGACTTTTTCTGACTGGACTCTGGGGTCTGGGATTGGTCGTGCTCACTAAAAGGCTATGC
This sequence comes from Phalera bucephala, assembly GCA_905147815.2. NCBI lineage: Eukaryota > Metazoa > Arthropoda > Insecta > Lepidoptera > Notodontidae > Phalera > Phalera bucephala. The sequence continues at coordinate 3,194,459 of LR990627.1, forward strand.
TCGCAGTGGCTACTTTGTGCGGGTCACTGCCCTTCCTTTAATATGGTCGAGGGAGGTAATGGCTGCTCAAGTAGCCTGTACTCGTGAACGAGTGCTGCTTGTGGAGACTAGTCCACCCAGAATCCTCAAGCTTTTCATTATAACATACATTTAACATAATGTTATTAGTCTTATATCTCAGTCGTAAGGCATCACACTGGAGCTGGATCGCATAAATGATTTTGTATAATATAAATATATCCTAGGAAAAAACCTGTAGGAAATCTGTACTCTCTGCCTACCCCGCAAGGGATCTGGCGTGATGATATAGATAGATAATATAAAAATGAACCTATACAGAAAATGTTGAAAAAAGGGAGATTTTCGCCGGATTCAGGAGTGGAGACCGCATTCTGATCCTGTGGGAGATTAGTAAGTTAAAAAAATATGTAAATATAACAATTTGTAAGAACACCCCCCCCCCCCCCCCTCCGCAGGGTTTATGCAAAATAAACGGTTTGAGTTTCAGTTCGAGTTTGCTAGGGTATCTCCTGCATTATATATAACCCGTATAATGTGCATTTTATACAGCAATAAACACTTCATTGCTCAGATGTTCTATCTCAAACATAAAACTGTCCAAATAACCAGAAATAAAGTTAGCCGTATAGAGAACCGGAGACGCCGCGAAATTCGTTTTCGTATCCCAATGCGGAACGCTAATAAAATAAATAAGGCAATTCACCCCTTACGAACCAGTTACTTAGGTGCTTTAGTTGTACTGAATACAGATCTATTCTCAGTAGGATAAAGTTTTTTTTTCGATTTCGAAGATATAACAAAACCAATTGTACGACTGCGCAAAATATATGTAAGAAAATACAAAGATATATGTAAGTAAATTGACTGCCTCGTTAGTCTAATAGCGGTAATGCGTGTTGCGATCGCGAGGGCCTAGGTTCAAATCCGAGGTCGGACAAATGTAATTTTCCTATCAAAAATTAGGATCAGTCATAAGTCTGGAATCATGCCCGGTATATGGAGCCCCCTATTACATGGGAGCTACATCGTCGGCGAAAAGTGGGCATGATGGTGTAAATACCGAGCATTGTTTTGTATCCTCGCGGAATTGGCAGTAGTATTGGTGATGCGGAACACGAATTTATCAAAAAAAAACGAGAAAAAAGTTGTTATGTTATGATTATCTAGATTCTGCCCGCGACCTTCGTCCAAGTTAACTTTAATAGTAATCTAACATTTTTCCGGGATAAAAAGTATGTGTCCGTGGCATGTTCTTACTGATTATCTTGATCCCCTTACTTCCCTTTTGTAGCATATACTCTCTTCCTAGCCACGGCGACCACTGTTTTCCTTAATTGTTGTCAATGCGTCGTTCATGTGTCTTTATATGACTATTATAACCTAACCTTGGAGGTACCTACCTCCTTCTACTAAGATATAGATACCGCACAAACGATCAGACCACGACCGAAGAATCCCTAACCCGCCGGCCGGTGCAGAGCACTACGGCGAGACACCTAGTATACACTTTTCCTCATAACTCAAGCTAAGGCCGTTTCTTCTTGAGGCGCCGTTGAGCTTGTTACTCCCTTGACTTTCTGGCCGGAGCGTAGTGGTTGCACGTTCGCCTTCCTGCCCAGTGAAGATATAAAGCCGCGGCCAATAGCGTAGATCACTCACACATCCTAAAAGTATTCGTATTATGGACTATAAACAAACATTGCCATTTTAAATTAGTGTAGTATTCAAAAAATTCCGCCAAAATACGAAACAACAACAATTTGTATAAGAGGTGCTTATATCGGTGTTCCCAGCAATCACTAGTGCCCGACAAAACCTTCGGCTGCGGGTTAGGCTTCGGCCACTTTAGGCCAAAATGGGCCGAAGTTTGAGCCAAAGCCAAAGGTTTCAAACAGGCACCGAAATTGAACAATTTACGTTTTACGAATGTTCGAGAAGAGGGAAGAGTCGACGCGCGGAGAGTAGGGGTCACTTTGCGTTTGCTCTGGCCGGCCGCCATTCGGTCGGTCACTAGAAATCACCAAGATTAAGCAGAGTTCGGTTTGTCGCAGAGTCTGTCCACAGAGATGCGTGACCGTTTGTGTCGTTTTCATATTCTAGAGTCTCCTCTTAAAGTGGTTAAAAGTCTTATAGGCGGCTTAATAAGTTCCAATAATTAATACGTGGCTACAAACCTACCTCCACCAATCTGCACTGGGTCCGCGTGGGGAACAATGGCGTATGGTGTGGCCGGCTATCACGATGCACAGTGGAACGTCCCCATGCAAGCAGTTGGACATAGACGACTAAAAAGTCAATCATATCACAAAAATAAATACACCAGTCGATTTCTATATGAATTGTCAACAAATATATATGAAACCTCTTTGGAGATTGACTAGATTGGAGTTGTAGTTTAGGAGTAAAGTGACAAAAACTGTTTTAGATGTCTGGGATGCCTATAAGTATCTCTTGATTTTGGTCGAAGTGTTATTTCGTTTGTATGTTTGTGAATGATCTACGCTGTTGGCCGCGGGGCCTTTACAGCTTTACCGGACAGGACGGCGAGCTCCACCAGACAAGAGAGCGAACCCCTACGTTCGAGCCAGAAGGGCAAGGGGTAACTAGCTCAAGGGCGCCTCAAGGAGGAACAGCCTTGGCTTAGGCAGACGCTATGGGGGAGGGCGTATACTAGGTGTCTCGCCGTGGTGCTCTGCACCGGCCGGCGGGCAAGGGATTCTTCGACCTCGCCGGAGAGGTCGGTGTCTTATCCTGTGTGCGGTATCAGTATCCGAAAGAAGGCATGTAAGGGCATCGGGAGGGTCGGTGAGAACATGCCGCGGACGGCGATAGTGGCTGATAGGAGAGGAGTTAAGTTCGTAGGTGAAGTTTCCGTGACAGTTCCTTGTTATCATATTTTTTCATGAATTTTTATTTATAATTCGCAAAAAAAAAATATCTTGAATATCCCCAAAATAACACTACACATAATGAAATTGCCTAGAATCAGGCAACTAGATTTCCTTTTTTGACGTCACTAACCCGGCCACTTGTATAATCAACTAGCAAGTAAAGAAAAACCGGACACGAGACCACATAACTTAATAGTTAAATTACACTTAAGTATTCCTTGTGTTAAGTACTCGTTTACGCTTTCACGAGCGTAAATCACGTGCTTGCAAAGTAAACAATACACGACGGAGATAAGAATGTTAACGTTATTTATAACCATGAATTCAACGCGAGTCTTTTTCCGTAGGTGGTTAATGATGGTGCAAGTGAGAAACTAGTAGCGATTTTTATTAATAACTAGCTGTTACTCGCGACTTGACTGCCTCGTTGGTCTAGTGGCAAAGCGCATCGGTTTGTTATCACGAGGTCCTGGGTTCAAATCCTAGGTCGGACAAGTGTACTTTTTCTAACGAAAACTTCCCAGTACGAGTCTGAAGTCTGGAATTGTGCCCGGTATATGACAATAGGTTTGTTATCGGTGATACAACTAAATTATGTGATGCGTTTATTGCAAAGCAAACCATACACGCTGGAGACAAGAATGTTAACGTTATTTATAACCACGAATTCAGCGAGGGCCTTTTTCCGTAGCTGGTTAATGATGGTGCAAGTGAGAAGCTAGTAGCGACTTCTACGAATAATGTATAAATATTGCATGAGACTATCGTAGAAGGACTTATTAGGCATTTATCGGATGTATAACAGAATTATGAGTTATTAAATGGAGGAATGACAGACTTACGTGGCATTTACCGAAGGGATAAAAGACTTAAAATCGAGTCTTATCTGATGGAAAAGTCAAGAGTCTCCGTATGCGGCGAGCGTGTATGAGACGAACTATGAGAGTCGAGGAAGCCAGAGAGGTATGTAAGGAAAGAACCTGTTGGAACTCTGTACTCTCTGCCTACCCTGCAAGGGATCTGGCGTGAGGTTATAGATAGATAGATAGATAAAAGACTTAAATGACCTATTGAGTTCTTAAATTTACGCGAATATTAAACATTATATAAAACTATTTTTCTTAGAAATCAAAAATATACCTCGATAAAATCCGAAAAAATGTTTCATTTCATACTTAAGAGACCTGTCATAGTTGGCAAAATGTGAGTGTACGTAATACATCTCTGCAACTGCCGTTTGGAAGATATAAATAGCCATAACGATGGCTTTTTTAACAGAATTTTTACCCGCTATCGCTCGTATCTTTCACCGATACGCTAAAATAAGTAATTACGCATTTAAAGACGGGAGTTATAAAGATGTCCTAAACTCGCATTTAGACTTCATATAATATGGCATATACTAGTAGGTATACTACTTTTGTGGAACTGGAACTAACTTTTTTCGTAGAGTTTTATCTGCTATATCTCGTGCTACTAGGCACAGACATTATAATATACCAAAGTATATTGGAAAACTTGAAAAGAGATACATAGTCTGTCGAAATAATAAATGACTGCGTATATTACTTCTATAAAACTGCATTTCTTTTCATGCAGGCTATCATCTGCTACCGCTCATGCCTTCTTCTCTTTGTCGTCTGAGCGTGTTCCTGGTAGCATCCTCAGCTGCTACTTCGGAGTCCGGGGTCCGCTTTCTTGCTTCTACTTTTCCACTTCGCGCGGTCTTCGGCATCCTTTGTGGCGAGGCCATTGGCACGCATGTCATCTCTGATGACATCAAGCCAGCATTTCTTGGGTCTACCCCTTCTTCCGGGACCCGGCGGAGGCGGCATGGCCAGATACTTGTTCTGCCGCCTTGGCTGCCGCGGATGCGGGAGTTCCTGATGCGGTTTTTCAGCGACACCTCATATCGTTATCGACACCTCTTACCGCTCATGCCGCCTCTCTCTCTCTCTCATCTCGTTATTTTTAAGGAAATTACACAGGCAGGCATAGAGCGGTTCTAAATTAGCATTAAGCGTTCAGGAAGAATGCGATAACTAAGCAGACATACCACGTATAAAAAGTAAGAAAAATTTTAACGCTAGTCGCTGTTTTACTGTTTCAAAGACCTCTCCTTTGTATTGGTAAATATAAAGCGTGTCCATCCCTTGTAGTTGCAGGCTATGACGTATCTGCATAGGCGTCTAAATCGACTCGCCATCTTTTTCTCCGTCTACGCTGTCATCTGCGACAGTCGCTGGGTTGGTAACTTTGCTAATCACGGGGACTCTTATTTTCTTAGATTTTTTTTTCCATACTGCGATTATTTTCCTTGCCGTCATTCACTCGCTACCTCTCATGCCCTGCACCGACACGCACAAATAAATAATTGCACGCGTATACAAGGCCGGCAGCTATTTTATCATCCCGCGTATGATACGCTCTACGTGCTCCCATATCCGAGCTTGACACAGCTATGGGATAACACTTCGACGTACTTTACGAGTGAAACAACCGAATAAACGTGAATACTCGACTTTATTTATGATTGGTCAGAGTTATCTATATACATCTTATGGTGTTGGTGTGTATTCTCGCGGAGTGTATAGAGTACTTAATGAATCTTGATTACTTAAAGAATCATCGTATTTTACGACTGAAACAACCGATGAAATTTATAATTTATCAGAAGTATACAGGCCGTTAACGAGTATTCTCGTTAAAGTTATGGAGTTGTCAATGGATTGTGTACTTAATTATTCTAGACTAGTAGTTTTCCTCGGTTTTACATCCGGTTGACAACAGCGCTACCTACGTTTCTATTTTACTTCTTGTAATGGTGAAAAAAATATTAAAATTGGTGCAGTAGTTTCAGAGTTTATCGATTAAAAACAAATAATCCTTTTTTCCTTATAATATTAGTATTGATTGGTCACAGGTATATTATATGTATAAAGGATGTAAAGGAGAATTATAGAGAGAATTATAGACTTCTTTTTCTCCTTGTTTACTTATGTGTGTTTGCCGCGTGGTTCCCGGCTTAGAATAGGACCAACCCATCTCATCCCATCGGGTGTCGTACAAGGCGACTAAGGGAAAACTAGGGAATGGGCAGCAGCGTTAACACTTCGACGACCAATAACTGCGCTCGCCAACCCGCCTGCCAAGCGTGGCGAGTATGGCAAACACCCCCAATTATGGAAGAAAGCAGGAAAACCAGGCCCCTAGTCCCCGGCGGTCCTGTTCGTCCTGGCCACGGTAGCAGCCATGGTAACGACAGGACAAGGGGTGCTAAGAATCTCCGGCAGAGATTCGGCTACCACCAAAACCGAAAATTGGCCCTGGTGACATACAACGCACGCACATTGAGGACAGATGAGAAGCTAGTTGAGCTGGAAGAAGAGTTAAACAAGTTGCGGTGGAGTATTGTTGGTTTATCGGAGGTCCGAAGAGAGGGCGAGGACACGATAACCTTAAAATCCGGCAACTTGTTTTACTACCGGGAGGGCGAACAGCAGTCCCAAGGTGGTGTCGGATTTATCGTCCACAAGTCACTCATAAACAACGTTGTGTCCATCACTAGTGTGTCGAGCAGGGTAGCGTACCTGATACTCAGAATATCCAAAAGATATTCGCTGAAGGTCATACAGGTCTACGCACCGACCTCGGCATACTCAGATGATGAGGTCGAAGTTATGTATGAGGACATTAGTAGAGCCATACATACTTCCAAAGCACATTTTACAGTAGTTATGGGTGACTTCAATGCGCGGCTGGGCAAACGGGGCGATGATGAGCTGAGAGTGGGGCAATTTGGATATGGGCAGCGCAACCCCAGGGGTCAGAGGCTGGCCGAATTTCTGGAGAAAGAGGGACTCTTTATGATGAACTCTTTCTTCCAGAAGCCGCCTCATAGGAAATGGACCTGGATGAGCCCTGATGGTTCCACAAAAAATGAGATAGACTTCATCATGAGCACCAAGCGACAAATATTTAATGATGTCTCCGTGATTCATAGGGTAAAAACCGGCAGTGATCACCGAATGGTCAGAGGCACATTAAATATTAATGTCAAAATGGAAAGATCGCGTCTGATGAAGTCTACGCTCCGACCTACTCATGCATATATCCAAAACCCCGAGAACTTTCAACTCGAATTGTCAAACCGCTTCGAATTGCTAGACAGCAGCGCATCAGTGGACGAAATCAACAACAGGCTGGTAGAGACTGTTCATACAGTCGGGTCCAAGTATTTTAAGACCCACCGTAAAAATCGGCCTCAAAAACTATCTGACTACACCCGAAACCTCATGGCTGAGCGACGTTCCATGACGCTCCAAACCTCCGATGATGCTAAGTCCTATAGGCAGCTTAATGGACAGATATTGAAGTCCTTGCGACACGATCTACGGTCCTTCAATGCAAGGCGTATTGAGGAGACCATAGAGCAGAACAAGGGCTCTAAAGTGTTCGCAAGAGACGCGTCTATTGGGCAGAGCCAGTTGACGAAGCTGAAGACCGAGGACGGAAACGTAACGTCAAATAGGTCAAAGGTGCTCAGGGAGATAGAGAGGTTCTATGGACAGTTATATACCTCAGTAGCTAAACCTGTTGTTGACTTGGTAAAAGACCCAAGAGCCAAGCTAACCCGACACTGCACTGAAGATATCCCGGACATCAGCCTGTACGAGATTAGGATGGCTCTCAAACAACTTAAAAACAACAAAGCGCCCGGTGAAGACGGAATTACCGCAGAGCTTCTGAAAGCGGGCGGACCGCCGGTACTTACAGTCCTTCCGAGGCTGTTTAATTCCGTCTTGCTCGAAGGGAAAACGCCGGAAGCATGGAACAGGGGTGTGGTGGTGCTGTTTTTCAAGAAAGGTGATAATTCTTTATTGAATAACTATAGGCCCATCACACTGCTGAGCCATGTTTATAAGTTGTTTTCGAGAGTCATTACGAATCGTCTCGAACGAAGGATTGATGACTTCCAGCCTCCCGAACAAGCCGGTTTCCGGAAAGGCTTTAGTAACATAGACCACATACATACTGCGGCAGGTTATACAGAAGACTGAGGAGTATAATCGGCCACTATGCTTGGCGTTTGTGGACTATGAGAAAGCCTTTGATTCGATCGAGACTTGGGCGGTTCTTAGATCTCTCCAGCGATGCCGCATTGACTATAGGTAAATCGAAGTGTTGAAGTGCTTGTATAATAACGCCACCATGTCAGTCCGAGTACAGGGGCAGTGCACGAAGGTGATCCCCATAAAAAAAGGAGTAAGACAGGGAGACGTCATTTCTACGAAACTGTTTACGGCCACCTTAGAGGACGCCTTCAAGCTCTTGGAATGGCAAGGACTTGGCATCAACATTAATGGCGAATACATCACTCACCTTCGATTTGCCGACGACATTGTGGTCATGGCGGAGTCGCTGGAAGATCTAGGACGAATGCTCGGTGACCTCAATAGAGTATCCCAACAAGTGGGTCTTAAAATGAATATGGACAAAACAAAAATAATGTTTAATGTCCATGTCGTAGCCACCGCACTCACCGTTGGGAACTCTACTCTTGAAATTGTCGACGAATACATTTACCTGGGACAGGCAGTCCGGTTAGTAGGTCCAACTTTGAGAGAGAGGTCAATCGACGAATCCAACTCGGCTGGGCAGCGTTCAGGAAACTGCGCAACATCTTCTCATCCAAAATACCTCAGTGCCTAAAGACTAAAGTTTTTAGTCAATGTGTGTTACCAGTGATGACATATGGATCAGAGACGTGGTCTCTTACAATAGGTCTCATAAAAAAGCTCATAGTTGCTCAGCGAGCTATGGAAACAGCTATGCTCGGCGTTTCTCTACGTGATCGAATCAGGAATGAGGAGATTCGTAGAAGAACCAAGGTCACGGACATAGCCCTCAGGATTAGCATGCTGAAGTGGCAATGGGCTGGCCACATACCGCGAAGATCGGACGGGCGTTGGGGCAGAAAGATTCTAGAGTGGAGACCACGTATTGGCAAGCGCAGCGTAGGACGACCGCCTGCCAGATGGACTGACGATCTTGTGAAAATCGCAGGAAATCGTTGGATGCAGGTGGCATCGGACCGGTTACGCTGGAAAGCGATTGGGGAGGCCTATGTTCAGCAGTGGACAAGTATAGGCTGAAATGATGACTTATGTGTGTAAATGTTATATTTAAATAAGTTGCCATGTGTGTGACCATACCATGACCTCAACGAACGGCTCCAACGGATGACCAGCGCTGATTGCTTGCAGTCAGCACAATGCTGAGTAGGGACCGATTCACAACATTATCAGTTTTTCTTTATATATTGTATTGCTACTGCATTTTTTATTTGTTGCGAATAAATTTATATTCTTCTTTCTTTCTTCATATGAGTATTATATGGGATGAATCGATTATTAAATAGATGGTATGGATACTCTTTATAAATAACATCATTAGTCTCATAGCTCGGTCGTACGGCATCACACTGGAGCTAGATCTTAAACTATTTAATTGTAACTTGAACATTGTATCCACACAATATTTAAAAAAAATTGAATGGGAAAAGGAGAAAGAAAATGAAAAAAAGAATAACAAGCCTGCTGAAATTCCTCTGCCGAATCTTCTCGGTGGATGCCGCGTTCCACCCAGGGTCGCAGATTAGTAGTTAAATTACTTAAAAAAAAATTGTCTATTTGTAAGCGCCTCGACAGGGCTTATACAAAATAATTTATTTGAGTTTGAGTATGGAGTATTGAATTATTCTACCTCATTTAATACACGCTATCTTTATTTTATGTCGATGTTTTTTACTAGAACACGTTAGAAAGTTATTCAGAATAACCTTTAGTTGGAGTGATGAATGCCATACCTGAATCAGAATAACCTTTAGTTGGAGTGATGAATGCAATACCTAAATCAGAATTACCTTTAGTTAGAGTGATGAATGCCATACCTGAATCAGGATAACCTTTAGTTGGAGTGATGAATGCCATACCTGAATCAAAATAACCTTTAGTTGGAGTGATGAATGCCATACCTGAATCAGAATAACCATTAGTTGAAGTTAAGATTGCCATACTTACTACAGCTATCATGTGACCAATATGGTATGCTTCACTCGGCTCAGTAACACCTTGTATATTTAAATTGTTATTATTAGTTGTCTTTGAGTAAGAAAAAAAGCGGGATGGCAGAAGGTGTACTGAGTATACCCACTTTTCGCCGACGATGTTAGGTCGCTTGTAATAGGGGACGAGCCTATTGCCATTTACCGGGCACAATTTCAGACTCCGGACTCATACTGGTTTTTTTTCGTTAGAAAAACTACATTATCGCAGTAGAACGAGGTAGTCATATATAAAATATATAGGCTCGTCCCTATTGCCGTATACTGGGCACTATTCCAGAATCTGGACACATACTGGGATTTTTTCGTTAGAAAAACTACAAAACTCAAACTCAAATAATTTATTTTACAAATAGTCCATTTTAATTATTTTTTTAAATCTAATTAACTACTAATCTACCACCGGATCGGAACGCGGCCTTCACTAAGAAGATCCGACGAAGAAACTCAGCGGGTTTGTCCGACCTAGGATTAGATAGGGAACTCCTAGGGAACCTTGTGATCACAAAGCGATGCGCTTTGCCACCACACTAACGAGGCAATCAAGTCTTTGAGTTATGTAGTTATAAAATGTTTTTCTTTATTTCTTTCTTCTCCCCTCTCCCTATCTTTATAATAATACTTTTCTTTGAATGATGACAAAAACTTCTTAAGCCGAATTTCTTGGCATCACATTAGTCGTTTGGGAACAATAACAATATTTTATACCAACTCGGCTACTTTTGTATATTTCTTAGCAGTTGCGCGACTACAGATGACACTTATGCGTGTCTTTACGACTTTGTGTGTGAATGTGTGAGTGTTTTAATCTATCCTACCTTATCTTAAAAGCAGCGATATATAAGCGGGCTTGCGATTCTTTGTTTACTTCTCTATACCTTTTTTCAATATTAATATGTTATGTTATATAAAAAGGAACCTAGCCTAACACTAGAATTATTCCTGTGCCTGGGGTGCGTTTTTTTTTTAATTAAACCGTAGTCTCGCACTAGGATGTATTCCTGTATCATGGGTGCATTTACAAACATGAAAATTTACATACACAAATACCCAGACCGGAACAATCAATTGTGGATCACACAAAGATTTGTCGACTTTTAGTCACAGTGGGCAGGCGGCTAAGCTTTTAACCACTGCGCTAAATCGTCAGTCGTTATTGTTTGCACAAATATTCAGAATAATACTTAAACAATCATTCTAATAAACACCTACCACAAGCAGATATTTTACAATTATTAATTATTTGACCGACGATTTAGCGCATTGGTTAAGAGCTTAACCCGCTCCGCCCACTGTGTCTAATAGTCGCGGGTTCGATTCCCGCACGGGACAAATCTTTGTGTGATCCACAATTATTTGTTCCGGTCTGGGTATTTGTGTATGTGAATTTTCATGTTTGTAAACGTACCCACGACACAGGAATTAATCCTAGTGTGGGGCTTCGTTTAAAAAAAAAAAAAAAAAAAGTCATTATGACTAGTTCCATCCGAGCTGGTCATTTTTGCCACACAAATACATCCTTGCCACACATATAGGTACATCCATTTTTAACCGTCTTCAAAAAAGAAGGAGGTTCTCAATTCGACTGTATGTTTTTTTTGTATGTATGTTACGCGATCATTCCACTAATTATGAATCGATTTTGATGATTCTTTTTCCATTGGGTTCAGTATAGCTCCAAGGTGGTCCCATTAATTTCATGGGTATTGTACCTTGGACTTGGAAGATACACCAGGGAAATCCTTAACGACAAACAATACGAATGCGTAGATTGAGATATTATGGGTATTACGTCAATCCTATAGATACCCTGCCATAGAACTAATCAGAATATTAACCAACTTCAAAAAAGGAGGAGGATGACAATTCGTCTGTGTTTTTTATGAGGTCTTTATTTATGAACTGATTTTGATGATTCTTTTTGCGTTGGGTTTAGTATAGTTTTAAGGTGGTTTCATTTTAATGTAATCGGTATTGAACTTTGGACGTTGAAGATAGACCAGGGGACTCCTTAACGGCGAACAGCACAAATGTATAGATTCCGTTATTATGATTATTATATCAATCCTGTAGGTACCTTGCAGTACAACTCAGCAAAATAATATAATATAGGTATATAAATATTAGTAAATAATTCACTTGTCACTTAAAATTGTAAAATAAAAACAAAAAAAACCGACTTCAGAAAGCAAAAAAATAAATATTTGAAGTCGGTGGCAAGTAACCGACTGCACTAACCAAATATTAATTTTTTGCTTTTTGAAGTCGGTTTTTTAAAAAGATTTTTATCATAACTCAGACACAAAATTACACAAACATTATAACTTTTTTTCGGGGGGAAATGCCTGCCGCATAATGCCACACCAGAGTAGGCTTGGTGTGGCAGTTATGTGGGGCTCGCACCCACTAAAACCCCCCGGTGTCCTTCACTTGGCCGAGTGCTCTGTCGCAGGAGTCGCCTCGTGGGCATTTCGTCTGCGATGGGGCTGGCCTCGGTCTGTGTCTATGACGCAGACCACGTCTGTGTGTGTGTCTCCGTATAAAGCGCGCGTGACACGGCGCCTTCTCTTCTTGGGCCTGTGGCTGGTCGGACGTCGGGGAGCCCTCCCCCGACGCCTGCAGGCCAATCTTTAAGGCGGACGGAGGTCATTACCGGCGTACGCCCTGCGCCTTTGCCCAGCACGCCTTCTACGGGCGGGATTCGAGGATGTTTCCTCCCGCTCCCGCTCCGCCTCCTCCTTTGCTGCCATCACCGCCTCGGAAAAGGCGACAGTTGCCGCCCAGGCACTCTCCCTCTCGACCATGGCCGATATCACGCCCGAAAGCGAGAGCGCCCGTTCCCCCAATTCAGCAGCCAGCTGGAGCCGCTGCCCATCCCACTCCGGACACACCAACAGGGTGTGGGACGCCGTGTCTACTGGAGCCACACAGTGGTGGCACCCCTCCGTCTTCTCACGACCGATCCGACACAAGTACCGCACGAAACATCCGTGCCCGGACAGCACCTGCATCAGCCGGTACGTAAGCGCTCCGTGTCGCCGCTCCAGCCATTCCCAGTAGAAAGGCACCACCGTAGCAATGGTGGCATGCCCGGCGCTGGGATGCTCCAGTAGCTCGCGCCACTCCCTGCAGACAGCTCGTCGCAGCTCTCTCTGCCTGGCCTCCATGGCTCTAGGATCAGGATCGGCCTCCCTGCGCCAGCGGTACAATAGCCACCACAGCCACAGTAGCCACCTCAAAGGACATCGTGCGGTATCCTCGGGTCACTCTAACGGCCAGATAAACATTTTAACTGTACCATCCTATCATATCACTTAATCTAAAAATTAACCCCAAATTCTACTTTGAAGACCCAGAAACCTTTTTGTTTATCCAAAACTCAGCTTGGCCAAAGGGGTGCTAAGAATCTCCGGCAGAGATTCGGCTACCACCAAAACCGAAAATTGGCCCTGGTGACATACAACGCACGCACATTGAGGACAGATGAGAAGCTAGTTGAGCTGGAAGAAGAGATAAACAAGTTGCGGTGGAATATTGTTGGTTTATCGGAGGTCCGAAGAGAGGGCGAGGACACGATAACCTTAAAATCCGGCAACTTGTTTTACTACCGGGAGGGCGAACAGCAGTCCCAAGGTGGTGTCGGATTTATCGTCCACAAGTCACTCATAAACAACGTTGTGTCCATCACTAGTGTGTCGAGCAGGGTAGCGTACCTGATACTCAGAATATCCAAAAGATATTCGCTGAAGGTCATACAGGTCTACGCACCGACCTCGGCATACTCAGATGATGAGGTCGAAGTTATGTATGAGGACATTAGTAGAGCCATACATACTTCCAAAGCACACTTTACAGTAATTATGGGTGACTTCAATGCGCGACTGGGCAAACGGGGCGATGATGAGTTGAGAGTGGGGCAATTTGGATATGGGCAGCGCAACCCCAGGGGTCAGAGGCTGGCCGAATATCTGGAGAAGGAGGGACTCTTTATGATGAACTCTTTCTTCCGGAAGCCGCCTCATAGAAAATGGACCTGGATGAGCCCTGATGGTTCCACAAAAAATGAGATAGACTTCATCATGAGCACCAAGCGACAAATATTTAATGATGTCTCCGTGATTCACAGGGTAAAAACCGGCAGTGATCACCGAATGGTCAGAGGCACATTAAATATTAATGTCAAAATGGAAAGATCGCGTCTGATGAAGTCTACGCTCCGACCTTCTAATACACATATCCAAAACCCCGAGAACTTTCAACTCGAATTGTCAAACCGCTTCGAATTGCTAGACAGCAGCGCATCAGTGGACGAAATCAACAATAGGTTGGTAGAGACTGTCCATACGGTCGGGTCTAAGCATTTTAAGCCCCACCGTAAAAATAGGCCTCAAAAGCTATCCGACTACACCCGAAACCTTATGGCTGAGCGACGTACCATGAGACTCCAAACCTCCGATGATGCTAAGTCCTATAGGCAGCTCAATGGACAGATATTGAAGTCCTTGCGACACGATCTACGGTCCTTCAACACAAGACGTATTGAGGAGACCATAAAGCAGAACAAGGGCTCCAAAGTGTTCGCAAGAGCCGCGTCGATTGGGCAAAGCCAGTTGACGAAGCTGAAGACGGAGGACGGAAACGTAACTTCGAATAGGTCAGAGGTGCTCAGGGAGATAGAGAGGTTCTATGGACAGTTGTATGCCTCAGTAGCTGAACCTATTGTTGACTTGGTAAAAGACCCAAGAGCCAAGCTAACCCGACACTACAGTGAAAATATCCCGGACATCAGCCTGTACGAGATTAGGATGGCTCTCAACCAACTTAAAAACAACAAAGCGCCGGGTGAAGACGGAATTACTGCAGAGCTTCTGAAAGCGGGCGGATCGCCGGTACTTAAAGTCCTTCAGAGGCTGTTTAATTCCGTCTTGCTCGAAGGAAAAACGCCGGAAGCATGGAACAGGGGTGTGGTGGTACTGTTTTTCAAGAAAGGTGATAACACTTTATTAAAGAACTATAGGCCCATCACACTGCTGAGCCATGTTTACAAGTTGTTTTCGAGAGTCATCACGAATCGTCTCGAACGCAGGCTTGATGATTTCCAGCCTCCCGAACAAGCCGGTTTCCGGAAAGGCTTTAGTACCATAGACCACATACATACGCTGCGGCAGATTATACAGAAGACCGAGGAGTATAATCGGCCACTATGCTTGGCGTTTGTGGACTATGAGAAAGCCTTCGATTCGATCGAGACTTGGGCGGTTCTTAGATCTCTCCAGCGATGCCGCATTGACTATCGGTACATCGAAGTGTTGAAGTGCTTGTATAATAACGCCACCATGTCAGTCCGAGTACAAGGGCAGTGCACGAAGGCGATCTCCATAAAAAGAGGAGTAAGACAGGGAGACGTCATTTCTCCGAAACTGTTTACGACCACCATAGAGGACGCCTTCAAGCTCTTGGAATGGCGAGGACTTGGCATCAACATCAATGGCGAATACATCACTCACCTTCGATTTGCCGACGACATTGTGGTCATGGCGGAGTCGCTGGAAGATCTAGGACGAATGCTCGGCGACCTCAACAGAGTATCTCAACAAGTGGGTCTTAAAATGAACATGGACAAAACGAAAATAATGTGTAACGTCCATGTCGTACCCACCGCACTCACCGTTGGGAACTCTACTCTTGAAGTTGTCGACGAATACATTTACCTGGGACAGGTAGTCCGGTTAGGTAGGTCCAACTTTGAGAGAGAGGTCAATCGACGAATCCAACTCGGCTGGGCAGCGTTCGGGAAACTGCGCAACATCTTCTCATCCAAAATACCTCAGTGCCTAAAGACTAAAGTTTTTAGTCAATGTGTGTTACCAGTGATGATATATGGATCAGAGACGTGGTCTCTTACAATAGGTCTCATAAAAAAGCTCAGAGTTGCTCAGCGAGCTATGGAGAGAGCTATGCTCGGCGTTTCTCTACGTGATCGAATCAGGAATGAAGAGATTCGTAGAAGAACCAAGGTCACCGACATAGCCGTTAAGATTAGCAAGCTGAAGTGGCAATGGGCGGGTCACATAGCGCGAAGATCGGACGGGCGTTGGGGCAGAAAGATTCTAGAGTGGAGACCACGTATTGGCAAGCGCAGCGTGGGACGACCACCTGCCAGATGGACCGACGATCTTGTGAAAATCGCAGGAAGTCGTTGGATGCAGGTGGCATCGGACCGGTTACGCTGGAAAGCGATTGGGGAGGCCTATGTTCAGCAGTGGACAAGTATAGGCTGAGATGATGATGATGATGATGATGAAAACTCAGCTTATTAAAACAGCTGGTATAGATATTAACGACGTGTTTCGACTCGTTCAATGGAGATATTCGATAAGAAGATGTAACTAATGATAATCGTAAGTAATGGTGTCCCATTAGATATATTATTTCGACATCTTTTCTCCACTAAGTTTGAATAAATACATTTTAAGCAATGAAGACGAGACGTTTATGTGAATATTAAAAAACGAGAATCGATAAGACATTCCCAAAATGAACCATTTTCTACCTGTGTCTAACGTTTCTGCAGGTCCGGTTTGACAAACCCAAAAAGGGTACTGTGGTATTTTATATTATAGTCCTCACTGACGAAGTAAAAACGCATTTATCAATTCACCTCATGGTGCAGAATTGCCCATTCCAAAATAAGACCTGGCGATTCGCTCCGTGGAGCCAACATTTCGTTAAGTTAAATGACAAAGTACTTGACAAAAAACTCTATTTTAGTTATAATAGAAGACATGATAAGTAGACTAATATAAGAGAATAATGTGGTGCCGAAAATAACTATCATAAATGGTACCTGTGGCTACCCCTTCGGGGATATTTTTCAGGGAAAATTTCATGAAGTGACTCAGCTGTTATCCAAAGCTATCTTTATAGTGCGTGATACAAAAGCGTTATTCATATCATCCACTTAATTTCCTAATGCAATGGCTGTCTCGTATAGATGTGGTCGACTAACTTAAATTAGCTTATGCGAGGTTATCTGGTAGAATCCAATGTTATTTATCTACCTACTACGTGATAGTTCACTGAACTATAGTCATCTACTAGATTTGGCAAGCGGAATTATACAAGGTGTAGCATAATAAACGCAAGACCTCAGACACCCCGATTAGAAAATTACTTTATAAATTCAAAACGAAAATCAAATTTTCAAATTTAAAGGATTTTACCCTTTTTAAAACACTTTTATACCTCGACTGCCTCGTTGGTCTAGTAGCAAAGCGTATCGCTTTGTGAGCAGGAGGGTTCAAATCCTAGGTCGGACAAGTGTAGTTTTTCTAACGAAAACTTCCCAGTACATTCCGGAGTCTGGAATTGTGCCCGGTATATGGCAATAGGCTCGCCCCCTATTACATGGGACCTAACATCGTCGGCAAAACGTGGGTGTAATCAGTACATCTCTGCCACCCCCGCTTGGGGAATATAGGCGTGACGGTGTTACTTACTTTTATACCTCAATGAAACTTGTACGTTAATGTGTGCGTTTTGAGAAATACGTTTTAGGAATGCATTTGGAATCTTCTTCTTGCTATATATCAAGAATAAATTTAATTTTTTATAGCGCACTGAAGGAGTAAAAGTATTTTTTTCTGCAAATATAAAAAGATACATTAAAATTGTTGGAATCAATTCAGTTACCGATTTAGAACAAACTACTTTAAGGTCTTGCGTTAATATGTTACACCTTGTATATCGGCTCTTGAGTTTACGGCATGGTCGTTTTAATGCTGGTAACGGTGACAGGTGGATTTATCTGCGTTTTGAATGCAGTGAGGTTAGCCGCTCTGCAATACGCCCGACTGCTCGCCCCGTTGCCAATCGAATAATAACGCAGCACCGTCCGCCATCTTACATCGACTTCTGTCATCGGCTGTCAACGGTGAATCGTCATCTGACAGATTTCAACTGTCACCGCTTTACAACTAAACACACTCGAGCAATCTCAGAGTACTACTTTACAAGCAATTATTAAAGGGATAGACTATGTCTATAGACAAGATTAAAAGATTACTATCTATCTATCTATCTCTATCTATAACCTCACGCCAGATCCCTTGCGGGGTAGGCAGAGAGTACAGAGTTCCAACAGGTTCTTTCCTTACATACCTCTCTGGCTTCCTCGACTCTCATAGTTCGTCTCATACACGCTCGCCGGTTACGGAGACTCTTGACTTTTCCATCAGATAAGACTCGGTTTATTTGGTCGTGGTAAGATAGTCTAGGTCTTCCCCGGTACCTGCATCCTTCCACTTTCACATTGTATATCTGTTTTGTCATTCTTTCCTCTGGCATTCTTTCTATATGCCCGAACCAACGGAGCATGCCCTTTCTCATCTTTACACCGATACTATCTTTCATACCTACTCGCTGTCTTACTATGCTGTTGCTAATGCGGTCGGTCAGCTTCACTCCGCACATCTTCCGCAGAGCTCGCATTTCTACCGCATTTACCCTACTTTCATTCTCCTTCTTACATACCCAGCTCTCGCTACCATATAACAGCGTTGGGACAAGAACTCCGTTATGTATGGCCAGCTGCGCCTTATGGCTTAAGTGCCGGCTCCCGAGTAGCTTTCCCATCGCACCATTCACTCTGTAAAAGATTACTAAAATGAAAATAACTGCTTGTCACCCATAAACTGATTTTTCAAATAATAGGATACGGCATATATTTTTGTACCGGTAAAGTGCGGTTCTGGTTTCTCAGGTCTTCGTTGTTTGGAAAGTAGATCAAACCCACACCATACCACCACTGTGATGATATTCAGTGAAAGAGTGAATCGCAAAATGATTGAACTTCATATATATTAAATAAGCTGAAGTTTATTTCTACAAATCTTAGTTATAATCACTATTTGCTAAAGATTTGAGGTATTTAGTTTTATAGTTGAAACAGTGTAGTTTCCAATGTTAAAGAATGAATCATTTTTCATTTAGTTACTTCAAAAGTTATTAATGTCTCTTTTATTACGTCACATTCTTACTCATTTCGTCCTTCACTTTAGTTCTCTATTCATAAGCCGCAATTATACACGTTAAAAAATGCTAAATCATTTCAAGTAACTTGGCATGGTTATTTTCCGAAATCAGTCTCAAACGGGTCAAAAATAAAGTGTAGTCAGTTAATATAGAAGTTGTAACATAAATAATGCAAAACCGGAAAGTAATTTGTTCTACATCGGCTACTGAATCGATTTCAATTAGTTTTAAGCTATGTTAAATTTTTTTAATTATTAAAATCTGTTGTTACTCGTTCAGTCTACTGTATTAAACAAAGTTTAATTATTATACAAAGTAATATGGTTATTTTAAATGCATTTCTAATACATATATACACAAAAGTACTTAATATGCACACAAAAGTACTGGTTTCGTGGCTAATTTGGGTACCAAAAAGGTTAAAAAATTGTAGAAAACTCCTAAAAATTGGAAAAATGATTTTAGTATTGAATTTGTAAAGCAATAATCTAATCGGGGTGTCTGACGTCTTGTGTTATATATGTTACACCGTGTATATAGAATCATTAAAAGAAATCATGATTTACTTCTAATGGATCGAACCCAATAGAAGCATAGTCCTAACACTCAGCGGGCTAACTATCTTTATGATTACAGTATAGCTACAGTATGGCTACAGTGTGGTTATAGTGTGGCGATAGTACAGCTTTATTGCGGCTATAGTGTTGCCATAGTGTGGTTATAAATGACTATAGTATACCGAAGTATGGCTATTTGGTTCGCGTCATTTCCTTCCCTATAATATGGTCGAGGAAGGTGATGGCTGCTGAAATAGTCATACTCGTGAACGAATGCGGCTTGTGGAGATTGATCCTCTTAAAATACTTTAGATTTTTACTCCAAAAATCTTATCATTAGCCTTATATGTCAGTCGTAAGGCAGCTAACTGGAGCTGGATTGCATTCTTAATTTTGTATAGTATAATATTGTATGTATACAGAAAATGATGAAATAAAATTTTATAGAGAATTAAACTAAAGACCACTAAATTATTCGCAGGATATTTTCGCGTTTAGTAAGTTAAACAATAATGTTAGATTTATACAAAAGAGTTTTTTTAGGAAACGTAGCCCGACACTAGGATTTATTCCTGTGTCGTGGGTGCGTTTACAAACATGAAAATTCACATACACAACCCAGACCGAAACAAATAATTGTGGGTCACACAAAATTTGTCCTGTGCGGGAATCGAACCCGCGACTATTAGACACAGTGGGCGGAGCGCCTTAAGCTCTTCACCACTGCGCTAAATCGTCCGTCATTGATAGATAGATGATTGATGTTTGATCTTACATACCGCCACGAAGACGCACCATGTCTTATAATCAAGATATTTATACTTATCCATTCTAGTAGAATATTTTCTACATAAACATCGTTGGTGAAATCACGTGTCCAAACTCTATAACGTTTGTTGTGTTTGTAGAACATTGTATTAAAACTTGTATTTATTTTTGGGTTTGGCGTAAAATATGGTCAGTAGTGAAGATGTTAATCCATTTAGATACATTGGGTGGCTCCATGGATGGATCCTAGTGTACTTCTTCCTCCATTTGAATCCATCGTTCGAAGGAACATAATTTATATCTACATCATCACTGAAGAATTTAGCAATAGATATAAAAGATTATCTGTCTATCCTTGCAAGGTAATATAAGAATGTGCTTCTCAAATGAGCGCTTTCCGTAAAGAGTTGGATGGTTTATACCCCCTTTAGACCCCTTGCAGGGTAGGCAGAGTGTACAGAGTTCCAAAAGGGTTTTTCTCTGGCTTCTCTATATTTATAGTTCGTATTTCACACGCTCACCGGTTACGGAGATTATTGACTTGCTCTGCAGATAAGACATGGTCTATTTGGTCATGGTAAGATAATCTATGTCTTCCCCGGTATCTACATTCCCAAAACTCTGGTACTCAACGTCTAAGGTCCTCTGACAATCTAAGTCTAAAGATGCCCTTGCATAGTAGCAGTTTCTATGATAGGTCTTTTGCTGTCCAGGCAGTCAGAATTTGGAATGCTTTGCCTGCCATTATACGGCGCGCGACGACTTTAGAACGCTTTAAAGAACAAGTTAAGGAATTTTACTTTTCAGACCGCTTACCAGATCCGGTATTAGCACCTTCATCATAATTACGCGTCACTTTTCAAATATGTATTTGCTTATCCTACTATTATTAGTATTCAGATTAAGATTTTCTTTTATTTAGCATCTTTTTGTTGTTATTGTATTTAAGTAATGTTAATATTCTCGTTACTATCATTTTAATTTAGAGCACCCCCGTACATCCCTATCACTTGAAAATTCTCCATCCTAAGGTTGCCTGGAAGAGATCGCTCATTAGCGATAAGGCCGCCCTTTGTGTTACTTGTAATGTTGTTTATGTTCAATCACTATTTGTTACATTATTGATGCACGATAAAGAATTTATTGATCTATCTACATCTTTCTACTTTCTGATTGTATATCTGTTTCGTCTTTCTTAGTTCCGACACTCTTTCTACATGCCCTAAACACTGGAGCATACTCTTTCTCATCTTTACACCGATACTATTTTCATATATATAGGTATGCTTACTTCGTTATTGCGAACGCCATCGGTTAGTTTGACTCCGTATATATTCCACAGAGCTCCCTTGTATATTCCTGCTACAAGTTGTATAGTCCGACAAGGAACTTTTGGCTCGTGGACGACATTGACAGGGGAGGTGCTGGTGTATAATTGGGTTAACATTTTGTCACGATTTCCGGTTACAAATGCTTTATTTTGAATTGTAAAAGTATTTTATCTGACTTTTAATTGTTAAAGAAAATATATAGTTCATATGATTTGTTGATTTAACGTAAGCGCTGATTATAATGGTATCTAATTTGACTCAACTAAAAGTATAAATTGAACAGGCCGGCCATTTTTAAGTTAGTTCGATTCGAGCGCTCGAACGGAGCAGACGTAGTAAACGAGTGACCAAGAATTGTTAAAAAGTATACCCATACTGAATTTATGTTCGAGATTAAAGGTATGATAACTTTATATTTAACGTGTTTTATTCGCTTCTTCACAATTTAGTAACATTTTTCTACTTTCAAGGAAATACTTCAACAGGTAGGTTCACACAGTTACTAATTAAAAAAATAATTTAGGTAAATTTCATAGCTAACGGGAACTCTGCGGCTATCATGAAGTGACATTTCAGTTGATGACAGTGTTAGTTCCGATTTAGGCCGCGAGCCAAAAGATCTTTGTAGGACTGTAGTATTTTGAGTTATCTGTTGGTTTGTTCGTTCATTCCTGCTTCATTCATTAGACATTCACTTGTCATCCGTGGTTTGGAAGGCACGTTAAGCCGTTGTCCCGGTTACCACTTAATGTGGTAGTCGTTAATCCGAGTTGGAAGCCTTCAAGGCGGTTTGATAAGTTCCAACAGCAGGTGGCCACAAACCTGCCTCCACCAATCCGCACTGGGTCCGCGTCGTGGAGTATGACTTAATCTCTCTCACCTCGATTTGTGAGAGAAGGCCTTCGCCCAGGCAGTAGAGGCTGATATAACTTGTCATTGCATAATTCATTCTGTATCTATATCTATACTATTTTTCACATAGGATAGGTAGCGACAGTTGTAATTGCCAAACGAAATTAAAAAATAAATTAAGTAAATATTAAAATAAAAAATGAAGACTCGGTTTATTTGGTCGTGGTAAGATAGTCTAGGTCTTCCCCGGTACCTGCATCCTTCCAATTTCACACAAGAGTCTCCGTAACCGGCGAGCGTGTATGAGACGAACTATGAGAGTGGAGGAAGCCAGAGAGGTATGTAAGGAAAGAACCTGTTGGAACTCTGTACTCTCTGCCTACCCCGCAAGGGATCTGGCGTGATGTTATAGATAGATAGATAGATAGAAAAATTAAAAAAGCAACATGGCTGTCATCCATTAGGTATTCAAAGCTCACTCAGGAAGGGAGGTATAATAAACATTTCAACGTACAAAAAAAGGTTTCAATTATAAACGTTTGTTCGAACAGGCGTGCAGTTGTTTCTCCGCCGTCCGTAATTATCCCGGACATGTGTTACCTTTAATCGTTACGGTTTTCAATGTCTATAATTGTCTATGTGGGCTGCATTTTATGAATGATACAATTTCTTTGAAAAAAAGCAGTGATAGCCTAGTGGTTAGACTGTTGGACTGCAAAATCAGAGGTCTCGGGTTCAAACCCAGGCACGCACCTCGTGTCTTTTCTAAAGCATGTGCCTATTAAAAGTTAATGATCTTGCTTTAACGGTGAAGGAAAACATCGTGATGAAACCTGCATGCCTAAGAGTTTAAAGGTGTGTGAAGTTCGCCAACCCGCACTGGGCCAGCGTGGTGGACTAAGGCCTAAACCCTCTCAGTTTGAGACCGTGCCCAACGGTGGGACAGTTTCTTAACAGGGCTAATATTATTATTATTTTTATTTATTACAAATTCTGTGTAGGTAACAAAAATATTCTGTCCGGCGCTTGTAAACTAGTATAGGATTATTGCTATGTATTATTTTGTTTATTTTTTTTTGGCATTAATTATTTTTTATGTCTCCCTCAAAGACTTCTCCTTTCTGCGTATTTTGCGATGTATTGTCACGTCAAAGGTGGTAACGGAAGATCAGCGCTGGCTGTCTTCAGTCAGCAAATTTGCTGAGTTAGGACCCTTTTTGTAATGCACGTCCACTTTCTATCAATAATTGTTACCTTACGTCATGTCATCTAGTTACGTTCACTATTTAGTCATAAGCTTCCGAGTAACTTGTGCAAAATAAACTTTTATTATCATTATTATATTATTAAAACTGTTCTTTCTTCACAGAGAGGTTTGTAAGGATAGAACCTGTTGGAACCCTGTACTCTCTACCAACCGCCGCAAGAGATCTAGCATGATGATATTGTAATTTTCGAAACATTTCCCGTCTTCGGACAGATTTTCAGATTTTTTCTATTGATAAACCTCAATAACGTTTTATCTGACCTAGGATCCATGCATTCTCAAGAATTCAAAATGACTATATCAAAGGATATTTAAGGGCATGAACATAAATAACGGTACAAGACTATTGACAGATCAAACATTCCGTTCCAATGCGGCTCAAACGGAGCCGAGTCAGGCGTGAACCGGCATCACGCCCCATCTGTTCATAGCCTTGTTCAGTGTAAATCGATTGTCATCAGCGTACATCCGTTAAGTCAAACGATCTATTTATAGTCTACCTTTGAGTTTGAAAAGATCGAAATTTTATAGCGAAAGTGTTTAAACGAAATCAAGCCTTTTTTGCGGAATATGCGGAGAAAAGTACGTTGTACACCCACTTTTCGCCAACGTATACAAGGTGTAACATAATAAACGCAAGACCTCAGACACCCCGATTAGAGAATTGCTTCATAAATTCAAAACGAAAACCAAATTTTCAAATTTAAAGGTTTTTACCCTTTTTAAAGCACTTTTATATCCTAATTAACAATGAAACATGTACGTGTATGTGTGCGTTTTGAGAAATACGTTTTAGGAATGCATTTGGAATCTTCTTCTTGCTATGAATCAAGAATAAATTTTTATAGCGTACTGAACGAGTAAAACCAATTTTTGCAAATTTAAAAAAAAAATGTAGAATACGTTAAAAATAGTTGGAATCAATTCAGTTGCCGATTTAAAACAAATTACTTTCAGGTCTTGCGTTTATTATATTACACCTTGTATATAGTCTTAATATCAGGGTTGCGTTATATCTCGCTTAATGCTACGACTAATCAATATACCGATCAGCCAAAAGGCTCGCCCCCTATTACATGGGGCCTAACATCGTCGGTGAAAAGTCGGTGTACTTAGTACACCTCACCATCTGGTGTGATGATATAGATAGATAAAGATAGATACTATTAAGCACTTTTGTACCCAGATATGCCGCGAAACCTGGAGGGGGCCTATATATTAAATATGCATTTAAAATCGCCGTGTTGCCGCGAATCACAATTCAGTTGCCGATTTAGAAGAAACTACTTTGTGGTCTCGCATTAATTATGTTACACGTTATATAAAATACATTCAAAATGACCTAGTAATTGTATGCTCTATGAATATAAAACTAAAAATACCTAGTAGGTATTTGCAAAAAACAAAATGGTACTTTTCAGCACAAATTGACACTAGCTGGGATGTCCATTATTTTATGTCCATTCTTGTCCAATCAACAATATATCAATGGACATGTATCGGTATTGCCGGTAGTCAGCAACTAGAATCACTGGACAAAACTGCATTCGCAACATTTTAAATGCCTCGTTGGTAGCCAGCTTTACAAACTAGCTTCTACATATGTAAGTAATTGACGGCTCTTGAAACAGAAAGGTTCTTGAGTTGCGAGCACGTACCTGAGGATGTGGAGTAGGCAGGTACAAGGTAAATATACACAAAAAAGCTTTAGATACTCTATGACTTGTATGGATAACTTTTTTATTTTAATTATTTGAAAAAAAAACTGTAATTTTGGTCCTCCGGGCACACTTTTCACTGTTATCAAGGTCATCAGACAAGAGAAAATTTTCAAATGAAAATTCTTACACTTCTGCGAGCCCCGAGGGGGAAGCTCGCGGGCATGTCGGATTCCTACCGACTAGAAGCCCCAGGGTGGCCGACATCAGCACTTTGGAGGGGCTTCAGGATCTCCGTATGGAAAGCACCGGTGCCTCTCTTGTGCCGCGCTCGGAAGAGCACGCTATCGGGGGGAGTCTTGATGACACGCTCCGACGCGGTGCTCACTGCGTTGTGCTGTCCTCCTCGGGGTCGCTCGTGGAAGGACGCTCAGGGCCCCCGGCCCTTGCGCTTGCAGTGCTTAATGCGTTTATTGTAATCCTATTACAGCAAGTGTAATAGGATTACAATAAATGCATTAAGCACTGCTATGTTCCCACACCTAAATTATGGGGGCGCACCGAATTACACGGCGGCACTATTACAGCTGTATAACACAAATTGTGTTCGCCTGTAATACTGTTTGTAGTTTGCGTTAAAACAATTTGGATACTTTAGAGATAGTGCTTAACCTTCCTCGATGCTTCAAATACTATGTACACTTGAGGCCTTCGGGTCATATTGACCCGATTTCAAAAATATGAAGTAATTGTTTTTAATTAAATACAAAATCTAATTATTTCTAAGACACATTTATTAAATAAAAATAAGGAAACATTAAACATGCCTTTCGTGTTGCCAAGTAAATGAGTAATATATATATTACTCCTTTTCTTGGCAAGACGAAAGGCACAACATTTCAGAATATTTCGGACATATATGTTTCTTACATTTTTTACAGATTTTTGAAGTGTTTACATCTTTTGAAGATGGACATACACTTCACCTTTTTCTTTTATTGGAACTCTGAGTAGTGGAAGTATTCGTTGTCTCAGTAACACCTGACTGCACTCGTTGTACTAATTCCCGTGAAGCATTTACTAGTTCATTTAGACAGATACATTTTGAAGTTCTTTTCATTTATTTCTTATTTAGAAATAAATCAAAAGAACTTCTAAATGTATTTATGCGATTAGAAACGTACCTGGTAATGCCCGGTATAAGTTTTATTAGATTTGCACTACTCAAACGACCTCTGACTTCCAATGGGGATTTTGACCACACAAATTCACCGTTTTTTGATAGCATTTGGTTTTCATTAGCACTGGTATTGGAAATGTATCTTGAAAGAGGCTCTTCATCGCTATTTGTTTAGTCACTACTGCTTTCATCGTCTAAACTGGGTTGAATATTGTCGGTAGGATTTTCATCCAAACTATTCTCCGTTTCACTAATTATTTCATCTTTGGAATTTATATCGTAGTTTAGGATTTGCGAAATCATAGCTTCAGACAAATTGTTAGTCGTTTTGAACACCAGCGGAACATGCCAAGTCCAAACAACAAATGTATAAAATAAAAGTAACCGTCTCACGTAGGTAATGTAATCTAACCGCATACAAATGTAAATAAACAATTTTTCTCAACAATAACACGCTAAGTGATTGAGATATGACTAACATTTATAAATCTTAAGTATATTCTTAGAATGCATTATTGGTTGCAGAACACGGGCTGTTCTGACCCGAGGATCTTTTTCATACTCGGGTATTATTGACCCGAGGAACTTAAGACGGCAAAAACTTAATTATCTTAAGATAAGAGACTTCACCATAATTTTACAATACTAATATATAGTGAATGCATAATTAATAATTATCATGAAGTCGTACTAAATTATATTAATAATTGCGACTTTTATTGCCAGTTATATTTCAGTTTCGGGTCAATACGACCCGAAGAACCGTGGAAGGTTAAATATATTTTAATCTTTATTTAATTATTCTTTTTGTTTCTCATTATATCTTTTTTTTTCTTTATGTTTCTTTTTTCTTGTTCTCTTTATTTTTTTTATATATAGCCCAGTAGTTTTTGATTTTAATATATCTGAAAGAGACCGCCCGTGATGCTACCGAAACATGGCGCTGCCGGAAGATCAGCGCTGCAGCATAATACAGCTGCGGCATTAGC
The DNA here is from genome assembly GCA_905147815.2 of Phalera bucephala. Lineage (NCBI taxonomy): Eukaryota > Metazoa > Arthropoda > Insecta > Lepidoptera > Notodontidae > Phalera > Phalera bucephala. The sequence goes on from LR990627.1 coordinate 3,222,132, forward strand.
TGAGGCAGGGACCAATTTTGGGTCTCATACAATCACTGCTTTTCATTTCTGATTTATTTTTATTAATACTCGTTATCATGTTGATTATATTTGTTACTGATTTCTTTCTTTATATTTAGTTGTGTGAGCCTGCCTCGTTAATCTAGTGGCGAATAATGCGCTTTGCGGACACGAGGTCCTGGTATCAAATCCTGGGTCGGACACTTTTTCTTCTATCAGAAAATTCCCAGTATTAGTCCGGAGACTGGAATTGTGCCCGGTATGTAGTAATAGGCTCGCCCTCCCATTACATGGGACCTAACATCGTTGGCACATTACACGGTAGCACAATTTGCTTTGACGTAGTATTGTGTGCATTTTGGGTTAAAACAATCTGGGACTTCGCTATGACCAAACGCGACGCGTTGTGATTACTTTGTGACATGATAGTGTTATGGTAATAGGCGGACGGACTATAAGACGGACGGATTGGTTCAGTGGTTAAGAGCTTAAACCGCTCCGCCTACCGAATCGATCAGTCGCAGGTTTAATTCCGCACGGGACTAATCTTTGTTCGTTTGTTTTTTGATAGTAACGTAGCCCCACACTAGGATTAATTCCTGTGTCGTGGGTGCTTACAAACATGAAAATACACATAAACAAATACCCAGACTAAAACAAATAGTTGTGGGCCACACAAAGATTTGTCTCGTGCGGAAATCGAACCCGCGACTATTCGACACAGTGGGCGGAGCGCCTTAAGCTCTTAACCACTGCGCTAAATCGTAATCTTTAAGTGACCCACATATATTTATTACTGGCTGGGTATTTGTTTAGTAAATTTTATGTTTGTAAATGTATCTACCTCAGTCCCTCAAGACTAAAGTTTTTAGTCAATGTGTGTTACCAGTGATGACATATGGATCAGAGATGTGGTCTCTTACAATAGGTCTCATAAAAAAGCTCAGAGTAGCTCAGCCAGCTATGGAAAGAGCTATGCTCGGCGTTTCTCTACGTGATCGAATCAGGAATGAGGAGATTCGTAGAAGAAACGATATCACCGACATAGCCCTCAGGATTAGCAAGCTAAAGTGGCAATGGACGGGCCACATGGCGCGAAGATCGAACGGGCGTTGGGGCAGAAAGATTCTGGAGTGGAGACCACGTATTGGCAAAATCGCAGGAAATCGTTGAGTGCAGGTGGCATCGGATCGGTTACGCTGGAAAGCGATTGGGGAGGCCTATGTTCAGCAGTGGCTGAGATGAAGAAATGTATCTACGACACAGGAACTATTGAGGCTATGTTTTATGAGCTATATATGTTTGGAAATTGAGGGGCTATTTTAGAAAAAAATAATTTAGAACTAACCTCCACGCTTGCAGTCAAAAATGGGGTTAAAATCATCGTCATTACGACCGAGGCTTACTAAGCTTAGCTTAGTAGTGCCCGACCACCTGTACAAGGGAAAAACCTAGCGTGGCCACGGAGGGCGCGATTTATCTAGGACAGATATGAACCATTGACACGAAAAGTAGGCAATTGCTAAGAAATAAAGAATCAAGTTAAGCTTAGCAAAAATAAAATAATTAAAAAAAAACAAAAGAAAATACTCACCGCTATATTGCCCAAGTGGAGCTGGCAGAGGTGTACTGCTTACACCCAATTTTCGCCTTTCGCCTACGATACTAGGCCCCACGTAATATGGGTTATTGTATCAGACCATTATATCGGACACAATTGGAATTGTGCCCTGTATATGGCAATAGGCTCGCCCCCTATTACATGGGAATAACATCGTCGGCGAAAAGTGGGTGTACTCAGTATACCTCTGCCACCGCCGCTTGGGGAATATAGGCGTGACGCTGTTAATTTTTTATTTTACAATTTCAAACTCCGATACGGGAATTTTCGATAAAAAACTACATTTTGTCTAACGTAGAATTCGAACCCAGGACATCGTAATCGCTTTATTCACTAGACCAACGAGGCAGTAAAAAAAACAAAAAAAAAATAAAGATTATCGCGAAAGAATCTTTCACAAAATTTATGGATATTTTTTTCCATTAATAAATACCTAGATAAGGGTATCGAGTTCTCCTATGGGTAACTAGGCGAGTTCTTATTTATATACCCTATCCCATTACGATAGGGTTCAATTTTGTTTGTGATACACTTTTCTAAGCCAAACAGTAATAAGGAAATAAGGAGAACCCAATTTTCCGCCTTAACCGACCCAAATATATGTTTATTTATCCTATTGCTATGTATTAACGGATTTCAGATATTATGCCACAGTGTAATACAGTGAAACAACTTAGTACTTGCCTTCCGAAACAAACTCACGCCCATAGACGCGCGCTCTACACCGCGGTGTCACGTACATTCGAGATGAACGTTTAAGGTTTCCGTCGCGCTCCCGTCGCGCTCCATCGGCTATTTGACCACCTTTTAAATTTCTTTGACTATACCTTTGGGTAGAGGATAGAGATGGTTACGATAAAAATGGGTAGTGTGCAAAAATTTTATACGTGTGTGTGTGTGTGTGTGTGTGTGTGGGCGCGAGGCCTTTACAGCTTTACCGGACAAGAGGGCGAGCCAGAAGAGCAAAGAGGCAACTAGCTCAAGGGCGCCTCAAGGAGGAACGGCCTCGGGTTAGGCAGTCGCTATGAGAGAGGGCGTATACCAGGTATCTCGCCGTGGTGCTCAGCACCGGCCGGTGGGCAAGGGATTCTTCGACCTCGCCGGCAAAGTCGGTGTCCGATCCTGTGTGCGGTATCTGTATCCGAAAGAAGGGATGTAAGGGCATCGGGAGGGTCGGTGAGAACATGCTGCAGACGACGGTAGCGGCTGATAGGAGGGAAGTTAGGTTCGTAGTCAACGGTGGCTACGATTAGCGGATTTCTATGATTAGACGCGTTCGCGAAATATCGAGTTGTCGCCTTTTTAATAAAGGCGCGAATAGGTTCGAGACCGAGATCGAAATGGGCATCGACATTCCGTATGAACCACGGGACTCCGACGGATTTGAGGAGGAAACAGGATTGAACCGTTTGAAGTCTATTGATGTGAGAGCGGGCGGTGTGCCCGAATACCTCCCAAGCGTACGTCATGATAGGCCGTATACAAGTTTTGTAAAGTGTCAACTTATTCCTAAGGGGCATTTTACTCTTGCAGATCATCGGGTAAAGACGACCGAGCACAACGGCTGCTCGGTTACGGACTCGCTTGATGTGCGGTCCAAAGGTCATGATATTGTTTAGAGTAGTGACCCCAAGATATTTGAGCTGTTTGACCCAGGGAATAGGTACGTCGAGCACAGTCATTTGACCGAGTTTACTTCTGGGGTGGCGCAGGGAGGGGCGCGGGATGGCACTTCTGGAAAACAACACCACAGCGCTCTTGTCCGGGTTTAACCCAATACGCCACTTCCTGAACCAATCCCCTAGAGTATTGGAGACTGCCTGAAGGTTTCTGGTAATGAAACTCTTGTTCCTATGTGAGACATAGAGAGCGATATCCTCCGCAAATAGAGCTAGATACACCTTACTCGAACGAAGAATATCGTACGTGTAAAGGCTGAATAGGAGGGGGAAGAAAGCTGAGCCTTGTGGGTTACCAGCTTGTATGGAGTGGGGGGTAAAGCGCGTAATTTTGACGCGATACCGAAAGGCGCGATTTGACAGGAAGTTTCGTAAGATGAGCACGAGTCCGTCCGGCACACCCATTTGGTAAAGCTTGTAGATCAAGCCGTTGTGCCAGACTTTGTCAACCGTCTTTGCGACATCGAAGAAAAGGGCACTCGTGCAGACGGGTTTGGGTTTGTTGAGGCCAGTGAGGATGTGCTCCGTGATGCGGTGCACTTGATGGACGCAAGAATGTTTGGCTCGAAAAACAAACTGCTCATTGATGAGAATACCCCTGGACATTAAAACGTCTTTGAGCCGCGCCAGAAGCATGCACCTCGACAGGATCTGGAAGAACAGAGGTATACGACGAACAACCAAAGTACGCTTAGTTCGAGCTCTGGTCCTCTCTGTGTTCTTGTATGGTGCCGAAACTTGGACTGTGAGAAGCCGCGATGGCAGTAAGATAGATGCATTTGAGATGTGGTGTTGGCTAAGGTTACTCCGTATACCTTGTACCTTGGACTGCAATGAGAACCAACCAGTCCATACTAAAAGAACTTAAAATCACCACACGGCTCTCCACGATCTGCCGACTAAGAGCCCTCAGCTTCTTCGGACTCATTATGCGGTATTCAAAGCATTGTCTAAAGAATCAGAATATTTTAGGCAAAATGGACGGTAGACGTACTCAGGGAAGGGCACCTGCAAGATGATCTGACGCAATAAAAAAGGCGGTGGGTGGCAGCATTAATCGGGCGGTACACTCCGCATATGACCGCACCCAATGGAGACTGTTTGTGCATGATCGCGATCCTCACCAATGAGGGAACGAGGAAGAATAAGAAGCAGGCACTCGTAGATCTTTGCCAGAATCTAAATCCTTTTAACAGCTGTGGTAGCCTAGTGGCCGTTGGACTGCAAAAGTCAGAGGTCTCGCATTTAAACCTCTGTCTTTTCGAAGGATGCCTTCGAAACACGCACATGCGTACATGCGTGCGTATTAATTACTAACTATCACTTGCTTTAACGGTGAAGGAAAACAAACATCGTGAGGAAACCTGCATGCCTAAGAGTTTCGTTTGTGTGAAGTTCGCCAATTTGCACTGGGCCAGCGTGGTAGAGTTTGACCTAAGTCCTCTCAGTTTGAGAGGAGGCCCGTGCCCAACGGTGGAACAGTTTCTTAACAGGGCTAATATTGAGTTCTTAGATTTACGCGAATATTACACATGAAATAAAAACGTCGGGAACTAAAAATAAAAAAATAAACCACGATAAAATCCGTAAAATAGTTTTATTTCAGGGCTAATATTATTAGTGGTCTAGGGGCGAATAATGCGCTTCGCGATCCAGAGGTCTTGGATTCAAATCCTAGGTCGAAAAAATGTTTATTTACTATTATTATAATTTTTATCCTAAACCTGAGAACCTGTTGGAACTCTGTACTCTCTGCATACCTCGCAAGGGATTTGGCGTGTTGATATAGATAGATAGATAATTTCTATCTATATAAAAAAAAAATGATAAACAGAAAGGCAAGTCGAGTTAAGTTAAAAGACTAGCCTGCTGAATTTCTGAATTTATGTCGCTTTATGATTACAACAGTTCTGGACATTCTTCTCCCTGTAATCACTCACCTTGTCAACTTTTCCTTAAAGTCCGGCACATTTCCATCTCTCTGGCGTAAAGCCTTTGTCCGCCCCCTTCCCAAAATCGCTAACCCGTCCCAAGCTAGCCATTTTCGTCCTATTTCCATTCTTCCTTTTCTTTCAAAAGTGCTCGAGGCCTGCGTTCACAAACAATTGTCGCATTTTATCTACTCTAACAATCTAATTAGTCCTCTTCAATCTGGGTTCAGGCCTGGCCATAGTACCGTCTCTGCTCTGCTTAAAGTGACTGATGATATCCGAAGAGGCATGGAGGAAACCAAAGTTACTGTTCTTGTCTTAGTAGATTTCTCTAATGCTTTCAACTCCGTCAGTCACGATGTCCTACTGTCCATACTTTCCTATCGTATGTGCTCACGAGAGTCACTGGACTGGTTTTCTTCCTATCTTCGGGAGCGTCAGCAGGCTGTTTTGAGTGACGAGTTATCATCAACTTGGCGCTGTTTGGAAACTGGCGTTCCTCAGGGTGGTATACTTTCTCCTCTTCTGTTTTCTATTTTTATTGATCTAATAACCTATGAACTTCAGTGTGCGTATCATCTTTATGCCGATGACCTGCAGCTTTACTCGCAAGACAGTGCCGATCGTATCCCTAACATTGTTGGCAAATTAAACCAGGATTTGGGGGCAATCAAGAACTGGTCTGACAGGTTTGGAGTGACTGTTAACCCGGCTAAGTGTCAAGCCATTCTCGTAGGCAGTTCTAGAACTATTACCAAAATAAATATGGCAACTCTGCCGTCACTCATGTTCAATGGTAAAATCATACCCTTTAGTTCTAGTGTCAAAGATCTCGGCTTGCACATTGATACTACACTCAGCTGGCAAACCCATATCACGGCCGTCGGTCAAAAGGTCACCGGGATGTTGCGATACCTGTATCGGCTTAAAAACTTGCTCCCCTCCAACACTAAAACAATGCTCGTGCAGTCCCTAATCCTACCTATATTCGACTATGGTGATGTGTGCTACTACGACCTGAATGCAGATCATCTCAACAAACTCGACCGTCTTCTTAATAACTGCATTCGATTCATATTTAATTTACGTAAATTTGATCATGTGTCTGAGTATAGATCTCATTTAAGGTGGTTGCCTATTCGCAAGCGCAGAGCTCTGCGAGCACTGACAATGCTATTCTCCATTCTTTATTCTCCTGCTTCACCTGATTATCTTTCCTCCCGTTTTCAATATCTATGCTCTAATCACGATAAACTTCTTCGTTCTTCTAATAATCGCCTTCTTCAATGCCCTTCTCACCATTCTAATTTTATTCACTCTTCTTTCTTTGTCCAATCCATCTTACTATGGAACTCACTACCTCTGGATATCAGGATGGCCACAAATCGCTTATCTTTCAAAAGCAAAGTACAGGATTATCTGCACAAAACTTTGGCGGAATCATCTCAATATTAATTTAGTTTATGTATATGTGTACTTATTATTTATATTATTATATGTATACATTATATGTGTATTTATCTGTATATATATTATATCGTTATATATCAGTTCGATATAATATTTATTCTACTAATTATATATTTGTTACATATTTTCCTCTACATTTTTTTGGTTTTATGGTTCTGCACCTACTTCACTCGTTTCTGCATCACCCTAAGGTAGACTGGTAGATAATGCCTTAGGCATTAAGTCCGCCTTTGTACCAATAGTGCAAGAAGAATTAAATAAATAAATAAATAAATTTCTTGCCGAATTTTCTTAATGTGAATCCGCGTTCCAATCCGGTAGTAGCTGTAGAAAATGTGATCATTTTTGAGGATTCTAAGCGCTCTAGTAAATAAATACAATAATTTGACTGACTATTGCAAAATTCTCAGTATAAGCCCGGAGTCTGGAGTTGTGCCCGGTATACGGCATTAGACTCACCCCCTATTACTTTAGACCTAACATCATCGGCGAACAGTGTACACAGTACATCTCTGCTACTCCTACATGGAGAATAGGCGAATAGGCGTGACGGTGTTTATTTTTTTTATTCGTGGTACAAATTTCTTAATACTTAAGACATGGTAGAACTGACGACCATTGGGACAGAAAGGTTCTCGAGTGGCGGCCTCGTACCGGTAGACGTGGACTGGGCAGGCCTCATAAGGTGGTTCAATGACCTGGTGAAGTTCGCAGGTGATAGCTGGATACGTACAACACAAAGCGGGTTGTCATGACGATCCTTGGGGGAGGCCTTCGTTCTGCAGTGGACATCTTTCGACTGTTGATGATGAGGACTTATCTGCTATAGCTTGATATAGCTAACGATTGCTAGTTAACTATTTCTGTCGATAACTCTTAATGAGCTTACTTTAACAATATTTGGTAGTCACTACTATTTTTTTTTCTTTTACTACTATGATAGTTATCTATTTATGATGTCGATAATAATTTTAATTTAAAAGACGTTTTTAAAAACAAGCGTTTATAGCAAAAACACAACGTAGACCGACAAGTACTATGTTACTTTTCTATACACTCTACAGAACTTGACAAGTCAAACCCAATGAGCCCAAACACGGCGGGGTTATGTTGAGTAGTTGGGTAGTTCCGTTGGCCACCCCCCTGCACCATCATCAGACCCTGGACATCATCCGGATGTAAAGTACACGTCAAGACAAATCCAACCAGCCCAAACACGGCGGGGTTATATTGAGTATTTGTTCCCTTGGCCACCTCTCGGTTTCATCATCAGACCCTGAACACTATCTGCTTGTATAAAACTTTTCAATACCAATGTAACGAGCCTAAACACGAGGGGGTGACGTTGTATAATTCACATGTTTCTATGGCTACCTTCCGACTCCATCACCAGACCAGCTCCATGGTACCATATTTTTGCAATGACACGAAACTCACATAAGTGTTCCAAATTTCAGCTCAATCGGATTTCCGCAAGTGCTTAAAAATGGATCACAAGATTTAAACCGGAAAGGGACAGACAGACATACAAACATTGCAAGTTAAATAAAAGCTTTGTAAAAATCGATAGCAGTGATAGCCTAGTGGTTAGACCGTTGGACTGCAAAGTCAGAGGTCTCGGGTTCAAACCCAGCCACGCACCTCTGTCTTTTCGAAAGCATGTGCGTATTTAAAATTAATTATCACTTGCTTTAACGGTGAAGGAAAACATAGTGAGGAAACCTGCATGCCTAAGAGTTTCTCGAAGGTGTGTGAAGTTCGCCAACCCGCACTGGGCCAGCGTGGTGGACTATGGCCTAAACTTTCTCAGTTAGAGAGGAGGCCCGTGCCCAGCAGTGGGACAGTTTCCTAACAGGGCTAATATTATTATTAAAAATCGATAGATTTGACAGTATAGACTGTTAGAAACACAAATTTTGATAAAATGAATGACAGATGGCTAAATTCAGTAGTTAAAAGTATAAGCTGCTTCGCCTACTGGATCAAGTAGTCATAGGTTTTATAGGTATAAAACCTATGACTACTCGATCCAGTAGGGTAGGGTTTGCACCTGCATGGGATACAACTTTATGTGACCCAAAAATGTTTTTCTTGGTCTAGGTGGTTATGTCTATAAATTTAATGTTCGTAAACGCATCCACGACACTGGAACAATTCTTAGTGTGGTTACGTTTTTTTATAAGAAAGTAGTTTGAATAGATACCGTTGCCAATTTAGAATATAGTAGGAACATAGGTCTCGCATGAAATAAAATTATATTTATATTGACTTTGACTTTGCGTTTCATGGGAAGGGCTGAGGTGTTAGACGTCCAAAAGGCATAGTTGTTCCGGGGTACCCTCAAACTTCTTAATTATTGTTGTTGTTGTTTCGGTTTACGCAGAATCAGCTCACGGTGTCTTGAGGTCTCCGCTCTCCTATTCAGCCTTTACACGAACGATATTCCTCGTTCGAGTAAACTACATCTAGCCCTATTCGCAGATGATACCGTTCTCTATGTCTGGCATAGGAATAAAGGTTTCATTATTAGAAACCTTTAGGCAGCCGCCAATACCCAATACCCCGCGCCCCTCCCTGCGCCACCCCAGAAGAAATCTCGGTCAAGTGACCATGTCTGACCAATCTATTCCCTGGGTCAAACAGATCAAATATCTAGGTGGCACCCTAAACAATACCATGACCTCCGGACTGCACATCAAGCGAGTCCGTAACCGGGCAGCCTTTGTGCTCGGTCGTCTTTACCCGATGATCTGCAAGGGGAGTAAAATGTCCCTTAGGAATAAGGTGACACTTTACAAATCTTGTGTACGGCCCATCATGACGTATGCTTGTGAGGTGTTCGGGTACGCCACCCGCTCGCACAACGATATACTCCAAACGGTTCAATCCCGTTTCCTTCGCAAAGCTTTGGAACTCCGTAGTTCATACGGAACGTCGATCATCATTCCGGTCTCGGTTTCGATCCTATTCGTGCCCTCATTACAAAGGTGACAACCCGATATTTTGCGAACGCGTCTAATTGTAGGAATCCGCTAATCGTAGCCGCCGCCGACTACGAACCTACCTCCTCTCCTATCAGCCACTACCGCCGTCCGCGGCATGTGCTCACCGACCGTCTCGGTGCCCTTACATCCCTTATTTTGGATACAGATAGCGCACACAGGATCAGACACCGACCTCGCCGGTGAGGTTGAAGAATCCCTTGCCCACCGGCCGGTGCAGATCACCACGGCGAGACACCTAATATATGCCCTCCCCTTAGCGACTGCCCAAGCGAAGGCGGTTTCTACTGAGGCGCGTTTGAGCTAGTTACCCCCTTGCCCTTTTGGCTCGAGCGTAGTGCAACCATGTAGTGGTTGCACTACGCTCGCTTGTCCAGTGAAGCTGTAAAGGCCCCGATAATTACCGAATCCCAAGTCACTTCGACTTCGAATCCGATAAATAGTTTTATTTCATGTGTCATATTTGCGTAAATCTTAGAACTCAACATATGGCTCGCGTTAATATTGTACGTTATATAATAAAAAAAAAACTAGAAACATAGTCAAACAGTAGTATAAACATGAAAGCGTTTGTTCCGAGCTGTCGGAAGTATTACCTCCGTCCCGCGAGGGAAGTCCGGAATGGTCCAGTTATTATTTATTCCGCGGTCGATCCGGTGATCCGGGTTGGCGGGAATGAACGGAGTGTCTGTTTGTTACCCGGGAACTGTCGATTTTGTAACCGAATGTAATGGTTTATTAATGAAGCGCTTTTTGGCACTAGATACAAAATATTTGTGAACGTAAAAATCACGAATAAAAAAGAACGAAGTTCCTTAAAGGATTCTCTGCATACACTGCAAGAGATCTGGCCAAAGTTGAGCAAAAAATTGTGAAAAATTTAATTAATCGGAATTTACTGCGGTTTATTTTTGGTTTTTAAGTTCCCGACGCTTTGAGTGCTCTACAGCACCTTGTCACGGGAGAGACTCCAGCCTTTGACGTCCAAAAGTCGTTGTTATTTAAGTGTATCTCTTACGGGAAATAATTCAATACCAATAGAAATTTAAATTATCGTAAAACTAACAAAATCATGGAATAATGCCCAACATTGGATGTGGCATGATGATATTGACAAATAAGAGTTTTAATGGAATGATAAAATACTAGCGCTCACCCGCGTCTCCGTCTATATGTATTTATAAACCATAATACTGAAGGTTTCATCAAAAATCCGTTCAGTAGTTTTGTGTGGAAAACAAATATTCATAAATCTATCTCTATAAACTTTTGCGTTTATAATTTTTAGCTGTGGAACATAGACCTCCCACTACCACTGCTAAACGTAAACCTCCCCAATCGCTCTCCAGTGTAACCGGTCCGATGTCACCTGCATCCAACGACTTTCTGCAATCTTCACAATATCGTCGTTCCATCGGCAGCGGCCGTTCCCTACGCTTGTCAATACGTGTTCTCCACTCTAGAATCTGACTACCACAACAACTGTCTGATCTTCGCGCTATCTGGCTTTTGCCACTTCAACTCAATTCATTCATTGGTTCAATTTAATTCCTCTTACTTAATTCAATTTGGCCAAGTCCTTGTAAACGGGTAATTAATAAAATTATTTTATTAGCATCGTGAGGCATCATAAATTGTTCGCCGTAACTATTAATTTTATTACCGAGCCGGAAACATTTTTAATTAAACATAAATCCTTGCAGGTGAAGTGTTAATTGGGTTGAAAAGCGTTTATAGATAAAAACTAAATACGCCAGAGGGGCCTTAAGGAAAGAACTTGTTCGAACTCTGTACTCTATGCCTACCCTATTATGGCGAGATGATCTAGATGGATATATAGAAAAATGTCCCGTCTCGTTTTTATTATGCAAGTGGGCGTAAAAGATGTGTATTAGGTACCCCCACATCGCTGATTATTTCAGGTCCCGATTCAAGAGTGAGTCTATTGTCATTTTATCAGCCATGAATCTAAACTACGAACTAAAATTAAGAGAATCGAACCCAGGAGACAGAAAAAGATCAGTCTTCTCTTATCCCATATTTTGAATATTTAGAATAATCTATGTATTTTCAGTAAACATTTTTTTCTTAACGTAATCGAAATCTTCTTATCGTAAAATACATCAGATCTTGTTTTTATCTGGTATTAAATTAATAAATTTAACATACTAAAGGTTCAGCCAATAAATTAAATTAAGTTAATTTACTTATAAATTAGTTAAGAAGACGTTTTGAGATGCTTAACGGATATCTAATTTATGGAAACCCAACAAGAGGGTCTGCCACAGCTCAGTTAAACTAGCTACTTAATTCAGAATCTTACCGCGATATCCGGTCATTTTAAAAAGAGTATTGGAAGCAACATATCGAGTATCTATATCATTGTGTCAGATTCTGCTTGGAGTAGGCACTGTTCCTTATTTGTAAAACATCACCGTTCACTCAAAGCCTGTCAATCTCGATAAGGATTGCATATTAGTTAGGATCTTCAACACTTATGGATGACGGCAATTAGGTTCTCGCTTACATCCACAAAAAGTTTGCTTTTGTCGATCGCTATTGGCAGTCAACGTACGTGTTTCGTAAAAGCGGAGATTGACCAGTGAAAGTTAGATGATTCCGTTCATCATGCCCAATTATATTAAGAAAATATTAGATTATTTAAGTTCTAATCAATTTTCGCCCGCTCCATCATTTTGAGCCACTGGCTCCACAGATAAAATTAATAATAATTATAATTTATAAAATCTTTACTATGAGCTAATGTTTATTAAGTTTTCATCAAATCTACAGTTTTAGGTTTATTTTTCCTAAGAGCGCCACGGATTTTTATTAAAAGAGGAATGACGGACGATTTAGCGCAGTGGTTAAGAGCTTAAGCCGCTCCGCCCACTGTGTCTAATAGTTGCGGGTTCGATTCCCGCACGGGACAAATCTTTATGTGATCCACAATTAACTATTTCGGTCTGGGTATTTGTGTATGTGAACTTTCATGTTTGTAAACGCACCCTCGACACAGGAATAAATTCGAGTGGGCCTACGTTTTTTAAAAAGAATAAAAAAAGAAAGAATGTATCTACTATTTCCATTCTGATGGCTGATACGTAGACGTTGTCCTTGGAGCCGGTTAGAAAACTTTTTTGAATGCCTAGCAAATATTTTGGGTTGGTCGGAAATGAAAAAGTTAGATATGGAAATAAATAAATACAGAAATTTGGGCGCACGGGAATAACCCCTATTCGTGTCGAGTAAATTATCTGTTTTAAGCTGTACTCTAGTTGTATCGCTACTTGGGGGCGGGGTTGTAATTTCAATTACCATAAAAATAGAAAACGCTCCCCGGCGGGATGGACCTTTTAGCAAGACGATGTTTATCTCTCTCCAAGGATGCATTTTTTCAAATTGAGTAATGTTTTTGACCGCAAAAAAAGAATAGTATTTTCTGCCTTGTCTGTCTCGTTGACCTAGTGGCGAATAATTACCATTGCGATCAGAAGGTCTTGGGTTCAAATCCTAGGTCGGACAAATGTAGTTTTTGTATGGAAAAATTCCCAGTATGAGTCCGGACCTAACATCGTCGGCGAAAAGTGGGTGTACACAGTACACCTCTGCCACCCCAGCTTGAGGAGTATAGTCGTGACAGTGTATTTCCTGGCATAAATGGTCTTTAACGTAGACTAATAAGCATTGATATACTATTTGCACTGGAAAGATTACGGACCACGAAAATAATAACAGCCAAAAATGGCCGCGTTTGGATTGCAATTACACATCTTGACTGGAGCGTAGTTGTACAATGCTCGCCCTCATGCCCGATGAAGCTGAAAAAGCCTCCGCGGTTAACAGCGTGGATCATTCACATACACACACAACAGTCATACACGCATATATAACTCCTCATTGCTAGCTTTTGACAGCTTCCCCGGTAAAAAGAACAAGCGTGCAACCACTACGCTACTACCAGAAGGTCAAGGGGGCAACTAGCGCAAAGTAGCCTCAAAGAGGAATGGCCTCGGCTTGGGCATTCGCTATGAGGGAGGGCATATACTAGGTGTCTCGCCTTGGTACTCTGCACCGGTCGGCGGGAAGGGGATTTTTCGACCTCGCCGGCGAGCTGGCGTTTGATCCTTTGTGATCTGTATTCGAAAGAAGGAAAGTAAGGGCATCGGGAGAGTCGATAAAAATATGTCGTGAACGGCGGTAGCAACTGATAGGTAGGGGAGTCAGGTGCGTAGTCGGCGGCGGCTACGATTAGGGGGTTTCAATGGTTGGACGCGTTCGCGAAGTAACAAGTTTTAAAACTTTTGAAATTATTTACGATGTAAGATGTTTTAACAATGATACTTTTAGCTGATACACCGCTGATATAGAGAGAAGAGTGAATGCAGGTAATAGAGAGAATGGTGCGATGGGAAGGCTACTTGGGAGCCGGCACTTAAGCCAAAAGGCGCAGCTGGCCATGCATAACGGAGTGCTTGTCCCAACGCTGTTATATGGCAGTGAGAGTTGGGTATGTAAGAAGGAGAACGAAAGCAGGATAAATGCGGTCGAAATGCGATCTCTGCGGAAGATGTGCGGAGTCACGCTGACCGACCGTATTCGCAACAGCGTAGTAAGAAAGCGCCTACTCGCTTTCTTACTACGCTGTTGCGAATGCCGGGGAAGACCTAGACTATCTTACCATGACCAAATAGATCGTGTCTTAGCTGAAGGGCAAGTCAAGAGTCTCCGTAACCGGCGAGTGTGTATGAGACGAACTATGAGAGTGGAGGAAGCCAGAGAGGTATGTAAGGAAAGAACCTGTTGGAACTTTGTACTCTCTGCCTACCCCGCGTGGGAGCTGGCGTGATGATATATGATGATAGATAGATAGACTTTTAGCAATCTAAAGCATTTTAACACGTCCTTACATTGGCTATGGTCATTATCATCTCATTCTATACTTGTCTACTGCTGAAAATAGGCCTCCTTTCCAGCGTAGTCGTTAGTCGCAGTTTCCAGTCGCTTTCCAGCGGAACCGGTCCGACGGCACCTGCATCCAACGACTTCCTGCTATTTTCACCAGATTGCTAGTCCATCTGGCAGGAGGTCGTCCTATGCTGCGCTTGCCATTACGTGGTCTCCACTCTCTCACGACTCTGGTCGGATCGAACTCATTCGAAAAATCACTCACCGATACATGTGTTATTTTTCAGCTGTTTTCAGATTCAAGTTTTCTAGAAGCTTTGATTCTCTTACAAAATACATCTAGCTTAATCTCACTAACAATATCCATAGTGTAACAGCACAATATTGTTACGCTTACGCTTCCTAGCATTATATATTCATGTGTTTATACCGCGCTGCCGTGAATTTAGCGAGGCCAATCTTGAGGCTGGCTTGTTTAGATGATGGTTGAATGGATTAAATCAACAAGATATTTTATTTATTATGGATTAAAAAACAGATACACATTTCTTATTACTAAATAGCACATTTTTTATAAAATATATATATCGGCGCTCATGTTTTCGGGATGGCCGTTTCAATGCTGGTAACGGTGAAAGGTGGGTTTATCTTCATTTTCATAGTCATCCGCATGGTGGCCGAACACCGAAATCTTGAAATAACACTAGGTTCTAGTCCAGTACACTGATCTTCCTTGATATCCAGATTTTGGTAGCAAGAGATGCTCGCAATAATTGAGGATTTATGGAATGTAGTGAGGTTAACTGCTCCGCTATACGTCCGATCGCTCGCGCCGTTGCCAATAGAATCACCCAGTAGGGCCGTCCGCCATCTCACATCGACTATCTGTCATCGGCCGGTCGTCATCTGACATCTGTTATCGCATCAAAATTAAACACACTCAGGCAATTATTAAAGGCATAGAGTTTGTCAACAGACAAGATAGAAAGTTGCTAAAATGATAATGACTGCCTGACATTCCATTAATTGTAATCGTCAAATATTGCCCAAATAATAGCCTCTGACATATAAATGTGCACTCACAACGTTATCCACGAGACATGGAAAAACGATATGACAATTTTTGTTTATGAGTATTACCCTAATATAATATTTATAACTATAAAATATAAATAAATATACATTTAAAGTAAGTAAGTCAGAATCATTCGTGATGTTAATTAATGTTAGACCCAAAATATATATCACTACATATAATTAAACCAAGTCCCACTTCGCGTCTGTCTGTCTGAACGCGATAAACTCAATAACTACCAAACGGATTTTCATACCGTTTTCACCAATAGACGCAGTGATTCAAGAGGAAGATTTATTTGTAAAATTTACCCGTGTGATCTTGTCCAGTGAAGCTGTAAAGGCCCCGCGGCCAACAGCGTAGATCATTCACACACACCCGTGCGAAGCCGGGGCGAGAGGCGCTAGTCTATTACATTTTTTTTTTGCAAGCAGATAAATCATACAAAACTAAGTTATTAAATAATTATATTTTATACCTGAAGGACAAGTCATGAGTCTCCGTAACCGGCGAGCGTGTATGAGACGAACTACGAGAGTGAAGGAAGCCAGAGAGGCATGTAAGGAAAGAACCTGTTGGAACTCTGTACTCTCTGCCTACCTCGCAAGGGTTATGGCGTGATGTTATCGATAGATAGATAGAATTATATAGATATCTATCTCTCTATCTATCTATAACTTCACGCCAGATCCCTTGCGGGGTAGGCAGAGAGTACAGAGTTCCAACAGGTTCTTTCCTTACATGCCTCTCTGGCTTCCTCGACTCTCATAGTTCGTCTCATACACGCTCGCCGGTTACGGAGACTCTTGACTTTTCCATCAGATAAGACTCGGTTTATTTGGTCGTGGTAAGATAGTCTAGGTCTTCCCCGGTACCTGCATCCTTCCACTTTCACATTGTATATCTGTTTTGTCATTCTTTCCTCTGGCATTCTTTCTATATGCCCGAACCAACGGAGCATGCCCTTTCTCATCTTTACACCGATACTATCTTTCATACCTACTCGCTGTCTTACTATGCTGTTGCTAATGCGGTCGGTCAGCTTCACTCCGCACATCTTCCGCAGAGCTCGCATTTCTACTGCATTTATCCTTCTTTCATTCTCCTTCTTACATACCCAGCTCTCGCTACCATATAACAGCGTTGGGACAAGAACTCCGTTATGTATGGCCAGCTGCGCCTTATGGCTTAAGTGCCGGCTCCCGAGTAGCTTTCCCATCGCACCATTCACTCTGTTCCCTGCACTCACTCTTCTCTCTTTGTCAGCGGTGTATTTCCCATCCTTACTGAAGGCGCATCCAAGATATACAAACTCATTCACTTGCTCCAGCACATCGTTACCAACCACAATCCTTACATTCGTTCTGGTTTCTTCCCTTTCAAAAACCATAATCTTGGTTTTCTTCACATTCAAGTGTAAGCCATTGATCATGCAGTCGTCTTTCATAACTGTGACTAGTGTTTGCAGATCAGTGGCTGTTGGCGCTATTAAAACCACGTCATCTGCATAAAGTAGATGGTTTACCACTAAGTCACCCATTTGTACACCTTCATTCATCGCTTTCAGTCTTTGAAGACTTTTGTCCAGATATATTATAAACAGTCTAGCGGACAACACGAAACCCTGCTTGACGCCGATTTTAACGTCAAACCAGGGTGACCTGTTACCACCCACCCGTACGCATGCCTTGCAGTCCACATAAGTGGACTGGACGGCTCGCAACAGAGTGCCATCTATACCATACTCTGGCAAAATGTCCCAAAGTCTCTTTCGCACAACTCTGTCAAATGCCTTCTCCAGATCTACAAAACCGCAGAAAACCTTCCGCCCCACTGCCAGATGCTTCTCTACGATGTTGCGGAGTAAGAAGACTTGATCCGAACATCCTCTTCCAGACCTGAAACCCCCTTGTGCCTCGCACAACATTCCATCGGACTTCACGCGCATTCTCCGTTCAATAATTTTACCGTACACCTTGGCTGCCAAGCTGATCAAACTGATGGCTCTGTAATTGGCGCAGTCATATTGTGAACCCTTGCCTTTATACAAGGGTACTATGACTGCGCGGCGCCAATCTGTAGGGACTCTACCGGTCCTCCAGCAAAGGTTTGCAAGGGCCCGGAAAGTGTCACGGACACAAGTTCCACCATATTTGATCATCTCGGCAGATATCATGTCTACTCCCGCAGCTTTACCGTTTTTCATACTTCCTATCGCCTATTTAACTTCTTCCATAGTGATGTCCTCCGTTGATTCTGGTGCCGCAATCTCACCTTTGGGCACGTCTGCGGCATCAGCATCCGGGTCATCTCCATACATTTCTCCAAAATATTCACTCCACCGGTTTAACACAGCTTGTGTGTCTGCAAGAATGTCACCATCTTTAGATTTTATCCTTTCCATTCTGGAGCCTGACGAATCACCTCGAGCCTTGCTTTCTCACCTTGCTCCAAAAGAGTTTGTTGTTGTTCTCGAAGTTCTTCGCCAGCCTCTCCTCCTCAATCATACTGGCTCTTTCACGCTTTTCTTTCACTAAAGTTTTAGTGGCATTCTTGCATTGCCGGTATATTTCTTTCCTCATCTCTGTCATACTGGCATTCAGGTTCAAAGAAGATACATAGTCCTGCCACGCTTACTTCTTACTTTCTACGGAGGTTTGCAACTCCGCATCCCACCATGCATCACCTTTTGCTTTAATATGCTTCTTTGAGCAACCACATACTTCTTTCGCGGATTCCACCAAACTCTCTTTCAGGCTATTCCAGCATTCATCTACATTTGAGTCCGAAGAGCCTGCTGTCAAAAGCTTGTCTCGGACTCTGTCTTCATACATTCTCCTCACGCTCTCATCTTGCAACTTTTCAACCTTTAATCTTTCAAGGTCTCCGAAGGGGATACGCTCTCGCCAGTGCCTCCACTTCCTGAACAGACCACTAAACCGCGCAACTACGAGATAGTGGTCTGATTCCAGAGTGGGGCCTCTATATGCACGCGTATCTTGTAGTTTGCTTTGGAGACGGTTATCAACCAGGATCAGATCTATCATGCTTTTTTGTTCATTCCTTCTCCACGTATACATATGTATGTCCTTGTGCTGGAATATCGTGTTAGACACAAGGAGACCCCTTTCCAAACAAACATCTACAATGAGCTTACCTGCATCGTTCACTCTCTTATCACCATAAGGACCCAGAGCAGCGTCGCAAGTTTGTCGCCTGGTTCCTACCCATCCGTTCAGATCGCCACACAAAGTCACCTTTTCGTTAGCCTCAGCCAAATCCAGAACTTCCCTGACATTATCCCAAAACTTCTCAAGGTCCTGGGGTGTCGACGAGCTTACGGGAGCATATGCTGCGACCAAAAATACTCTAGTGACACCTAGTTTTAAACGGACCCAGAGAAGTCTCGCATCGCACAGGCCATAATCTCTCACTCCAGAGGCCAGGCGACGGGACAGCAAGATACCCACCCCCATGCTGGCACGACTGCTCTGCGGTACCCCAGACCACAGAGCCATCGCTCCATCAGGAAGATCACATGTTTCACTGCCCCTCCGCTTAGTCTCTGTTTGTTACACACAGAGCATCCAGGCGTCTCTCTTTCATCACATCAATCACCTCATGCATCTTATCTTCCATACCACCTCTTACATTCCAAGTGCCTATTCGGCACTCTGAACCCCACGACTCGCCAGTTCGGGCCCGGCGTGATGGGTGGCGGCCCCCATCACCTATATTCGTACCGACGGGGGCGGGCCGGTACGCGTCGCCTCGGGGGGACGCCCTAGCCCGCACTGCGGTACGTCTTCGGTCCAAGATTGCAGCCATAATGACTGGCAGGGGTCGCGACGTATAGATATGTTTTTACTTATGCGATGTATGCTGAGAAAAGATTTGTTTGACTATTATAATTTACTATTCATATTTAAAGTTCAAAAAGCTGTTACCCGACTACGGAAATTACACGATTAATGTTTAGAACAGCTGATACTAGTAGATAGCGCTAGCAGTGTTCATTAAATCTGGAATAGTATCAATTTGTTTTTCCATCGTTTGGTATCCTACTTAATATCTTAAAGGTGAAAGTTAGTATGTTTAACGGTTTGGATTTTTGTTACTTAATCAAGCAAAAAAAAAAACAGATGAACGGATTTTTTAAATTTGGTTTATGCTGGTAGATTCATTACCTGTATTAACACATAGGATACTATTTATGCTGATAAATGTAAGGTTCCTGTCTAAAGTCTACGCGGACGAAATCGCGGGCAGAAACTAGTATGTTATACATTTAATATTGTATTAAATTTATATTTATGAACTTATATTTTTTTCTATTTCATTTAATATTCCACTCAATACGAAAGTAAAAAAACAGGAACCCACTTTTTAGGGTTTAACGTCCGTCATATTGATTTTGTTCATATAAAATGTAGCCTGAATACCCGGGCTATAATAATGAACTGATTAACACCTTAATTATTAAAATCGGATGAGTAATTTTGTAAAAAACAGTGGTCGGCAAAACGAAGATACATACATAGACTGCTAAAATATCTTCAATCTAGATTCACCAGATCCCTTGCGGGGAAGGCAGAGAGCACTTAGTATCTACTCACTTTCCATACAGACCTCTCTGGTTTCCTCCACTCTCATATTTTTTTTACTACACTCTCGCCGGTTACGGACTCTAAGGCTTGCCCTGCTAAACATATAACCCCTCTTTCTGGCTTTACCATAGGTAGTTGGGTAAGAAGCATCGTAATTCTGGGCTTATTATCCATCCCTTTTCCCCATAAATTCACAGCTAACCATTACTTATTAACCCTCATAAATTCTCACTGCTAGGTCCCGTCCAAACCAACCGACACGCCTGCGCCATCAAAAACACATACGACCTCATGTTTATTCACAATACACGTCAAAATATTGCGAATCCAAGTCCAATGCAAAGAACTTTCAGCTTATAAACTGTGCACATTTCATGAAAATACGATCTGAACGCTTTCGCGTCTGAGCGTAGCTCCATTTGCCTCTATCGTAAAATGTAACGGTTCCGAAGCGAGTCCTAAATGACTCGAGCAGTCGATAAAACGCCAAGTGTAAATGTGTCCAAATATATTTTTTAAAGGAAAGAACTATGGCCGCCGTTGCGAAAAAGTTTTGAAGTTTTTTGAACGATTTCTTGCTTTGTCAAGTATTTAGTAATATTTAGCCGATAAAGGCGCAACAATAAAAAAAATAATGGCATCATTCTGTGTCATTGGTGCGTTTACAAATATTAAATTCACGTACACAAATACCCAAACAGAAACGAATATTTGTAGGTCACATAAAGATTTGTACCGTGCGGGATTCGAACCCGCAGTTACTCGTTCTAGTGGACCCATAAACAGTGGACCAAATCGTCGAAAATCGACTTTTTTTGATACGAGTTATACATATAATACTAATACTATAAACGCCAAAGGTTGGGAACATCTACGGATTTTTGTGAAACCTTACGGAGTAAAAAAAAATATTTTACAATTTTAAGTTATGAGTGAATTAACTATTAATATTTATATACACAACACACCGTCACGCCTTTATTCTCCGAGCAGGGGTGGCAGAGGTGCCCTGAGTACACCCACGTTTCGCCGACGATGTTAGGTCCCATGTAATGCCGGGCACAATTCCAGACTCCGGACTCATATTGGGAATTTTTCTTTAGAAAAACTACATTTGTCCGAACTAGGATTTGAATCCAGGACCTCATAATCACAAAGCGGTGTTCTTTGCCACCACACCAACAAGGCAATATTTATATATCTATATTATATTATTTTGCGTCGTTCTATAGTAAGGATTGACATAATAACTCAATCTAACATTCGTGCTGTTTGTCGTTAAGGAGTCCCGTGATGTATCTTCAAAGTCCAGTCCAATACTAATGAAATTAAAATGGAGGCATTTCGGAGCTATACTAAACCAAATACAAAATGAATCATCAAAATTGGAACACAAACAAATAAGTTATTGAAAACACAGACAAATTGTGCACCTCCTCTTTTTTTGAAGTTGCCTTATATTTTGCTTAGTTTTATAGTAGGGTACCTATAGGATTGACGTAATACTCATAATAACTCAATCTACACATTCGTATTGTTTGTCGTTAAGGAGTTCCCTAGTGTATCATCAAAGTCCAAGGTCCAATCCCAATGAAATTAAAATAAAACCACCTTGAAGCTATACCAAACCCAACGCAAAGAGAATCATCAAAATCAGTCCACGGAAATATCGGTGAACATACATAAAAAAGGGCATACTCCTCCTTTTTGAAGTCGGGTAAAAAAAGAAGCCGCGGGTCGCCGCTAATCCATACTAATATTATACAGAGGAAAGATTTGTATTTTTGTATGTTTGTAACGAATAAACTCAAACACTACTGGACTGATTTCAAAAATTCTTTCATCATTTGAGAGCTACTTTATTCAGAAGTAACATAGGCTATAGAACATGGACCCGGTAGGTAGCGCTGTTGTTGACCCTGCACTAGTATTAAATATTTACGCAATTACACTGACTGCCTCTTTAGTCTAGTGGCAAAGCGCATCGCTTTGTGATCACGAGGCCCTAGGTCGGACAAATGTGGTTTTTCTATAGAAAACTTTTCAGTATGAGTCCGGAGTCTGGAATTGTGTATATGGCAATAGGCTCGCCCCCTATTACACGAGACCTAACATCGTCGGCGAAACGTGGATGTAATCAGTACACCTCTGCCATCCCCGGTTGGGGAATATAGGCGTGGCGGTTT
The DNA here is from genome assembly GCA_905147815.2 of Phalera bucephala. Taxonomy (NCBI): domain Eukaryota; kingdom Metazoa; phylum Arthropoda; class Insecta; order Lepidoptera; family Notodontidae; genus Phalera; species Phalera bucephala. Next base: position 3,244,611 of record LR990627.1, read on the forward strand.
TTTTTTTTACGAAATTACAACTGATTTTTACAGTTCTCAAGGGTTTAATGAACTCCTTGTAGTAATTTGGTGCCCCGTTCTGCGCCTTGTTCCGCTAACATTAGCCGAGCGAGCACATTACGAGGCCCCGCAGATGTCTCGCGATATGTAAAGGGAATTGCCTCGGCGCTGCCTCTTGCGATTCAGATAACGAAAACGGGACACACGGGTTTAAGAGTTGAATAACTTTAGTAAATAATCTACAGCATACTTACAGCGCTCGTAGCGCTGTATGACCGCGGTGTTCCCACCGATCACCAAGGTTAAGCAGCGTTCGACTCGGTCAGCCTGAGATGGGTGACCGTTTGTGGCATTTTCATATTTGACCGTCTCCGTCCTTCGGAAGGCACGTTAAGGCCGTTAAGCCGAGTTGGAAGCCTTGAAGGCGGCTTGATAAGTTCCAACAGCAAACCTGCCTCCACCAATCCGCACTGGGTCCGCGTGGTATAATCTCTCTTACCTCAATTTGTGATGGAAGGCCTTTGCCCAGCAGTGGGAAGTATAGGCTGATATTACTATTATTATACTTAAAGCAGCTGGACTAGACCAAACATTAAGACCTAGACTATCTTACCATGAACAATAGACAGTTTCTTACTTAAAGAGCAACTCAAGTAACCGTAACCGGCTAGCGTGAAGTAGACGAACTATGATAATGTAGGAAGCCAGAGAGGTCTGTAAGGGAAGAACCTGTTGGTACTCTGTATTCTATATCCACCCTGCAAGGCACCTGGCATTAAGCCAGATAAAGCTAAATAACGGTAGGTATAATCCAAATTTTGATGATTTGTTTCTCTATCACTCAATGGTTTGCTGGTAGAGAACTCGACTTTGAGTTAAGCTCGCATTTGTACATTTCTTTCTATTCTTTAATTTTAATTTTATATTTTGTTACTATTTGTACAATAAAGAATTAAAGAATTGAATAACCTATAGTAACTTAGATTAATTAAATAACCAATTACAACTGATTTTACCAGTCTCAAGTATAGTAAGGCGGTACCTCGTTCGGCTAACATTAGCCGAGCGAGCACATTACGAGGCACCGCAGATATCTCGCGGTATGTGAAGCTATACTTGTATTATAAATCCAGATTTCATTTATAAAATTAAAAATAAAATCATCGCACTCATATTCCCCAATGTCCAGCAGTGGACTGCTATATAGGCTGATGATAATGTTGATATTCCCCAAGATGGATAGCAGAGGTGTACTATGTACACCCCATATTTCACCGACGATTTTAGGGTCCAGGGAGCGTGCTTGTTGTAAAAAATGACTTACAACGTTAAAATTATATTTTTTATACCTACCACCGTATAGATACTGGCCTCCTCTGAAACGATCCAGCGGGAAACATGGCGGGTAAGTTTTTTAACTTAAATTGTTATATTCGACTGGTCTTTCTTTACATCTCGCTTGATGTCGAATTTAGTCGACTTCGGCTGCGAAATGAGTCGTTAAATGATAAGGCGTTTACATTACGTCTTGGAACGACTTAGTGGTAGTGAGCTATTAAGGTCTTTAGTCTTAATTATATAAATATATTAAAAACTGCTAGAGTTTCCCGCGACTTCGTACCCGGTCGACAACAGCGCCACCTACCGGGTCTATGTTATAAAGCCTATCTTCCTTCTGGATAAGATAGCTTTTTAATGGTGAATGAATTTTTGAAATCGATCCACTAGTTTTTGAGTTTATTCGGTACAAACATACAAATCTTTATAATATTAGTATAGATTATCCTTAGCACTTGTCACCGTACCAGTTGGATCTAATTTACACAACATTGCCCACTCTTACTAGCCGTATGTCACGCGCGTTACAAATTGTTCTAACCTCCATTTATTGGCAGGAATACTCTGCAATCTGATCGCCACGCAACTATCGACCTTATCTTCTTATTGTTAAAGTCAATTTTCTATCGCGTGAAATACAAATATAAATTTACCTCCACCTGTCTTTGGTAAAATGGGAAATGTCTGTGGGTTCTTTGTTCGTGCTTCCTGTGGTTCCGTGTGGGGATTTAATATGAGATGAAGGTAGTATTAATCTATGGTACATGTTACAAAATAATTATTTCGTTCGTTACCTCTTAAGCATTGAAAACTAGAGACAAAATCCTGCTAACATACGGAAAGTAAATGTCATTGTGAAAATAAGTACGGAGCAAATTTAACCGGCGTTTTTCTAGCAATTCTTTAACCAAAATATACAAGGTGTTACATAAAAAACTCAAGGCCTGAAATTAGTTTGTTCTAAATCGAAACTGAATTGATTCCAACTGTTTTTAATGTATACAGGGGTACTTATAAAACACTAACAACCTCGCAGGACTAGATAGCTAACATCATAAGCAACAACTTTTGTTCTACGAGTTCGGACATAACTCAATACAATTACAAGTTTTTGTTGTACTGTCGTGACATTTGTAGGTCTATGTTTCATTCATAAACGAAAGGATGACTCGACGCTCGCGCGCTTGCGCTGCTAATAATAATAACACTTTCTACGCCAGATCTAGTTTATTTCAATTGCTCGCGGGGTTTGTAGCCAGTATGTACCTACACTGAGTCCACAATCCCTTCATACTTTACCAGGCTTAGGACTGGCTACATTAAACAATTAAAAACAAATATTGTATGTCGATTAGGTATCTAAACATCTAAAACATGTGATAATCGTAATAAAAATTGTTTTTTATCATTTTCTAAAGTTTAATTAAACTTATTTAATATTGGTAGTTAGGTTTTCTTTGCTTTTTATTGTTTAATGGAGGCGTATTTAAAAAGTGGAATCAGCGTATTTACAATAATTAAATAATTGACACTTAAAATAATATTTACAAATTATTACCTCTGAGGTTCAAGTCTCGCGCATGGTGTTGAGTATCGCGCACATAGCGTTCAAAATAGTCACCTTCACAACCAACACAAAGACCACACTTAAATTTCAACTGTTCATTAACTCGAGCTAACACTTCCGAATTCGTTTTTATTTCATTAAAGGCCCAAATTATTTTATCAGTGAGCATGTCTCGGCTTGTGATTTCACCTCCACTGTACAATATTGGTGGCAGGCTTCCGACACATTGTCATCACACCTAGCAAGCATCCTCACCATTTCCGTGTATTCGATATTGTAATACCAATACGCCATGGTAATAAAATTACACCCACAATCCGCACAATAAATCGATCGATATGGCGCGGCAGCGGTGACAAATCGTGGCACTCTAGCGCATGCAACGCGTGCGCCGCATCAAAACCGACGGAGAACTGGCGGCTAGATAAATAGGCCAAGTGCAAAGGCGCTAGCGCTGCACCGCCTTCCCCGCGCTTCACAGGGGTTTGCTTACGTAATCTTTGCGATGCGCGCAGAGTTCGGAGCGAGAGAGCGGGAAATTAAATTAATACATATTTTTGTATGAAAATCTAACAAATTGTCACAAGTCGTAGAACAAAAGTTGTTGCTTATGATGTTAGCTATCTAGTCCTGCGAGGTTCTTGGTGTTTTACAAGTACCCCTGTATAACATTTTTTTAAATTTGCATGTTACTACCTTAGTGCGTTATAATTAACTAAATTTATTCTTGATTCAAAGCAATACGGACGTTTCAAATGGATTCCTAAAACGTATTTTAATTCGCACACATATGCGTTCAAGTTTCATTGTTAATTGGGGTTCAAGAGTGCGTAAAAAAGGGGCTAAAATATATAAATTTGTAAAATTGGTTTCGTATGGAATTTGTGAAGTAATTATCAAATCGGGGTGTCTGAGGTCTTGTGTTATTTTCGATACACCTTGTATATGTTGTATTTTAATATTACTTTTGCCTTGAAAAGCCACACAGCTATAAACTGCATACATCTACATGTTTTTCTTACAGAAAAGTAAGATTATAATAGCTATGTTAAAGAGATAGTGGTAAGCACCCTGTTTTATTCATGTTTCTTTTCATCTATAATATATCATCAAGTTAGATATAGATTCCTTGCGGGGTATGCAAATGATACAGAGTTTCTCACAGATCTCTCTGGCTTCTCCACTCTCATAGTTTGTCTCATACACGCTCGTTACGGAGACTCTTGACTTGCCCTTCACACAAGACACGGTCTTTATGGTCATGGTAAGATAGACTCGATCTTCTCCGGCACCTTTATCCTTCCACATTCGCATCGTATATCTGTTTTGCCACTTTTCTACATACCTGAACAAACAGAGTATACCCTTTCTCAAAGGTAGTGTAAAGATGAGAAAGGGTATGCTCATCATAATACCTAAACGCTTCCTTACTACGCTGTTGCGAAGAAGGTCGGTCAGCTTGACTCCGTACATCTTCCGCAGAGCTCGCATTTCAACCTCATTTATCCTGCTTTCTTTCTCTTTCTTACATAATCTAGTTGTCACTGCCATATAAAAGTATTGGGACAAGCACTCCGTTAGAGTGCCGGTTCCATCCAGTTAGCTTTGCCATCGCACCATTCACTCTAATCATTGCATTCACTCTTCTCTTTAAGTCCGCGGTGTATTTCCCATCCTTACTGAAGGCGCGTCCTATATACAAACTCATTCACTTGACAACCACAATCCTTACATTCGTTCTGGTTTCTTTCCGTTCAAAAATCATAATCTTGGTTTTCTTTACATTCAAATGTTAGCCATTATTCATGCAGGCGTCTCTCATAACTGTGACTAGTGTTTGCAGATCAGTGGCTGTACGGTTATGTGCTGTTCACTTTTTAGCTGCGACCTTTCGCAGGCCATCAGGTATATAGAATACCTGAAGCATTTAATTTTATCATTTTGTCATTATTTCCTCCGAAATTCTTTCTATATACATAAAGCTTTGCTCTACATTTAAAGTTTCCTAATTTGAAAGCAGCCGAGTTACCGAAGTAAAGGAAATTATGAAAATTCAAGTGAACCTTATCGCCAAGCCGGTACCTGCTTCTATAAATTACTTGCACGCCACCTGCTACCCCATTGTAAATTAAGAGCCTTGAAATTTTACATTCAACTTGGTAATAGGCGTCGGTTTGCTGATTTTCAAAAGTTATGGTGTAGAGGACAGGTATTCAAAACGTGAAACAGGTCGCTCATTTATTGCTACATTGTCCCAACTAAAAATTACTCTTTTAGGAAGGTGTTGGAATCTAAAATTTCTATACATTAATACACAAGTGCTATTAAGAATTATAATGATATTGTAGGTTTCTTTACTAACAAATAGTGTTGTGAATTAATTTAATAGTAATTTAAAAATATCAAAAATCTCTCAAGACTTTTTTTTTATTTGTGACGAGGTCATCATCCGCGCGGAATAATAATAAAACAACACCGCCACGCCTGTATTCCCCAAGCGGGGTTGGCAGAAGTGTACTGAGTGCACTCACTTTTCGCCGACGACGCCGATGACGTATTAGATCGTTATATATAATATCATTATTGTTCTCGCCACAATGGATAAGACATTAAATATCTTCTTCAGCCGAAAGACGTCTACTGCAGGACAATGGCCTCCCCTAAAGACCGCCACAACGACCGGCTTTGTGCTGTACGCATCCAACTTCTACCTGCGACCTTCACCAGGTCATCGGTCCATCTTGTAGGGGGCCTACCCACTCCACGTCTTCCGGTACGTGGTCGCCATTCGAGAACCTTTCTGCCCCAACGGCCGTCAGTTCTACGAGCGATGTGCCCCGCCCACTGCCACTTAAGTTTAGCAATTCTGAGTGTTATGTCAGTGACTTTCGTCCTCCTGTGGATCTCCTCGTTTCTGATTCGATCCCGCAGGGTAACCCCGAGCATAGGTCTCTCCATCGCCCTTTGGGTGACCTTGAGCCTTCTTATGAGGCCCATCGTAAGCGACCATGCCTCAGTGCCGTAAGTCATCACTGGCAACACACACTGATCAAAGACTTTTGTCTTGAGACACTGCGGAATTTTTGACGAGAAGATGTTACGTAGCTTCCCGAACGCCGCCCAACCGAGCTGGATTCGACGATTGACCTCTTTCTCGAAGTTGGACCTACCTAATTGGATTCTTTGTCCCAGGTATATATAATCGTCAACAACTTCGAGCGTAGAGTCTCCAACCTTTATAGAAGTTGGTACTACATGGACGTTTGACATGATCTTCGTCTTGTCCATGTTCATTTTAAGACCTACTTGTTGAGAGACTCTACTGAGATCGTCGAGCATGGTACTGAGGTCTTCCAGGGTATCCGCCATGAGCACGATATCATCGGTAAATCGGAGGTGAGAGATGTACTCGCCGTTAATGTTGATACCTAGTCCTCTCCAGTCCAGAAGCTTGATGACATCTTCCAGCGCGGCGGAGAACAGTTTCGGGGATATAACGTCTCCCTGTCTCACACCACGCTGCAGTTGAATAGGTTTTGAGCTCCGGTCCTGAAGGCGGACTGACATAGTAGCGTTTTCGTACAAACTCTTCAGCACCTCGATATACCGGTAGTCAACTTGGCACCGCTGGAGAGACTGTAGTACAGCCCAAGTCTCGATCGAATCAAAGGCCTTCTCATAATCCACAAACGCTAAGCATAGTGGCAGGTTATACTCTTCAGTCTTCTGTATGACCTGTCGCAGCGTATGAATGTGGTCTATGGTGCTGAAGCCTTTTCGGAAACCGGCTTGTTCGGGAGGCTGGAAGTCATCTAGTCTGCGCGCGAGACGATTCGTGATGACTCTCGAAAACAGTTTATAGACGTGGCTCAGAAGTGAGATGGGTCTATAATTCTTCAAGAGGGTTTTATCACCTTTTTTGATGAAGAGAACCACCACACTTCCGCGCCATGACTGTGGCGTTTTGCCCTCGAGGATGACGGTGTTGAATAGTTTCTGGAGAGCCCTCAATATCGGCTTTCCACTAGCCTTGAGAAGCTCGGCTGTTATACCGTCATCTCCTGGCGCCTTGTTGTTCTTGAGCTGTTTGAGAGCCATACTAATCTCGCACAGACTGATATCCGGGAGATCTTCGGTATAGTGTCGGGTCAATTTGGCTCTTGGGTCTATGGCCGGATTGCAGACAGGTGGTTGTACTGATGTGTATAGCTGGCCGTAGAACTGCTCGACTTCCCTCAAGAGTTCCGGTGTAGAGGATACAATCCTGCCGTCTCCGGTCTTCAGCTTACTCAACCGACTCTGTCCGATAGACAGATCCCTTGCAAACACTTCAGGGCCTTTGTTGCGCTCGATAGTCTCTCTTATTGTTTCAGTATTATACTCGCGTACATCGCGAGTCAGAGACTTAGAGATCTGCCTATTGAGCCGCTGGCATTCGGAAACTTCTTCTGGAGATTGCAAGATCATCCTGCGTCTTTCCTCCATAAGCTTGAGGGTAACGCCTGAGAGCTTTTTGGTTCTTTTTGTACGGTGGGTTTTAAAGAACTTGAGCCCGACCGCATGGACAGTTTCCACTACCCTGCTGTTATAATCGTCGACGTTTATGCACTCACCTAGACCTTCGAAGCGATTCTGCAGTTCGAGCTGAAAGCTATCGGGCTCCTGAATCTGGACAGGTGCTGGACGGAGTGTAGACTTCATCAGTCTAGACCTTTCAAGCTTGAAGTTGATATTCAATGTGCCTCTTACTAGTCGGTGATCACTTCCAGTTTTAACTGCGTTGATCACAGAGACATCATTGAATATGTGCCGCCTCGTCGACATTATGAAGTCTATCTCGTTTCTTGTAACACCATCGGGGCTGACCCAGGTCCATTTACGGTGTTCCCGCTTCTGGAAGAAGGAGTTCATCATAAAGAGTCCCTCCTTCTCCATGAAGTCAGCTAGCATTCATCATCATCATCATCATCATCTCAGCCTATACTTGTCCACTGCTGAACATAGGCCTCCCCAATCGCTTTCCAGCGTAACCGGTCCGATGCCACCTGCATCCAACGACTTCCTGCGATTTTCACAAGATCGTCGGTCCATCTGGCAGGTGGTCGTCCCACGCTGCGCTTGCCAATACGTGGTCTCCACTCTAGAATCTTTCTGCCCCAACGCCCGTCCGATCTTCGCGCTATGTGGCCCGCCCATTGCCACTTCAGCTTGCTAATCTTAACGGCTATGTCGGTGACCTTGGTTCTTCTACGAATCTCTTCATTCCTGATTCGATCACGTAGAGGAACGCCGAGCATAGCTCTCTCCATAGCTCGCTGAGCAACTCTGAGCTTTTTTATGAGACCTATTGTAAGAGACCACGTCTCTGATCCATATATCATCACTGGTAACACACATTGACTAAAAACTTTAGTCTTTAGGCACTGAGGTATTTTGGATGAGAAGATGTTGCGCAGTTTCCCGAACGCTGCCCAGCCGAGTTGGATTCGCCGATTGACCTCTCTCTCAAAGTTGGACCTACCTAACCGGACTACCTGTCCCAGGTAAATGTATTCGTCGACAACTTCAAGAGTAGAGTTCCCAACGGTGAGTGCGGTGGGTACGACATGGACGTTACACATTATTTTCGTTTTGTCCATGTTCATTTTAAGACCCACTTGTTGAGATACTCTGTTGAGGTCGCCGAGCATTCGTCCTAGATCTTCCAGCGACTCCGCCATGACCACAATGTCGTCGGCAAATCGAAGGTGAGTGATATATTCGCCATTGATGTTGATGCCAAGTCCTCGCCATTCCAAGAGCTTGAAGGCGTCCTCTATGGTGGTCGTAAACAGTTTCAGAGAAATGACGTCTCCCTGTCTTACTCCTCTTTTTATGGAGATCGCCTTCGTGCACTGCCCTTGTACTCGGACTGACATGGTGGCGTTATTATACAAGCACTTCAACACTTCGATGTACCGATAGTCAATGCGGCATCGCTGGAGAGATCTAAGAACCGCCCAAGTCTCGATCGAATCGAAGGCTTTCTCATAGTCCACAAACGCCAAGCATAGTGGCCGATTATACTCCTCGGTCTTCTGTATAATCTGCCGCAGCGTATGTATGTGGTCTATGGTACTAAAGCCTTTCCGGAAACCGGCTTGTTCGGGAGGCTGGAAATCATCAAGCCTGTGTTCGAGACGATTCGTGATGACTCTCGAAAACAACTTGTAAACATGGCTCAGCAGTGTGATGGGCCTATAGTTCTTTAATAAAGTGTTATCACCTTTCTTGAAAAAGAGTACCACCACACCCCTGTTCCATGCTTCCGGCGCTTTTCCTTCGAGCAAGACGGAATTAAACAGCCTCTGAAGGACTTTAAGTACCGGCGATCCGCCCGCTTTCAGAAGCTCTGCAGTAATTCCGTCTTCACCCGGCGCTTTGTTGTTTTTAAGTTGGTTGAGAGCCATCCTAATCTCGTACAGGCTGATGTCCGGGATATCTTCAGTGTAGTGTCGGGTTAGCTTGGCTCTTGGGTCTTTTACCAAGTCAACAATAGGTTCAGCTACTGAGGTATACAACTGTCCATAGAACCTCTCTATCTCCCTGAGCACCTCTGACCTATTCGACGTTACGTTTCCGTCCTCCGTCTTCAGCTTCGTCAACTGGCTTTGCCCAATCGATTGGGCAAAGCCAGCATTTGACCCCGGGGATTCCGTTGTCCACTACCAAAGGTTCCCACTCTCAGCTCATCGTCGCCTCGTCTGCCCAGGTTCGCGTTAAAGTCCCCCATGACAACGGTGTAGTGAGTTTCAGAGGTATGTATGGCTCTAGATATATCCTCATACATAGCCTCTTCCTCATCGTCGGGGTGTGTCGAATTCGGTGCGTATACCTGTATAATTTTCAGTGAATACCTTTCAGTCATTTTGAATATCAGGTACGCTACCCTGGTCGACACACTCTCGATCTTGCCTAGAAACATACCTGTATTTTAGGTCACGTGATCACCTTTATATCTTCGTATAAAAATGTGGAACGCTTCACTATTTGCACCACGGCGAGACACCTAGTATACGCCCTCCCTCATAGCGATTGCCTAAGCCGAGGCCATTCCTCCTTGAGGCGCCCTTAAGCTAGTCGTCCCCTTGCCCTTCTGGCTCGAGCGTAGTGGCCGCTCGCCCTCTTGTCCGGGGAAGCTATAAAGGCCCCGCGGCGAACAGCGTAGATCATTCACACACACGCGCACGCTTCACTATTATGCGTGTTATCCTTGCGTAGGGGCCATGCTAATCTTGTTTGTTTTGATTTTAGTATATGTATTGCCGAAGCAAGTACATAAAGAAGTACCTACCTATAATGATCATTGATGATCGTTATATCATAAGTATTTAGTTATTATACTGAATGCTTCTCTGGTATGTTATAGAGGTCACTGTAAAGTGTTTAAGGAACACCTAATTAATCCTTTTTGCCTTTAGGGTTTGGTCAGACACTTTTATAAACACAAACTCAAATGATTTATTTTGTATAAACCCTGCGGGGGCACTTACAAATAGTAAGTTTAAATTTTTTTTTCTTATATAATTTCTAATTTACCACCGAGTAGAAATGCGGCTCAACTGAGGAGATCAGGCAAATTCCTCAGCGAGCGTCTTATTTTAAATTCTCTTTTACTTTTTTTTCTATTTTTCCCATCATGTTGTAAAGGTAGAGTGTTTAGGTTACAATTAGTAGCTTACGATTTAGCTCCAGTGTGACTTTAATACGATAAGACAGTTTATCGCGTGTGACTATGTTCCTCGGTGTCCAATCAGACATTTTAGTTATTTGGTAGCTATTTAATCAAACAATCGTGTCTGAATATACTTAAAAGAAATACCTGTGAACGCACGCTTACCGATATCTTCCTGAAGACCATTGAAATTCAGTAAAGCCTTGAACCATTAAACATATAAGTACTTTGTCACAGTAACCTCTGCATTCAACGACACGGTTCTTTAGAACGTTACATTACTGGGACAAGGTACTAACTTCTGTCGTCCTTGCTTCTACGACCTAATATATGACAATTGATTCAGAATTTCAATTCTGGTTTCTAACAATAGGCTCTTTTATTGTATGGAAACATGGAAATCGGTTTACAGCGAAGTGGTGACACGGTAACCTTGGTACTGTGACCTTTCGCAAATTCTATTGTTACTTTTAAATCAGGCTTAGAAAATATACTATAGTTACTAAGCCTATTGAGCTGAATAAGCTTCGTCGTCATAAGCCAACAGACGACCACTGTAGGACGTAGGTCTGCCAGACAGTGGTATCCTTGGTACTGTGACACCGTCACCGTCACGCCTATATTCCCCAGAGGGGGTGGCCTCTGGGTGTACTGAGTACACACACGTTTCTCCGACGATGTTAGGTCCCATGTAATAGGGGGCGAGCCTATTGCCATATACCGGGCACAATTCCAGACTCCGGACTCATACTGGGAATTTTTCGTTAGAAAAACTACATTTGTCCGACCTAGGATTTGAACCCAGGACCTCGTGATCACAAAGCGATGCGCTTTGCCACCAGACCAACGAGGCAGGTTTGGTACTGTGACCTTTCAGAGTTTCTATTAGAACCTTTAAAATGGGCTTAGAAAGATACTATGTCTAAGCTTATTGTGCTAAAATCGTTAGGCTTTTATAATAAGCTTCGTCAGTATCTGTCGAAAGACGTCCAGTGCAGGAAAACGGCATCCCCCATCGATTGTTAGGACGTCAGGCTTTTGTCCTGTACGCAGTCACCTTCACTAATATATTTAAAAATGAATTTATTTTCTGTAAATACCCGTACGTGATCGTATCAGGGATAGAGAGATTTGTAGAAGAACCAAGATTACTGACATATCCCATAGGATTAGTAAGCTGAAGTGGCAATGGTGCGGGCCACATAGCGCGAAGATCAGACAGGCGTTGGGGCAGAAAGGTTCTAGAGTGGAGATTATGTATTGGCAAGCGCAGCGTGGGATGGCCGCCCGCCAGATGGACCGACGATCTGGACCGATTGACCGGTTGCAATGGAGAGCGATTGGGGAGGTCTTTATTTAGCAGTGGACCAGTATATGCTGAGATAATGTAGATGATGATGAACTGTACATAAGCTGAGGCGCTGGTAAACCTGTGCGACCGCAAGGTCCTTAGCGATCACTGAGGTTAACCAACAGTCGACTTGGTCAGTCTGAGATGGGTAACCGATTTTAACATTTTCATATTCAAGCGTCTCCGTACTTTGTAAGGCATACTAAGCCATTGGTCCCGATTACCAGTTAATGTGGTAGTCATTTAGGCTAAGTTGAAAGTTATGTGAGAGAACGTTTTGCCCAGCGGTGGGACAGTACCTGTAGGCCAAATTATTACATTTAATTAATAACTGAACAAAGTTTGGTCTAGTGGTCAGACTCCAGACTGATATGTGATGTTCTTGATAGGATAGAAACCTCTCTTTTTCCAATTTCGGATCCGAACATAAAACCTCGTGATCGCCACGCGTATTTTTTGTATTAACACAACTCAGTTGCCAATCAAAATTATGTTTAAAAATAGTAACACAGATATAATAAGCCATTAGACCTTCGAGGTATTTTACACAGGTACACTGACATAGATACAACTATACTTTTCCACAGCGTTCATTTTTGCAGACAGAGCCACAGGTACAAGCTAGCTCATAACAAAGATGCCGAACTTTCTTCGCACTCAGACGACGGCCACCAAAATAAGTTCACTTCACACAGGCTCAACAAACAACCAATTTCCCGGAAAAATATTTTCACGCGTTTCATGAAAAATACTTCAGGACCTCTATTTGCTATGACTTAACGTGCCGCGTTACGGTAACTATGTGAAATGATCGTGTAACGGTGTTCAGATGCCTTAAGTTTTGGTCAAATAGCCGACAGCGCGCGACGGGAGCGCGCCGGAAGCGCTCGGCTGCGTTCGGTTGTGACGTTTGCCGTCGCGCCTAACGGGGCTGCGCTGTGTGGCGTCTCCCGTACATTTCAGTACATTATGTAGTACTGAAATGTACGTACGTAGTACTGAAATGTATGTAGTACTCCAATCGCGATTCGTCGGCTATGTAGCGAAACTTTTAGGACGAAAACTTTGACGCTAATTTGACGCGCTAGTAAGTACTTTGCGACTAGGATCTTTTGGCTCATGGACGACAATGAAGGGGTGTGAAATTAGAGTTAACATTTCTTCTTTTCTTCTTCCAAGGAGATATTTCAACAAGTGAGTCCACACGGTTAAAAAGAACATGGGTAAATTTCATCAATCAATCAATCAGCCTATCGTAGTCCACTGCTGAACACAGGCCTCTCCTAACACGCGCCATTGCACACGGTCCTCCGCCTTCCGCATCCAGTCTGTACCAGCGACCTTTTTCATAGCAAACGGCAACTCTGCGGCTGCCATGAAGTAACATTTCACTTGATAAAGGCGTTAGTGCTAATTTTGACTGCGTGCCAAAAGATCCCTGCAAAACCGTAATTGCACTGTGATGTTTATATTTATTTAGTAAATATTATGTAGTATGACAACGATTTGATATCAACCCGCTAACGTCACTCACTTCATGGTAAGCTCTCTTCACTAGAGCACCATTGTCGCTCGGCCTCTCGTCCGGTGAAACTGTAAAGGCCCCGCGACCAACAGCGTAGATCATTCAGCCACACAAATAGACCACTATTGAATGATATTTTCACAAAGGTATCATAACGCGCCGCGTCACGTGTTTAGTTGGACATACTGAATAAGAACCCAGGATTTGAATAGAGAAATAACACGGGACCTTTTCGCTAAGTACACTGTAGCTCTCCACACGAAAACTTCGGACCCAGAACAACATTCATAGTGGATTTCTTATAAAATGTTTGCTATGAAAATAAGGGGTTTTAGTTGGATCAAAATATAAAAAGGTTTACCATACAATCACTGAAGCTTTCGTAGACCTGCGTAGGTGCTTTTGTGTTCACTAAGAAAATGGCAGTCCCGGTATTCTGAACCATCATCTGGTTATCAGAAAGGCCAAACAAATTGAGTTAAAAGACTAGCCCGCAGTGGAGGCCGCATTCTGATCCGGTGGTAGATGTTAAAAATGTAATAATATACATATTAATAATAAATGTAATAATTGACGTTCGTAAGTCCTCCTGTATTGGCCTAAACAAATAAATAATTTTTGACTTTGACTTTTGACATCAAAGTTAAGCAGCGTTAAGTTCGGTAGATCTGAGATGGGCGACCGTTTGTAGAAATTCCGTTTTCGAGCGCCTCCGTGCTTTAAAATACAGGGCAGTTAAGTTAAGCCGTTGGTCTCGTTTACCACTTAATCTGGTAGCCATAAACCTGAGTTGAATGTCACACAGGTGGCACGATAAGTTCCAACAGCAGGTGGCCATAAAACTGCCTCCATCAATCCGCACTGAGTCCCGGTGGTAGAGTATTCATACCAATTCTTCTCCCTTCGATATTTGAGTGAAGGCTTTTCTTTAAAAGTTGGTCAGTATACTCTGATTTACATAATGTGATAATGGCTAAACCGGATTTGGATGAGACTTGATAAGTTCTAACTGCCATAAACCCGCGTTCAGAAATCCTAGCCGAATTCGTGTGATGGGGGGAGTATGACCTCTGTCACATCGATTTGTGGCCACTTTAGCCCAGTATGGGACAGCATAAGCTGCTATATATTATGTGGTAAATTTTAGGCCGGTCTTTATAAGTTCTAGCAGCAGTAGCTATAAACCTGCCTCCACCATTACACTCTGGGCGCCCGTAGTAGAGTAAAACCTCTCTCGATTTATGAGCATGTTTGCCCAGCAACGGAACAGTAGAGTCTGATATATATTTTTATATACAATCAGACGCAACAGCTCCAAAAAAGATCATACGAATTGAGATTCAGTCGATTTTGTTCCAGTTTCGACTGTGGAGGTAGACGCCGTGGTGGGGCGGACAGCTTCCCTCCCCTGCGACATCGAGCCTGACTCCAACGAGGATAGGGTCTACATGGTGCTATGGTTCCGGCATGCTGGTGGAAAGCCTCTATACAGGTATGGGTCTTTATTTTGGAGGCTGACATATAAAGGTCAGTGAAGACCACAGGTGCCTGTTTTCCCTGCCACAAAGAAACTAACTTCAGCAACAGAAGAGTATTCATGGTGCTGTTGGTCTGGTAATGGCAAGTTTTTATATGCTTAACATTTTTAGTGCTGGAGTTTAGGAAGCTGAAGCTGAGTGGAGGGTTTCACTCCTCTTCAATATTGACAGTGGAGGGCAGTGGCGTAACAAGATGGTAGGACAGGAAAAAGAAATGCCAGGGAACCCCATGCTTTTGAGTCCCAAATATAGATTTTGTCGATTTTTTTATGTTCCAAAATACACTTAAATTTAGTGTATCTATTTATCAAGTGGCCAATCCTTTTAAGGTCATAGTTTGTCAAAGGCCACATGAAGCATGTACCCCATTGGTGGGAGAAGACGCCGTGGTGGGGCGGACAACTACTCTCCCCTGCGATATCGAGCATGGCTCTAACGAGGACAGGGTCTACATGGTGCTGTGGTTACTGCATGGCATATGCTATGGCATCGCCTTGCTTTAAGAATTAACTTTAAGAGTTAACTAATATTAAAAAAAATTTGGTTTAAATAGGTCTGGCAAAGTACCTGACAAATGATGAAACAAATACACAATTTATGTACCGGGCAAGACCTTGATTTTCTTACCATGACCAAATAGACAGTGTCTTACCTGGGTAAGTCCAAACCTTCTATTCTTGGCGACGGGCGATGGGACGAACTATGAGACTGGGAGTGGAGTACTATAAGCCAGAAAGTTCTGTAAAGAACCTTTTGAAACTGAACTCGCTGCCTACGCCGCAAGGGTTGTGGTATAATGATATAGTTAGAAGCACTTTTTGGCCTCTTTTGTAGTTATATAATTATTTTTAATGATACTCGCGAGGAAATGTTATTAAGATCCATCATTGCTAAAATGGAATTCTTTATAAGGTGCTTAGCAGATAATATTGTGATGGGATTTTCAACTTGTTTTTGTTTTATTAGCTTCCTTTCATGTTTTCAGAGATGAGAGATAGAACAAATAATAACAAATATTTTCACGGAAATATATTGTTTGCTTAGGCCGTTAAGCTCCATTTTATCCGAGTGCCTAAGGACGCTTTTAGGAGTGTATGTATTCTTTGGCACTTCGAGTAAAGTTATTGTGGCTGGCAAGATGTTTTTCTCTCTATCTATCTATATCATCACGCCAGAAACCTTGCGAGTTAGGCAGAGAGTACGGATTTCTAGCAGGTTATTTCCTTAAATACCTCTCTCTAACTCATACACGCTCGCCGGTTATGGAGACTCTTGACTTGTCCTTCAGATGAGACTCGGTCTATTTGGTCGTGGCAAGATAGTCTAGGTTTTTCCCGGTACCTACGTCCTTTCACTTTCGCATTGTATATCTGTTTTGTTATTCTTTCTTCTGACATTCTTTCTATATGCCCGAACCAACGAAGCATAACCTTTCTCATCTATACACAGTCTTCCGTCACCTTTTTCGACACCAGTCAAAATATTTTTATCAACATGATTATAGTAGCAGTGATAGCCATTAGACTACAAAGTCAGAGGTCTCGGGTTCAAACCCAGGCACGCACTATTGTCTTTAGCGAAAGCATGTGCGTATTAAAAAATAATTATCACTTGCTTTAACGGTGAAGGAAGAGAGAAAACCTGCATGCCTAAGAGTTTCTCGAAGATGTGTGAAGTTCGCCAACCTGCACTGGGCCAGCGTGGTGAACTATGGCCTAAACCCTCTCAGTTTGAGAGGAGGCCCGTGCCCAACGGTGGGACAGTTTCCTAACAGGGCTAATATTATTATTATTATTATACATGGCTATATATCTACGATTAGGTAATTCTCTATATCATCACGCCAGCTCCCTCGCGGGGTAGGCAGAGAGTACAGAGTTCCAACAGGTTCTTTCCTTACATACCTCTCTGGCTTCCTCCACTCTCATAGTTCGTCTCATACACACTCGCCGGTTACGGAGACTCTTGACTTGCCCTTCAGCTAAGACACGGTCTATTTGGTCATGGTAAGATAGTCTAGGTCTTCCCCGGCACCTACATCCTTCCACTTTCGCATTGTATATCTGTTTTGTCATTCTTTCTTCTGGCATTCTTTCTATATGCCCGAACCAGCGGAGCATACCCTTTTAGGTAATTGCTTCACAAATTTAATACGAAAACTAAATTTGAAAATTTAAACCCCAATTAACAATGAAACTTGTACGTGTATATGTGCATATTGGGAAATACATTTTAGAAATGCATTTGAAATCTCCATATTGCTTTGAATCAATAACAGCTTTAGTTTGCATTTGCAATAGCATTTTTTGGCAAATTTAAAAAAATATAAAATACATTAAATAGTTGAAATCAATTCAGTTACCGATTTAGAACAAATTGCATTCAGGTTTTGCGTTTATTATATTACACCTTGTATACGCTAATACAGATTATACTCTCTAAACGCCAGACTGGCTCGTTGGACTAGTGGCGAATAATGTTCGTTGCGGGCACGAGGCCCTGGGTTCAAATCCTGGGTCGAACAAAACTACTTTTTCGATAGAAAAATATCCAGTATCTGGCAACAAACTCGTCTCCTATTACATGGTACCAAACATCGATGGCGAAAAGGTGTTTACCTCTGCCACCTCTGCTTAGGGAATTTAGGCATGAAGGTGTTTATTTTTTAATGCAGTCCCTCCCGTGACGTAAACCGCGATAAAATCCGTAAAATATTTTTATTTCATGCAACAACTCAAACTCAAATCCTTTATTTTGTCATGTATGCGTTATTTTTTTTAACTTTTAATCTACCATCGGATCGGAATGCGGCTCGGATCGGATCGTGGTCTCCATTGAGAAGATCCGGCGAGAAACTCAGCGCGTTTATCTGTTTTATGTAATTCTCTATTCCTTTTTTTCCAACATTTTCAATATCGAAACAATTTTATTTTATACAACATTCAGGTATGCGATCCAGCTCCAGCGTGATGCCTTACGGGGGATGTAAGACTAATGTATAGATAATATTTTTAAAAATTAGAAGCTAAAGGATTCTGGTAAACCAGTCTTTCACCAGTATATCTATATTCCGAATCACCCAGTGTATATATGTACACACCGTCACGCCTATATTCCCTAAGCAAGGGCAGAGGTGTTTAATGTAAGTCTCAAAGTAATGTGTCCCAAATGAAGTACTGATACTGGGAATTTTTCGATAGAAAGCCCACATTTTTCGACCTAAGATTTGAACTCAGGGCTTTGTGGTCGCTATGCGTATTATTCGCCTTTAGACCAATGAGGTGTTGTGGCATTTTTAAATCAGCCTGAACAATTTACACACTTCACGCCAGATCCCTTGTGGGGTAGGCAAAGAGTAAGAGGCAAAGAGTTCCAACAACTCTTTTGTTACAGATCTAGCTTCTTCTACTCTCATAGTTCGTCTCATACACGCTCGCCGGTTACGGAGACTTTTGACTTGGCGTTTAGATAAGACTCGGTCTATTTGGTCGTGGTAAGATAGGTCTTTTAAAAAACTTTCGAAAGATAAAAATTTTATTTCTAAAAACAAAAGTTGTGGAACAAACGAACGAACGGCTCCAGTGGCTTAGATCTTGAGTCACTCCACTCACTAGATCGAGTAGCCGCGGGTTCGCTTCCCGCACGGGACAAATCTTTGTGTGACCCACAAATATCAAACTCAACTCAAACTCAAATCGTTTATTTTGCATAAACCCTGCGGGGGTGCTTACAAAGTGTCATATTTACATATATTTTTTTTTTAACTTACTAATCTACCACCGGATTTGAACGCGGCCTCCACTGAGAAGATCCGGCGAGAAACTCAGCGGGCTTGTCTTTTATGTTTAATTCTCCATTCATTTTTTTTTTCATTTCCGATCCAGCTCCAGTGGAATGCCTTACGACTGAGATAGAGGACTATTTTTAAATATATGGTCCAAGGTGGACCAGTCTCCACAAGCAGCACCTGTTCACGAGTACGACTACTTGAGCAGCCATCACCTCCCTCGACCATATTAGAGGGAAGGAAGTGACCCGCACCAAATAGACACTGCAAGCATAGACTTTTTAGTGAGCATAACTAATCCCAGACCCCAGAGTGCAGTCAGAAAAGTCTACGAAAGGAGCAGTACTTCGAGCTCGTTTGGCACGACACGCTACGCTTTGACATTTTTGTTTACATAAAGACGTGCTTTATGACCAATAATCGTCAATAAAACAAATAGACACTTAAGCAGAGAAGGGCAAGAAACTCCACAGCCACTCCTTTATTTGTTTCGGTCTGGGTATTTGTGTACGTGAATTTCCTGTTTGTAAACGCACCCACGACATAGGAATGATGCGTAGTGCGGGGCTACGTTATTCATTTTAAATAAAAGGAAAAGGTTTTTTAGTTTTGGCAGTGTACTCAAATTCGTTAAGTTTGGTAGTATTACCCAGTATCTGTGTCTATCTTGTAATTAATTTGATTTAGAACGTTGTTAATATAGTTGGCATACATTATTCATAAGGCTCTCAGAGAGAATTATTGGGTAACCATTGTTGAGACACGATTTGGTTACGGTATTGATAATTTGAATTTCAATGTCTTTGAAACAGTGATAGTTAAGTAAGTAAAACAGGATTGTAAGTTCGTGGCTCAGAGGAGTATAAATTTCTAATGAACAAAACAGCAACAACTGTGAAGGAAAACTGAAATAGAAGTAAACTGCCATTCTAAAGAATCTAAAAATATTCGCAAAGCATAAGGAATTATGAGGCGAGCGTGTATAATACGAACAATGAGTGTGGAGGAAACCAGAGAGATCTAAGAGGAAAGACCTTTTGGGACTCTGTGCTCTCTGCAATTTGGTCGAGGGGGATTATGGCTTTTTCCAGTAGTCATACTCGTGAACGGGTGCTGCTTGTGGGGACTGGTCCATCTGGAATCCTTTAGACGCTGTTTATAAATACCTTCATTATTCTCATATCTCGGTCGTACGGCATCACACTGGAGGTAGATTCTAAACTATTTAATTGTAACGTAAACATAATATAATACATAAAAACATGATATATAAAAAAAGACAAGCCCGCTCAGTTTCTTCGCCGGATCTTCTCAGTGGTGGCCGCGTTCCGATTCGGGAGTAGATTTATAGTTCAATTAGATTAAAAAAAAAGTGTATTCCAAAACTATCTCTCACCAGCAGCCAAAAAAATTGTTGTACGTTAATGATTTCACATTTTTACAACTAAAGCAAAATTTTGTTTTTATTGTACAATTCTTGGGGCAATGATTCAGAAGAAAGGAGAAAAAAAAGTTTGGAAAAAAGATTGTTTTCTTTTTCTCTCTGCTTTATTAATTCTAGGGATTTGTCTGCTACGCTGCATGTTCCGCTAAACTCTCTCCATATACCTTACTATACTTCCTTACGTTTCAGCCTCAGTATAAGATTATTAAGACGTACCCAGATCATTGCGCTGTAATAACGCGTGGAGGGAAATAATGCTCGTGTACGCGTCGCTTATTTGTCTGTGCGCCACTTGAATAACGTCGAAAGGGTCTAATCCTCTGTAAATGTGACAAGATTGTAAATGTGTACAGTGTGATACAATACAGTGGCAATTCTTTCTATTTTTAGACTAGCGAATTAATGAATAGGCAGTTTATGATTTTTAGTCAGCGTAAAAAGGAAGGAACTATCCTCTATTACCTCTAGAAATAATTTCTAGCCGAAGGTTATTGTTTTGAGGCTCCACACTAGGAATTATTCCTGTGTTTTACAAGCGTGAATACCAGAAGAATACTAAACCAAAACATACGTTTCTGAACACATAAAGATTTGTTTCATATGGGCATCGTATCTGGTCGATCCAATGAGTTTGTCTAAGCCCTCGTCGAAGTTTCTTGCTAAATTAATTTAGCCTTTAGTTAAAAATGATGTCATGTCAAACAGTAAAGTGGTTTACAGAAGAAATATACAGCCGATGTCTTGAATTCAAATTCAATCAGAAAAGTCACGTTTAATTACTTTGTTATTGAATCAAAGAAGTATCCTGTGTGCCCTCTTGACCATTATTATTAATTTATTTCAGATAATTCCATATTTGCGCAATCATTACAATATTATTGAAATTGAAGCCTTAAAAACTTCTAGGCAAACAATGTGCTTATTGTTAAATACAAAAAGCGTAGTTCGTCCACTCAAAGAGTTTGCATAACGTTACGCGATGCATTACACTGCACGTCTGGGCCCTGCTTTATTGCGAGCTTGACAAAAATATTTTTATAAAACTTACTCGCCCATAGAATATATATATATATATATATATATATATATATATATATATATATATATATATATATATATATTAAAATTACAATAATCTAAATTACATGTGTTATATGTACAGGGCATGTTGCGTTGTACAGGGGTGTCTCTCAGTCTTCTACGATTTTTTCTGATTACGACACTACTAGGCCAGAAGTCCTCGCTTATAAAGGCCTCCAGCTTGGCAGTAGGAACTCGCATAACGAAGGAATAAAAGCCGCATTGTGTTGCGAATTCTGCTTCTCGACCCTCAGAGTATACAAGGACTTCTTGCGGGCATACTCTACTATGTCATCGGCTTGGGTGGTGTAGTGTAGCCGTGGCACGTACAGCAGCGTCGTCGGTACTGCTGAAAGTAAGAGTGTGCCATCATCGACCGCTGCAGACCCACACCGGTTTCTTCGAGTAGGTTTCTTCTTCTTCTTCTCCGCATTGATGAAGCCTTCCTCATCAACTTGACCCTTGGTAGTGGTCCGAGGCACCTTATGTCCCTTCCCCGTTGTCCCCTCCGGTGCGCGGGCGGCAGCGGCGGCGTAATTACGACGAGGAGAAACCGTGTTAACGTTTGACGTCACCAGCGAGGCCGCGGTGCTGGCGGCAAGGCGCGGTGTACTGCGGGTGGTGGGGCCGTAGTAACGGCCGGCAACTCATCGGCCGACTCAAAACTGCCGACGCATGCATTTGGTGCCCCGCGACGAACGTTAACATTAAAGGCCTCGTGCGACTTACATTCCGGGCTAGCGCCAAACAATGACGAAACCTCTTCCCGTAGTTCGCGGATGGTAGTCTCCGAAGCCTGGCCAGGTTAGACTTTAGGGTGTTTATATCCTTCAGCAGCCTGGTGACATCAACGTGGTTGAATGTGACGGGGGGCAACATGTGCAGCTACTTCGCCAGGAAGGCGGGCACGTCGTCGGGATCTGTGTCCTCCAGCAGGGTGTCTTGGAGACATCTCTCGCCCTTCTTCTCCCTTCTACGGGTCGGCATGCGATCGCTCATCCCGAGCTATTAGCACCCGAGGTACAGCAGTTTTCAGCCTTTACACTGCAAATTTCTTTATGTTTGAAGTTAGTCTTGCAATGCTGCAAAATGACATCATCCATGGTGCGTGCTGTAGAAACGCCAACACTTCGTTGGATATGATTTTTTTCGAACTTATAGCGGCAACCGCGGAGCGGCTACAGCCGTCGCAAATCTTGAATTGTAAATAATTCGTAAATGCAGTGTGGCACATCCGAAACCGAGCGCGCACTGCACTGCGTTAATCATATCTGAATAAAAATAGAAGACTTAAAAAAACAAAAAAAACCTTAATTATATTAAACTACTATCTAAAAATCGATATTATATTAAAGTTATAAACTCGCAACGTAACAGCAAATGAGTAAAATTTACCTATCGCATAGATGGCTTTAATGTGAAACCGGAACGATTGTCAATCGATTGTCGCTCGGATATGGCGGGTTATCGATAATCCGTTTTGCGGAGCGCGCTGCCTCGTTAGGTGCATCACTAACGAGAGTGGGAGCGCCCTAGCTGTTCTAATTTCAAGTATTCGAAATGTCATGTGAATTTTTGACAACCAGTATTTGGGAGAGTAATACAAATTTATTTTTTTACATTATGTATTTCCTCCGATTTTTTTTTAATCGCTCTATGACATCATGGCAGGTCACTAGCGTGGTAGACAGAGAGAATTGTAATAAAATGCTATTTTATTTTGGAAATTTTAGTATTTACAAATACATTCGATAGCATGGACCATTTATGCTTAAAAATTTGTTCGATTTTAAGTCATATTTTTAGTCATAACAAAAAAATAAAATGAACACTGCCCCCCCATATATTTCCCAAATGGGAGTGGCAGAGGTGTACTGTGTACACCCACTGTTGCCGACCATGCCTGGTCCCATGTCATAGGGGGCGAGCTTTTTGCCACATACCGGGCACAATTCTAGATCCAAGACTGACCCTGAGACTTTTTCGGAAAAAAAACCAAATTTGTCCGACCCAGGATTTGAAACTAGGTCCTTGTGTTCGCAAAGCACGTTATTCGCCACGAGACCAACAAGGCACTCATAATAATTTAGAAATTTATTATGACTGCCTAAATGAAAAACGAAACATATATTATACCGTCACGCCTATATTCCCCAAGCGGGGGTGGCAGAGGTGTACTGAGTACACCCACATTTCGCCGACGATTTTAGGTCCCAAGTAATAGGGGGCGAGCCTATTGCCATATACCGGGCACAATTCCAGACTCCGGACTCATACTGGGAATTTTTCGTTAGAAAATCCACATTTGTCCGACCTAGGATTTGAACCCAGGACCTCGTGATAACAAAGCGATGCGCTTTACCACTAGACCAATGAGGAAGTCATTCTCTTATATATTATAGGAAAAAAGAAAATATAAGTTCCATCTATCTATCAATCTATATCATCACTCTATATCCCTTGCGAGGTAGGCAGTAAGTCAGGTACAGAACTATCAACCATCTTATTTATATCTGCATTTAAAAAAATACGTTATCAATATATCGTGGGAAAAATTGCTCGCATACAGGTAAAACGAACACCAATCTGTCTCCAATTTTCCCTCAAAAACCTGGTACACCACAAATTCAAAGAAAACAAAAAACGTGGCATCCGTGTCCAATAGACCATTTTTTGAATATATTATTTTGTCACAAAACAATTTTACACTGGCTACTGGCCTTTCAAATATTCGAATTTTAAACGTTTTGGCGCTGGGATTTGAACAAGATTTTTTGATTTTGACGGGAATGAAATTGTAAAATTTGTAGTTGCCAATGGAAAAAAATTTTAGTTATCAATTTGATTTTTCAGTTTTTAAACTTGTTATTTCCAGTAAATTAACAGTTGTTACTTTGATATTCAGTTATTAATGTGTAAAATGTTGGTGGAATATTAATAATTATGTATTTGTGTACGTGTTGAAATGAAGTTAATGGTAACAAAATGATGGAACATGACATTTCAATTTCTCACATGGCGCCTGTCATAATTAGTCTGTAAAGAAAGCATCACTTTACTGTTTTAGGGCACTTGTAATTAATTAATTCCATTATCATTGGTCTAAGCGAGTAGGTATAAAAGATAGTATCGGTGTAAAGATGAGAAAGGGCATGCTCCGTTGGTTCGGGCATATAGAAAGAATTTCCGAAGAAAGGATGAGAAAACTAATATAAAATGCGAAAGTGGAAGGATGTAGGTACCGGGGAATACCTAGACTATCTTATCATGACCGAATAGACCGGGTCTTCTCTGAAGGACAAGTCAGGAGTCTCCGTAACCAGCGAGCGTGTATGAGCTGAACTACTCGTATGCGAGTGAAAAAAACCAGAGAGGTCTGTAAGGGAAGAACCTGTTGGAACTCTGTACTCTCTGCCTACCCCGCAAGGGATTGCCGGTTACGGAGGCTCTTGATTTTTATTTATTTCCTCTATCTTTTCGAAAGCATGTGCGTTATAAAAATTAATTATCACTTGCTTTAACGGTGAAGGAAACCTGGATGCCTAAGAGTTTCTCGAAGGTGTGTGAAGTTCACCAACCCGCACTGGGCCAGCGTGGGGGACTATGACCTAAATCCTCTCAGTTTGAGAGGAGCTCCGTGCCCAACGGTGGGACAGTTTCTTAACAGGGCTAGTATTATTATGTTATAAATATTAAGCATGCACACAGAAATACACATTATTGATAAAAATCACGTGTAAACTACGAAAAATATACTCATTTTTCCGGCTAGTTGAAGAAACAACAATATTTTGAAAGGTATAGGCGTGTTATTTTAAATTGAACTTTATACGGAGTATATAAGGTGTGCATTCGGTTGTGAGGTGTGGAGGATGTGTATTGAAATTTCAAAGCCGTAACGGGTGAGAGAAGAGTGACGTGTTCACGGCTCGTTACCTACTGTGTTCATATTCGGTATGACCAATCAAACACGTAACGCGGCGCGTTAAGATAAATTAGTGAAATGATCATTCGTGGGGACTCTCTCACGGTCATTTCACGGAGTTGTCCTAACGTATCGCGTTTGGTTATAATGAGTAAGGACCCTGGTACCGAGCGGTTGTGTGTGGTACAAGTCACTATAATTTTATTACGACTTGTATAATTTTTTTGAATTTTCGGAAAAAAATTAGTTTTTTTTAAGTCTGCCTTATCGGACATATTTGATTATGTAATCGACGAACTATGAGAGTGGAGGAAGCCAGAGAGGTTTTCGAGGAAAGAGAGTGTTGGAACTTTTTACTGTGATCACTCTACAAGGAATCAGAGGTGATGATATAGATAGATAGATATAATCGCTGGCTGACTTCCTCGTTGGTCTAGTGGCTAAGCGCTTGGTGATCACGAGGTCCTGGGTTCAAATCCTAGGTCAGACAAATGAAGTTTTTGTAACGAAAACTTCCCAGTATGAGTCCGGAGTCTGGAATTGTGCCCGGTATATGGCAATAGGCTCTCCCCCTATTACATGTGACCTAACATCGTCGGCGAAAAGTGGGTGTACTCAGTACAGCTCTGCCACCCCCGCTTGGGGAATATAATCGCTTTTGAGAGGACCATTTTTTACTTTAAAAATTCTATCATTTTTTTGCGGGAATGTTTGTATTTTCATAGATATTGAAATAATTTGTATCTCCAGTTGTTATAACAGTATCTAAGTGCACTTGAAGGCATATTTTTTGAAACAAAACTGAGCACCCAAACGTATCACGTTGCGACCTGACACAGACCCGTATTACAGAACGAAAATCAGTCGTAAAATTTTAAATTTTACGTTTTTGTACTAAATACAGTTATTAAAACTAGATTCGTTCTGTAATACGGGCCTAAGTGAGCTGAGTGTGTGCACTCTATTTTTTTGTAGTATATTCTGTATCCCACTGCTGGGCTCCCCTTCCGTCTCCACACAAAACGATCCTGGGCCTGTAGTATCCAAGTCTGTTACTATTTTTTGGTACAAAAAAAACGACTATGACGTCTGTGACTATTTTTTGGTACAAAAAAAATACTTGTGGTGTCTTACCTCGTTCATAGTGTATAACATCTCAATGAAGCATAAAATCAAAATAAAAATCATAAGATTTTTAAAAGGCACTTATGAATAGTCAAAAATATAATGTCATTGATTACTTAAGACGGGTAGACCCGTTCGGAGTCATTCCTATGGAGAAGAAGGGCAAGAAACTCCACGGTTACTCTTTTTAAAATAAGAGTTTTACAATTATTTTTGTATACATTGCATTCATGGAGTATAGAAGAACAGTGCAGAACGAGCTAAATAGATGTGCTTAAGTATAGATTAAACATAAGTGTACTTAAATTCATGGTATCGATCAGTCTACATAGACCTCTCATTTACATAATAGGGAATTTGTAAAGGTATATAATGAAAAGTATAGTAATAATAGTGAGAGATAGGATTACTATAAAATATGTAAAGAGTGCGTACAAAATAATAGGTTATAGTTCTCGTTCGGCTCCAGTGTGATGCCGAACGAGAACTATAATAAAATAATAGTTTCAAGGGCCTGCCGCGATCGACCATTTATCGACTGGAAGAGCGACAGTGATGCAATTACTTTACAAATGAATAATAAGGGACGGATATATAGAGCGCACACTCTGAAGTAAACGACGTATGTGCACTGCACAAAAACTGCTTTACAAGTACTTTGCTTTAATTATTCGCTGTTTTTCTTAAGCATTTAGCATTGGTTTCAGAAAATGGAAAGCATTAGAGATAATTTCTTTTTTCTATTGAGAAAATGGGCCAAATAGTATCCTTCCAGGCAAGACAAGACAAAGAAATCACACGTCGTGTAGAAAACCCCTGGAAAAGCTATTGGTCCATGAAAGATCTGATGAAGAGTGATCTTCCATTGAAACTAAAGCAAAAAGTAATGGACATGTGCATTCTCCCCATACTCACTAACGGCGCACCGACTTGGTCTTTGACAAAGTTACAGAAGTCTACGCTCGCGGTCTGCCAGCACAACATGGAGCGCAGTATCTTAGGTATTAAACTTATTAACTATGTCCAAAATAGTGTGCTGGGTTCCATGACACTAATAGCTGATGTTGGTCAAAGAGTCGCTAAACTAAAATAAAACTGGGCTGGCCATATCTGCTGCATGCCAGACACATCGTAGGCTAAAATAATAACCAACTGGGTCTCTCCTAATTTTAAAAGACATCGCGGCGGCCCCAGTAAGACATGGCGGGACGAACTGGACGTCTTTATGAATAATTGGCCCTTGATTGCTTTAAATCTTTGCCCGGCAGTGCGACACCAACGGCTAGATAATAATAATAATAATAACAAATAGGTCAACGGACTTATAGCGAAGAGCTTCGATAAACACCTCGAGAAGCTCTTGCTAGGCAGTTGACCGCCGGTAGCTATTAAATATCTAATCCATATACTTTTTGAATTGCATAGAGTACAAAAACACGTTTTAAATTTTGGTAGCCCTCTAATTTAGTTCTAATCCATCAGGCATACAAATATCTTAATTAGATCAAAGCATTTATTTTCCGAGAGTTAAAATTTATAGATAGTTATTCAAGTTATCGGTTACTGAAGCGGTCAGACGAGTCTGCAGTTTCCGTAAGGTATTTTTGCTTTCATTGCAGTCCCTCGCATTTCAATGAGCTTTGAATTTAGTAATAATGGTGTAATAGATAAAATGGTTTTTGAAGTTTGACCTTTTGTAGTCAATAAGGAAGAAATATTGTAGGATGATTGTGATGATCAATGATCTCTATCACCTCGACTATTTGTTTTTTAAACCTAGGATTTATTCATATGTTGTGGGTGCGTTTAGAAACATGAAATATCACATACACGAATACCCAGACCGGAACAAATAACTGTGGATCACACAAAGATTTGTCCCGTGCAGGATTCGAACTCGCGACTATTAGATACAGTGGGCGGAACTCTTCAAGGTCTTAATCACTGTGCTAAATCGTCGATCATTTGTGAAAGTAGGTCTTTGCTCAACATTGAGACACTATCAATCTGTTTGTGTTTCTCTCTTACCTGGATTTAAGCCTACGCCCAACACTGGGACAGTATCTGTTTGTGTTTTAGTCGATGATCTCTCACCTCAATTTGTTAGGGAAGGCCTCTACCCCATATTGGGATGATATCAAACGGTTTGTGTTTAAGTCGATGATTTTTCTTTACCTATATTTGTGAGGGCTGGCAAGGGCTTGCCCCAACAGATTGATACTGTCCCAATATTGGGCCTTTTCCCAATCAATCTGTTAGTGTTTGAGTTGATGATCTCTCTCACCTTGATTTATGAGGAAAGACCTTTACCCAAGAGTGGGACAGTATCAGTCTGTTTGTGTTTGAGTGGATGATCTCTCTCACCATGATGTGTGAGGGAAGACCTTTACCCAAGAGTGGGCCAGTATCAGTCTGTTTGTGTTTGAGTGGATGATCTCTCTCACCATGATGTGTGAGGGAAGACTTTTACCCAAGAGTGGGACAGTATCAGTCTGTTTGTGTTTGAGTGGATGATCTCTCTCACCATGATGTGTGAGGGAAGACCTTTACCCAAGAGTGGGCCAGTATCAGTCTGTTTGTGTTTGAGTGGATGATCTCTCTCACCATGATGTGTGAGGGAAGACCTTTGCCCAAGAGTGGGACAGTATCAGTCTGTTTGTGTTTGAGTGGATGATCTCTCTCACCATGATGTGTGAGGGAAGACCTTTGCCCAAGAGTGGGACAGTATCAGTCTGTTTGTGTTTGAGTGGATGATCTCTCTCACCATGATGTGTGAGGGAAGACCTTTGCCCAAGAGTGGAACAGTATCAGTCTGTTTGTGTTTGAGTGGATGATCTCTCTCACCATGATGTGTAAGGGAAGACCTTTGCCCAAGAGTGGAACAGTATCAGTCTGTTTGTGTTTGAGTGGATGATCTCTCTCACCATGATGTGTGAGGGAAGACCTTTGCCCAAGAGTGGGACAGTATCAGTCTGTTTGTGTTTGAGTGGATGATCTCTCTCACCATGATGTGTGAGGGAAGACCTTTGCCCAAGAGTGGGACGGTATCAGTCTGTTTGTGTTTGAGTGGATGATCTCTCTCACCATGGTGTGTGAGGGAAGACCTTTGCCCAAGGGTGGGACAGTATCAGTCTGTTTGTGTTTGAGTGGATGATCTCTCTCACCATGATGTGTGAGGGAAGACCTTTACCCAAGAACGGGGCAGTATCAGTCTGTTTGTTTGAGTGGATGATCTCTCTCACCTCGATTTGTAAAATAATGCCTTTGCCCAGCAGTGGGATAATATCAATTTGATAGTGTTTATGTCAATAATACTCTCATATTGAGTGAGAGTTGGGTATGTAAGAAGGAGAACGAAAGCAGGATAAATGCGGTCGAAATGCGATCTCTGCGGAAGATGTGCGGAGTCACGCTGACCGACCGTATTCGCAACAGCGTAGTAAGAAAGCGAGTAGGTATGAAAGATAATATCGGTGTAAAGATGAGAAAGGGTATGCTCCGTTGGTTCGGGCATATAGAAAGAATGCCGGAAGAAAGAATGACAAAACAGATATACAATGCGAAAGTGGAAGGATGTAGGTGCCGGGGAAGATCTAGACTATCTTACCATGACCAAATAGACCGTGTCTTAGCTGAAGGGCAAGTCAAGAGTCTCCGTAACCGGCGAGTGTGTATGAGACGAACTATGAGCGTGGAGGAAGCCAGAGAGGTATGTAAGGAAAGAACCTGTTGGAACTCTGTACTCTCTGCCTACCCTGCAAGGGAACTGGCGTGATGATATAGATTTGTAAGGAAAGACCCTTCCTAAATAGTGGGACAGTATCAGCCTGTTTGTGTTTGAGTTGAAGATAGTTATTACCTCGATTTGTAAGAGAAATTTTTTTCGAAGTTAGATACCCTGATTTTTTTATCTATCTACATTATTACGTTTGGTCCTTTGCGGGGTAGGTACAGAGTTCCAGCAGGTTCTTTACTTACAGACCTCTCTGGCTTCTTCCTCTCTCATAGTTCGTCTCATATACACTCGCCGTTCATCTCATGCTCTGAATTATGTGTGATATATCAATAATTCAAAACGTAAGTAAAGATACGAGTATAATACAAGACCATAAATAATTCAAACCGGCGAGCATCACACCGTCGCGTATCCCGAGCGATTTGAACGCAACAAATTTCAGTGGTATCGATATAAATTATCAATTACCAGACATGTGTCGGGCAGGAGCGCGTCGCGCTGTCACGCCTCGTTACACTCTGTTCGTGTTTGGTGTAAGTGGAGGACGGAAGCGGAGAGCGAATTGAAAATATTATTTTTATTATTTATTTTGTTTCCTATCTATCGATCTATATCTTCACGCCAGATCCTTTGCGGGTAGTCAGAGAGTACAGGGTTTCAACAGGCTCTTTCCTTTCTCTCTGGTTTTCTCCACTCTCAAAGTTCGTCTCATACACGCTTGCCAGTTAGGGAGACTTTTGACTTTCCTTCAGATAAGACACGTTCTAATTGGTCTTGCTAAGATAGTCTAGGTCTTCCCTGATACCTACATCCTTCTACTTTCGCGTAGTATATCTGTTTTATCATTCTTTCTTCTAACGTTTGATTTTATTATGCTTACGAGAAACTCTTCGAGTGGCGACCACGTATTGGAAGATATGACAGGTGGACAAAGTGGCGAAAGTTAGAAGTGGTTGGGGGGGGGGGGGAGGTTCTTTGTCCTGCAGTGGATATCTTCGTCGGATATGATGATGGTCTTGATTAATTTTAAAACACCGTTTTATATCTCTAATACTACCAAAAGATATTTTAATTAGTTTTTAATGTAAAAAGACACAATTTTTACGAAATCTATTTGTTGTTGCACCAGTGATAGCCTAGTGGTTAGACCGTTGGACTGCATAGTCAGAGGTCTCGGGTTCAAACCCAGGCACGCACCTCTGTCTGTTCGAAAACATGTGCGTATAAAATTAACTATCACTTGCTTTAACGGTGAAGAAAAACATCGTGAGGAAACCTGGATTGAAGATCCTGGTTCTTCGCTGCTGTACCGCAAGAGGGCAATGCGAGTGTAGTAAAACTCGCCCAAACCTTGAAGGTGTGTAAAGTTCGCCAACCCGCATTGGCCAACATGGTGGACTATGGCCTGCACCCTGGTGCCCAATAGTGAGAGCTATTATTATTATTATATTAGGCTGGCCGAATTTCTGAGGAAGGAGGGACTCTTTATGATGAACTCTTTCTTCCAGAAGCCGTCTCATAGGAAATGGACCTGGATGAGCCCTGATGGTTTCACAAAAAATGAGATAGACTTCATCATGAGCACCAAGCGACAAATATTTAATGATGTCTCCGTGATTCACAGGGTAAAAACCGGCAGTGATCACCGAATGGTCAGAGGCACATTAAATATTAATGTCAAAATGGAAAGATCGCGTCTGATGAAGTCTACGCTCCGACCTTCTTATGCACATATCCAAAACCCCGAGAACTTTCAATTCGAATTGTCAAACCGCTTCGAATTGCTAGACAGTAGTGCATCAGTGGACGAAATCAACAATAGGCTGGCAGAGACTGTCCATACGGTCGGGTCCAAGTATTTTAAGCCCCACCGTAAAAATAGGCCTCAAAAGCTATCTGACTACACCCGAAACCTTATGGCTGAGCGACGTACCATGAGACTCCAAACCTCCGATGATGCTAAGTCCTATAGGCAGCTCAATGGACAGATATTGAAGTCCTTGTGACACGATTTACGGTCCTTCAATACAAGACGTATTGAGGAGACCATAGAGCAGAACAAGGGCTCCAAAGTGTTCGCAAGAGACGCGTCTATTGGGCAAAGCCAGTTGACGAAGCTGAAGATGGAGGACGGAAACGTAACGTCGAATAGGTCAGAGGTGCTCAGGGAGATAGAGATGTTCTATGGGCAGTTGTATACCTCAGTAGCTGAACCTGTTGTTGACTTGGTAAAAGACCCAAGAGCCAAGCTAACCCGACACTACACTGAAGATATCCCGGACATCAGCCTGTACGAGATTAGGATGGCTCTCAAACAACTTAAAAACAACAAAGCGCCCGGTGAAGACGGAATTACCGCAGAGCTTCTGAAAGCGGGCGGACCGCCGGTACTTACAGTCCTTCCGAGGCTGTTTAATTCCGTCTTGCTCGAAGGGAAAACGCCGAAAGCATGGAACAGGGGTGTGGTGGTACTATTTTTCAAGAAAGGTGATAACACTTTATTGAAGAACTGTAGGCCCATCACACTGCTGAGCCATGTGCACAGGTTGTTTTCGAGAGTCATCACGAATCGTCTCGAACGCAGGCTTGATGACTTCCAGCCTCCCGAACAAGCCGGTTTCCGGAAAGGCTTTAGTACCATAGACCACATACATACGCTGCGGCAGATTATACAGAAGACCGAGGAGTATAATCGGCCATTATGCTTGGCGTTTGTGGACTATGAGAAAGCCTTCGATTTGATCGAGACTTGGGCGGTTCTTAGATCTCTCCAGCGATGCCGCATTGACTATCGGTACATCGAAGTGTTGCGAGCCGTCCAGTCCACTTATGTGGACTGCGAGGCATGCGTACGGGTGGGTGGTAACAGGTCACCCTGGTTTGACGTTAAAATCGGCGTCAAGCAGGGTTGCGTGTTGTCCGCTAGACTGTTTATAATATATCTGGACAAAAGTCTTCAAAGACTGAAAGCGATGAATGAAGGTGTACAAATGGGTGACTTAGTGGTAAACCATCTACTTTATGCAGATGACGCGGTTTTAATAGTGCCAACAGCCACTGATCTGCAAACACTAGTCACAGTTATGAAAGACGACTGCATGATCAATGGCTTACACTTGAATGTGAAGAAAACCAAGATTATGGTTTTTGAAAGGGAAGAAACCAGAACGAATGTAAGGATTGTGGTTGGTAACGATGTGCTGGAGCAAGTAAATGAGTTTGTATATCTTGGATGCGCCTTCAGTAAGGATGGGAAATACACCGCTGACATAGAGAGAAGAGTGAGTGCAGGGAACAGAGTGAATGGTGCGATGGGAAAGCTACTCGGGAGCCGGCACTTAAGCCATAAGGCGCAGCTGGCCATACATAACGGAGTTCTTGTCCCAACGCTGTTATATGGTAGCGAGAGCTGGGTATGTAAGAAGGAGAATGAAAGTAGGATAAATGCGGTAGAAATGCGAGCTCTGCGGAAGATGTGCGGAGTGAAGCTGACCGACCGCATTAGCAACAGCATAGTAAGACAGCGAGTAGGTATGAAAGATAGTATCGGTGTAAAGATGAGAAAGGGCATGCTCCGTTGGTTCGGGCATATAGAAAGAATGCCAGAGGAAAGAATGACAAAACAGATATACAATGTGAAAGTGGAAGGATGCAGGTACCGGGGAAGACCTAGACTATCTTACCACGACCAAATAAACCGAGTCTTATCTGATGGAAAAGTCAAGAGTCTCCGTAACCGGCGAGCGTGTATGAGACAAACTATGAGAGTCGAGGAAGCTAGAGAGGCATGTAAGGAAAGAACCTGTTGGAACTCTGTACTCTCTGCCTACCCCGCAAGGGATCTGGCGTGAGGTTATAGATAGATAGATAGATAGAAGTGTTGAAGTGCTTGTATAATAACGCTTCCATGTCAGTCCGAGTACAGGGGCAGTGCACGAAGGCGATCTCCATAAAAAGAGGAGTAAGACAGGGAGACGTCATTTCTCCGAAACTGTTTACGGCCACCATAGAGGACGCCTTCAAGCTCTTGGAATGGCGAGGACTTGGCATCAACATTAATGGCGAATACATCACTCACCTTCGATTTGCCGACGACATTGTGGTCATGGCGGAGACGCTGGAAGATCTAGGACGAATGCTCGGCAACCTCAACAGAGTATCTCAACAAGTGGGTCTTAAAATGAACATGGACAAAACGAAAATAATGTCTAACGTCCATGTCGTACCCACCGCACTCACCCTTGGGAACTCTACTCTTGAAGTTGTCGACGAATACATTTACCTGGGACAGGTAGTCCGGTTAGGTAGGTCCAACTTTGAGAGAGAGGTCAATCGACGAATCCGACGAGGCCTATGTTCAGCAGTGGACAAGTATAGGCTGAGATGATGATGATGATGATGACCTGTTATGTTATCCGTGGATTTGGGAACACGAGTTAATATCATCACGCCAGATCCTTGTGGTGTAGGGCAGAGAGGAGGTTATACAGAAATGTGGAAATGGAATTTACAAGACGAAATTGGAAGGATGTAGGTACCGGGGAAGACCTAGACTATCTTACCATGACCAAATAGACTGTGACTTATCTGAAGGGCGGATCCTAACCTAACCGGTGGGCATGTATAAGACGAACAATGAACTTGGAGAAAGGTATAAGACATTAAAATTTTTATTCCTCGTTGGCTCAGTGGTGCAAAGATACTCGTATCATTTCCTAGGTCGGAAGAAGTGTGGTATTTCTATAGAAAGATTCTTAAAAGCATTTTGGAGGTCTTGCCCCGAAACTCATGCCCCGTTAGGTGCATAGAGACAATATACGGCAATACATAGGTAACCTACGAGATAGATCTTTGTCTAATTCACAAAAAAGTCGGTCTATATCTTTGTGTATCCAGCTCTGTTGCCTGCCCGAGAGATCTGAAACCCCAGTAACCTATGCCCCTGGCGTCCGAATTTGGACCGGTCCTAAGGGAAAATATGGTGTGAGTCGTATCATTGCCGTAAGCACTGCGAGGGTGCGGAGGAAGCGTTGATTGCTACCCCAAGTCATTCTTGAACCGAATTGAGCGACGCATAAGACAAGGGCACCGAAGCAATGCGATTGTAGTAAAACCCGCCCACACCTTAGGTTTTTCCACACCAGACCAGTAATCTTGCGAAGATGTCCGTTTACCATAAAATATGTTCGTGTATAACAAAACCGAGTGTGAACGCACACGACACATGAATAATTTCTAGTACGGAACAAAGTTCTCTGACTAAAGCATAATAAATACATACCAAACAATTTCAAGTGTTGCCAGCTCCTCATTTCTTAACGTAAATAAGACTTCGCTTACTTATGTAAGTGGAGAGCGTACGCGCCGTCGCTTATAAGCGTATTCTGGGTGCATACCGCTTAATTCAATTCACTTTGATCATTGCGTTCCGCTGGTGAATGAAACATCTTAGTTATTGTGCACATAGAATGTTAAGCTATGTAAGCTTTTTCAGGGTTTTACATGTAACGATGTAAAACCCAGAAAAAGTCAACGTCATGTTTATTTTCAGCTGATGTTGCTGAGCTCTCGGAGCCCCGTGGTTCATACGGAACATTCTCCATTCCGATTTTGGTCTCGAATCTATTCACGCCTGTAATAAAAAGGCTCCAACCCGTTATTTTGCGAACGCGTCCTATCATCGGAACCTTTTACTCGTAGTCGCCACCATCCACGAACCTAACTCCCCTCCTAGCAGCCGCTACCACCGTACGTGGCATGTTATCACCGACCCTCCCGATGCCCTTACTTTCCCTCTTTCGGATACAGATACCGCACACAGCATTAGACATCGAGCTCGCCGGGGAGGTCGAAGAATCCCTTGCCTGCCGACCGGTGCAAAGCACCACGGCGAGACACCTAGTATACGCCCTCCTCCATAGCGACTGCCCAAGCCGAGGCCGTTCCTCCTTGAGGCGCCCTTGAGCTAGTTGCCCCGTTGTGGTTTCACGCTCGCCCTTATATCCGGTGAACCTGTAAAGGCCCTACGACCGACAGCGTAGATCATTCACACACACGCACACATACACACACAACACAGTGTACTGTGTATACTCATATTATGTCTTAGAAGACCCCAATTTTATTGAGAGAGTGATAGGGATATATTTTACGTGGTACAATTCTAGCCTGATACAAGTACGAGGACTATTTTGATGAAATAAAAAAAAACACATTTTATTTTATTGAGGCGCTCGTAGCGCTGTGCGACCGCGGTATTCTTACCGATTACCAAGGTTAAGCAGCGTTCGACTCGGTCGGCCCGAGATGGGTGAACGTTTGTGGCATTTTCATATTCGAGCGTCTCCGTGCTTCGGAAGGCACGTTAAGCCGTTGGTCCCGGCTACCTCTTAATGGGGTAGTCGTTAAGCCGAGTTGGAAGCCTTAATAGGCGGCTTGATAAGTTCCAACAGCAGGTGGCCACAAACCTGCCTCCACCAATCCGCACTGGGTCCGCGTGGTGGAGTATGACCTAATCTCTCTCACCTCGATTTGTGAGGGAAGGCCTTTGTCCAGCAGTGGGCAGTATAGGCTGACATTATTATTATTATTATAATATATTTAATAAAATATGTAGGACATAGGCAGTATAAAGTAATTTAAATATTGTTATTAATTCTTCAAAACTTATTATATAACCGTCACGCCTATATTCCCCAAGCGGGGGTGGCAGAGGTAATAGGCGGCGAGGTTATTGCCATATACCGGGCACAATTCCAGACTCCGGACTCTACTGGGACTTTTTGATGGATAAACTACATTTGTCCGACCTGGGATTGCATTGTTGGTCAAGTGGCAAAGCGCATCGCTTTGTGATCACGAGGTCCTGGGATCAAATAACCATTTGTAAAATAATAGATTTAACAATACCGTCTTATTTACTGAACTTTTATGCCTAGACCGCATCCGATCTTCGTGGCGATACCGATCTAGCGTGATGATATATGAATATCTACCTATCTATCTATAGTAAATTTTACTTGCTATGTTGTTTTTCCATATATAGGGTAGGTACTAATGATGAATCGGGCGAAGACAAAAGTTATGACTAACAGCACAAAACACAGGGTTGAAGTAGATACATACACTATGTCGATGAGTGCGTCTATTGCAGCCAGTTAGTTTCCTCCAAAAACAGGCAAGACAGCGAGATCCAAAGACGTATCGATAACGCCTGGAAGAGTTACTGGTCCATGAAAAAGATAATGAAGAATGACCTTTCAATATGCCTTAAGCGGAAACTCCTCGACATGTGTATCCTGCCATTCCTAACCTATAGTGCTTAGACGTGGTCACTGACCGAGTCTCAAAAGTCCAAACTCAAGAATGAAATAAAGCTATTTTTCTGCAGTCTGTGAACATGTCCTTGACCGCACCCGCCATAGCTTCAGATTTGATAGACCACAAATCCTCGTGAAAGAACACAGATTCCTACCAAGGATGGTTCGCGAGGCTATGGAAATTAAAATACATCCTAATTTTAATAGAGAAGATGACTGGGTTCTTCCATCGACTTGGGATCCGGTAATTAATATAATAAAATCCAAAACTAAGCATAACACTGAAAGACCTCAAGACACCGTGAGCTCATTCTGCGTAGATCGGACCAACGAAAATAATTAAGAACAACTTTGCCCTTTGGACGTCTAACACCTCAGTCCTTTCCGTGACCATGGGTGCCGCAAAGCACTCCAAACGTCGGAAACTTAAAAATCAAAAATAAACCGCGATAAAATCCGAAAAATAGTTTTATTTCATGTGTAATATTCGCGTAAGTCTAAGAACTCAGTATCCAAACTCAAGGTTTGCCGAAGAGCGATGGAACGTAATATATTAGGTATAAAATTAACAGATAGATTTCGTAACACCACTATACGCTCTAAAACGGGGATCGCTGATGTGGGCATCAAATCTGCAAAACTTAAATGGGAGTGGGCAGGGCATGTTAGTCGAATGCACCCTGAAAGATGGGCTAGAACGCAATGGGTGCCAGCGGATGGGCATCGACGTCGGGGCAGGCCTAGGAAACGTTGGGGTGACGTTCTAGATGCTTTTGAAAAAGATTGGCCAGGGATGACCAATCACAGGTCAACGTGGAAGATTATGGGGGAGACTTTTGCCCAGCTGTGGGAGAGAAAAGGCTCATAAAAAAAGGGTAGGTAGAGGTATATATTTTTGCGTCCAATGTGACAACAAACGATCCAATCGCCATTCTTCGGTCACATCATTTCTCATATTTCCACAGGATGCTTATCTTTAACTTTAGCAAGTGACAAATTGCACATAGTTTAAAAGTCTAAAGGCGCAAGCCGGGATTTGCATCCTGGAACTCGTTATTACTTCACCAGTAGAATACCAACGCTGGGCTATTATTACTTTTTTAACTAACTTGAAGTGTCCACTGCTGGGTGAAGGCCTTCACTCATTAATCAAGGTAAGAGAAATTAGGTCATACTCCACCACGCGGACCCAGTGCAGATTGGCGGAGGCAGGTTTGTGGCCACCTGCTGTTGGAACTTATCAAGCCGCCTACAAGGCTTCCAACTTGGCTTAACGACTACCATATTACGTGGTGACCGGGGCCAACGGCTTAGCGTGCCTTCCGAAGCACGGAGACGCTTTAATATGAAAATGCCACAAACGGTCACCCATCTCAGGCCGACTGCGTCGAACGCTGTTTAACCCTGGTGATCGCTAAGATCACCGCGGTCGCACAGCGCTACGAGCGCCGCCTTTCTTCGAAGACCTATATATCCCCTGTCAATTATGGCCATTCTGCTCTATCATTACTACTTAAAGCACAATAAAGAATGAAAAATATTTCTTATTCTCCACGGCAAAAACATCTAATGATACCCAGTATAAATGAATATTTGATGAGTGTTTCAATTAAGATAACATTTTTTTTAAGGTTAGTCACCGAAATAATAAACATAAACTAAATGTTTATTATTTCGGTTAGTCTAGTAGTTAGAACGTATGGTCAGTTGTATTTAATGGCTGTGAGTTTGATTCTCGTTTGAGAAAGTTTTGGAGGAAGTTTGAAGTTCCCCAAGAGGGGATGGCAGAGGTGTACACAGTAGTACACCCACTTTTCGCCGACGATGTTAGGTCCCATGTAATAGGGGGCGATATTGCCAGGGCACAATTCCAGACTCCGGACTTGTACTGGGAGTTTTTTGCTAGAAAAACTACATTTGTCCGACCTAGCGTTTAAACCCAGGACCTGGTGATCGCAAAGCAATATAGGAGAAATACAGAGGTGACGACATCCAGCTTTTTTACATATCGCATCGCTTTAATTACAACACTTCCTAACCGGCCCGTTTATATTAACTACAGAGAGACTAGAGTTGCCAGCCTTGCATATAATTGTTTGACGCTCAAGAATTCACTCGGTGTTGCTAGCTACTAATTATGCGCTATTTTTACCTCTGACAGAACTGTAGTTTTAATTTATATGCCTTTGTTCGTCGTTGTGAAGTCATTTGACGTATCATTTTTTTATTATGTTAGTTTTTAAAAGCGAAGTGAATAAGTTATAAACCGTACAATATTTGATTGTCATAAGTTTGGAGCTATCCGGTAATAGAATAACTGCTTTCTATGGATATTGAAAAAAGAGAAATAAAGAAGCAGAAATAATTGTTCATTACTCATAATAGTTCTTGGGTTCCTGCAAAAAATAGTTATTGCCGCGGTTCACGTTCGCTTTCTGGCCAGTTTCATGTTTAATCCTCTGCTCACTGCCAGGCGATTGCGCTTAATGTAAAGGATAACGTTTACGAAGAAAGTGCGCTGCGGTTGTTCTTTCAGATAGCTATAGCATAGGTAACAAGGAGATACTTTATATATTTGCCAAATAATAAATCGCTTTAAGCGATAAGGCCTCCTGTATCTTCCTAACCATGTTTGATTTTGTTTTTTGTTTCATAATATTTTATGCGCAAAAAGTATATTATTTTCGCTGAGATTCACGGGCTTCACCCGGACCTTTGACAGGCTTGCATGGGGACGTGGGTCCAACACGTAGAGGCCCTTTGCGAGAAGTTAATGTTATGTAAGCCACCTGCTGAGATCACTAGCTGAAAATGAAGAAACATTTATTTATTTATTTATTTCCACATATACATCTACTTTTACAGAGTATATACTCCAATACAGTAGTGTTACCAACTATAAAAAAATATTTATTTATAACATATAACCATGCTAGCTGTCTTTGTGAATTCACTCAAAGCACAGTGGAATAAGTCTATCTTGGTGTCAATAAGATTAATGGTGCGGAGCGCGCGCGTCAGCGGCGCCTCTTTTAGTAAGTTAGTGCGAGCTCGCGGCACCACCACCAGCGGCGGCCGGCGGTGCCGCCACACGAACCTGTTCGGAACACTTATTCCTATACGTACTAATATCTCCCTATTTTCTATTTACCCCTTAAAACTTTAAAAATATATGAGACAAGTGCGAGGTCTCTCCTAACACTTAATTCATTGTACCCGACCATACCCAAAATAAATAGAGTCGGATACATCAGTGGGTAAAACGGGTACACCCCGTACTGTCTCATATATATATACCTAATAAATTTATTTTGTACCTTCTCCAACATAAGACTATACTTAGTTTCATGTGGAGCCCAAATGACTGCGTTACATTCGAGATTGCTCCTAACTATCCCGTTGTACAAGGCTTCAATAGCTTTCATGTCCGTAAATCCCCGAACCATGCGAAGCAAAAATCCTAGGTTTCTAAAAGCTTTTTTGCATATTTGAACAATGTGATCGCGAAACGTAAGCTCAGTGTTAAGCTTTACTCCTAAATCCCTGACATCTGTAACTTTCAACACTGTTTTTCCGTCAATAGTGTAGTTCCAAAGAATCGGTGAGCGCGATCTGGAGAAACTGATAGCTACACACTTTGAGATGTTAAACTCCAATAGGTTATTGTTACACCACCTCGATACCCTGTCTATATCCCTTTGCAGCTTCTGACAGTCGTCTTCACTATTGATAGTAAGAGATAGCTTCAGATCGTCAGCAAATAGCAAAGCCTTTGCATTTCTTACAACTTTTGGCAGATCGTTTACCATTATTATAAATTGTAATGGACCAAGATTGCTACCCTGACTTACACCAGATCGTGTGTAATACGGTTCCGACATGTGTCCTCCGTACTCCACATACTGCTGTCTATCTTTCATATAACTCGCGAAAAATTGTAGTAGATGCGGAGTGAAACCGACCCCTGCTAACTTTTTGAGCAATATGTCATTTTGAACTAGGTCGAATGCTTTTTTAAAATCAAAGTATACAGTATCGTATTGCCCTCCATTGTCAACAGTTGGTACCACATCGGCCATATAGTTAAGCAGGTTACTTGTGGTGCTTCTTGCTGGTCTAAACCCATGCTGAGCGTCCGAGAGTACATAACATAACCAGCGAACTGACCCCGGCAGGTGCAAGGACTATTGTAAATTATGGAAAGAAAACAAGGGCTATGTAAATGAGGTTTGATGGACAAAAACTGGACTATTTCAAAGGGGACGGACACCGGCCATAATTAGTGATACCTAATTATCCGTGGCCGGCAGTGACTCGCCGCTTACTAGATGGGCCCTCAAACGGTCGTCCTAGGACAACTGAGGGCAACACTCACTCAGGGGTGTAGAGAGGTGTGCTGCGCTTTCTCCGAAGTTACTCGCGGCGTTATGCCTTTTAATACTTCCTCTCCTGGAGTACATCGACGTAGGTCCGCATTATCTTCGTACGTTAATATAGCTCTCACGGCTCCTCTCTGGACGGCCAATTAAGGCTGGCCAGAGTCGAGACTCCTGCGGGCACCCTTCGATTTCCACTCGACCTACGAAGACACACCGAGTTGGGGGCCCTGACCGACTCTCTGAAGCACTCAGGTCCGTGGTGTCGTTACTCACCAACAGCTCGCCACAAGCTGCCCTGCGGCCTATATATATTATTATTATTATTATTTTGTTGGCTGTTCTCAGCTTGCGCTGGTATATTCATGCCATTTATGGGCAAAGCCAGGTAAATGACATGTAGAATATTTATGTGTTTAAGTCAGTCTGTGCGTCAGTCTCGTTGGTGTCTTCCTCTATTTGTAAAAACTTCCGAACAATGCGGCAGGTGTTTAGAATACCGGCTTTCTGTAGTAAGATGTAGATGGTGGGCCTCCGTTAAATCAGTTTTATGCTGTGGTGAAGGTATTTTGGTATTACCCCGGTAGTCGATTATACGAGGCATGCCTTTTAAGTTTTGTCGTTTGAAGAAAAAAACACAACTAGAACCTTATAGTACTTTTTAATGTTTTTCAAAGTATTCACCACGTAGCTTAATACACTTTTCCATTCGCTCAAACCAGTTATTATAACATTTATTCCACTCTAAAGTGGGGGTGTTCAAAATGGCTGACTTGAAAGCGTCGAATGCTTCTTCACCGGACTGAAACCTTTGACCACGAAGACTTTTCTTAATTTTAGGAAATGTAAAGAAATCGTTAGGGCTTAGGTCAGGACTTTATGGAGGATGGTCAAGACTTTCTACTTTTTCCTGCTTCAAATACTCAATCGTTTGACGAGCGCTGTGTGAGCTTGCGTTGTCGTGGTGCAGGATGATGCGTCCCTTTGAGTTAGATTTTCGAAGTTCGGCGATGACTTGTGGTAAACAAACTGTGGTATACCACTCTGCGTTAACCGTTCTACGATTTTCAAGTGCAATAGTCGCAACATGGCCGGTTTTTCCAACGAACGTGGCCAC
Organism: Phalera bucephala; assembly: GCA_905147815.2. Taxonomy (NCBI): domain Eukaryota; kingdom Metazoa; phylum Arthropoda; class Insecta; order Lepidoptera; family Notodontidae; genus Phalera; species Phalera bucephala. The sequence continues at coordinate 3,287,553 of LR990627.1, forward strand.
CATCTTCTTTGAAGTGCTTCGAGTACGAACAACTTTAGTCGGCTTTGGCTCGTCTTGAAAGACCCAGATTGTAGATTGTTGTTTGGAATCAGGATCGTAGGCATAGATCCAAGATTCGTCACCACTAATGATGTCGTAGACGTGATTTGACTCTCCTCGGTTGAACCTTTGCAGAGTTTTCTTACACCATCTGACGTCACATAACGATCTTCAAGAATTAGTTGTCTCACAGCAATGATATTATCTTCAGCGAAGGCGGATTTTGGGCGTCCTTCGCGAGATTTGTCACTAACACTAGTATGTCCACGCTGGAATTCTAAATACCAGCGTTCGACAGTCCGCAGAAATGGGGCTTCATCACTGAACACAGATGTTAGCTCTTTAAAACACTGAAGCCGTGTCAGGCCTCTTCTAAAGTTGTAGAAAATTATTGCACGAACATTTTCCTTAGAAAGATTCATTTACGTACGTAACCTGACAGATTCCAATCGACGCTGTGACTAAACAATACCATTAATCCTAATACTGTCAACTGTTTTGAGATTCAAAATTTAAACACATTCGAATATAGAGCAGTTCAAAATTCAAAATTGCCGGGAAATATGGAAACGACAGAACTTAAAAGGCATGCCTCGTACAATTGGAACAATGTACACTTTATTCTGCTTCCAGATTCTCGTTACTTATTCCTTAAGGTCTGTGTATTTATGCTGCTTTTTTAGCTATTACTATTATATTTTTAACAGTAAATTAATGTAGATCGGTGGAAGCAGGTTTGTGGCTACCTCCTATTAGACCTTGTCGAGCTGCCTATAAGTCTTGCAACTTCTCTGACGTCAAGACATCAAGTGCTAACTGAAACCAACAACATAACGTGTCTTTCGAAGTACCTAGTCGCTCACCCATCAAACATAATTCATGGCCGCCAAATAATAATGTATGTATATAAGATATCTTTTACACACATTTCTTTACATTACCATGTTCACAATTATAACAGTTTCCTTCAGTTGATTTTATTAGATTCCTAATATATACCGCTGCGCAATCAATCAGAAACATTTCCATTACGAGTAATACATATCAAAACATCCATTGCTCTCGTATTCCACCCCTAAGCAAACATTACTCCGTTCTGAACTAGTTTCCAGTTTATTTCTTCAGATAAACATACGTACTGAATTCTGAAATTTCAGAGTTACGGTGCGGTTTTATTGTGAAAGGCTTAGCGGGTAGCGATTTCATTTTAACACTTAGCTATTTTTAAAATATACTAATACTAACTGAACCTAGTTTGTTTTGATGTGTCAATAACACTGAAAAGTTGCAATATAACGAGCACCTAAATCAAAAAATATCCTATTGCAATGTTGTACCCTTTACCTACCCTGCAAGCAAACTGGCAATTAGGTAACAGAAAAAACCCAAAAATATTGTCACGCGTGTTACACGAAAAACCTAAAAAAAAATTAAGTTTTTTTTTAAGTTTATGCCATCACGACGACGCTTATTTTGCCAATGTCAAGTATTACGAATATTCATTTCAAAATTAATTCAACTCCCCGATGAACTTGATGACAAGGATGATTATGAAATTGATAAAGTGCTCCACCCTGGATAGTATAGCGATGGATACTTTACATACCAATTGCGACGGCCGGTTTGAGGGAAATCGAAAAAGCACGTTTTATCACTTTGTTACAATTACCTTCACTCGTGCACATATAAGAATACATAATGGTTAATATTCCACCAACATTACACATTATAATTCAACATAACACAAGTTTTAGAAATTAAAACAAATTGACGACATCACTGTTCGATTTCCCGCCAAAACTCTCAAAAAAAAAAAATTAAGTTATGTGCCCGAAGAATGCCAACAGCCACATCACCTGTTGCATTCCTACCTATAAAGCCTCGATGAAATGCAAGTACTATATATAGGTACACTAATGCCTACCACGTTGAAAAACAAGCGTGAAAGGCATATGTTGGTTTTCTGAAATAAATAAAACTGATAAGCTATTAGTAATAAAACTGAATTTGATGTTTTGCTCAAAATTAACTGTTTTGTATTGCATTTTTTTGTGTATAGAGCATATAGAGTACTAGCTGTACCAGCAACTTCGCTTGCTTTATATTCAGGCGTACATTTCACACTTAAAATTTTTTTGAGACAAATGGTAGTGGATAAAATCTATATCCTTACCAAATTAAATCAAATTCTGTTTAGCGGTTTGGGCGTGAAAAGGTAACAGACACCGTTACTTTCGAATTTATATTATTATTATGGATTCTTCCTATTTCTATTTATTATTTTATTTTATTATGTTTCTCATTTCCGCTTCGCTCACAACACAATGCGCACACCTTATTTGCGCTACGCCTCATTAATCCAAGACTACGGCGTAGCAACGTTGCTACGTCGTAGCGACGTCTACGATATCAAATAATTGTAATTAAAGTAGATATAAGTGTTCGCGTTCCGTATTTGAGTTGTTTGTTTCAAATTCATACGAGCTTAAACTACATCTCTATAGTTTTATTTTAAGTTTCATCTGTGTCAAATACTTAGTAAGTATTCATTTAGTCAAGATGTGGTATTCAAATTATTAGCTAAACTTACTAAACATAGCTTAGTATAGCCAGAAAAGTAAGGAAAAAAACCTACTGGAACTCTGTACTGTCTGCCTACCTCGCAAGCGATCTGGTGTAATGATATTGATATATTTGTCAGTAACATCCTCGCCCTGTATTCAAAGACAAAGTTATTGATCGGAATACGCAAAAAAAACACAAATATCAAAATTACTATATTTTGTACTTTTACCACCACCGAACTCTAGTGAGAAGATTCAGAGAGATTCTTAGCAGCCCAATTTGTTTTTAATTAAATGGCTTATTACAAATGGCCTTTTTTTCATCACTTTTATATACTATTAGCAGTTTCCCGCGACTTCGCACCCGGTCGACAACAGCGCCACCTACCGGGTCTATGCTTTATATCTTATTTCTAGATAATGTATCTTTCTAATGGTGAAAAAATCATTAAAATTAGTCCAGTACTTTTTGAGTTTATTGGTGACAAACATACAAAAACACAAATCATTCCTCTTAATTATATTAGTGTAGATGTAGTGTGTCATTTATATTGGATAGTTTTTTCTAAGTAGCTCACCTATCACGCCATTCATTTGTCTCCGTATATCAATGGTATATAAACATTTTAATAGAAGAATCTCAACGACACCGACCTAGGATTCAAATCTAGGACTTCGAGATTGCTAAATTTACCATACGCAACTCGACCAACGAAACAGTCCCATCAGTAACATCATCTACATACAAGAACGGATCACGTAGCCACGCCAAACGGACGCCCGATATAACCTCGCTTCGTTACACGCATTGTGTAACGAACCGGTCCTCCGGAATACTGCCTTCTAGACTGTTCGCTGATAGTATTACTGTTTCTCGGAATATTCATACACAATACCTCCTCAAATCTACGACGACATTCGGTTTTCACAAACGTAGTTTCGGTCATAGTTTTAGCAGGTTTCTGCCGAAACCAAAACTAAACTGACATTCCAATTAGATAGCTTCACATATGTACTACAGTATTTACAGTCTTCACACGTAGTTTCAGTTTTGGGTATAGTTTTGGCAGGTTATCTGCTGAAACCGAAACTCCAATTTGATGGCTCATTCTATCTACGACAGTATCCCTCAATCCGTAATCTTTACAAACGTAGTTTTGGCTTCAGTCGTAGTTTCGGCAAATTTTCTGCCGAAACCGGGAATAAACAAACGAAAATCCATTCAAAATTTGATAGCTCTTCTTATATAATATTCTTCAGTTTTGATCCAAGTTTTGGCAGACTTTCTGCAGAAACCGGAACTCAAATTTAGCACCGAAACTTGTCGAAACCAAATATTCGGTCAGACAGTAAAATAATAATTAAAAATCAACCAATCCTTTCTTGTTTCGCAGCTGTATAGTAACAAAGCGTGATGAGAGAGTGTATACTCCGGTAGTTAGGGCATATAAAAAGTATGTCGGGGGAAAGAATGTCAAAAGCGTGCGATGAGCGGAACCGTGGATAAAACATATTTGCAAAAACAAAATCGGTTTCCTTATATACGATTTCATACTAAAATATTTAATTTATAGTTCTAATTATAAATATTAAAAATGAATACCGACCATTGGTATTGTCGTCAAATAATATGACCTTTATAATATAAACTGGAAGTTCCAAATTCCAAGTTGTAAATACATCCCACAGACTCCATATAAACTAGCCAAGCCTTAGTCTATTGTCACTCACGAAAGGGTCTACTCCATGAGCGACATAATTTTGGTGATATTTTTCCTCAACTGCAAGGTCAGAGGTGTCGGTTTCAAACCCAGGCACGCACCTCTGTCTTTTCGAAAGCATGTGCGTATTAAAAATTATCACTATCACTTGCTTTAACAGTGAAGGAAAACGTCGTGAGGAAACCTGCATGCCCAAGAGTTTCTCGAAGGTGTGCGAAGTGCGTCAACCCACACTGGGCCAGCGTGGTGGACTAGGGCCTAAACCTTCTCGATTTGCGAGGAGGCCCGTGCCCAACGGTGGGACAGTTTCTTAACAGGGCTAAATTTATATTATTAAAACACGTAGATTATATAGTATTATAATATTATGAAGTGAAAATGGTGTAGAAAAAAAATCTGACAAGATCATTTGGAATAAATGTTATGGTATACCAATAATAAAGACTTATTAATCATAATCATTTATTCATCTGCAAATATGGGTTTTACAATGATGACATAATGTTTACAATAGATTCTCCATATTTCGCCAAAGAGCATGCAAATATTGATAGACCTTAATTACACTTACTGTTAAATTTAAATAACGCCATAATATAATTAAATTCAAACATAAAGTAGGGTATCAGGTACATTTAAAATAGACAACAAGTTCTATAATTATTAATTAATTAAGTTATTTTAATACACATCAAATGTCAATTCAATGTCAATGTTAATAACTAAAATAATGTCCATAGTAATGTCAATAAAATTAAATATTTACAAGATTTTTACTTTTCAAGATATTCCCTTTCACTATAATATGTTTTATCGACTAAAAATTCTTTCAGTTTTATTTTAAATATGTGTAAATTTTCTATTTCTACTATTTCACGGGGTAATTTATTATAAATTTTAGGTGCCATACAAAATATACTTTTATGCATTAGAGTAGTCTTACTTAGTACATTGCTTAACTTATAATTATGTCTGCTACTGCTTAATTTATTATATTGTTGTATATTATTTTTAACGGATATAGCTGTCTCGAAAATATAAAGATTTGCTAATGTTACAATGTTTAGAGACTTGAAGTGAGGCTTACAGCTGTCAGTGGCTTTGAGTTTGCATATAGCTCGTATGCATTTTTTCTTAGCTTTAAATAAAGACTCCCATTCTGTTGAATTACCCCAAAAAATAAATAAAAATTATCCCATATCTCAACGTTGCTGCTACGTATCCATGGTAAGCGGTTATTACTGTGGCGATATTAACAACTTTAGTAAGCATATGTGAATTTACTTAATCTCGTGCAGATACTGTCTATATGTGCCTTCCAATTAGTATTACAGTCAACATTGAGACCTAGAAACTTTGTGACCTCTACCTCTTTAATGTTGATTCCTGAGTATTGAACGTCTAAAGGCTCTGGTGGTTTTACTCTGTTTCGAAATAACATAATATTTGTTTTCTCTAAATTTATAAGAAGATTATTTGCTTCTAACCAGTTAATGATACAGGTTATAGAGTCAGTAATGTCATTTTTAAGTACCGTATAGTTTTTGTTTGAGAATATGGCTGTACTGTCGTCTGCAAAGAGAATCATTGGGCTATTTATTGCTTTTGGGAAATCGTTTATGTAAATTATAAACAATAATGGTCCTAGAACACTTCCTTGGGGAACACCAAATTTAAGCTTTCTGTAGTGAGAAACATGTATTGTTTCTTGTTTTTTGACTCGACACAATTTTGTGATTGACGTTGCTTGTTCTCTGTTACTCAGGTATGATGTGATGAGTTTCAATGCATTACCTCTAATACCGTATACGTGTAATTTATATTTTAATTTTTCATGATCTACATAGTCAAATGCCTTTTTAATATCCATATATAAGGCACACACCGGTACTTTATTGTCTATATGCCTTGTTACTTTTTCAAGGAAGTTATAAATCTCTTTAGCAATGTTTCCGTTCTTTCTAAAACCTGTTTGTTCAGTTTCAGTCAAAATATCATGCTTTTCTAAATAATTATAAAAGCTATCATAAATAACTTTTTCTATGATTTTAGAAAATATAGGAATTAGAGCTATCGGTCTTTATGATGACATATTTTTTGTATCTCCTTTTTAAACACTGGTTTAATAATAGTCCTTTTTAGCAAAGTAGGAAAATAGCCCCATTGTATGCAGAGATTAATTATGTGACACAGCATAGGGGATATGACTTTACTTACATATTTTATTACTTTGGTTGAAACTTCATCAAAACCAGTGCTGTTCGTGTTTTTGAGTGATTTAATTATTCTTTCAATGTCAAATGGCGAATTAGTACTTAAAAAATTGAATTACTAATTGCATATGTTAATTCAAGATATTTGTTGTCATTGGATTGTAACGGTGTTACTTGGTCAATAATGATTTCAGTTGGGTTGGTAATTAATTTTCCGTCAATATATAACTGTAATATATGATCTTTGGGTACACTACATTTGTTTTTGTTTATGATATCCCAACTAGCTTTGGACCGATTAGAGGCTGTGTTTATGTAAAAGTCGTTTTGCGATTTTTGTGTCAATTTAATAATACGTTTAAGTCGTGCAGAATATGTTTTGAAGTTTTGTTTATCCTTCTCAGTCTTTGTTTTACAATATTTCCACAGTAAAGCCCTTTTCTTTCTAATACAGAGTTTTACACCCTTACTTAACCAATTTGGTCGTCCTTTAAGTGACTTTTTTATTCTTATCATGGGAAAACATAACTTGTATAAAAGACTAAAAACTTCATGGAAATCATTAAATGCAGTCTCAGGTACCTGACTGTCGTATATGTTATTAAATTTTAAAGAGGTAAGGTAATCATTAAACTTTATCATATTTTCTAAGCAATAATCTCTTTTTTCAACGAACCAGTAATCAATGTTATTCTTTTGTTTGACTGGGCAAATTAACAATTGCGCTGTATGATCAGAAAGGACAAAGTCAAGTATCTCACTTTTACATCCTTTTATATTTGTAATAATATGATCAATACAAGTATTACTTGATAAGCGAGTAGGTAATTCTATAACAGTTCTTAAATTGATTTTATCTAATACCTGTATAAAAGATGTAGATAGTTTATTCTTTTTTAGTGTATCTATATTTAAATCCCCACATATTATAACGTTTTTTCTTTGGTAGCATAAGTGACACAATATGTTATTAAGATTGTCAAAAAAAATATCAATATCCTCAAGATTATTATCAGGCGGTCTGTATATTCACAAAACATACATATTGTGATCCAAAAGCTCTATCGCACTGCATTCAATAATAATCGTTATAGAGTACCTTAAGATGTCCTTCAAGACTCTATATGTATAACCATGACGTATAAGAATGCATGATCCACCATGTCTATTCTTTCTAGTGCAAGATGATGCAGAAGAGAACGATCTCATATTAATTAATGATACATCTTGACGAATCAGATTGTGCTCAGTGATACAGAGAATATCTATGTTATTAAATATTAGTGACCTTTTTAGTTTATGAACCAAAGAACTACATTTTCAAGTACTGTGCAAAAAGGTTACTTTGACAGATATATGACCGAATATTAGCATTGAAAGGTTAGCGTGAAATTCAGGTTATCATTTAGTAAAATTTTCCTACTTGCAGGGAAATATTTCAACAGATGGAGCCGCACGGATACTAATTAAAAATGAACTTGGGTAAATCTCATAGCAAACGGCAACTCTGTGACTGTAATGAAGTGACATTTCAGTTGATTACAGCGTTAGTTCCGATTTTGCCGCGGGCCACAAGATCTTTGTATGACTGTTTTTCTTTAACGTGGTTGAGTTCAAAGGCTTGACCAAATATTTGTGGATCACACAAAGATAAATTTCGTGTCAAATCAATAATCAAACACACGACCATTAGATCCATTGAGCGGAGCCTACGCTAGGTATATCCACTAGACCAGGGATTCCCAAACTATTTTGGGCTAGAGACTCCTTTTCCAAAATGAACTGATACCTCAGACCCCATAGCTAAATTAGTTTAAAAATCCTATCGCTAGTTTTTTTCCTATTGGTACAAAATACATACCATAAAAACTTTGCGGTTGGTTAAGTGAGTAAAGTAAAACAATAATACTTTCTACTAAAATATTTGTCATTCTTATAAAGCTGGTACACGTAACACAACTTATACAGTTTCTTGAAAGTTTCAAATAGGAACGTAAAATAACGTTGTAAATAATAGGGGTCGATTTTTAGACCTTGTGACCCCCAAAATCAGTTTTCGTTTATGTCGACCCCTTGGGGTCTATATCGACCACTTTGGTAATTCTTGCACTAGACCAAGCCGTAGTCAATTATTGTGGGACAGTCAGGCAGACAAACACAAAAATTGTGTTGGCATTATAAAATCCATTTTCCCTTTTGCGTACAGCTTTTAAAATGGTTTTTGTTCTTCGCTATAGTAAAGCTTCTGAACACAAATCGCGGCGTGAAACTCGCGTGTGGAGCAAGAACCTAAGTTACGCAAACAATTCAAACTTGGCTTACGTCGCCGTACCAAGTTATATGGCAGAATAAACTATGGCTTTATAGCGCATTGTAGATTCGTAAGTTGTTTATTAAGTTTGGGACTGCTTGTCTTAAGACGACGGGATGGGAATTTAGAAATGATGGCATGTGGTCGCTTGTGGTAGTGAAATGACCATTATAAATTTAAGTCTTTAGTCGACCTACCTCAGCTTTGCACGGGCAGTCGCGTCTATTTTATATAAGCAATTAATCAGTATCTACCTCATAGTAATGCAATCACACTAGTTTTAATAATCCTTCTAATAATACAAAGGTAAACGTTTCTATGTTTAGGTGTTTGGATGATTGTTACTCAATCACGCAAAAAATTGTGAATAGATTTGGATGAAATTTGGCACACAGATAATTTATTACTTTGATTAGCACGTAGTATACTTTTTATTCCGAAAAAAATGTAAGGAACGCTAAAGAAGTTGCGGGCAGAAACTTACTAGAAGAGAAGAACGAAAGAAAGATATGTTAATTAGCTAGGCTAACGGCCAAGTACACTACAATAAAAAAATAACAATGAAACACAATGATATTCAAAAATAACATGGACTAACTATTTTGATGCATTAATGGGGTAACACTCAGCGTAAAGCTGTGTTGCAGCGTGAACCAAAACACAGCGCCCAAAAACGTTTTTGCCGCACGGAGAGATCAAAAACAAGCGCTCAAACTTAAAATAAAATATATAAAATAATATCAATCATCATACTTACTTATTGAAGAAAGAATGACAAAACAGATATACAGTGCGAAAGTGGAAGGATGTAAGTACCGGGGAATACCTAGACTATCTTACCATGACCAAATAGACCGTGTCTTATCTGAAGGGCAAGTCAGGAGTCTCCGTAACGGGCGAGTGTGTATGAGACGAACTATGAGAGTGGAGAAAGCCAGAGAGGTATGCAAGGAAAGAACCTGTTGAAACTCTGTACTCTCTGCCTACCCCGCGAGGGAGCTGGCTTGATGATATAGATTTATCTTAGACTTACTTATTATTATACCTTACTTACTTGAGGAATTAATAACATACATAGACCCACATTCAGTATATTGTACTGAGGTAGGAACTTTTTAATTGCCTATATGGAGTGCGCGCCCCTGCGCAAGGATAACATTAAGTAGGAAGAAAAAATATATAATAAACACCGTCACGCCTATATTCGCCAAGCAGGGGTGGCAGAGGTATACTGAGTACACCCACTTTTCGCGAACGATGTTAGGTCCCAAATAATAGGGGGCGAGCTGATTGCTATATTGCTATTACCATTGCCATTGAGTCTATTGACGGACGATTTAACGCAGTCGTTAAGAGCTTAAGCCGCTCCGCCCACTGTGTCTGTGTCAATAGTCGCGGGTTCGATTCCCGCACGGGCTAATCTTTGTGTGATCCAAAATTATTTATTTCGATCTGGGTATTTGTGTATGTAAAATTTCATGTTTGTAAACGCACCCACGACCCAGAATTAAGTCCTAGTGTGGAGTTAGGTTTTTAAAAAAATATATACATACCGGGCACAACTCCAGTCTTCGGACTCATACTGGAAAGTTTTCGTTAGAAAAACTTTATTTGTCCGACCTAGGATTTGAACCCAGGATCTCGTGATCACAAATCAATGCGCTTTGCCACTAGAGCAACGAGGCAATAAGTAGTAATTATGATTATCATGTTTCAAGGCGTAATAGCAACTACATTGAGCGTCTCGTAGTGCAGGACAAAGAAGAAGGAATTAGACCACGTAGGAGGTCATCTATGCGGTGGATAGATCAAATTAAATTCGCAATGGGAGACCCTTTAATCGAGTGCACCAGAATCTCAAATGATACATTAGTCTCCCCTGACAATACCTCATACAAACCAAGACCATTCAGTCAAGAATGAGTCGTATAAGAAGACGAATCATGATCTTGAACCATAATTTAAAGTAATAAAGTTTTTAAGCAGTGATAGCCTAGTGGTTAGACCGTTAAACTGCAAAGTCAGAGGTCTCAGGTTCAAACCCAGGCACGCACCTCTGTCTTTTCGTAAGCATGTGCGTATTATAAATTAACTATCACTTGCTTTAACGGTGAAGGAAAACATCGTGAGGAAACCTGCATGCCTAACAGTTTCTCGAAGGTGTGTGAAGTTTGCCAACCCGCACTGGGCCAGCGTGGTGGACTATGGCCTAAAACCCTCTCAGTCTGAGAGGAGGCCCGTGTCCAACGGTGGGAAAATTTCTTAACAGGGCTAATATTATTATATATTATTATTATAGACAGTGTCTTATCTGAAGGGCAAGTCAAGAGTCTCCGTAACCGGAGAGCGTGTATGAGACGAACTATGACAGTGAAGGAAGGCAGAGAATTATGTAAGGGAAGAACATGTTGGAACTCTGTACTCTTTGCCTACCAGTGGACGTTTTCCGGCTGAAGGCACACACACACCCAAATACGCGCATTGCACGATATGTAATTAGGAGAAAGGGTGGCGCGCGTTTTTTGGGATATATTAGAGACGCATTTTCAAGGATTAAACGATCTAAATAAATGTATAAAAATCAATAGCCATCAGTAAGATACAGGAATCGAACGGTGCCGATAAGACGATTAGCTTATTTATCACTGGAGGGGATTATCGGTAACGCTGGGAACACACGGGTGGAGCGGCTCAGAACAGCCGGCTGGCCGCTAACGAGCCGCGCTGCGATCGTGTGTACCGGTCTTAAGCTACACAACACACCATCATTTAGTGGCGGGCTACACAACACGCGGGTATAGGCGAAAGAGTCCACGAGGAATCTTTTGGACATATGATGTGACACGTTACTTAATAACTAAGATTATTTTTTGCACCTTTTTTGCACTTATGCCAGAACTCTTTGGGTTAATCATCGTGGTAGCATAGTCTGACGGCCCTCTTTATGTCGTGTAAGTTTCCAGTATGGTAAATAAAATAAAATAAAAAAGCCCGTCATTCCCCAAGCAGGGGTGGCAGAGGTGTACTGAGGACAGCCACTTTTCGGGGCGCGAGCATATTGCCATATACCGGGCACAATTCCAGACTCCGGACTCATACTGGGAATTTTTCGTGAGAAAAACTACATTTGTCCGACCTAGAATTTGAACCCACGACCGCGTGATTACAAAACGATGCGCTTTGCCACTAGACCACCGAGGCAGTCAGGCAGCAGTGTGGAAAGTTCTATTTATCTATGTCATCACGTCAGATCTTCTGTCGGTAAGTTACCAAGAAAAAAAACAAACAAATATGGCCAGTTTTTTTACCTTACTACATTTTAATAATTTTTGTGATCTTTAAGATTTTCTGCAATTTCCGTCAAATTCTTTATATAGTTTACCCATTATACACGTAAAATCAATACTTATATTATTAATTCGACAGTAACTCTGTCTGTTTTTCTGTTACTTTTCACGTCAAAACTACTAGACAGATGTTGATCAAATTCGGCAAGGACATAGATTTTATCTAGGGTAAGGATATAGGCTACCTTTTGTCTCAAAAAATAAATTTTAAGGTGTGAAATGCAACATAACGTGAACAATGATATGGGTAACAGAATGATTTTATTCTATTCTGAAATTCCCAAACAAACCAACTGCAAAAAGATCTGGAAAAATAGCTTTATTTCTGTCATTTCCTCTATAATATCACGCCAGATCCAATTTTAGGATGCCTTATTCTTATTATATATTCTTATTATTCGCGTAAACTTAGGTACTGAATAAGTAAAGCGCTTAATTTAATCTAACTTAACTCACTGCCTCCATTTATATACTAACTTAAAGAAACTTTTAAAAATCTTATCGAATATAAAAACGCCCAGTTTGTTCAAACAGTTTTATAATAATATTACCTCAGTGTCCACTCGTAGAATATTCTATCTAGAATCTAGCTCTATTCCTACTCGCAAACGACCGGAAACTTGGCGTGACTGGGCAACCGGAAGCAGTGCAAACTGAATTCGCTGTCGCGTCGCTGAACACAGCTTGTTTAATGGCCCCACACTTATTGTATTCCGTAACATTGGAGTTTCAATCTTACTTGTTTTAATATAAAGTTGTTTTTTCTTCACAATGTCTCCATGTAACGATGCAACGGAATACGGTACATTGATAAATAGGCACTGTTTAGATAAGGCTTTAAAAAAAGGGGTGTGCTTTTGTAAACGATGATGAAAAATGTTGTGGCGGCCGGAATGTTTGGGGATCTTTGGCTTTTTTTGTTGTTTGGTATTTAAAGCCGTTTTTAAGTTGAGGCATTAGTCTTGAGTTGTTCGGAAGTCATTATATTGTTTATTTTGGGGAAGGGTTAGTTCTCGACGTTGAAGTTGGGTATAGGTCCTGTATTATATATATTGTATTATATATCCTCCTCCTAGGCCTCCCCTCCCTTCTTCCACTCTTCTCGATCTAGACTAAGCTGCCAATTCTTGTTATAAGAGTCCAGCTCCTCTCGCCACCTCTTTCTGGACCTGCTGCTTTGTCGTTTCCCGCCAGGTGGGACCACGATGTGGGAAAGGTGTGTGTATAGGTCCTGTAGGCAAAAAAGTATTATATTATGAATTGGCCTATATGGTTCCATTAAAGCTTTATCTCAGAAATTGTAGTAAGAGAGGATGAGCCATACTCTACAATGCCAAACCAGTGCGAAATAGTGGAAGTTAGTTTATTGCCACTGCTGGTCGAACTTATCAAGCCGCTTATAAGGTTTCTAACTTGGCTTAACGATTACCACATGAAATGGTGTGCAAGACCACCGGCTTAACGTGCCTTCCAAAGCACGAAGACGCTTGAAAACGTGAATCATCTGTGACTGACCGAGACGAAAACTTTTTATCTTGGTGATCGCTAAGTACGCGTTCCTACTAAACTTCAAGCGATTCATTAAAAAATGAAGAAACAATTAACGTTTAACATTATTATACAAGGTGTAATATATAACGCAAGACCTCAGACACCCCAATTAGATTGTTACTTTACGAATTCAATACGAAAATCATTCTTCTAATTTTTAGGAGTTTCTACCATTTTTTAAGCTATTTGGTACCCGATTTGACCACGAAATTTAACAAATAATTAACTTTTGTGTGCATATTGATGTTTGTGTAATAGAAATACACACACATCAATATGCCTATAATAAAAAATAGCCTTATAGCTTTAGGTAATTATTAAATTTTGTTTAATACAGCGAATTGACCGAAAAATAGTATTTTTTAATAATTTAAAAAACATAATATAAAAATAGTTAAAATCGATTCAGTTGCCAATTTAGAACAAACTACTTTCAGGTGTTGTGTTAATTATATTACACCTTGTATATCCGAAAATAAGAAGGTTATGCTGAAACACACAATTCTCGATTTCAATCAAATCGCGCGTGACCATTTTTTTTATTGTGCCCTTGCGCACTTTCACCTGAACAAACTGGTATAATATTCTTGACCGCCTTGGTCTAATAGCCAATAATGCGCAAAGCGATCACGAGGCGCTCGTAGCGCTGTGCGACCGCGGTGTTCTTACCGATCACCAAGGTTAAGCAGCGTTCGACTCGGTCGGCCTGAGATGGGTGACCGTTTGTGGCATTTTTATATTCGAGCGTCTCCGTGCTTCGGAAGGCACGTTAAGCCGTTGGTCCCCGATACCACTTAATGTGGTAGTCGTTAAGCCGAGTTGGAAGCCTTAAAGGCGGCTTGATAAGCTCCAACAGCAGGTGGCTACAAACCTGTCTCCACCAATCCGCACTGGGTCCGCGTGGTGGAGTATGACCTAATCTCACTCACCTCGATTTGTAAGAGAAGGCCTTTGCCCAGGAGTGGGCAGTATAGGCTGATATTGTTATTATATTATGATCACGAGGTCCTGAGTTCGAATCCTAGGTTGGACTATATGTAATTTTTCGATAGAAAAATTCCCATCATCAGTCCGGTATAATGTCAATAGTATCGCTCCCTACTGCGTGGGACCCAATTTCATCGGCGAAAAGTTTGGCATCCCTACTTGGGAAACGGAGGCGTGACGATGTGTATTTATTTTTTTACTAGTGACCCGCCCCGATATCACGGGTGAATTATACACACAAACCTTCGTCTTGAATCACTCCATCTATTCGTACCAACCCTATGAAAATCTGATCGGTAGTTATTGAGTTTATTGCGTTCAGATAGACAGACGCGGCGAGGGTACTTTGTATTATAATATGTAGTGATTTTAATATTCTTCAATCTTGTCCCTAGTTTCGACGTCCGAGGTCGCAGTTTCAACAAAGCCCTGCACTGGTCAGACCCCTTGGCGTTTGGGAGGAGAGCGTACTTTGTCACCATGTCCAGGCCATCGGCCCTCACAGTGGACACCGTCCAGCTGGATGATGAGGGCGTCTACAGGTGCAGAGTGGACTTCAAGAACTCTCCCACAAGGAACTTCCAGATCAAGTTAAATGTTGTGGGTAAGTGAAAGATTTTATTGCTGCTTTCTATGTCTTCGTTCTGTGTAATTCCAGAGACTAAGAAAGATTTAGTATTACCTCAATTTGACACATTTTTTGAATAAATCAGCTGGTACAGAACTACTCACATAGTTCGTCTCATACACGCTCACCGGTTACGAAGAGTCTTGACTTGTCCTTCAGATAAGACTCGGTCTATTTGGAGTGGAGGAAACCAGAGAGGTATGTAAGAAAAGAACCTATCGGAACTCTGTACTCTCTGCCTACTCTGCAAGGGATCTGGCGTGCTGATATAGATAGATAGAACCAGATAAGTTGTATGAGATATCACATAATCAATCTTCATACAATATGGAATTTACTATCCATGTAGTTGAAAGGTCCGGCAAGTCGAGTTTAAATATTTGCTTATCTGAAGAAGAATCAGTTTATTGAAGAGTTAGAATCTAAAACCAGCTTTAAAGACAGTATCGTATTTAAAAAAAACAGACTTAACTTATGTGTAGACGTCAAGGGGAGGCGTTTGCTCAATAATAGGATACAGAATATTTACTGCCCTGCTGCTAGGCAAAAACTTCAGACAAATTGGTTAAAAGAGTACCATAGTTTACCACGCAGTCACAGTGTTATTGGTGGATGCATGTATGGGGCCACTTGCTGTTTGAACTTATAAAGCTTGTCAAAAGGCTTCCAAATTGGCTTAATAAGTAACCGGTACCAACGGCTCCTAAGCATATAGACTGGAGATAAAGAAAGAAAAGAAAATAAAGTTTATTTTTCCAACGAGTAGGGATGATACGAGTATATGACATATTACAGTAATAAACGTTTATAAAAAGATATAATTATTATATGACCTCTTGGTGACCTCTTGGTTACCATAGATTAACTAAATGATTTTTTTCTTAGTGCCTCCTCATCAATTGCTGCTTTACGACGAGGCTGGTCGTGATGTCGCGGGCGTGGTTGGACCTTTGGAAGAAGGAGGCAACTTCACGCTTCTCTGCGAACTAAGAGGGGGTGAGTAGAATTCTATTTTAACTGGATTTAAGAATTAAAAACCTTTTTACAATCACTTGCTTACTAGTTTATCAGGTTGTTTGTTTGTTCGGTACAAATTTTGCAATAGATTTTGAACTAAATCGCCGATGAGTTTGCTATTTGAAACTTTAAACTCAGCTCAGAACTGGACGACAATGCAGTAAATACAAAAACTAACAAGCAAAACTTAATTATTTTAATAATACAAACACCACACCACACTTTTTAAACCGACTAATAAAGTATAAAATAATTTACATTGCATTGGAACCTTTCATCGTCCTCTACCATACCTGCTTTGTGTACACAACTATTTTTTTCTATTAAGACCATCACTACGGTATTATTTATCATTACTATCTAGCCGTTGAAGTCCCAGTGCTGGGCAAAGACTTGCCTCCACACTTTTCACTCCACTCTGTTTAAAGCAGTCGAGGGCCAATCACTCATAAAGACGTCCAGTTCGTCCCGCCATCTTAAACTGGGCCAGCCGCAATGTCTTTTAAAATTACGAGGGACCCAGTTGGTTATTACTTTAGCTCACGATGTGCGTGGCATCCGGCAGACATGGCTAGCCTAGTCCCATTACAGCTTGGCGGTTTTTTGACCAACATCAGCTATTTGTGTCATGGAACGCAGTACACTATTTTTGATATGGTCGGTTAATTTAATACCTAGAATACTGTATAATAATATTAGCCCTGTTAAGAAACCGCCCTCCCGTTGGGTACGGGCCTCCCTTCAAACTAAGAGGGTTTAGGTTAGGGTTTAGGTAAGCTGGCCCAGTGTGGGTTGGCGAACTTCACACATCTTTGGGAAAGTCTGACATGCAGGTTTCCTCACGATGTTTTTCTTCACCGTTAAAGCAAGTGATAGTTAATTTTTATTATCCACATGCTTTCAAAAAGAGAGAAGTCCGTGCTTGGGTTTGTACCCGAGACCTTTGACTTTGCAGTCCAACGGTCTAACCACTAGGCTATCACTGAATTAGAATACTATATACTAAACAAAAAAAATGATACCGCAGTTTGCCCACTGCTGGGCAAACACCTTCTCTCACAAATCGTGGTGAGAGAGATTAGGTCATACTCCACCACGCGGACCCAGTGCGGATTGGTGGAAGCAGGTTTGTGGCCACCTGCTGTTGGAACGTATCAAGCCGCCTTTAAGGCTTCCAACTCGGCTTAACGACCACCACATTAAGTGGTAACCGGGCTTAATGTGCCTTCCGAAGCACGGAGACGCTCGAATATGAAAATGCCACAAACGGTCACCCATCTCAGGCCGACCGAGTAGAACGCTGCTTAACCTTGGTGATCGATAAGAAAACCGCGGTCGCACAGCGCTACGAGCGCCTCTACTTTCTATACCGCAGTCCACTTTCCAATCTTGTACACGTAACCGCAACATATTTACACAATGCCCAAACAAAACGCTCGCGAACAATAGTTATGACATCAGTCACTCAGACAAACACAATGAGAACAGGTTAGGGCGGTTGTATACAACTTCGACGAACCATTTGGTCCATTGGCTAGGAATTTAAAACAGCTCCGCCATTGGATCAGGTAGTTGCGGGTTCGATCCCCTTATAGAACAAATTTTGTTCCAGTGTGCGTGTTTGTTCCAGGGCTTTGTTTTCTAGCAAAGGAAAAAAAAAAAATATATGTTACATATTGTATTTTTTTTGTTTGGCACAAGACTAATTGGCCTCGTTGGTCTAGTGGCAAAGCGCATCGCTTTGTGATTACGAGGTCCTGGGTTCAAATCATAGGTCGTACAAATGTAGTTTTCCTAACGAAAACCTCCCAGTATTCGTCCGGAGTCTGTAATTATGCCCGGTATATGGCAATAGGCTCGCCCGCTATTACTTGGGACATATCCACCTATTCGACCATCGACGGCGAAAAGTGGTTATACTCAGTACACCTCTGTTGCCCCCGCTTGGGGAATATAGTCGTGACGGTGTCTATTTTGTTTTATGTAAATTAAATAACTCAAGAATTGATACACTCCCAATTGGATTATTTCTTTACGAATCCAACAGACTGCCTCGTTGATCTAATCGTATAGTGCGAGTGACTATCACGAGGTCCTGGGTTGAAACGATGGTTTTTCTATCGAAAAATAATTATTAATGGCAATAGGCACGTCATCAATTACATTAGGACACAGTACCCCTCCACAAACACACTCGCTTAGTGTATGAAACTACGTTTTTAAAGATTAAAAAATAATAATCTTCTGGTCTTATCTGAAGGACAAGTCAGGAGTTTCCGTAACCGGCGAGCGTGTATGAGACAAACTATGAGAGTAGAGGAAGCCAGAGAGGTATGTAAGGAAAGAGCCTGTTAGAACTCTGTACTCTCTGTTTACCCCGCAAGGGATCTGGCATGATGATATAGATAGATAAATAGAAAAAATAATAATCTTTTTTTCTAATCATAACACTATCACTATGGTAAATTAGACAACTAAAATTGAGACAAAGCCCATTTTTTTTAAATACTTTAAACCCTATACGTCGCCGATTCAATACTAAACCAAAAATGATACTGCGAAATAAAGTGCGTATCACATACCTCTACCCTTTGGCGTTAGATTGGTAACTGAATTAGGTGCTGGCAATGAATATAAAAGGATATACCCCGAATTAAGAGGAAATACGTTTAGAATAGATAAAAGCATGTCTCTCACACTAATCCAGCCAAGATCAGCCCAGAAATATAGTTATCTATATCATCACGCCAGATGCCTTGCAGGAGGTAGGCAAAAAGAACAAAGTTCAACACGATCTTTTATAAGAGTAAGGATCTTAGGGTAATAACAGTAAATTTGTATTTTTCGATCTATATATGTTCATCATGATCATCATCTCAGCCTGTACTTGTCCACTGCTGAACATAGGCCTCCTTGGGGAGGCGATTGGTCGCTCTTCAGCCCAGCGAGCCCGATTCCATCTGCATCCAATAACTTCCAGCGATCCTCACAAGATCATAGGTCCATCTGGTAGACGGCTGTCCCATGCTGCGCCTGCCACGTATCGCGCCGCGCCTAATACGTCTCCACTCTAGAATCTTTCTGCCCCAACGCCCGACCGATTTTCGCGGTATGTGGCCCGCCCATTGCCACTTCAGCTATGTAATCCATAATACTGTACAAGTTAATTACTTGGAATTAAAAATGTGACTGCCTCGTTGGTCTGGTGGCAAAGCGCATCGCTTTGTGATCACGAGGTCCTGGGTTCAAATCCTAGGTCGGACAAATGTAGTTTTTCTAACGAAAAATTCCCAGTATGAGTCCGGAGTCTGGAATTGTGCCTGGTATATGGCAATAGGCTCGCCCCCTATTACATGGGACCTAACATCGTCGGCGAAACGTGGGTGTACTCAGTACACCTCTGCCACAGTGTTTTTTTTTAAATGTAAATAATTTCCAATAACTTTAATACCACAATATAAATCGATAAAAACGATCAACTGAAATATGGATCCTTAACATTATTTTACCTACCTATCATGGCGCAAATCTGTCATCATGATCGTTATAAGAGAATTTAAAGCACTTTCTCAGGTTATCACGCTCACTGAATTTTCCTATCCTGAACGCCATTTCTGTTTACCTCCTCTCAAAGTCTTGGACATAAATACGCCGTTTAGATAATTATTATTCAGGAAATAAACAAAAGCACTGACACTAGCTGTCTACACTGACAAGCAGTACTATCAACCTAACACTGAAGGGTAGTGGTACATGAAACGGACTATACTCTTCAATCTCGTACATGTAACCGAAACATTTACCCAGCAAGAATAATGTACAAAACATTCGCGAACAATATTTATGATATCAGTCACTCGGACAATGAGAACAGGTTAGGGCGGCCGTATACAACGTGTAAAATAAATAACACGCAAAACCTTATACACCTCAATAGCATTACAAATCCAATAGACTCCCTCGTTGGTCCTGGGTACGAGTCCACGTCAAACATGGTATTTATTGAAAAATCCATAATAGCAGTTTGAAATCTGGTATTGTGTCTGGTATACTGGCAATAGGCCAGACCTCTACTGCCATGGAATCTAACATCGCTGGAAAATGTACACAAGATACCTTTACTACTTATTTATTTATTTATTTCGCTAGGTACAGTAACAGACATGCAGACAAGTGTATAATAAATGGTTTGAATTACATGCAATATATAATATCTGCTGTACACACAGCAGTAATACACAATTTAAATATACTATATAAACAAAAACATGCCACAAAAAAAGGTATAGGAATACAAAATCAAATAATGCAAAATTATATAAAAACAGGAAACCTCTACAAATATTAAACGACATCAATTCACTTACACTTGGGGTCTAAAACTTTTTTTTTCTAATCCACACACCACTATTACGGTACATTAGATTAGAAGTGCTATACTAGACGAAAAATGATACCACAACCCATTCTATAATCTTCTACATGTAACTATAACATATTTACACAGTGGTCAAACAAAACACTCGCTAACAATAGTTATGACATCAGTCACTCGGACAAGCGCACAATGAGAACAGTTTAAGGCCGGCCGTATACAACGTGTAACATAAATAACGCATGACCGTATTCACCCCAATTAGATTATTGCTCTACAAATTGCGAAAATCAAAGTTATAATTTCAAAGAGTTAATTAGTAGTAATTACTTTCTAACTTTGATATCTAAATAAACTACGAAATCATAAGCAGTAGGTAATTTTTAGAAATTAAATTGAAGTAGAGAATTAAAAGCAATATATGCTTTTAATTATGGTTAAATTTTGTTAAACACAGCGAAGTAGGGAATGTTACCTAAGTTAAGCATTTAAAAAATACACTTTTTTAAAAATAGTTGTTTCAGTTACCGATTTAGAACAAAATACTTTCAGAGTGCATTGCATGAAATAATTGCAATTAGCGTGATTCGCTGTTCTTTTTACACGACACATTTATTAAATAAAGATGAAAGTGATAGCACGTTCGATAACGCTACAGTATCGTGAAAGGGCTCACCAATTACGTTACACATTTTATATCAAAGAAAACAACACTTTTAATTGTTAATGGGGTGAATAAAGCAAAACTAAAAACAAAGGAAAAAGAACAGCATCGCGCCTATATTCCGCAAGTGGCAATTGCGGAGGTGGACTGTGTGATTTATCCAAATATTGCCGACGAATAAAACTTTGACGGCGTTATGCACCACTAGACCAACGAGGTAGTCAAATATGAATACTAAGAAAATATTATTCCCCCAAAAAACAGGAAATGAAACGAAAGAATATTACCTACTATTTACAAAGTAATTCGTGTTACAGTGGGCGGCCTTATCATTAATAGTGATCTTTTCCTTTCTTGTTTCCATCTCTTCCAACCTTTATATAAATACTTGACTAAAAAATCTCGTCGCAGTAATATGTCCTCGTCCTAAGAGGGAAATAACCGCGGGGTGAATGGATAGGGGTGAGCGGGGGATCGGAGAACGCGAACTATTAGCGTTACAAATTACGTTTCTGTTACAAACCGCGTCGAGTATTTTTCTTTGTCGGCCGAAAGTTTCGCCGGGAATTCACCGGGAAATATTAGTTTTTTTCCCTTTCACATGCAATCCTTCTTTAATTTCAGTGGTGGCAACGGAAAATTTGTTATAACGTAGTGGTATTTGGAATAGGGATGTAGCAATTTAAGGTCTTATGTTTAGTTATGGGATGAATAGAGATTTTACTACAAACAATATATTTACAATACAATGTACTTAGATGTAATGAGGTAATGATGTATGACAACTATACTCAACTGTACTCAAATTATAATTTGGGTAGATAAAAGCATTCATGTCGTGTAATTATTTATTATAAATATATACACTTATAAAACGATTCTAAACAGCTATCAAAATAATGGCTACCCTTTTAACAAAGTTGTTGGATATCTCTATCTTCTTCAGCCGAAAGACGTCCACTGCAGGACAAAGGCCTCCCCTAAAGACCGCCACAACGACCGGCTTTGTGCTGTACGCACTCAACTTCTACCCGCGACCTTCACCAGGTCAGCGGTCCATCTTGTACCTACCCACTCCACGTCTTCCGGTACGTGGTCGCCATTCGAGAACGTTTTTGCCCCAACGGCCGTCAGTTCTAAGAGCGATGTGCCCCGCCCACCGTCACTTAAGTTTAGCAATTCTCAGTGCTATGTCAGTGACTTTCGTCCTCCTGCGGATCTCTTCGTTTCTGATTCGATCCCGCAGGGTAACTACGAGCATAGCTCTCTCTATCGCCCTTTGGGTGGCCTTGAGCCTTCTTATGAGGCCCATCGTAAGCGACCTCGATCGAGATATCTCTATCTATCTATCTATTATTATCTTGAAGATCCCTTGCGGGGTAGGCAGAGACATAGCTCCAACAGGTTCTTTCCTTACAGATCCTTCTTTCACTCTCGTAATTGGACATCAATTATTATTATTAGTATTTAAGTAGTATAACTGTAAATAATTGCAATTGGAAGCACATAATTCTTTTTCTTTAGTTATATAGATAAAAAGAAAGATTTATTGCTATTCAATTGACATTGTACTTATAGCTCCATCGCTAAAAGTTATTCATACTAAATGTTTCCCCACTGAGTATACTGAGTAAATATTTTTTATACTGAGTGATTCAGAAGAGCCCTTCTGAATCACTCAGTATAAAAAATATTTTCACAATAACTAGCTATTAGCGATATAAATTACGTTTCTCTCTCAGAGAAGTTAGCATTTTTCGTGTGTCCGAAACTTTCCCGGTGCTTGGCGAGATATATTAGTTCCTTGCATTCTCTTTTTAATTTGAGTCGAGAATGAGTTGGAAAAGTTAACGCGTTGATTATTTACTACTCATAGAGTAATAACAGAAAAAATCGTGCCAACCCGAATTAACTGTTAATAAATGGGTTTGATACTTAAATATCATTATGACTAAAAAAATAGCAGAATATAATCAAAAAATAGTGTAAATGAGATAATGATTTCTTTCAATTTCTTTGAAGTCTTTAATTTTTTTAGTTAAAGTATAAACTGTCTGAAGACTCAAATTATTAATAAATAAATAAATATGAAGAAAGAATGACAAAACAGATATACAATGCGAAAGTGGAAGGATGTAGGTGCCGGGGAAGACCTAGACTATCTTACCATGACCAAATAGACCGTGTCTTAGCTGAAGGGCAAGTCAAGAGTCTCCGTAACCGGCGAGTGTGTATGAGACGAACTATGAGAGTGGAGGAAGCCAGAGAGGTATGTAAGGAAAGAACCTGTTGGAACTCTGTACTCTCTGCCTACCCCGCGAGGGAGCTGGTGTGATGATATAGATAGATAGATAAATAAATCTAGGGCGTATCAAAACCAGTTGGTCTATGTCTACGATTTACTAGAACTATAGGTGACATTAGGTGCAGTACTGTCAGCTTATGAAAAGTTAAAAAATTATTCTCAGCTTCCATTAGACAGACTATATTTATTGTCTTATAACTAGATGTGCTGGTCACAACTACCACCATCAAGCTTTTCAGCAGGTATGTTGTAATTCCGTTTGAATATTTTTAGACTCGTTTCCGAGCCTAATCATAAAAATTAACAGTCATACACAACTCTACGGTGCTGTACCGAGTGTCTGAGAGCACAAAGTTTCACAAACAAATGTGCCACTGTAACGAAATCTAGCTACATTTTTCAGTAGAGATGAGACAGCGGAAAGGACAATAGGGATGTCATAGAATATAAAATATGTCTTTGGTCATTTTAAATTGTTGTCGTTTTAAATTGGTGTCGCAATTTTTTTTCTTAAAACGATACTGTCATATTCCCCAAGCGAGCTGTATTGCCTATGCGGGGATGGCAGAGATAGATTGCGCATACTCATGCATCGTAAAGGATGTTAAGTCCCAATTAAAGGAGGGGGTGGTCCTATTACCACTATAATGGACGACTGGTTACTGAGATTTTTTAGATTGCTATGTTAAATTTCTCAGTAACCGTTTTGAGTCTGGAATTGTGTCTCACTTTCTCCTACCTAGGATTCAAACCCAAGATCTCTTGATCAGCAGCCAAACTTCCATGCGGGATCAAACGTGAGACTATTCGATCTAGTGAGCGAAGCGGCCTAGGTTTTCCACCACTGGACCTAGACAAATTGCTTGCAAGTTTTTTAGACCCGCGGGGCAACCCTAAAAAATGGGTGTAGGGGGGAGCTGAGTAACTTGGACAGTCACCCGTTATCTTGCAAGGATAAGAACTGAATTTATACAGAAAGTTGCGTGCTATGAACAATGAATATCAAACAAAAGGCTACGTGGATACCTCTTTAATAGTACTCCGTAAATATAATTTCAAAGATAAGCTTTGTTTTGTTGATTTAACAACGTGTAAAGTAACTTTACGAAAGACCTAAAATTAGTTTCAAATGACCTGATTAAATAATAAATATATCGTTACATATGCGACGGGACGGCACGGTAAAGCAACGCCGACAGGACGTGGGTAATTGAAATGTACTGTACTATATGGGAGATGGCACACAGCCCAGCGTGACGACGTTATCGTCGCCCCGTGCCGTCGAACAAAGCACGGCAGGAACGGGACGCCGACGGATCTGAGCGAGATGATAGCATTGTGTTGTTTGGGGGGCTGCGCAATGCCGACGTAACGTATACTACACTATACAGGAGACGACACAGCTCAGCATGACGACAACCGTCGCTGTCATATGTTGCCGCATCTGATGCGATTACAAGAGTAGAACGGTGGCAATGGGACACTGACAGGTGCAAGCGGGACGTTAGCGTTGTGATGTTTGACGGCCGTCGCGGCTTCGACGGTATCGTCGCTGTTCTATCGGCGTCAGGTCGCCGTCCCGCCCTGTCGGATATATGGTGAAATCTTAATAAATCAGCCTATACGTCCCACTGCTGGGCAAAGACCTTTTCTCACACATTACGCTGCACGCACCCAGCATTTACCAGGCCTTCTCTTAGCTCGACTTGTGAGAGAAGGCCTTTAGCACAACAGAGGGACACCATAGGCTACATTGCCAGGTACAATAGCAAGAAATGAAATCGGCATTATTTAACAGCACTTGGAGTAAAAGATCACGACACAAAAAGAAACACGGGAAATGAATTTACATTCACCACCTGGAAATACCCCTCCCGCGAAATTGCTATACGTAAACAGCATAAATAGGGAAGTCCAGCACTTAATTCATCTATTAAATTAAGTGCTGGATATGGAATTATATTATTTTGGAAGCATTTTTATCGATTCCCACTATTTAAAGGAGTCTGAACACGAAAAAACGTTTGAAAAGATTGTATATTGGGCTGTTTGTTCGAGCATCACGCAGAAACCACTTTACCGATTTTGATGGCACCTTAATGATATGGATGTCACATATTCTGAGTTCTACTCCTAATACCCAATGAATTATAAACAAATAAATCCCACTATTTAACTCAAAATATTTGACACAGTTGACATTGTTTGACCTATTCATTCTTCTATGATCTTTTGTGCGTGTGTGAGTGATTTAGATTGATGGCCGCGGAGCCTTTACAGTTTCACGTTCTTGGACAAGACGGCGAACATGCAATCACTACGCTCAAGCCAGAAGGTCCAGGAAGTCGCTACTAGCTCAAGGGCGCCTCAAGGAGGAACGGCCTCGGCTTGGATAGTCGCAATGGGGGATATACACTAGTTGTAGAAGAAGGGAAGTAAGGGCATCGGGAGGGTCATTGAGAAAATGCCGCGGGCGGCGATAGCGGCTAATAGGAGGGGGCTTCTATGATTTATCTCTTGATGCTCCCTAGCGGAAGATGTTGAACTATTTGCATTTAATCTATATAACATTTTGCAGTGATTAACTAGATCAATCGTTGAAAAAAATTACATTTGACTATTTACTATTAGTAAAACCCATATATTACTCGGGCAGAACCAAAAAAACTCTAGTTTTAAATAAACAAAATGCCGAAATGCGGAATAGCCTTATTTATACAGTTTACCAGTACCAGTGAAGTTAACTTTGAACAAAAACACTTCCGCACGTGCCTGGGTTCGAACTCCGGAACTTTCGTGATACTTACAAGAGTCGCGCAGACATAAATTCTTCAACTTCTAAACTTACAGTCCAAATGCATTAAGAATGTTAGGAAGTTACAAATTTGTCACCGTACTCTTTTACATGTTATCTTTGAAAGGGTAGGCAGATAATACACACCGTCACGTTTATACAATGTGTAATATAATTAAACAAGACCTGAAAGTAGTTTGTTCCTGATCGGCAACTGAATCGATCCCCACTATTTTAATATATGTTGCAATATTTTTATAGATACTTAAATATCCCTCGTTGGTCTGGTGGCAAAGTGCAACGCTTTGTGATCACGAGGTCCTGGGTTCAAATCCTAGGTCGGACAAATGTAGTTTTTCTAACGAAAAATTCCCAGTATGAGTCCGGAGTCTGGAATTGTGCCCGGTATATGGCAATAGCATGGGACCTAACATCGTCGGCAAATCGTGGGTGTACTCAGTACACCTCCGCTACCCACTCTGGGGAATATAGGCGTGACGGTGTTTTTTTTTTTAGTTATGCTAGAGTTGCTGTAATTCATCCTAATCGTTTCTCAGACCACTGTATTAAGCGCGTATAACAGGAACACGGGCCGCGCGAAATGTGCTCACACAGACGCCAATATGACTGTGTGAGTGCGGTTAAAAGGAATACAGCGATTTCAGTTGCGCTTCTTAACATTATTTCTCAATATGCTGAGTTTCGAAGTCAATGTGTATATCAAAGTGCTTCAAGAAATGGTAAATAACCCTGTAAATTGTAAGTTTGGTTTTCTTATCGAATTTGTAAAGCAATAATCTAATTGGGGCGCCTGAAGTCTTGGGTTATTTATCTATTATTCACATACACAATTAGCATTACATGAATTTCCTAATGTGCGGTAATGTGACCTTATGACATCTAACATAATACATAAAAACAAGTTTCAGCAAATTCATTTAGAGAGCATGTAAAAAGGTCTATTTTGTCAGCAACTTGATTCAGTGTTCGCAAAGCGCGAGTCATTGGCGCTTTATTGAGCAAGTTGTTTCTGCCGCGCGCCACACATACTCTTCCGGCACGCATAGACCTATTGTTTGCAAAACCCTTGGATTTGAACATTTTTCACGTAGTAGCTTGAAAATCTAGGACACAAGCGCGTAATCCCGTTATTCATGTTACACTTTGTATAGCCCAGCCGGGGGTGGCAGAGGGGGGGTTATTGCCATTATACAGGGAACAATTCTATACTACGGATTGTTACTAAGGATCTTTCAATAGAAAATTTGATACCCCCGATGCTTTGTACCCCCGATGCTTTGTACCCCCGATTCTTTGTCATCCCTTCTTTCCGCTCAGAATACGAGCGACTACGACGACGTAGTAGTAGATCCCCTCCCATAGCCGGCGGTTGACCGGTGCACTTAGTAGTGTACCCGTCCCCCTACAGCGACTGTCCCAACCGCCCTCGAGTATGTCGCCTCTTGCCCTTCTGGCTGGCTAGAGCGTAGTGGTTGCACGCTCGCCTTTAGGTCCGGTGAAGCTGTAAAGGCCTCGCGGCCAACAGCGTACATCATTCACACACACACACACACAGAAAATTTGTCGAAAGATGTACTATGTACACCCACTTTTCGCCGACGATGTTAGGTTTCGATATAATTAGGGATAAGCCTATGGAGATAACACCGGGTACAATGATCGACTCCGAAATTATACTGAAAAATTTACAATTGAAAAATTACAATTTGTCCGATCAAAGATTCGGACCCAGGACCTCGTGGTCGCTACGCGCCTTATTCATTATTATACCAACGAGGTTTCCAGTAGTTATTATAAACCACTCAATTCATTACTGATCCTCTGAATATTTATTCGTTATTTCAATATAATAGTACCCACCCAATATTAGATTTACAGTCCGAAAATATACGGAACTGGCTCGGCATATAAAATTTACTCG
Source organism: Phalera bucephala (assembly GCA_905147815.2). Taxonomy (NCBI): domain Eukaryota; kingdom Metazoa; phylum Arthropoda; class Insecta; order Lepidoptera; family Notodontidae; genus Phalera; species Phalera bucephala. The sequence continues at coordinate 3,316,011 of LR990627.1, forward strand.
GAGTAATACCTGTTTTGGGCTTCCTTAGTGAACGAGGCGAGGGGACAAATTAAATAATTCTTGAACGAAAAACAAGAAAGTTTTCCTTGTGGTGGGGTTCCAATTGAAGCGGGCGTAACTTCTATATAGAGTGAGAGTAGAAATTTGTATAGGCAAATAAAAAGCAAAATGTAGTTGTTTAGACTGACGAACTTTAGGTATTATATTTTGTTTTCTTAAAATCGTAGCCCCGCTCTAGAATTTATTCCTGTATTGTGGGTGCGTTTACAAACATAAAAATTTATATACACAAATACCTAGACCGAAACAAATTCTTGTGGGTCACACAAAGATTTGTCCCGTGCGGGAATCGAACCCGCGATTATTAGACCCAGTGGGTGTAGTGGCTTAAGCTCTTAACCACAGTGATTATACCCCAACCACTGGTGATATTGTATACATATACTTGAAAACGCTGTGATATTTTGACAATTCATAACCATTCCATAACGACCACAAAGGATTATTTAAGCATTGCAGCATCCTACCTATCCATACTCAAGTAAAGTACGAATTACTCAGAAAATATTATTTCAGACCAGAACTGAGGAAAGTAATTGAACATGCTGTATGTACTCGGGCAGTTGCGCAGGGGCAACTTTGCACGACGCGCGCAAATAACACGTACGGCGAGCGATCGGCCGCCTACCTGGTTCCGTGGATTATTAACCAGCTACCCCCAGATCTTCGCAATAATTTAATTACTAAAAACATAAAACACAAACTTAAATCTTATTACTTGAATAACATATGCAATAATTGATAATGATTTTCATAATGCACTTGCCTACAAATTTTTACCATTATTACAGAAAATTGTCTTTATTTGCTATTCGTTATAATATTTGTAACTAATTTGAGAGCTAAGCTTTGCATGGATATCTAATTATTTATTTTTGTAATAAGTCTCGATGTTAGCTAGTGTAGCATGGTACAAACCTCAGTGGTTTAAAATGCTATTCTAAACAACTGTCTTTTATGTATACTTATACGATAAATAGATGAAAAAAAAGAGAGAAAGCGGTTCAGGTTGCAAGATTTAACTTAAGCCAATGAATATTGCAAGTTAAATGAAAGCTTGAAAAAAAGTTAATTTCTCATACAAAACCGCTACCACAGGCGCTCAACCCTATTAATATCTTGAAAAATAGCCGCCGAGTCGACAAACCAAATGAATATATACGCGCTGGGGGCGTCCCGCCACCGTGTATATCACTTTATACCATTAAGCCCGTGACGTCAGCGCTTTTGTCCGGCTAATCCCGACAAACGACTTTGGAACTTGATAAAAAAGTCGGACACTTTCTGGTGGGGGACTCTAGGAGAGATGTGTTGAAGCATTCGTGTGTGGATAAATTTGAAGTCTGTTTTGAGTATGGAAGTGTTATATGACACACAGTCGATTTGTATTTTTTAGATTTATATTTGATAGGTAAGTAATGGGTCCACCTGGTGGTGTATGGCCTAATTTCACTCACCACGATTTGTGAGAGAAGCTCTTTGGCCAGCAGTGGGACAGTATGGGCTGATATTATGATTATAAGTAGGTATTGGATATGCACCCCTTGTGGTATATGGATAAAGGCAACAGGGGTTGAGAATTGCGCCAGGTTTAATGATAAAAAGAGCGCTATCTATTTCGTGACCATGCATCGTCGTCAAAATGTACGTGTACATAGTACCCCTCTCTTACTCCCGTTTGGAAAATGTAAGCGTAATGACACACATACATACACTCACGCCTTTATCCCACTGGGGTAGGCAGAGACTACAGTTTGCCATATACTACAGTTCTGACACACCTCTTTCGCTTCATCTACGTTCATACATTTCTTCATACATTTTTTTCGATAAAGAGTGCTACGCACTTGACCCTTTTCCAAGAGACTATTAATGTGGTCGTGATAGGTTTTCCTGGAGCGACCTCTTCCGACGCTTTCACTTACATTTGCTCGATATATTCCTTTCGTCAGCCGCCTGTCACACATCCTTTCCACATGCCCATACCAATTCAACATACCTCTTTCAATCCTAGTCACCACGTCATCCTTTAAGTTACATCGGTTTCTAATCACACTATTCTTCATTCGGTCAGCAAGGGTGACTGAGCGTGATGACCCATTACTAATTTCCTCAAGTCTAGATTTTATTATTCTTTATACCGATTCTCTAGGCCACAGCTTTATCGAAAAATAGTTATAAAGTATAAGACATTAAAATACATTTTCCAATTGAAAAAGTATCCACGTATTTACAGAAGGAAATAAGGAGGAACTTGGCATACTCCGACGCGAGAGTTTATCAGGTGCACCGATATTTATTGCTTGTTAAAATTTATTTTTGTGAAAACTTTCTTAAGCGGCCTACTGGGGGAACCAAATAATTTGGTTTTAAATGGACAGTCTTGATTAAAATTGATAAATATCATTGATTTTAGCTACTGCAGAAATCAATGATATTTATGATATAAATTGTACCCATGACCTACTGGTCATGGGTACAATTTGGTATAACTTAAACCTTCTCTTCCACTTCAATCTGTAAGGCAAGGCTTATAATCAGCAGTGGGACAAAATAAATATGCTGTAGCAATGCAATTTTTTTTAATCTGAATCATTCTACAACACAAAAATGAATTTTTAGCGTTCAAAAGTATGACTGCCTAGTTGGTTTAGTGGCGCATGGGGAAGTTTGCGATCATGCAGTTTTAACATCGAACCCTAGGTTGTTGGGGTCATCAATATCTATTTTAGTTACCACACCCTATATATAAAATGTAAAGGTACAAAAAGTAATTGTGGTGGAGTTTCTTTCCTTTCTTCTATCTATCTATATCATCACGCCAGATCCCTTACGGGGTAGGCAGAGAGTACAGAGTTCCAACAGGCTCTTTCCTTACATACCTCTCTGGCTTCCTCTACTCTCATAGTTCGTCTCATACACGCTCGCCGGTTACGGAGACTCCTGACTTCCTTTCTTCTCCATAGGAATTATATTTTTGACGGGTGGTAGAGTCTTAAGTAATTCTTGTGACACCTCTTCTTTTTTTAATATTTTTTTAGTACTTATGTTTGTATTATATAAAATAACTTTTAATTTTGATTTATTACTATGATGACACTCGCCAAACTTTAAAAAAAGGGATTTCTTACAGCATTACTGAACGGATACCATTGCAGTCGTATTCTACCTGTACTGTACTTAAGACAATTACAGTCGCAATTGTATCCTTATCCAATTCAATACGTGTCCCATACCAATTTCAACATACCCACCCTAATCCCGTTATCCACCAACCCGCAGCCGCACCGACAAAATAAATGCAAATCCAATTAATATTCACCAGTTTTTGCCTTTTGCAACTTTGAGCACTATCTCCATTTATGTTGTGCCAGATTTTTCCAACTCACACGATTCGTGTGAATATTTTAAAATCCGGTTTTACGCTATCATTTGACCCCCGGCGCTATGGTTATTTCCCCTGTTATTTTATCGCGTCAAATGGGTTGAGATTAATGTATAACAAAGGGGATTATCCTTTGTAGTTCTTGTTAGGTTTTATAGCTGTCTGGGTTGATTATTTGGCGGTAGGTGCTTTGGGAAATGTTACTTTAATGCTTTGAAATTGATAACTATAGTACAGCGCGACCAAAAAGAGTGGAAAATAAATGAGAGTGCCACTACCTTTTAGCGGGCCACATTGGTTACTTCAATTAAAATGTTTTAATACTTAAATGTTACCAGCGACTTTAGTTTTAGAAGTAGTTATAGGTTATTAATGTATTTATATAAGTAACTAGTATATGGTGATATAGTTTAAAACATTACTCTCAGCTTTCATTAGACACTCTAAAATAATAATTTTAAACGATGTCCTTAACGTTATATTTTTTTTATACTGATGTTAATTATAATTATTATTTAAGATATGCACGACAACTACTTAAAGATAACGTTCCTATTTGATCGTTCTCTACACTATTTCGACCTGATCAGTACAGCGGGAGAACTTGCGGTTCAGCATCGGATCGTCAAAGCCCTGCGCTCCCTCTTAATAACATTATTGTACTTAAAGTCGTTGGTTAGGAAATGCCCTAAATACCTAAATTAAAAACTCTGTTTATGTTCACGCCGTTTAAGGTAATGTCAGGTGCTGTTTTCAGGCATTTACCGGCGGCCTTAAAGATTATGAATTCACTCTTCCTGCAGTTATATAATAATCCATGTAAGGCCACATAAGAATCACATCATCATTTCAGCCTATATTTGTCCACTGCTGAACATAGGCCTCCCCAATCGCTATCCAGCGTAACCTGTCCGAAGCCACCTGCATCCAACGACTTTCTGCGATCTTCACAAGATCGTCGGTCCATCTGGTAGGCGGCCGTCCCACGCTGCGCTTGCTACGTTGTCTCCACTTCAAAATCTTTCTGCCCCAACGCCCGTCCGATCTCCGCGCTATGTGGCCCGCCCGTTGCCACTTCAGCTTATCCAACATACCTCACATACCTTCAACATATCTCGGATACTTACCGCTGTTGAGCTCAGCAGCACCATGTCATCCGCATAGCTTATGTTGTTGACAGCCACGCTGTATGCGTTTTGGATGTCAGATACACATCTGACATCCAACACGCATACTTCTGAGTTCAACAACCAGGTCGTTAACGTATAAGTTGAAGAGCTTAGGAGACGTCGTAGTATTGGACCTAACTTAAATCTTGCAGCTCTGGGTCGGTAGAATAGGATCTAACTTCAGTCCGCACAGTTTCCGATACAGCCTAACTTTTAAACTAGCCTAAAGACATAACCGACTTATGTGTTGGAAGCAATTTGGATTCGTCGGTTTAACTGTTGCTAAGAATTTGTTTTGCTGAAACTAAATCCACATATGTGGTGAGCGTGTATGCGACGAACTATGAGATTGAAGGAGGCCAGAGAGGTATTTTTTTTTTATTTTTTATTTTTTTAAAAAGCGTTGCCCCACACCAGGATTAATTCCTGTGTCGTGGGTGCGTTTACAAACATGAATATTCACGTACACAAATACCCAGACCGGAACAAATAATTGTGGATCACACAAAGATTTGTCCCGTGCGGGAATCGAACCCGCGACTATTAGACACAGTGGGCGGGGCAGGCTAAGCCCTTAACCACTGCGCTAAATCGTCCGTGAAAAGTCCTACCCGGCAAGGGATTTGGTGTGATGATATAGATAGATAAATACACACCTATGATTCCTTAGCGGGACTAACAGACGTGTACTTTGTGCACTCATTTTCCGCCGACGATGTTAGGTCCCATGTAATAGGGGGCGAGCCTATTGCCATTTTACTGGGCACAATGCCAGACTCCGGACTGATACTGGAATTTTTCTCGTTGAAAGATTATATTTTTGTCCGACCTAGGAACTTAACCCAGGACTTCCCTTTTGTCCTCTTTTGTCCCACGGTTTCCCTATAATCTTCCACGTGAAACTGTGATCGGCTATCAGTCTTTTTGAAAAGCATGGATGGTAATAATTTATTATGATAAAAATTAAAACAACCGTACTATAAACTCTTACTTAAGTATATTAAATCGGACTACTGTAACAAGGCTCCGGAGCTTCGGAGTTCCGTAGTGTTTCGCCTGACAAACTTTGCGCGTTTCGTACCCAACACTCAGCTTGTAATTATACTTGTTCGAAACCATATTTCAGCTTTTGTGAACACGTAATGAAATAAAAATCTTGATGACGGTTTGGTACAGTGGCTAAAAGTCTAGACTACTCGGCATGATCGAGCAGTTGCAGGTTAGATCCACGCATAGAACAATTTCTTGTGACCCACAAACATTTATTTTCATCTGAGTGTTTGTGACGCTCAAGATACGACACAACGCTAAGATTTAAAAAAGAACTTAAAATGTAACTTGTTTTTACGTATATTGTTCTGGCTAAATAGTAATGTTTGCGAAGTTTCGAGTATTTTACAGTACCTATAGTTTCAGGAAAGACTATCCTTCCTTTACCTGGGACAGGTAGTCCGGTTAGGTAGGTCCAACTTTAAGAGAGAGATCAATCGACGAATCCAACTCGGCTGGGCAGCGTTCGGAAAACTGCGCAACATCTTCTCATCCAAAATACCTCAGTGCCTTAAGACTAAAGTTTTTAGTCAATGTGTGTTACCAGTGATGATATATGGATCAGAGACGTGGTCTCTTACAATAGGTCTGATAAAAAAGCTCAGAGTTGCTCAGCGAGCTATGGAGAGAGCTATGCTCGGCGTTTCTCTACGCGATCGAATCAGGAATGAGGAGATTCGTAGAAGAACCAAGGTCACCGACATAGCCGTTAAGATTAGCAAGCTGAAGTGGCAATGAGCGGGCCACATAGCGCGTAGATCGGACGGGCGTTGGGGCAGAAAGATTCTAGAGTGGAGACCACGTATTGGCAAGCGCAGCGTGGGACGACCGCCTGCCAGATGGACCGACGATCTTGTGAAAATCGCAGGAAGTCGTTGGATGCAGGTGGCATCGGACCGGTTACGCTGGAAAGCGATTAAGGAGGCCTATGTTCAGCAGTGGACAAGTATAGGCTGAGATGATGATGATGATATCCTGCATACTAATAAATGTATATAGGTGGTATAGTTACACAAAAGAGAGGAATCAGTGTTTACCCGTTGTACAACGTTTTTAGTATGTCTGTTAGCTCTGAATAAACTGAGATAAATTTCTTAAGATGTATTCGCTAAATCACTAGTCACCACACAAATCGAGAAGGAAGAAAAAAGAAACAGAAGACGCTTAAAAAGAAAGAACATATGTTTTTCCTTTAAATATCTAAGCTTATCACCACCAATAGTGTAATTTGCGTTGTCACCATAACGGAATTCTTTCTCATCCCAGGTCGTCCCCAACCAACCCTAACTTGGCTGATCAACAGCAAGCCAATAGACGATCACACGATCCTCAAGAACGACGGGAAGGTCATTATCAGCAGGATCAGCATCGGAGGAGCAGAGCGTAGCTGGCTCAACACCAGCATACGGTGCCAAGCCACCAACACTCCCTTGCTAAGTCCACATGAGAGGACAGCAAGAGTAGAGATGCACTGTAAGTATCACTTCTATCTATCTATATCGTCATGCCCTGGCGGAGAAGCGGAGAAGGCAGAGTTCCAACAGGTTCACTCCTTACAGACCGCGCTGGCTTCCTCCATTCTCATAGTTTGTCTCATACACGCTCGCTGATTACAGAGATCCTTCAGATAAGACACGGACCTCATTATCATGTCTCTGGCATTAAATAGACCATTGCTTGGTTTCTTTCGGCTATGTAAATGGTATTAATTAATGTATAATCTTTTATGATATTTTGAGGGACAAATAAAAAAAAAATGGCAGTTCACTCTATTAGATTGCATCACAATGCAGAATAACATAATCATGTATTTTGAAACAGACTGAGGTCATCATTATCATCGCATAGCGATATACCTTCAATAATGCGACATACGATCTAAATTTTATGTCAGAGTGGAGACTCAATTGTTTAGCCTCTAGTGTCAGGTGATGCTGGTGCCAAAAAAATCCAGGACCACCTCAACAGCCGGTCAGAGTGGAAAAAGCAATGGGAGTGTTTGGATGCCTCCCAGGGTAACATCACCATACCCAACCCTTCGACTAGAGTACAGGGCTTAAGAGCAACAGCTGGTGTGGTCCTCCATCAACCGAATCAGAACCGCAATCGCAAGGTGCAATTATCATCTGTACAGGTCGGGCGTCACTGAATCTCCTTACTGCGACTGTAGAGACTTAGTGCAGACTATCTAGCACATCGTGGAGGACTGCACTACTAGGAAATTCAGCGGCGGATTCGAGAGGGGCTACAAACTCAGCTGAATGCTGCTGGTGATGGCTACGAACATAGCTACCAAGGAGCTGTACTAGTATATGCGCTGCATGTAAAAAAATAACAGTCCTCTCTTGTCCACAGTGCGTCCAACATCTGTAATGATCACCAATAAACCGGGACAGATGTCTGCGGACTCAGAGGTCACGCTTATATGCGTTTCTCAAGGCAGCAGACCCTCAGCCCTGGTCACCTGGTTCAGGGAGAACCGGAGATACACCAGAGGAAAGGTAAGAACCATATTTATAGATTATTATTGACACACCTAATTGAGGGCGCGTTTATTGCTATCATATCGAGCATAATGCCAAACTTTGGACTAATACTAATACTTTTATATTGAAAAGTTAATTTTGTCTGGATACAAAACAAGGAACTCGTGATCTCTACGCGTTTTATTCGCTGCTAGACCAACACGTGTTTGTTTTATTAAAGACCTAGAAAGAGTATCCTCTCTTGTCTTCCGTAGCTGATTTCGTCATCATCATCATCATCATCAGCTACTGCTGGACAAAAGTCTCTCTAATTGCATGCCGTGGAATACAAACCTCGGCGACTCTTATCAAATTTCTGCTGTTGTATATTAAAATACCCCTCCGCACCACACTGGGTCCTATGTCTTACCTTCAGAGAAGGCTTTTGCCCAGGAATGAGAAAGTATGCGCAGATTCATTAAAAATACAAGGGGTATCGTAAATAACGCAAGACCTCAGACACCCCGATTAGATAATTGTTTCACAAATTTCATACGAAACCCAATTTCCCAAATTTAAAATTGTTAACCGCTTTTTTACGCAATTAACAACGAAACTTTTAGGTGTATGTGTGCGAATTGAGAAATACGTTATCTTGCAAAAAAGGGCTATTAGGGCCATCTATAACTTGAGTAGTCGCGACTCTTTAAGAGAACTGTTCAAAGTAGCTAATATCATGACGGTCCCATGTCAATATATTTATAAAAACATTATGTATACTAGAAAAAATTTAGATCTTTTTAATCAGCTAGGTGATAGGCATTGCTATAACACACGACATAGAAATAAATTAGACCAACCGCAGTTTCGTCTGTCAAAAATTCACACGTCTTTCATGGGGCACTGTGTTAGATTTTATAACAAAATTCCCATTGACGTCACTAAACTTAGTGAAAATAAGTTCAAAGCTTGTGTAAAACGAACACTTTGTAAGCAAGCTTATTATTCAATAGAAGATTATTTAAAAGATAAAAATGCTTGGATAGATGCTATTCCAGCTCCACTTGAGTCATGACAACCTATTCAACTGTTGTTAGTTAACATTACCTCTCTTCTATCTATCTATCTATCTATAACCTCACGCCAGATCCCTTGCGGGGTAGGCAGAGAGTACAGAGTTCCAACAGGTTCCTTCCTTACATACCTCTCTGGCTTCCTCGACTCTCATAGTTCGTCTCATACACGCTCGCCGGTTACGGAGACTCTTGACTCTCTCTTACCTCTCTTCCTTCTATTAATTTAACACAATATGTACTTTTTTTGTAAATGAGGGAACCATGTAGCCATTCTCATAAATAGTATTATTCGCTTTTTTAACTTAGACTCACCTGATGACCAACCTACATTGTTCTCCCATACCCCACAACAGAATGTAGATGAAAAAGTTTGTAATTTCTTATTTTAAAAGAGTAACCGTGGAGTTTCTTGCCCTTCTTCTCCACAGGAATGACATTCCGAAGTGGCGGTAGAGTCTTTGTTACTTTTCTGACGATTCACAAATACTGTAATGGTTTACATGAATAAAAAATATTCTGATTCTGATTCTGAACGTTTTAGAAATGCATTTGAAATCTCTGTATTGCTTCGAATCAAGAATAAATATAGTTTATTATAGCGCACTAAGGGAGTAACAGCATTTATTGCAAATAAATAAAAAATGTAATATAAATTAAAAACTAGTTGGAATCAATTCAGTTATTGAATTAGAACAAACTTGTTTCAGGTCTTGCGTTTTTATGGTTTACTTCCTTATATCGTATATTCCTTAAGCGGGGATAGCTTAGGTGTGCCGACAACACCCACATATCGTCATTGATAATTACAGACTCCTGACTGCTATTGGGATTTTTTCGATGGAATACCCGAATGATACTTGGGATTCAAACCTTGGACCTCATGCCAGCTGCACTATATTTTACTAGACTAGGCACTCAAAAAATGAGGTGGTGATTAATAAGGGAAAAATATAAACACCGTCAAGCCTATATTCTTCAAGAGCTCTTGGGGAATATAAGCGTGATGGTATAAGGTGATACCCTTATCAGAGGTGTATTTTGTACTCCTATTATTCGCCGTTGACGTTAGGTCCCAATGTAATACAAGCTAGTTAAGAAATATAGATACTTTTATTATATCCAACGTTTTTATATGGCAGTGAGAGTTAGATATGTAAGAAAGAGATTGAAAGAATTTCTCTCTGCGGAAGATAACCTTAACCAGTAAGCGTTTGTGTGTGTGTGTGAATGATCTACGCTGTTGGCCGCGGGGCCGTTACAGCTTCACCGGATCAGAAGGCGAGCATGCAACCACTACGCTCGAGCTAGAAGGACAAGGAGGCAACTAGCTCAAGGGCGCCTCAAGGAGGCACGGCCTTGGCTTGGGCAGTCCCTATGGGGGAGGGCATATACTAAGTGTCTCGCCGTGATGCTCTGCACCGGCCGGCAAGGGATTCTTCGACCTCGCTGGCGAGGTCGGTGTCTGATCTTGAGTGCGGTATCTGTATCCGAAAGAAGAGCTGTAAGGGCATCGGGAGAATAACCAGACTTTCCAGTTTTAAACCATAAACACCGTATATATTGCGTGAAACAAATTTACGCAAATCAAATATTCAAAGAAAATACAACCAACACAAACTTGATAACACAGCGCAAGTAATAATGTTAGCTTTCCTTAAGGCAACAGACGAAGAAAATTAATGACTCCTGGTAATATAACAAGTCTTATTGAACTGCCTAATTGTTAAACAACAAGACTTGTTGGAGCCTAATTGAAATAAAACAAGTCTAAGAAATCTTGAGGCAGTTACCAATTTTCTTGAAAAAAATATTGGTTCGATATAGACTGAATGGAAAATAGATGGAGAGTGAATATGGGATGATATAAGACTGGTATTTAAAAATCGTGGGTATACAACCCTGCCTAATGTAAATTAGCTTAATCTGTCTTGACGGATGGTCCGCTTAAGCCGCTCCGCCCACTGTCTAATAGTCGCAGGTTCGATTCCCGCACGGGACAAATCTTTGTGTGATCCACAGTTAATTGTTTCGGTCTGGGTATTTGTGTATGTGAATTATCATGTTTGTAAACGCACTCACGACACAGGAGTAAATCCCAATGGGGAGCAACGTTTCTTAAAAAAAACCGCCAAATAAATATTTTTTTCCACAAAACGGGATGAGTGTCTGGTAATACTTTATCAGGTAGAGTCAGTGCAGATTAGGGAAGGTAGAGTTGTACGTGTGTGTGTGTTGAGAAAAACTGGACTTAACTGAAGCGGTTAAACACCGTCACGCCTAAATTTCTCAAGCGGGGGTGGCAGAGGTGTACTTAGTACACCCACTTTTCGCCGATGATGTTAGGTCCCATGTAATAGGGCGCCTATTGCCATATACTGGCCACAACTCTAGACTCCGGACTTATACTGGTCATTATTCGCCAGTAAAACTACATTTATCCGACCTAGGATTTGAACCCAGGACCTAGTGATCACAAAGCGATGCGCTTTGCCACTAGACCAACGAGGTAGTCATGAAGCAGTTACTGGGTTCAAAATTAAAATTAACAAACAGTCACCCATCTCAGGTCGACCACGCCGAATGCTACTTTATTCTGGTGATCGCTAAAAATACCGTAGCTAAGCGATGCTATGAGCGCTTGTATTATGAAAATAGCAATTTGTTATGGTAAAGTCATTCAGTCGTCAAGCAGTGATAGCCTAGTGGTTAGACCGTTAGACTGCAAAGTCAGAGGTCTCGAGTTGAACCTGGGCACGCCCCTTTGCCTTTTCGAAAGCATGTGCGTTTTAAAAATTTACTATCATTTGCTTTAACGGTTAAAGAAAACATCGTGAGAAAACCTGCATGCCTAAGGGTATCTCGAAGGTGTGTAAAGTTCGCCAATCCGCACTGGGCCAGCGTGGTGGACTATGGCCTAAACCCTCTCAGTTAGAGAGGAGGCCCGTGCCCAACGGTGGGACAGTTTCTTTCAGAGCTGTTATTATTATATAACGTCACTAACAAAGCATGATGTGACTTTCATCTTTATTTGGTAAAGTAGCGTGAAAAGATGGCATGACAACTCAGTTTTTTTAACGTAAAATTGGTAGTTTGTGCTTGGTTTTTTATTGTCAAATGTATGTCTATTATAGTCATACATTTGACAATATATCAGTGAGATATTTCTGTGGCCGAAACGTTTACAATTGTCCCGTGCGCGAATCGAACTCGCGACTATTAGAAGCAGTGGGCGGAGCGGCTTAAGCTGTTGACCCCTGCGCTAAATCGTCGGTCAAATTTATGTGCACTTTAGCTGAGTATATAAATTCGTCTAGATATTTATTTTACTCTGTGAGTTAGTTATACAACAGTTCCGAACTCCGCTGGCGGCGCAAATCGTGGAACTTGAATGCTTTTTGTTCCAAAATGTTGTTGTTTGAAAACGGTTTTTGAGATGCCAAACTATATATTTTCTGACTTCGTGTGTTAGGGAACTATTTTATAGAGAGTAATGAATTTACTTGAATTATTTATGACCTTTATCCATTGAAATCATTAATTTTAATAATGCTTCTTCTTGCCGAACTATGAGAATGTAGAAAACAAGAGAAGACTGTAAAAGGATCTGGCTTGATGAATTTGATTTGGGTTGTGGCCAGCTCTGTAGAGAGAGGTAAAATGGTTAACGACCCACAGCACCTCATGCATAGCCACAACCCAGTGGAGCAAAGCCTGAAAAGCCGTAAGAGCTTTATTAAGTGCGTCGAACCATAACCTGTAGAGCCAACAAAAGCGAGGTGCAATCTCTGGAAGGAATAAATATCCCTACCAAATCCCTTTGTTTCACCTGCTGAGAGGCTCCCACCTGGACATAAATTACCATGGCCGGTCTAGAAATCTTTAAATAGACTTCAGACCCAGGTCGGCTGGAGCAAGGAAAACATGTTCAGGTGGGATTCGGTAAGGTTACAGATAGTACCAATTTAGGGTGTTTGTTCGGCGTAACCCAAACGATGTCCCACTTATATCGTGCTCCGCATCCACACGTGTTCGTAGCAGGATATGATGGCTGCCTCCGACAATGCAGTCAATGTGGCCGGATTCTAGGCTGCTTCCATATAACTATAGCATGTTTGCCGTCGAAACGCTAAGAAGAAGACTTTGGTAGATAGGTATATTCCTTTTGTATAATTTTAGGATGACAACTAAGACTAGCAGTTAAAGCATAGGCCGCCTAGCTCACTGGATTGAGTAGTCGTGAGTTCGATTCCAACACTTGCAAAAGCATGTGACACATAAATATGTTTTGTTTTAAGTGACTGTGTATGTGGATTTCATAACTGTAAACGCGCCCACGATATAATTCTTGTATGGGGCTACGATTTTGTGAAAGAAAATTGATTCATTGAATAATATTTATAATGACGATATCTTCTACTTAATAAGTAAAAAGAAATCTCTAGTTAACTTGTTGGTCTAGTGGGGCATGGTGTGTCTAGCAGCTGCGAGGACCTGGCATACAATCCTAAATCGGAATAATTTGCGATCCGTCATCGCGCCCCAGTTATCAATATAACCACCAATACGGTCTGTGACCCATCACCATCGCATCGTGTTCTATTGCATACCTTCCATCCAATATGGTCGAGGGGAGTGATGGCTGTTCCAGTAGTCATACTCGTGAACGGGTGCTGCTTGTGGGGACTGGTCTATCTGGAATCCTTCAGACAAATAAAAAACAGTCATTATAAATAACTTCATTAGTCTCATATCTCGGTCGTACGGCATCACACTGGAGTTAGATTGTAAGCTATTTAATTGTAACCTAAACATTGTATCCACACAATATGATAAAAAAATTGAAATGAAAAAAGAGAAATAGAATTAAATAAAAAAAGACAAGCCCGCTGAGTTTCTTCGCCGGATCTTCTCAGTGAAGGCCGCGTTTCGATCCGGTGGTAGATTTGTAGTTAAATTAGATTAAAAAACAATGTAAATTGACTATTTGTAAGCACCCCCGCAGGGCTTATACAAAATAAATTATTAGAGTTTGAGATTGCGCACGTGTGATGTCTTACCATCGGAATATTTGAAGCTTCGGACTCGAAGGACCATAAGGCTGCATTGTGTGTGGAGTGATCCGCGGCTACCTACGGTATAAACGTCACGGATAATGCACCAGATGCAAAGAACTGAGTGATGCGCAACAATTAGACAATTGACTAAAAGCATAAAAGAACTTAAAACAAATGCTTCTACTAAAAAGATTTTTGTCCGAATAGATGGTTTTTGTCTCATTAGACAACGACCTAATGGGCGGGGTGAGCTGTGATTGATGATTACAAGCTATTGTTTTCAATCCGAAATCCACCTTATTAAGTGACTGTCTTGTTGGTCTAGTGGCGATGTTGGCCTTGCGATAACTAGATCTAAATCCTAGGTCGGACGAATGTAGTTTTTTATCAAAAAATTCCTAGTATCGGGAGTCTAGGATTGTGCCCGATTCATGGCAATTGGCTCGCCTCTTATTACGATAGGATCTAACATCGTCGTCGAAAGAGGGTGTACACCTCTGCCCAGCTTGGCAGCAGCTTGAATATAGACGTAACATTCTTTATTTTATTTATCTTAAGCTTACAAATTTGACTTTGCAAAAGTCTTTTACCAGTGTGTGGTTCCAGTGATGACTTACGGCACCGAGACATAGTCACTAATCATGGGCCTCATAAGAGTCCCAAATTCGCCCAAAGGGCAATTGAGAGAGCTATGCTCGGAGTTTCTCTGTGAGATCGAATCAGAAATGAGGAGATCTGCAGGAGAACCAAAGTCGCCGATATAGCTCTCAGAATAGTCAAAATTAAGTGGCAGTGGGCGGGGTACATCGGTCGTAGAACTGCCGGCCGTTGAAGTAGAAAGGTTCTCGAGTGGCAACCTCGTACCGGAAGACGTGAATTGGGCAGGCCCTCCACAAGGTGGAGCGATGACCTGGTGAAGGGTAGAAGCTGGATGCGTACAGCACAAGGCCGGTCGTGGTGGTCTTGGGGGGAGGCCTTTGTCCTACAGTGGACGTCTTTCGGCTGATGATGATAATGATGATTACAAATTTGATCATCCTTAAAATGTGTCCATTGTACGTAGGAACCTAACTCTTTAATTGCCCACAGCATAGCGAGTTCAACAACGAAACGACCACCATCAGCCGGTTAACGATGCTGCCACAGCCAGAAGACGATGGTGCAATTATCAGGTGCCGAGCTGATAACCCAGTGCTCAGGGTTGCGCTGGAAGACTCCTTTAGGATGAGCGTCGTTTGTAAGTACTATATAATATTAAGTTTAAAAATAATTAAGTAAACTAGACCCGCTCTAGTGTTAACCCGCGGGACGAATTGACTAAACTCAGCTCGCGATTCCCTTTTAGTGGGTCCAGTTGACTAAAGCAGCGAGTAGAAATCGTGAATCTTTTTATAAAATTCTAAATTCAAGCGAGTAGCTGACATATATTTCTAAATAGATATTTGTGCATATATTTGTTTATTTTTTAACGGGCATCGTTTATATATTTCAATTTTTCGTATTGTTTTCTTTTCTGTTTTTTTTATATTGTTTATTTTTTTCATAATAATAATATAGTTTATTTGTGAACATAGGTATATGTGTAGATGGTATACAGAATAATAAATGTTTCCCTATATATTTGTGCCACACAGTCATAAAATGAAGAAAGCTTTACATTTATTGAAATGATTACTTGTTAATAATAAGTTTATTTATTATGTTTTTGTGCATTTGTACTATTCTACTTTATTGTACACTGTATACCTATGTGTGTAGTCCGAACCCTGTGAAAAACTACCCAAGTGTTTGCTTACAAAATAATGTTACGTTTCTGGGTAATAAATGCCGAATAACGTGCGAAGTACTTTATTAGGCGATGTACGCACAAAACAGTACGTCGAATTCAAGTACACACTATTACTACACTCGCTAGTACCCAATTACTGCTGTCAAGTTGCTGAGTGACTCGTTGAATCCGTATATCATTGCTAAGTTTGCCGGTGTATTCCACTTAGATCGCTTGTTTTTTATTTGATCGCTGTCGCTTCCGAAGAGAGACTGTATCCGTCGCCGCATTGAGTGCCCCTTTTATACTCATATGAAAGTTCTAGAATGGACGGGAACCCAAGTACATCGATAGAAAAACCCAGGTACATCAAACAATAGCCGGCGCGTTCCACAAAGTGGTGTTATTATTACGTATCTACTTGTGCGTAAACAAGTAGATACATGTTTACCGCGACCGTGTGCCGGTATTTATAAAACGGAAGAACCTTCTAGGCGTCGTTTTGTACACACACGTGGTTTCCATATCTTTCTTGACGGGTCGATAGGAGACCTAAGGGCGAATAGTGCGTTTAAAATTTAACATCCCCGATAAAGGGGTTTCGAGATATCGGGGTATAACCGGGTCTTAACAATAATTTCAAAACGCTCTTAACTTGCTTGCTCTTATTTAACGCTCAAACCCGATAAACCATTTACTATTATTATAATTTATATCCAACCACCCAACCGTTGCAGTTAGTGTCACATTTAAAACAGCGGACGCAGGACAAGCTGACCTGCCACGGATATCAACCCGGATCCCAGCTGTCAAGCTGCCATGTCCATCCGATGTTTAGTTAAAATACAACGTTCATTATTCGACGATAACTATCGAAAGTGTACATTTTTATGCCATTTTCAAATTAATTTTCGGACGGGTCGAAACGACGAATGTAGATGGGATTTTTTTAAATGGACTAAATCCGCCATACCTTCCCACCATAGTGGTGTAACTCCTGTAAGTAAAGACCCACAATGATTTACAAAGATAAGATCAATGTTTAAATCCTGTTCCGGGAAACGCTTTAATAGTCTTGGAACCCGCAACAAGAATTAAAAAAGAAACAGAAGATATAGGAAAAAATAAATTTAATTTCTATTATTTATTTTTATGTCACAAAACAGTTAACAATCAGTGTATATTTTGCTGGGACGGCAAATTATTTTATGAACAAAATTA
This sequence comes from Phalera bucephala, assembly GCA_905147815.2. Classification (NCBI taxonomy): domain Eukaryota; kingdom Metazoa; phylum Arthropoda; class Insecta; order Lepidoptera; family Notodontidae; genus Phalera; species Phalera bucephala. The sequence goes on from LR990627.1 coordinate 3,333,259, forward strand.
TTTTTCAAAATTTTTTCGCGGTTTGTTTTAGACGTTTAATTTCCCAACGTTTTGAATTAATCTAAATTACTCAATAATTATTTTATTTATTAAAAAAAAAAACAACGTCGGCGAAACGTTCCCCAAGCGGGAGTGGTAGAGGTGTACTGAGTACACCCACTTTTCGCCAACGCTGTTAGGTCCCATGTAATAAATAGGTGGCGAGCCTATTGCCAAATACCGGGCACAATTCCAGACTCCGGACTCATACTGGGAATTTTTCGTTAGAAAAACTATATTTGTCCGACCTAGGATTTGAACCCAGGACCTCGTGATCACAAAGCGATGCGCTTTGGGGGCTTATGAACATTTTACAAATGAAACATAATATTAAGTATGCCACAGATTACAGTTACTCGTAGTAGGCAGAAATTGTAAAATTCTAATAGAGTCTGTTGAGACCTCTCTCGCTTCTTATGACCGTCGGGTATGACATAATGAATACAAAACATATGGTCTAATTATTAAAATTTTCGTATTTATTAAATCCTGAAAAGTTTCACGCAAAGTCTAGAGAAGCCAGGTGTGTGTGTCAAAGTAACGCACTGTTACTTTGCAAAATTCCACAGGTGTCTCGAATTTAACACGTTATTTTGTAACGACAGGTGCTAAATAACAAATTCACTATAATAATTTACTTTATCTAGCTGAAACTTTAATTTGCACCACAGATTAAATAGTTATATTAAACAGTGTTTTGTTTATAAAATGTTTAAATGAGTATCTGAAAACATTTGGAATCGTTCAATGGAATTTCATAATGCTGTTCTTATTATTAATTTCGAGTGAAATATACTTGATCGGTCGATGTAATCTCTTTAGGTATTAATAAGTTAATGACATTATGATAATGACCTAAATAAACTAACTAAATACTATACTTGTTCAAAGGATTGCTACTTGGAATGACCACTTTTTCATATGACTACTTCTGCTAAAGTCAACTTCTTTAAATAACCACTAGTGGCTTTATTGTGAGTTATTGGGGTCTCCACGCCTTGTACCCAAGTGGATTTACAGTCGTTGACGCTAAAAATAATGGAAAAAATGTAAATAATGCATTTGACATCGAAAAATCACATGATCAGAATGCGCATCGCAATGCGAATGCGAATTGCAAAGTGCTATCGATTGTGGAAAAAGAGTGCTGCTTGGCTAGAATTTCCGCATCCACGCTTATTTTAATGACCAATATCTTTCACAGATAGGCCAGTACTGACGATGTCTCTGGGCAGTACCCTCAACCCCAACGACATCAAGGAGGGAGATGACGTCTACTTTGAGTGTAACATCAAGGCTAACCCCAAGGAGCACCGCATCTCCTGGTACCATAACGTAAGTGACTTAACATTATTACAGAGACGTACAGAGCTTTTAGCGCTGTGGAACCTCAGTGTTCATAGAAATCACCAAGCAGCATTTTACAGTCTGAGATGGGTGACTTCTTCTTCTCGTTATTTCCACGGTAAACATACTATGAATATTTGGTAATGGCCTAGACCGTGGCTACATCGACTGCATTGTCAGAGGCAGCCAATCTTGATATGTGAAGGTGTTGGCGCACGCAGAGCACGATATGAGGTCGGACATCTTTTGGGTTACACAATACAAACACACCAGATAAGTATTGACCGTTGAATGGGTGAATATGCCATTTTTCGTGCTTTCGTTTTCGTGCTTCTAAATGCATGTCGAGCTACTGGTCCCCGTTATTACTTTATGTGGTAGTCGTTAAGCTGAGATGAAAGCCTTATGGGCGGCATGATAAGTGCTCACAGCAAGTGGCCATAGTACTGCCTCCATCAATCCGCACTAGGTCCGCTTGTTGGATTACGATCTAATCTCTCACCCCTTCATTTATGGGACGCCTTTGCCAAGTCGTGAGACAGTACAGGCCAGGTCGGACAGTGTTATTAGGGTTTTCTATCGAAAATTCTCAGTAGCATTCGGGGTTCGGAATAATTCCAGACATTATGGGATTAGGCTCGCTTCCTATTACATGGTGGACCACTGTGTGGCTCAAGTGCTCACCGGACATGGCAAAGTTAAGAGTAAATTATTCTCTTTTAAACTGGTGCCTTCACCGTCAATATTCCACGTCTAACTACGAGTATGAACAATTAGCACACCACGTTCTTTGGAAGTGCAGTCTCTCGCACAACGAGCGTACCATTATGCTAAAAAGTCTGCGAAATACGTCTGGGCTAATCTACTACACAGATATTGCAGAAACTTATTTCCGTGCCGTTCAAGCGTTGTTGCCATACCAATTACTGGAATCAAACATGAGGCTCACAAATAGGCCCTGTTAATATTTTTTCGTATCCGTGGTGCTTTACAACTGAACTTATCCTAGTTGTAGTCTCCTTCTCTATGGCTATCTGCCAATTTTTTGTGTCTCCCGCTTTGCAAAGGAGTGAAGTGGAATTTTATTTTTCCTACTCCTCGTGTTTTTCTTCCTAATTAAATTTGTTGCGGGTTCCAAGACAATTAAAGCGCTTCCCGGGACACCCCATGGTTCAAACCTTGGCGTCCTCTAACGAGACCATTGTGGCTCCTGGCTTACAGGAGTTACAATGGTGGGAATGTGTGGTGGACTTCCTATCACATTTGAAGCAAACGTCGTCGGTACCCCATAAACATGGTACCCTTCGTTCGCCCAGCTAAGGAAAAGTCAGTCATTACTTTTTTTTACTTACTGACCAATCAGAAATATCTTTTTCTTTTTTCTCCTAGGACCAACTAGTGAGCCAGAATATGTCTTCTGGAGTATTCATTAGCACCAAGTCGCTCGTGCTTCAGAGAGTCACAAGAAGAGATGGGGGGCTCTATACTTGTAGAGCCGCCAATCACATGGGAGAGTCCACCAGTCAAGCTGTGTATCTTAGAGTACAGTGTAAGTTTTTTTTTTGTTTTTCCAGACTACCCCAAAAGGAGGTAACGTGTTTTAAGTACATGTATGTCTATTTCTTTGGCGCGTTCTTTTCCATACTCCGTGTTTGGCACAATCTTTTGCCTATAGTACGACGACGATATTGAGACCCGTGCATGAGTTTGACAGGGGAGCGTTGGTGTAAAATTAGGGTTATCAGGTAGGCACGGTTGCTATTAAAAAAGATAATTTGGGTACATTTCACAGCAAACGCCAACTCTGCGCCTGTCATGAAGTGGCATTTCAGTTTGATGACAGCTTTAGTTTCGATTTTGGCCGCTGGCTACGAGATCCTGGTATAACTATAAATGACTTGATTGATTTGTCGTAGTTGTGGCAATGACATGGGGTATTATATTTAAATAAAGCGTTTGCGAATCAAACGAGGTACAGCATAAAGGCAAAGTAAATCTTTTATTTTTACAATATGGGTACCCAATAAAAGCTACTAAATATTCAATTCTAAATATATACTGTCACTTTCATGCGACTATCGTGACACAGACTCGAATTAATTGAAATATTTTTCCTTTCCAGTTAAATATATTTTTACACAATTTTGTTTAAGATAAAATAATGTTAATAATGACAAGACTAATTCACAAATAAAATATTTAAATTTTACTTTTAGAATAATGTATTATTATTTGTAACGATACATACAGTTGCCCCGATTTGCGCGCAACCAACTCCGCTGCTGATCGGCGCGCGGCTCGACGAGCCACTGCGCGTGCGCTGCACCGTCAACGCGGACCCCGCTGACGTCACCTTCTACTGGCAGTTCAATAACAGTGGCGAGAGCTTCCAAGTCTCGCCTGCAAGATATGGTGAGTGTTTTAACTTTAATATAATATTTTTTATGTATTATATACTCTTAGGCATGCAGGTTTCTTCACGATGTTTTCCTTCACCGTTAAATCAAGTGATAACTATTTTTTTCTAAGAGTTTCTCGAAGATTTGTTAAATTCGCCCACCCACACTGGGCAGCGTGGTGGCCTAAACCCTTTCAGTATGAGAGGAGACCCGTGGCCAACGGTGGGACAGTTTCTTAACAGGGCTAATATTATATTATTATTATTTACTATATACTAGCTGTTACCCATGGCTGCGCATGCGTTTAAATTCTGATTCATAAGCTTGATTATTGTAAACTTTTACTACCGTTTCCGTTTATTAGGTTTTGCGGGAAACTTACGCGTTTATAATATTGAGTAGTCCGTCAATTTCATTACATTGTTACTTTGTTATTTTGTTATCTATAGTGTCAACTGGAGGAACGTCCAGTGAGCTTCGCTACCGGGCGGCGAGCGAGCGAGACTACGGCGCGTTGCTCTGCCGCGCAACCAACACAGTTGGACGACAAAAGCGGCCGTGTGTTTTCCAGATTGTCCCTGCAGGTATACTCTTTTATCATATCGGAATAGTTTTTATTCAAGCAAACCAATATAGTAAATATAGTGCGACAAGGATATTTTGGCCCGAAGATGACATTGACAGGGGGGCGTTGCGATGGTGTCAAATTAGATGGGGGGGGGGGGGGGCACGATTACTAACTAAAAAAAGAACTTAAGTAAATTTTATAGCAAACGGTAACTCTGTGACTGTCACAAAGTGACATTTCACTTGATGACAGCGTTAATCCTGATTTTAACCGCAGGCCAAAAGAACCTTGTACGACGATACATCATAATATCTCTTCAGAATGAGAGTAATACCAAAATCAGAATATTTTTTATTCAAGTAATCCGATATACTTTATATGAATCGTGAAGAAAATAGTAAAGATTTTACCACTACTTTGCCCATTCATTTACCTGGGGACGCTTGCGGGACGGGTAGGATTCCTACCGACTAAAAACCCCAGGGTGGACAACATCAGCACTTTGGAGTGGCTCCGGGATCTCCGTATGGAACGCACCGGTGCCCCTTTTGTTCCGTGGTCTTAAGAGCCCGTCAACGGGGGGAGACTCGACAATCCGCTCCCCCCGCACCGACGCGGTACTCACGGCGACGCGGGCTACTCCATACCGCCGTCCTCCTCGGGGTTGCTCGTTAAGGACGCTCAGAGACCTCCGTCCCTTGCGTCCTTGACCCCGAAGGCTCGGGGATGGAGTAGAGGCCCTTAGAGTTAATATTTAATATGGCGTCTGCGAATGAAAAAACAGACTTTTATTTCCTCTAAATATTGCACCGTCACGCCTATATTCCCCAGAGGGGGTGGCAGAGGCACCCACGTTTCGCCGACGATGTTAGGTCCCATGTAATAGGGGGCGAGCCTATTGCCATATACCGGGCACAATTCCAGACTCCGGACTCATACTGGGAATTTTTCGTTAGAAAAACTACATTTGTCCGATTTGAACCCAGGACCTCGTGATCACAAAGCGATGCGCTTTGCCACCAGACCAACGAGGCAGTCTAAATATTGCAATACTAAAAATGTTCATATTGATAAATACTATAACTTATTTTAAATTTTTCGCAACTACCCTCTACACAACTAATACAAATACTCACAAAGTAGACTTAATTACTCGCAAATGGACTCATAAAGCCATTTCTTAAAAGCCAAGTCGTTCGCTAACAATTTACTCCGGTCAAGGCACCTTCTAAACATGCCGTTTTTTTTCTTGTCCCATTATTAACGCGGGAACTGTAATAGACCCTTATTTTTTGCGAAAAGAGAAAATCATCCCAAAATAATATATTGAATGGCCGCCATTTTGCGCGCCCTTGGGCTAATTAAAACAAATAACCGATCAATTTTGTATGAAAACAATATATTAGGGAATATTTTTTGGTATTTCTATTATGGGTAAGGTGATATTTATGTAATTTACTAAGCATACAAGGTGAAACATAAATATTGCAAGACCTAAAAGTAGTTCGTTTTATTTCAATCGGCAACTGGATCGATTCCAACTATTTTTAGAGTATAAATATCAATATATTTATAATATATTTGGATAAAAGTCTTCAAAGACTGAAAGCGATGAATGAAGGTGTACAAATGGGTGATCTTGTGGTAAATCAGATATGCAGATGAGGCGGTTTTAATAGCGCCAACAGCCACTGATCTGCAAACACTAGTCACAGTTATGAAAGACGACTGCATGAAAAATGAATTACATTTGAATGTAAAGAAAACCAAGATTATGGTTTTTGGACGGGAAGAAATCAGAACGAATGCAAGGATTGTGGTTGGTAACGATGTGCTGGAGCAAGTGAATGAGTTTGTATATAAGTATATTGTAAGAATTGAAAATACACCGCTGATATAGAGAGACGAGTGAGTGCAGGGAAGTGGGTGGTGCGATGGGGAAGCTACTTGGAAGGCGGCACTTAAGCCAAAAGGCGCAGCTGGCTGTACATAACGGAGTGCTTGTCCCAATGCTGTTTTATGGCAGCGAGAGCTGGGTAGAAGATGAATGAAAGTAGGATAAATGCGGTGGAAATGCGAGCTCTTCAGACGATGTGCGGAGTGAAGTTGACCGACCATATTCGCAACAGCGTAGTTAGAAAGCGAGTAGGCATGAAAGATAGTATCGGTGTAAAGATGAGGAAGGGTATGCTCCGTTGGTTCAGCATATAGAAAAAATGTCTGAAGAAAGAATGACAAAACAGATATATAATACGAAAGTGGACGGATGTAGGTACCGGGGAAGACCTAGACTATCTTACCGCGACCAAATAGACCGAATCTTATCTGAAGGACAAGCCAAGAGTCTCCGTAACCGGCGATCATGTATGAGACGAACTATGAGAGTGGAGGAAGCCAGAGAGGTATGTAAGGAAAGAACCTGTTGGAACTCTGTACTATCTGCCTACCCCGCAAGGGATCTGACGTGATGATATAGATAGATAAATAACAAAAATTTCTGTTACTCATTCAGTCCACTGAATTTTATCATTATTTAAAGCAATATGGTTATTTTAAATGCATTTCTAATATATACACCTCAATATGCGCACAAAAGTACAGGTTTCGTGGTTAATTTGGACACAAAAAAGCTTAATAAAATAGTAGAAAAGTCCTTATAATATGGAAGTTTAATTTTCGTATTGAATTTGTATTGCAATAATCTAATTGTGATGTCCGAGGTTTTTGGGGTCTTGCGATATATATTTTACAACTTATATATTATTTGCATATCAGATACTTTGAAACTGTGAAAAAATCAAGGGAAACCCTTAACCAACGAGCCTATTTTTCTAAAATTAATAAAATAATCCTTGTCAATTTATTTTACTCTTAAACCCTACACCGGTTGGTGAAAATAAGTAACTTAAGTTTATAGATTATTTATTTCTCAAAAAGAATACAAGTTATTCACTAAAATACTTGAGACCTCGTTGTCTAGTGGCGAATGATACGCGTCGCGATCACGTGGTCCTAGATTAAAAACGTAGGAAAAATTCTCAGTATCAATCTGAAGTATGGACTTGTGCCTGGTACAGAAATAAGCTCGCCCCTATTAAATGAGACCTAACATCGGCGGAGAAAAGTAGGTGTACACAGTACACCTCTTTGTATACCCACCTTACTCCTCCTTTCTTTTCTTCTAATTAAATTAACTGCGGGTTTTAAGACAATTATAATGCTTTCCGGGACACTCCAAGGTTCAATTGGTGGAATTTAAGGAGACCATTGTGGATCCTGACTTACAGGAGTTACAATGATGGGCATATGTGGTAAGCTTAGTTCCAATAAAAAACACACCTTTGCCAACCCTGCTTGGAGAATATAGGCGTGACGGTGTTCATTTATTTATACTTAAGAACCATCCAGCCATGTATGTTCCATCAAAATTAGTTTAATGGTTTTTAAGAAGTAGGACTTTTCTTAAATATCGTCGTAATATCTTATAAGGTATATAAAACGCCAAATATGGAAAGTAACATCCACAAAACACTCTGAACATTCCGCGAAGTCGCGTATATGCCTAGTAATATACATTACTCGTACAATGTCCAATATTTATATAAATATCGAACTTAGAAATGTTATTTGCTGCTCTCTATAAAAAGAATGTCCATTGGCTGGCGTACAGTCGGCCACGTACACTGGCGCTCGTAAAATTGAGAATTTAATCGAATTTACTGCGCGCTTCGGGACACAGAGTGAAAATTACTAATTTTACTGCCCGCTCATCGATCTGTTGTGGCATGGCCGAACTAAATTTGAAATTTCGAACTTATGTAGTTTTACTAGACAGCGCCACTTCTTTATTATTCAAATCTTGTTTTAAAAATGAAATATGTTATTCTCTCACGCGCCATAGGCCTGAAAGTGTAGACGATGGTGTATAAATACCAGGGTAAAACATTAAATTGCACTAGCCTAGTTACGAATAATGGGCGTAGCAATCACAAGCTCCTTAATTCAAATCCTATGTCAGATATAATATCAGCTTATACTGGCGACTGCTGGGCAAAGGCCTTCACTCACAAATCGAGGTGAGAAAGATTAGATCATACTCCACCACGCGGACCCAGTGCGGATTGGTGGAGGCAGGTTTGTGGCAACCCACTGTTGGACTTATCAAGCCGCCTTAAGGCTTCCAACTCGGCTTAACGACTACCACATTAAGTGGTAACCGGGACCAACGGCTTAACGTGCCTTCCGAAGCACGGAGACGCTCGAATATGAAAATGCCACAAATGGTCACCCATCTCAGGCCGACCGAGTCGTACGCTGCTTAACCTTGATCGGTAAGAACACCGCGGTCGCACAGCGCTACGAGCGCCTAGGATGTGCATAAGCACACGAATACAATATGATTTTTCTATAGAAAAAAATCTAGTATCAGTTCGGAGTCTGGCATCGTGCCCGATACAATTATCTATTATCTCGCCCCCTATTACATGGGACCTGACATCGTGCATAAAAGTGCAAACGTAGTGCACCTCTGCCACCCCCACTTGGGGTATGTAGGCGTAACGATGCCGTTCATTTTTTATGTAGGTTTACAAGACCATCTTGCGATCGGAACAGCGTAGTAAGAGCTGTCTTACTAAGCTGTTGCGATGGCGAGAATCTCTTGTGTATAGGCCCACGCTCTCCACATACACGCTTGTGTAGGTATGAAAGTAAGTATCAGTGTACAGATAAGAAAGATAAATCTATGTCATCACGCCAGATCCCTTGCAAGGTGGCCGAGAGTACAGAGCTCCTACATGTTTTTTGAGAAAGATCGTTCATTTAATGCAAGACTGTTATGAAATAATATCTCCGTGACCGGCGAGCGTGTATGAGACATACTATGAGAGTGGGGGAACCCAGAGGGGTATCTAAGGAAAGAACCTGTTGGGACTCTGTACTCTCTGCCTACTCCGCAAAGGATCTGGCGTGATGATATAGATAGAATAATATCAGCCTTTACGGCTCCACTGCTGGGCAAAGGCCTTCTCTCAGAAATCGAGGTGAGAGAGATTAGGTCATACTCCACCACGCGGACCCAGTGCAGATTGGTGGAGGCAGGTTTGTGGCCAACTGCTGCTGGAACTCATCAAGCCGCCTATAAGGCTTCCAACTCGGCTTAATGACTGTTACACTAAGTGGTTACCGAGACCAATGGTTACCACTCAATGTGGTAGTCTTTAAGCCTACTATAAAAAAAATTATGTAAAGAAAACCAAGATTATGGTTTTTGAACGGGAAGAAACCAGAACGAATGCAAGGATTGTGGTTGGTAGCGATGTGCTGGAGAAAGTAAATGAGTTGGTATATCTTGGATGCCCTCTAGTAAGGATGGGAAATACACCGCTGACATAGAGAGAAAAGTGAGTGCAGGGTATTCCCTGCACTCACTTTTCTCTGGTAAAAATCTCTGGAGTAAATGGTGCGATGGGAAAGCTACTTGGTAGCCGTCACTTAAGCCAAAAGCCGCAGCTGGCCATACATAACGGAGTTCTTGTCCCAACGCTGTTATATGGTCGCAAGAGCTGGGTATGTAAAAAGGAGAATGAAAGTAGGATAAATGCGGTGGAAATGCGGGCGCTGCGGAAGATGTGCGGAGTGAAGCTGACCGACCGCATTCACAACAGCGTAGTAAGAAAGCGAGTAAGTTTGGAAGATAGTATCGGTGTAAAGATGAGAAAGCGTATGCTCCGTTTGTTTGGGCATATGGAAAGAATGTCAGAAGAAAAAATGACAAAACAGATATACAGTGAGAAAGTGGAAGGAGGGAGGTACCGGGGAAGACCTAGACTATCTTACCACGACCAAATAGACCGAGTCTTATCTGAAGGACAAACCAAGAGTCTCCGTAACCTAAAAGAGCCTGTTGTAACTCTGTACTCTCTGCCTGCCCCGCAAGGGAGCTGGCGTGATGATTTAGATAGATAGATAAAAAAAGAATTTAAAGGAAAGAATGGTAAAACACATATCAATACATAGTGAAAGTAGAACTGCCTATCTACCTAGAGTATGTTATCTTGGTTAAATAGACTTAATTAATGGGTAAGTTAAGTGTCTTTCTAACCAGCGAGGGTGTATGAGATGAACTATGACAGTGGAGAAAATGTATGAAGTCTGTAATGTATGTGTCACGGTTCGATCTATTTTGTAGTAATACTAAAAGTTTTAAAAATATTGTAACTAAGGAACCCTTAGCGCTTCTGTAACTTTTTTTCTTTTTTAATAATTGGTTCATCAAGTATATTCACATATAGTTTAGTTTTCGATATAACTAGAATATTGTATTTCCGCATAAGATATTTCTTTTTAATAATACTGTATCGTTATTTTGTCCTAAGTCTACTAAGTTTTACACCTAGGTAATTAAATAGCAACATTTCTTTGTAAAAATAGCCGTAAGCTCCCCTAATAAAATAAAATAATAAAACCTCAGCGAAGTGTGTGTACGATGTACACTCGTCAGTACAGCAGTTGTACCATACACCGATAACAACCGTAAAGATCAAGTTAAAACTGTTATAAACATTATACGATAGCCACTCTGAAAAAAATGAAAATTGCTTTTTCATCTATAGCCCACCCAATGTTTGGTGGAACACCAATCAACTCGAAATTAACTTATTCATTGTCAATTGCAAATTGGTTCGTTGGGACGGCAACTATTGGATTTTTTGTTATTTTGATAACTTGATATTATACCATCACGAAGGTTATTTCAAAAAGTTGTTTAAAATCATCAAACTCAAACTTAATTTATTTTAAATGAACAGTTTGGGTTCCACGTAGCGGGAAACGACGGTGCGGCAGGCCCAGAAAGAGGTGGCGAGACGAGCTGGACTCCTATAATAGGGATTGGCATCATATTGCACTAAGCCGAGATGAGTGGAAGAAGGGAGGGGAAGCCTTCGCCTTGCAGTGGTATCTTTGCGGGGGCGCTTAAAGATAGTTAATTTTAACTATTTTTTTAATTTCATTTAACTGCTGATCTACCACCGGATCGGAACGCGGCCTCCACTGAGGAGATCCAGCGAAGAAACTGAGCGGGCTTGTCTTTTTTTTTAATTCTCTTTCTTTTTCTCTATTTTTTTGTTCAATCATCTTGTATGAATACAATGTTTGGGTTACAGTTAAATAGTTTACGATGTAGCTCCAGTGTGATGCCTTACGATCGAAATATAAGAGAATTTAATTTTATTAATCTAATCTAATTGTATTTATAAAGAGTGTCTAAAGGATTGTAGTTGGGCCTGTCCCCATAAGCAGCACCCGTTCACGATTATGCATTGAGAACACCATTTTTAATCCAAATTTACCGATGGAAGATTTAGCGCAGTAATTAAGATCTTAAGCCGCTCCGCCCACTGTTTTTAATAGTTGCGTGTTCAATTTCCGCACGGGACACATCTTGGTGTTATCCACAAATATTTACCACGGTCTGGGTATTTGTGTATATGAATTTTCATGTTTGTAAACGCACCCACCACACAGGAATTTATCCTAGTGTGGGGCGGCGTCTATTTAGAAAAAAACAATGCCCATCATTTCACCAGGCTAGTCTTTTCTTAAGCCAGAAGACATCCATTGCAAGACAAAGCCTGCCTAAAAATTGCGACAAAGACCGACTTTGTGTTATATGCGTCCACATTTTACCCGTGAGCTTTACCCTTGACCTTTATCCGTGACCTTACCCGTGACCTTTACATGCGATCTTCACCAGGTCATCCGTCCGTCTCGTAGGACCTGCGCACTCAGCTAAGTTTTACTTTTTACTATTATTTTTACCGTAGGCGCTCGTAGCGCTGTGTGACCGCGGTGTTCTTACCTATTACCAAGATTAAGCATCGTTCGACTCGGTCGGCCTGAGATGGGTGACCGTTTGTGGCATTTTGTACCGTTGGTACCGGTAACCACGTAATGTCGTCGTTAAGCCAAGTTTGAAGCCCTGTAGACAGCTTGATAAGTTCCAACAGCAGGTGGCAAATCTGCCTCCACCAATCCGCACTGGGTCTGCGTGGTGAAGTGTCACCATATTTCTCTCACATCAATATGTGAGAAAATTTGCCCAGCCGTGGGTCAGTCTGGCTGATTTATTATTACTAGTGGTCGCCTATTGGTCGAAATTCGACCTACTCTTTCATCACTTGCTGGATATGTTTGATATTCAGTAAGACTATAGACAAATAATATTAAAGAAAAACAATATTATTCTATTCTCAATTTGACCACAGCCTTTACAATAAACAAAAGATTATATAGGCGTGTGTGTGTCAAATACATGTAGTGTGTGTAATGATTTTTATTGATTTAATGTATTTTTTATGCATATATTAAAAAAAATATTAGCATTCTGCACTCCTTCTCTATATAAACTATAAGTGTGGGAAATTTCATACTCGGCCGTCTGCGCAATTTTCGTAAAAAGGGGTACAAAGATTTTGCTTCACGTATTAATATAATGATTATATTATTATTTTTACCGATCTATCTATCTAATGGTTTTAACTGTATATCAAAATAAGTGACTTAATAGTCGATTGTTATAATTTTAGTAAGTCTAAGTATCTATGGTTTTATTTCCATGGTCATGTCTATGTTTGTTTATGGGTTTACAATAAAGCGTCTCTTCTTGTTTCGTGTGTGCTAAGACAAGTACAAGTTTACCAAATTTGTAGTTTTATTTATAGGTTATGGGCCCAGGTGCCCGAATAGGATAGATTTAGTTGTCGCGAGACCAGTGATCGAATTATAATGTTTTTCACCGTAGGGCAACAGTACTATCACAGATTTTTTTTCGTTCACTTGTGGCACGCCGTCTGGCGGCTTTAGCGAGTAAAAATGTTAACGTTCCCAAACTAAAGGGTAGAGAAAATTACGACAAGTGGGCATTTACGGCGGAGACCTTTCTTATATTAGATGAATGACAGTCTGCATAAAACCCGAAAAGGAAATAGCACCTAGCAATGAAGCCAAAACAAAGGGGAAAGTGATTCTAAGTAGAGATATAGACTCATCATTGTACGTGCACACCAAATATGTTAGCACAAGACAGGGAGTGTGGGAAAAATTCAAGGCTCTCTTCGATGATTCCGTAGTAGGCAAATCTATCCCCAAGTTGAATATTGAAACTGCCCGTATACCAGTCGGTTTTGTTCCTTGTCGCAATCGTTAGCGCTTTGTTCTGACCACGCGTATTTTGGTTGTATAGTGTTTTGCTCGTACATTTTTCGATTTTTTATTAGCGTTAGCAATTGAAGAAAGTCCATTAGGCTACAGGCCTTGTTCCGTTATTCTTTCCTTCTTTTTTGTTCATTACCGAACCAGAAACATAATCTATCTATATATATCACCACGCCAGATCCCTTGCGGGGTAAGCAGAGAGTACAGATTTCCAACAGGTTCTTCCCTTACATACCTCTCTGGCTTCCCCCACTCTCATAGTTCGTCTCATACACGCTCGCCGGTTACGGAGACTCTTAACTTGTCCTTCAGATAAGACTTGGTCTATTTGGTCGTGGTAAGATAGTCTGGGTCTTCCCCGGTACCTATATCCTTTCACTTTCGCATTGTATATCTGGTTTGTTATTCTTTCTTCTGACATTCTTTCTATATGCCCAAACCAACGGAGCATACCTTTGAACATAATATTTTTCATAATACCGTCACGCCTATATTCCCCCGCGGCATCGGCAGAGGTGTACCATAAATACCCACGTTTTGCCGACGGTGTTAGGTCCAATTTAATAGAAGGCGAGCCTATTTCCATATTCTCGGCACAACCCCAGACTCCGGACTGATACTGGATATATTTGATATTTTTATTTTATTATTTTAAACCACTGGTCTGTATAATATACAAATATGACACACATCAAAATAAACTACGCAAAATGTCTGGATGATATTAAATCAATAGCCAACACACCCGAAACTTATAATTATTAAAATACACATCACAGACTTCAATTCCAAACGTTCGTACCCCGATCAAAATTTATCAAACAGAAAACCAGGAACGAGGCAATTAATCACAACTCTATCGGACAGACTTCCCAACAGATAATTCTGGGGGACTCGAAGAAACTGGGGGTGTAAATTAATATTAGCGAGTTAATTAAAACATTCCGAGCCGAAGTGATCGGTTACCGGGACCGGCGGATTTAAAATACGGTTCAAGTTTGGCGAGGGTGTGGTTGCTATCATTTGGGTGGATTTATTTAGGATAGACTCAGCTTCAACAAATTTGGAAGAACAGTTTGACTAAAAAGGCCTTACCTTCTCTCTCTCTCTCTCTCTCTCTCTCTCTGTTTCCTTCCTAGCTGTTACGGTCACAGCGATCCATGTTTTTCGGAGACTGCGCCATATCTGAAGGGCAAGTCAAGTCTCCTTAACCGGAGAACTATGATAGTCGAGGACGCCAAACAGACCTCTGTAAGGAACCGGTTGGAACTCTCTGCTCTCTGCCTATCCCTTAAGGATTTAGCATGATGATATAGATAGATAGGATTAAATTTGTCTGTCAAATTTGACCCTAACCAAACTTTATCAAACAAACAATAAGGATCGATGCAATTAATGACAGCTCAATCGGACTTCCCAACAGATAATTCTGGTGGACTCGAAAAAACTGGGATGTGTTAATAGATATAGATATAAGCGAATTAATTAAATTCCAATTTCGACCCGAATCACTAAAAAGTCTATTCTTGCAGAGGCTATGCGGGTCACTTCCTTCCCTCTAATATGTTCGAGGGAGGTGATGGCTGCTCAAGTGGTCATGCTCGTGAACGGGTGGTGCTTTCGGAGACTGGTCCACCTAGAATCTTTTATTCTTTAGAGTTAGTGGTATATCTCAGTCGTAAAGCAATTACACTGGAGCTGGATCGCAGAGAAAATGGTGAAAAAAAAATTAATAGGGAATTAGACCAAAAAGACAAGCCCGCTGAGTTTGCGCAGTGGAGGCCGCGTTCCGGTCCGGTGGTAGATTCGTAAATTAAGAAAAATGTAATATGACAATAATTTGAGTATGAGTTTGACGGCGGCGGATTTAAAATAGGTTTTAAGTTTGGTTGCGGTGCCTATGATTTGGGTAAATGTATTCACTTAGCTCCAAGGTTGCGGTAAAAAGGTGGACGCGTTCGGTACAGTCAGCGACAAAATTCAATGAACAGAAACAATTTTGTACAAATCGTAAACACGCTAAGCATCAAAAGTCGCTGATCAGCTCCGGCAACGTAATTCGGTGAACTCGTTAAAGTTACATCACACACACATCCCTATTATAGATATCGGTGAACTTTTATAGAACATAAAATTTTGTTGAATTAACGCGTTCAGGTTTCAGTTTCGGTAGGTTGAAGATAAAACGCTAGGAGTTAGCATGAAGATCTAAATAGAGATAGATAGGCATAAATGTACCTGCCTACTTTGACTGCCTTGTTGGTCTAGTGGCGAAAAATGCACGTAGCGATCACGCGGTCCTGGGTTCGAATCCTAGATCCAAAAAAATGTAATATTTCCACAAATAAAAAATCCGTTCTGACATTGTACCCAGTATAATGGCAATAAGTTCGCCCCCTCTTAGATGGGGCCTAACATCTTTAGTGAAAAGTTGGTGTACCTAGTACACCTCTGCTACCCCCGCTTGGGGAATATAGGTATAAAGGTGTTTATTTCATTTAATAAATTTGTTGTTACAACCCGTTGATAGTCCAGCTTGCAGAAGAGAATTTATTTTCATTATGATCCCACACAGAGGACGTTCTTAATGAGACTTCGTATGTTTCTTTGTTTGTGATAATACATTCGCAAAATAAATTATGCGAATAAAAACCAAGACGCCTGCTATTTCTGAGATCCAAAATGGAAAGTTGCCTTGCTATTGGAAGCAGACAGGCGTGAAATTTACAAACCCAAAAATATGCTACAAATGTAATTATATACGAACAAAAACTGCTTCGCAGTCCACACTAGCAGGATTCCTGTGTCCATAATACGTTTACAAATGTGAAACTAAGGTATACAAATATCTAGACCAAAAAAATAACATTTGTGACACACAAAGATCTGGCTATGCAGAGATGTAACCTGTAACTACTTGATTTAGTAAGCGGAGCGAAATACTCTCTAACGACTGGACAACACTTTGTCTTAATCGTAACTTACTAGGATTTATGAAAGTTTGATTATCCATGATACTCTATCAGTCTATCTATATCAACGCGCCAGATCGCTTGCGAGGTAGGCATAGAGCACAGAGTTCCAACAGGTCCTTTCCTAACGGACTTCTTTAGCATTTTCTATTCTCATAGTCCATCTACGAGACTCTTGACATACTCATCAGATAAGACACGGTTTCTTTGGTCATGATATGAATATAGTCTTATATGTCGTATCCTTTTATCAGATACGAGTATCAGAGTGTGTTTAGGTGTGAAGCGATGACAGATGACATCTGTCAGACGACGAATCACTGATGTCATGATGACAGTCGATGTAAGATGGTGGACGGTGCTGCGTTGTTAGTCTATTAGCAACAAGGCAAGCGCTTGGACGTATCGCGGAGCAGCTAACCTCACTGCATTCCATGTAACAATAATTATCTACAACTCGCGCAAACTAGAATCTCGAGGATGATCAGTGTGACGGATGAGACCCCAGTGTTATTTCAAGATTTATTTTATGTTCGGCCACCATGTGGAAGACTATGAAAATGAAACTAAATCCACCTTTCACCGCTACCAGCATTGAAACGGTCATCCAGAAAACCTAAGCGCCGATATGTATATATATCAATATTAATGAATGTCTCCTAGCGTCCCGCTATATCTGAAATCGCGGTTACCCTACCGGTGGCCTATGTGCGTCGCGGTAACGAGCGAACTTACACAACAACTTCCTACGAGCATTCCGATTCTGAATATACGACCTACTTTTTTAATGTTCGATCGATTTCGATCCGAAGTCATTTTGAAGTAGTTTTTCGAATCTTCTTTTAGTAATTACTAGTTTCCGCCTGCGACCTAGTCCGCGTTGCCTTCAGACATGAACTCTACATTTTTTCGGAATAAAAGGTATCCTATATGTTAATCTAGGTTACCTACTTTACTTTTTGCGTACATATTTTCCCGTTTGTAATATTAGTAGAACTACTCTCTCGACAGGTCTACTCCGGGCACTCTTGGAAGTTTTACATTATACATCTATACCAAGTTCTTAGATTTACGCGAATATTACACATAAAATAAGACTATTTTGCGGATTTTTTCTTTACATTTCCTTAGGTGCTGCAAAGTACTCGTAACGTCGAGAACTAACAAATAAAAAATAAAGTGTGATAAAGTCCGAAAAATAGTTTTATTTCATTATACATTTATATTCAACCTGGGTATATACGAGACGTGGTGTACGGATTGACTAATCTTCTCGACTTGTGATACGGCGAAAAGAGATGTTAAAAGGTTATATATATAATAATAATATCAGCCTATATTGCCCACTGCTGGACAAAGGCTTTCTCTCACTAATCGAGGTGAGAGAGATTAGGTCATACTCCACCACGCGGACTCAGTGCGGATTGGTGGAGGCAGGTTTGTGGCCACCTGCTGTTGGAACTTATCAAGCCGCCTTTAAGGCTTCCAACTCGGCTTAACGACTACCACATTAAGTGGTAGCCGGGACCAACGGCTTAACGTGCCTTCCGAAGCACGGAGACGCTCGAATATGAAAATGCCACAAACGGTCACCCATCTCGGGCCAACCGAGTCGAACGCTGCTAAACCTTGGTAATCGGCAAGAACACCGTGGTCGCACAGTACTACAAGCGCCTCTTATAAGGTTAACCTAAGAATATTAACAGATCAATTGCCTACATTTGATGCTACAAATATTTTATTCAAGTGAACAGACTGAATACACGTAAATTTATAATATCTTATCTATGATATGATTGACTTTCCTTCGACGATATTTACTCATCATCTTGTCCGCAGCCCGTCCATCGTCACCAAGGAACTGCACAGCCAACAGAGTGATGAGGAGCAAGGAACCATATCTTTCCGTGAGATGCATAGCTGGGTATGATGGAGGGCTGAACCAGCATTTCACCTTGGACGTATTGGGGGACAACGCCAGGGTCCTAGCCAATACCACTGCAGGATTTATAGGTAATAAAATATAGATTGATTCTTCTGTTTCAGTCGTAAGATGTCTACTGTAGAACATAGGCTTTCCCCTAAAAGATCTTGCCTAACAGACCCTGATAAAATACTTCAGGATATATGTGTAAGTTTGACAAAACCACTTTGACGATATTGAACAAACTCTTTTTAAGAACTTAGCGCTGTGCTTTAATGAACTTGGTTAAACTCCTATGATGCATTTGATCGATACTCATTTGACTGATTAGGACGAACCTGTTCATCAAACTTACACCAACTCCTGTTATGGACTTTATTTTGGTTGATCTTTTCTCGATTGTTGTCCTACACAGATAAATATTATTTTATAAAGCATTTTAACCCCTAATAAATCCATTATTTTTCTTCAATAATATTTGAATATGGTGCTCTTATTTAGTATTGACGATATTCAACGACTTTCATTTATCTTGTCCGGTGAAGCTGTAAAGGCCACGCGGCCAACAGCGTAGATTATTTACACACACACACACACACACACACACACACACACACACACACACACCCACACACACACACACACACACCCACACACACACACACACACCCACACACACACCCACACACACACACACACACCCACCCACCCACACACACACACACACACAGAGACACACATACACACACATACACACACACACACACGCACGCACGCGCACGCACGCACGCACGCACGCACGCACGCACGCACGCACTCACGCACGCATGCACTCACGCACGCACGCACGCACGCACGCACGCACGCACGCACGCACGCACGCACTCACGCACGCACGCACACACACACACACACACACACTTTTTTTCTGTAGCACTTTTTTATGAAGGTCGTTAATATGAAAAATTGACATTGTTCGGCGAGTGAAAATATCGGAAATATCATTCTGGGAATTATCATTCTATTTTATTGATGATACTAAGGTATCTTACTAAGGTACTTTGCGCCAATTATTTTTTTCTTGTGTCTATGCATTGGGAAATCAATTTCGACGGACGATTTAGCGCAGCGGTCAAGAGCTTAAGCCGCTCCGCCCAATGTATCTAATAGTCGCGGGTTCGAGTCCCACACGGGACAAATCTTTGTGTGATCCACAATTATTTGTTCCGGTCTGGGTATTTGTGTATGTGAATTTTCATGTTTGTGAACGCACCCACGATACAGGAATAAATCCTAGTATGGGGCTACGATGTTTAAAAAAAACTATTACTAACTAACTTATTTGCACGAGTGATTTTTCTACGCGCAGTTTTCAAGCGCTGTATGCGCTTTTTCACAAATGTACCGATTTCCATTTGTTTCATTCCAATGTACGTTGTAAAAGCTCTTATGCAAATGTATAATATATAAATAAACTGTAATACTTAACATCTTAAAGAGCTCAGTAGTTGTTTTTTTTTCTTGTAAAGTTACCTCTTTCGCATATCCAAGCTTTTAATCCTAACGCGATGGCAAGTGTTTTAAATCTATCACGTTTTTAAACAGATCTAGTGGTCTGGATCAACATAACCTGGTCTACCGTGGAGGCGCTGGGTGAAGACGAGGACCTGGGGGTAACGGCTAGGAACAGCAAGGGTTCCTCGGACCCTGTCCTCTTGAGGGACCTAGTCTTCAGAGATTCTGCTAAAAGAGCTGGTAAGACTTTGTAACTGACTTGAAATTTACAGTAGAGTGGTCATCTTTTTATATTATATTTTTTTTGTTTGATTTTGACTGCCTCGTTGATTGACGAACAGTGGGGATCTCTAGCTTCGAGATTTCAATTCTAGGTCGGACTAAGATATGAAATGCTCAGTAACGATTTAGCGCAGAAGTGAAGGCCCCGCCCGCTGTGTCGCGGGTACGATTCCCGCACGGGACAAATTTTTGTGTGACCCACAATTATTTGTTTCGGTCTGGGTATTTGTGTATGTAAATTTTCATGTTTATAAACGCATCCACGATACACGAATGAATCCTACGTTTTATAAAGAAAAAAAAAACTTTATGGAATTGTGCTCAGTATAATAACAATAACCTCTCTCCCCATTTCATACCTTACCTAAGTCTGCGCATTCGAAAAGTGAGTTTACAAAAATCAAATTAGTTTCAAAGGACATCGTCGAAAATGGCCCCAAAACCAACACACATGTGACCTATACCATAATTATTTATCTATATTATTCTAGTAGTGGCAAATATCCGTATCTGACGAACAATTTGTAATCCAAAACGATTAGTTTAAAATATTGTAAGTAATTATATCGAAGTAACCGACATCTTTACCGAATGTTAACATTGTTCTCTAATTACGGTTGGAGATGCCAATCCTATCAATCGATGGCATTGAACCATAATCAATTATTTTATTGTTAATCTATTTTTATGTAACGATTTTACAAGTGTATTGTTGGCTACTAAATTATAACCTCAAAATCTAATCCTTTTTTTGTAATATTGCGCATTGCGCCCCTGCTTGTCCGTTTAGTAATAAATGCATGAAAATAATTTATAGGTGATTTAAAATCATACGAGCATTTTTTAATTGCTGTTGGTGTGTGTGTGAATGATGTACGCTGTTGGCCGCGAGGCCTTTACAGCTTTACCGGACTTAAAGGCGAGCGTGTAACCACTACGCTCTAGCCAGCCAGAAGGGCAAGAGGCGACATACTCGAGGGCGCCTCGAAGAGGCGCCCTCGGTTGGGACAGTCGCTGTAGGGGGACGGGTGCACTACTAAGTGCACCGGTCAACCGCCGGCTATGGGAGGTGATCTACTACTACGTCGTCGTCGTCGCCCGTATTCTGAGCGGAAAGAAGGGATGACAAAGCATCGGTGGGGTCGTTGAGAACATGTCGCGGCCGGCGGTGGCGGCAGGGGTTGGGGGGGAGATCGTAGTGGGCGGTGACTACGATTAACGGATTCGCTTGAGTAGATGCGTTCGCGAAGTGACGTGTTGACGCCTTTTTAATAAAGGCGCGAATAGCTTCGAATGCCCGAACATAACACACGCATAAGTCATGATGGTGCTCGTAGCGCTGTGCGACCGCAGTGTTCTTACCGATCACCAAGGTTAAGCAGCGTTCGACTCGGTCGGCCTGAGATGGGTGACCGTTTGTGGCATTTTCATATTCGAGCGTCTCCGTGCTTCGGAAGGCACGTTAAGCCGTTGGTCCCGGTTACCACTTAATGTGGTAGTCGTTAAGCCGAGTTGGAAGCCTTATAGGCGGCTTCATAAGTTCCAACAGCAGGTAGCCACAAACCTGCCTCCACCAATCCGCACTGGGTCCGCGTGGTGGAGTATGACCTAATCTCTCTCACCTCGATTTGTGCGAGAAGGCCTTTGCCCAGCAGTGGGCAGTATAGGCTGATATTATTAAGTCATGATGGGTCGAACGCAAGTTTTGTAAAGTGTCACCTTATTTCTAAGGGACATTTTACTCCGCTTGCAGATTAACGAATGGAGACGACCAAGCACAAATGATGCTCGGTGACGGACCCGCTTGATGTGCGGGCCGAAGGAAATGGTACTGTTTAGGGTGACCCCTAGATATTTGACCTCTTTGACCCAGGGAATGGGTCGGTCGAACATGGTCACTTGGCCGAGATTACTTCTAGGGCGGCGCAGGGAGTGGCGCGGGGTAGCACCTCTGGAGAAGAACACCGCAGCGCTCTTGTCCGGGTTCACCTCAATACGCCACTTCCTGAACCAATTCAGTTGTGCCAGACTTTGTCGAATGCCTTCGCGACATCTAGGAAGAGGGCGCCCGTGTAGATGGGTTTGGGTCTATTGAGACCGGAAAGGATGTGCTCCGTGATGCGGTGCACTTGGTGGACGCAAGAGTGTTTGGCTCGAAAGCCGAACTGCTCGTCGATAAGGATACCCCTGGACGTTACGAAGTCTTTGAGCTTGCTGTTGGTTCTAGGGCGAATCATGTATGGACGCAGAACAATGTTTTTTTTATGATACCCCTTTAAGGCCCACTTACACGAACCAAGGTTAGCGTTACCTATTGACTATCTCGAGTTTATAAAGTTAAGTTGCATTCAACTTAATTTAGTTATTTAATGAACAAATGGAAACAAAAGAACGGTAATGAGGTGAGTAGTATATCGTCGTACTCAAACCAATACCTGCTATGTACGAACGACGAAAAGTATAACTTTGAGATATTGAAGAAAAACATTCTCCTGTAAAATTTTATATGTATCAGATTTTTGAAGCTTATTTTAGCAGTAGCCAGCCAGCAGTAGTAGTGGTTAGACCGTTGGACTGCAAAGTCAGAAGTCTCGTTTCAAACCCAGGCACGCACCGCTGTCGTTTCGAAATCAGGTGTGTATTGAAAAATTAATTATCACTTGCTTTAACAATGAAGGAAAGTATCGTAAGGAAACCGGCATGCCTAAGAGTTTCTCGAGGGTGTGTGAAGTTCGCTAACGCGCACTGGACTAGCGTGATGGGCTATGGCCTAATCCCTTTTAGTTTGAGAGGAGGCGCGTGCCCAACGGCGGGACAGTGTCTGAACAGGGCTATTATTATTATTTTAGTTCAATGTATAATGATTAGAGTCACAAAGCATTCATTTTATACGAAAAATTGGTAAGTAAACATTGGACATTGCAGATATAAATTTGACAACGACGATATCGACGTTATCAGTTCAAATTTTACCATTAATTGTTTCAAAATTCTCAAATACCGCGTTTTGGGTTTCCGAAAAATCCTAATTTTACGCACAGCTCTCTACACTGAGGGCGACAATAATATCTACGATGTGATCTTATTAATATAATAATGTGTATTAGAAAGCACAACGCGAGCTGAGAGCAAGTTCCCAGCTGCAGCTGCATTGGCGGGCTTGGCTGCTATACTGACTGCCACAGGCGCTATCGTAGTCCTCGCTGTTCGCAAGTAAGTAACAAACAACCTAACTTCCTTAGATACTCCTAGACCAGTAACTATAATTAAAATTAAAATATTATCCTAAGATACTAACTCATGGTGCCCGCTACTTAACTGCTCCTAGCCATCAACTGTAGATATTCGTTTTAAATTATCAATGACCTCGGATCTTTTAACGATGATAGTTTTAGCAAACTGTAGCTTTGAACGAGTCCTTACTTAAATAATAAGACCACACCTACACTAGTGCTCTTTGCGGGCCATTTTTCGGACCTTTATCCTCTTTATCTATCTTTGGCATTACACCAGATCCCTTGCGGGGTAGGCAGAGAGTACATAGTTCCAACAGGTTCTTTCCTTACATACCTCTCTGGCTTTCTCCACTCTCATAGTTCGTCTCATACACGATTGCCGTTTACGGAGACTCTTGACTTGTCCTTCAGATAAGACTGTATATTTGGTCATGGTATGATAGTCTAGGTCTTCCCCGGTACCTACATCCTTCCACTTTCGCATTTATTCTATTAAAAATAATATATCAAAGCACGGTCATGCGATTATGGAACTACCGCGATAAAAAAAGTGTTTTAGTATATCATGCTCTTCAGGAAATACATCTCTCTGCCTGACTGCTTCGTTGGTCTAGTGTCAAAATGGACCGCTTTGTGATCACAAGGTCCTGGGTTCAAATCCTAGGTCGGACAAATGTATTTTACAAACGAAAAATTTCCAGTATGAGTCCGGAGTCTGGAATTGTGCCCGGTATATGGCAATAGGCACGCCCCCTATTACATGGGCCCTAACATCTTCGGCGAAAAGTGGGTGTACTCAATACACCTCCGCAACCCGCCCAGTTGGAATATAGGCCTGACAGTGTTTATTTTTATTTTTTATAGAAAACCAATGTAAAATCAACCTGAAACTAAGAACTAGTAAATAATTTGTACTTATAAACATTGCGAATAATTGTATCAAACTCTTGTAAAATTTTTTTGTTAACATTATGTAGTTTGCAGAAAATTAAATAATTTGTTTTTGTACATACGTCGCTTATTTCCGAGCGCGCGCTCATTATATCCGTCCCTTATTATTAATTTGTAAACAATTGCATCGCTGTCACTCTCCCGGCCGACTGGTCCGGTGATTTATGACCGTCATAGCGCCTTAAAAATCATCCACAAACATCCATAAGAAATAATAATAATAATTTATTTATCTTTCAAGTTCATGGACTCATATTTGTTAGTAATATTTCACTTATAAACTATGATAGTATTCTCATTATCTATGTACATATATGGTATGTGTCCTCATCCTAGATGTTGAAAGCCAGCAGCAGCGGTTTACATACAAGCAGTCTAGTCTGCTCGCTATACAGCTTAGGATGCTGTTGGGGCTGGCTAGCACACGGCGCACCATGGAAACGCATTTCTTACGCATCGTTGCAAAGAAACAATCGACACGGGCATCAGCAAACATCCCATGTACTGCGGAGAAGGGGCAGCCCCATCAGAACCCGGAACGCATTGTTTAATTGGACTCTAAGAGAGCTGTACGACTATTGACTATGAGTTGCCCACAGGCTGCACGTGTAAAATGAAGTGCAGTACGCACGAAATAATGTTATTTTAACTTCCATAGAACAGCGTGCAAACCTGTGAGCTATCATATTGGCTCTAACCGACAGCACCCTTCGTTCCTTTTCAATGTCTTCATCGTCCTTGAGGTTGGCGGTCAAGATGTGCCCTAGGTATTTAAATTTGAAAACCCTCACTAATGGTTCTCCATTCAGAATTATAGGAGGAATATTTTCAGGGCTACGGGCGCCAGCCTCAAAAACCATGATCTCACTTTTAGTGACGTTGTAGACCAGGCCGTGTCAAATTGAGTATTCTTCACAAATAGCCACCAACCTCCTAAAAACACATACCGAGACACTCAGCAGATCCATGTCATCGGCGTAGCTGATATTGTTGACGCAAACTCCATCAATGTGACAGCCGTTCTTTGCTGAGTGCCTCGATCAGCTCATTAACATTAATGTTGAAGAGCAAGGGTGAGCTCAAACCCCTCTGTCCCACCCCGCACTCCAACCCATGCGCTATTCCTTGGCCACATCCTAATATATCTCTTTACTATTAGGCGCAGTGAAACCACTACGACAAGCAAACGACCCTCTCAGAGCGTGGTACAAGTTGACGCTCAGGGAAGAAGGTTTCTCATAGCATACCCCACGCCGGCTGATAAGCCGGACGCCAAACCTGACATATTGAACCCTAAGTCTGGTGAGTAAGGTTTAAAATAAATATTTAAGATGACACTAGGGGTGATTCAGAATCGCTCTCAGAATTTCCAAATTAAAATGGTAATGGACGGGACACAGTGCTCGTAGAACTGACGGCCGTTGGGGCAGAAAGGTTCACGAGTGGCAACGTTGTACCGGAAGACGTGGAATGGGCAAGCCCCTCATAAGGTAGACTAGTGACCTGATGAAGGTCGTTGATACAAGGTGTACGTGGAGAGACGCCCCAGTCTGTCTTCTGGTACATGGTTTTTGTTTTAACTTATATAACGGCGAAAAAATGGGAGAAGCGGGGTATATCTTCGTATTTATCGATGTCTGCATGGTCGCCAAACATGAAGAAAGCTTAAAAATAACACTAGGTTCTTGTACTGTACACTGATCTTTTTTGATATTCTAACTTTGGCAGCATAATATTAGAAGATGTATACAATAATTTAAGATTAAAATTGTATGTGACAATTTGAATGCAGTGAGCTGTTCCGCGATACGTACGACTACTGGCCCCGTAGCCAATCGAATGCTAACGTAGGGATGTCTATCCGCGTACATCAAATAACTCACCTGTCAGTTGTCTCGCATCCCAACTAAACACACTCAAGCAAGCAATCATTAAAACTTTGTGAATAAACTTATCGATTTGCTTGACACTCCATGAACTGCAATCTTTGGATATAACTCTGTCCGAAAAATATAATTTAATTTCTCACTTCGCAGAGAAGACTTTTGCCCAACATTGAGACAGTATAGGCTGATTTATTTAATAATTTGATAACGTTTCTTATCAGATAACGATCCACCACGTGTGGTGCTGGAGTCCACAGACAACAAAAGCTACACTATCAGAGAAGCTAACAGCGAGGCTCACAAGTCTGCCTACATCCCACCATCCAAACAAGAAGACATGGTTTGTAAATATAATCGGGTAAATGTAAATACCTCTACCTACCACACGCTACGTTTTTCACAATCTGAAAAACGTAGCATGTGAAAAATCATATGAATTTATTTTAATTCATCTACTTTTCTGAAATCATATTTACATAATATATATACTTTAAATTAGGCATCAATAATTAAAAGCAGGAACGACCATAATTCGTATGTCACTTTAGAAGCAACAGCAACATTTTACTTAACACCAGTTTTTAGCAAATCCATAATTTTTGCCTTTGAAATTTCATATGTAAAATAAAATTGTGATTTCATGAAATGAAAATTAATTAAAATTAGTAAGAGTAGTTTAAAAATAATAAGAGTTACGCGCTTTTTAAAACGAATTTTATTTTAATATTCGTGACTTTTATTCATCTAGTGATTTATTAAATTATGGCCAGTTTACTGCTTTTTCTAAAAAAATGAATTACTTTATCCTATTTGTCTATAGCTACACAAGTTCATCACAGTCAGACATGAGAAATTTAATAAAAGTATTTCCAAC
The DNA here is from genome assembly GCA_905147815.2 of Phalera bucephala. Lineage (NCBI taxonomy): Eukaryota > Metazoa > Arthropoda > Insecta > Lepidoptera > Notodontidae > Phalera > Phalera bucephala. The sequence goes on from LR990627.1 coordinate 3,360,468, forward strand.
ATTTTACTTAAGGGGCTACTGCAAAAAAAAACTTGTTTTATACTCCAAGCACTTCAACAATTATATGGATTAAGACTTAATTTTTTGAAATACGATTTGTGATTGTATATTTTAGAATCTGGTAAAAGAAATACGCGGTTAAACGAAATTTTCTCGATAGAAAGAAATCTAAAGTTATCTCTATTGCTTTACATTTTCTGATTTTAACGCGAAATGCTTAAGAACTAATCTATAAAATTGACCTAAAACATAGAAAATAATTGTAGCAAAGTTCTTGTAAAGCAGTTTTTATTTAATAGTACAGTTTTTTTTAGAAAATGAAAAAAATTATTTTTGCTATGTGCAAAATGCGTCGTTTGTTTTCGAGGCGCGCTCAGTATATTCTTTTGTAAAGTAATTGCATCACTGTCACTCTCCCATTGGTCTTTAAATAGTCGCAGTAGACCCTTAAGGTCAAACGTTGCTTTAGACTAACTGAACTACTATGGAACCAGAGAGCTTAGCACGAACAGATTTACGTTAGCATGACGCTATCTAGCTATAACAAAATTACTTAATAAAGATGAACGTGACAGCACGTTTTCTCAACAATCTCACGATAACGTCAAGTTACTTGTGCTTAGCCCTCAGTTAAATATACTGAAAAATTGTTTCAGATGCCAGAAAGATAACAGAAGAAGGCGACACAAAGTGAATTGTAAATATTTCCAAAGACTATTGTAAATTCCAAAGAATGCCAACAATTTAATTGATAATGTACAATGTTCACAGTTATATGGCATTTGCATGCGTCTACGCTGATGACGTCATAAAACATATCTAAAACTATAATCAGCTATTGGTTGATTGCGGTACAGTTGATTTTGCACTTTATAAATATTTGCGTTAAGGTTCATAATAATTTAGCTGAATCTTCGGGTATCATCGTGTGTCGAAGATTGCCGAAGTGCCATATAATTGTTGCTTTAATGTAACTATTGTAAGATAATGATAGAATTTATAGGCAAACTCTTCCATATCAATTTAATATTTGTAACATAAAAAATATTGATCTTTGAGGCGTTTTAAATCTATAAGATGTTTTCTAAAAATGTTCTCATATGAGGAGAATTTGTCAATATACATACATACATATCTATCTACAATAACAGCTCCAATAACATTTTTTAAAAACAAGCTTCTGACACTTAATCACGAGGGAGTTATCAGATGTTATATGGTTTAATTAAGAATATGGCAAATTTAAGGCCAATCAGATGGCTATGTGTGTTTTTCTTTTTATTTATCGACATGTAAAAAGGAGCATATTATGTCAGATAACGCATTTAAGACAGATATCGCTGGATAGATTTAATGATGTAAATCACAAATTTGGTTATTTTTATTAGCTCTCTACTTTAAACACTAAATTTTTTAACACAGCTCAGAATTCGATGACAATGGAAATTAAAGAAAATCACTAACTAAACAGCAAAAACAGGCTTTTTTTCCTTTCAAATTTTAGTAGGCCTAGTTTCAAAGGGGTTGATTATCTCCTCTTTCATCATTTCAGCCTATACTTGTCCACTGCTGAACATAGGCCTCCCCAATCGCTTTCCAGCGTAACCGGTCCGATGCCACCTGCATCCAACGATTTCCTGCGATTTTCACAAGATCGTCGGTCCATCTGGCAGGCGGTCGTCCTACGCTGCGCTTGCCAATACGTGGTCTCCACTCTAGAATCTTTCTGCCCCAACGCCCGTCCGATCTTCGCGCTATGTGGCCAGCCCATTGCCACTTCAGCATGCTAATCCTGAGGGCTATGTCGGTGACCTTGGTTCTTCTACGAATCTCCTCATTCCTGATTCGATCACGTAGAGAAACGCCGAGCATAGCTCTTTCCATAGCTCGCTGAGCAACTTTGAGCTTTTTTATGAGACCTATTGTAAGAGACCACGTCTCTGATCCATATGTCATCACTGGTAACACACATTGACTAAAAACTTTAGTCTTTAGGCACTGAGGTATTTTGGATGAGAAGATGTTGCGCAGTTTCCCGAACGCTGCCCAGCCGAGTTGGATTCGTCGATTGACCTCTCTCTCAAAGTTGGACCTACCTAACCGGACTGCCTGTCCCAGGTAAATGTATTCGTCGACAACTTCAAAAGTAGAGTTCCCAACGGTGAGTGCGGTGGGTACGACATGGACATTAAACATTATTTTTGTTTTGTCCATATTCATTTTAAGACCCACTTGTTGGGATACTCTTTGATTATCACTAATCTTTTAAGAATATAGCTGTAAGGCTCCTATAATTAAATTTATTTTAGTGTTTTATCAAATCCACGGATAAGTTTAGTGACAGATCCTCACTGTCTGATGCATATCCTTCTAATTAAAAGCTTTTACATATCTCAAAGCTGATTGTTCAATCATAAGAGGAAAGTTGTGCATACAATGAAATATAAATGAAAAGGTAGTATGAATAAATTATTTTAACGTTTGTTTCCCTTTATATTCAGTAAAGTTATGATTTATTTATATTAATATATATATATATATATATATATATATTTATGGGTATGCTCCGTTGGTTCGGGCATATAGAAAGAATGACAGAAGAAAGAATGACAAAACAGATATAGAATGCGAAAGTGGAAGGATGTAGGTGCCGGGGAAGACCTAGACTATCTTACCATGACCAAACAGACCGTGTCTTAGCTGAAGGGCAAGTCAAGAGTCTCCGTAACCGGCGAGTGTGTATGAGACGAACTATGAGAGTGGAGGAAGCTAGAGAGGTATGTAAGGAAAGAACCTGTTGGAACTCTGTACTCCCTGCCTACCCCGCGAGGGAGCTGGCGTGATGATATAGATAGATAGATAGAATATATATTTATTTATTTATCTTTATCCTAGGTCGGACTAATGTAGTTTTTCTAACAAAAATTCCCAGTATAAGTCCGGAGTCTGAAATTGTGCCCGGTATATGGCAATAGGCTCGCCCCCTATTACATGGGACCTAACATCGTCGGCGAAACGTGGGTGTACTCAGTACACCTCTGCCACCCCCTCTGGGGAATATAGGCGTGACGGTGTATTTATTTCTTTATATATATAAGGTGGATATTTTCTTGATAAGTGCAAGTCTGTGCAAGTGAATCTTGTGTATTAATGACGTCGTCAATATTTAATCATAGCAACATACCACGACGGTGTAGTAACTGTTCGTTGGTTGTGCCACACCATGAACGAGTTCATTATATGGGTGAACGGACCCAATACTCCGGTTTCAGTAAGTGTTTTATATCTAATAATTTGTTATGCATTACCCCTAGAATAAAAAAATCCAAAAATAAAGAAGGAAAAAAAGCATTCATACAGATGAACATAGAACCTGCTCCTCCTTTTTGAAGTCGGTTAAAAATCCGCATCCAGTCGTAACTGCACGTCGCGCGGCGAAGCCAAAAATTCAACAATGGTCCCGCACTCACCCACCCCTTTCCACTCTTGTAATGTTGGGAGCACGAAAAGATTACCACTTTTTGGGGTAAATGTGATGACATTAGAGTAGATGATAATAAAATCATTGTTGCGGTAACGTGTATTTTAATGCATATTAAACTCAAGAAATAGATATACTTGAAATATTAAGGTTTGTAGTAATTTTATGCAGGGAAAAACTATTTTCATCAGCTTAACTAAATATTAAAACCATGATGTACGAGTATTAGTTATCTATATTAATACCATTTAATACCAGAATTAATAAAGTTCTCAGCAAATAAAAGTAGGGGAAAATAAAATTGTTATACTAGCAACACTTACAAAATGGACGCGTCTTTTACTATGGCAATTACAGACGGAAGAAATGATTCGATATTAAAATAATACGGCACCTGAATGCGCCATTTAGGTACGAAATATGATGCCATCATATTTCTTTTTGATCTCAACGCCATTTTTACAGGCAGAAACGACACAAGAAGGCATAATTCAATTTAATTTGATAACCGCAAAACACGTTTTCTGCACGACGGTCAAAGAGTGACTCGGGTGAACGTGTGACTATTTGCTTCGCAGGTAATAATTGTTGCTGCACATTGAAGCGCGCCCGCGGCTTCTGGATTATTTTTATTCTAAGGCATTACCACGTTTTACTCTTGTCGTAGCACAATGTTTGTTACGACAAAAGTGAAACCTTTGTTACAGTTAGTTGGTTTCTGTTTGAGACCACGCAAACAATATAAGTTTTATAATATGCAAGGGTATTTTTGCTTCTTCAAGGAGCTTGTTACAACGAAGTTTTATGTAACCTAAGACATTCTTAGAAAAGCGTGGTAATTAAAATATCCCATTAGATATTTTTGACATCCTAGGTACATTACCTACCCTTTAATGACTACTTGGAAGAGACGCAAGATTAGCCAAACTTCCATACAATATTGAGCATTGTCCTTTAACAACAGAAAATTACTTTTTCAAACCCTTTTATAGTTATATATTATATAACTTTTAAATCACCTATTTAAATTTGAGCTAAAATATACACAAACAAGCTTAACATATGCGCTATAAATTGTATTGAGTTTTTTTTCGATTGATTGGTACTAAGGCGGGTCAATAAGACTTGTCTTGTCAAGGTCTTGACTTTTTGAATTTCCCGCCTCTTAATTGAAATGGCAACACTGCTCCTGTCAACAGGCAACTGTCAGTTAAACAAGCTGTCAAAATTTGAACAAGCTGCATCATTTAGTTTGTGTTTGGCAGCCGTTAATAGCAGACTACCGCGCGTTTTAATAATAATAATAATAATTCATTTTATTGAAGGCATCTAGGCCCAGTTGTTAGTAATTACAATTTTCTTATGCTAGTGTTAGTATTTACAGTTTTATATTCACTACAGCAGGCGAACATAGGGGCAGTCATATCTGCCCGCTATCATTTCCAGCAACCTGTTGGAACTGCCTCGAACTTTGCGGATTAGAGACGTGGCTCGCTTACGCATAATTGTGTGAAAGCAGTCGACACGCACGTTTGCAAACATGCCCGAAGCACTGCAATATCGTGGCAAACCCATCAGCGCCCTGAAAGCGTTATTATATTGGACTCGGAGAGCTCGATATGCTCTTTGAGTGTAATTCACCCACAGGCTGCACGTGTAAAAGGATGTACAAAATGCCCTGAAAAGTGTTATTTTTACCGGTATGGAACAACGTGCAAACCTGCGGGCTATCATATTAGCTCTGACTGATAACGCCCTCCGCTCCCTCTCAATATCTTCGTCATCTTTGAGACCCACGGTTATTAAATGTTCAAGGTACTTAAAATTGTTGACCCTGACCAACGGAATTCCATACAGTTTGATGGGTGGAACTGATACAGGACACTTAGAGTCGGTCTCAAAGACCATGAACTGACTCTTGGTAACATTATATTTAAGGTCGTGATTTGTGGCATATTCCTCACAAATATGTAAAAGCGTCCTTAGACCACTGATTGATGCACTCAGCAGCACCATGTCATCTGCGTAACTGATGTTAGTGACGCAAACATCATCAATATGACAACCGACATGTTGGCTGCTGAGTTCAACAATCAGTGCGTTAATGTACAAATTAAATAATGTTGGGGAGCTCAATCCTCCCTGCCTAACCCCACACTCTAACCCGTATGGATCAGACAGTGTGCCAGCCTATCTCACATTGTTAATCTGATTTCCATACCAATATTTGAGGAGATGTGTCATATCTTTGGGAAACCCTATGTCCTCCACTTTTTTCCACAAGATGTCATAGGAAACCAGATCAAAGGCCCTCGATAGGTCAAGGAAACATGCGTATACGGGGGTATTTCTATTCGTATAATACTTGACGGTATGCTTCAGACACAGTATAGCACTTTCTGTGGAAAGTCCCGGCTGAAAGCCAAACTGGTTCTCGTGTATATGCAAATGTTCATTTAACTGTGTATCAAGCAAGCCGTCAAGTATTTTCGCTATAATAGTCGCCAGGGATATTGGCCTGTAATTACATTTATCAGACTGGTCACGGGTTTTATTTTTCAAAACGGGCACTACTATTGTTTTCACAAGGTCATCGGGTAGATACGAATGACTTATACACATATTATAAAGTAAGGCTAACAATCTTGGTAGATGAGAACCCGCATACTGAAGATGCTCAATGCTAAGACCGTTTTGAGAAGAAAATGGAAAAAAGTGAATTTCGTACGCTGATTAAGCATTATTTTTTGCGGAAAAAAAACCATCACGCAAACCAAGGCTAAGCTTGATAAATATTATGGGGACTCTGCACCATACATTTCCATGGTAAAGAAGTGGTTTACTGAATTTCGATGTGGCCGTACAAGCACGGAAGATGCCGAACGTTCTGGAATAGGCCAGTTGAGGTCTCTACATCCGAAACAATTGCAAAAAAAATCCCGATATGGTTTTAGCCGATCGGAGTTTGAAAGTGAGAGAGATTGTAGAAGCCATAGGCATCTCACATGGCTCAGTGGTTTCAATTTTGAATGATCACTTGGGTATGAGAAAGCTTTCTGGGTGCCGCGTTTGCTCACAATCGACCACAAACGCAACCGTGTGACAATTTCGCAGGAATGTTTGGCGTTGTTCAACCAAAATATGGACGAGTTTTTGCACCGTTTCGTAACCGTGGGCAAAACGTGGATCCACCACAACACACCGGATACCAAACAGCAGTCAAAACAGTGGGTTTATCGGGGTGAATCGGCGCCAAAGAAGGCAGAGGTGGGTTTGTCAACCAATAAAGTCATGGCGACCGTTTTTTGGGATACACGCGGCATAATCCACATTGACTACCTTCAAAAGGGGAAAACAATCAATGGCGAATATTATACCAACTTATTGGGTCAATTCAATGAGGAATTGAAAAAAAACGACCGCAATTGGCCAAGAAAAAAGTTCTTTTCCACCAGGACAATGCAAGGGTGCACACATGTGCAGTTTTCATGACAAAAATCCATGAATTGGGCTACGAATTCCTCGCTCTACCGCCCTTTTCTCCAGATTTAGCCCCGAGTGACTATTTCTTGTTCTCAAACTTGAAGAAATGGCTCGACGGAAAGAGATTTGACTCTAACGACGAAATCATCTCACAAACAAATGCCTATTTTGATGACCTCGACAAATCATATTTTTCGGAAGGGATAAATAATTGGAGAAACGTTGGACTAAGTGTATAGAACTCAAAGGAGACTATGTTGAAAAATATAATAACCTTTTATCTAAAAACCTGTGTTTCATTCAAAAAGTCACGGACTTTTGACCCGCCCTCTATATCTAAATTATATCAAAAAAATCCCGCAATGTTGGTCGTTTGGGCACATTTTTATTCTTGTTAAGGTCAGTAGGTAAAGTAAATTTTCAAACAAAACTCTCAAGGTTATTCACGGTAGCAACAAAGTATGCATGATTTGGTTCAACGGGTCCGAAAGTCCAATTTGCCAATAATTACACTTGCGGGAAATTGTAAAATTGACTTAGACTAAAAATTGTAATTTTTTTAGTTGTGAAATCCTGTAATTGACTATTTGTTATTAATTACTTTAAGTATTTATCTTATTTAAAGCTGTTGAATTTCCCACAAATAAATAAATATTATATTTGGCATATACAATTTTTTACGGATATGATAATGTCTTATTTTAGTTACTCTAAAAATAAAACGCCTTAAAGATTGAAACACAAATATTTATCTATAAAAGAAAAAGTTATGTGGATAATGTGATTATTATAATTAATGTTGGATCATTGAATAAACTTATGGTTTGTATTGCATGTATTATTACACTCCTCATTAATCTACTTAAGTTATTTCCCGTAAATCAGCCTGTATTGGCCCATTGCTCGGCAAAACACATCAAGGTAAGATCATGCCCCATCAAGCGGACGTACGTAGTTTGTGTGTGTGTGAATGATCTACGCTGTTGCCCGCGGGGCCCTTACAGCTTGACCAGACAAGAGGGCGAGCCTGCAACCACTACACTCTAGGCAGATGGGCAAGGGGGCAACTAGCTTAAGGGCGCCTCAAGGAGCAACGGCCTCGGCTTGGGCAGTCGCTATAGGGAGGGCGTATACTAGGTGTCTCGCCGTAGTGCTCAGCACCGGCTGGCGGGCAAGAGATTCTTTGACCTCGCCGGCGACGTCGGTTTCGGATACTGACGTACGTAGTTATAACGAGGTCCTAGGCCAGAGTTCTAGGACGGACAAAATGTACGAATTGGTCGGACAAATAAATTATTTCTACAGAAATAAATTCAGTATTTATTTTGAGTCTGGAATTGTGCCCGGTATAATGGCAATTGACCGCCCCCCCCCCCCCCCCCCTATTTATTATACATGGGACCTAACATCGTTGGCGAAGTGGGTGTACGTAGTAGGTCCCCCTTGAGGAATATAGACGTCACGAAGTTTAGTTTTTTATATTAGCATAGCAGTTTTCCCGGGCTTCGCACTCTGTCGAAAACAGCACCACCTACCGGTTCCAATTATAGCTAAAAACCATCCAGGTAACCTAATAACAACCAAAAAACATCAGTTCGGTGAAGCCGTTTAGGAGGAGAAGAATTACAAACACACTCACATTGGAAATTTACATACAGGTGGATTTTTGAAAGGGGGCAGTAAGGGCAGTCATTTCAACTGTTTTAGCTACAGGATAACGGTCATGCATTCATTTACAGATTTTGAAAAAACAACATAGTTATTATCGTTTTGTCCTTGTTCATTTTTACCCACTTATTGGGATACTCTGTTAAGGTCACTGAGCATTCGTCCTAAATCTTCCAGCGATCCTGCCATGACTACGATGTCGTCGGCAAATCGAAGGTGAGTGATATATTCGCCATTAATATTGATGCCAAGTCCTCGCCATTCCAAGAGCTTGAAGGCCTTCTCCAAGATGGCCGTAAACAGTTTTAGAGAAACAACGCCTCCCTATATTAATCCTCTTTTTATTGGGATAGGCTTTGTGCGTATTTTATGATATTAGTATTGAAGATAGGTATATGCGAGTATAGGTAATAAATATTTCCAGAGGCCCGGTACAACCGCCCCGGGTGCACAACTCGATTGTAACGGCCGGATAAACCCTCGATTTATGTCGCGAATCGAATAATTGATTTGTATCGATACGTGCTCGCGAATAAATCACTCGATACAGGATTTAAACGAGTAACGAACGAATTAAATATACATAAATATTTTATATCCTTTCCGGTAATAAAATTTAAATTTTGGTGGTGGATCGAAGAGAAAATATATTATGTGATGAAAATAATTATCGTCATGACCATTCAAATATTTTACAAAAATTATCGACTGCTTCGTTGGTATAGTGGCGAAAATAGGGCTTTGTAATCACAAAGTCTTGGATTCAAATCCTAGGCTGGACAAATGTAGTGTTTCGAATGATAAATTCCCAGTATCGGTCCGGAGTCTAGAACTGTGCCGGATATATAGCAATAGGTTCGCCCCCTATAATGAAGGACCTAAAACCGTCGGCGAAAAATAAGTGTACACAGTACACCGTTGCAAACCCAATTTAGGGATTATAGGTATGACGGTGTATTAATTATCTATGTGGATGGTTTTAAATTTTTCACAATTAATATCCTCATATATAGACCGTGTAAATCTAAAGGACAAATAAAGTCTCCGTAACCGGCGAGCGTGAATGAGACGAAATATCACAGTGGAGGAAGCCAGAGTAAGGAATTAACCTATTAGAAATCTGTACTCTCTGTCTACCCGCAAGGGATCTGGCGTAATGATATATCCTTATCCTTTCAAGTAAGTTAAGTTACACATTTTGCAAAACGTTACCCACGCAATGAGCAGACATAAATAAAAGAATTGCGGAAGAAAGAATGACAAAACCGATATACAATTCGAAAGTGGTTTTATGTAGGAGGACCTATATTATTACTACCACCACATAATCAGCAAGCATAGGTACACCTATGAAACGAACTATGACGGTAGAGGAAGCGTGAGAAGTCAGTACTCTATGCCTACCCCGCATGGGATCTGGTGTGATGAAATAGATACAGAATACTGACTGCTACCCGCAGCTGCGCACGTGATTATTTTGTAATCCATATTTCCACACTGATATTATTAATATGAAAACTCTAAATGATTTTTTAAATGATAAAAATGCCGTTACACAAATTAACTGAAATTTAGAAGAATATAATGTTAAGTGCAGCGTGTCCTGCCTAGCGAGCGTTAATTGATTTTAAATATTATTCACGAACGATGTCGACAGGTCGTGGATTGGTCATGCTCACTAAAATGTCTTTGCTAGTGGCGACTCTGTGGAGCGGGTCACTCTTCTCCCTCTAAAATGGTTGAGGAGAGTGATGGCTGCTTCTCAGGTCATACTCGTGAACGGGTGCTGCTGGTGGGGACTGGTCCGTCCTCTGTCCTTTGTCTGATTGAACGTGTACCATAGTGCTGTTGAATTTTGTCTCGATTGGCATCACACTGGAGCTGTGTTGTACGCACTCTTTACATATTTTACAGTAACCCTTTCTCTTACTATTATTATTATGCTTTTTATTATATATCTCTACAACATCTCTATTTTGTAAATAAGAGGACTATTTAGACACTGAGCAATACCATGAATCTGAGTACACTTATGATTAATCTATACTTAAGCACATCTATTTAGCTCGTTCTGCTTTGTTCTCCTATACTCCATGAATGCAATGTATACAAAATGAATTGTAAAACTCTCATTTTTAAAAAGAGTAACCGTGGAGTTTCTTGCCCTTCTTCTCCACAGAAATGACTTTCCGAACGGGTGGTAGCGTCTTAAGTAATTAATAATTTTCTCTTTTTGACTATTCATATGTGCCTTTTGGTCTACATGAATAAAAAACTTTTGATTATGAAAAAAGTTTAAGTAGTTTAAACTTTGTTTGTCTGTTAGGTACCTATTCACGCCCAAACCGCTAAAGAGATTTTGATTAATTTTGGGAAGTAAATAGATTTTATCTAGGGAAAGGATAAAATCTATCTCATATGCTACTTTTTGTCACAAAAAAGTTTAAGGGTGTGTCTTTAAAAATTATAGCCTATGAGTTATTCTGATGTATAAAAAGCTATATTAGTAATATATGTGTTTAAGTTTCATGAAAATGTAATAACACACGGAGTCGAAACGTGGCCACTGACCGACGAGCCGCACTCGTCTACCAGTTCAAGGTCGCTCAGCGAGCCATGGCGAGAGCTAGCTCGGAGTTTCTCTTAGGGATCGAATCCGAAGTTATTCGTCAGAGTACAAAGGTTATTTTATACAAAGGTTATATTATGTGTGATGGGTTTATTTCCTCGTGGTTTTAGCAAAGCAGCTGCGGAGCGTTGGGTGCAGTGATGGAGAAAGAAGACACGCTGATTGCAGTTGTTCTTTATTCGCTGTTCCAGCCAAGAAGGACCCAAAATATCCGTTACTCGTAATTTATACAATTTAAAAATCAGTGACTGCCTCGTTGGTCTTGTGGCAAAACGCATCGCTTTGTGATCACGAGGTCCTGGGTTGAAATCCTAGGTCGGACAAATGTAGTTTTTCTAACGAAAAATTCCCAGTTTGAGTCCGGAGTCTGGAATTGTGCCCGGTATATGGCAATAGGCTCGCCCCCTATTACATAGGACCTAACATCGTCGGCGAAACGTGGGTGCACTCAGTACACCTCTGCCACCCCCTCTGGGGAATATAGGCGTGACGGTGTGTGTGTTAAAAATCAGTGTTGCCAACATGTATACGAGTATTATAAATTAAACATAAAATAAAGTCGAGATATTACATAATCGACTATTATATATGATGCGAAATAAATTAATGAATGTAATCGAAATGAGAATAATTAAAAGGTATTATGTATTCCGTCCCGTTGACCCTTGTAGTTGTAACACAAGCTGAAGTGGCAGTGGGCAGGTCACATATGTCGCAGAACCAATGGCCGTTGGGGCAGACTGGTTTTTGAGTGGAGACCGCGTGTCGGCAAACGTAGTGTTGGGCGCCCTGTAGCTAGGTGAAGCGACGATATTCGTAAGGCAGCGGGCAGGGATTGGAGGAGGAGAGCTAAAGGTTACTGACGTGCCATGGGAGAGGCCTACCTCCAGCAGTGGACCGACACGGGCTGATGATGATGATGATCAAAATCCGTTCAGTAGTTTTTTGCTTGAAAGAGTAACAAACATCCATCCTCACATGCTTTCACGGTTATAATATAAGTAGGAACATATGATGTGGTCATATCTTTATAAAAATGACTTCTAATTATCTGACAGAATACCCTTTCGGACCAGTTCAGTAACTCCATTCCGATCTCGGTCTCGAACATATTCGCGCCCTTACATCCCTTCTTTTGGATACAGATACCGCACATATGATTAGACACCGAACTCGCCGGCGAGGTCGAAGAATCCCTTGCCCGCCGGTCGCAGCTAAGCACCACGGTGACTACCCAGGCCTTGGCCGTTCTTCCTTGACGCGCCTTTGAGCTAGTTGCCCCCTTGCCCTTCTGGCTCCAGCGTAGTGGTTGCACGCTCGCCCTCTTGTCCGGTGAAGCTGTAAAAGCCTCGCAGCCAACATTGCAGATCATTCACACACATTCTCACAGCAGTTCAGTGAACGCACCCACGATACAGAAATAATTGTTAGTAAGAAACGACGAAAAAATTCTTGCAAAGAAATAAGAAAGATACAGAGGAAAGTTTTCCGATATTTGTATAGTTTTACATACACTCATAACATCAATACCATAAACTTATAAGCGTCGGCCATAGACGACCATAAGACATTAATATTCCAAACAGCTACCAAAACCACCAAAATTACCTCAAAGATTAATTCGCTATTATTTGTTAGCCTATTTGATAGGCCTATTTAAACCTGAAAAGGAAAAAGATTAGTACAAAGCGTGGTATCTACAGATAAAGCCGACTCCCATAACGGTGGCTAACTTCAAAATCTTACACATAAACACAAAGAAAGAATCTTTGCGATCCGATATTCTTAGGATCTTGTCACACTGTACTGATGGGTCGCAGCTAGCTGAGGTTTAGTTAAGACCAAACAAAGGTTAAACGAAAATATGTGCACATATCTTTTGAGTCTATACATTTCTTTGTTGAGATTAGTAAAGAAAAACTACTACTCCGTATAATACTGTAATAATTAAAATAGATCTATGCTCAGTAGCATATACTGGTAATCTTTTGTAAGTAATAGAGTAGAAACACACTCACACACACACGAACCCACCCACATATACGCACACACACACAGAATACTTGTAATCAGTTTGATCATTTTTTGTTGTTAATATTTGGAATGTAAATTTAATATTTCATGATCTTTTTTTACTGAGAGTTGATTTTGTTTTTATTTATTATAAATTAGATTTTGATTTTAATTTGTACCTGAACCGTTGTCCTAGAATGTAAAACATAATTTTTTCAACTGTGTTATTCCTGCGATACAAGCCATTAACTTAGTGTTTGTGAACAAGAATTGTTGTTACTTAATCGTAACCCTTTTTAATTTTAATAATAAATAAATAAGAACACTTACTGTGGCAAAATACATCCTTTACAAAAAGAAAAAAAAAACAGAAAATTTAGAAACAAAAATATTTGACCTAAAAGTCTGGGTGTGCAAATTTGTCTTTGTAAACTCAACCGTGGCAAGGATCAAATCCCTAATGAGGAATATTATATCTAAAAAAATAAAAGAAACATCATACACACCCAATACACTTTCAATTTCTTAAAAGTGCAAATAAAAATTATAATATACACTTCACGTAAAATGCATATTGCATTTAATTTATAACTTTTTCGCGCATTACTCCAATCACCAAATAGTTCGCCTGGTTACATACAGCATAGTGAACGAAGGTCCTTTATTCGGAACGACGCGTCCGGATTCAGTAGCATAAAAGTTTTCTTCTCAAACGGGCGGGCTTCTTATCTCGGACATAAATACCGATCTAGGGAAACCCATCGATTTATTGTGGGTTAATAACAACCACCACAGTTCTACGGAATTAACTGAAGCATCAGTATATATTATATTACCTTCTCATATATAAATACTCGCTATTGTTAACAATAGCAGTGATAACCTAGTGGTTAGACCGTTGGACTGCAAAGTCAGAGCTCTCGGGTTAAAACCCCACACCTCTGTCTTTTCGAAAGCATGCGCGTATTAAAAATTAATTGTGACTTGCTTTAACGGTGAAGGAAAACATCGTGAGGAAACCTGCATGTTTAAAAGTTTCTCGAAGGTGTGTGAAGTTCGCCAACCCGCACTGGGCCAGAGTGGTGGACTATGGTCTAAAACGCTCTCAGTTTGAGAGTAGGCCCGTGCCCAACGGTGGGACAGTTTCTGAACAGGACTAATATTATTATTATGATCTCGCTGAGATTCACGGGCTTTACCCGGACCTTTGAAAGGCTTGCATGGGGACATGGGTCCAACACGTAGAGGCCCTTTGCGAGAAGTTAATGTTATGTAAGCCACCTGCTGAGGTCACTTGCTGAAAATGAAGAAACATAACCAGCGCACTGACCCCGGCAGGTGCAAGGACTATTGTAAATTATGGAAAGAAACAAGGGCTATGTAAATGAGGTTTGATGGACAAACAAACTATGAAAGTGGAGGAAGCCAGAGAGGTATGTAAAGAAAGAACCTGTTGGAACTCTGTACTCTCTACCTACCCCGCAAGGGATCTGGCATGATGATATACATAGATAGATAGATTTAACCTATTAAAAACACCGTTAGTCTTACCTAGGATTCAAATTCATGACATTGTGAATACCACGAGAATGCGCTAGACTACTATACCTTAATCACTAAAGAATACCGATTGGACCGCTGAAATAGGCAACAAACATGAAGTTTAATATAGCTAATGTTATAAAGAATATGTCATTCATAATGCAAATTCACGTCATAAAATATTAGAATCTATAGTACGACAAGGCGTTTATGATCCGTGGATGACATTGAGGAGCGGGAATTGACGTGAAATTAGGGTTACCAGTTAATCATTTTCCTACATCCGGGGAAATGTTTTGACAAAAGGGTCGGCACGGTTTGATATTAAAAAAATTGTAACTCTGCGACTGTCATTAAGTGACATTTCATTTGATGACAGCGTTAGTTCCGTTTGGGCCGCGGGACAAAAGGTAATTGTTGGACTGTATTATACTATGCAGATGCAGCTGTCAAATTGAGGTTCTTATCATGACACTACTGCATCTTCACCGATATTCACGACTTAACACTAAAAGGGTAAGTACATACTAACTTTCTAAAAGGTCAGTCATTACTCACTCTCCATTCTCATATAAGCTCGGTATTTTGTACCGCTCTAACTCCGCTATAAATTTTTACATTACTTTCGTTTTAAATAACTTTTTCCCACTAAAGCTCTAAAATTGTAATTTTAACACCCCTCGAACAGCGAGCAAACCTTCGGGAGATCATGTAAGCTCTTATAGACAACGCCCTGCGCTCTCTCTCTATATCTGCATCGTCCTTCAAGCCTGAGGTCACAATATGCCCAAGATATTTAAATTGTTCAACCCTATTAAGTGGGGTACCGTTGAGTCTGATGGCTGGTATATAATCTGGGCATTTCCCTCCGGCCCGAAAGACCATGCATTCACTTTTCTTAGTGTTATATATTAGGCCATGGCTGAGCGCATATTTTTCACATATGCCAAGCAGTTTTGACAAGCAACAGACTGACGCACTCAGCAACACCATGTCCTCCGCATAACTGATATTATTATGGGATATGCCGTCAATATGGCAGCCGACACGAGCACTGCTGAGCTCCTCAATCAGAGCGTTCACATACAGGTTGAAGAGCTTAGGCGATGTCACCCCTCCTTGCCGTACTCCGTACTCCAACCTGTAGGTCTCTGAAAACTCATTACACGCCTTAAGATTACTAAGATTATTACTCAATGTCTGATTTGACAGACGAAATAAATAAAGGAAAATGACATTTAATATACCTAAAAAAAAGTGTATGTCATTCATCCTTAAAATTTATATAATTTTTTACCTATTATTACTTTATGCATATGCAGCTGTTAAATCGACCTTCTTATAATGACAGTACTATAGCTTCATCGATATTGACGACCCAACACTAAGAAAAACATAGAAACTTTCTAAAAGGTCAGTCATTACACATCCTCCATTCTCATGTAAGCACAGTATTATACCGTTACCGTTCTAACTCCGCTATAAATTTTTAAATTACTTTAGTTTTAACTAACTTTTTCCCACTAACAAGATCCTGCGCAAGGCAACAAAAAAGACAAATACTATTTTGTAGTGTGCTTTTGTATAAAAGTCCATTTTGTAACCGTTTTATTCTTTTAATAACGCTTTTTAACCTCGTATTAAAGGGGATGTTAGCAGTTACAACTTATTGTCTGTTTAGGGTAGTTGAGCTGAATGGGTCAACTGACTTTGATATAGTTATTTGGCTTTGTGAGGTAATGGCAGGTTAATTTTAAAGCTTTTGAAAGAAATTTAATCAGCTATTTGAACACAAACACCGCCACGCCTATATTCGTCAAGCGGGGGTAGCAGGGGTGTACTGAGTACACCCACTTTTTTGTTGTTAGGCCCCATATAATAGGGCACGAGCCGATTGCCATATGCTGGGCACAATTCCAGACTTTTTCGTTAGAAAAACTACATTTGTCCGACCTTGGATTTGAAGCCAGGACTCCGTGATCACAAAGCGCATCGCTTCGCTTCTAGACCAACGAGGCAGTATATTTGAAGCATACCAAAAAATGGCTATTTCAAATTTCTGTCGAGTACATTAATCAACAGTCCCACTCTAGGGTAATGGCTCACAAATCGATCCACACCCTCCATCACCCGAATCCACAGCGGATTGATGAAGGTGTTAGATTATTTCCTATGTGGGTCTTAACAAAATAATAATAAGCCAGGCAGAATTGCAATATTTAAAATTTTAATGGAATCTATTTACTTAATTAGGTCTACATGATTCATACAAACAATTTATTTAAATAATACCAAAATATTTAATGTTACTTATATTTTTTTATTTATAGGCTATAAAGCAATATTAAAGAGATATATAATATCACAAAAAGGAATAGAATATTATTACGGAGATAATCAATAAGAACAATCATTATTACAACATATACTTAACTTTGCTCACGGTGCCTTTACGTGGTTTCCACAAGGAGTATTCTTATAATAATATACTTTCAGAGCTCCGCTCGGCTCGGCGGTCGGCGACACAATGCCCCCTGCCGCTCGATCGTCGGGCTTTTATACAGTTTTGGCGAATCCAAGTGAACACTTTTATTTTTAGAACTACCTACATTAATTTATTTTTTTACATTATATTTTTTTTTATAATTAATGACATATGTATAAAATCACGATTAAATATAATGATGTAGGTTGTTGAGGTGCTTATAATTAAAGAATAATTCTTAAAATATGTTAATCAAATAAATATTGTTGTAAATCAAGAAACGACCAATCAGCTGCACATCCATATACTCATTTTTTTTAAATAATCTATCACGGCCATACTGACCTTGCACTTTGTTCTCAAAGTACAAGTTTTTCTATGGTCTCTGACCTTGCCATGCTAATCCTTTCACCTGCTGCACGTGAAATCTAGACTAACATCAGGACAGAAACCGACCAGCAGTTATATTATCATGATCACTGGCCTTGACATACTATACCTATCACCTGCTGCACGTGAATTTCAGTATAGTATCAGGGCAGCGACCGACCAGCAGAAAATATATACTTAGCCTCTACCCTTGACATATTAATCCTATCACCCGCTGCTTAGTGAATTTCAGATTAATATCAGGGCAGTGGCTGACCAGCGTTTTACATTTCTCATTATTTCCGCAATTTACTCAAATGAATCAGTCCGTATCAGGATGTCAACTTGATTAGTAAAATATAATAAAAGTACATTATTATTTGAATACGGAACCATCATTAAATATTATCATAATTGTGATTGAAACAGTAATGGTAATTGTATACAGCAAAAACGGTACTTAAATACGTAGAAAACAAAATTACTCAAACAATCTATCACGGCACATTTTATACTTAATCCTACATCTCTTCAAAAGAAGCGTTTTGAGTTATCCATTCTCCTGGCCATAAACGTAACTTTTCCTTAGCAACGGTTATGTTCCGTAAATTGTTCCTTCCCCTCAAAGAAAATCTATCATGTGGCAATATTTCTAAAATCTCGTATGGGCCTTTATATTTTGGGCTTAGTTTATCGTTACGTCTATGATCTTGGTTTATATAAACTATGTCACCAATATTAAACGTTTTATTTATTCTTCTCAACGTATCGAAACGCTTTTTAAATTTCTCAGAGATATCTTTCAGACGTTGCCGAGCTATTTCGCGATCAGCTTGTACATCAATTACTGGCTGTGTCGTTTCATCTACGACATCAATTAGTCGAGCTTGTATGGATGGTATATTTGCTTCCCTACCTATTAATAATCTGATTGGAGAAAAACCTGTTGATTTTTGAATAGTGCTATTAAGTGACAACTGTACTTTCCAGAGTATGTTCGGCCATTCTGATACATTACTAATAGATGTAGCTAACATATTAATTACTGTAGCCACATATCTCTCCACTTGACCATTGCTACGGGGAGTGCCAGTGGAAATCATATGATGCTCAATCTGCATTTCCGCCAGCAATGATTGCACATGTTGAGAGCTAAAGTTAGTGCCTCTATCTGTTATTACCAAAGAGGGAGCGCCAAATAATGTAACTGTCTCACGAATAGCAAATACCATTTCTTGACCATTTAAGGTTTTCAGAGATTTTAATATACAAAATTTGGTAAAGCCGTCTATCATAATAAGAACATGTTTGAATCCTTCAGAAGACTGTCTAAATGGCCCAGTACAGTCCATATGTAATGTATGAAAAGGTATGGATTTTTGTATTGGATGTAACAACCCTTGTTTTGGCCCTGAATGTCCTTTTCGAGATGTACATATGAGACAATGGGTTATGTATTTTCTAGTAAAACCAAAAATTCTCTCTAATTTTACTTAAAGTCTTATCATACCCTATATGACAGTTATCATCATGAAATAATCGCAGTAAGCTGAGTCTATAACCTTTAGGGACGTACAGTTTTGGAAAGGTATCAGAATTAATTTTGTAATGAAGCAGGTTATTAATAATGATGTATTGATTGCTATCAATCTCACCGGTCTGAATTTTACTAATTATGTCCTGGGTTTCAGGGTCACGTTGCTGAGCAATTTCTAACCATGACAGTGGAACTTCATTAATGATATTGACACTTAAAGGGACGGGATCTGGTTTAACCGGGTTACGGCTAAGGAAGTCTACGTGTCCAACAAATTTCCCCTTTTTGTACGTAACACTAAAATCAAAGTCTTGCATAAAAGTCCACCATCTAGCTACACGGGGAGACAGATCTTTTTTACACATTGTGGGTTTAATTGCATTGCAATCTGTAATAATGGTAAAATGAATACCTAGTAAATACACCCTGAAATGCTTCAGAGCATTGTAAATTGCTAATGTTTCCAAGTCATAAGAACAATATTTAGTTTCTACAGGGGTTGTTCGTTTACTAAAGTATGCTACTACTTTATTATGACCTTCCTCTTTCTGCATCAAAATAGCACCATATCCTAAAGAGCTGGCGTCGGTATGTAATTCTGTTATTAAAATAGGGTTAAATATGGTCAACAATGGCTTCGATATCAAATGGTTAATCACATACTTTCTAGCATCATTTTGTTGTAAGCCCCATTCCCACTTTTGATTATTTTTTGTAAGCTTGGTTATGCAAGCTGTACGGGCAGCAAATTCGGGTATAAACTTTCGGAAGTAACTAGCTAAACCCATAAATTGGCGTACTTCTCTTACGGTATTGGGAACAGGAGAGTTTGTAAGAGCGGACACTTTACCGTCACTAGGCCTCACACCTTCTTCAGAAATATGCCTACCTAAATACTCTATTTCTTGTACGAAAAATTTACATTTCTTTAAATTTACAGTAAAGCCAGCCGAACTAAGAGCCTTAAGAGTTTGTTCTAGATATTGCAATCCTTCCGCTTCAGTTTTAAATGGAATCAATAAGTCATCGATATACACCAATAGATACTTTAAATGCTGTACAGCTTTGCTAATAGCTTTTTGGAAAACCGATGGACCGTTACAAATCCCAAAGGGCATTTTTAAAAATTCAAAGTGACCATCCGGAGTCACAAATGCGGTATACTTGATAGAGTTTTGAGCTACTGGAATTTGGTGAAATCCATTTTTCATATCTATAGATATATAGAATTTTGCATTACCCAGCTTGTCTATTTGGTCCTCGATGAGGGGGAGAGGATATCTTTCTTTTTCTGTTATTTTGTTTAAAGCTCTATAATCTACACACATCCTATCACTTCCATCCTTCTTTCTGACCAGCAATATGGGACTAGCATAGGAGGAGTCACTCTCACGTATTATATTTTTTTCAAGTAGTTCTTTAATCATTTGTTTTACCCTCTCTCTCTCAATAGGGGCCAAACGATAGGGTCTATAGTTTATTATGTCATCTTTGATTAATCGTATAGTCAGTTCCCCAGTTTTGACTGTACCAATATTATTAGAAGATGGTAAAACTGACGAGAATTTCTTGAATAATTCCGTGATTTTAGTTTGTAAGATTGGATCTAAATGATTTATTGATTGCTTCAAATGTTTGTATTCAACATGGGTCTCACTCAGTACTTGATTTACTACTTCGGTTGGTTCAGGTAAACGGGTACGTGTTAGTCTACATCCAGAAGAGTCTAAAATGACAGCTACATCGGGGTATTGAATAGCATTTCTACCAATTAAACAATCGTAGAGGAAGTCACTATCTCTTGCTACGTGGAATTCAATTTCCAAACATATATCATCAAATTTGACAGGAACCATTACCTTAGCAAATACATGTAACTTTCCGTTACCTATCCCTTCAAGAATAACTGAACAAGGCTTTAAATTGCAACCAAGTCTACGGACAATAGAGTCTTTTAATACACTACAGCTGGCGCCAGTATCGATCAGTGCTCCAATGGTCATATTTTTGACAGTCACTTCAGTTAACTGAAAATTTGGTTTTGCGAGACAATTAATAGTACCACTTTTGACATTTGGGGGGTTTGAGTCTTTACGCTTTTTAAAAAAACACACTGATTCGTCATGGCCATACTTCTTACAAAAAGTACATTGTATTATATTCGTGATGGTCCCAGAATCATTGGACCGTATAGGCTTATATTCAGGACGGTTAGTGTTACGAATAAATCTATTCCTGAAACACTGGGACCTGAAATGTCCCAATTTATTACATACAAAACAACGTTTTTCCTGAGAGTCTTCTACTTTGTATCGCTTAAAATTTACTAAGTGGTCATCAGGTTTATTTGTTAACTTTGCACTTGATTCTAAAGGACGTTTTCTTGATTGCTTAACATAAGTTGTAAATAATGAAATAAGGTCAGCTGTAGTCTTAACACGACTATTATGAGATGCCATTCTCACATTTACATCTGTAATACCTCCGCAAATAAGCTCTACTAACTGTTCTTCTGTAAAAGCTACTTTAGTGTTTTTAAATAACCTAAGTTTTTCCCTTGCATATTCACAATAAGAGTCCATAGCGTCTGAAGAAAATAATACTGCTTTAGTTAGTTTTTCAGATAAGTTTCGCTTCTCAGGATACAGATCCTTAATCGTACGTTTAAAAACTTCCCATGTTCTACCTTCTTCGGGATCCCAAGTGTCGTACCATAATAATGCAGATCCTTTCAAGGATTTACCTGCCTTAGCAACAGTTGTCACACTGCTCCAGCCAAGATCCGATGCAATGCTATCGACCGAATTGCACCAGCTTTCAGCACCGTTATCGTTTTTGTCAGGATCGAATGGCGGCAGTGCTACATCTTCGCTCCGATGGGTACTGCTAACTGCATCGCGTATGGCTTTTAGCAGCCCTCCTACTAAGGCTGGATCCATGGATACCCACGTCCACAAACTGAAAATAAACAAATTTTATTATATCGTATCCCACTTCTGATGTTAGATTATTTCCTATGTGGGTCTTAACAAAATAATAATAAGCCAGGCAGAATTGCAATATTTAAAATTTTAATGGAATCTATTTACTTAATTAGGTCTACATGATTCATACAAACAATTTATTATTTAAATAATACCAAAATATTTAATGTTACTTATATTTTTTTATTTATAGGCTATAAAGCAATATTAAAGAGATATATAATATCACAAAAAGGAATAGAATATTATTACGGAGATAATCAATAAGAACAATCATTATTACAACATATACTTAACTTTGCTCACGGTGCCTTTACGTGGTTTCCACAAGGAGTATTCTTATAATAATATACTTTCAGAGCTCCGCTCGGCTCGGCGGTCGGCGACACAATGCCCCCTGCCGCTCGATCGTCGGGCTTTTATACAGTTTTGGCGAATCCAAGTGAACACTTTTATTTTTAGAACTACCTACATTAATTTATTTTTTTACATTATATTTTTTTTTATAATTAATGACATATGTATAAAATCACGATTAAATATAATGATGTAGGTTGTTGAGGTGCTTATAATTAAAGAATAATTCTTAAAATATGTTAATCAAATAAATATTGTTGTAAATCAAGAAACGACCAATCAGCTGCACATCCATATACTCATTTTTTTTAAATAATCTATCAAAGGCATAATTGTGGCCAACTCTGTTTCGAAATATATCGCTGTCCTTATGGCCTATATGAATTCCACATTAAGTGACAGCCAGGTGCCACGGAACGAAGTATCTTTCCAAGCACGTAAAATCTCAAAATTCACTTCTGTTTCACAATTTTATATTGTTCGCGAAAAAACACATGAATGTTACATTCGGCATGACACCCTTAGTTCTTGCAAACATAATATTTAAAAAAAAAACTTATTAACACAAGCTTTTATACCAAAAACACCACGAAGATATCTTGCTTATTTAAGGAGTTTCTATGGCTTCCTTCCGACCCCATCATCAGACCCTGAATACCATACGAGTCTAAAGTGCTCGTCAAGACAAATCCAACGAGCCCAAACAAGGCGGCGTTATATTTAGTAGTTGGATAGTTCTATTGGCCACCTTTTGGTTTCATCATCAGACCCTAAACACTATATGGTTTATGTACTTATCAATACCAATCTTACAAGTCTAAATACGACGGGGTTGTATAGTTCACATGTTTCTATGGCCAATATGTGACTCCATCATCAAACTAGGTAAATGGCACTTACATACGTATGCCATATTTCAGCTCAATCGGAAACCCGCAAGTGCTTGAAAAATGGATCACAAGAATTGAACCGGAAAGCCACTCAGACATACAAACATTGCAACTTAAATAAAAGCTTGTTAAAATGCTGACTTTCACTTTGGCCCAGTGGAATGATGACCTTAGCAAGCAGGAGGTCGGACCAAATATAATTTTTCGAAAAAACATTTTCCAATATTAGTTCGGAGTCTGAGGGCCTAGACAAATTGCAAGCGTTTTGTTTCCATTCTCTTGTCGCAATGGATAGCGCATTGTTTTGACCACGTGACTTTTCGTTGCAAAATGTCATTCCCATACATTTTTCCGCTTTCTATTAGCTTTAACGACTGTAGATTGTCAACTTGGCTATAGGCGCTGGTATTGTGCCCGGACGTAAATCATCGACGTAAAGTGACCCCCCCGTTCCGTCCGGCGTAGTTCGAACCTTATCGTAGGCGCTGGCCGCCATTCTTGATTACATCTCGTATTAGTTGTATGTGCTCGATGGTAAGAGTAGTATACTCCTTAAATAAAATCGTTTTTCAATAGCTAACAATTTTATGGTTTTTGAACGGGAAGAAACTAGAACAAATGCAAGGATTGTGGTTGGTAACGATGTGCTGGAGCAAGTGAATGAGTTTCTATATCTTGAATGCGCCTTCAGTTAGGATAGGAAATACACCGTTGATATAGAGAGAAGAGTGAATGCAGGGAATAATAGAGTGAATTGTGCGATGGGAAGGCTACTTGGGAGACGTCACTTAAGCCAAAAGGCGCAGCTGGCCATGCATAACGGAGTGCTTGTCCCAACGCTGTTATATGGCAATGAGAGTTGGGTATGTAAGAAGGAGAAAAAAGCAGGATAAATGCGGTCGAAATGCGATCTCTGCGGAAGATGTGCGGAGTCACGCCGACCGACCGTATTCGCAACAGCGTAGTAAGAAAGCGAGTAGGTATGAAAGAACGTATCGGTGTACAGATGAGAAAGGGTATGCTCCGTTGGTTCGGACATATAGAAAGAATGTCAGAAGAAATAATGACAAAACAGATATACAATGCGAAAGTGGAAGGATGTAGGTACCGGGGAAGACCTAAATTATCTTACCATCACCAAATAGACCGTGTCTTATCTGAAGGGCAAGTCAAGAGTCTCCGTAACCGGCGAGTGTGTATGAGACGAACAATGAGAGTGGAGGAAGCCAGAGAGGTATGTGAGGAAAGAATCTGTTGGAACTCTGTACTGTCTGCCTACCCCGCAAGGGAGCTGGCGTGATGATATAGATAGATAGATAGAACAATTTTATAAATAGTGAGTTATATTGTCTAATTAGATATTCGACGGGGGTCCTCCGAGCTTTATTTTCAAATATGTATCCATACGAGTGAAAATACAGAAAAGAATAATCATCGTTTTAGCTACTTGCTTCGATAGCTCAGATGGTAAAGAGGTCGCGTCATCAATACGGATTAATACGCGGAAACAATTATCTTTCTATTTAGAATCATTAGTCGTAGCGCTGTGTGACCGGGGTGTTCTTAGCGATCACCAAGGTTAAGTAGCGTTTGACTCGGTCGGCCCGAGATGGGTGACCGTTTTTAGTATTTTCATATTCGAGCGTCTCCGTGCTTCGGAAGTCACGTTAAGCTGTGGGTCCCGGCTACCACGTAATGTGGAAGTCGTAAGGCCTCAAACCTGCCTCCGCCAATCCGCACTGGGTCCGCGTGGTGGAGTATGACCTAATCTCCCTTACCTTGATTAGTAAAAGAAGGCCTTTGCCCAGCAGTAAGTGTAGACTGATAGTATTATTAATATTCTATGACAAACTGATTATTAATAAAGAAAAACAGCGTCTACCGCGACTTCATCAAATTTCCCCCCTACAAAATTCACTTAAGCCCCCGGAATACGTAATACTGTCTCTCAAATCCATTTACACAAACGATAACTTCTGTATATCGAATTTCTCGTCTAAATTGACTCAACAAATTTTCTATAGGGTCGTTCAATTATTCATTAGCCGATCACCTCTGTGCCGAAATTCCGATATCGATTCAGCGTGCAACACTTCGTTAACGATCAGTTTTGGGTTAAATAAACTAATAGCCTGTAACTTTGGGAGATATTGACTTAAATTATTATGAAAACGGCATGAATACCCAACCGACTTGGCTTAGTTATGAAGAGATTAAGCCGTTCCGCCCACTGAATCAAGCAGCGGCAGGTTCGATTTCCGCACCGGAAAAATCTTTTTGTTATTTACAAATGTTTGTTTTGGGTCTAGGTGTTTGTGTGTGTGTGCGTTTCATATATGCTAGCGCACCTACGACAATGGAATAGTTCCTAATGTGGGGCTACGTCTTGGTCTAAAAAATGACCTAACAAAATCTTCTATATGGTCTTTCAATTATTAATTAGGCGATCACCTTTATGCCGAACTTCCGATATCGATTCAGCGAGCAACACTTCGTTCACGATCAGTTTTTGGTTAAATAAACAAACAAGTGCTGATAACTTGGCTGTATCTTAATGATCTATTTATTTTGACGATCCTGTTCTAGACCCTATTGGGGATGATAGCTAACTACATACATTTTAAATTCAAATCCTAGATCGGATAGTGTTCTTTTCTATCGAAAATTCTAAGTGTAATTCTAGAGTCTGATGTCATGTCCGGCATGTGTTTCAAGCACGTTAAGTCGTTGGTCTTGGCAGTCTCCGAATTGGTTTATATTGGCATTAGTAAACAAAAGGGCGGTAGGCCTATATACAATATTATGTTTCTCTTCTCATCATAAATATACTTACCATAATATAAATCACACAATTGACCACAAACCAATAATAACGACCAGTTATATTTCGTGACTTGTTGTCTGCTCGAAGCGCAAAGAAGACTGAACTATAAAACCGTTGCACCACACGTCGACGTTTTCTCCGCACTTTTGTTTTCAGTGTGTGTGTATATGAATGATCTACGCTGTTGGCCGCAGGGCCTTTACAGCTTCACCGGACAAGAGAGCGAGCGTGCAACCACTACGCTCGAGCCAGAAGGGTAAAGGGGCAACTAGCTCAATGGCGCCTCAAGGAGGAACGGCCTCGGGTTGGGCAGTCGCTACGGGGGAGGGCGTATACTTGGTGTCTCGCCGTGGTGCTCTGCACCGGCCAGCGGGCAAGGGCTTCTTCGTCCTCGCCAGCGAGGTCGGTGTCTGATCCTGTGTGCGGTATTTGTATCCGAAAGAAGAGACGTAAGGGTATCGAGAGGGTCTGTGGCGACGGCGGAAGCGGCTGATAGGAGGGGAGTTAGGTTCGTAGTTGGCGGCAGTTAAGATTATCGGATTTCTATGATTGGACGCTTTCGCAAAATATCGGATTGTCATTTTGTTTTCAGTGTTGCCACTAATCTGCACAAAAAGGTTATGTCGACAAAAGAATATGGTAGTTGTTAAGCTGAGTTAGAATTATTGGAACGACTTTATAACTTCTAGCAGGTGGTAACCACAAACCTGACTCTAATAATCCGTACTCAGTGAAGTATGCCCTTAACTCTTAACTTTGACAGACGGCTTAGTCCATGGATTAAAATTTTAAGCCGCTTCACTTACTGAAGTAGTCACGGGTTCGATACGGGACAAATATTTGTGTGACCCAAATATATGAGAATTTCAAGTTTGTAAGCACACCTACAACAATGTGGGGCTTCGTTTTATATATAAGACAAGAGGAGAACTAGATTTGTGCAAGAAGGTTGCTTCCCCAGCAGTGGATATGAAATAACTGAATATGTTGATTTAGACTATCTTATCACGACCAAATAGACCGAGTCTTATCTGAAGGACAAGTCAAGAGTCTCCGTAACCGGCGAGCATGTATGAGACGAACTATGTGAGTGGAAGAACACAACGCGGATGGTCTATTTCAGTTACATTCATAGTGTCTTGTCTTACGGTATATTATTGTGGGGTAGGGCAGCTGTCATTGAGTATATTTTTATCTTGCAAGAAAGGGCTATAAGATCCATCTATAACTTAGGTAGTCGCGACTCTCTAAAAGAATTGTTTAAAGAAGCCAATATTAGGATGGTCCCATGTCAGTATATTTATGAAAACATAATGTATACAAGAAAAAATATAGATCTGTTTAATCAGCTAGGTGATAGGCATTGCTATATTACGCGACATAGAAATAAATTAAATCAACCACAATTTCGTCTGTCTAAAATTCACACTTCTGTCATGGGGTACTGTGTTAGATTTTATAATAACATTCCTCTTGACGTCACTAAACTTAGTGATGATAAATTCAAAGCTTGTATTAAACGTACGCTTAGTAAGCAAACTTATTATACGCTAGATGATTATTTAAAATACAAAAATACTTGGATAGCGGCTGTTCCAGCTCCACTTGATTGAATATGGACAACTTGTTTAGCTATTATTATTTAATATTGCCTCTCTTCCTTCTATTAATTTAGTAAAATGTATCTTTTTTTTCGCATTTCTTCCTCTGTAAATAAGGGAACCATGTAGCCATTCACATGAATATTATAATTTGTATGTTTTAACTTAGACCTACCTGATACACCAGCCTACATCGTTCTCCCATATCCCACAACAAAATGTAGATGGAAAAAGAAAATGTAAAAATACTATTTTAAAAGAGTAACCGTGGAGTTTCTTGCCCTTCTTCTCCGCAGGAATGACATTCCGAAGTGGTGGTAGAGTCTTTGTTACTTTTCTGACGATTCATAAATACTGTAATGGTTTACATAAATAAAAAATATTCTGATTCTGATAGCCAGAGAGGTATGTAAGGAAAGTGTCTGTTGGAACTCTGTACTCTCTGCCTACCCCGTAAGGGATCTGGCGTGATGATGTACATAGAGAGATAGACACAAAGATAGCCCCAGTGCGGGAATCGAGCCCGCGACTATTCGACCCAGTGGCCGGAGCGGTTTAAGCTCTTAACCTCGCCAAATCGTCCGACAAACTCTTCTTACACAACATTTGTAGCCATTTTTGCATGTTTGAAATAGCCGATTCAATTTCTTTCAAAATCTTTAAAATCCTACCCTACCAATTCCAATTCTCAAATCAAAATAAGTGCTTCAAAATCTTTCGACCCATTTAGCTCAACTACCCCGAACAGACAATAAGCTTTAACTGCTAACATTCCCTTTTATACGAGGTTAAAAAGCGTTCTTAAAGGAATAAAGCTGTTAGAAAATGGACTTTTATAGAAATAGCGCACTACAAAATAGTATTGTCCTTTTTATTGCCTCGCGCAGGATCTTGTTAGTGGGAAAAAGTTAATTAAAACTAAAGTAATTTAAACATTTGTAGCGGAGTTAGAGCGGTAACGGTATACTACTGTGCTTACATGAGAATGGAGGGTGTGTAATGACTGATCTTTTAGATAGGTTCTATTTACTTACCCTTTTAGTGTGGGGTCGAGAATATCGGTGAAGCTATAGCAGCAGTGATAGCCTAGTGGTTAGACTGATGGACTGCAAAGTTAGAGGTCTCGAGTTCAAATCCAAGCACGCACCTCTGTCTTTTCGAAACCATGTGCGTATTAAAAAATAATAATTATGACTTGCTTTAACGATGAAGGAAAACATCGTGAGGAAACCTGCATGCTTAAGAGTTTCTCGAGGGTGTGTGCAGTTCGCCAACCCGCACTGGGCCAGCGTGGTGAACTATGGCCTAAACCCTTTCAGTTTGAGAGGAGACCCTTGCCCAACGTTGGGACAGTTTTTTAAGCAGGGCTAATATTATATAGTAGTATCACTGTAAAAATCTCGATTTGACAGCATTTCCATAAAATAATTATAATAGGCTTAACAAAATGACATCGACGGAGGATTTGGCGCAATAATTAAGAACTTAAGGCGCTCCGCCCCCTGGGTCCAATAGTCGCGGGTTCGAATCCCGCACGGGACAAATGTTTGTGTGAGCTACAATTATTTGTTATGGTCTAGGTATTTGTGTATATAAATGTTCATGTTTGTATATAATAACTCCTATTTAATAAAAAAATAAAAATACAGTAAAAAGTAGCAAAACAAAATACACTTTTTACAACTGTGCCAAATACCTGACGCTCGACAGAGTGCCCCCTAATTTACAAAAGTGAACGACAAGCCTCCAGCTATAAACAATGGCTCAATGAATATCATGTTCTAAATGTGAGTAGGTGCCTACTATATCTATTTATCTCTATCAATATCATCACGCCAGCTCCCTTGCGGGGTAGGCAGAGAGTACAGAGTTCCAACAGGTTCTTTCCTTATATTCCTCTCTGGCTTCCTCCACTATCATAGTTCGTCTCATACACACTCGCTGGTTACGGAGACTCTTGACTTGCCCTTCAGATAAGACACGGTCTATTTCGTCATGGTAAGATAGTCTAGGTCTTCCCCGGTACCTGCATCCTTCCGCTTTCACATTGTATATTTGTTTTCCCATTCTTTCATCTAACATTCTTTCTATATGCTCGAACCAACGGAGCATACCCTTTCTCATCTGTACACCGATACGTTCTTTCATACCTACTCGCTTTCTTACTACGCTGTTGCGAATACGGTCGGTCAGCGTGACTCCGCACATGTTCCGCAGAGATCGCATTTCGACCGCATTTATCATGCTTTCGTTCTCCTAACATCCTTATTATATACTGAGTTCTTAGATTTACGCGAATATTACACATGAAATAAAACTATTTTTTCGGATTTTCCTTCCCGTGACCATGGGTGCTGCAAAGCACTCGAAACGTCGGGAACTTAAAAATCAAAATAAACCGCGATAAAATCCGAAAAAATAGTTTTATTTCATCCTTATTATAATTGGTACAAATTATAAAAATTAAATCTTACTATGGAATACAATAAAAACCACAATGCTAGGATGTAATGATATTACATTATAACAAAAAAATGCAATTAATTGAAAGTTTATAATAAAGCAAATTCATAAAAATATTGTTTTCTTGTTTTAACTTAAAACTATATAAAATATGAACAGGTAAGTACTGAGATGTAAGGTTACTTTATTATTACGTTATTGTAATAATATACAGTAATTTTAAAATGTGACTATACAAGGTGTAACATATTTAATGCAAGACTTCAGACGCCCCTATTAGATTATTGCTTTACAATTTCAATGTGAAAATCAAACTTGCAATTTTAAGGAGTTTTCTACCATTTTTTTAAGTTTTTTGGTACCCAAATTGGCCAAGTAACTTGTACTTTTATCTCCACATTGGAGTATATGTATAAGAAATACATTTAAAAAAGCTGTATTGCTTTGAATAACGATTAAATTTCGTTTAATATAGCAGACCGAATGAGAAACAGCAATTTTTGATAACGTAATAAAAATATAATATACTTTAAAAATAGTTGGATTTCAGTTGCCGATTTAGAACAAACTACTTTCAGGTCTTGCGTTTATTATGTTACAGGTTGTATAGGTAAATAAATGGCACATATAATGTCCCTATAAAACCTTGTGTGGTGCTAGCCAGGACTGCAGACACATGATAACAAAACAGACCACTCCTATATCTTGCGAATGTATAGCAGTTGAAAATAGCTTAAAATAAAATCAGCACTTAATTTTTGGGTTGTTCGTGTTCATATTGGTGAAATGTTTACAATATAAGTGTTTCCATTCTAAATATCTGTGACGATCCCTTGCAGTGTAATGGTCGTGGTCATTTACGCATTACCTAATTTTATTAACAGAATAAAAATAATAAAGTTTTACTTACCGACTTCCTCGTTGGTCTAGTGGGGAAGCACATCGCTTTGAGATAACGAGCTCCTGGGTTCAAATCCTAGGTTGGACAATTGTAGTTTTTCTAACGAATACTTCCCAGTATGAGTCCGGAGTCTGGAAATGTGCCCACTATATGGCAATAGGCTCGTCCCCTATTACATGGGATCTAACATCGTCGGCAAAAAGTGAGTGTACACAGTACACCTCTGCCACCCCCGCTCAGAGTATATAGGCTTGACGGTGTTTATTTTTTTATTTAGTACTTATAAATTTAATTACTATGAAAAAATCGTGAAATTACAAAGATAATGTTAATTTGGTAGCTTCTTCGATACCTATATACTTCCAGATTTTTAACTCACATTGGCTATTCATGACTTTTTATTTTGTATATCTCCCCCTTTTTATTCAATTTGTTCCTTAAATAGATGTAAATAACAGTTGTTATAATAGGCAAACTCAATTAAAATTAGTTTGTTTATTAATTCAGCAATTATTAAATAAATACTATTTCCTCATCTATATTTCTAGGTCTCGGACCCTCTCCTCTGGGGAAACAGTTGTGATAGTAAGTTTCACAAGTTTGTAAGTATTTGCCTGAAATAACTAACTGTGTGCCAATCAATATCAGGATTATGAGTTAGTTTGCTTTATTGGTAAAAACATACAATGAAAATTGAGCATGAAAGCAACCAAAAGTAGTTACTTTATATAAAGGCAAAATTGGCAAAAAAAAACTATCATTGTAAGGCCAAACACGTAAGTAATTGCATATATTTACATTAAATATCACATTAAACAATGTTTACTTATTAAACTAGTACCATGTTAACTAATATATAACATTTAGCGCAGTGGTTAAGAGCTTAAGCCGCTCTGCCCACTGCGTCTAATAGTCGCGGGTTCAAGTCCCGCACGGGACAAATCTTTGTGTGATCCACAATTATTTGTTCCGGTCTGGGTATTTGTGTATGTGAATTTTCATGTTTGTAAACGCACCCAGGAATTAATCCTAGTGTGGGGCAACGTTTTTAAAATAAAAAAAATACATACATTAAAAACTGCTGTAAACTTAATATTATTAAATAAAGGTACCTCGATTTACTTGTTACTTACTGCAACATCGTGTGTCTCTAAAGTTCATATTATTTTCCTCTGATGATTTCTATACATTTCGTTTCACCCTTTTACAACTTATTTCGCGGTTTTTCAAGTTATATTATCTGTTTGATACCGATAATTTATAAAAATAGCCTGGTTAAACTTGAGATAAATATACTATAATTATTTTCAAAGTTAAATATTTACCGCCTATTTTCACACTGACAGCACATTGACAGCGCCCACCGCGACCCTCCTCTTGAGGGTCACCGTCAGCGTCTTGTGAGCGAAAATCTATAACGTAATCGATGCAATCACATCGATGAAATGGCGAAAATTTCGATGTTTATACCAAGTGGAAAGCACTGTTGGTGAATGTCAACGTTTTAAAAAAAAAATCAAATTGGTACATGGATTTAATACAAAAGATTGAACACTCTGCGAAAAAAACGTGATGACAAGGATACTCACTAAGAGCCCTACGTCTCTTTTTAAGTAGGGTGACCAAACATTGGTACGATTATGGACTTGTTGACATATAACTAACGTATAATTCTCGGACACTGTTTATCGCCGTAATTCTTTCTTTCCACGCATATGCCACATCTTCAATGACCTACTGTTATATCTTTACTAAAACATATTATTGCTATATTTGACAGACGATTTAGCGCATTGGTTAAGAGCTTAAACTGCTCCGCCCACTGTATCTAATAGTCGCGGGTTCGATTTCCGCACGGGACAAATCTTTGTGTGATCCACAATTATTTATATATAATATGGGGGGGATATTAATTAAAACATTTAATATAAAAAATTAACAAAAACAACATTTATTCCACTTTACTCCTTGTACGTTACTGAAAACCTTACCTCTTAATAGTAATCTTTTAGTACTGCCATATTTTCAAATTTGATTTGATTTTTTTTAATGAGACGGCGTTAGCGTTGAATAAAATCGCGTATTAGAGATCTGCCTACCTATGTCGAATTACAAAATAAACGCGTGCGCGGCCGCAGGTAACAGCTAGTATTTTTATATATGTATTGACGCGGAATGGTCATAATATTATACCATAGCAATACCAATGAAATTAAAATGAGATCATCTCGTAGCTATACGAAAGTCAATGCAAAAAGAAACATCAAAATCGGTTCAAAAATTAAGAAGTTATGTTATGTCTGAACATAAATAGGATATATACAGGATAGAATTTTGAGAAGGGGCAGTAAGGGCAGCTACCTCAACCATTGTAGCATTAGGAAATCAGTTTTACGGCCGGTTTCAATATTCAACTCAAGGATAGATTGCTTACTACGGATAGAATTTTGACATATTTTGTATGGAAAATCTGTCAAAATTCTACTGACAGTAACTAAATCTATCCTTGAGTTGATTATTGAAACCGGCCATTAGAAAACTATCCTATCTATGGGAAAAGTTTCTTGCGATTTCTGATTTTTACAGTACTCCAATCTCAGTTGATCCAGTAGAAATTTTTATTCCTTGTAAGAAACAGGATCGATTGGCAACAAAAATGTTTTTAAGTAAATTGCCCAATTTCTTGCTGTATGTATATTTTTTTAAATCGAAAGTCAGCTCCAAATGTCGCAAAAATTAAGGATAGTCTCCTGAGGCCGTTTTTTTGTAGCTCCAATGGTTGAGATAGCTGCCCTTACTGTCCCATCTAAAAATCCATCCTCTATATACAAACGAATTGAGAATCGTGTTTGCTTAGAATTCGGTTATAAATGGTTTACAGCGTATTTAAACTACATCATAAATAGGTATAGTCCGTATTAGTTCTACCTTATGGTCACCGTACTGCATCGTAATGGGTGCGA
Organism: Phalera bucephala; assembly: GCA_905147815.2. Classification (NCBI taxonomy): domain Eukaryota; kingdom Metazoa; phylum Arthropoda; class Insecta; order Lepidoptera; family Notodontidae; genus Phalera; species Phalera bucephala. Next base: position 3,394,658 of record LR990627.1, read on the forward strand.
ACGAGACACCGGGCTCCGAGCTATAGCTCTCAATCATCATGGTTTCTCGAGTTGTTTAAATCATAGAAATTCAGTGTTGTGTCTGTGAGTAAGAGTTTAATTTTCTTTGGCAATTTTTTGACAGTACTCAATCCTTTGTCTTATATCCATGAATTGGAATGATAAGTGACATAAAATGCTACAAGGATCTTTTGGCCCGTAGATGTTCTTGACACGGGGGCGGTGGTGTGAAATGAGAGTGACCATTCAATACATTTCTACTTCTAAGGAGATATTTAAACAGGTGGGTCCTTATTAAAAAAAGAACAAATTTTATAGCAAACGGCAACTCTGCGACTGTCATGAGGTGATATTTCACTTGATGACAGCGTTAGTTCCAATTTTGGCCGCGAGTCAAAACATTTTTGTAGGATTGAGCACTACATTTTAATACCACCTCATTACTAAATAACTTTTGTTCTGCGTGTATATGACTTCGCGTCCCATTGTCATACAGCACATCAGCCATTGTTGGACCCAAATTGACCCAATATCTCTAAAAGTTGAAACTTTAAAGTATTCGAAAAATTAGTTTTAATTAAAATCCAAGATGGTGCGGATCCACATCGCGATTCCAAAACCCTGGGCAGAAATTAGTAAAAAAAAATAATAAACAACACCGTCCCGCCTATATCTCCCAAGGGAGTATGATAGAAGCGTACTTTGTACACCCACATAACACCTGCGATATTTGTCCAAATCCAGATTCCGGGCAACGACTAGGATTTTTTCGTTCATCATCATCATATGGCATCATGGCAGTGTACTTTCAGTTATATGACTTACGATCAAAATTGTATGTCAGAGAGCTCTTTCATCCATTATTTAGGCGTAAGTTCCAGTTGTTGTAACCCTTCGAGTCCGCCGGCACGCTGTGCTGGATAGTCTGCACTGGGTTTCCACAGTCATAAGGTGACTCAGTGATGACCTACTAGTGCAGAAGATAATTGCACCTTGCAACTCTGGTTCTGATTCGATTGATGGAGGACAACAGCCGTTGCTTTGCAAAATGTGCTTTTTAACATAAAAAAACCTTCTCTCTATCTATCTATATCATCACACCAGATTCCTTGCGGGGTAAACAGAAAATACAGAGTTCCAACAGGTTCTTTCCTTAAAGACCTCTTTGGCTTCCTCCACTCGCATAGTTCGTCTTATACATGCTCACCGATTACAGAGACTCTTGACTTGCCTTTCGAATAAGACACGGTCTATTCGCTCATGGTAAGATAGTCTAGGTCATGCCCGGTAACTTCCTATTCTTCCATTTTCGCATTGTATATGTATCTGTTTTATCTTTCTTTCTGCCGACATTCTTTACATATGCACGAACCAACGGAGCATACCCTTTCTCATCTTTACATTGATACTATTTTTCATACCTACACGCTTTCTAACTACGCTGTTGCGAATACGGTCGATCAGCTTGACACCGCACATCTTCCGCAGAGCTCGCATTTCGAGAGCATTTATCCTGTAATCATTCTGAAAAAAACACTGTCTGATCTATTCGATCCCTGGATCTCGGGACCAATGAGAGAGACGTCTAAAATTTCATACCAGATGACCTCAGGAAGATTACGTGACTTATTGACGAGTTTACTCAAGTTTATAATCCTCTGGGGCTTCGATCTGACCTACACTACTTCGGGTTAAAACTTAGTAAACTTTAACCTTATGACGGTCTAATTTTCATATTAAATATTTCATGAGCTTTACGTTCGATAGACTATGTTATAACGATATCTGAATAAACTTATCTATCCTACATATAGCATGCAATTTCCTTTTCAACAGCAAAATACTCGTATTCGCTTCGTTTAGGGCGTCAAGTAGTTTATTGTATATGATTTGTGCCATGCAAAGAAAACTCATGTTCTTTCACGCAGTCCGAGTATAATAGGTATAGACTCGCCCCCTATTGGATCTAAAATCTTCGGCAATATAGGTGTACAGACATACAGTACACTTTTGCTTATCTCTATTGGAAAATATATGCGTGACAGTGGTAATTTTTCCTTAAAGCCTTCAAATCATTTACGCAGTAGAAAAATAGAGGGCTAATTTAAAACCGGCCTACTGAAATAAAATATATAGCCTTCGTTTTTGAACAAGTTGTAAACTCATCCAAGCGTATCGAATGTATTAAAACGGTTGTTTTAAAGTATCCAAATATTGTTCTTCTACTTGTTCAATTTTTGTGAGTGTATTAATGAGTAAAGATACGACCGAACCAATGTGCCCAGCCGCGTCCGCGACGGCTTTCGCGGTGGCGGTTGGCGAAGGCGACTATACAACTCACACACAGAAAAATCATTTTACATATACTCGTAATGTGTGAAAAATGTTAGAATGATATTATTTTTCATTTTTCGCAGCAACTTTTGATGTGCGGTCCGAAGGTCATGATATTGTTGAGGGTGACTTGTTTGACCCAGGGAATAGATAGGTCGAGCATGGTCACTTAACCGAGATTACTTTTGGGGTGGCATTTCTGGAGAAGAGCACCGTAACGCTCTTGTCCGGGTTAACCTTAATACGTCATTTCCCGAAAAAATCCCCTAGGGTATTGGCGGCTGCCTGAAGGTTTCTGGTAATGTACCCTTATTCCTATGCAAAACATAGAGAGCGGTATCATCCGCGACTAGGGCTAGATTCACCTTACGAACGAGGAATACCGTTCGTGTAAAGGCTGAATAGGACAGCTGAGCCTTATGGAACGAAAATGAATCTAAAGTTGCAATCATATTCATTCCTAATAACTACTATAATAAAATGTCAAAGTACGTACTATATTTATCGCTCGTTACTGTATGATGTGTAATACTATTAAATATGAACACCGTCACGCCTATATTCCCCAAGCGGGGGTGGTAGAGGTGTACTGAGTACACCCACGTTTCGCCAACGATGTTAGGTCCCATGTAATAGGGGGCTAGCCTATTGCCATATGCCGGGCACAATTCCAGACTCCAGATTTGTACTGGGAAGTTTTCGTTAGAAAAACTACACTTGTCCGACCTAGGATTTGAACCCAGGACCTCGTGCTCACAAAGAGATGCGCTTTGCCACTAGATCAACGAGGCATTAAATATTATACCGTTATCGCTTAACACTCATCTTACATTAACACATCCTCAATGAACACTACCCATTTTGATACCAGCGGTTCTTGAAGCAAATATGAGTATACGACCAAACATTGAGCTAACAACATTGCGCTGGTTTCGTTGCGCTTTCGAGTATAAATATTATGACCATGCTCGCAACGAATTATGAGCTTAAACCGGTTCCGTGTGTTGAAGTGCGAGTTTCCAGGGTAACAAACGAGACATGAATCTACTCTCCTCCCATGTTATACTTAGCAAAATAGTATGCCATTTTTTTGCTATTAGCAAAATAAATATCAGAATCAGAATATTTTTTATTCATGTAAACCATTACTGTATTTATGAATCGTCAAAATAGTAACAAAGACTCTACCACCACTTCGGAATGTCATTCCTGTGGAGAAAAAGGGCAAGAAACTCCACGGTTACTTTATTATTTTTCCATCTACATTTTGTTGTATAGGAGAACAAGGTAGTATCAGTTGAGTCTAAATTGAATTAACCAAGTTAAACTATTCATGGGAATGGCTACATGGTTCTCTCATTTACAGATAAAGAAATGAGGGAGAAAAATGATCCATTTTGTTGAACTACTAGAAGGAAGAGAGGGAATTATAAATAATAATAGCTGAACATTTTACCCACATTCTGGTGGAGGTAGTACAGCACCTATCCTAGCATTTTTATCTTTTAAATAATCATCTAGAGTATAGTAGGCTCGCTTGCAGAGCGTAAGTTTAACACAAGATTTGAATTTATTTTTATTAGAAGTTGAGTGACGTCAAGTGTAATTTTATTATCGAATCTAACACAGTACCCCATGAAAGACGTGTGAATTTTAGACAGACGAAGTTGCGGTTGATCCAATTTATTTCTATGTCGCGTGTTATAGCAATGCCTATCACCTAGCTGATTAAATAGATCTAAATATTTCCGTGTGTACATTATGTTTTCATAAATATACTGACATGGCACCGTCATAATATTGGCTTCTTTAAACAATTCTCTTGATGAGTCTCAACTACCTAAGTTATAGATGGCCCTAATAGCCCTTTTTTGTAATATAAAAATAGAGTCAATGTCAGCTGACTGTCAACCTACCCCACAATAGTACGTCATGTATTATGAAAGTAACTGAAGTAGACCAACCGCGCGGTGTCCACATCAGTAAGCTGTTTTCTTACGGCATAGGCAGCGGAACTGAGTCGTTTACCTAAAGTCTTAATATGAGGGCCCCAATGCAACTTAGAGTCAAGCGTAATCCCTAAGAAAGCTGTATCATTTATAAACTCAAGTTTCTCGTTATTTAGTATAATATCACATGCAGTACTTTTCACATTTGGTAAAGAAAACCGTATACATTTAGTTTTCTTATTATTAAGCACAAAATTTTTGGATGTGAACCAATTATGTACTTGAAGAATAGTGTCATTTACCTCGTCTAAGTTATTCACATGTCTACCCACTTTAAAGATCAAAGAGGTATCATCAGCAAACAACACTACCTTTGCCCGCCCCTCAACTACTCGAGGCAGGTCATTTATAAATACCAAAAATAGAAACGGACCCAGTATCGATCCCTGAGGAACGCCCATTTTAACTAAAACTCCTAGAGATTTCATTTCGTTTATTTGAACACACTGTTGTCAGACAGACAACAGTGTCAGAAAGAAAGGAGGAGACCCTCCTAAGTAAGATTTTAGTAGATTTACCGCTTTACCTCGGATTCCATAATACTCTAGTTTAAGCTACAGTGTTTCATGTTCAACACAATCAAACGCCTTCGACAGGTCGCAAAAGATGCCAATGGCGTCCTGAGAGTTCTCCCAAGCAACAAAGATATGCTTTATTAAGGTCACACTGGCGTCGGTGGTACAACGTCCATTGGTGAAGCCATATTGCTGGTCATGAAGGATGTTATTAACGTTGAAGTGATCTAACATTTGAATAAGCATTATCTTAACAAACACTTTGCTGAGCACTGGCAAAACAGACACAGGCCTATAGCCTATCCGTACAGAACTTACAGCCGGTTTCAATATTAAACTCACGGATAGATTGGCTTCTATGGATAGTATTTTAATATATTTTCTATGAAAAATCTACCGACAGTAAACAAATCTTTTCTTTAGTTAAATATTAAAACTGGCCATTACTATTTTGATCGAGGAAGGCCGATTGGATCACTGAATGAAAGTTATTACGGATATCAAACCCTGCGTGGGCAATTTTTTGTGTGATACACAGATTTAGGTGGTTCGTGTATGTGGAATTTATTTTTCTAAACGCACCTATGATAGAGAACAAAGTTTTAGTTCGAGAATATGCTATATGAAATAACTATTAATAATTCAGCAAACAACTTCAATAAACGAATATTATCAGCCGAAAAACATCCACAGCAGAACCAATACAGTAACAGACAAATACGGAAAACTTATATAAAAAATAAGTATTAATAATTGCATGTGCAAGAAAAAGCCGTGTCACATTGGAAACGCGCCTTAAAGGTCATCGGTAAACTGTACACGACGCAAAATGAAAAATAATTTAAATTTACGCGCAATCTTGTGTATCCGAGTATACTTTTAATAAGTATTTATATTATACTCTGTTTAAATGATTAGACTCCATTTATTTTTTATCAAAACAGTCAGTTTTGTAGGTGTAGGAAAGTGGTTTTGTAAGTGTAAGTGGGTAGGAAGGGCGGTACTATGTGTACACCCATATTCCATCCAACCTGATAGAATGTGAGCCTAAGCCTGTTGCCATTGTCAGATACAATTCTAGACTCAGAAAACCTATGTAAAGTTTTTTAAATAAAAACCTTCAAACAGTTTGCATCGATAAAAAACCACAAAAACAATTGGAAGAATAAAAAGGAAACCATGGCCATATTCATGTTACCTACTTCAAAAGTCGCGTCAGCCTTAGTCGCGTAGTTTTTGATCTAGAAATTAACGCCTTAATTGTAATCAGCATCTCCTTAAATTAATTTCATATTCTCTTCCTTGTTTTTAATACTCGTTTTTTTCGCACCTACCACAGCTGTTTTCACACCACCTCAAGGTAGACTGGCAGAAAACGCCTTAGGCATTAAGTCCACCTATATACATAGATGCATAAAGAATTAAATAAATAAAATAAATAAATAAAGCCCCAAAAGTGACACCCATATCGATTTTACATAAAAAGTCGCGTCTGCCATCTTGGAGCAAGAAATTAACGCTATATTAGTTATCCGCATTCCTTAAAACCTCTTAAGTGATTATATATTGTTCTGTCTCGGGTCTTTAAGGACAACACAACAGCAGTCAGAAGTGAACATCACATACCACACCTATATTTTGCCAACGATAGGTGTGATTTAAACACCCACATTGCGCTAATGATGTAATTTCCAAAAGAATATTTTGTTTTGTGTTTAATTTTTGATCGTAGACATGCATAAAACGTTTAAAAATTAATCAATTGTAATTGCAAAACTTTGCAATTATAATTGATTAATTGTCTCAACAATTGATTTTTGCCCACTGCCGCAGTCTTGCAACTCGCTTGCAATGAAAGTCAGACCGATTTGTCATTTCCCGTGAAGAAGCCTGTCATTTCCCATCGGCAGTAGATGGTAAATAATTAAAATAGTGAAATATCTTTCTTAGGGGAAGGTAAAACGTATTTTAACTAGTTGTACTCCGTTCTGCTTGACTATTGTCCGCTCATTACCCTCTGTTCTTACCGATCACTAAGGTTAAGCAGCGTTTGACTTGGTCGGCCTAAGATGGGTGACCGTTGTGGCATTTTCATATTACAGCGTTTCCGTGCTTCAGAAGGCACACTAAGCCGTTGGTGCTGGTTACTACTTAATGTGGTAGTCGTTAAGCCAAGTTAGAAACCTTATCGGCGGCTTGAAAAGTTCCAACAGCAGGTGGCCACAAACCTACCTCCGCCAATCCGCACTGGGTCCGCGTGGTGGACTATGACCTGATCTCTCTCACCTCGATTTGTGAGAGAAGGCCTTTGCCCAGCAGTGGGCAGTATAGGCTGATAGATAGAACCTGCCTCTATCAAACCGCAATGGATCATCGTGATGGAAAGAGTACGACCAAACCAACGCATTCAACCGCGGCCGCGGTGGCGGGCACGGTGGCGATATGCTGCTGCAGTAATATTTGTATGGAAATATTCACACTAACACGTCCTGCGCCCTGCAAGCGCTATCTGATCGCCACCGTGATCGCCGCCGGGGACGCCACCGCAGCCGCGGCTGAACGCGTTGGTTGGGCCGTACCTTAAGACGTTTCTATAAAGTCGATTTAGAAGGCCCTTAGACGTATATTTATAGGCCGATTTATTATTAGGATATAAAAATATTGTATTCTGTATCAGTAATCAGTAATATTTTAGAAGGCCTGTGCAATATCACAGTACAGTTCGAAGAAACTACTAGTGTTATACTATCGATTTAAAAAGTCGTCGATCACAATGAAGTATTTGGTGGTTTTGGCTACTTTGTCTTTCGTCGCTTTGTCGCTGGCTAAGCCGAGTGGTCGCGGATGCGTGTATGTATTAGGAAGATGTGAGTATTTTTTGTAGAATATAATTAATTTTTTATTTATACGTACTTCCCGAGCAGTGTTGCATGGCATTATTCAATAATTATATTTAAATTATAGGATTGAATCAATTGGAATTTCAATTGCAATTAAGTATATCCCCATGAGGTACTCCGGAATAACAATGACTTTTGGACGTCAAACGCCTCAGTCCCTCCCGTGACCATGGCTGCTGTAGAATACTCGAAACTGAAAAACCCAAAAAAAAAACCGCGATAAAATCCGAAATATTTCAATTGCAACTTAATTCACAATAAATTTGCCCAACTGTGGTACTGAGTACATCCACGTTTTTTTTACGATTTTAACTCCCTAATATAGGGACGATTCTATAAATATTACAATAATAATAATCTTAGCCCATACTGCCCACTGCTGAGCATATCGAGCCTCTTCTCACAAATCGAGGTGAGAGAGCTTAGCTCATTCTCCACCTCGCGGACCGAGTGCAAATTAATAGAGACAGATTTGTGGCCACCTGCTGTTGTACCTTATCAAGCCGCCTACAAGGATTCCAACTCGGCTAAACGACTACCACATAAGTGATGACCGGGTCCAACCCGACGACGATATTAGGCTACAATCGCCTTAAATACCAAGTCAAAGTCATCAAGTTCTATGTATATATTCATTAGAACCTACTCAGCTTCCGTACTGCCTTGGTCTAGTGGCGTATGTTGCAGCTAGCTCTTACGATGTCCTCGGTTCGAACCCCGGATCGGACAAAGTGGTGTGAAGGTGGTGACTGAAAAAAACAGTAGGAATCCGGAGTCCAGAAATGTGCCGAGTATAATTGGAATAGACTCGCGGCCTATTGGATCTAAGATCTTGGGCAATATAGGTGTAGAGACACACAGTTTTTAATTTGTAATTTTTCGTTAGAAAAACTACATTGGTACGACCAAAGATTTGCACCCAGGACCGCATTTGTATGATCACAAAACGATGCGCTTTGCCACTAGACCTACGAGGCAATAATAATTTAAATTTTAAAATAACTTTTTAAAAACACAACGAAGATATCTTGTTTAGTTGTGGAGTTCCTATGGCTTTCTTCCGGCTCCATCATCAGACCTTGGACAGCATCTGGGTCGTACTCGTCAATACAAATGCAATAAGCCCAAACACGGCGGGCTTATATTGAGTAGTTGGGTGATTCCATTGGTCACCTTTAGGGTTCATCCCCTGGGGAACATACCCTGAACACTATCTGGTTGTATAGTACTTGTCTATACTAATCTAACAAGACTAAACACGAGAGGGTTACGTTTTATAGGTCACATGTTCCTTTGGCCACTTTCCGACTCCATCATCAGACCAACTCCAAGGTACCATATTACTGCATTATACATTGTACACCAACGTTACATAGGTATGCTAAGTTTTAGCTGAATCGGATACCTAGAAGTGCTTACAAAATAGATCGCAAGATTTGAACCAGAAAGACAGACTTCGCAACCGCCTTCCAACAATCCGCCTTCGCCGGCATGCTCATATATTATCTCCTCTTTACAGTATTCTGTTCAATCCGTCAACTCCCTCTTACCTCAAAGGAAGATTTAAATTCCTTCATGAAACACATTCAAGGTTGCTGAGGTCATCGGAGAATCTGACGCTAAAAACTCCAATGCGTTCTACAAACTTTTTCGATAAATCCTTTACTAATCAAGCCGTTCGTTTGTGGAATGCATTGCCTGTGACAGTCCATCGAGCGCAATCGTTAGCGTCCTTTAAAAAGCTGGTGCACAATCACTTTCTACACTTATGAACTTTCCGAGCACTGTTACTATTAGGCTTATCTATTACTATATGTTGGTTGTGTGTGAAATGTGTACATAATATATACGTAATATGTATAATTTGATTATAATGTATTATCTAAGTTTTTAATGTACGCCACCAACTGCTCTGTATTACTTTTTATTTTGATTCTTCCATTGTATTGGTTGTCTGGAATAAATTGCTTTTAACAACAAGACCACCAAGTGTACAATAAAGAGTACTCTTTCTATCTATCCATCTACAAACATTGGAAGTTAAATAAAAACTTGTAAAAAGATCCGAGATCGTTAATTAAAACTAATTTCTACAGTTGCTCATTATAAGTAGGTATATTTTTATAATTATGAGTAGGTTTATCCAAACATGACCGTTTTTACAAGATTTTATTTAATTTTAAAACAAGCTTTTATTTAGTATATTCAGGTCAAATCAGTTCTGCACTGTGGTTGCCTTTTTGTGCAATTGTTGTACATGCATTTTTGTGGTAAGATTGACCTGACTCTACATCCTGATTTTCTCAACCAGAAGGCACTCCTTAACGACGAATGGCATAGACACCAAATTTTATACACATATTTAATTTTGATAGCCGTTTCAAATTATACCATCATCCGGGTGCATAAAAGTTTGTTTTTTAAAAATACTTATTTTATGATAATCTTTGTCGTTCAAATTCATAGTCTTTATTTTGCGAATATGGTATTAATGTGATACATAATGGTAGCAGTTTAGGGCGGTGAGGCTGAATAGCCTCAACATGATCCTTCCGGTTCAAATTGGAATCAATATGCAAGCCTAGAAATCTAGTGGTATCAAGCTCTTTAATGTTATACTCAAGATGGTCTATATTAAGCGCTGTAGAATATTTAGTTCTGTTTTGAAAGATCATCATTATATTTGTTTTTTCAAGTTGAGCCATTCAATGATATCTGCTAGAGGTTTGTTTAACATTGCGTAAATTTTATTTAAAAATATAGCAGTGGTATTATCCGCAAATAGAATCATAGAACAGGCAACGGCATTCGGAAAATCGTTTATGTAAATTAAAAATACTAGTGGGCCTAGTACGCTACCTTGTGGTACTTCATATTTAACTTTCCTATATCCATATTTGACTTTTACCTCTATTTTATAATTGTACATACCTTCGTAATTACCGTTGCTTGTTTACGCTTACTAAAATTAATAAAATATTTTGAGCAATGGCGTAGGGTTCTGAAATTATTTTCTCGTCTTTATATGTGATATATCATTTTTAGGGATATTTAACTTACAGTTATTTATCAAGTTTCAACTTACTTTCGATTTATTAGCAGCAATTTTAATGTAATAGTTATTTTGTGATTTGCGAGTCATTTGTATTATTCTATTTAATCGCTTAAAATAAGACTTAAATTTAGCTTTGTCGGAGTTATTTTTTATTTTTCTATATTTCCATAGTAAATATCTCTTGCGCATTCTTTAATTCATTTACTCATCCGTTTTGGACGTTGTCGTACTGTTAACTGTAATTTTAACTCTAACAATAGAAAAACATAATTTGTAGAATAAGCTAAACGTATTAAAAAAATCACTGAAAGTACAAGCTGTTACTATAGACCTCATTACATGAAAGACTGCTTAAACAACTCTTAAACTTATTCAATTTGTCATTACTGTAATCTCTCCTTTTAGATTATCTATCTATCTATAACCTCACGCCAGATCCCTTGCGGGGTAGGCAGAGAGTACAGAGTTCCAACAGGTTCTTTCCTTACATACCTCTCTGGCTTCCTCGACTATCAGTAGACAGACTAGAGTATGAGTGGGTAATATTGTATTTAGATTTAGTTGGACAAGCTAATAGCTGTGCTGTGTGATCTGATAAGGCTAGCTCCAGTATATCAGTCCTAGACCCTTTGACATTGTGCCTAACATGATCTATACATGTACGCTTAACTAAACGAGTGGGTGCGTGTACGGCTTATTTCATTATATTGAGATTTGAAGTGTTTATATTTTACTGAAACTTTGTTGTTTTAAAATGTCTATGTTTAAATCACCACATATTATTATCTCCTTTTTTGTGTAGCAAAAGAACGAAAATGTGCAATTTACCCAGATTATTACCAGATTATGATTCGGGAGTTCGACTGCACTATCTTCAAAACTATTTTGAATACTGAGTTCTTAAATTTACGCGAATATTACACATGAATTATTGTTTCATCGACTTGGGATCCGGTAATTAATATAATCAAATCCAAAACCAAGCATAACACTGGCAGGCCTCAAGACCCCGTGAGCTCATTCGTCGTAGATTGGACCAACAAAAATAATTAAGAAGTTCGAGGGTACCCCGGAACAACAATGCGTTTTGGACGTCTAACACCTCAGTCCTTCCCGGAACTATGGGTGATACAAAGCACTCGAAACGTCGGGAAAAAAAAACAAAAATAAACCGCGATAAAATCCGAAAAATAGTTTAATTCCAATATTTTGAATATTATATGTGGACATCTCTTTTATTATTTTGAACATATGATCGCGGCGGACTAGTATGCATGAACCCCGTTGTCTATTTATTTCTAGTCAAGGTGGAAGTTAGAGTGTAAGAGGGCATATAGAATGACTTCAAATCTTCCTGAATCATGTTATGCTCGGTAATTAGTCAATGTGTGCGTGCGCCTGTATGTGCATACTACAATTATCTACTTTATGGGTAAATCAATTTTATGCCATTTCCGCGCGTGTTTCATCTTACAAGTAATTCATCTAATCTCATATGCATATTGGTTAATGATGTTTCGTACTCCAAAAGGCCTTGGTTTCCGAACAATTTTATTGTGAACTTATCCAGGCACCGGTTTGTTTGTATTATGATGTTTTCTTAAAGGGCTTTCTTTAATGTATGTCAGGGGTATTTTTTAATTAGCTTCACACTGTTACTCTAACTTGTTTTAATTTTTTGTGAGTGAAGACAAATATTTATGAGTCGCACAAAGATTTGTCCCGTGCGTAGATTGAACCCGCGACTTCTTGATCCAGTGGGCGGAGCGGCTTGAGCTCTTAACTACTGAACTAAGCCGTTCGTCAAACAGTACAGTCATAAAGATAGCCTACACCTGTCCAACATTGCAAAGAAGGCACGCACTCTTATTCTACTGGCTGCTTACAGAAGATTCCAGAACCAACCTGCGATGTCCCTGAACCAGTTGAGATCATTTGTGACTACTCTGCTTGCTACTGTGATGCGCCAACCGTGAGGGATACAAAGAGCGGAAAATGCACGACCCTTGATAAATGCCCCAAGAAAGCATAAAACAACTAAAATATCATAAATTTCTTAAAAAAACTAAAATAAAAAGGCTCTGGTCGAGGCTGCCTTGACATGAGTGATGCCTCGAGTGAAGATTCTTTTGCGAGGATTGTTTTTTTTTCTGTTGTGTCTTACTGTTAAGCAGAGATTTCATTCTTTTCTATTAATATTCATTATTATATTAATATTGATAATTCGATTTATAATTTGAGTATATTCGGCTCTACTCAATGGATCCGCAGTTACGGGCTTGATTACTACACTGGACCAATATTTATGTAACTCACAAATTTTTGTTTCCCTCTGAATTTCATAGTACGTGAATGTGAACTTCATGGAACACTCCCCAGCATTGGGCGACGTATTAATGATATAACATTAATTTTACTCCAATATTTTAAAAATGGGTCTTAAACTCCTTACGTCGATATCCTCAATGTTTAGGTTCGTGACCTCCATCGCGGATTATGTTCCGCCAACCAGCCCGTTTCTCAGCCGAGTGTATCGCATCAGAAATTTTGGTGCCCAGGGCGGATCGGATCTGATCGGACCAGCGCATAGGGCTACGATCTCTTGGTATCTTTCCTTCTACTTTGCCAGTGACCAGTAGCTTTTCGAGGTTGTCGCCCTTTTTCCTGGCTATGTGGCCGAAAAACTCGAAAATCTTTCGAGTGCAGATGGTGGAGAGTAATGATGATGATGATTATGATATAGAGATAGTTACAAATATTATTGATATCCTTTTTTAATTTGGTATTTACTCATTTCGAGGCAAACTTTTAAATCGTCATGCAGATCGCAATGCAGTGCATTATAAAATATTATGCATTTGAGTGGAGACCGCGACTTGGTAAGCGTAAGGTAGGACGGCCCCCAGCTAGATGGACCGATGACCTCAAAAAGGTCGCTGGGACAGACTGGATGCGAAAGGCGGAGGACCGTGTGCAATGGCCCGTGATAGGAGAGGCCTATGTCCAGCAGTGGACTGCGATAGGCTGATTGATTGATTGATGCATTTGAGTTTATTTTAAATTATTGTAACATGTTATGTATGCCTGTCTTACGGTAGACATTCAGCTGCTGGATTATGCGATCATTAGATTATGATGATGTTATCTATTTTTTTTATTAAATAATGGTATTTTACTGTTCTATTATATATTTTTATTTTCCAGAACATAGAAAGGATGTTACAGACGAGTGTATAAAACATAAAATTGGTGATAGTACAAGTAATAGTTCGTAGTCTGGAAATGTGTCCCGTAAATTGACTTCCTTCCCATCACATCGGGACCTGACATCGTCGGCGAAATATGTGTGTACAGAGTACACCTCTGCCTCGCTTTGGGAATACAGGCGTAGCGATGTTTATTTTGACTTTGACTTTGATGATTATTTTGACGTACGGCTTGGTCTAGTGGTTAAGAGTTTAAACCGTTCAGTGTATTGGATCAAGTAGTCATGGGTTCAATCCCGGCACGGGATAAATCTTTGTGTGAGCCACAACTGATTGTTTCAGTCTTGGTGTTGTATGTAAATTACATGTTTGTAAACGCACCCACGACAAAGGAATGATTCAGACTCTGAGCTTTTTACTTATAATAAAAAATAAACTTATTATATTAACCGATTGGGCCTCAGTTACAAGGTTATTTACAAGAAATTCGAGTATTCAGACAGTGGGTAACCTTCAATAGTCCAGAAAATCCCTTTTGAGATATAATTCTTCAAGGCGTTTATCTATTTTTAGTCCTCAAACGAGACGTTAGGTAGAAATCGTTGAATAAACGTATTTTCTGTGGGAGAGCGTTAACATGGAAATTCATTTAGGCACCTTAGGAAGTGGTGGGTTAGGTTAAAGGTAATTTAACTTCCCAAGGAAAGGAAGTACCGTGACCCTGAATAGGCGGCTTTGTGTCTATTTTTGAGAAGTTTCAGTTCGGGAGGATATTAATATTCGCTTGTTCTGTTTGCACAGTGAAGTTGGTCGGACGTTCGCCTTATTAATATGAGTTTAAGGGTTCAAATTTCAAGTTAAACATTGGAGTTTTCGGAGGTAGCAGAGACCCAGTAACCATGAATGACAACTGATGACCTGGTGAAGGTTGTAGGTGAAAGCTGGATGGGTACAGCACAAAACTGGACGTCGTAGCGATCTTTGCGGAGGCCTTTGTCCTGCAAAGGACGCCTTTCAACTGAAGATATATCGGAGTTTTTATTCATGTGTGAATTATTTTGCACGTTGTTGTCAATTGTTTAGGACCAGGGAAAAAAATATTAGGTATCAAGAGAATCTAAATGTTGCTGGAAAATCACGTGACATAATATTTCTAAAGAATTATGAAAAGCAGTTTATAATGGCTGCCTCGTTGATTTAGCAGAGCATGGTCCGACTGGCGATCATGAGGTCCTATTATAGATGAGTTAGAAAATGTGTTATTTTCTATCGAAAAATTCCTAATAACAGTATGGGATTATGCCCGGTATTTGCAGACGACTTGCCCTTTATTAAGGTAACACCCCTTTGAAAGGTAACATCGTCGGTGAAATGTAAATTTACATAGTACATCTCTGTCACACCCGCTTGGAGAATGGCGTGATAGTGCTATTGTTTATTCAAATGTAAAACTCAAGGTAATTTTGTCTTTACGGAATTATTAAATATAGTAAGTAAAAATCAGGTATAATAATACTAACTCGGTAAAGACGCAGTGATTATAATTTCTACCATAGTTTTTTCCTTTTATATCAGTATTCCTGTAGCGACAGAATAGAACACATTCCTATTCTACAAAATACTTGGACATTCTTCCTCTATTTAAAATGGTGCCTCGTTCAAAGTGAGGCGAGGCGTGCCGTCCACTGATGGATTGTCCCCGAATATTTAGATATTTCCCGCATCAAACAACTTTTATATTAATCCTGGACTGAACCCCGTGACAACTGACACTGAATGAAAATAATAAAGGTGCAAAAAAGTTATTTGAGCGAGACAGTGAGATGCCTCGGCGTTATTAAATGCTCCGTTAGTTTGAGTCAGTCAGATCTTTGTAAATAAGTAATCTTCTTTCCTTTATAAATCTGTATTTTTTGTATTTTGCGGATAAATTTTCTGCGTAGTTTATCCGATAAAATATATCTTTCTATCTATATCATCACGCCGAATCCCTTGGGGGTAGGCAGAGAGTACAAAGTTCCAACAAATACACTCTCTGGCTAAAAGAGGTCTGAAAGAAAGAAAATAAAGACATAAATCAGTCTATGCTGTCCCACTGCTGGGCAAAGACTTCTCACAAATCGAAGTGAGAGAGAACAGGTCAAACTCACCACGTGGACTCAGTGCGGATTAGCGGAGGCAGATTCGAGCCCACCCGCTGTTGGAACTTAGAAGCCGCCTGTAACACTACCAACTTGGCTTGACTGATACCACATGAAGTGCTATGCTTAGTGAGTCACCCATCTCAAACTGACCGAACCAATCGCTGCTTATTGCAGCATTATGCGAAGCAACTGTTTAAAACTGGAAGTTTGGTTTCTTATTAAGTTTAGATCTGACCACGGTGTTCTAGTGGCGTATTATGCGTACAGCGATCACAAGTTCCGGGGTTCAAATCATAGGTCCGATAAAGTGTAGGCTTACTATCGAAAAATTCCCAGTATTAGTCCGGAGTCTGGCATTGTGCCCGATGTAATGGCTCGCCTCCTATTACATTAGGACTAAATATCGTCGGTGAAAAGTGGCTATACATAGTAACTACACATCTGCCACTCCGGCTTGGTAATGCATGCCTAGCATGACGGTGTTTATTTTTTAACTTTTTAAACATTATAGTATGGTTATCGTATCTATGTGAAGCAATCGTCTAATTAGGTCTTCCATTATTTACGTAACCTACGCGTTGTACAACTATATACATTGATTCCACTACACAAATACACTGTGCATTAACTTCCCTTCGCTCACCCGTGACGTCAGTACTAGTATCTTTCACCTTACACTTATGACGTCACTGAATCCAGGTGCACCATAAATTAAACCGAGAGGAAGAATCATCTCAACCACATTAAAGCAGTTTTAGAAAGAGCGAGTATAGGTATAAAAAAATATAACTGATACCGGATATGCAACAAGCTGCTTCGATGTTTAAGAAAAGAAAAAAGGATACGATATGTTTTAGGTATGCTTCTGAACTAAAAAAAAATATAGGATTTTAAAAGCTATCAATCAATCAATCAATCAGCCTATCGTAGTCCACTGCTGGACATAGGCCTCTCCTAACACGCGCCATTGCACACGGTCCCCCGCCTTCCGCATCCAGTCCGTCCCAGCGACCTTCTTGAGGTCGTCGGTCCATCTAGCTGGGGGCCGTCCTACCTTACGCTTACCAAGTCGCGGTCTCCACTCTAGGACACGCTTGCTCCATCGGCCGTCGGTCCTTCTGCAGATGTGACCAGCCCATTGCCACTTTAGCTTACTGAGTCTGCGAGCTATGTCGGTAACTTTGGTTCTTTGTCGGATTACCTCGTTACGAATTTTATCCTTCAAAGAGACGCCGATCATAGCTCGCTCCATAGCCCGCTGTGCGACTTTGAGTTTGTGGACTAGTCCCACTGTGAGTGTCCACGTCTCGGCCCCGTAAGTCATAACAGGTAGAACGCATTGGTTAAAGACTTTAGTCTTCAGGCATTGCGGTATAGGCGAAGCGAAAACGTGACGTAGTTTGCCAAATGCTGCCCAACCCAATTGGATCCTGCGGTAAAAGCTATATTTAAAGTAAATCTGCAGTATATCGACAGCTTTCTTGCGAGGTTATCAAATAGGTAATAAAGTTCGTAGCAACCTCCTATACATCGCTACATAGTTGCAACTACCTACCAATAGATGGCGATTCACCATTTATATCTAAAACGCAATATTGGAGTTCGCACGACGCGTAACATATATACCAGCCCCCAAACTATCGTGATAGACCCCGCCAGACACAACACCCGTCTGGCTGGAAGATCTTTCCCTTGACAAATCCTGCCACAGCGTTCCTGCCACATAGTTTTTTCCGAAGTCCTCTAAACACACACCGGTACACCGGACTAGCTATATGGCTTGACTGATACTCATCGAAAATAGGGTACTTCCCGTTGACAAACAAGGTTTTACAGTACAAGTAAAGGAGAGAAAAACGAAAATCGTAGAATATAATGAAAATTTAAAGAAGTGCCAGTTTCCAGTGGTTGTTTTTTTAGGTTTAATTCCTATTTCCCTTTCAATTACGTAACAATAACATTATTTATCTAAGCAATGTTTGGTTTAGACAGATAACATTCAACCTTACCCTCCAATATCTCTTGGAATTTTTCATAATGATTAACAATAAACAGTTTAGTAATTTTAATATATGTTACAAAACCCTTATTTATCTACATAAGCAATGTTTTGTTTAGACAGATAACATTTAACCTTACCCTCCAATATCTCTTTGAATTTAGACAAATAATTAACAATAAACAGTTTCGTAATTCTAAATAAATTATCCTATACTTTTGGACAAGGGCCTAATATCACTAATCAAGGTATAGAGGATAGGTTATATCTTTGAAACACGGACCCAGTGCGAGTTGGTGGAGGCAGGTCCGTGGTCATTTGCTATCACACAGCATGAAGATTTTAAAGTAAACGTCACTTCCGAGTTGATATGCCATCCTTTTCAGACAGCAAATTAATAAAATACATATGAAAGTGACAGCACGCTTTCTCGATAGTGTAACGCTAACGTCAATGTCTTCATGGTAAGCCCTCTGAAGGCGTCACTTCACTAGCACGTAGATAATGTGATTTTTCCGTGGAATTTTGCCCACGTGAAGAAGTTGTATTTTAATACAACTTGATTAATTTATGCTAACACCAATCGCTAGTAACAATTAATAAGCACTTTCATACTTTGTCATATTAAAATCATGCATCATTTTACATCCATTCCGATCTCGGTCTCGGACAACTACTTTTCGAACGCTTCCAATCATCAAAACCCCCTAATCGTAGCCGCCGCCGACTACACACCTGATTCTTCTCCTGTCAGCCGCTATCGCCGCCCGCGGCATAATCTCACTAACCTCATCGATCTTTCCGATGCCCTTACAGAAAGTAAGGGCATCGAAAAGATCGGTGAGATTAGTGAGATTCTTTTGAATACAGATAACGCACACAGGATTAGACACCGACCTCGCCGACGAGGTCGAAGAATCCCTTGCCTGCCGGCCAGTGCAGAACACCACTACGAGACACCTAGTATATGCCCTCCTCCATAGCGACTGCCCAAGCCGAGGCCGTTCCTCCTTGAGGCGCCCTTGAGCTAGTTGCCCCCTTGCCCTTCTGGTTCGAGCGTAGTGGTTGTACGCTCGTCCTCTTGTCCAGTGAAGCTGTAAAGGCCTCACGACCAACAGCGTAAATTACTCACACACACCTATCTCTATCTATCTATATCATCACGCCAGTCCCATGCGGCGTAGGCAGAGAGTACAGGGTTCTAACAGGTTCTTTTATTACATACCTCTCTAGATTCCTCCACTCTTATAGTTTGTCTCATACGCGCTCGCCGGTTACGGAGATTCTTGACTTGTCCTTTAGATAAGACACGCTCTATTTGGAGGATACACACACAAACAAAAAATCTATTTACGTGTAATGATTGTAAAATCATAATATGAAATTAATTTTCATTTGTAGCAACGGCTAATTACTTTTTAAACTATAGAAGAATGCAAAAAAAAAAGAAATACTATATTAATTTCCTTCTTTTCGCTGCTAAAATCACACTTCATATGAAATAGCATATTGTCCGGATGTCATTGTTTATTCGTCACTGTTTTCAATTTAGTAGCAAACAGTAACACAAGTTCGTATCGATATTTTTTGACGAGAAGTATAACACGAAACTGAAATAGTTCGACTAGTTGAGCAGTTAATATTTATAGAATGATTTTTCTTTATATTTTGTTTTGTAACTATTTATAGGTATTTTTTTTATTACACTATGGAATATCTGTCGGATCGATTAATTCTACTCTATCTCTATTAGTGGAAACTTGTAAATAGCTGTCTATCTCTATTTTGTATCTCAATCATACCATAATAGCTGATAGTTTTCCAAACATTGTAACATATAATAAAATAAGCTCTTAGGGAATTAAGGAAATAAAATTATAATTCCATCAAATTAAAATCAATCAAAAGTAGCAATCATTTTCATGCCTAATAACTACTATAGCAAATTCTAAAGTAAGTACTATATTTATCGCTCTTTACAGTACGACTTGATGGCCTAGAATTATATTCGAATATACCATTATCGCTTCACACCCTTCTATCTATCTATATCATCACGCCAGATCCCTTGCGGGGTAGGCAGAGAGTACAGAGTTCCAACAGGTTCTTTCCTTACATACCTCTCTGGCTTCCTCCACTCTCATAGTTCGCGTCATACACGCTCGCCGGTTACGGAGACTCTTGACTTCTACACCCTTCTAACATTTACATATCCTCAATTAACACTACCCATTTTGATATCAGCGGTTCTTTAAGCAAATACGAGTATCCGACCAAACATTGAGCTAACAACATGCGCTGTGTGGTTTCGTTGCGCTTTCGGATCAGCACATCTCTGGATCGAGTGTAAATATTCTGACCATGCTCACAACGAATTATGAGTTTAAGCCGGTTCCGAGTGTTGATGTGCGAGTTACCAGTGTAAAGTGCAAGACATACATCTACTCTCCTCCCATGTTATACTTAACAAAATAGTATGTTAATTTTATTGCTTTAGAGTCAACGCTTGGCAGTGTTACTTTTGTGTTAGGTATACAGAAAGCTTTTGATTCAGTCGAAGATGGATGACCGTTGGTGGCACTTTTTGGTGGTTGGTGGTCCTCGGAAGGCATGCTAAGCCGCTGGTCGCGGTTAGTATCTTATGGTAGTCGTTACGCTGTTGCCACGTTGGGAGCGTTAGGGACGGCTTGATAAGTTCAAATAGCAGGTGACGAACCTGCCTCTACCAAACCGCACTGGATCATCGTGATGGAGTAAGATCTTCGAGACGATTTACAAAATAAACGCGTGTGCAGCCGCCGGTAACAGCTAGTTATAAAATAAAGATAAAATATTTTTTTTCTTCCAGATTTTATCACGGTTCATTTTTGATTTTTATGTTCCCGGCGTTTCGAGTACTTTGCAGGACCCATGGTCACGGGAGGGACTAAAACGTCGGGAAAGTACTCGAATCGTCGTGTCGGACTTAAAAATGAAAAATAAGCTGCGATAACATTAAATATATATCATCTTCATTTGTAATATTTGCGTAAATCTAAGAACTCAATACGAACTATTTCGTAGTCTATATCCGTAATATAATATTTTTTTTCCAAAAAAACGTAATATTTTTTTCTCTGAGACAATCCGGATTCTGGAATCTTGTTCGATGGCAACAGGCTCCACCTGCTATTATATTGTTACGTTTGCGGGATAATTAATTGGCGAATAACGCGCAAAGTACTTTATTAGGCGTTGTACGCACGAAACAGTTCGTCGAATGCAAGTACGCGCAAGTAATAAACACATACTAGTAGTACTGTCGCTAGTACCCAATGCGCGTTGCTCAAGAGAAGTAAAAGTTGCGCGCTTCAAAGCGTCACTTTACACGTGCAGTCTGTGGGCTGATTACAATAAACGGAGTTATAACGCCATCTGCGTCCAGTACAATACCGCAGCGCACCAGGCATGTTTGCGGAGGCGCACACCGGCTGTTTTCATACAACCATGCACAAGCACGCCGCGTCTTGGATGCGCAGAGTACGGGCCAGCTCAGACCTGGCAATGATCGCGAGTAGACTAGATTGCTCTTCCATCGGGCATTGTTCCAGCAGACATGTCGCTGTACCAATGCCAGAAAGAAAGTATTGAAAGGGAACAACTCAGGGTATTGACTTTTGAAAATGTAATGTGATATTTTATTATTATTTCATTTATTTGTGATAATTCTAATATTGATTATATGGGTGTTTCTTGCCTGGAAGAAAATATAATGCTTTCAAATTGCTGAGTCACTCGTTGAATCCGTATACCGTTGCTTAGGTCGCTGGTGAATTCCAATAAGATCGCTTGTGCTCGATTTGATTGTTGTCGCTTCCGAAGAGAGACTGTGTCCGTTTCCGCGCTGAGTGTTTGTTGTAAGTACGTCGATAGAAAAGTCCAGGTACATCGAACAATAGCCGGCGCATCCCACAAAGCGGTATTTTCATTACGTAAGAACCTATTGGAACTCTGTACTCTCTGCCTACCCCGCAAGGAACCTGGCTTGATGATATAGATAGATAGATAGATCATTACGTACCTACTAGTATCTACTTGTTTACCGCAGTCGAGCGCCAGCGATAATAAAAGGGGAGGAACCTTCTGGACAGTGATTATCAGCAGTGATAGCCTAGTGGTTAGACCGTTGGACTGCAAAGTCAAAGGTCTCGGGTTCAAACCCAGGCACGCACCTCTGTCTTTTCGAAAGCATGTGCGTATTAAAAATTAATTATCACTTGCTTTAACGGTGAAGGAAAACATCGTGAGGAAACCTGCATGCCTAAGAGTTTCTCGAAGGTGTGTTAAGTTCGCCAACCCGCACTGGGCCAGCGTGGTGGACTATGGCCTAAACCCTCTCAGTTTGAGAGGAGGCCCGTGCCCAACAGTGGGACAGTTTCTTAACAGGGCTAATATTAACCTTCTGGACGTTTTAGCACTTTAGGGCAGGTTCTAGATTTTCCTTGACGGATCGATAGGAGACCTAAGGGTGTGTAATACGTTATAAAGTTAACATCCCTCGATAAAGGGTTCACGAGATATCGGGGTGTATTGAAGTCATAACAATATTGTGATCTAACATCGTTGGCGATAAGGAGGTGTTTACAATCAACATCCGCTTGGAGATACAATATTGACGATGTTTTATTTTATTTTTTTATCGGCCCTTACCGACCGCTCATGAATACGCATATCGTACGTTGTATATATTTAATAACAATATACATGATAATGATGCCACGGATATAAGGCGACCTATTCATATCAAATCTAATCAAAAGATTTATTTGCTTAAAACATGGTCAGAATACATTTGGTCTTTGTTACAAAACTAATATACAATAGTATATTAGTATGCTTTGTCACTTAGAGGACAATGCAAATATTAAGCTGGTCATTATTAATTAAAGTACTTTCATTACATTATTTACCCCTGTCATTTCATTCGCCATATACTTATTAATCAACTATGTTTTATTTTATACTAGCTCTTATACGCGGCTTCGCAGGCGTTTGTTTTATAATTTAATATAGGTAGGTAGGACATTTTGGGATAGCATTCCTCCAAGACTTAAGATACACCTCCATATTAAGTTTCTTTTTGGTCTTTCCAGTCGTGTTAATATGGAGAAATAAAAACAACTATACCCCAGGAATCTTGCATTTCCCGTTCTGGATATTAACACGGACAAATAATTTTTTATTGTATAATATGTATTCGCGCATAAAATATATTCTTTATTTCAAAATCACAAATCCCAAATCAATATCCCTTGCGCTGTGCGGGGATCGTACTTGCGATTATTTGACAAAGAAAGTTAAGCAGTTCACGTTTTATCGCTTAAACCAAGTCGTCCTTATTTTGCAAAACTATTTATAGAGCCAACTTAAATATGAGTAAATATTCGCTGTAGCACAATTTCAGCATGTCTTCAAGCTTCCAGTCATTCGTAAAGAAAACCGAAAGATTGCCAGTATTTTCTTTATCCAAAATATGATCAGATTGGCATTTTGAAAAACAATCGATGTTCCCTAATAATATGGTAGGGTTCCCTAGGGCTAGATCTGGTTTAGATAACATTACTCGTTTGGTCTCCTATACCCAAATAGGTTTTTCTAAAGTCCTATCAACTGCAGCCTGTTTTAGTGATATTGAAGACGCTTATAACACTATCGATGAGAGATGCTTACTAAAAATTTATTACCACTTAGGTGTTAGCCCCAAAATTTGTTCTTATCTCTGGTCCTACCTTACAAATAGACAATTAAAAATAACCGTGGAAGGACACGATATTGTCAGATCTAGGTCGAGGCCTAACTGAGGAAGATCTGTTATCCTACTTCTTTTTAACGTGTCCACTATTGACGCTTGTAAAAGGATACAAAACGTACACATTTCTCAATTTGCCGATGATTTTGTGTTGTATATATCAAAAAGTAATGTTGATTCAGCAGAATATGGGGAGTACTATAAAATCTACCCTGATGGATCCAAAGGTGAGAATGGGATAGGAGCAGTCTTTTTGGACCCCAATCAGGCATCTTATATCAAATTGAAAAAAGATTCTGACATCACAGTTATGCACATAGAATTGGTGGCGATAGCAGAAAGCTCTTTCATACATAGATTCCATTAATTTGTCATTTTGACTGATTCTAAAAGCGCTCTGGGACACTTGGCTCCATTGTACCTCTCAAGTGAGAGGTACACCGATTGCCTATCGAATATTGGAATCTGTTTTAAGGTTGCTATCTCAGAATAAAAGGGTGATTCTTCAATGGATCTCATCCCATATTCAATACAAAGAGAACGACGAAGTAGACCTGCTAGCAAAACAAGCTATAGATGAAATCGCAATGAAAGTGTTGCCTCTTTTTTCAGATTATATAGAACTTGTAAAAGATTTATGCAGAGCTTTATTTTGATGAGAGGTCACGCGAAAAAAGTATTTGGTATAGAAATATACAACCACAAGTATCACAAAATCCCTGGATAGATAAAGTACCATTAAACAGAAACTTTGAAAACAATTCTTAGGCTGCGGACGGGAAACATTCCATCAAACAAGTTCGCATTCATGATGAAAAAAAACTCCGTCAACAAACTGTGTTAAATGAGGAATCATTGAAGATGTTTAGCACATATTGTTGGAATGTGTTTGGAACGAAAGACTGAGAATATCTTGCTTTGATACAAACTGGTCTGTGTTTTCTAAACAGTATTCTATCCTGTCCATGATCAGATGAAGCCACTAAGCCTTTATATTTAGCCAAATGATTGTTACAGTCTTGGTGTTGTATGTGAATTTACATGTTTGTAAACGCACAAAGGAATGATTTATAGTCTGAGCTTTATTACTTAGAATAAACAATAAAAAAGACACTTATTATATTAACCAATTGGGCCTCAGTAACAAGGATATTTTCAAGAAATGCAAATATTCAGACAGTGGGTATCTTCAATAGCCCAGAAAATCCCTTTTGGGATATAATTCTTGAAGGCGTTTGTCTATTTAAGTCCTCAAACAATACGTTAGGTATCGTTCAATAAACGTATTTTCTGTGGGAGTGCGTAAAAGGTTAGGATAGGTTAAAGGGAATTTAATTACCCAAGAGAAGGAAGTACCGTGATCCTAAATAGGCGTATTCGTGTCTACTGTTGAGAAAGTTTGGTTCAGGAGGATATTAATATTCGCTTATTCTATTTTCACGGTGAAATTGGCCGGACGTTCGCCTCTTTAATATGAGTTTTAAGGTTAAAATTTCAAGTTAAACATTGGAGTTTTCGGAGGAAGCAGAGACTCAGTAAACATGAACGACAACTGATGACCTGGTGAAGGTTGTAGGTGAAAGCTGGTTGGGCACAGCACAAAACTGGACGTCGTAGCGATATTTGCGGAGGTCTTTGTCCTGAAAAGGATGTCTTTCAGCTGAAGATATATTGGATTTTTTATTCATGTGTGAATTATTTTGCACGTTGTTATCATTTGTTTAGGACCAGGGAAAAAATATTAGGTATCAAGGGAATCTAAATTTTGTTGGAAAATCGCGTGACATAATATTTCTGAAGAATTATGAAAAGCAGTTTATAATGACTGCCTCGTTGATTTAGCAGAGCATGGTCCGACTGACGATAATGAGGTTCTATTATAGATGAGCAGCCTAGGTTAGGCAACGTGTTATTTTCTATCGAAAAATTCCCAACAACAGTATGGGATTGTGCCCGGTATATTTGCAGACGACTCGCCCTTTATTAAGGTACTCGTAACATCCCTTTGAAAGGTAACATCGTCGGTGATATATAAGTTTACATAGTACATCTCTGTCACACCCGCTTGGAGAATGGCGTGATAGTGCTATTGTTTAATTAAATGAAAAACTCAAGGTGATCTTGTCTTTGCGGAACTATTAAATGAAGTAAGTAAAAATCGGGTATAATAATACTAACTCGGTAACGACGCAGTGGTTATAATGTGAACGATAGTTTTCTCCTATCATATCAGTATTCGTGTAGTGACAGAATAGAACACATCCCTTGATGTATACCTATAAAACATTCTACAAAATACTTGGATATTCTTCCTCTTTTTAAAATGATGCCTTGTTCACAGTGAGGCGTGCCGTCCACTATCCCCGAATATTTAGATATTTCCCGCATCAAACAACTTTATTAACCTGGCCTGATCCCCGTGCCAACTGATACTGAATGAAAATAATAAAGGCGTAAAAAAGGACTGCCTCGTTGGTCTAGTGGCAAAGCGTATCGTTTTGTGATCACGAGGTCCTGGCTTCAAATCCTAGATCGGACAAGTGTAGTTTTTCTAATGAAAATTTCCCAGTACGAGTCCGGAGCCTGGAATTGTGCCCGGTATATGGCAATAGGCTCGCCCCCTATAACATGGAACCTAACATCGTCCGCGAAACGTAGTTGTACTCAGTACACCTCTGCAAACCCGCTTGGGGAATATAGGCGTGACGGCCTGTGTGTAAAAAAGTAATTTATGCGAGGCGTTGAGATGCCTTGGCATTATCAATGCTCCGTTAGTTTATGTTTGTCAGATCTTTGTAAATAAATATCCTTCTTTGCTTTATAAATCTGTATTTTGCGGATAAATCTGATCCGTAGTTTATCCGGTAAAATATATCTATCTAGCTATATCATCACGCCAAATCCCTTGGGGGGTAGAAAGAGAGTAGAGAGTTCCAACAGTTACTTTACTCTCTGGCTAAAAGAGGTCTGAAAGAAAGAAAATAAAGACTAATTCTTCTCTCAAACCAAAGTGAGAGTGAACAGGTCAAACTCACCACGCGGAGCCAGTGCGGATTAGCGGAGGCAGATTTGAGGTATGAGGTTGTCACTAGGTGACAAATGAGAACACGACTTGTTGGTTAGACATCTCGTTTATTATTCCTCTAATGATCGGTTACATATTGGGTTATATAAACTTAACTAGGTATATTCTATTTACTACACCATACGCCCCTTTAACAAAAAAGAAAAAAAAATAAACTTTTTTTTTTTTCTTCTATACACCAATATAAGCTTTGGTACGGTTTTTGTGTACAACGTCTATTTTACCATTACGTTCTATTTTAACGTTACATAGTAAGTCTTCTAACACTTTATATGGACCCAAATACACTGGTTCAAATTTGTTATCATTTTCATTTTTAACTAATATCAAGTCACCGGGATTATAATTTACAGGTTTAGTATACTTATCATACATAACTTTACGTTTCTCCTTACTGTTAATTAAATTACATTTTGCATCACTTTGTGCTACTTGTAGTCTGTATTTCAATTGTTTTACATAATCAGTATCATTATACAACGGTTCTACCGTTCCAGACTTCAAATTGCTAGGAATGTTACATGTTTTCCCAAAAACTAGTTCAAATGGTGTATATTTTGTTTCTGAATGGACCGCTGTATTATATGAAAAACAAAAATATGGTAACCACGTACTCCAATACATAGGATTATTATCGGTTTGAATCCTTAAATAAGCATTAAACGATTTATGCGAATTTTCTAAGGCGCCGATCGACTGATGATGGTAAGCTGTGGAAGAAATTTGATTAATATGAAGAAGTTTACATACCTCTGCCATCGTGTTGGATAAAAATTCAGTCCCCCGATCCGTAGCTATTTCTTTAGGGATTCCGAACCTTAAAATAAAATTGTCCACAAAAACCTTCGCAACACTAACACTATCTTTATTTCCTAAGGGATACGCTTCTATATATTTACTTAATTCACATTGCAATGTGAGTATGTAAGTATAGTTATAATAATCTCTACTTAAGGGCCCTACTATATCTAGAAATATTTTGTCAAATGCTGACTGCGCGGTAGTAGTAATCTCCATTGGTTGTTTAGTAGGTAAAGAATGTTTTTGTGTCTGACACTTAGCACATTTCTTTACGTACCTCTTTATATCCTCCTCCATGTTTGACCAAAAATAATATTTCTTTATATTATTCAACATGCGTCTAATTCCGGCATGTCCGCTTGTCGGCAGTAAATGAAAATCGTTTAATACTACTAATTTGTCATCTTCTTCATTTATTTTAATTACTCCTTTTACTACACATATTCGTGGCCCGGACCACGTACTTCTTTTATCATTATAAACACTGGTTAACCATTTAATATACTTCATAGTTACATTATTTTTTAAAATGTAAACTTCTGTTATACCATTTTTTGTACAAAATAATCCAAATTCTCTCACGAAAACGTCTCGCGTTAGACATGATTGAGCATAAGGATTTAGGTATATTAAGCATTTATCTTTAGCGTAAACAAAAGCTTCGTGCGAGGCTTTCTGTATAATCAATTCAATACATTTCTTTGGTTTTTTAAGCATTTCCACGACAGTTGGGTGATCAGTCCGTCTATCGGTGGAAAAATTCTCATTCAAAATGTTGGTTTTCTTATCTTCAGTCAATTTTCTTGCCTTACTTCTCGTCATCACATTCACGGCTTTTATACTCAACTCTTTCAACTCCTTCGATGACACGACTATACGAGATAATGCGTCTGCAGTCACATTATTCGTACCTCTAACATACTCGATCTTATAATCATATTCTTCCATAGTTAATCTAAATTTAAGTAATCTACTAGAAGGATTACTGATGCTAAATAAATAAACAAGAGGTTTATGATCCGTAAATATAGTAAAACTTTTTCCATACAAATATGGTCTAAAGTAACGTACTGCCCAAACTATAGCTAGCAATTCTTTTTCTATGGTCGGATAGTTAATTTCGGATTTGTTTAAGGTCCGGCTTGCATATGCAATTGGCAAATCATTCTTATTAGACAACACTGCGCCTAAAGCTCTGTTCGATGCATCCGTACGCAAAATGAATTCACTATCTTCTGAAAAATCTGGATACTGTAATATCAGTGGTTTGCATAATTTTTCCTTAAGCTTATTAAAAGCGTATTCACATTCACTATTCCATTTAAACCTAGCACCTTTCCGACATAGTTTATTAAGTGGAATTGTTATCTCGGCAAAATTTGGCACAAATTTCCGATAATAATTTGCAAAAGCGACAAAGCGTTTTACTTCGTCACTAGTTATAGGTTTTGGGTAATTTTTAATAACTCTAGTTTTTTCTGGGTCTGGTAGTACACCTTTTGACGATACTATGTGTCCTAAATACAATAATTCTTTCTTTAAAAATTGGCATTTACTTGGGTTTACTTTTAAATTAACTTTTCGCAATCTTTCGAATATGTCAATTAGATTTTTATTATGCATATCTAAATTACGTCCAAAACAAATTAAATCATCCAAATATACTAATGCTTTATCATAATTTAAACCAGCCATTGCAACAGTCATTAACCGACTAAATGCACTGGGGCTAATTTTTAAACCCATTGGCAATCTTTTAAGTTGATATTGCTTATCAGTAGTGAAAGCAGTGTACTTTCTACTCTCTGGTTGTAATAACAATTGGTAATATGATTGTGTCAAATCTAAATGACTAAAATAGACTGCGCCAGAAAGCGAATCCAGAATTTCCGTTATGTTCGGCAAAGGAAATTTATCATCCTTAATCCTTTCATTCAACTTTCGGTAGTCAATCACAACACGCCACTTTTTTTCAGAATTTTCGCTCTTTTTGGGTATAAGCAAAAGAGGACTACACCATTCACTCTGACTCTCTTCTATGATATCGTCACTCAACATCTGTTTAATTTGTCTATCAATTTCTTTCTTTTGTGACCTAGGCAGTCTGTATGGCTTCACATATGCAGGCGTAACATTTTCTTTCAAATGGATCTTTTGTTCATATAAATTAGTAACTCCCAATTTGTCTCCTGGTAAAAAGAAAACATCAGAATATTTCGCACAAATGTTTTCAATAGATTTTTGTTCTTCTGAATTCATATGATCTAACTTCAACATGGAAAACATTTTCTTTACCCTATCCGCGTTAACTAATTCTTTTTCAAAATTACAGACCATAAAATCTTGTAAATTTAGTAATTCAGGCGTAAAATAACTTAGTCGAACTTCTTCCTCTCTAGTGTTTAAAATCTTAATAGGGACTTTTCCCTTATTTGGTCGTACTAAAACACTTGCGAGAAAAACCCCTTCGCACAATTGACTCGGAGCAATTACGCAATCCTGATTTATATCGAATTCAATATAATGTATTGACTCGCACCTTGGTGGTAAGGTAATATATCTATTCTCACCTAATTGTCCCATGTGTAATGGTACTACGCAAGGTACAATATCATTTAATATTAAAGTATTTGTTTCGAAATTCAATAAGCATTTAAATTTACTAATAAAGTCTTGTCCAAGTATACCATCTGTACGACAAGGTAAGTTTTTAAAAACATAAAACTTATGATTGAATTCCTGTCCGTTTGAACAAAGTTTCAGATATACAAAACCTTCTGAAATAACATCACCACCTATACCCTTAATTCGCATTCTCTCTATATGGAATGGAATTCCGTCTCTGACCATAATTTCGTGCTTGACGACCGAAAGCGAAGCGCCGGTGTCAAGTAACCAAGAGTAACTAACATTATGTATATAAAAAGTTGCCGAATTTATATTTTCATAGTAACAAGAAATATGATTATGAACGAAAAAAATAATTACGAAGTTCTGAATTTTCAGATGTATTTGGAGTTTCGGTTTTAGTACTGGTAGCCTCTACAAAATTTACCTGATTTCCGCTAGTTTTACGTCGAACTGAATTGTTATAAAAATTACGAGTATAATTAGTTCTACCACGATAACTACTACTTTGTGGCCTACGATCTGCACCACGAGTATTATTATTGCTCGGAAAATACGTCGATTGTCCTCTTGAATAACCTCTGAATGAAACACGATTCCGTTGAAAATTACCACGGAAATTAAAATTCGACCTACCTCTTCCTCTATAAAAAGTCATCACCTCAGCATCTAGGCCCGATAGTGATATTTCCTCATCCAACGCACCTCTTACAGCCTCGTTCAAGGCACTGTAGTTCCTTGCTGCTATTATGGTGCTTATGCGGCTATTTCGGAGTCCATCTGAAAAACGTTTGATTGCATTCTTTTCATTAACGGCCTTTAAAATCTTATATTTATTTGAGTCACCGTTAGCTTGTGAAACGGTCAAGTCCACAAACAAATTTTCGATATACTTACCAAATTCTTCTATACTCTTTCTATCCTGCCTAGCCCGTTGAAGCTGTTGCTGCAATGCTGTGTCTGACTTCTTCGTCAAAAGTCGTTCTCGCATGTCGTGGATTAGATCTGAAACTGAGTCATAAGTTTCGCGAAGTCGAAGTTTCGCATTTTCCGTTAACCTTGACTTTAAAATAAAATTAATTAATTTTTTACTTTCCCCAATTTCCAACATACTGGAGTACATTTCTATATTCGAAATAAGTTGTTTTGTTACCAATTCATTGTTATCCATTACTGGCAATAAAGAAATAGCAGTCCTTAATTCAAATTTTTCCATTTTTATATTTTCCTCTGTATCAATTTCGTCAGAAAAATATTCCTCAACCTCCTGTTCAATACACAATTCCTTTATTTTATAATAATAATAACTTATTTTACTACATAATTTTTCTATATGATCTATTTGTAACCGGTCTACATTTTTAGACTTTACATAAGAATTAACATTTTCCAAAATTATATCAAACTGTTGTTTTAATTTTTCAACTTCGCTATCCTTTTCTTTTTTAATGGAAGGTGTCCTTCTACTAGGGCCTAATTTCGTCAAATAGTCCTTAAGATACTTAAACTTGCCAATAATTACTTCGAGTTCCTTATCCATTTAAACATACTTTAACAAGGGCGTATAACTTGCTGAATTTGTCTATTACACATTTCGTTTAATACGTAACTAAATATAACATACCCCATTTAAAATGCTAATCAAACTGAAAAAATAAAAAAAATATCATAGTAGTGATTACATGAGGATTAATTTATACATTTCTATTGAAACAATCAAACATGTCTGTTAACACATACCGCACACAACGATGGTTTTACATATGCACTAAAGTAATTATGTAAAAACGCGGCGAACGCAAATTAAGACGTCACTTCACTTTAAAACGCACTTAAACATTTTCTCCCGGGGCATTCGGTGTGGTGTTATTAGGCTGCCAGCGCCGAAAGTAGCTCGTAGAACGCCTCAATGCAAACTCATGTATTTGTTGTTGCATCCAGTCATGATGGCACTTCTTGTACAATTTGTAGGCAATCATAAAGGCTCCTGCACCCAATACGAGCCCAATGCCAGCCAGAATATAGTTGGTAGCCGAAACGCGATAATGTAATAGCTCGATAGCAGCTTTATTTCCACCATCCGTAGCTGTCTGAGCAACGACAATCTCTTCTCTTTCATTAGATTGCGAAGAGCCCATTTTCCAAAATTCTCCAAATATTTTTTTTTATATACCACAATAAGCGCAACGACACGTTGGCGTGGTCGTGAAGAATAATCAAACCTTGATCTCATTTTAATCCAAACAGTGCAGGCGGGATACAGTGTTATAAAATCACGCACCTTTTATGGACATTGGAATTTATAAACACTCGCGCGTGCGAATCGGCCCCTGTTCGGCAGGGTCGCCATATGAGGTTGTCACTAGGTGACAAATGAGAACACGACTTGTTGGTTAGACATCTCGTTTATTATTCCTCTAATGATCGGTTACATATTGGGTTATATAAACTTAACTAGGTATATTCTATTTACTACACCATAGAGGCCACCTGCTGTTGGAACTTACAAGCCGCCTGTAACACCACCAACTTGTCTTGACTGATACCACATGAAGTGGTATTCGGGATTATTGTGCCTTACGAAGCATGGAGATGCTGGAAATTGGAAATGTCGCAAACCGTCACCCATCTCAAACTGACCGAACCAATCGCTGCTTTTTGCAGCATTATGCGAAGCAACTGTTTAAGACTGGAAGTTTGGTTTCTTATTTAATTTAGATCCGGCCTCGGTATTCTAATGGCGTATTATTCGTATAGCGATCACAAAGTCCGGGTTTCAAATCATATGTCGGACAAAGTGTAGCTTCTTCCGAAGTGCCCTAAATGTACACCGGACTGGCTATATGACTAGACTGATACTCATCGAAAATAGGGCACTTTCCGTTGACAAACAAGGTTTTACAGTTCAAGTAAAGGAAAGAAAAACGACGTGACGACGTGAATTTGTCATATGTATATAACAGAAATGCTTTTTTTCTCTTAGAATAAATACAATGAAAATCTAAAATAGTGCTCTTATCTGGTTATTTTATTTAAGTTAGTGTTATTTTCATGATTCTTAAGCAATTCTGTCGTAATAACAGTAAAGATAAGTTCCTAATATCTTATACATAAATAAGCAATATTTTGTTTAGACGGATAACATTTAACCTTACTATCCAATATCTGTTGGAATTTTTCATAAAATTAATAATAAGCAGTTCGGTAATTTTAAATAAATCATCCTATACTTTTGAGCCTAATTCACAAATCAATGTTAGAGATTAGTATTGTTTATACCTATTGTATTGTTTATACCTTTTGAAACACGGACCCAGTGCGGGTTGGTGGAAGCAGGTTCGTGACCATCTGCTGTAACATTATAGGAACTTAGCATGAAGATTTTAAAATAAACGTGACTTTCGAGTTGATAGTCCATCCTTTTCAGACAGCAAATTAATAAAATACATATGAAAGTGACAGCACGCTTTCTCGATAGTGTAACGCTAACGTCAATGTCTTCATGGTAAGCCCTCTGAAGGCGTCACTTCACTAGCACGTAGATAATGTGATTTTCCCGTGGAATTTTGCCCACGTGACGAAGTTGTATTTTATATATACAACTTGATTAATTTATGCAATAAGTAAGCACTTTGATACTTGGTCATATAAAAATCATACATCATTTTACATCCATTCCGATCTCGGTCTCAAACCTATTCGCGCCTATATTAAAAAGGCGATAACCCGCTACTTCACAAACTCGTCCAACCATCAAAACCCCCTAATCGTAGCTCCCGGCGACTACGCCGGTTCCGCGTGTTGATGTGCGAGTTTCTAGTGTAACGTGCGAGACGTATATTTACTCTCCTCGTGTTTATTTTATTTATTTTTATTTATTTATTGGGTTTATCAACAGGTGCTACAATCTTACATGCTTAACGTTTAAAATTTTAGTTCTAGGTACTTATATCTAATTGCACACCATATAACAGATAAACACTGCATTCAATTAATAGTGTAGATTAAGTTAACATTAAGACATACATAAATTAAGTTTTAAACAGAAAACAGAAAAAGTGTATACATACATATAGCTATAAAGTTGATAAAGACTTACGAAATGTATAAGGACTGTCGAAATGGATATCCAATATGTCACTATACTTATTATATAGGTTACACATTCGTGGGATAGGTGAAGATCGGCCCATGACCGTTCGGTATCGCGGCATCGAAAATACATTTTTTATTATTGTACGGGGGTAATGATATGGAACAGCGCATCCAAATCGCTCAAGTAACTGTGGACAATCGATACAGTTTCTCATTATTTTAAATAAGAACATTAAGTCCAGTGTATCTCTCCGTCGATCAAGTGTTAATAGTACGTTAATTTTGTTGCTTTAGTGTCAACGCTTGGCACTGATCCTTTTGTGTAAGGTATACAGAACGGGCAGTACAGAAGCCCTACCGGTACTTGCGGGCGTGTTTCCAGACGATCTTGGGGTTCAGAGATGCGCGTGTACTATTTCACTCGAGAACGCTTGTACGCCGATTTCCTATTGCTTCGATACTATTGTAAAATCGCTAGATTATTAAAACCGCAATTGCCTATGAAGATCTCCTGACCGAATGGCAGGAAAGATGGGATGCAACAACAAAGCGTCGTCGCAGCTACCTGTTCTTTCCCTTCATACGTGAGCATTTGGCAAGAACATGGTAAGAGGTTGACCACTGTTTTGTACAACTTCTGACAGGGCATGGCAACTTTAAGTAAATTATTCTCTTTTAAATTGTTACCTTCACCGCTATGACAGTGTTTCACGTTTAACTGCGAATATGAACAATCAGCACATTATTTAAGAGTGCAGTCTCTGGCATAACGAGCATCCTATAATGATAGACAGTTTGCAAAACACATCTGGGATAATACCTTAACACATCTAGGATATGGACCTTGTAGAGACTCAGGATAATTTTTGTGTGTTCAAATGTTTTTGCCATACCTACTACTGTAATCGAACATGAGTCTCGGGACTTCTTAAGACTTTTTTCATATCCATGGTGCTTTATGGCTGCGCTTATTCTAGTGTAGTTTGTGTCTCTTGCTTCTCAAGGAGGGAAGTGGAATTTATTTTTTCTGACAACTCCTTTTCTTTTCTTTTTTCGACACTTAATGCTCTCCCCGGGACACCACGAGGTTCAAACCTAGGCGTCATCAAGGGGACTAGTGGGGACCCTGACTTACAGGAGTTACAGTGGTGGGACTGTAAAATGTGCTGATCTTAGTCTTAAAATAAAAAAATAAAAAAACAATGGCAAACGTTGGCTGGTTATATTGGTAATATTATACCCTTACTCATAATAGAACAACAAGTAATAATTCGAGAATATTCTACTTATATAAAATTAAAATTATATCATCATATTCAGCCAAAAAACGCACTATATATTAGTATTTAATCAAGTGCAAGAAAAACTCGTGTAATATTGAAAACGCACCTAACGGTGCATTGGTAAACTATACGTACGTACCAAAACAATATTTAACTTTTATTGCGTACGCGCAACCTTGTGTGTCCATGTCTTATAAGTATTTATATCATCATTTGTATAAATGATTTTATAACAAAGATAAATAATTAAATTAAAACAAACATTAATGACTAACCACCCCCTCTTTGGTTTTGTGTCTGACGACTTTGGAATATTGCTGCTTTGCAGACACAATCCGACAACCGATTTTGGGGTTCTGGTTTGGTAATTCTCACTATAATGTGTTTACTTGTGGTGGCTGCCTGGCGCAGGTCACTCGCTTCCCTCTAATATGGTCGAGGGGGTGATATCCAGTGGTCATACTCGTGAACGGGTGCTGCTGGTTGGGACTGATCCATCTGGAATCCTTTACACATTCTTTATTAATAACATCATTAGTTTCATATCTCGGTCGTAAGGCATCTCACTGGAGCTAGATCGTAAACTATTTAATTGTAACCTAAACATTGTATCCATACAATATGATTGAAAAAAATAGAAAGGAGAGTTTGGGTTCAATTACATTTTATAACGAATACGATGACACTTTCAATCTTGAATCATGATTGTATATTACAAAATGCAATTGCAATCATCTGATTAAATTTTGCCCATCTCTGCTATGAGGCATACTTAAGCCTATTGCTATGGACAAGAAACAAACCTAGTTTTCGGAACTCATTTCATTTGAGAATTTCACTTTAGGAAATCCTTAAAACGCTTTATCCAAACTATTTGAAACTAGGACGATGATCACCCATCGCATTATCTACCTCTAGAATAAAGAGGCAGCCATGTTAAAAATTTGAAATTCTTTTAAATTTCGATTAGTTATTATTTTTTACAAGCTCTATTTAACTTGCAATGTTCGTATGTCTGTCTGTGTGTCTTTCGGTTCAAATCTTGTAATTTATTTTTCAAGCACGTGCCGGTATCCGATTGAGCTGAAATTTGGTGTACATTTGTAAGTTTGGTGACAATGCAATATTATGGTACTATGGAGCTGGTTTGATGAGGAAGTCGGGAGTTGGCCATAGGCACATGTGAACTATGCAACGAAACCCCTTCGCGTTTAGGCTTGTTAAATTGATATTGGTACTATACAACTAGATAGTGTACAGGGTCTAATGATGATGAAGCTGAAAGGTAGTCAATGGTAGAATCCAACTACTTAATATAATTCAGTCGTGTTTGGGCTCGTTGGATTTTTCTTTAAACCCTTATGGTGTCCAGGGTATAATGATGGAGCTGGAGGAAAGCCGTAGAAACTCGTCAACTGATCAAGATATTTTCGTTGTGATTTTACTATAAAAGTTTGTTTTTAAAAGGTATTTTTAAATTGAACTTATAAGTAAGTAAACAAGCAGAAAAGAGCTGGATGTGTGCAGCACAAAGCTAGTCATTGTGGCAATCTTTGGGGTAGGCTTATATCTTGCAGTGAAAGTCTTTCACCAGATATACTCATCATCATCATGAGCCCGTATCAGTCCACTACTGGACATGCGTCGGTCCCATGGCATAACATTGAGCCCGGTCTTCGTCACTTCTCCTTCAAACGCTTCTAGCCACCCTGCGTATATCGTCGCTCCACGTAGCTGCAGGGCGCCCTACACTACGTTTGCAGACCCGCAGCCTCCACTCAAGTACAGTTGTCGGTCTTTCGGCAAATATTGCCAGCTCGCTGCCACTTCAGCGTGTCGATCCTGTAAGCTACGTCGATGACCTTGTCGGATCACCTCATTCCGGATTCGATTCTTCAAAGAAACTCCGAGCATAGCTTTTTCCATAGCCGGCTGAGCAACTTTCATTTGGTGGACTTGTATTAATACACAAGTAATGAGGCGCTTGAGGTGTTACGCTGCCGGGGTGTCTGCAACGGACAGCGTTTGATTCAGTCGGAGATGGATGACCGTTTGTGGCACTTCATTTTAAGAAATATCCGTTCTTGGGAAGGCATGCTAAGCCGTTGATCCCGGTTAGTATTTCATGCGGTAGTCATTACGCAACGTTGGAAGCGTTAGGGCCGGCTTGATAAGTTCCAATAGCAAGTGACGAACCTGGCTCTGCCACACCGCACTGGATCATCGTGATGGAGTAAGATCTTTTCTATTGAGACGATTTACAAAATAAGCGCGTGCGGAGCCGCGGGTAACAGCTAGTTATAAAATAAAAATGAAATAAAACTAGTTTTCTCAGATTTTATTGCTGTTTGTTTTTGATTTTTAAGTTTGTGTTTTTTGTTTTTTTTTTTTTTTTAAAAAAACGTTGCCCTACACTAGGATTAATTCCTGTGTCGTGGGTGCGTTTACAAACATGAAAATGCACATACATAAATACCCAGACCGGAACAAATAATTGTGGATCACACAAAGATTTGTCCCGTGCGGGAATCGAACCCGCGACTATTAGACACAGTGGGCGGGGCGGGCTAAGCCCTTAACCACTGCGCTAAATCGTCCGTACGACGTTTCGAGTGCTTTGCAGCACCCATGGTCACGGGAGGGACTGAAACGTCGGAAACTTAAAAATCAAAGATAAACCGCGATAAAATTAAATATATAACATCATTATACGTAATATTCGCGTAAATCTAAGAACTTAATACGAAATGAAATATATTTAAAATATATTTTTTCCAAAAAAAATCTGCAGCAGTCCGGAGTCGAAAATCGTGTCTGATGTAATGACAACAGGCTCCACCCTCCCTTATATTGTTACGTTTGCGGGGTAATTAAATGCCGAACACCGTGCGAAATACTTCATTAGGCGCTGTACAACAAAACAGTTCGTCGAATGCAAGTACACACAAGTACTAAACACACACTAGTACTACTAAATCACTGAGTCATTCGTTGAACCCGTATATCATTGCTAAGGTCGCTGGTGTATTCCACTTAGATCGCTTGGGCTCGATTTGATCACTGACGCTTCCGAAAAGGGGCTGTGTCCGTTGCTGCGCTGAGAGCTTGTTCTAAGTACATCGATAAAAAAGTTCAGGTACATCGAACAATTGCCGGGACATCCCACAAAGCGGTATTATTATTACGTACCTTCTTGTATCTACTTGTTTACAGCAGTGGCGCGCCGGCAATGATAAAAGGGGAGGAACCTTCTTGACGTTTTAGCACTTAAGCGCGGATGCTAGATTTTTCTTGACGAATCGATAGGAGATCAAAGGGTGTGTAATGCGTTTTATAGGTAACATCCCCCGATAAAGGGTTCCCGAGATATCGGGGTATATTGAAGTCGTGATTAAATAATGTGATTTAATATCGTTGGCGATAAGGAGATGTTTACAATCCACATCCGCATGGAGGTGCAATATTGACGATTTTTTTTTATTTAATTTTTTTTTTCATCGGGTTTTAACCAGCCGCCAATTAACAGGCCAATCGTACATTAGACATATTTAATAACAATATACATAATGATGCCACGCATTTAAGACAATCTATTCAAATCAAATCTAATCAAATTATTTATTTGCTTAAAACATGGTCAGAATACATTTGGTTTTTGTTACAAAACTACACTTAGTTCAGTATGTTTTGTCCACATTCAAATTCAAATAGATTTAAGTGTATACATAGCTAGAAGTTTGATGTTACAATACAAAATATTGTGATTATGATGGTGCAGCTAGGACCCGCCTTTTTGGCATACAATAATTTACTATGAAAATTATATAAACTATTACAATTATTTACTATACTATTTATAATGTCTAAAATATGTTAAGGCATAATACCATTTTTCATTTAAAAATTTATACAAAACTGATTTGAATTTGTCACTTAAAGGACATGCAAGCATTAATATACTGGGCCTAAACTCGAATACGTACACGTATATTAGCGACGTATACGGCACTACCAGTTGGCTCGATCATTGTGTAGTAACGGAGGCTGCCTGGAAGTCAGTCGTAAGCGTTGAAATATTATATAATATTTCGTGGTCGGATCATTTTCCAGTTTTAATGAAATGTAACTTGAATATTTTACAATGTAATCCATCCATCAATATTGATATAGATTGTAATCAAACTGTGTGGGGAGTAAGGGACAATGCACAAATTACTACTTATCACGATTATTGTAATAGTAGATTAAAAGATATTGATTTTCCAATAGAGTTTCGAGAGTGCGGCGATCAAATTTGCGCTAAAATGGAACATAGGATAATTATTGATAAAATGTACCATAAGATTGTTGATATTTTAAGCCAGGCTTCGAAAGCGAGCTATGTGAATAAATATCGTAACAAGTATATTATTGGATGGAATAAACATGTAAAAGACGCGCACAAATACGCGCGGACTTGCTTTCAAAAATGGGTTGCATATGGGAAACCTTCTAGTGGTCCATTTTATGAGGAAATGCGTGACAGTAGGAAATCTTTTAAAACCCGATTAAAATATTGTCAGAATAATCAAGAACAAATTAAAATGGATATTCTGGCTTCTCATTACTCTCATAATGACTTCAAGGGCTTTTGGAAGCAGACTAGAAAGCTGGGTCCTAGGGTTGGCCATCCAGTCAGTGTAGAAGGGGTCAGCGCCCATGACCAAATAGCAGAAATGTTTAAGAATAGCTTTACTGTAAAGTCCCCCTTAGGACCTAGCGCACAAGTTTCTGAGGTGAAGAAGGGGTCGAAGGGAACCTTTGCACGTTTTTCCCCACAGGACGTGGCCAGGGCGGTGTCGGATATGAAGCGAGGGAAATCGCCGGGACACGACTTATTGAGTGTGGAGCATTTACGGAATGCAGGCGTCCACATGCCGCGCGTTCTGTCTTTGTTCTATACCTCCTGTGTAGGCCATTCTTATTTACCTGAGGATTTGATGAAAACAATTGTGGTTCCGATCATCAAAAATAAAACGGGAGACGCTTCAGACTTAAAGAACTACAGGCCGATATCCCTGGCTACGATCATGGCAAAGGTTTTGGACAGTCTGCTTGATCGACAGTTAAGTCAAAACATTAAGTTAAATGACGCACAGTTCGGTTTTAAAGCCGGCGTTTCAACGGAAAGTGCTATTTTCTGTCTTAAGCAGACTGTTCAATACTATACATCGAGAAATACCCCCGTGTTTGCTTGTTTCCTCGACCTTTCCAAAGCCTTCGATCTTGTTTCATACAAGTTGATGTGGCAAAAACTGGAAAAGGATACTAACGTACCTACAGAGGTAATTAATATATTTAAATATTGGTACAACAACCAGAGCAACTACGTGAGATGGGCAGGGACTCTGTCAGGTATGTACAGGTTGGAGTGCGGTGTGAGGCAGGGCGGCTTGACTTCACCTAAGCTATTCAACCTGTATGTAGATAGATTGATTGGTGAACTCAGCGATGCTATGGTAGGTTGCTCAATTGATGGAAAATTCATCAATAATATAAGCTATGCCGATGACATGGTATTGCTGAGTCCATCAATCAATGGTCTGCGCAAACTAATTGCGATCTGTGAGCAGTACGCGGAGACCCATGGCCTTAAGTATAATGCAATGAAAAGCGAGTTAATGGTGTTTAAAGCCCGTAACAAAACATACGACAGCCTGCCACCAGTCACTCTGAAGGGTACACCACTTAAAAAAGTCTCGCAATTTAAATATTTGGGGCACTGGATCTCGGAGTCACTGCATGATGACATAGACGTAGAGAGGGAACGCAGAGCATTATCAGTTAGAAGTAACATGTTGGCTCGTAGGTTTGCACGGTGTAGCAACGAAGTTAAGATAACATTGTTCAGGGCTTACTGTCAGACGTTCTACACGTGCAGCCTGTGGGTCAGATACTCACAGAAGAGTCTGGATGCTCTGCGAGTCCAATATAATAATGCGTTTAGGAGTGTGTTGGGGCTGCCCCGATTCTGTAGTGCATCGGGGATGTTCGCGAAGGCCAGAGTAGATGGTTTTCATGCCATCCCGCGTAAGAGGGCCGCATCCACGATGTCGCGAATGAGGGGCAGCGCCAATACTCTCCTAAGCATACTGGCTAATCGGCTGGATGGCCCATTTATTCGGCACTGGATAAGTATTCATAATTCATAAATGTCCAGTGCCAAATAAACAAAATAAAATAAATAAAATCTAGATATAAGTACTAACATAGTCTGTAAGAAGATTGTTACTAACAAATTATGGATTTTTTATCTGAAAATAAATTATTATTATTATATAATATCAGCCTATACTGCCCACTGCTGGGCAAAGGCCTTCTCTCACAAATCGGGGTGAAAGAGATTAGGTCATACTCCACCACGCGGACCCAGTGCAGATTGGTGGAGGCAGGTTTGTGGCCACCTGCTGTTGGAACTTGCAAGCATTAAGCTGGTCTTTATTAATTAAAGTACATTCATTATAATATTTACCAGTGTCCTTTCATTCGTCATATACTTATTAATTAGCTATGTTTCATTTAATATAATTTAATGTCATCAGTTGAAATCCATTCTTTGATTGTATTAAACATTTTGTTCTAAAAGCCATACTTTTGGTTGCTTCTTAAATTGGACTACTGGGAGATCTTTGATCGAGAGGGATAACTTATTTATACAGAGGCCTGTCACGGTACAGTTCGGAGAAAATACTAGCGTTATACTACCGATTTAAAAACTCGTCGATCACAATTAAGTCTATGGCGGTTTTCATTCTTTTGTCTTTCGTCGCTTTGTCACTGGCTAAACCACTCGAGTCGAGGATGCGTGTGGATATAAGGAACTTGTAAGTATTAATTGGTAAAATACTTATGTATTTTTTTAAATAAACATGTGCATATAATTTCCAAGCGGGGTGTGCTAAGTATGGCACCTTTTGCTGACGATTTGATTTTAAATCCCAATGAAATAGAGGACGATGATTAGCCGTAACACCGGATACAATAACTTTGAACTGCTTTTGACGATTTTTTCTATAGAAAAACCACAATTAGTCCAAATCCGGGGCCTTGTGATTGCTATCCGCACTGTATTAGACTAACGAGACCCAAAAAAAAAACATGTAACCAATATATTTTTCTTATCTGACCCTTCCGGCCAATTAACATGATTGTATTGTACATATTTAATAATAACTAACACACACATAATAATGATGCCACGTATATAAGGCGCTCTATTTAAGGAGGCCTGTGCAGTATCACAGTACAGTTCGAAGAAACTACGAGTGTACTATCGATTTAAAAAGTCGTCGATCACAATGAAGTCTTTGGCGGTTTTGGCTATTTTGTCTTTCATCACTTTGTCGCTGGCTCAGCCGAGTGAGTAAATTATTATGTTTATAAACGCACCCACGACACCGGAAAAAATTCTAGTGTGTGGCTACGTTTTTTTTTAATAAAATAAAATCGTGTACGTGTGCGTGTGTGTGCGCACTACAGTTGATCTAGTGGGTCGATATATTTTATGCCATTTGCGCGTGCGATTCTCCATCTGCACAAGTAATTCATCTAAGCTTATATGCATATTGATAAATGATGTTATTTTAACTTGGTTCAATGTTTTGTGGGTTTGTTAATGAATAATTTGTTGGTGGAATACTGCCAGAAGGTAGACGTTATTCGCCACTAGACCAAGGATGGTCTGGTCCTGGATTAGATCTTAATTCGTAGGTCAAACATATTTTTCTTTTTATAAA
The DNA here is from genome assembly GCA_905147815.2 of Phalera bucephala. NCBI lineage: Eukaryota > Metazoa > Arthropoda > Insecta > Lepidoptera > Notodontidae > Phalera > Phalera bucephala. The sequence continues at coordinate 3,438,275 of LR990627.1, forward strand.
AAAATGCCCAGTATTATTCCGGAGTCTGGCATTATGCCCAGTTGCCGCGTTGCGATCGGGTGGTAGATGTTAATAATTTTAATTTATAACGCTTTTTAAAACAAGCTTTTATATCAAAAACTCGACAAAGGGGTCTTGCTTAGTCGAAGCGTTCCTATGGCTTCTTTCCGGCTACGTATATGCCAAATTTCAGCTCAATCGAACATCCCCAAGTGCGAACATCAGCAACACGTCAACTACACTATAAAACCTCGTCGTGTTTGTGTTCATTGGATTCCTCAGTACCATAGCTAAGATAGCCATAGGAAGTCCTCAACTTAAGAAGATATCACCCACGTGATTTTGCTATGAAAGTTGGTGTTAAAAAAGTTTGTTTACAATTACAATTATTTGTGAAGATTGGAACACTTTACTGTTTTAAATTGTTCTCATGATCATTCGTAGATTTTTTTTTATTGAAACGTAGCCCCACACTAGGAATTATTCTTACATCTACAATCATGAAATTCACATATACAAACATCCAGACCAAAAAACACAAACATTTTGTACCGTGCGGGGATCTAACCCGCGACTACTCGATCCAGTGGGCGGAGCGGCTTGAGCTCTTAACCACTTCACCAAGCCGCCCTTTAAATAGTATAGTCATAAAGATCACCTACACCTGTCCAATAACCCTTATTACATTTTTTTAAAGGTCACCTTAAATGTGAAGAAGGCACGCACGTTTATGCTACTGGCTGCTCTCAGAAGATTCCAGAACCCACCTGCGATGTCCCTGAACCAGTCAAAGAAGAAGCGATCATGTGTGACTTCTCTGCTTGCTACTGTGATGCGCCAACCGTGAGGGATACTAAGAGCGGAAAATGTGTTACCCTGGATAAATGCCCTAAAAAAGAATAAAAAAACAACGAAAACATAATGGGCCTTACTAATAAACGTGGTATAGCGTGTGAATAGTTTTCTCTCTTTTCGTCATCAGTCATTTGACTCTTAAAAGAAGAATACACAGCATTGTATACCTATTCCGTCGCTATACAATATTTATTAGTTAGATAATTGTTTTTATAAAATAAAATAAAAGAGGCTGTCTCGAAAAAAATCTTTATGTTTACCCCCACAAATTTTTGTTTCCGTAAGAATTTTATTGTATTTAAAATTGAAATTTATGAAATAATTTCTAGCACATGGCAACGTTTTTTTAATTTGATCCATGAATTTCAATCCATGACTTTATAACTTTTAAATATTAATAATATACTTAATTCATTTGGTATTCATTGATTTCGAGGCAGGCTTTCAAATTGCCATGGACTCGGTAGTGCATTACAAAATATTATGCATTTGAGTTTATTTTAAATCATTGTACCATGTTATGTATGCCTGTTTTACGATAGACATTCAGCTACTGATCATGAATACGATGATGTTATCTATTTTGTGTATTAAATAATGAAATTTTACTGTTCTATTCGTTATTTTCGTTTTCCAATACATATACAAGCTGTAACATAATAAACGCAAGACCTGAATGTAGTTTGTTCTAAATCGGTAACTAAATGAATTCGAACTATTTTTAATGCATCTTAATTTCTTTTTTAATTTGCAAAATATGCTTTTACTGCTTCAGTGCGCTATAAAAAACGAATTTTATTAATGATTCATAGCAATAAGGAGATTACAAATGCATTCGTAACCCGTATTTCTCAAAATACACACATACACGTACAAGTTTCATTGTTAATTTGGGTATAAAAGTGCTTAAAAAAGGGGTAAAAAACTAAAATTTTGGAAATTTGGTTTGCCTTTTGAATTTATGAAGCAATTCTCTAATCGGGGTGTCTGAGGTCTTGCGTTTATTATGTTACACCTTGTATAAGATGTTCGAAATGGGTGCATACACCATAAAATTGGTGATAGTACAAGTAATAGTTCGGAGTCTAGAATTGTGTCCGGTATAGTACACCTTTGCCTCGCTTGGGGAATACAAGCGTAGCCATGTTTATTTTGAATTTGAATTTTGATGAATATTTTGACGGACGACTTGGTCCAGTGATTAAGAGCTTAAACCGTTCAGTCCATTGGATCAGTTAGTCGTGAGTTCGATCTCCGCACGGGATAAATATTTGTGTGACTCAGGAACGTTTGTTTCAGTCCGGAAGTTGCATGTGAATTTGACGTTTGTAAACGTACCCACGACAAAGGACTGATTCCTAATTTCAGGTTTTTTTTTTAATAAGCTACATAAAAAAAGACACTTATAGTATTAACCGATTGGGCCCCAGTTACAAAGATATTTTTAAGAAATGCGAGTATTCAGACAGAGGACCATTTTCAATGGCTTAGAAAATCCCTTTTGAGATAAAATCCTTGAAGGCGTTTGTCTATTTTTAGTCCTCCAACGATACGTTAGGTAGGAATCTTTCAATGAACTTACTTTCTGTTGGAGTGCGTAACAAGGAAATTCGTTCAGGCGCCTTAGGAAGCGATAGGTTAGGTTAAAGGTAATTTAACTCCCCAAGGGAAGGAAATACCGTCACCCTAAATAGGCGGCTTTGTGTCTATTGTATAGAAGTTTTGGTTCAGGATGATATTAATATTTGCTAGTTCTATTTGCACAGCAAAGTTGGTCGGACGTTCGCTTTATTAATATGAGTTTTGGGGTTCAAATTTCAATTTAAACATTGGAGTATTCGGAGGTAGGCAGAGACCCGGTAACCATGAACTATAACCGGTGCTATTACCCAGTGAAGGTTCTAGGTAAAAGCTGGATGCATACAGGACAATGTTGGTCGTCGCGGAGAACAAGGGAGAGGCTTTTGTCCTGCAGTGGACGACTTTCGCCTGCTGCATTTTTATATTTAGAGCCAAGGAAAAAAAAGGAATTTTTTGTATTGAAGAGGTATCAAGAGCGTAAAACCTGTAACAATTTAGTAACATAATTCTTACTCAAGTATTAACTTAGTAAATCATTTTAATTAATTCATTCATTCATGGTTGGGAAACTGTCACAAGGAAATAAATGTCAAAAGTAAGTGTTCTTGGCCAAGTAATAGTCACAATTTTCTTTACTTAAACAAAGTGGATTACTTTGTAAAGGTGCATAATTTTGCATTACCTGTGCACATTTTCTATTTTTTCATTAATAAACAAAACATTATATGTAATATTGCCAGTTCAAGTCATATTTTCTTTTGCCCAAGTAAATAATGGGCATTCCTTGATTATTAAATAGAATTTTGACTGATAGAATTCTAAACACATGACATTACTGGGCTAAGTAAATTCGTAACACAAAGTAATTTCCTGTCTCCAGATGTAGGGAGAGAGAGTCTACATGTTTTTATTTTTATTTATTTATTTCCACACATACAGCTTGTGTTGTTTGAAAGCCACGTAAAATGGTGTTCCGAAGAATTAAAAGCCGTTTAAAATGACTGCCTCGTTGATCTAGCAGTGCATCGTCCGACTGGTGATCACGAGGTACTAGGTATACATCCTAGGTTGGACAATGTGTTCTTGTGTTTTCTATCAAAAAAATCTAAGTAGCTGTCTTGAGTTTAAAACTGTGCCCTATATATAGACAATAGACTCAACTTCTATTACTTTGAGAGGTAACATCGTCAGTAAAATGTAAGTTTACTACTACATCTCTGTCATTTCCGCTTAGAGAAGTGGGTGATCATTATTGAAATTCAAAACATATTTAAATCCTATGTGTACTGTAGTTTACCAAGTGCACTTAAAAAGGAGTGGCATTTTTATACAAACTCAGTAATGACGCAGTGATTTTTCTTTTCCCCTTTCATATCACTATTTCGCGACAGAAAAGCACACATCTCTCGATACCTATAAAATATTCTACAAAACAATTCAACATTCTTCCTTTATTTAAAATAATGCCTCGTTCAGAGTGAGGTCAGGCGTCCCAACCACTGATGGATTATTCTCGAATATTTAGATATTTCCCGCATCAAACAACTTTATATTAAACCTGGCCTGATCCCCGTGATAACTATATGAAAATAATAAAGGTGAAAAAAAGTAATTTGAGCGGGACAGTGAGATGCGTCGGCGTTATTAAATGCTCCGTTAGTTTGAGTCTGCCAGTTCTTTGTAAATAAATATCCTGCTATCCTTTATAAATCTGTATTTTGCGGATAAATTTGATGCGTAGTTTATACGGTAAAATAACTATCTATATAAAAAAATGGTATAAACTTTTATTTTTTCTCCTTTTTAATGTTTTGCATGCTATTCTTATACTATTAGTACAGTTGTGGCTTAAGAACGAAAACTGATACTTTATCCCGTAACATTAGTTGTAACAACTATGACATAGTTATTTTATCGGAAACTTGGTTGAATAATTCAGTAGGCAGCGGAGAGTTACTCGACGATAGACACGTGGAGTATAGAAGGGAAAGAGAAAATGCAATTGAAAATTGTGGTAAGGAAGGAGGTGTAATGCTCATCGGTATTATGAAAACCACAAAATGGAAACGATTTACGGCTTGGGCAAGTACGTGTGAGTATCTGTGGGTGATGAACTTATATATTGTTTTTATCGTCGAATAGCTCTATATACTGTTTATCTGCCACCACCTGTACGTCAAATGTGCCTGGAACATTGTTTGGACTATTGTAACGCTGTTTCGAGCATATAGTAGAAGCGCACGTCTGCATATTGGGGGTTTAAATTTAAGTTAAATTGATTGGAATTTGAACGCTGCTCACGGTTTGGGGTCAAGTGCATGTGGAAGTCTGATTGATTTTACATATGTCAACAAACTCACAGAATATAATCATGTAAATAATTCTGACGGTCGCATACTTGATGTTGTACTGTCCACCATATCCACTTGCAGTGTAAATGAAAACATAAATTCGCGAATTAAATTGACTTTGATATAACTATTAATTGATGGATATAACTAGATCTTTGGACCTTGAATCTAAACTGCCGTATAATAGCGATAACATATGACCCAACTTTTATAAAGCCGATTATGGGTCATATTGTAAATTTTTAGGTGAACTTGACTGGTGTATTCCAGTCAAGTATTTGATGGGCTAAGTGATGCGAATGAAATGCTGGGAATGCTATATAGATCTATCATTGTCGCTATTAAGAGATTGAGAGTTATATCCATCAATTTTTAAGGCTAGTTAAACAAAATAGCATAAATATTGGCCATGGTTTAATCGTAAATTAATTAAAACGTTAAACTAAAAAAAATATTTTCGAAAACGCTTTAATATTTATAAGAACGCGTTAGATGCTATTGAGTTAATAATAATTGGTAAGTGGTGTAACGTTCAAGCTTACAGTTCAATAGTTTGTTATAATGATTATATCAAGACATTGGAAGACAATATTACGTTGAAACCGAAAATGTTTTGGTAATATGTGAAAAGCAAACGCGGGGGTTGTGGTACATATACGACTACGATGTCGGATGGAACAAGTGCTACCTCTAATGGTGTACCATTTTGTGAGTTGTTTGCAACTTACTTTTCATCTGTTTACAGGTTTGACAATAGGCACAATTGAGATGAATTTTCTATTGAAAATTAAATCTTAAAATCACTGAATAATTATAGCCAATGTTTGACAATTCCCAGGATTAACCATAACTCGCTACTAAAAATACTAAAAAATGTCGACTGTAGTAAAGGGGCAGGGCCGGATAGTATACCACCAATCCTTGTAGCAAAAACTGCGATTGAATTAGTACACCCACTCAAACTTAACTTTAATAAATCACTTAACGCTGGTATATTTCCTGCAAGCTGGGAAACTGCAAAGGTGGAAAACCTATACATAAATCTGACAAAGATGACAATGTACGTAATAATAGGTCTACAAGTATTTAATATAGTAGCTTCTTGAAGAAGATTGTTAGTATATTTATTTAGGCCAAGAAGTTGAAAACTGGTATGTAACGTATGAGGTATGACACCTGATGATGAAAGGACTATTGGAACTGTTTTATTATTATGTGTTTACAAAAACATTATCTCAAGGCAAACCTGGTATTTTTTAGACCACACGGGTGTCAACCAAGTGTGATCTAAAATTTGGATAACTTGAAGGCTATGTTGGTTGTTCTGCTGTTGTAAATTGTGAGTCTGAGCCTAGCTGTAAGAATTTTCTGACAATACGGCAAGTATTGAGTATGGCAGCCTTCTGTAACGTAAGGTATGTGTATGGTGATAGATTAAGTAGTTGGAGATTGTTAAATAGTTGTTTGGGAATTATACCAGTAGTAGAAAGAATTATGGGGACCAGAAAGAAATCTATTGCGTATTATGGCTCTTCTTTGGTCTGAAAGTCGTTGTTCTGTAGCATTTGCGTTGGGGTATTGCCGTATGAATTCTTGGTGTAACTTTTGGCGGTATTTGGTTAAATCAATTTCAAGATTGGTAATCTGAAGGAATGTGCGTATTATGAATATGTTGACATCTTTAACCCATTTCCTTCGGACACGTGGTTCGCCAGCTTTGGTGGTCGCAGGTCTCATTGCCGAAGCTGCCTGCGAAGCATTCGCGGCTGGTTGAGTTTGAAACTCTTGGGCTATGGTAGGATTTGAACTGCTGGACGTGGCTTCTTCGGGTGTCCCGGCGAGAGACCGACCAGTTATGCTCTCCCCACTGGTGGCTTGCATGCTACTACGCCCAGTACCGGCTCCAGGCGTACCCCGGCAATCATCCCCGGGCAGCGGCATTAAACGTTTCCTATTACTTCTGGTCTCCATATTGAATGGGTTGCCAGTGCCATGTTAGCCGTGCCAGTAGTTTAGTATTACGTGTCCGCCCCGTGAATCAGGTGTTCGATTCGGACGTACGGCTGGACTTTAGAAGGCTATTATTATTATTAAACGTACTTTAATTCCCCAAGGGAAGAAAGTACCGTGACCCTAAATAGGCGGCTTTGTGTCTATATAATATTAATATCCGCTTGTTCTATTTGCACAGTGAACTTGGTCGGACGTTCGCCTTTTTAATATGAGTTTTAGGGGTCAAATATCTTTTTCTTTTTAATATGAGTTTTAAACATTGAAGTTTTCCGAGGTAGCAGAGACCCGGTAATCGTGAATGATAACTAATGACCTGGTGGAGGTTGTAGGTGAAAGCTGGATGGGCACAGCACAAAACTGGACATCGTGGCGATCTTTGCGAAACCTTTGTCCTGAAAAGGAAGTCGTTTAGCTGAAGATATATCGGAGTTTTTATTCATGTGTGAATTATTTTGCACATTGTTGTCATTTATGAGGACCAAGGGAAAAAATATTAGGTATCAAGAGAATCTAAATGTTGTTGGAAAATAACGTGAAATAATATTTCTGAAGAATTATGGAAAGTAGTTTACAATGACTGCGTCGTTGATCTAGCAGAGCATGGTCCGACTAGCGATCACGAGTTCCTATATAGATGAGCAGCGTAGGTTAAACAATGTGTTATTTTATATCAAAATTCCTAATAACAGTATAGGATTGTGTCCGGTATATTGGCACACGACTCGCCCCCTGTCTTTGCGGAACTATTAAATGAAGTAAGTAAAAATCAGGTATAATAATACTAACTCAGTAACGACGCAGTGATTATAAAGTGTACGATAGTTTTCTCCTATCATACCAGTATTCGTGTAGTGACAGAATAGAACACATCCCTTGATGTATACCTATAAAATATTTTACAAAATACTTAGACATTCTTCCTCTTTTTAAAATGATGCCTTGTTCAGTGAGACGTGCCATCCACTGATGGATTATCCCCGAATATTTAGATATTTCCCGCATCAAACAACTTTATATTTAACCTGGCCTGATCCCCATGACAACGGACACTGATTGAAAATAATAAAGGCGTAAAAAAGGACTGCCTCAGAGGTCCTGGGTTCAAATCCTAGGTCGGACAAGTGTAGTTTTTCTTACGAAAACTTCCTAGTACGAGTCCGGAGCCTGGCATTGTGCCCGTTATATGGTAATAGGCTCCCCCCTATTACATGGGACCTAACATCGTCGGCAAAACGTGGGTGACGGCGTGACGGCGTGTGTGTAAAAAAATAATTTGAACGAGACAGTGAGATAGCTCGGCGTTATTAAATGCTCCGTTAGCTTAAGTCTGTCAGATCTTTTTAAATAAATATCCTTCTTTGCTTTATAAATCTGTATTCTGCGGATAAATCTGATCCGTAGTTTATGCGGTAAAATATATCTATCTAGCTATATCATTGCGCAAAATCCCTTGGGGGGTAGGAAGAGAGTAGAGAGTTCCAATAGTTACTTTACTCTCTGGAAAAAAGAGGTCTGAAAGAAAGAAAATACAGACTAATTCTTCTTTCAAATCAAAGTGAGAGGGAACCGGTCAAACTCACCACGCAGACCCAGTGCTGATTAGCGGAGGCAGATTTGAGGCCACCTGGAGTTGGAATTTACAACCGCCTGTAACACTACCAACTTGGCTTGACTGATACCACATGAAGTGGTATTCGGGATTAAGGGCTTAACGTCCCTTCCGAAGCATGGAGATGCTGGAAATTGGAAATGTCGCAAACCGTCACCCATCTCAAACTGGCCAAACTAATCGCTGCTTATTGCAGCATTATGCAAAGCAACTGTTTAAGACTGGAAGTTTGGTTTCTTATTAAATTTAGATCCGGCCTCGGTATTCTAATGCCGTACTATGCGTATAGCGATCACAAAGTCCGGGTTTGAAATCATAGGTCGGACAAAGTGTAGGTTTTCCGAAGTGCCCTGAATGTACACCGGACTGAACTGATACTCATAGGGTACTTCCCGTTGACAAACAAGGGTTTACAGTACAAGTAAAGGAAAGAAAAACGAATCTTCTCTTAGAATACAATGAAAATCTAAAGTATTGCCCTTATCTGGTTATTTTGTTTAGGTTTGTCTTATTCTTATTTCCATGATTCTTAAGGAATTCTGTCGTAATAACGGTATAGATAAGTTCCAAATATCTAATACATAAATAAGCAATGTTTTGTTTAGACAGATAACATTTAACCTTACTATCCAATATCTCTAGGAATTTTACATAAAAATTAACAATTAGCAGTTAGGTAATTTTAAATAAATCATCTTATTTTTGGGCCTAGTTCACAAATTAATGATAGAGGTCATACTATTGAAACATGGACCCAGTGCGGGTTGGTGGAAGCAGGTCGGTGACCATCTGCTGTAACATTATAAGAGCTTAGTATAAAGATTTTAAAATAAACGTGACTTTCGAGATGATATTCCATCCTTTTCAGACAGCAAATTAATAAAATACATATGAAAGTGACAGCACGCTTTCTCGATAGTGTAACGCTAACGTCAACGTCTTCATGGTAAGCCCTCTAAAGGCGTCACTTCACTAGCACGTAGATAATGTGATTTTCCCGTGGAATTTTGCCCACGTGACGAAGTTGTATTTGAATACAACTTGATTAATTTTTGCTAATACCACCGATTGGTGTAACAATAAATAAGCACTTTGATACTTGGTTATATTAAAATCATACATCATTTGACATCCATTCCGATCTCGGTCTCAAACCTATTCGCGCCTATATTAAAAAGGCGACAACCCGCTACTTCGCGAACGCGTCCAACCATCAAGACCCCCTAATCGTAGCCGCCGCCGATTACGCCGGTTCTGTGTGTTGATGTGCGATTTTCCAGTGTAACGTGCGAGACGTAAATTTATTCTCCTCCTGTTATACTTAGCAAAATAGTATGTTAATTTTGTTGCTTTAGTGTCAACGTTTGGCACTGATACTTTTGTGTAAGGTATACAGAACGGGTAGTACAGAAGCCCTACCGGTACTTGCGGGCGTGTTTCCAGACGATCTTGAGGTTCAGAGATGCGCGTGTATTATTCCACTCGAGAAAGCTTGTACGCCGATTTCCTATTGCTTCGATACTATTGTAAAATCACTAGATTATTAAAACCGCAATTGCCTATGAAGATCTCCTGACCGAATGGCAGGAAAGATGGGATGCAACAACAAAGCGTCGTCGCAGCTACATGTTCTTTCCCTCCATAAGTGAGCGTTTGGCAAGAACATGGTGAGAGGTTGACCACTGTTTTGTACAACTTCTGACAGGGCATGGCAACTTTAAGTAAATTATTCTCTTTTAAATTGTTACCTTCACCGCTATGACAGTGTTCCACGTTTAACTGCGACTATGTTCAATCAGCACATTGTTTAAGAGTGCAGTCTCTGGCATAACGAGCATCCTATAATGATAGAACCAAATTGGACTTCTTAAGACTTTTTCATATCCGTGGTGCTTTATGGCTGCGCTTATTCTAGTGTTGTTTGTGTCTCTCGCTTCCCAAGGAGGGAAGTGGAATTTATGTTTTCTTAGAACTCCCGTTTTATTTTCTTTTTTAGACTATTAATGCTCTCCCCGGGACACCACGAGGTTCAAACCTAGGTGTCATCAAGAAGACTATTAGGGATCCTGGCTTACAGGAGTTACAGAGGTGAGGCTGTGGGATGTGCTGTGATAATCTTAAAATAAAAATAAAACAATGGCAAACGTTGGCTGCTCATATTGGACATATTATACCCTCCCTCATAAAAGAACATCAAGTAATAATTCGAGAATATTCTACTTATATAAATTTAAAATTATATCATCATATTCAGCCAAAAATCTTTCACTATATATAAACAATAATATTTAAACTAGTGCAAGAAAAACTGGCGTAATATTGAAAACTCACCTAACGGTTCATTGGTAAACTATACACGTCACAAAACCATCATCATCATTTCAGCCTATACTTGTCCACTGCTGAACATAGGCCTCCCCAATCGCTTTCCAGCGTAACCGGTCCGATGGCACCTGCATCCAACGCCTTCCTGTGATTTTCACAAGATCGTCGGTCCATCTGGCAGGCGGTCGTCCCACGCTGCGCTTGCCAATACGTGGTCTCCACTCTAGAATCTTTCTGCCCCAACGCCCGTCCGATCTACGCGCTATGTGGCCCGCCCATTGCCACTTCAGCTTGCTAATCTTAACGGCTATGTCGGTGACCTTGGTTCTTCTACGAATCTCCTCATTCCTGATTCGATCGCGTAGAAAAACGCTGAGCATAGCTCTCTCCATAGCTCGCTGAGCAACTCTGAGCTTTTTTATGAGACCTATTGTAAGAGACCACGTCTCTGATCCATATATCATCACTGGTAACACACATTGACTAAAAACTTTAGTCTTAAGGCACTGAGGTATTTTGGATGAAAAGATGTTGCGCAGTTTCCCGAACGCTGCCCAGCCGAGTTGGATTCGTCGATTGACCTCTCCCTCAAAGTTGGACCTACCTAACCGGACTACCTGTCCCAGGTAAATGTATTCGTCGACAACTTCAAGAGTAGAGTTCCCAACGGTGAGTGCGGTGGGTACGACATGGACGTTAGACATTATTTTCGTTTTGTCCATGTTCATTTTAAGACCCACTTGTTGAGATACTCTGTTGAGGTCATCCAGCATTCGTCCTAGAACTTCCAGCGACTCCGCCACGACCACAATGTCGTCGGCAAATCGAAGGTGAGTGATGTATTCGCCATTGATGTTGATGCCAAGTCCTTGCCATTCCAAGAGCTTGAAGGCTTCCTTTAAGGTGGCCGTAAACAGTTTCGGAGAAATGACGTCTCCCTGCCTTACTCCTCTTTTTATGGGGATCGCCTTCGTGCACTGCCCCTGTACTCGGACTGACATGGTGGCGTTATTATACAAGCACTTCAACACTTCAATGTACCGATAGTCAATGCGGCATCGCTGGAGAGATCTAAGAACCGCCCAAGTCTCGATCGAATCGAAGGCTTTCTCATAGTCCACAAACGCCAAGCATACTGGCCGATTATACTCCTCGGACTTCTGTATAATCTGCCGCAGCGTATGTATGTGGTTTATGGTACTAAAGCCTTTCCGGAAACCGGCTTGTTCGGAAGGCTGGAAGTCATCAAGCCTGCGTTCGAGACGATTCGTGATGACTCTTTAATAACAATATACATAATGATGCCACGCATTTAAGACAATCTATTCAAATCAAATCTAATCAAATTATTTATTTGCTTAAAACATGGTCAGAATACATTTGGTTTTTGTTACAAAACTACACTTAGTTCAGTATGTTTTGTCCACATTCAAATTCAAATAGATTTAAGTGTATACATAGCTAGAAGTTTGATGTTACAATACAAAATATTGTGATTATGATGGTGCAGCTAGGACCCGCCTTTTTGGCATACAATAATTTACTATGAAAATTATGTAAACTATTACAATTATTTACTATACTAAATAGTATAGTTATGTCTAAAATATACATTTCATTCAATTTCTATTTATTATTCACGTCAGTCAGATAATATGTTAAGGCATAATACCATTTTTTTATTTTAACATTTATACAAAACTGATTTGAATTTGTCACTTAAAGGACATGCAAGCATTATATAATATCAGCCTATACTGCCCACTGCTGGGCAAAGGCCTTCTCTCACAAATCGAGGTGAAAGAGATTAGTCATACTCCACCACGCGGACCCAGTGCAGATTGGTGGAGGCAGGTTTGTGGCCACCTGCTGTTGGAACTTGCAAGCATTAAGCTGGTCTTTATTAATTAAAGTACATTCATTATAATATTTACCAGTGTCCTTTCATTCGTCATATACTTATTAATTAGCTATGTTTCATTTAATATAATTTAATGTCATCAGTTGAAATCCATTCTTTGATTGTATTAAACATTTTGTTCTAAAAGCCATACTTTTGGTTGCTTCTTAAATTGGACTACTGGGAGATCTTTGATCGAGAGGGATAACTTATTTATACAGAGGCCTGTCACGGTACAGTTCGGAGAAAATACTAGCGTTATACTACCGATTTAAAAACTCGTCGATCACAATTAAGTCTATGGCGGTTTTCATTCTTTTATCTTTCGTCGCTTTGTCACTGGTTAAACCACTCGAGTCGAGGATGCGTGTGGATATAAGGAACTTGTAAGTATTAATTGGTAAAATACTTATGTATTTTTTTAAATAGACATGTTCATATAATTTCCAAGCGGGGTGTGCTTAGTATGGCACCTTTTGCTGACGATTTGATTTTAAATCCCAATGAAATAGAGGACGATGATTAGCCGTAACACCGGATACAATAACTTCGAACTGCTTTTGAGGATTTTTTCTATAGAAAAACCACAATTAGTCCAAATCCGGGGCCCTGTGATTGCTATCCGGACTGTATTAGACTAACGAGGCCCAAAAAAAATCATGAAAACAATATATTTTTCTTATCTGACCCTTCCGGCCAATTAACATGATTGTATTGTACATATTTAATAATAACTAACACACACATAATAATGATGCCACGTATATAAGGCGCTCTATTTAAGGAGGCCTGTGCAGTATCACAGTACAGTTCGAAGAAACTACTAGTGTACTATCGATTTAAAAAGTCGTCGATCACAATGAAGTCTTTGGCGGTTTTGGTTATTTTGTCTTTCATCACTTTGTCGCTGGCTCAGCCGAGTGAGTAAATTATTATGTTTATAAACGCACCCACGACACCGGAAAAAATTCTAGTGTGGCTACGTTTTTTTTTAATAAAATAAAAACGTGTACGTGTGCGTGTGTGTGCGCACTACAGTTGATCTAGTGGGTCGATATATTTTATGCCATTTGCGCGTGCGATTCTCCATCTGCACAAGTAATTCATCTAAGCTCATATGCATATTGATAAATGATGTTATTTTAACTTGGTTCAATGTTTTGTGGGTTTGTTAATGAATAATTTGTTGGTCGAATACTGCCAGAAGGTAGACGTTATTCGCCACTAGACCAAGGATGGTCTGGTCCTGGATTCGATCTTAATTCGTAGGTCAAACATATTTTTCTTTTTATAAAAAAATGCCCAGTATTATTCCGGAGTCTGGCATTATGTCCAGTTGCCGCGTTGCGATCGCGTGGTAGATGTTAATAATTTTAATTTATAACGCTTTTTAAAAACAAGCTTTTATATCAAAAACTCTACAAAGAGGTCTTGCTTAGTCGAAGCGTTCCTATGGCTTCTTTCCGGCTACGTATATGCCAAATTTCAGCTCAATCGAACATCCCCAAGTGCGAACATCAGCAACACGTCAACTATACTATAAAACCTCGCCGTGTTTGTGTTCATTGGATTCCTCAGTACCATAGCTAAGATAGCCAGAGGAAGTCCTCAACTTAAGAAGATATCACCCACGTGATTTTGCTATGAAAGTTGGTGTTAAAAAAGTTTGTTTACAATTACAATTATTTGTGAAGATTGGAACACTTTACTGATTTTAATTGTTCTCATGATCATTCGTAGATTTTTTTTATTGAAACGTAGCCCCACACTAGGAATTATTCTTACATCTACAATCATGAAATTCACATATACAAACACCCAGACCGAAACAAATACTTGTGGGTTACACAAACATTTTATACAGTGCGGGGACCTAACCCGCGACTACTCGATCCAGTGGGCGGAGCGGCTTGAGCTCATAACCACTTCACCAAGCCGTCCTTTAAATAGTATAGTCATAAAGATCACCTACACCTGTCCAATAACCCTTATTACATTTTTTTAAAGGTCACCTTAAATGTGAAGAAGGCACGCACGTTTATGCTACTGGCTGCTCTCAGAAGATTCCAGAACCCACCTGCGATGTCCCTGAACCAGTCAAAGAAGAAGCGATCATGTGTGACTTCTCTGCTTGCTACTGTGATGCGCCAACCGTGAGGGATACTAAGAGCGGAAAATGTGTTACCCTGGATAAATGCCCTAAAAAAGAATAAAATAACAACGAAAACATAATGGGCCTTACTAATAAACGTGGTATAGCGTGTGAATAGTTTTCTCTCTTTTCGTCATCAGTCATTTGACTCTTAAAAGAAGAATACACAGCAGTGTATACCTATTCCGTCGCTATACAATTTTTATTAGTTAGATAATTGTTTTTATAAAATAAAATAAAAGAGGCTGTCTCGAAAAAAATTTTTATGTTTACCCCCACAAGTTTTTGTTTCCGTAAGAATTTTATAGTATTTAAAATTGAAATTTATGAAATAATTCCTAGCACATGGCAACGTTTTTTTAATTTGATCCATGAGTTTTAATCTATGACTTTATAACTTTTAAATATTAATAATATACTTAATTCATTTGGTATTCATTCATTTCGAGGCAGGCTTTCAAATTGTCATGGACTCGGTAGTGCATTACAAAATATTATGCATTTGAGTTTATTTTAAATCATTGTACCATGTTATGTATGCCTGTTTTACGAGAGACATTCAGCTACTGATCATGAATACGATGATGTCATCTATTTTGTGTATTAAATAATGAAATTTTACTGTTCTATTCATTATTTACGTTTTCCAATACATATACAAGCTGTAACATAATAAACGCAAGACCTGAAAGTAGTTTGTTCTAAATCGGTAACTAAATTAATTCGAACTATTTTTAATGCATCTTAATTTCTTTTTTAATTTGCAAAATATGCTTTTACTCCTTCAGTGCGCTATAAAAAACGAATTTTATTAATGATTCATAGCAATAAGGAGATTGCAAATGCATTCCTAACCCGTATTTCTCAAAATGCACACATACACATACAAATTACTTTGTTAATTTGGGTATAAAAGTACTTAAAAAAGGGGTAAAAAACTTTAATTTTGGAAATTTGTTTTTCGTTTTAATTTATGAAGCAATTCTATAATCGGGGTGTCTGAGGTCTTGCGTTTATTATGTTACACCTTGTATAAGATGTTCGAAATGGGTGCATACACCATAAAATTGGTGATAGTACAAGTAATAGTTCGGAGTCTAGAATTGTGTCCGGTATAGTACACCTTTGCCTCGCTTGGGGCATACAAGCGTAGCCATGGTTATTTTGAATTTGAATTTTGATGAATATTTTGACGGACGACTTGGTCCAGTGATTAAGAGCTTAAACCGTTCAGTCTATTGGATCAGTTAGTCGTGAGTTCGATCCCCGCACGGGATAAATATTTGTGTGACTCAGGAACGTTTGTTTCAGTCTGGAAGTTACATGTGAATTTGACGTTTGTAAACGTACCCACGACTAATTTCAGATTTTTTCTTAATAAGCTATAAAAAAGACACTTATAGTATTAACCGATTGGGCCCCAGTTACAAAGATATTTTTAAGAAATGCGAGTATTCAGACAGAGGACCATTTTCAATGGCTAAGAAAATCCCTTTTGAGATAAAATCCTTGAAGGCGTTTGTCTATTTTTAGTCCTCCAACGATACGTTAGGTAGGAATCTTTCAATGAATTTACTTTCTGTTGGAGTACGTAACATGGAAATTCGTTCAGGCGCCTTAGGAAGCGATAGGTTAGGTTAAAGGTAATTTAACTCCCCAAGGGAAGGAAATACCGTCACCCTAAATAGGCGGCTTTGTGTCTATTGTATAGAAGTTTTGGTTCAGGATGATATTAATATTCGCTAGTTCTATTTGCACAGCAAAGTTGGTCGGACGTTCGCCTTATTAATATGAGTTTTGGGGTTCAAATTTCAATTTAAACATTGGAGTATTCGGCGGTAGCAGAGACCCGGTAACCATGAACTATAACCGGTGCTATTACCCAGTGAAGGTAGTAGGTAAAAGCTGGATGCGTACAGGACAAAGTTGGTCGTCGCGGTAAACAAGGGAGAGGCCTTTGTCCTGCAGTGGATATATCCGAGTTTTTATTCACGTGCAAACTATAAAGCCTGCAACATTTTTATGTTTAGAGCCAATGAAAAAATATAAGGAAATTTTTATATTGAAGATAGGTATCATGAGACTAAAACCTGTAACATAATTTTTACTAAAGTAAATCATTTTAATTCATTCATTCATTCATGGTTGGAAAACTGTCACAGGGAAATAAATGTCAAAAGTTAGTGTTCTTGGCGAAGTAATAGTCACAATTTTCTTTACTTAAACAAAGTGCATTACTTGTAAAGTTGCATAATTTTGCATTACCTGTGCACATTTTCTATTTTTTTCATTAATAAACAAAACGTTATATGTAATATTGCCAGTTCAAGTCATAATTTCTTTTACAAAAGTAAATAATAGGCATTCCTTGATTATAAAATAGAATTTTGACTGATAGAATTCTAAACACAGGACATTACTGGGCTAAGTAAATTCGTAACACAAAGTAATTTCCTGTCTCCAGATGTAGGGAGAGAGAGTGTACATGTTTTTATTTTTCTATCTATCTATCTATATCATCACGCCAGATCCCTTACGGGGTAGGCAGAGAGTACAGAGTTCCAACAGGCTCTTTCCTTACATACCTCTCTGGCTTCCTCTACTCTCATAATTCGTCTCATACACGCTCGCCGGTTACGGAGACTCCTGACTTGTCCTTCAGATTTATTTATTTTTATTTATTTATTTCCACACATACAGCTTGTGTTGTTTGAAAGCCACGTGAAATGGTGTTCCGAAGAATTAAAAGCCGTTTAAAATGACTGCCTCGTTGATCTAGCAGAGCATGGTCCGACTGGTGATCACGAGGTACTAGGTATACATCCTAGGTTGGACAATGTGTTCTTGAGTTTTCTATCAAAAAAATCTAAGTAGCAGTCTTGAGTTTGAAACTGTGCCCTATATATAGACAATAGACTCGACTTCTATTACTTTTAGAGGTAACATCGTCAGTAAAATGTAAGTTTACTGCTACATCTCTGTCATTCCCGCTTGGAGAAGTGGATGACCTTTATTGAAATTCAAACATATTTAAATTCTATCTGTACTGTAACTTACCAAATGCACTTAAAAAGGAGAGGCATTTTTATACAAACTCGGTAACGACGCAGTGATTTTTCCTTTCCCCATTCATATCACTATTTCGCGACAGAAAAGCACACATCCCTCGACACCTATAAAATATTCTACAAAACAATTCGACATTCTTCCTTTATTTAAAATAATGTCTCGTTCAGAGTGAGGCAAGGCGTCCCAACCACTGATGGATTATTCCTGAATATTTAGATATTTCCCGCATCAAACAACTTTATATTAAACCTGGCCCGATCCCCGTGACAACTATATGAAAATAATAAAGGTGAAAAAAAGTAATTTTTGAGCGGGACAGTTAGATGCGTCAGCGTTATTAAATGCTCCGTTAGTTTGAGTCTGTCAGTTCTTTGTAAATAAATATCCTGCTATCCTTTATAAATCTCTATTTTGCGGATAAATTTGATGCGTAGTTTACACGGTAAAATAACTATCTAGTCAAATATAAAGGCCGGCGTGACTTTATAAAAATATATTTATTTCACAATACAAATTAATAATAGATACTCAAAATATTAATGCAGTCAATTAATATTACTTAACGTTAGTGCGAACGGTAAGAGAGCTGAGTCGATATTAAATGTACTTTGCTTGGCGATGGCTTTTATAGGCATCGTCAAGTAAACAACTCCTTCTAGAATGAACCCACGCGTTATACGTCTTATTAATTGATATCTGCTTATTTAGCAAAACAGTTATGAGAATTGGACTGAGACTAAACAAGTAACCTGATATCTGTTTACATGATAAATACGCAGCTGAGGCAAGTGAAGCTGATTAAGCAAAACAGTACTTGGAATTATATGCTATGAGCAACAGTCTGTTTATATTGCATCATCTTTTAAAGTACTTGCACTGAGCTGTGTACTGGTCTAGTATACATAACTCCTCCCTCCATAAGTTCAAAATCAGCGTTCGATTTTTGAGAATGTTGAGTTTGCTTATGTTTACATAAGGACAATATTTTAGACTTATAAATATATAAAACAATCAAAAGCACAATTAATAATATTACATAAATGATTATAGAACCTAAACTTATGCTATGCACATTCACTGAATATACGTGGTTTTCACTGAGATTTTCACTTTTACTGTTTAACACATGTGACAGGAACTGAAGATCTTCTAAGTTGACCTCATCTAGGCTGATTGGCTGCTTGTAGATTTTCTCTGCTGCTGTGATGCTTGGTAAATTTATAACTGGAACTTGATGGAAGACTTGATTAGTTAATTGAATGAGACGTTTCCTTAATGTGATGTTCTCTAATTTAGCTTCACATTCATTATCTTAGGTTAATATATAGGTGCCAAAAATGTTGAACGGGTTGAAATCATTTTCACAGTGCTCTGTGAGAAATGTCTGTTTTCCTGAATATAGTAACCATGTGTCAGGCCGAATAGATTTGACCTTGACTTTTGAAGATTTTACTGTTAGTGGAGAACATGATGTAATTTGTGAAGAAAATTTCATCAAATCTGTAATGAATAAGTCTTCATTAGTGACAGATAAATTATCTTCATAACACAGGAATTCTCCTTCGTCTATTTCTTTGCATGATTGTGATAGTGGAAGTATATCTGACCCTCTGAACAGGATTTGGGAATATTGAGGTGTTAATAGGAATGTTAGGTTTAAATGAGGATTATACATGGGAAAAGGATGAAGGTTGTAATAGTTATAGAAATCTAATTGGACAATTGGTATTGACATAATAAACGTTATTCGTTTGTTCTTAATATATGCTCTTATGTCTATACAATGTACAATTTTGATCAAATTATCGGTATTTACTGGATACATTAATTTATCTATTTTCTCTATGTCTTTAAGAGTTGATAACAATTCATCTATGTCTAAAATGGATTGGTGTAAAATATTTAATCTACTAAAAGCAATAGCTGTTTCAACCTCATCTAACCTAGTTAACAAAATTTGAAAATTATGGATAATTAAATCGAAAGTATTCAAGACAATTTCCTTACTATGTTGAAATTGAGTTTTATTCAGAATGGATTCTATTTCGTTAATTGTTTTGTCTATTTCAATAAAATTATTTCTCGTAGAGTTTGTCAGATTTACTAATACTCCAATTGTTTCGGAAACTAATGATATTTTGTTGTCAATAGCGTTTTGTTTAGATTGAATATGACTTATTAAGGAATCGTATCTAATTGCATCTTCATTATCTAAATTGCCTGTAATGGCTTTAACTATTGAACCTAGGGGATTTAAAATACCTCTTTTAATTCTAATTGTTGGGACTAATTGATTATAACGCTCTAATGTTAAACTCATAATATACTCAGTTTGCATTTGTGCATCTATGATATTTCCGTCTAAGAAATATACATTTAATTTTTCTTTTAAATAATCGTTAACTTCATAATACTTGTTAACGTTATATTTAATACTGTTACTAACAAATTTTAAATCTAATATTTTAATTATATTCCAATTATAAGTGCTAATGAATGCTTGTCCTTCCTTAACTGGGAAGATTCCAGGATTATCTTCAATTTTCTGAAGTTGAAGGGCCAGGTTTTGGGCTGCCTGTACGAGGATCAGGAGCGCGAACCTGCGGAGGACGTTTTATATCTTTTATTGGGACTTTTACCTTCCTAGAACGGGATTTATTTTTGCCATGGTTTGATAATATTTTATCATCCTGTTTTACTTTACGTTTACGTTTCTTTTTAACTTTTATTTTGTTTGGATTAAAGTCTTTGATTGAAAATATTAAAGGATTCGATGTATTAACCATCATTGAAAAATTATCTTTAAATAAAATAGGAATATCGGAAGAATCTATGTTTTCCTTTGAATGGATAGTTATAAGGGATGATTTCGGGTTTTCAGACACGGTCAAAGTATTACTATTTAAAGAAGAAACTGGGTTAGTTAATTTTGATTTAATTGAATCTTCGGGGGATTTTGTTGTGGGACTTGAGGCATTAACTTTCATTAATAGATTATCTTTTAGTTTATTAATTTTTGCACGCGAAAGCGCATCAGCGTTTCCATTTTGTTTACCGGGTTTGTATTTAATTTCGTAATCAAATGCTGTTAATTGTAATTTCCAATTGGTAAGTCTACTTCCGGGTTCTTTAACTGAATTTAACCACATTAGGGGTTTATGGTCACTTAATATGGTAAATTTATTTCCATATAAGTATGGCCTAAATTTTCTACACGCCCATACTATGGCTAATAATTCTTTTTCTATTGTACTATAACGGGTTTCTGCGTCGTTTAAAGTCCTACTAAGATAAGCTACAGGCTTGTCACTACCTATCGGTCCTTGTGATAGTATAGCGCCAAGGGCATAATTGGATGCGTCGGTTGTTAACAAAAATGGTTTAGTGAAATCGGGATATTGTAAGATTGCGGCATTTGTTAAAATTTCTTTACATTTCTCAAATGCATCAATATATTCTTTGTTAATTATAATTTTGTGTCTTTTCTTTAAACATTTAGTGAGAGGTTGTGTTAATTTGGAAAAATCTTTAATGAATTTTCGGTAGTAACCTACTAATCCAACAAAACTACGTATTTCCGAAGGTGTTTTAGGTAACGGAAATTGTAATATGGCTTTAATTTTATCATCATTTGGTTGAAGACCATTTTCTGTAATAGTGTGACCTAGGTAAAGAACTTCTTTTCTGAGAAATTCACACTTGTCTAATGTTACTTTTAAATTTGTTTGCCTAAGTCTTTCAAATACTTTTTCTAATTTTTCTAAATGTTCTTCTAAACTACTTGAGAATATAATGATATCATCTAAGTAAACTAAACAATGGATACCCTGTAAACCTCTAAGTATGTTATCCATCGCACGTTGAAATGTTGCGGGGGCTGTTTTTAAACCAAATGGCATTCTGGTAAATTCATAATGTCCATTTTGTGCTGTAAATGCTGTTTTAGATTGATCCTGTTTCTCTACTTCAATCTGATGGTAACCACTAGCTAAATCTAATGTAGAAAAATAACACGCTTTTCCTAATTTATCGAAAAGGTCTGAAATGTTTGGTAATGGGTATTTGTCGTCTACGGTTATTTCATTCAATCGTCTATAATCTATGACCATGCGAAATTTTCGTTCGCCCGAAGCGTCCATTTTTTTCGGAACTAAGTGAACTGGGGCGCTCCATGGAGAGTGCGATTCCCTAATGACATTGTTTCTTAATAATTTATCTATTTGTTTTCCAATTTCTTTATTTTCTGTAGGGGCATGTCTATATGGTTTTATATATATGGGATCTTCATTAGTGGTTCGAATTTTATGTTTAACTTGATTCGTAAAAGTTAAAGGAATATCATCACAATAGAATATGTCTCTATATCTGTAACATAATTGTTGTATGGCTTGTTTTTCTTCTTTCTTTAAATGATCTAATCTTAATTTAGAAAGATTTTGTTGTAACAATTTATTTTTATTTGTATTTAAATTTAAAGTATTGAGGTTATTGAAAAATTTTTCCTCAAATTTGACTACTTTTAATGGATTATCAAATTTTAATATAACATTCTGATCTGTAGAATTTTGTATAATTGTTTGGGCTATTGAATTTTTACAATTTACTATGGCATCGGGCATTCTAACTCCTGGTTGAAATTCTAAAAAATGTAATATTGCTTCACCATTTTTAAGATTTGTCGGAATTTTAACATGAGTTTCTGAACGCGGTGATAATTTAATTTCGTAGGGTTTTCTATACAATATCGGAATTTTAGTATTTCTGGTTTTTAAAACTTGATTTTTCATATCTATTGTGGCTTCTAGTTCTTTTAACAAGTCTGAACCTAATAAACCTTCGTATCTACTATCCACATCATAAATGTAAAATTTGTGACAATTTTTGGTTTTAAAAGTTTTGGTTAAGGGCATATAAGCTACTTTACTGTGCCTACTATGTCCATGTGTACTAATTATTTCAAAAGGTTCTAAAGTTATAAAATTATAAAAGAATTTGTTTGCTATTTCGGGGCTAATGAAGGATCTAGTGCTTCCTGTATCTATCATAAATTTTGAATTAATTTCTGGTATTATAATATGTGGTAATTTTAAGGTTTCACTATAATTAAGTTTAACTATTTCGGGGGATCTTGGACCGGATCCATGGGAAAATTTTCAGGTGGAGAAACATTATTATCGGGGTTTTCGTCGTCGACTTCATCGATTGTCACTGGCTCATATTCATTAAAGTATTCGTCAGTCTCAAAGTCGATGTCATCTACGTCATTCTCATATAAATTTTCAATCATGTTATTACGAACTGCTGTCCTCATTGTGACATCATTATCTGTTTGATTTTTATTCATGAATTTATTGGGAATACCGAAACGGAATTGTTGATTTGGGTTGGGTTTGAAGAACCCAGATTGCTTGTAATTATTCATATTGTAAGGTAATCTTTGATCATTTTTAAATACTTTTTGTTGATTTTGTTGAATTAAATTAGGATTAAAGTTAGGTCGGAAGTTTTGATTCATTAGTTGTCTTTGTGGGAAATTACTTTGAAGGAATCTATTTTGAGGTATGCCAAATTTATATTGGGTCGGAATTTGTTTGGTTGTTTGTAAACTATTATTTGATTTGACTTTACTTTTTGCATTATAATGGTTATGGAAATTTACTTCCTCTGTAACTACTCCTAAGGCTGATTCTAAATTAGCGCATTTATTTAACCTAACGATCCTTAATAGGTCTTCTGGTAAGTTAAACAAAAAGCTATTTAACGCAGAATTATTATAAATAACCATTTTAGCGGCTTTAACGCCTTCATCGGTTAACAAATTTACTTTGGCTATAACTGAACTTTTTACGTCCTGGATTCTATGAGCTAAATCTATATATGATTCTCCTGATTTTAATTTAATGTTTTCTAATTCTACGGCAATGCAATCTTCTGTTCTAGGATCTCCAAAATGTTCTATGAGGAGTTCCTTTAAGCTATCCCAAGAATTGATAATATTTCTTTCGCTCACTAGTTTCGCGGCTTTATCTATTAATTTACTCGTCAGACTATGTTAAATGTACATTTGTTGTGCGGCATTATTTTCGCGATTAAAACTTCTAATTACGTATTCGCACTTTTGGATGTAAAAATTTAACAATTGATTGTTACCGTCGTAACGTGGAATTAAGTCGAGAATTTCTTTCGGAATAATTTGAATTTGATTCATTTTGAATATTTTGAACACTTATTATTCACTTTTACAAACACAATAAGATAAATATTACACACACAAAATAAAAAAAATACAATTTAAAATAACACACACAAAAAAAATACAATTTAAAAATAACACATAAAAAAGTTTAAAATAAATTTATATAATAAAAGCAAAAGTTTATAGATTCGGCGATTTTTGTCCGAAAATATAACTCCTATCAATTATTATTTAACTTAGCCTTTATAGGCAGAACAACGTTTATTATTTTTTTTATAATATTTAATTTCTTTTCATTAAGATTTATTTTCTTTTCAATATTTTACATTCTCAAGTGGACCTTGTGATCACCCCACTGGAAGTAATTTTCTTTTTTTAATAAAATACGACAATGTTTTACGTAAGTTCAGCGATGCTTGTCTGATTCTTACGGCCCTAAGTGGTGATCTACGGCTTAGCGATGCGTGTCTAAATCCCGTGAGATCCTAAATTCTAATCACAAATTAGCGATGCTTGTCTAATAATGCGATATCCTTTTATCCAAATAATTCCCGCGATTTTTGACCGGAATTACAGGCTCGGGGTCTGAATGAAATTAGCGATGCTTGTCCAATTAAATTCAGAATAGACAGAAAAATAGGAACATGTGGGAAAGGTCAGAACTCACACAATGCTGCAATTTTTCATGCCGAATATCCGCTCTTTGAGTATCAGCAGGCACTTCTTGACAAAATTTCTTTGTTCGAAGGTAGGGTAGGTCCTTTTCTAGGATTCAGCCAGGCGATTGTGGTCCGGAATCGATGCTTGTACTCCTACACGGCGTTGAGCTTGTCTGGTATGACTACTGCAACACTTATCGCGACTGAAATCCTACCGTTCGGCTGCGCCAGTCAAATATAAAGGCCGGCGTGACTTTATAAAAATATATTTATTTCACAATACAAATTAATAATAGATACTCAAAATATTAATGCAGTCAATTAATATTACTTAACGTTAGTGCGAACGGTAAGAGAGCTGAGTCGATATTAAATGTACTTTGCTTGGCGATGGCTTTTATAGGCATCGTCAAGTAAACAACTCCTTCTAGAATGAACCCACGCGTTATACGTCTTATTAATTGATATCTGCTTATTTAGCAAAACAGTTATGAGAATTGGACTGAGACTAAACAAGTAACCTGATATCTGTTTACATGATAAATACGCAGCTGAGGCAAGTTAAGCTGATTAAGCAAAACAGTACTTGGAATTATATTCTATGAGCAACAGTCTGTTTATATTGCATCATCTTTTAAAGTACTTGCACTGAGCTGTGTACTGGTCTAGTATACATAACTATCTATATCAAAAATTAGTATAAACTGTTTATTTTTTTCTTCTTTTTAATGTTTTGGGTGCTATTCTTATACTGTTAGTACAGTTGTGGCTTAAGAACGAAAACTGATACTTTATCACGTAACATTAGTTGTAACAACTATGACGTAGTTATTTTATCGGAAACTTGGTTGAATAATTCAGTAGGCAGCGGAGCGTTACCCGACGTTAGATACGTGGTGTGTAGAAGGGAAAGAGAAAATGCAATTCAAAATTGTGGTAAGGAAGGAGGTGGAATGCTCGTCGGTATTATGAAAACCACAAAATGGAAACGATTTACGGCTTGGGCAAGTACGTGTGAGTACCTGTGGGTGATGAACTTATATATTGTATTTATCGTCGGATAGCTCCATATGTTGTTTATCTGCCACCACCTGTACGTCAAATGTGCCTGGAACATTGTTTGGACTACTGTAACGCTGTTTTCGAGCACATAGTAGACGCGCACGAATGCATAGTAGGGGATTTAAATTTAAGTAAAATTGATTGGAATTTGAACTCTGCTCACGGTTTCACGGTACTTGACGTACCTGTGAAAGTCTGATTGATTTTACATCTGTCAACAAGCTCACAGAATATAATCATGTAAATAATTCTTACGGTCGCATACTTGATGTTGTACTGTCCACCATATCCACCTGTAGTGTAAATGAAAGCATAAATTTGCTGACTAAATTGACTTTGATTTAACTATTTATTGATTGATATATCTTTATGTTTGGAACATGAATCTAAACTGCCGTATAATAGCGATAACATATGACCCAACTTTTATAAAGCCGATTTTAGGTCAATTTGTAAATTTTTAGGTGAACTTGACTGGAATACATTATTGGATGGACAAAGTGATGTGAATGAAATGCTGGGAATGTTATATAGATCTATCAATGTCGCTGTTCAAAGATTTATTTCGGCTAGTTAAATAAAAAAGCAAAAATATCCGCCATGGTTTAATCGTGAATTAATTAAAATGTTAAACTAAAAAAAAATATTTTCGTAAATGCTTTAATATTTATAAGAACCCGTAAGATGCTGTTGAGTTTAAATAATTGGTAAGCGGTGGAACGTTCGTGCGATAATTTGTTATATTGATTATATCAAGACATTTGAAGACAATATTACGTTGAAACCGCAAATGTTTTGGTCATATGTGAAAAGCAAACGCGGGGGTTGTGGTACATATCCTACTGCGATATCGGATGGAACAAGTAGCACCTCTAATGGTATACAAATTTGTCAGTTGTTTGCAACTTACTTTTCATCCATTTACAGTTCTGATAATAACCACAATTATGAGATGAATTTTAAATACTTAAAATCACTGGAAAATTATAGCCAATGTTTGACAATTCCCAAGATTGACTCGCTACTAAAAACACTAGAAAATGTCGACTGTAGTAAAGGGGCAGGGCCGGACGGTATACCACCAGTCTTTGTAGCAAAACCTGTGATTAAATTTGAACACCCACTCAAACTTAACTTTAATAAATCACTTAACGCTGGTTCCTGCAAGCTGGAAAACTGCAAAGGTGGAAAACCTATACATAAGTCCGACAATGAAGACAATGTACGTAATTATAGGCCTATATCCATCTTGTCATGTATTTCTAAAGTCGTTGAGTCTATAATTTGCCCGTATATTCAGAATCATCTCAAACTATACCTAACCAATCAACAGCACGGATTTGTTCCTTTACGATCCACAAGTACTAATTTAGTTCATTTCACTGAAACTCTGTTCAAAACAATCGTCTTGGGCTATCAAGCTGACGTTATTTACGCAGATTTTAGCAAAGCTTTCGACAAAATTTCGCACAAAATACTCGTTTCTAAATTACGCGCCTACGGTATATCAGGTCCATGCTGAAATGGCTAACTTCGTATTTAATGCGCAGATTCTGCTTTATAGAAGTAAACGATTTTCAATCCACACTCCGTAGCATACATTTGGGACCGATTCTTTTTAGCTTCTTTATAAATGATATTTCCAATTGTTTCCCATGTTCCGAAGTCGTCATGTTTGCGGATAATTTAAAGTTTCTCAGAACGATCAAATCGTATGAAGATGCCACACTGCTTCAGAAGGATCTAAATAGGCTAATCAAATGGTGCAATGATAATACAATGCAGTTAAATTAAAAAAATGCTATCATGTTGAATTTCCACGAAATCAAAATGTAATTCAATTTGAGTACCGTAATTTTATTTTTTATTTTTTTATTGACATTGATAAAATTACAGAATTAGATAATATAAGAGATCTTGGTCTAATTTATGACAAAAAACTAACATTTACTTCACATTTAGATGGCATTATTAAAAAGGGTCTAAAATGTTAGGATTTGTAATAAGAACATGTAAACCACTTCGCAGTAATAAAATAAAAATCTTGCTCTATAACAGATTAGTCCAAATTATTTTAGATTACTGCAGCGTAGTCTGGTGGCCACACTACGCTACACATTCTTGCGCCTGCAACTTTTATGGCACTTATTATTCTCCCTGGGAAAATCTAATACGATATGTCCTTACAGAGAAAGATTGATTTTAATTTCATGGATTTCTTATCCTAGCGCAGAAGCATTAACCATGCAAAATTTGTAAGTAAAATTTTACGTAACAAAATTGATTGTCCCAAATGCTAGCGCTTTTTAAGTTTCGGGTTCCTTATAAAATTGCTCGCAGGCCAACCAAGGCCAACCAAGGTTTGCAAAGCACTCGAAACGTCGGGATCTTAAAAATCAAAATAAACCGCGATAAAATCCGAAAAAATAGTTTTATTTTATGTATAATATTCGCATAAATCTAAGAACTCAGTAAATGAAGACATAAATCAGACTGTACCTTTGCTGGGCAAAGGCCTTCTCATTAATTGAAGTGAGAGAGAACAGTTCAAACTCACCACGCGGACCCAGTGCCGATTAATGGAGGCAGATTTTAGGGCACCTGCTTTTGGAACTTACAAGCCGCCTACAACACTACCAACTTAACTTGACTGATACTACATGAAGTGGTATCCGGGATTAAGGGCTTAACGTGCCTTCCGAAGCATGGAGATGCTTAAAATTGGAAATGTCACAAACCGTCACCAATCTACGATTGATCGAACCAAGCGCTGCTTAATGCAGCATTGTGCGCAGTAACTCTTTGAAACTGGAAGTTTGGTTTCTTATTAAATTTCAATTCTGCCTCTTTGGTCTAGTGGCGTATAATGCGCGCAGCGATCACGAGGTCCTAGGTTCAAATCCTAGGTTGGACAAAGTGTAGATTTTCTATCGAAAAAATTCCCAGTATTATTCCGGAGTCTGGCATTGTGCCCGGTATAATGGCAATAGGCTTGCTTCCAATTACATTGGGACTCATCATTGTCGGCTAAAAATGGGTGTACATAGAACACCCCGGCTTGGGAAATGTAGGCGTGACGGTGTTTATCTTTGACGTCACACCTTCTTAAAGGTGCTGCCAGAATACCAGCGCTGCACCACGATCCAACGTTATGGTGCAGCAATATGCTGAGGCAGTATCCTGTTCAACTCCACACAACCTCTGGTGTTTGTAAATCAGTATTTTGTTATCACGTTGTTTGTGTATGTGTGGTTGAATTAATGTCTTCTATCAATCGTTCTTTCTTCTTTTTTTAACTATTTAAAAATTATAGTTTGGTTTTTGTATCCATGTGAAGCAATCATCTAATTAGAGTGTCTTCGGTCTTCCATTATTTACGTAACTTACGCGTTGTACAACTATATAAATTGACTGCGCCACGCAAATAAAATATCCCTTCACTTCCCTTCGCTCACCCGTGACGTCAGCATTAGCGTCTTTAACAGTAAGAAAATAATATAATAATAAAATAATAATAAAATAGTTTATTTAGATCAAAAATGGAATGTATACAAATTTCAATTGAAAAACGATGACATCTGCAGAAGTTAAAAACTGTGTCGCAGATATCAACGCCCTCCTCCGATTACATAAAAGCAAAAGTGAAAAAAAAAAAGAAAAAAACATGCATAAGAACGTAATATTAATAAATGTGCAATTCTGTGTACATGTACGTGTGCGTGCGTGAGTGTGTGTGTGCGTGAGTGAGTGTGTGTGTGAGTGTGTGTGTGAGTGTGAGTGTGTGTATGTGAGTGTGAGAGAGTGTGTGTGTATGTATTTGTATAGATGTTAAGATGTGTGCGCATGTATGAACATGTGTCGTACATTTATATGTATGATCATATTTTGACGTGCTTATAAAACAGACGCCTTAAGAAGGTTTTCGGTTTCTTCATAGGACAAAGAATTTAGCCATTCCGTGCATTTTAACTTACATTTAAAAAGTGACAGAGAGTGGATATTTAAAACTTTATTTATTCTATTATATACGATTGGACTAACATAATAGTAATGCCGCCCCGCTATAGCCGTGCGGTGGGAGTGTGTTGGACATGGATTATTCAGTTTACGCTTCGAATTTATTATTTTTAGGTCGTATGTTGTTTGGGTATGTTTTCGAGTAATCATTTTTAGAATAAAAAGTTGACGAACATTTAAAACTTGGCAGTGTGAATATAATTCGCTTGTGGGAAATCGTATTGGTTTATTACTAAGCACCTTAAGAATAGCTCGTTGAGCTCTTTCGAGTCTTAACATGTGCGTCTTAGCTGCGCCGCCCCAGGAGATGACACAATATGATAAGATGGATTGACCTAGTACATAATAAACAGATTTTAAACATTTGAAATCTAGTACTCTACTTAACTTCTTAAAAACAAATATAAGCTTTCTAACACGAGACAATGTGGATTCAATTTGTAGCTTCCAAGCTAGAGTGCCATCCAAAATAACACCAAGGTATTTCAAGCAGGGGACACGTTCAATGGATGTGCAGTTACAAGAGATGGAAAGCGGGACAGCAGCTCCGAAACAGATGTGAGCGCGTATAATATAATTTAAAGGGGGTTGTGAAGCAAGATTTGGGGTGAATGGAATAAATTTTGTTTTAGACAAATTTAGTGTAAGGAGGTTTGTAGAAAGCCAGTGCATGACAGTTCTTAGAGCGTTTTCAGAATGTTCACGAACCTCCTTCCAATCCTGTCCGTTTACAAGAAGAGCTGTGTCATCAGCATAGGTAATTATTTTGCAATTGGGAAG
The DNA here is from genome assembly GCA_905147815.2 of Phalera bucephala. Taxonomy (NCBI): domain Eukaryota; kingdom Metazoa; phylum Arthropoda; class Insecta; order Lepidoptera; family Notodontidae; genus Phalera; species Phalera bucephala. Next base: position 3,468,844 of record LR990627.1, read on the forward strand.
AGATAGGTTGCACAATTCATTGATGTAGACGAGAAAGAGAGTAGGGCCAAGGACGCTACCCTGAGGGACACCAAAATGAATTGACTCCACACTGCTTTTTAAGCCATCTATCATGACACATTGCGTCCGATTCGTCAGGTAACTGCGAAAAATGTCGAGCGCAACACCCCTGACACCTAGTAGTTCGAGTTTGGATAGCAGTATGGGGATAGACACAGTGTCAAAAGCCTTCGATAGATCCAGAAATATGCCCACTGTTTTTTGCTTCTTTTCGAAATTCTTGATCACGGCATCAGTTAGTTCAAGGACCGCGTCTTCAGTAGACGTACCACTGCGAAAGCCAAACTGATTTGCCGATAGGACACTATTTTCATTCAGAAATTTTAGAAGTCTGGTATTTAATACTTTCTCAAAAATCTTGGACAAAACAGTTAGAACGGAAATAGGTCGATAGTTTGTGACACTGTCCTTATCTCCACTTTTGTAAATAGGGTGCACAACTGCCATTTTAAAGGCATGCGGGAAGACACCAGAAGAAAGGGCTGTGTTGAATATATGTGTCAGTATGGGGATGAGAATATGCCTCGCAGATTTTACTAGCGGGGTAGAAATGTTGTCCCAGCCAGCCGCGCTCTTATTCTTCAAATTTACTATTATTGCTTCGATCTCACCTTCAGTTACGCTAAATAAGGCCATTGAGTTTAGTGGTGGAGTAGGCATGGAAGAGGAGATATAAGGGTGCTGAGTACTGTTCCTGCAAAAGTTAGTAGCCGGGACGATTTTTTTCGCAAGATCTTTGCCGACATTTGCGAAGAATGTGTTGACCGAGTTAACTGATGACAAAGGATCGTCGCGTAGTTTCAACAAGTTCATCGAAGACGAGTGACTTTGATTAAGGTTAGCAATTTGCTTTATAATCTTCCAAGTTTCTTTAGGATTCTTTTTTGCCATCTGTAACTCTTTATGATCATAAATACGCTTTATTCTTTTTAAAATATTATTACAGAAGTTACGGTAACGGGTGTAAATATTTTTTTGCGTTGCATTTAATGGATCTTTTTTAGATAAATGGTAAAGCTTGTCTCGATGACGGATGCATCTTAAGAGGCCAGGCGTGATCCATGGTTTGATAATACGTTTTTTGCTGGGAACAGGAGATAGTTGAGAGTTATTTTTAACACTTTTTGAGACAATATTTACTAGAGTGGTAGTGGATACATCAGGATTTTGGGACATAAGTACTGGAGAAAAATCTGTGTTTTCGAGATCTTTAACTACACTGGGGATGTCAGTACGTGTCAGAAAACGCTTCGACGCCATGTTAAATTTAAACTTATAATTGCAACAAAAAAGATGGGTGCATGATCGGTGATCAATGAATCAAGTACCAAAGTAGTAGAAGAGTATGGACTTCGAAGAATCACGTGATCGAGACAGTTACCCTCTCTGGTGGGGAACATATGGGCTGGAAGCATAGAATGAGAGGCGAGCAGGTTGAGGTATTGATCTGCCAAATTTACATTGCTCTCTCCGATCAAGCTAATATTAATATCCCCGATTATTGCAATAGATTTGAACGATTTTAGGGTGTTTAGAATTTCATCGAGGCTATTTATAAAAGGGTCTAAATGTTTGTAGGAGGGAGAACGATACAATGCAATGATAGCGCACTTGTTTGCGAAGTTTAGAATTAAGCAATTTGCATCCCGAAAATGTGGTCTCTCAATCTTACAATCGACCCCCTCCCTAACATATGCAACTACGCCATCGTTCTGATTAAGGTAGGTTGTCTCAAAAGACTGAAATCCGGCAAGTGACGGGATACTAGGCGACTTGCTCAACCAGCATTCTGATAGGATGATCACGTCAAGCTGGAGTTTTAGTCTATCCAGAAGAACCAGGAGCCCATCAAAGTTTCGATTTATACTCCGGATATTCACATGAAGTATTCTACAAGCATCATTCTCATGTTTAATAAATTTAAAACACTCTTCAGGGGAACACTGGAAAGATTCAGATATTGACAACCCTTCAATATCATTATTGACGTGATTTAGTTCATCCATTAAAGAGAGAGAAAAGGAACAGTGGAACAGGATTATAGAAACACAATAAACGATACTTGAGGGGAGCACAGGTATTGTTATGGCGAATAATATTATTTTCCCAATATGTCGAAAGCGCACTACTATTCAGTGTGATAGATGACTGAAAGGGTAAGTGAAAGTGTGTGTATTTATTTGTCAAGAGTTTTTGTTTAATGTGGATGATTTGTGTAGCAATTAGTGTGTGGAGTATTCTTAAAATAATAAGCCTAGGTATTACCAGAATGATATGCATATGTATCAGGTAACTCACTTTAAGACTTCCAGAAGCAATAAGTGCAATATGATATTCTAGTCACTTAGAAGCTTTGAGTTGGTCTAGGTAAGCTTCAGACGTTACGCGAATCAAAGGACCGTTTTCTACTTTGCGTAGGAGTATCTTGCCGCGAGATACCCAACAAAACTTAAAGTCATTAGATTTGGCGTAGTCACGAGTTAAAAAGAAAAGCCTCTTCATTTTTGAAGTAAGGTTCTCCGCAATAAATATTGGTTTTACAGGCCCTTGTATTTTTAGATGTTCAGTTGTCAGTCTAGATGTCGAGTTAAATGTGCGATACATTTTTATGAGTTTATCTTTGAGGAGAGTGGTGGTTAGATCTACTATTATTGTTCTGTTTGCAGGGTTCTTCGTTCTTATTCGGTAGATGTCCTTAACCTCGTTCAGTTGTATAGGAACGTTGATTGCCCTACCAGTATTAATAAAGGTGTCCAAAAGCGATAGCTTAGTTTCCATGGGTGAGACAGGGATGTTTCTAATCTCTAGACAGGTAGACGTTCAAGATTTTCAATCTTTTCTTCCAGAGATCTGATGTACTGGCTGTCTTCATTTCGCGCTGCCGCCATTTTGTCAAACTGGGCTTGCAGCTTATCATATTTATCTGACAGAATATCAAACATCGAACGGATGTCCTCAACCATAGAACACAATTTATCAGACATCTTTTCCTGGTCTTTCTTGAAAGCATTGAACATTTTGCTCATTTCTTTCATGACGTCACTGAATCGAAGTGCACAATAAATTGAACCAGATATAGATTTGTCTCAACCAAATTAATATTGTATGTATGCAGATATCTAAACGCAACTGAAGTCACGAGATATCTTAGTTCTAAGCTAATCACCGATCCATGCGGCTCATTTCATTAAGCCGGGTGTATTGACGTATAAGCGTATTGTGCCGTATAACTTCAAAACACAATCAAATACGTGGGATGTAGGGGCGTTTACACTTTGAAACGCATTCAAACTGGCTGGACATTCGATAGAAAATCTCTATTAGAAACTAGATTTTTTACAATGATATATGAATATCTTATTAAGGTTATTAAAATCAAATAATTACATTACACACAAGGGAAATAACAGGTATTGCATTATTTAGTAAAGCTGGAAATTCCATTTGCTAGAAAAAGAACTTGCATTGAAGTACTGACTACTCAACCAAAGGTTTGAAAGATTATAAAAAGATTTTATTCCATTTGTAACTTTTAATTTTACTACCATGTAGCTTACTCTAATATACTTAAATATTATTTTACATGGTACGGTTTGAATTAAACTCAAGGATTGAAGTCACAAGATACCCTACTTTTAAGCCGATCACTGATCCATGCGGCTCATTACATTAAGCCAAGTGGATTGACGTATAAGCGTGTTGTGCCGTGTGACTTCAGGAGACAATCGAACGCGCGAAACGTACACAGCGAGGGTTTACACTTGGAAAAGCATTTAACACCACTACTGTTAGACAAAGTCGATCGAGAATCACTATTAGAAATCGGATCTTTTTGCAAGTATTTAAGATACTGAAGAAGGATTAGGGGTATTCTAATTAACAAAGTCGTAAATTCCAAATTCTCTTCCAGCTAACAAGAGTGTTAAAAGATTGTAAAAACAATACTCCATTTGTCAGTTTTAAAGAAAGGTACCAGCACGTATATTGGACCTTTTTAGGTATAGTAAGTCACCTGCTAAGATCAATAGCTGAAATGAAGAAACATAAACACCGAACGGACCTGAGCAGGTGCAAGGACTATTGTAAACTATGGTAAGAAAACAAGGCCTATGTGAATGAGGTCTGATTGACAAAAACTGGTATATTTCAAACGAGACGGATTTTTAGTATTGTAGATATGGGTATATAAATATAATAACATCAGCCTATACTTTTCCTATGCTGGGTAAAGGACTTCTCTCACAAATCGAGGTGAGAGAGATTAGGCAATTACTCCATCACGCGGACCCAGTGCGCATTGGCGGAGGCAGGTTTGCCACCACCTCCTGTTAGATTTTATCAAGTCGCCTATAAGGCTTCCAACTTGGCTTAACGACTACAACATTAAGGCGCGTATTGCAGAACGTAAATCTGTGGTTAATCTAGATTTTAAAACTGAGTTTTCTACTAAAATGTTAGTTTTAAAACTAGATTCACGACGGATTTACGTTCTGCTATACGGGCCTAAGTGGTAACTGGGACCAACGGCTTAGCGCTCCTACCGAAACATGGAGACGCTCAAATATGAAATGCGACAAACGGTCACCCATCTCAGGCCAACCGAGTGGAACGTTGCTTAACCTTGGTGATCGCTAAGAACACCGCGGTGGCACTGCACTACGAGCGCCTCAAAATCAAGTTTTTTGTTCTTTCTCTTAAAGTATAATTATTTTATTTATATTTTTTTTTACTTTCTTTTAATATATAAATATTCGTAGTAGAGGTAGACTCACGCGTTTATCTATCCCCGCTTTTGATTATCACGGTTGTTTGCGGTTCGCTGCGATTCCCCGCAATTCGGTGCGATCCCGCCCGGTGACGATTTAATCGGGGGAAGCGATTTATTTCGTTAGAGATCCGACGTCGCGAGATATGTACCCGTTTATTTACGTACTGCGAAAGTGTTCAGACTGATATAATGAAATAGAAAGAAATTAAATTCATCGCTAAAAGTTGATTTTTAAATCATAATATGAAAATATTGATGTATGAAGTTATCCATAAATAATTACATGACCGAATATAAAAGTGAAAAAACATATTTATTCAAGTCATACAATTGTATTTTTTTATTTCCTTATGTTTTGTATTTGTTTATTTTTTTTTATGACGGATTCGTAACCCTATGGAGAAGCGGTGTTTTTAGCGATCACCAAAGTTAAGCAGCGTTCGACTCGGTTGGGCTGAGATGGGTGACCGCATGTGGCGTTTTCGTATCCAAGCGTCTTCAGAAGGTGCGTTAAGTCGTTGATCCTGGTTATCACTTAATGTCGTTAAGCCGAGTTAGAAGCCTTATAGGCGGCTTGATAAGTATAAGTTCCAACAGCAGGTGGCCACAAACCTGCCTCCACCAATCCGCACTGGGTACGGGTGGGTATGACCTAATCTCTTTCACCTCGCTCTGAGATAAGGCTTTTGCCCAGCACTGATATTATAATGCTGTTTTATAGATGAAAAAAAAAATGTTGTCTGAAAAATCAGCTCTAAGACCTGTAAACAGTTACCTGCAGTTTTATACCCAATGTGAATTAAAGGTATGTTGGATTAAAATTTATTGGGTAGAATCGGAGCTATAGCTTATATCTATGCTTGTCCTTAGATCGAACCTAAGACTTGAATTTACTGAGGTCTGATTTTGAGCAACTTATCATTGTTTTAGAAAACTCATAAGCTTAAACTCCGTATTGCGGAAAATGCCTGATTGAAGAAATAATGCCTTTGGTTTAGTAATCTGCGAATTCAGTCTATTATATTCTATAAGTCTAAGCATTCACGTTGAATATTTTCTGCTGATTCCTCACACAACAAAACTGTCTTTCAATGCTTGTCTTCCTTTCAGTATTCAGAGCGTTTCGTTAGAGATCGGTACGCGCTACCTATTCTCATTGTCAGTCAGTAGAAATAAATGGAAATAGAAATTTTATTTACTGACGAAATAATATATGAGATGGTATGCAAATAGTTTTTAACAAAATTATGTTGCATAAAAAAGTACAAATATATCTAATTGTAGTTTGGTGTGAAATTAGGGTTACCGTTCAGTAAAATTTTCCTTCTTTAGGGAAATATTTCAACAGGTACGTCTGCACGGTCTTAATTAAAGGAAAACTTGGGTAAATTTCATAGCGAACGGCAACTCTGCGACTGTCCTGGGCCCTGGGCCCTGGGCCTTGTTTCGTGTTTAAATTGTCATAGCGAATAGCTATGACAATTTAAACACGAAACAAGACGTGTTATCAAACATACGTGTTATTGGCGTGGAATGGAATTATGTATGCCACTGTCAGATTTGAAAACATGACAAGGCTCGTCACACGCCATGTTTCGAACTGTCAAAATAACACGCTCCGCGCTTGCGTGTTATTGAAAACATGTTAAAAACTTGCTAAGGTAATTCAATGTAAACAAACATTTTTAAATAGTTTTATTGCAATTTAAATGATATATTATGATCATCGCGTCGTCGTCGTAGTAATAAATTATTACTCATAACCAGTGACATTGGAAAATTGTGGTGGCTCATCTATTAAAGTGAACTTCTCAATTTCAACAATAGTGTACACATTTATCTTAAAAATATGGTGTTTTGTTTTACTTTGTAGTCGCAATGAACCGGATGAAAGCTTCTACAGCCCAATTAGCATATTTACCCACCCACAGGTGGAATCTGGGTACATCAATTGTTCTCCTCAAGGAAGGTCATCCAGAAATGTGGAAAGACCTAACCTACCAATTAAATGCGTTAGGAGGCCCATTTAAAACTGTGATCATAAAAAACGTATGTATCTTATGACAAAACAGATATACAATGTGAAAGTGGAAGGATGCAGGTACCGGGGAAGACCTAGACTATCTTACAACGACCAAATAAACCGAGTCTTGTCTGATGGAAAAGTCAAGAGTCTCCGTAACCGGCGAGCGTGTATGAGACGAACTATGAGAGTCGAGGAAGCCAGAGAGGTATGTAAGGAAAGAACCTGTTGGAACTCTGTACTCTCTGCCTACCCCGCAAGGGATCTGGCGTGAGGTTATAGATAGATAGATAGATCTTACGTACGTATCTACTAAAATAAATGTGACTTTTGTTATTTTATAAAGACAAATAATTTGTGGTGTGCTACATTATTGATTTTGTGGTAAATTAAATATTTGTATCATTGATTTAATTATAGGGCATAGGTGGATGATGCTGACCTAAAATAACATAATAGGCTATTTTTCATTATCAATTGTAGGGTTATTATAATGCATTTTCTATTAGTGAGTCTTAATTGTTCATCAAATAATGTGTTGCATATATTATGAAGCACTAATTTTGCATCTAAAATCATATCTTTCATATGAAATTTCTTTTACAGAATTGCTGATGGTTGAGAAAATTAGAACACCCAAGTTGACCCATTCTTGTAGAGGAAGATGTGCGGTAATGTCATCTGTGGTGGGAATTTTTATACTAATGAATGAAAGAAAAATGGTTTTATATCAATTTGTTTTTCAATTATAGCTGCATAATTATGGTGTGGTAACCTTGGTAGTAAAGTGGAACCATTACTGTGTGGTATACCAAACTGTATAATTTTGAATGTTTGTTGTTCAAATCAAATAAAATAGCATTTATTGTGGTCATAGGTTACAAAGATGGTATGCGTTGTTGTTCTGATGAGGACTTACAAGTTTCCATTTAACAATACCAAATGTCTTGCATGTGATTATTGATTTGTTATTCATAAATAAAACTTGTTGATTTACCAATTACTTTTGTTTCATTTATATACATACCTGCCCCGCAGGGGATCTGGCTTGATGATATTTTTATTATATTTTTTATTTTCTTTATTAATTCTTTAATTTAGATAGATACATAGATTATGTATCTATCTATGTATCTGTGTAGATAGATAGCTAGTAAAGATAAAGATACATAGTAAATAAACTAAATAAATAAGTATACCTTTTAATTCACTGTATGTATATTTGCAAAACAAACTTTAAAATAAAAAATAAACACCGGCACGCCGGTATTCCCGGAGTGGGGGGCAGAAGGGCATAGGGGCAACTAGGTTCAGGGAGGACCGGCCTCGACTTGGGCTGTTGCTATGGGGGAAGGCATACATTAGGTGTCTCGCCGTGGAGAACATGAAAGAAACTTGTCGGCTGGCCAGTGCAGAGATGCACTGGCCAGTGGACAAGGGATTCTTCCACGTCGCCGGCGAGGTCGGTGTCTAATCCTGTGTGTGATATCGGTATCTGATAGGAGGGAAGTAAGGGCATTGTAAGGGTTGCTGAAAATATGGCGCGGGCAGCAATAACGGCTGATAGGAGGCGAGTCAAGTGCGTAGGCGGCAGCAGCTAAAAAGGGCTTTTATATAGGTGCGAACAGGTTCAAGGCTGAGATCGGAATGGTGCTAGGTTTAGTGTGGTTTTTTCTTAAGTGGCCAATTTTATGAAAAAAACATGGTGTGACAACTAAAGACACTAAAGTGGTCATTTCGGACGAAGAGCAAGGATTGGGGAATTAATGAATGAATAAAATAAACTAATTTTGAACCAATTGTATTGCCTTAAGTTATCACACAATATTTTTATGTAAAATTGACCACTTAAAAAAAACAGACTATATATGTGTGGGACAAGTCTTTGTTTGTTTAGGTGTGTTTATAGGTTATTGTATTTGACATTCGTACGTTCTAAAACTTGGATCTTTGTTTAATGTAAATTAAGTTGCCTTTTTTATATCTGGCCCTACTTATTTACTTAGTTTTCAATAGACACATACTTAAAACCATGTTATCAGCACATAGCTCCGCTGCCTATGCCGTAAGGAAGATCAGACAACTAACTGATGTGGACACCGCGAGGATAGTCTATTTTAGCTACTTTCATAGTGTCATGTCTTACGGTATATTATTGTGGGGTAGGGCAGCGGACATTGAGTCTGTTTTTATCTTGCAAAAAAGGGCTATTAGGGCCATCTATAACTTGAGTAGTCGCGACTCTTTAAGAGAACTGTTCAAAGTAGCTAATATCATGACGGTCCCATGTCAATATATCTATGAAAACATTATGTATACTAGAAAAAATTTAGATCTTTTTAATCAGCTAGGTGATAGACATTGCTATAACACACGACATAGAAATAAATTAGACCAACCGCAGTTTCGTCTGTCAAAAATTCACACGTCTTTCATGGGGCACTGTGTTAGATTTTATAACAAAATTCCCATTGACGTCACTAAACTTAGTGAAAATAAGTTCAAAGCTTGTGTAAAACGAACACTTTGTAAGCAAGCTTATTATTCAATAGAAGATTATTTAAAAGATAAAAATGCTTGGATAGATGCTATTCCAGCTCCACTTGAGTCATAACAACCTATTCAACTGTTGTTAGTTAACATTACCTCTCTTCCTTCTATTAATTTAACACAATATGTACTTTTTTGTAAATGAGGGAACCATGTAGCCATTCTCATAAATAGTATGAGAATTCGCTTTTTTAACTTAGACTCACCTGATGACCAACCTATATTGTTCTCCCATACCCCACAACAGAATGTAGATGAAAAAGTTTGTAATTTCTTATTTTAAAAGAGTAACCGTGGAGTTTCTTGCCCTTCTTCTCCACAGGAATGACATTCCGAAGTGGCGGTAGAGTCTTTGTTACTTTTCTGACGATTCATAAATACTGTAATGGTTTACATGAATAAAAAATATTCTGATTCTGATTCATATAAATATATTTTTACCGAAATTGAATAAGTTGAAACGAATATTCGAAAAACCGATACTTTAACGAAATTAACAGATGTAAGATTATGAACGAATCCAGCGAAATCTCAAATTAAAAATAAAATTGCCGTAGACAACATTCCTTACGGCATACCGAATACCATTTTGTAATTTCACGCGAAGGCTCGTCAAGGAAGCGTGTTTATGTTTACTGCTTGTTATGACGTCACACGTTACTTGCGGGGAATCTCATGTGGCATAGCGAATAAAGACCCTGAAGTGACATATCACTTACGTAGTAAGTAAGAAAACAACTGCTATGGCGAGCGAACAGCTGCTTACCTAGTTCCTCGATTTCGACCCTCTGATGTATGTATAAACATTAAAAGGTATAACATTAAATTTAAATAAAAAACCTCCTTGCACAATATTACGTAGTAATAGAAACATAATACTTAATTATATATAGGATTTATGTTTTTAAAACTTATTATACATAGTATACTTTTATACAAACAGTGCAACCTTTGTTATTGTTTGTTATTATTTTTGTAAATATGGTGTTTCGATGTATTTAGCATTAATACAAACCTTTGTGGTTTCGCAATGCTATGTGACCGACTTGTTATAACCTTTTTTTAAGTGATAAATAAATAAAAAATAAAAATTTGATGACAGCGTTAATTCTGATTTTGGGCGCGAGCGACAAGATCCTTGTGTTATACAAAAAGGAAAGAATATTTATACTATTTTCTCTTTTCTTTCTTCGGATCATTTGTGGAATATACACATTTGAGCATGTCCCTACTTCACGCTAAGCCGTTGGCCTTGGTTACCACTTAATATCTATGTATCTATATCGACAATGTGTTATTTTCTATCGAAAAATTCTAAATAACAGTTTGGGATTGTGCCCGGCATATTGGCAGACGACTCACCCTTTATTAAGGTAACATCCATTTGAAAGGAAACAACGTCGTTGAAATTTAAGTTTGCACAGTACATCTCTGTCACACCCACTTGGAGCAAGGCGTGATAGTGTTATTGTTTATTCGAACGAAAAACTCAAGATGATCTAGTGTTTGCAGAACTTACATTTCACCGACGATGTTTCCGACGACCTTTCAAAGGGACCTTAATAAAGGGCTAGTCTTCTGCCAATACACCGGGCACAATCCCAGACTGCTATTAAGAATTCTTCGATACAAAATAACACATTGTCTTACCTAGGCTTCTCATTTATAATAGGTCCTCATGATCGCCGGTCAGACTGTGCCCTCATCGATCAAAGAGGCAGTAATTGTTAACTGCTTATCATAATTCTTCAGAAATTTTATTTCACTTGTTTTTCCAACAACATTCAGTTTCTCTTGATACCTAACGAGAATATAAAAATTTCCTCATTTTTTTCTTGGTCCTAGACAAATGACAAAAACGTGCAAAATAAAAAAAAAAGTAAACTTATTGAACGGAGAATACGCGAGAAGTCCGATGGAATGTTGTACGAGGCACAAGGGGCTTTCAGGTTCGGAAGAGGATGTTCGGATCAAGTTTTCTTCCTCCGCAACATCGTAGAGTAGCATTTGGCAGTGGGCCGGAAGGTTTTTTGCGATTTTGTGGATCTGGAGAAGGCGTTTGACAGAGCTGTGTGTAAGAGACTTCGGGACATTTTGCCAGAGTATGGTATAGATGGCACTCTGTTACGAACCGTCCAGTCCACCTATGTGGACTGCTAGGCATGCGTACTGGTGGGTGGTAACTGGTTTGACGTTGAAATCGGCGTCAAGAAGGGTTGCGTGTTGTCCGCTAGACTGTTTATAATATATCTGGATAAAAGTCTTCAAAGACTGAAAGCGATGAATGAATGTGTAAGAATGGGTGGTTTAATGGTAAACCATTTACTATATGCAGATGACGCGGTTTAAATAGCGCCAACAGCCACTGATCTGCAAACACTAGTCACAGTTATGTCAGATGAGTGCATTAACAATTTCTTACATTTGAATGTAAAGACAACCGAGATTATGGTTTTTGAATAGGAAAAAAACAGAACGAATACAAGGATTGTGATTGATAACGACGTGCTGGAGCAAGTGAATGAGTTTGTATATCTTGGATGCGTCTTACGCAAGGATGAAAAATACACCGCTGACATAGAGAGAAGAGTGAGTGCAGGGAACAGAATAAATGGTGCGATGGGAAAGCTACTTGGGAGCTGCCACTTAAGCCAAGAGGCACAGCTGGTCATACATATCGGAGTTCTTGTCCCAACGCTGTTATATGGTAGCGAGAACTGGGTATGTATGAAGGAGAATGGAAGTAGGATAAATGCGGTAGAAATGCGAGCTCTGCGGAAGATGTGCGGAGTGAAGCTGACCGACCGTATTCGCAACAGCGTTGTAAGAAAGTGAGTAGGTATGAAAGATAGTATCGGTGTGCTCCGTTGATTCGGGCACATAAAAAGAATGTCAGGAACCCACATATTTCCCCGACGATGTTAAGTATGACTGAAAGACTGAATGAATAACTCCTTCAGTGCTCTATAACAAACGAAGGTTATTATTGATTCAAAGTAATATGGAGATTTCAAATGCATTTCCAAAACATATTTCTGAATACATACAAGTTTCATTGTTAATTTCGGTATAAAAGTGCTTCAAAAAAGGGTAAAAAGCTTTAAATTTCGAAATTTGGTTTTCGTATTGAATTTGTGAAGCAATTATCTAATCGGAGTATCTGCGGTCTTACTTTAATTTCGATACACCTTCTTTTTGTACTGGAAAATGAAAATAAAGAATAGAAAAGTGAAATAACACTACTATTAATATATAACAAAATAAAACAGGCATACATAACATGTAACAATAATTTAAAACAAACTCAAATGCATAATATTTTATAATGCACTGCTAGATCCATGACTATTTAAAAGTCTGCCTCGAAATGAATAAATACCAAATGAAACAAGTATATTAATATATTAAAAATCTTATAAAAATACGTTGCCCCATGCTAGGAATTATTTCATGAAGTTCACTTTCAAATACCATGAAATTCAGAAGGAAACAAATTTTTTTGGGTCATATAAGGATTTGATGTGTATTGTCAAAGTCAAACATAATGCGAAGTAGAGCGGCATATGCTCTAACTAATAAATCAAGTTACCAATATTCACACCAGACAGAATGACAGCAAAAGTTGGGAAAAACGTTTGTTCAACAGTAGGACACAACAGAAAAAAAAACACTTCAACCAGAGCTTTTTTATTTTATTTTATAAAAACAATTATGCCGACATACTAATAAATATTGTATCGCGGTGGAATAGGTATACAATGCTTTGTTTTTTTTCTCCGAATTTCAAATGACAGATGACAAAAAGAGAGAAAACAGAAAGAGAGAAAACAATTTACACTCTATACCACGTTTATTAGTATGGCCCATTATGTTTTAGTTTTTTTATTCTTTCTTAGGGCATTTATCCAGGGTAACACATTTTCCGCTCTTTGTATCCCTCACGGTTGGCGCATCACAGTAGCAAGCAGAGAAGTCACAAATGATGGCTTCTTGTTTAACTGGTTCAGGGACATCGCAGGTGGGTTCTGGAATCATCTGAGAGCAGCCAGTAGTATAAGCGTGCGTCCCTTCTTCGCATTCAATGTCACCTTTAAAAATAAATGGAAATAGGGTTACTGGACAGGTGTAGGTAATCCGTATGACTATACTATTTAACGGATCCTTCGGCGCAGTGGATAAGAGCCCAAACCACTCCGCCCACTGGATCGAGTAGCCGCAGGTTCAATCCCGGCACGGGACATATCTTTGTGTAACCCACAAATATTTGTTTCTGTCTGGGTGTTCGTGTATGTAAGTGATTGAAGACGCAGGAATAATTTCTAGTGTGGGGCTACGTTAAATAAAAAAATCCAATCAAATGTTCCAAACTTTACAAATAATTGTTATTGTAAAAAATCTTTTTAACACAACCTTTCCTAGCGAAAACACGTGGGCGATTTCTTCTAATGTTGAGGACTTCCTATGACTACTTTTTGGATTCACTATCAAATCTTAGAAACTACTCAGAGTTGTGGTACCAGTCAAGAGAATTCCAGTGAGCTCATGCACGATGAGGTTTTATTGTACAGTTGGCTCGTGCTGTGGGCTCCTTCCAGCTCCACCATTAGATCAGCTTCATGGTTATACACCATATTATTGCATTGCTGTAGTTAGTACCCCAAATTTTATCTTAATCGGATTATAGAAAGTACTTCAGAAATGGATCACAAAAGATAAACACAGAAAAAGATACGCAAAAATAAAGTTAATTAAAAACTTGTAAAAATATCCCACTTTTGATTTCTTTTGTTGCTATTTTCAAACATCCACATGAGGGAGGAGTGTTCTACAAGCTTTTATTTAACTTGCAATGTTCGTATGTCTGTCTGTCTGTCTTTTCAGTCAAAATATTTTGATCTATTTTTCACGCACTTGCGAATGTTCGATTGAGCTGCAATTTGACATACGTATATGCATGCAAATACGTAGCCGGAAATAAGCCATAGGAACTCTTCGACTAAGCAAGACATCTTCGTTGTATTTTTGCTATAGAAACTTGTTTTTAAAAAGGGTTTTTCAATTAAATTTATTTACATCTACCACTGAATCGGACTCCTACTGACAAGGTTCGGATACAACAGGAGGCGATCCTAAAACTATCATTATACTGGGCATAATGCCAGATGTCGGAATAATGCTGACATCTTTTCTAACAAACAGAAAACATCCTCGTATTTTGACCGACGAATTGAGATTCACCACCAGGACCTGACCACCCTTGGTCGAGTAGTAATTTCTACCTCCTGGCAGTGTTCGACCAACAACTTACTCATAAACACACACACAAAACATTTAACCAAGTTAAAATAAAAGTGTGAAGCTAATAACAAATCCCCTCGACATAAATTAAGGAAGGCCCTTTCAGAAAACATCATAATACAAACAAACCGGTGTTCGGATGAGTTCATAATAAACTTGTTCGGAAACCAAGGTCTTTTAGAGCACGTAACACCGTTTATCAATATGCATATGAGCTTAGACTAATTACTTGTAAAATAGAGCATCGCACGCGCGGAAAAGGCATGAAATTTATATACCCAGTAGACAAAACGCACACGCACGCACGCGTACATATTTTTATTTTATTAAAAAGAATTTATTTCCCCCCACGCTAGAATTTATTCCAGTGTCGTGGGTGCGTTTACAAACATGGTAATTCACATACACAATATCCAGACCAGACAAATAATTGTGGGTTGCACAAATATTTGTCCTGTGCGGAAATCGAAACCGTGGCTATACGATCCAAGGGGTCGAGCGGCTTTAGCTCTGAAACACTGCACCAAATCGACAACTTTTGAAAGATATACTCCGGCACACCTATACCCTCTAACTGGCATACATACTCCAGGGCGCCTCTTCAAGGCGCCCTCGAGTATGTCACCTCTTCAAGGCGCCCTCGAGTATGTCACCTCTTCAAGGCGCCCTCGAGTATGTCGCTCCTTGCCCTTCTGGCTCGAGCGCAGTGGTTGCACGCTCGCCCTTAAGTCCGGTGAAGCTGTAAAGGCCTCGCGGCCAATAGCTTTCATCACTCACACACACACACACACACGCTAAGCGCGGCCGGATGAGTGACTGTGTACACCTACTTTTCGCCGAAGATGTTAGGTCCCATACAATAGGGGTGAGCCTATAAGAGACTAGTCTGGAATTGTGGTTAATAACAATATACAACAATTCCGGACTCGGACGGGTACTGTGGCTAAAAGTGCATTGGTCCGACGAGGATTTGAACCTTGAGAACATTTAAGCAAGTAAAATAATAATTTAAGAAAATATCATAATGCGTTCAAACACATACGCATTGCTAACTTCATAATACCTGCACTTGTTCAAAACCTAGGCTTTTTGAGACGTAATAGATATTTCCTTTTAGAAGGCCGGTTTTGAATTGCATCTTAATTTTTCTACTGCGTAAATGATAAAGCTTTTAGGAAAAATTAACACCGTCACGCATATAATTCCCAAATGAGATAAGCAGAGGTGTACTGGGTATATATTGCCGATTTTTTTAGATCCAATAGGGGGCGAGTTTATTCCCATTATACTGGGCACATTTCCGGACTTCGGATTCGTACTGTTTTGATTTTCAGTCCCCACCTCCACACCTCTTCGTCCGATCTGGGATTCGAACCGAGGACGTCGTGGGAGCTAGCCGCACGTAGTATGGAAGCTGAGTAAGTTCTTATGAATCCTGAAGAGTCTCCGTAACCGGCGAGCGTGTATGAGAGGAACTATGAGAGTCGAGGAAGCCTGAGAGGTATGTAAGGAAAGAACCTGTTGGACCTCTGTGCTCTCTACCTACCCCGCAAAGGATCTGGCGTCATGTTATAGATAGATAGATAATAATATTGCCCATCCTGGCCAGTAATAAGAGACCCTCATTCAGATATATGCAGTGATAAGGCATTAATATTACCCTAACACAGTGCTGGTTTTCAATGAGGACCCAAGTGACGTGCAGACATTGAGCTTGCATATTATAAAAGAAAAACCATTATTCCTGTCTCTTTCTTCCAGCACGCTTCGGGCGCGACATTCGGCTTCGCCGCGAGCCGCGAGGTGGGCACTAAAAATGATCTTATTGAGTCTACAAGACTTGCTGAGTGACTGTGTTTGCAGCCATACGGAACCGCAGTGTTCTTAGCAATCTCCGCGGTAATACAGCATTCGGCTCAGACAGTTTGAGATTAGTTTGACGGTTTATGGCAATTCCATATACGAGCATCGTCCCACGTGGACCCAGTACGGATTGGTGGAGGCAGGTTTTGTGGCTACCTATCGTTGAAACTTATCGAACCCATAAGGCTTCAAATTTGGATGAACGTGGTTGATCAATGTGGTAGATTAAGTGCTAACCGGGACCAATCTCTTAATGTGTCTTTTGAAGTACTCAAATATGAAAATGTGATAAATGGTCACCCATCTAAAACTCACCGCGCTGAACGCTGCTTAACGTAAGCGAACGCTGTGACCGCATTGCTACCTCTTGGCATTACGAGTGTTAATATTTTACGACTGCTACCTTTGTCTAGTAGCGCCTGGTGTAGCTAATAATCACTAAGTCCTCGGTGTGAATGGGGCTTTATATCGAAAAATTATCTGTAATAGTTCTGAATTTGGAATTCTTATAATGGCTATATGATCGGCCCCTACTACCTACATTAGAATTTGAAACAGTCGTTATCATCAATCGTACAGTAGTCATACTCGTGGACGGGTGCTGCATATGGGGACTGGTACATCTGGAATCCTTCAGACACTCTTTATAAATCATCATTAGTCTCATATCCCGGACTAAGGGCAACATACTGAAGCTAGATTGTCAACTATTGAATTGTAACCTAAACATTGTATGCACACAATATCATTCAGAAAAACAGAAACGAAGAAAGAGAATTAAATAAAAAACAATCCCGCTAAATTGCTTCGCCGGATCTCCTCAGTGGTGGCCGCGTTCCAATCCGGTGGTAGTTAAGTTTGATATAAAAAAAAATGTAAATTGACTATTTGTTAGCGCCTCCGCAAGGTTTATACAAAATAAATTAATGGAGTTTGAGTTCGAGTTCAATAAAACGTGGGTGTACTCAGCAACGGAGTTGGGCAAAAATTTAATGTGAAAAAATTCAAGTTGCAGTTTAAATATTTCGGGTGGTATTGGGTTTAGTTTTGGTTTTTAAGTTCCTGACGTTTCGAGTGCTCTACAGCAGCCGTGGTCACGGGAGGGACTGAGGCGGTAAACGTCCAAAAGTTATTGTTATTAGAGTACCATAGCGGCATTACTTTAATTGCAATTGAAATTTTAATTAATGAATACCTATTATTTAAAAAAAATATTCAATAATGGCAATACTGCTCGGGAAGTTAGTATAAATAAAAAAAATATTATATTCTACGTAAAAATACTCACATTTTCCTAATACGCATCGTCGACCAGTCGGCTCAGCCAGCGACAAAGCGACGAAAGACAAAATAGCCAAAACCGCCAAAGACTTCATTGTGATCGATGAATTTTTAAATCGATAGTACCTTAGTAGTTTCTTCGAAATGTACCGTGATACTGTACAGGCCTCCTTTAATAGATCGCCTTATATACGTCGCATCATTATTATGTGTGTGTTAATATTAAATATGTACAGTACAATCATGCTTACTGACCGATAGGGCAAGATCAAAAAATATTGTGTGTATTTATTAAATATTTATCATGTTTATTGACCGAAACTACGACCTTAAGGTCAAATAGAATCAAATATTATTTTTTCATAATTTTTCTGGCCAGACTCGTTAGTATATAGCAAACAGAAGGTCGCAGGTTTGGACTAGGTGTGGTTTTTCTATAGTAAAAATCCTAAAAGACAGTCCGAAGTTATTGAATCCGGAGTAACGTCTAAGCATTGTCCTCTATATCATTGGGATTCAAAATCGTCAACAAAAGGTGGATGTATTATACTCAGTCCACCCTGTCCAATAGGTCTCTCTTACAATAGGTCTCATAAAAAAGCTCACAGTGTCTCCGCGAGCTATAGAGAAAGCTATGCTCGGAGTTTCTCTACGTGATCGAATCAGAAATGAGGAGATTCGTAGAAGAACCAAGGTCACCGACATAGCTCTTAGGATGAACAAGTGGCAATGAGCGGGCCACATAGCGCGAACATCGGACGGGCGATTGAGGCACAAAGATTTTAGAGTGGAGACCACGTATTGGCAAGTGCAGCGTGGGACGACCGTCTGCCAGATGGACAGATGATCTTGTGAAAATCGCAGGAAGTCGTTGAACGCAGGTGGCATCGAACCGGTTACGCTGGAAAGCGATTCGGGATTCAGCCTATGTTCTGCAGTGGACAAGTATAGGCTGAGATGATGATAATGACCCTGCTTACAAATTATAGAAACTGAAAAATATTATTTTACAAAATAATACTAACAAGTTCCTAATACCCACGTACACGAGCCAGTAACACCGTCACTCTTATATTCCCCAAGCGGGGGTGGCAGAGGAGTATTGAGTACACCCACTTTTTGCCGAGGATGTTAGATCCCATGTTATAGGGGGCGAGCCTATTGCTAGACTCTGACCTAGGATTTGAACCCAGGACTCTTGATCACAAAGCGAGGCGCTTTGCCACAAGGCCAACGAGGCAGTCAGCTTCGTGGCCAGTAACAAAGCGACAAGAGACAAAATAATGAAAACCGCAAACGACTTCATTGTGATTGACGAGTTTTTAAATCGGTAGCATAACGCTAGTATTTCCTCCGAACTGTACCGTGACAGGCCTCACTAAATTAGTTACCCCTCTCGATCAAAGAGCTCCCAGTAGTCCAATTTAAGAAGCAACCATAAGAATGGCTTTTTAAAAAAATTTTTTATTCAATTAAAGCTCAACCAACTCCTTTTTCACTTCCGCCAACTCTGCTTGCAGGCGTACGTTATCCGCCTGCAATTTGACGGTTTCTGCATTGGCTGTCCTGGTCTGCAGCATGGCCGAACCGATTGGGCCTCAGTTACAAAGATATGTTTAGGAAATGCGAGTATTCAGACAGTGGGTATCTTCAATAGCCCAGAAAATCTCTCTTGGCTTATTATTCTTGAAGGCGTTTGTCTACGAGTATTTAAGTCCTCAAACGATACGTTAAGTAGGAATCGTTCAATAAACGTGTTTTCTGTCGGAGTGCGTAAAATGGAAATTCGTTCAGGCGCCTCAGGAAGTGATGGGTTAGGTTAAAGGTAATTTAATTACCCAAGGGAAGGAAGTACCGTGATCCTAAATAGGCGTCTTCGTGTCTATTGTTGACAAATTTCGGTTCGGGAGGAGTTTAATATCCGCTTGTTCTATTTGTACAGTGAAGTTGGTCGGACGTTCGCCTCTTTAATATGGTTAAAATTTCAAGTTAAACATTGGTGTTTTCGGAGGTAGCCGAGACCCGGTAAACATGAACGACAACTGATGACCTGGTGAAGGTTGTAGGTGAAAGCTGGATGGGCACAGCACAAAACTGGACGTCGTAGCGATCTTTGCGGAGTTGTGTCCTGAAAAGGATACCTTTCAGCTGAAGATATATCCGATTTTTTATTCATGTGTGAATTATTTTGCACGTTTTTGACATTTTTTAGGACCAGGGAAAATATATTAGGTATCAAAGGAATCTAAATGTTGTTGGAAAATCACGTGAAATATTATTTCTGAAGAATTATGAAAAGCAGTTTATAATGACTGCCTCGTTGATCTAGCAAAGCATGGTCCGACTGACGATAATGAGGTTCTATTATAGATGAGCAGCCTAGGTTAGACAACGTGTTATTTTCTATCGAAAAATTCCCAACAACAGTATGGGATTGTGCCCGGTATATTTGCAGACGACTCGCCCTTTATTAAGGTACTCGTAACATCCCGTTGAAAGGTAACATCGTCGGTGATATATAAGTTTACATAGTGCATCTCTGTCACACCCGCTTGGAGAATGGCGTGATAGTGCTATTGTTTAATTAAATGAAAAACTCAAGGTGATCTTGTCTTTGCGGAACTATTAAATGAAGTAAGTAAAAATCAGGTATAATAATACTAACTCGGTAACGACGCAGTGGTTATAATGTGTACGATAGTTTTCTCCTATCATATCAGTATTCGTGTAGTGACAGAATAGAACACATCCCTTGATGTATACCTATAAAATATTCTACAAAATACTTGGACCTTCTTCCTCTTTTTAAAAAGATGCCTTGTTCAGAGTGAGGCGTGCCGTCCACTATCCCCGAATATTTAGATATATCCCGCATCAAACAACTTTATTAACCTGGCCTGATCCCCGTGACAACTGACTGAACGAAAATAATAAAGGCGTAAAAAAGGACTGCCTCGTTATTCTAGTGGCAAAGCGCATCGCTTTGTGATCACGAGGTCCTGGGTTCAAATCGTAGGTCGGACAAGTGTAGTTTTTCCAACACAAACTTCCTAGTACGCGTCCGGAGCCTGGGATTGTGCCCGGTATATGGTAATAGGCTCGCCCCCTATTACATGGGACCTTACATCGTCGGCGAAACGTGGGTTTACGCAGTACACCTCTGCAAACCCGCTTGGGGAATATAGTCGTGACGACGTGTGTGTTAAAAAGTAATAAGAGCTAGACGGTGAAATGCCTCGGCGTTATTAAATGCTCCATTAGTTTAAGTCTATCAGATCTTTTTAAATAAATATCCTTCTTTGCCTTATACATCTGTATTTCACAGATAAATCTGATCCGTAGTTATCCGGTAAAATATATCTATATCTATAGCTAGCTATATCATCACGCCGAATCCCTTGAAGAGTAGGAAGAGAGTAGAGAGTTCCAACACGGGCGCACAGCCGGTTTTACGAGGGGCGGCGTGCGCGTGCGCATCGGGATAGGCAGCGGCGTTCATATAATGCCACAGTTATTTTACTCTCTGGCTAAAAGAGGTCTGAAAAAAAGAAAATAAAATTCTTCTCTCAAATCAAAGTGAGAGAGGTGAGTTTGACCTGTTCCCAGGTCAAACTCACCACGCGGACCTAGTGCGGATTAGCGGAGGCAGATTTGATGCCACCTGCTGGAACTTACAAGCTGCCTGTAACACCACCAACTTGGCTTGACTGATACCGCATGAAGTGGTATCCGGGATTAAGGGCTTGACGTGCCTTCCGAAACATGGAGATGCTGGAAATTGGAAATGTCGCAAACCGTCACCCATCTCAAATTGGCCGATCCAATCGATGTTTATTGCAGCATTATGCGAAGCAACTGTTTAAGACTGGAAGTTTGGTTTCTTATTAAATTTAGATTCGGCCTCTGTATTCTAATGGCGTATTATGCGTATAGCGAACACAAAGTCCGGGTTTCAAATCATAGGTCGGACAAAGTGTAGGTTTCCCAAGTGCCCTAAATGTACACCGGACTGGACTGATACTCATCGAAAATAGGGTACTTCCCGTTGACACACAAGGATTTACAGTACAAGTAAAGGAAAGAAAAACGAATCTCTTCTTAGAATACAATGAAAATGTAAAATAGTGCCCTTATCTGGTTATTTTGTTTAGGTTAGTCTTATTCTTATTTTCGTGATTCTTAAGCAATTCTGTCGTAATGGCGGTATAGATAAGATCCTAATATCTAATACATAAATAAGCAATGTTTTGTTTAGACAGATAACATTTAACCTTTCTATCCAATATCTCCTGGAATTTTTCATAAAAATTAACAATAAGCAGTTAGGTAATTTTATATAAATCATCCTATACTTTTGGGCCTAATTCACAAATCAATGTTAGAGAATAGGTTATACCTTTGAAACACGGACCCAGTGCGGGTTGGTTGAGGCAGGCCCGTGACCATCTGCTGTCACATTATGAGAGCTTAGCATGAAGATTTTAAAATAAACGTGACTTTCGAATTGATAGTCCATCCTTTTCAGACAACAAATTAATAAAATACATATGAAAGTGACAGCACGCTTTCTCGATAGTGTAACGCTTACG
This sequence comes from Phalera bucephala, assembly GCA_905147815.2. NCBI lineage: Eukaryota > Metazoa > Arthropoda > Insecta > Lepidoptera > Notodontidae > Phalera > Phalera bucephala. Next base: position 3,491,276 of record LR990627.1, read on the forward strand.
TCAATGTCTTCATGGTAAGCCCTCTGAAGGCGTCACTTCACTAGCACGTAGATAGTGTGATTTTCCCGTGGAATTTTGCCCACGTGACGAAGTTTTATTTTATATATACAACTTGATTAATTTATGGAATAAGTAAGCACTTTGATACTTGGTCATATTAAAATCATACATCATTTTACATCTATTCCGATCTCTGTCTCAAACCTATTCGCGCCTATATTAAAAAGGCGACAACCCGCTACTTCGCGAACGCGTCCAACCATCAAAACCCCCTAATCGTAGCCGCCGCCGACTACGCCGGTTCCGTGTGTTGATGTGCGTGTTTCCAGTGTAACATGCGAGACGCAAATTTACTCTCCTCCTGTTATACTTAGCAAAATAGTATGTTAATTTTGTTGCTTTAGTGTCAACGCTTAGTACTGATACTTTTGTGTAAGGTATACAGAACGGGCAGTACAGAAGCCCTACTGGTACTTGCGGGCGTGTTTCTAGACGATCTCGAGGTTCAGAGATGCGCGTGTATTATTGCATTCGAGAAAGCTTGAACGCCGATTTCCTATTGCTTCGATACTATTGTAAAATCACTAGATTATTTAAACTTTAGCAGGAAAGGAGCCCAAGGAGGGAAGTGGAATTTATGTTTTCTTACAACTCCCGTTTTCTTTTCTTTTTTCGTCAATTAATGCTCTCCCCGGGACACCACGGGGTTCAAACCTAGGTGTCATCAAAGAGACTATTGGGGATCCTGGCTTACAGGAGTTACAGAGGTGGGGCTGTGTGATGTGCTGAGCTTAGTCTTAAAATAAAAAAAACAATGGCAAACGTTGGCTGGTCATATTGGTCATATTATACCCTCACTCATAATAGAACAACAAGTAATAATTCGAGAATATTCTACTTATATAAAATCAAAATTATATCATCATATTTAGCCAAAAAACGTTCACTATGTATATAAACAATAGTATTTAAACAAGTGCAAGAAAAACGTGTAATATTGAAAACGCACCTAACGGTTCATTGGTAAACTATACGTACGTAACGTAACAAAACCAAAACCAAAAAAATATTTAACTTTTATTGCGTACGCGCAACCTTGTGTGTCCATGTCTTAGAAGTATTTATACCATAATTTGTATAAATGATTATATAATAAAGATAAATGATTAAATTAAAACAAAGATTAAGTATTAACCACCCCCGCTTTGGTGCTGTGCCTGACGACTTTGGAATATTGCTGCTTTATAGACACAATCCGACAACCGTTTTTGGGGTTTGGTAATTCTCACTATAATGTGTTTACTTGTGGTGGCTGCCTGGCGCAGGTCACTCGCTTCCCTCTAATATGGTCGAGGGGAGTGATATCCAGTGGTCATACTCGTGAACGGGTGCTGCTGGTTGGGACTGATCCATCTGGAATCCTTTACACATTCTTTATTAATAACATCATTAGTTTCATATCTCGGTCGTAAGGCATCTCACTGGAGCTAGATCGTAAACTATTTAATTGTATCCTAAACATTGTATCCATACAATATGATTGAAAAAAATTGAATGAAGAGTTTGGGTTCAATTACATTTTGTAACGAATACGATTACACTTTCAATCTTAAATCATGACTGTAAATAAAAAAAACACCGTCACGCCTATATTCCCCAGAGGGGGTGGCAGAGGTGTACTGAGATGTACACCCACGTTTCGCCGACGATGTTAGGTCCCATGTAATAGGGGGCGAGCCTATTGCCATATATCGGGCACAATTCCAGACTCCGGACTCATACCGGGAATTTTTCATTAGAAAAACTACCTTTGTCCGAGCTAGGATTTGAACCCAGGACCTCGTGATCACAAAGCGATGCGCTTTGCCACCAGACCAAAACAAAACACCAGTATATTAGAAAATGCAATTGCAATCATTAATCTGATTAAATTTTGCCCATCTCTGCTATGAGGCATACTTAAGCCTATTGCTATGTACAAGAAACAAACCTAGATTTCGGAACTCATTTCATTTGAGAATTCCACTTTAGGAAATCCTTAAAACGCTTTATCCAAACTATTTGAAACTAGGACGATGATCACCCATCGCATTATCTACCTCTAGAATAAAGAGGCAGCCATGTTAAAAATTTGAAATTCTTTTTAATCTCGATTAGTTATTATATTTTACAAGCTCTATTTAACTTGCAATGTTCGTATGTCTGTCTGTGTGTCTTTCGGTTCAAATCTTGTAATTTATTTTTCAAGCACGTGCGGGTATCCGATTGAGCTGAAATTTGGTGTACATTTGTAAGTTTGGTGACACTGCAATATTATGGTACTATGGAGCTGGTTTGATGAGGAAGTCGGGAGTTGGCCATAGGCACATGTGAACTATGCAACGAAACCCCTTCGCGTTTAGGCTTGTTAAATTGATATTGATAAGTACTATACAACTAGATAGTGTTCAGGGTCTAATGATGATGAAGCTGAAAGTTAGTCAATGGTAGAATCCAACTACTTAATATAATTCAGTCGTGTTTGGGCTCGTTGGATTTGTCTTAAAACCCATATGGTATCCAGGGTCTAATGATGGAGCTGGAAGAAAGCCGTAGGAACTCGTCAATTGATCAAGATATTTTCGTTGTGATTTTACTATAAAAGCTTGTTTTTAAAAGGTATTTTTAAATTGAACTTATTAAGTAAGTAAACAAGCAGAAAAGAGCTGGATGTGTGCAGCACAAAGCTGGTCATTGTGGCAATCTTTGGGGTAGGCTTATATCTTGCAGTGAAGAAGTCTTTCACCAGATATACTTATCATCATCATCATCAGCCCGTATCAGTCCACTACTGAACATGCGTCGGTCTCATGCCATAACATTGAGCACGGTCTTCGTCTCTTCTCCTTCAAACGCTTCTAGCCACCCTGCGTATATCGTCGCTCCACGTAGCTGCAGGGCGCCCTGCACTACGTTTGCAGAACCGCGACCTCGACTCAAGTACACGACTACCCCAACGGTTGTCGGTCCTTCGGCAAATATGGCCAGCTCACTGCCACTTCAGCGTGTTGATCCTGTTAGCTACGTAGATGACATTGGTTCTCTGTCAGATCACCTCATTCCGGATTCGATTCTTCAAAGAAACTCCGAGCATAGATCTTTCCATAACCGGCTGGGCAACTTTCATTTGGTGGACTTTTACTAATAAATAAGAAATGAGGCGCTTGAGGTGTTACGCTGCCGGGGTGTCTGCAACGGACAGCGTTTGAATCAGTCGGAGATGGATGACCGTTTGTGGCACTTCATTATAAGAAATCTCCGTTCTTGGGAATTCATGCTAAGCCGTTGATCCCGGTTAGTATTTCATGCGGTAGTCATTACGCAACGTTGGAAGCGTTAGGGCCGGCTTGATAAGTTCCAATAGCAAGTGACGAACCTGCCTCTGCCACACCGTACTGGATCATCGTGATGGAGTAAGATCTTTTCTATTGAGACGATTTACAAAATAAGCGCGTGCGGAGCCGCGGGTTACAGCTAGTTATAAAATAAAAATGAAATAAAACTAGTTTTCTCAGATTTTATTGCTGTTTATTTTTGATTTTTAAGTTCCCGACGTTTCGAGTGCTTTGCAGCACCCATGGTCACGGGAGGGACTGAAACGTCGGAAACTTCATATCAAAGATATACCGCGATAAAATTAAATATATAACATCATTACGTATGTAATATTCGCGTAAATCTAAGAACTTAATACGAAATGAAGATTTTGTATTCTATATATAATATAAAATGTACTTTTTCCAAAAAAAAATCTGCAGCAGTCCGGATTCGGAAATCGTGTCTGATGTAATGACAACAGGCTCCACCCTCTCTTATATTGTTACGTTTGCGGGGTAATTAAATGCTGGTCGTAATTAAATGCCGAACGCCGTGCGAAATACTTTATAAGGCGCTGTACAACAAAACAGTTCGTCGAATGCAAGTACACACAAGTACTAAACACACACTAGGACTACTAAATCACTGAGTCATTCGTTAATTCCGTATATCATTGCTAAGGTCGCTGGTGTATTCTACTTAGATCGCTTGGGCTGGATTTGATCACTGACGCTTCCGAAAAGGGATTGTGTCCGTTGCTGCGCTGAGAGCTTGTTCTAAGTACATCGATAAAAAAGTCCAGGTACATCGAACAATTGCCGGGACATCCCACAAAGCGGTATTATTATTACGTACCTCCTTGTATCTACTTGTTTACAGCAGTGGCGCACCGGCAATGATAAAAGGGGAGGAACCTTCTTGACGTTTTAGCACTTAAGCGCGGATGCTAGATTTTTCTTGACGAATCGATAGGAGATCAAACATCCCCCGATAAAGGGTTCACGAGATATCGGGGTATATTGAAGTCGTACAATATTGTGATTTAATATCGTTGGCGATGAGGAGATGTTTACAATCCACATCCGCATGGAGGTGCAATATTGACGATGTTTTTTTTATTTAATTTTTTTTTTCATCGGGCTATACCAGCCGCCAATTAACAGGCCAATCGTACATTAGACATATTTAATAACAATATACATAATGATGCCACGCATTTAAGACAATCTATTCAAATCAAATCTGATCAAATTATTTATTTGCTTAAAACATGGTCAGAATACATTTGGTGTTTGTTACAAAACTACACTTAGTTCAGTATGTTTTGTCCACATTCAAATTCAAATAGATTTAATTGTGTACATAGCTAGAAGTTTGATGTTACGATACAAAATATAGTGATTATGATGGTGCAGCTATGACCCGCCTTTTTGGCACACAATAATTTACTATGAAAATTATATAAACTATTACAATTATTTACTATACTAAATAGTATAGTAATGTCTAAAATATACATTTCATTCAATTTCTATTTATTATTCACGTCAGTCAGATAATATGTTAAGGCATAATACCATTTTTCATTTAAAAATTTATACAAAACTGATTTGAATTTGTCACTTAAAGGACATGCAAGCATTATATAGTATCAGCCTATACTGCCCACTGCTGGGCAAAGGCCTTCTCTCACAAATCGAGGTGAAAGAGATTAGGTCATACTCCACCACGCGGACCCAGTGCAGATTGGTGGAGGCAGGTTTGTGGCCACCTGCTGTTGGAACTTGCAAGCATTAAGCTGGTCTTTATTAATTAAAGTACATTCATTATAATATTTACCAGTGTCCTTTCATTCGTCATATACTTATTAATTAGCTATGTTTCATTTAATATAATTTAATGTCATTAGTTGAAATCCATTCTTTGATTGTATTAAACATTTTGTTCTAAAAGCCATACTTTTGGTTGCTTCTTAAATTGGACTACTGGGAGATCTTTGATCGAGAGGGATAACTTATTTATACAGAGGCCTGTCACGGTACAGTTCGGAGAACATACTAGCGTTATACTACCGATTTAAAAACTCGTCGATCACAATTAAGTCTATGGCGGTTTTCATTCTTTTGTCTTTCGTCGCTTTGTCACTGGCTAAACCACTCGAGTCGAGGATGCGTGTGGATATAAGGAACTTGTAAGTATTAATTGCTAAAATACATATGTATTTTTTTTTAAATAAACTAGTATCTATATTTTCCAAGCGGGGTGTGCTTAGTATGGCACCTTTTGCTGACGATTTGATTTGAAATCCCAATGAAATAGAGGACGATGATTAGCCGTTACACCGGATACAATAACTTCGGACTGCTTTTGAGTATTTTTTCTATAGAAAAACCACACTTAGTCCAAACCCAGGACCTTGTGATTGCTATCCGCACTATATTAGACTAACGAGACCCAAAAAAATCATGAAAATAATATATTTATCTTATCTGACCCTTCCGGCCAATTAACGTGATTGGATTGTACATATTTAATAATAACTAACACACACATAACAATGATGCCACGTATATAAGGCGCTCTATTTAAGGAGGCCTGTGCAGTATCTCGGTACAGTTCGAAGAAACTACTAGTGTACTATCGATTTAAAAAGTCGTCGATCACAATGAAGTCTTTTTCTTTTTTAAATTGCAAAATATGCTTTTACTCCTTCAGTGCGCTATAAAAAACTAATTTTATTATTGATTCATAGCAATAAGGAGATTACAAATGCATTCCTAACACGTATTTCTCAAAATGCACACATACACATACATGTTGATTGTTAATTTGGGTATAAAAGTGCTTAAAAAGTTCCGAAGAATTAAAAGCCGTTTAAAATGACTGCCTCGTTGATCTAGCAGAGCATGGTCCGACTGGTGATCACGAGGTACTAGTTATACATCCTAGGTTGGACAATGTGTTCTTGTGTTTTCTATCAAAAAAATCTAAGTAGCAGTCTTAAGTTTGAAACTGTGCCCTATATATAAACAATAGACTCGACTTCTATTATTTTTAGAGGTAGCATCGTCAGTAAAATGTAAGTTTACTGCTACATCTCTGTCATTCCCGCTTGGAGAAGTGGATGACCTTTATTGAAATTCAAACATATTTAAATTCTATCTGTACTGTAACTTACCAAATGCACTTAAAAAGGAGAGGCATTTTTATACAAACTCGGTAACGACGCAGTGATTTTTCCTTTCCCCTTTCATATCACTATTTCGCGACAGAAAAGCACACATCCCTCGACACCTATAAAATATTCTACAAAACAATTCGAAATTCTTCCTTTATTTAAAATAATGTCTCGTTCAGAGTGAGGCAAGGCGTCCCAACCACTGATGGATTATTCCCGAATATTTAGATATTTCCCGCATCAAACAACTTTATATTAAACCTGGCCCGATCCCCGTGACAACTATATGAAAATAATAAAGGTGAAAAAAAGTAATTTGAGCGGGACAGTTAGATGCGTCGGCGTTATTAAATGCTCCGTTAGTTTGAGTCTGTCAGTTCTTTGTAAATAAATATCCTGCTATCCTTTATAAATCTGTATTTTGCGGATAAATTTGATGCGTAGTTTACACGGTAAAATAACTATCTATATCAAAAATTAGTATAAACTGTTTATTTTTTTCTTCTTTTTAATGTTTTGGGTGCTATTCTTATACTGTTAGTACAGTTGTGGCTTAAGAACGAAAACTGATACTTTATCACGTAACATTAGTTGTAACAACTATGACGTAGTTATTTTATTGGAAACTTGGTTGAATAATTCAGTAGGCAGCGGAGCGTTACCCGACGTTAGATACGTGGTGTGTAGAAGGGAAAGAGAAAATGCAATTCGAAATTGTGGTAAGGAAGGAGGTGGAATGCTCGTCGGTATTATGAAAACCACAAAATGGAAACGATTTACGGCTTGGGCAAGTACGTGTGAGTACCTGTGGGTGATGAACTTATATATTGTATTTATCGTCGGATAGCTCCATATGCTGTTTATCTGCCACCACCTGTACGTCAAATGTGCCTGGAACATTGTTTGGACTACTGTAACGCTGTTTTCGAGCACATAGTAGACGCGCACGAATGCATAGTAGGGGATTTAAATTTAAGTAAAATTGATTGGAATTTGAACTCTGCTCACGGTTCGGGGTCAAGTACCGGTGAAAGTCTGATTGATTTTACATCTGTCAACAAGCTCACAGAATATAATCATGTAAATAATTCTTACGGTCGCATACTTGATGTTGTACTGTCCACCATATCCACCTGTAGTGTAAATGAAAGCATAAATTCGCTGACTAAATTGACTTTGATTTAACTATTTATTGATTGATATAACTTTCTGTTTGGAACATGAATCTAAACTGCCGTATAATAGCGATAACATATGACACAACTTTTATAAAGCCGATTTTAGGTCAATTTGTAAATTTTTAGGTGAACTTGACTGGAATACATTATTGGATGGACAAAGTGATGTGAATGAAATGCTGGGAATGTTATATAGATCTATCAATGTCGCTGTTCAAAGATTTATTTCGGCTAGTTAAATAAAAAAGCAAAAATATCCGCCATGGTTTAATCGTGAATTAATTAAAATGTTAAACTAAAAAAAAATATTTTCGTAAATGCTTTAATATTTATAAGAACCCGTAAGATGCTGTTGAGTTTAAATAATTGGTAAGCGGTGGAACGTTCGTGCGATAATTTGTTATATTGATTATATCAAGACATTTGAAGACAATATTACGTTGAAACCGCAAATGTTTTGGTCATATGTGAAAAGCAAACGCGGGGGTTGTGGTACATATCCTACTGCGATATCGGATGGAACAAGTAGCACCTCTAATGGTATACAAATTTGTCAGTTGTTTGCAACTTACTTTTCATCCATTTACAGTTCTGATAATAACCACAATTATGAGATGAATTTTAAATACTTAAAATCACTGGAAAATTATAGCCAATGTTTGACAATTCCCAAGATTGACTCGCTACTAAAAACACTAGAAAATGTCGACTGTAGTAAAGGGGCAGGGCCGGACGGTATACCACCAGTCTTTGTAGCAAAACCTGCGATTAAATTTGAACACCCACTCAAACTTAACTTTAATAAATCACTTAACGCTGGTTCCTGCAAGCTGGAAAACTGCAAAGGTGGAAAACCTATACATAAGTCCGACAATGATGACAATGTACGTAATTATAGGCCTATATCCATCTTGTCATGTATTTCTAAAGTCGTTGAGTCTATAATTTGCCCGTATATTCAGAATCATCTCAAACTATACCTAACCAATCAACAGCACGGATTTGTTCCTTTACGATCCACAAGTACTAATTTAGTTCATTTCACTGAAACTCTGTTCAAAACAATCGTCTTGGGCTATCAAGCTGACGTTATTTACGCAGATTTTAGCAAAGCTTTCGACAAAATTTCGCACAAAATACTCGTTTCTAAATTACGCGCCTACGGTATATCAGGTCCATGCTGAAATGGCTAACTTCGTATTTAATGCGCAGATTCTGCTTTATAGAAGTAAACGATTTTCAATCCACACTCCGTAGCATACATTTGGGACCGATTCTTTTTAGCTTCTTTATAAATGATATTTCCAATTGTTTCCCATGTTCCGAAGTCGTCATGTTTGCGGATAATTTAAAGTTTCTCAGAACGATCAAATCGTATAAAGATGCCACACTGCTTCAGAAGGATCTAAATAGGCTAATCAAATGATGCAATGATAATACAATGCAGTTAAATTAAAAAAATGCTATCATGTTGAATTTCCACGAAATCAAAATGTAATTCAATTTGAGTACCGTAATGACATTGATAAAATTACAGAATTAGATAATATAAGAGATCTTGGTCTAATTTATGACAAAAAACTAACATTTACTTCGCATTTAGATGACATTATTAAAAAGGGTCTAAAATCTTAGGATTTGTAATAAGAACATGTAGACCACTTCGCAGTAATAAAATAAAAATCTTGCTCTATAACAGATTAGTCCAAATTATTTTAGATTACTGCAGCGTAGTCTGGTGGCCACACTACGCTACACATTCATTGCGCCTGCAACTTTTATGGCACTTATTATTCTCCCTGGGAAAATCTAATACGATATGTCCTTACAGAGAAAGATTGATTTTAATTTCATGGATTTCTTATCCTAGCGCAGAAGCATTAACCATGCAAAATTTGTAAGTAAAATTTTACGTAACAAAATTGATTGTCCCAAATGCTAGCGCTTTTTAAGTTTCGGGTTCCTTATAAAATTGCTCGCAGGCCAACCAAGGCCAACCAAGGTTTGCAAAGCACTCGAAACGTCGGGATCTTAAAAATCAAAATAAACCGCGATAAAATCCGAAAAAATAGTTTTATTTCATGTATAATATTCGCGTAAATCTAAGAACTCAGTAAATGAAGACATAAATCAGACTGTCCCTTTGCTGGGCAAAGGCCTTCTCATAAATTGAAGTGAGAGAGAACAGGTCAAACTCACCACGCGGACCCAGTGCCGATTAATGGAGGCAGATTTGAGGGCACCTGCTTTTGGAACTTACAAGCCGCTTACAACACTACTAACTTAACTTGACTGATACTACATGAAGTGGTATCCGGGATTAAGGGCTTAACGTGCCTTCCGAAGCATGGAGATGCTTAAAATTGGAAATGTCACAAACCGTCACCAATCTACGATTGATCGAACCAAGCGCTGCTTAATGCAGCATTGTGCGCAGTAACTCTTTGAAACTGGAAGTTTGGTTTCTTATTAAATTTCAATTCTGCCTCTTTGGTCTAGTGGCGTATAATGCGCGCAGCGATCACGAGGTCCTAGGTTCAAATCCTAGGTTGGACAAAGTGTAAATTTTCTATCGAAAAAATTCCCAGTATTATTCCGGAGTCTGGCATTGTGCCCGGTATAATAGCAATAGGCTTGCTTCCAATTACATTGGGACTCATCATTGTCGGCTAAAAATGGGTGTACATAGAACACCCCGGCTTGGGAAATGTAGGCGTGACGGTGTTTATCTTTGACGTCACACCTTCTTATAGGTGCTGCCAGAATACCAGCGCTGCACCACGATCCAACGTTATGGTGCAGCAATATGCTGAGGCAGTATCCTGTTCAACTCCACACAACCTCTGGTGTTTGTAAATCAGTATTTTGTTATCACGTTGTTTGTGTATGTGTGGTTGAATTAATGTCTTCTATCAATCGTTCTTTCCTCTTTTTTAACTATTTAAAAATTATAGTTTGGTTTTTGTATCCATGTGAAGCAATCATCTAATTAGAGTGTCTTCGGTCTTCCATTATTTACGTAACTTACGCGTTGTACAACTAAATAAATTGACTGCGCCACGCAAATACAATGTCCCTTCACTTCCCTTCGCTCACCCGTGACGTCAGTATTAGCGTCTTTAACAGTAAGAAAATATGACGTCACTGAATCGAAGTGCACAATAAATTGAACCAAATATAGATTTGTCTTAACCAAATTAATATTGTATGTATGCAGATATCTAAACGCAACTGAAGTCACGAGATATCTTAGTTCTAAGCTAATCACCGATCCATGCGGCTCATTTCATTAAGCCGGGTGGATTGACGTATAAGCGTACTGTGCCGTATAACTTCAGAACACAATCAAATACGTGAGATGTAGGGGCGTTTACACTTTGAAACGCATTCAAACTTGCGGGACATTCGATAGAAAATCTCTATTACAAACTAGATTTTAACAATGATATTCCAATATCCTATTAGGGTTATTAAAATCAAATAATTACATTACACACAAGGGAAATAACAGGTATTGTATAGTGTAGTAAAGCTGGAAATTCCATTTGCTAGAAAAAGTACTTGCATAGAAGTACTGACTACTCAACCAAAGGTTTGAAAGATTATAAAAAGATTTTATTCCATTTGTAACTTTTAAATTTACTACCATGTAGCTAACTCTAATATACTTAAATATTATATGACATAGTACGGTTTGAATTAAACTCAAGGATTGAAGTCACAAGATACCCTACTTTTAAGCCGATCACTGATCCATGCGGCTCATTACATTAAGCCAAGTGGATTGACGTATAAGCGTGTTGTGCCGTGTGACTTCAGGAGACAATCGAACGCGCGAAACGTACACAGCGAGGGTTTACACTTGGAAACGCATTTAACACCACTACTGTTAGACAAAGTCGATCGAGAATCACTATTAGAAATCGGATCTTTTTGCAAGTATTTAAGATACTGAAGAAGGATTAGGGGTATTCTAATTAACAAAGTCGTAAATTCCAAATTCTCTTCCAGCTAACAAGAGTGTTAAAAGATTGTAAAAACAATACTCCATTCATCAGTTTTAAAGAAAGTGACCAGCACGTATATTTGACCTATCTAGGTATAGTAAGTCACCTGCTAATATCAATAGCTAAAATGAAGAAACATAAACATCGAACGGACCTGAGCAGGTGCAAGGACTATTGTAAACTATGGTAAGAAAACAAGGCCTATGTGAATGAGGTCTGATTGACAAAAACTGGTATATTTCAAACGAGACGGATTTTTAGTATTGTAGATATGGGTATATAAATATAATAACATCAGCCTATACTTTTCCTATGCTGGGTAAAGGACTTCTCTCACAAATCGAGGTGAGAGAGATTAGGTAATTACTCCATCACGCGGACCCAGTGCGGATTGGCGGAGGCAGGTTTGCCACCACCTCCTGTTAGATTTTATCAAGTCGCCTATAAGGCTTCCAACTTGGCTTAACGACTACAACATTAAGGCGCGTATTGCAGAACGTAAATCTGTGGTTAATCTAGATTTAAAAACTGAGTTTTCTACTAAAATGTTAGTTTTAAAACTAGATCCACGACGGATTTACGTTCTGCCATACGGGCCTAAGTGGTAACTGGGACCAACGGCTTAGCGCTCCTACCGAAACATGGAGACGCTCAAATATGAAATGCGACAAACGGTCACCCATCTCAGGCCAACCGAGCGGAACGTTGCTTAACCTTGGTGATCGCTAAGAACACCGCGGTGGCACTGCACTACGAGCGCCTCAAAATCCAGTTTTTTTGTTCTTTCTCTTAAAGTATAATTATTTTATTTATATTTTTTTTTTCTTTCTTTTAATATATAAATATTCGTAGTAGAGGTAGACTCACGCGTTTATCTATCCCCGCTTTTGATTATCACGGTTGTTTGCGGTTCGCTGCGATTCCCCGCAATTCGGTGCGATCCCGCCCGGTGACGATTTAATCGGGGGAAGCGATTTATTTCGTTAGAGATCCGACGTCGCGAGATATGTACCCGTTTATTTACGTACTGCGAAAGTGTTCAGACTGATATAATGAAATAGAAAGAAATTAAATTCATCGCTAAAAGTTGATTTTTAAATCATAATATGAAAATATTGATGTATGAAGTTATCCATAAATAATTACCTGACCGAATATAAAAGTGAAAAAACATATTTATTCAAGTCATACAATTGTATTTTTTTATTTCCTTATGTTTTGTATTTGTTTATTTTTTTTTATGACGGATTCGTAACCCTATGGAGAAGCGGTGTTTTTAGCGATCACCAAAGTTAAGCAGCGTTCGACTCGGTTGGGCTGAGATGGGTGACCGCATGTGGCGTTTTCGTATCCAAGCGTCTTCGGAAGGTGCGTCAAGTCGTTGATCCTGGTTATCACTTAATGTCGTTAAGCCGAGTTAGAAGCCTTATAGGCGGCTTGATAAGTATAAGTTCCAACAGCAGGTGGCCACAAACCTGCCTCCACCAATCCGCACTGGGTATGCGTGGGTATGACCTAATCTCTTTCACCTCGCTTTGAGATAAGGCTTTTGCCCAGCACTGATATTATAATGCTGTTTTATAGATGATGAAAAAAATGTTGTCTGAAAAATCAGCTCTAAGACCTGTAAACAGTTAACTGCAGTTTTATACCCAATGTGAAATAAAGGTATGTTGGATTAAAATTTATTGGGTAGATTCGGAGCTATAGCTTATATCTATGCTTGTCCTCAGATCGAACCTAAGACTTGAATTTACTGAGGTCTGATTTTGAGCAACTTATCATTGTTTTAGAAAACTCATAAGCTTAAACTCCGTATTGCGGAAAATGCCTGATTGAAGAAATAATGCCTTTGGTTTAGTAATCTGCGAATTCAGTCTATTATATTCTATAAGTCTAAGCATTCACGTTGAATATTTTCTGCTGATTCCTCACACAACAAAACTGTCTTTCAATGCTTGTCTTCCTTTCAGTATTCAGAGCGTTTCGTTAGAGATCGGTACGCGCTACCTATTCTCATTGTCAGTCAGTAGAAATAAATGGAAATAGAAATTTTATTTACTGACGAAATAATATATGAGATGGTATGCAAATAGTTTTTAACAAAATTATGTTGCATAAAAAAGTACAAATATATCTAATTGTAGTTTGGTGTGAAATTAGGGTTACCGTTCAGTAAAATTTTCCTTCTTTAGGGAAATATTTCAACAGGTACGTCTGCACGGTTTTAATTAAAGGAAAACTTGGGTAAATTTCATAGCGAACGGCAACTCTGCGACTGTCCTGAAGTGACATATCACTTACGTAGTAAGTAAGAAAACAACTGCTATGGCGAGCGAACAGCTGCTTACCTAGTTCCTCGATTTATTGACGAACTACCCTCTGATGTATGTATAAACATTAAAAGGTATAACATTAAATTTAAATAAAAAACCTTCTTGCACAATATTACGTAGTAATAGAAACATAATACTTAATTATATATAGGATTTATGTTTTTAAAACTTATTATACATAGTATACTTTTATACAAACAGTGCAACCTTTGTTATTGTTTGTTATTATTTTTGTAAATATGGGGTTTCGATGTATTTAGCATTAATACAAACCTTTGTGGTTTCGCAATGCTATGTGACCGACTTGTTATAACCTTTTTTAAGTGATAAATATATTAAAAAAAAAACTTGATGACAGCGTTAATTCCGATTTTGGGCGCGAGTGACAAGATCCTTGTGTTATACAAAAAGTAAAGAATATTTATACTCTTTTCTCTTTTCTTTCTTCGGATCATTTGTGGAATATACACATTTGAGCGTGTCCCTACTTCAAAAGACACGCTAAGCCGTTGGCCTTGGTTACCACTTAATATCTATATATCTATATCGACAATGTGTTATTTTCTATCGAAAAATTCTAAATAACTGGAGAAGGCGTTTGACAGAGCTGTGTGTAAGAGACTTCGGGACATTTTGCCAGAGTATGGTATAGATGGCACTCTGTTACGAGCCGTCTAGTCCACCTATGTGGACTGCTAGGCATGCGTACTGGTGGGTGGTAACTGGTTTGACGTTGAAATCGGCGTCAAGCAGGGTTGCGTGTTGTCCGCTAGACTGTTTATAATATATCTGGATAAAAGTCTTCAAAGACTGAAAGCGATGAATGAATGTGTAAGAATGGGTGGTTTAATGGTAAACCATCTACTATATGCAGATGACGCGGTTTAAATAGCGCCAACAGCCACTGATCTGCAAACACTAGTCACAGTTATGTCAGACGAGTGCATTAACAATGTCTTACATTTGAATGTAAAGAAAACCGAGGTTATGGTTTTTGAATGGGAAAAAAACAGAACGAATACAAGGATTGTGATTGGTAACGACGTGCTGGAGCAAGTGAATGAGTTTGTATATCTTGGATGCGTCTTAAGCAAGGATGAAAAATACACCGCTGACATAGAGAGAAGAGTGAGTGCAGGGAACAAAATAATGGTGCGATGAGAAAGCTACTTGGGAGCTGCCACTTAAGCCAAGAGGCACAGCTGGTCATACATATCGGAGTTCTTGTCCCAACGCTGTTATATGGTAGCGAGAACTGGGTATGTATGAAGGAGAATGGAAGTAGGATAAACGCGGTGGAAATGCGAGCTCTGCGGAAGATGTGCGGAGTGAAGCTGACCGACCGTATTCGCAACAGCGTTGTAAGAAAGTGAGTAGGTATGAAAGATAGTATCGGTGTGCTCCGTTGGTTCGGGCACATAAAAAGAATGTCAGGAACCCACATATTTCCCCGACGATGTTAAGTATGACTGAAAGATTGAATGAATAACACCTTCAGTGCTCTATAACAAACGAAGGTTATTATTGATTCAAAGTAATATGGAGATTTCAAATGCATTTCCAAAACATATTTCTGAATACATACACGTACAAGTTTCATAGTTAATTTCGGTATAAAAGTGCTTCAAAAAAGGGTAAAAAGCTTTAAATTTCGAAATTTAAAGCTTTTTACCCTATAATCGGGGTATCTGCGGTCTTACTTTAATTTCGATACACCTTCTTTATGTACTGGAAAATGAAAATAAAGAATAGAAAAGTGAAATAACACTACTATTAATATATAACAAGATAAAACAGGCATACATAACATGTAACAATAATTTAAAACAAACTCAATTGCATAATATTTAATAATGCACTGCCAGATCCATGAGTATTTAAAAGTCTGCCTCGAAATGAGTAAATACTAAATGAAATAATTATATTAATATATTAAAAATCATGCAAAGTTCACTTTCAAATACTATGAAATTCAGAAGGAAACAAACATTTTTGGGTTTGGTAAGGATTTGTCATGTGTAGTGTCAAAGTCAAACCTAATGCTTGAAGTAGAGCGGCATATGCTCTGACTAATAAATCAAGTTACCAATATTCACACCAGACAGAATGACAGCAAAAGTTGGGAAAAACGTTTGTTCAAAAGTAGGACACAACAGAAAAAAAAACACTTCGACCAGAGCTTTTTTATTTTATTTTTTAAATACAATTATGCCCACATACTAATAAATATTGTATCGCGGTGGAATAGGTATACAATGCTTTGTTTTTTTCTTCCGAATTTCAAATGACAGATGACAAAAAGAGAGAAAACAGAAAGAGAGAAAACAATTTACACTCTATACCACGTTTATTAGTATGGCCCACTATGTTTTAGTTTTTTTATTCTTTCTTAGGGCATTTATCCAGGGTAACACATTTTCCGCTCTTTGTATCCCTCACGGTTGGCGCATCACAGTAGCAAGCAGAGAAGTCACAAATGATGGCTTCTTGTTTAACTGGTTCAGGGACATCGCAGGTGGGTTCTGGAATCATCTGAGAGCAGCCAGTAGCATAAGCGTGCGTCCCTTCTTCGCATTCAATGTCACCTTTAAAAAAATTGGAAATAGGGTTACTGGACAGGTGTAGTAGTAATCCGTATGACTAGACTATTTAACGGATCCTTCGGCGCAGTGGATAAGAGCCCAAACCGCTCCGCCCACTGGATTGAGTAGCCGCAGGTTCAATCCCGGCACGGGACATATCTTTGTGTAACCCACAAATATTTGTTTCGGTCTGGGTGCTCGTGTATATAAGTTCCGTGATTGAAGACGCAGGAATAATTCCTAGTATGGGGCTAGGTTAAATAAAAAAAATCTTGAAAGGATCATGAGAATTATTTGAAACAGTTGCGTTCCAAACTTTACAAATAATTGTAATTGTAAAAAATCTTTTCAACACAACCTTTCATAGCGAAAACACGTGGGTGATATCTTCTAATGTTGAGGACTTCCTATGACTACTTTTTGAATTCACTATCAGATCTTAGAGACTACTCAGAGTTGTGGTACCAGTCAAGAGAATTGCAGTAAGCTCATGCACGATGAGGTTTTATTGTACATTTGGCTCGTGCTATGGACTCCTTCCAGCTCCACCATTAGATCAGCTTCATGGTTATACACCATATTATTGCATTACTGAAATTAGTACCCAAAATTTTAGCTCAATCGGATGGTAGAAGGTACTCCAGAAATGGATCACAAAAGATAAACACAGAAAGAGATACGCAAAAATAAAGCTAATTAAAGACCTGCATAAATATGCCACTATTGATTTCTTTTATTGCTATTTTAAACATCCACATGACAGAGGAGTGTTCTACAAGCTTTTATTTAACTTGCAATGTTCGTATGTCTGTCTGTCTTTTCAGTCCAAATATTTTGATCTATTTTTCACGCACTTGCGAATGTTCGATTGAGCTGAAATTTGACATACGTATATGCATGCAAATACGTAGCCGGAAATAAGCCATATTAACTATTCGACTAAGCAAGACTTCGTTGTGTTTTTGCTTTAAAAACTTGTTTTTAAAAAGGGTTTTTCAATTAAATTTATTTACATCTACCACTGAATCCGACAGGAGGCGATCCTAAAGCTATCATTATACTGGGCATAATGCCAGATGTCAGACTAATGCTGGCAACTTTTCTATCAATCAGAAAACATATTTTGACCGACGTATTGAGATTGACTGCCCCGTTGGTCTAATGGCAAAGCGCATCGCTCGGTGATTACGAGGTCCTGGGTTCAAATCCTAAGTCGGACAAATAAAGTTTTTCTAACGAATAAAAAAAACTTCCCAGTATGAGTCCGGAGTCTGAAATTGTGCCCGGTATATGTCAATAGGCTCGCGCCCTATTACATGGGACCTAACTTCGTTGGCGAAACGTGGGTGTACTCAGTGCACCTCTGCCACCCCCGCTTGCGGAATATAGGCGTGACGGTGTATTGAGATTCGAATATAGGACCTGACCACCCTTGGTCTAGTGGTGAAAATTTGGCAGAAATTATTAGTAATCCTGGTAGTATTCGACTAACAACTTACTTATAAATACACACAATAAAAGTGTGAAACAACATAAATTAAGGGAGGCCCTTTCAGAAAATATCATAATACAAACAAACCGGTGTTTGGATGAGTTCACAATAAACTTGTTTAGAAACCAAGGTCTTTTGGAGCACGTAACACCGTTTATCAATATGCATATGAGCTTAGACTAATTACTTGTAAAATAGAGCATCGCACGCGCGGAAAAGGCATGAAATTTATATACCCAGTAGACAAAACGCACACGCACGCACGCGCACAAATTTTTATTTTATTTAAAAATAATTAATTCCCCTCACACTAGAATTTATTCCGGTGTCGTGAGCGCGTTTACAAACATGGCAATTCGCATACACAATATCCAGACCAGACAAATAATTGTGGGTTGCGGGAATCGAAACCGATGCTATACGATCCAAGGGGCCGAGTGGCTTTAGCTTTGAAGCACTGCACCAAATCGACAACTTTTGAAAGATATACTCCGGCACAGCTATACCTAAGCTCGGCCGGATGAGTGTCTGTGCACACCTATTTTTCGTCGAAGATGTAAGGTCCCATACAATAGGGGGTGAGACTATAAGAGGCGAGTCCGGAATTGTGGTTAATAACAATATACCACAATTCCAGACCAGCCTCTTATAGGCTCACCCTCAATTGTATGGGACCTAACATCTTATTATAATAGAATACCTATTATTTAAAAAAAAAATTCAATAATGCCAATACTGCTCGAAAAGTAAGTATAAATACATAAAATATTATATTCTACGTAAAAATACTCACATGTTCCTAATGCGCATCGTCGACCAGTCGGCTCAGCCAGCGACAAAGCGACGAAAGACAAAATAGCCAAAACCGCCAAAGACTTCATTGTGATCGACGACTTTTTAAATCGAAAGTTCACTAGGAGTTTCTTCGAAATGTACTGTGATACTGTACAGGCCTCCTTAAATAGATCGCCTTATATACGTCGCGTCAATACTATGTGTGAGTTAGTATTAAATATGTACATTGACTGCCTCGTTGGTCTGGTGGCAAAGCGCATCGCTTTGTGATCACAAGGTCCTGGGTTCAAATCCTAGGTCGGACAAATGTAGATTTTCTAACGAAAAATTCCCAGTATGAGTCCGGAGTCTGGAATTGTGCCCGGTATATGGCAATAGGCTCGCCCCCTATTACATGGGATCTAACATCGTCGGCGAAACGTGGGTGTACTCAGTACACCTCTGCCACCCCCTCTGGGGAATATAGGCGTGACGGTGTTACTGGCTCGTGTATGTGGGTATTAGGAACTTGTTATTATTATTTTGTAAAATAATATTCATCATCATTGTTCAAATTTCATCGTCATCATCATCATCTCAGCCTATACTTGTCCACTGCTGAACATAGGCTGAATCCCGAATCGCTTTTCAACCTAACCGGTCCGATGCCACCTGCATCCAACGAATTCCTGCGATTTTCACAAGATCGTCGGTCCATCTGGCAGACGGTCGTCCCATGCTACGTTTGCCAATACGTGGTTTCCACTCTAGAATCTTGCTGCCCCAATCGTCCGTCCGATGTTCGCGCTATGTGGCCCCATTGCCACTTCAGCTTGCTAATCCTGAGAGCTATGCCGGTGACCTTCTTTCTTCTACGAATCTCCTCATTCATGATTCGATCACGTAGAGAAACTCCGAGCATAGCTCTTTCTATAGCTCGCTGAGCAACTGTGAGCTTTTTTATGAGACCTATTGTAAGAGAGACCTATTGTAAGTACCTAGTATTTCCTCCGAACTGTACCGTGACAGGCCTTGCTAAATTGGTAACCCCTCTCGATCAAAGAGCTCCCAGTAGTCCACTTTAAAAAGCAACCATAAGAATGGCTTTTTGAAAAAATGTTTTATTCAATCAAAGAATGGATTTTTACTGATGAAAAATGGTGGCCAATATCTTGTTAAAGAGTTTTAGTAGGGATCCCTAATTTTTTAGTAATAAATATGGCCTATGTTACTCAGGAATAATGAAGCATTCTATTGGTGACAAAAAATCAAAATCGGTCCTGCAGTTTTTCAGTTTAGTCGTTACAAACATACAAAAATACAATTCTTTCATTTTCTGATATTAGTAATTTCTAATATCAGTAAAAGTAATTTCTAAAATTAGTAACTGCTTCGTTGGTCGGGTGGCAAAGCGCATCGCTTTGTGATCACGAGGTCCTGGGTTCAAATCCTAGGTCGGACAAACGTAGTTTTTCTAACGAAAAATTCCCAGTATGAGTCCGGAGTCTGGAATTGTGTTCGGTATATGGCAATAAGCTCGCCCCCTATTACATGGGACCTAACCTCGTCGGCGTAACGTGGGTGTACTCAGTACACCTCTGCCACCCCCTCTGGAGAATATAGGCGTGATGGTGTTTTTATTTATTTTAATATTAGTATAACATAATTAATTAATAAGTATATGACGAATGAAATGACACTGCTAAATAATGTAATGAATATTGTTTAGTTAATAATGACCAGCTTACACTTACTTAACGGACATAACATACTGGACAATTGTATATTCGTTTTGTAAAAAATACCAAATGTATTCTGAACATGTTTTAAGCTAACAAATAACATGAATAGATTTGATTTGAATCGGTAGTCTTATATGCGTGACATCATTATTATGTATATTGTTATTAAATATGTACAATGTACCATAGCCGTGTAAATTGTAGGACGGTACGGCCGGAACAAAAAAAAATTGAATAAAATTAACTAGAAACATCGTCTATGTTGTATCTCTAAGCGGATGTGGATGGTAAACACCTCCTTATCGGCAACGATGTTAGATCACGATATTGTTACGACTTTAATACACCACGATATCTTGTGAACCCCTTATCCAGGGATGTTAACTTCAAAACGCATTACACATCCTTAGGTCTCCTATCGATCTGTCAAGAAAGATCTAGAATGCGCGTTTAAGTGCTAAAACGTCTACTCTAAACAAGTAGATACAAGTAGGTACGTAATAATAATACCGCTTTGTGGGATGCGCTGGCTATTCTTTGATGTACCTAGACTTTTCTATCGATGTACTTAGAACAAACTCTCAGCGCGGCAACCTACACAATCTCTCTTCGGAAGCGACAGCGATCAAATCGAGCACAAGCGATCTAAGTGAAACACCAGCAACATTAGCAACGATATACGGATTCAACGAGTCACTCAGCAATTTGGAAGCAGTCATTGGGTACTAGCGAGAGTAGTACTAGTGTGTACTTGCACTCGACGAGCTGTTTTGTGCCTACAGCGCCTAAGAGGGCTTAGCATAAAGACATTGACTTTAGGGTTACACTGTGGAGAAAGCGTGCTGTCACTTTCATATGTATTTTATTAATTGGCAGTCTGAAAAGGATGTCCCATCAACTCGGATCACGTTTACTTTAAAATTTTCATGCCAAGCTCTCCTAAACCATCTACTTTATGCAGATGACGCGGTTTTAATAGCGCCAACAGCCACTGATCTGCAAACACTAGTCACAGTTATGAAAAACGACTGCATGATCAATGGCTTACACTTGAATGTGAAGAAAACCAAGATTATGGTTTTTGAAAGGAAAGAAACCAGAACGAATGTAAGGATTGTGGTTGGTAACGATGTGCTGTAGCAAGTGAATGAGTTTGTATATCTTGGATGCGCCTTCAGTAAGGATGGGAAATACACCGCTGACATAGAGAGAAGAGTGAGTGCAGGGAACAGAGTGAATGGTGCGATGGGAAAGCTACTCGGGAGCCGGCACTTAAGCCATAAGGCGCAGCTGGCCATACATAACGGAGTTCTTGTCCCAACGCTGTTATATGGTAGCGAGAGCTGGGTATGTAAGAAGGAGAATGAAAGTAGGATAAATGCGGTAGAAATGCGAGCTCTGCGGAAGATGTGCGGAGTGAAGCTGACCGACCGCATTAGCAACAGCATAGTAAGACAGCGAGTAGGTATGAAAGATAGTATCGGTGTAAAGATGAGAAAGGGCATGCTCCGTTGGTTCGGGCATATAGAAAGAATGCCAGAGGAAAGAATGACAAAACAGATATACAATGTGAAAGTGGAAGGATGCAGGTACCGGGGAAGACCTAGACTATCTTACCACGACCAAATAAACCGAGTCTTATCTGATGGAAAAGTCAAGAGTCTCCGTAACCGGCGCGCGTGTATGAGACGAACTATGAGAGTCGAGGAAGCCAGAGAGGTATGTAAGGAAAGAACCTGTTGGAACTCTGTACTCTCTGCCTACCCCGCAAGGGATCTGGCGTAAGGTTATAGATAGATAGATAGATACTCGAGGACGACAGGGGGACGGGTGCACTACTAAGTGCACCGGTCAACCGCCGGCTATGGGAGGGGATCTACTACTACGTCGTCGTCGTCGTCGTCGCCCGTATTCTGAGCGGAAAGAAGGGATGACAAAGCATCGGGGGGGTCGGTGAGAACATGTCGCGGCCGGCGGTGGCGGCAGGGGTCGGGGGGGAGATCGTAGTCGGCGGTGGCTACGATTAACGGATTCGCATGGGTAGATGCGTTCGCGAAGTGACGTGTTGACGCCTTTTTAATAATATCTTCATGAAAATCGAAAATATCTCTGTTATATACATAGATATACAATAATGAAAAATTCAAGTCACGTCGTTTTTCTTTCCTTTACTTGTACTGTAAAACCTTGTTTATCAACGGGAAGCACCCTATTATCGATAAGTGTCAGTTCAGCTATATAGCTAGTCCGGTTTACGTTAAGGCGAATTCGGATAAAACTATGTGGCAGGATTTGTCAAGGAGGAGATTTTCCAATTAGACGGGTGTTGTATCTGGCGGGGCCTGCCATATATGTCACGCGTCGTGCAAACTCTAATATTGCGTTCTAGACGTGTATGGCGGATCGTCAGCGCCATCTATTGGGAGGTAGTCGCAACTATGCAGCAATATATAGGGGGTCGCTACAAACTTTATTATTTGATAATCTCGAAAAGAAAGCAATCGATATACTACAGATTTACTTTAAACAAAACTTGTAAAATCCTATATTTCTTTTTAGTTCATCAAACATACTTAAAAATATCGAATCTTGTTTCTTTTCTTAAACATCCAAGCAGCTTACGTTGCTTATCCGGCCTCAGTTATATTATTTTAATATCTATATTCGCTCTTTCCAATACTTTTAATTTGGTTGAGATAAATCTTCATCTCGGTTTAATTTTTGGTGCACTTGGATTCAGTGACGCCATATAAGTAAGGCGAAAGATGCTAGTACTGACGTCACGGGTGAGCGCAGGGAAGTGAGTGGACCATGTATTTGTGTGGTGGAGTCAATTTATATAGTTGTAAAACGCGTAAGTTACGTAAATAATGGAAGATCTAAGACACCCTAATTAGATGATTGCTTCACATAGATACGATAACCAAACTATAATTTCTAAATTGTTTTCTATATAATTTCTAAGACCGTTACGCCTGCATTTTTCAAGGTGGTAGAGGTGTAGGTACTATGTATATGCCGCCACTTTTCGCCGACGATATTTAGTCCTAATGTAATAGGGGGCGACCCTATTGCCATTACACGGGGCATAATGCCAGACGCACTGATACTGGAAATTTTTCGATAGAATACCTACACTTCGTCGGACCAATGATTTGAACCCCGGAGCTTGTGATCGCTATACGCATAATACGCCGCTATACCAACGAGGCAGAATTTAATAAAAAACCAAACTTCTCGTTTTAAAAAGTTACTCAACTCAAACTCAAATCGTTTATTTTGCATAGACCATGCGGGGTGCTTACAAAGTCTCATATTTACATTTCTTTTTATTTTAACTTACTAATCTACCACCGGAACGGAACGCGGCCTCCACTGAGAAGATCCGGCGAGAAACTCAGCGGGCTTGTCTTTTTTGTTTAATTTTCCACTCATTTTTTTTTCATCATTTTTTTTATAGATACATACATTTTTATATTATACAAATTCATTAATGCGATCCAGCTCCAGTGTGATGCCTTACGACTGAGATAGAGGACTATTTTTAAATATATGCTATAATTAAAAGCTTTCAAAAACCATTTTTTTCAAACCATATGTTTTTTGAAAGGGAAGAAACCAGAACGACGACTACTTAAGCAGCCATCAACTCCCTCGACCATATTAGACGGAAGGAAGTGACCCGCACCAAAAAGACACTGCAAGCATAGACTTTTTAGAGAGCATGGCCAATCCCAGACCCCAGAGTGCAGTCAAAAAAGTCTACGAAAGGAGCAGTACTTCGAGCTCGTTTGGCACGACACGCATCACTACGCACAATGCTGCATTAAGCAAAGCAAAGTTCGGTCAGTCGGAGATGGGTGACGGTTTGTGACATTTCCCATTTCCAGCATCTCTATGCTTCGGAAGGCACGTTAATCCCTTAACCCCGGATACCACTTTATGTGGTATCAGTCAAGCCAAGTTGGTGGTGTTGGAGGCTGCTTGTAAGTTCCAACAGCAGGTGTCCTCAAATGTGCCTCCGCTAATCCGCACTGGGTCTGCGTGGTAAGTTTGACCGTTCTCTCTTACTTTGATTTGAAAGAAGAATAATTTGTCGTTATTTTTTTTTCTTTCAGACCACTTTAAGCCAGAGAGTAAAGTATTTGATGGAACTCTGTACTGTCTGCCTACCCCCGAGGGATTTGGCGTGATGATATAGATAGGTAGATATATTTTACCGGATAAACTACACATCAGATTTATGCACAAAATGCAGATTTATAAAGGAAAGATGGATATTTATTTACAAAGATCTGACAGACTCAAACTAACGGAGCATTTAATAACGCCGAGGCATCTCACTGTCTCGCTCAAATTACTTTTTTTCACCTTTATTATTTTCATTCAGTGTCAGTTGTCACGGGGATCAGTCCAGGTTTAATATAAAGTTGCTTGATGCGGGAAATATCTAAATATTCGGGGACAATCCATCAGTGTACGGCACGCTTCGCCTCACTCAGAACGAATGCGATGCTAAATAGAGGAAGAATATCCAAGTATTATGTTTCTACAAAATACTACTAAAATATTCTTATTTTACTGGTATATATTGCGGGATATGTGCTATTCTGTCGCTACAGGAATACTGATATGAAAGGAGAAAACTATCGTATACATTATAATCACTGCGTCGTTACATAGTTAGTATTACCTGATTTTTTTTGTTACTTTATTTAATAATTCCGCAAAGACAAGATCACCTTGAGTTTTACATTTGAATAAACAATAGCACTATCACGGCATTCTCCAAGCGGGTGTGACAAATGTACTATGTAAACTTATATTTTTTCATCGATGTTACCTTTCAGAGGGATGTTACCTTAATAAAGGGTGAGTCGTCTGCCAATATACCGAGCACAATCCCATACTGAAATTACCAATTTTTCGATAGAAAATAACACATTGTCTAACCTAGGCTGCTCACCTATAATAGGAACTCATGATCGCCAGTCGGACCCTGCCCTGCTAGATCAACAAGGCAGTCATTGTAAACTGCTTTTCATAATTCTTCAGAAATATTATGTCAGGTGATTTTCCAACAACATTTAGATTCTCTTGACACCTAATATTTTTTCTCTGGTCCTAAACAAATGACAACAACGTGCAAAGTAATTCACACATAAATAAAAACTCCGATATATCTTCAGCTGAAAGACGTCCTTTTCAGGACAAAGGCCTCCGCAAAGATCGCCACGACGTCCAGTTTTGTACTGAGCCCATCCAGCTTTCACCTACAACCTTCACCAGGTCATCAGTTGTCCTTCATGGTTACTAGGTCTCTGCTACCTCCGAAAACTTCAATGTTTAACTTGAACTTTAAACGCTAAAAGTCATATTAATAAGGCGAAAGTCTGACCAACTTCACTGTGCAAATAGAACAAGCGAATATTAATATCCTCCCGAACTGAAACTTCCCAACAATAGACACAAAGCCGCCTATTTAGGGTCACGGTACTTCCTTCCCTTAGGGAATTAAATTACGTTTAACCTAACCCATCACTTCCTAAGGCGCCTGAATGAATTTCCATGTTACGCACTCCCACAGAAAAAACGTTTATTGAACGATTCCCACCCGGTAGGTGAGGACTAAAAGAAGAAGATTGCCCACTGTCTGAATACTCGCATTTCTTAAAATATCCTTGCAACTGAGGCTCAACCGGTTAATATCATCAAAGTGTCTATTTTTATTGTTTATTATAAGAAAAAAGCTCAGACTATGAATCATTCCTTTGTCGTGGGTGCGTTTACAAACATGAAATTCACATACAACACCCAGACTGAAACAATCATTGTGGCTCACACAAAGAATTATCCCGTGCAGGGATCGAATCCACGACTACTTGATCCAATGGACTGAACGGTTTAAACACTTAACCACTAGACTAAGCCGTCCGTCAAAAGATTCGTCATAAGTCGAAGTCCAAATGAACATCGCTCCGCCTGTATTCCTCAAGCGAGGCAGAGGCTCTGTACACACATATTTCGCCGACGATGTTGGGTTCCGATGTGATGGGAAAGAAGCCAATTTACCGGACACAATTCCAAACGCCAGACTATTACTTGTACTATCAGCTATTTTATGTTTTATGTACCCGTCTCTTAGATCCTGTAAAAGGTGTAACACAATTAACGCAAGACCTGAAAGAAGAAAGTTTGTTCTAAATCGGTAACTAAATTCATTCCAACTATTTTTAATGTATCTTTTATTTTTTCAAAATTTGCAAAGAATGCTGTTACACCTTCAGTGCTCTATAACGAACAAGTTTATTATTTATTCACAGCAATATGGAGATTTCAAATGCATTTCTAAAACGTATTTCCGAATACGGTATAAAAGTATTTAAAAAGGGGTAAAACCTTTAAATTTGGAATTTTGGGTTTCGTATTGACTTTGTAAAGCAATTATGTAATCAGGGTGTCTGAGGTCTTTCGTTAATTACAATACACCTTATATATGTACTGGAAAATGGAAATAAAGAATAGAACAGTAAAATTACATTATTTAATACAAAAAATAGATAACAAGATAAGACAGACATAACATGGTACAATAATTTAAAACAAACTCAAATGCATAATATTTTATAATGCACTGCCAGATCCATGACAAATTATTCCATGAATAATTATTCCATGAACTTCACATTCTCATACTATGAAATTCGAAATAAAAATATGTGAGTTATATAAATATTTGTCCAGTGTAGTAATCAAACCCGCAATAGCTTGATCAATCGAGTAGAGCACAGCATATGGTATTTTGTTGTTGTCAGTTGTCAATTTTAATAGCGGGCGAATGATAGAAAAAGAAATCTTTGTTCAACAACACAACAGAAAAAAAAACACTCCTCGCAAAAGAAACTTTACGCGAAGCATCACTCATCTCGAGGCAGCCTTGACCAGAGCTTTTCAATATTATTTTTTTAAGAATATTATTAATTTAATTTTTTTAATGCGCTCTTGGGGCATTTGTCCAAGGTAAGACATTTTCCGCTCTTTGTGTCCCTCACGGTTGGCGCATCGCAGTAGCAAGCAGAGTAGTCACAAATGATCGCTTCTTCTTTAACTGGTTCAGGGACATCGCAGGTGGGTTCTGGAATCTTCTGAGAGCAGCCAATAGAATAAGAGTGCGTGCCTTCTTCGCATTCATGGTGACCTTTAACAAAAACATTAGTATTAAGGTTGTTGGATTGAAGAACGGCTTGGTTCAGTGGTAAAGAGCTCAAGCCGCTCCACCCACTGGATCGAGAAGTCGCGGGTTCGATCTCCGCACAGGACAAATCTTTGTGTGACCCATAAATATTTTTCGTCACTCACAAAACATTTAAACAAGTCAAACAGTGTAAAGCTAATTACCAAATACCCTTGACGTACATTAAGGAAAGCCCTTTCAGAAAACATCATAATACAAACAAACTGGTGCTTGGATAAGTTCACAATAAACTTGTTCAGAAAACCAAGGTTTTTTGGAGCACGAAACATCATCACATGAGCTTGAGCATGAGCTTAGATGTATTACTTGTGAGATGGAGCATCGCACGCGGAAATGGCATAAAATTTATTTACCCAAAAAGCTCAAAGTTGCTCAGCGAGCTATGGAAAGAGCTATGCTCGGCGTTTCTCTACGTGATCGAATCAGGAATGAGGAGATTCGTAGAAGAACCAAGGTCACCGACATAGCCCTCAGGATTAGCATGCTGAAGTGGCAATGGGCTGGCCACATAGCGCGAAGATCGGACGGGCGTTGGGGCAGAAAGATTCTAGAGTGGAGACCACGTATTGGCAAGCGCAGCGTAGGACGACCGCCTGCCAGATGGACCGACGATCTTGTGAAAATCGCAGGAAATCGTTGGATGCAGGTGGCATCGGACCGGTTACGCTGGAAAGCGATTGGGGAGGCCTATGTTCAGCAGTGGACAAGTATAGGCTGAAACGACGACCCATAGAGTAGACAATTGTAGTACACACATACACGCGCACGCACATGTTGAACTGTTTTTAAAAAAATCTAACACTCATTACGGACACATAGAGCGTAACTGAGGCCGTTTTTAGGTGCCATTTTTGTTAGCAATGCTACAACTAGACACAACTCAAACTGAAACAATTTATTTTGTGTAGGCCCTGCGGTAGCGCTTACAAATAGTCTATTTACATTTTTACATCTACCACCGAATCGGAACGCGGCCTACACTTAGAAAATCTGGCGAAGAAACTCAGCAGGCTTGTCTTTTTTCTTTTCTTTTTTTTCAATTATATTGTATGGATACAATGTTTAGGTTACAATTAAATAGTTTACGATTTAGCTCCAGTGTGATGCCTTACGATGGAGATATGTATTATGTTATTCGTAAAAAGTGTCGAAAGGATTCCAGATAGACCACAAGCAGCACCCGTTCACGAGTATGACTACTGGAACAGCCATCACTCCCCTCGACCACATTGGTGGGAAGTGAGTGACCCGCGCCAGGCAGCCACCGCAAGTAAACACATTATAGTGAGTATGACCAAACCAGAACCCCAAAGACGGTAGTCAGATTGTGTCTACAAAGCAGCAAATCACATCCAAGCATATATTTCCCATCAGTAGGCCGGTTTTAAATTACTCCTTTAATTTTTCTTCCGTAAACATCACAAGCCGTTGCTTGTGATGTTGAATATCGTTATATTCGATTAACGATTCGTACTGAAATACGAATCACGATCATAACTACAAACAAAAATTATTCTAAAAAAAGGATTTTTAAAACCAAATTTTTAAGCAACTAGATAATAGTGCAATTTGAACCGCTATCAAAATTAAATACGTGTACAAAATTTCATGTCTATGCCGTTGGCCGTTGACCGTGTCTTTGGGTGGAGAAAATCCTAGATGTAGAATTAGGTCAATCTTACCACCAAAATGCATTGTTATCGGAACTAAACCAACATGTCAAAGGATATCGACAAAAATTACCCCAGAACCAATAAACATGTGACTTATACCATAATTATTTCTCCGTTTTATAATAAATAGTAGTTGCAAACATCCATATCTAACGGACAATTTGCAATCCAAAACGTATATTTCAAAGTACTGTAAGTACTCAAATCAAAGTCCCCCAACGTCTTTTCCGAATTTTAACGTTTACAGATTACAGTTGAAGATGTCAATCCAATCAATCGGTTGTATTCAATTGATTACATTCAATAATGATCAAATTGATTATTGCTAGTGTATTTTTACATAACCATTTTACAAATGTATTGTTGGCTACTAAATTATAATCTCATAATTTAATACTTTTTTTGCAATAAAGAAATTCCCCCGCTTGTCCATTTAATAATAAATGCATTAAGATAATTTGATGGTAAATCATACACGCATTTTTTTCATCGCAATCGCAAATCATGTAGGGACGCAGAACAATGTCCTTTCAACTCCTTGATTTGAACGGAACATACAATATAAAAGCTTGTAAAAACAGTCACGTTTGGATATACCTACTCATATCTATAAAAATATACCTACTGATAACTATAAAAATATACCTAATCATAATTACCAACTGTAGAAATAAGTTTTAATTAACGAACTCAAATCTTTTTACAAGTTTTTATTTAACTTGCAATGTTCGTATGTCTGTCTGTCTGTCTTTCCGGTTCAAATCTTTTGATCCATTTTCCAAGCACTTGCGGGTATCCGATTGAGCTAAAATTTGGCATATGTATGTAAAGTCGGTGTGCAATGTACAATGCAGTAATATAGTACCATGGATCTGATGATGGAGTTGTACGGTGGCCATAGGAACATGTGAACTATACAACATAACCGTTTGATCTTGTTAGATTGGTATTGACAAGTACTATACAACCAGATAGTGTTCAGAGTCTGATGATGAAGTCGAAAGGTGGCCAATGGAACAACCTAACTACTCAATATAACCCCACCGTGGGCTCGCTGGATTTGTCTTGACGAGCACTTAAGACCCGGATGCTATCCAAAGTCTGATGATGGAGCCGGAAGAAAGCCATAGGGATACCCCAACTAAGCAAGATATCTACGCAGTGTTTTTAAAAAGGTATTTTTAAATTTAAATTATTGCCTCGTTGGTCTAGTGGCAAAGCGCATCGCTTTGAGATCGTGTGGTCCTGGGCTCAAATCATACGACAAATGTAGTTTTTCTAACGAAAAATTCTCAGTATTAATCCGGAGTCTGGAATTGTGCCCGGTGTATGGCAATAGGCTCACCCGCTATTACATGGGATCTATCGACGTCATCAAACCGACGGCGAAAATTGGGTGTACTTAGTACACCTCTACCACCCCGCTTGGGTTGGGGAATATAGGTGTAACGGTGTTTACAAATAAGATATCAATGTACGCGCATTATCAACAGTCTATATGAAAAAACTAAAGGAGTTCTATAGTCCCCTCCGCCAAGAACTAACTCATTAACACACTTACAACAAATTAAACATGTAGAATAAAAATATTAAGATACTTACAAAAAAACCTTTTAATACACTCGATACGCGTGGATAAGTTCACAATAAACTTGTTCAAAAACCAAGGCCTTTTAAATAGATATTCCGTTCAGTAGGCCGGTTTTCAATTACCCCTCTATTTTTCTGCTCCTTAAATGATAAGGTTTTAAGGAAAAATTAACACCGTCAAGCATATATTTCCCAAGTGAGATAATAAAAGGTGTACTGGTATCTGTACCTATATTGCCGAACATTTTCGATCAAATAGGAGGCGAGTCTATTCCTATTATACTCGGACTGCGTGAAAGAACATGAGTTTTATTTAATATAAGCCCTGTTAAGAAACTGTCCCACTGTTAGGCATGGGCCTCCTCTCAAACGGAGAGGGTTTAGGCCATAGTTCACCACGCTGGCCCAGTGCGGGTTGGCGAACTTCACACACCTTCGAGAAACTCTCAGGCATGCAGGTTTCACGATGTTTTCCTTCACCGTTAAAGCAAGTGATAATTAATTTTTAATACGCACATTCTTTCGAAAAGACAGAGGTGCGTGCCTGGGTTTGAACCCGAGACCTTTGACTTTGCAGTCCAACGGTCTAACCACTAGGCTATCACTGCTTGAGTTTTATTTGCATGGCACAAATTATATAAAATAAACCTGACAACTTAAAAAAAAGCAAATATTTTGCTGTTTAAAATGGAATTGCGTGCTTTTTTAATAGGTAAACGTTATTATTCGATTAATCACTATCCTTCTGAAATAATTAATATGGTATAGCACTGTTTGATATTTACTATTTCCACCTTGTGGGGGGCCTGCCCACTCCACGTCTTCCAGTACGAGGGCGCCACTCGAGAACCTTTCTGCCCCAACGGCCGTCAGCTCTACGAGCGATGTGCCCCGCCCGCCATTTAGGTTTGGCAATTCTGAGAGCTATATCGGTGACTTTGGTTCTCCTGCGGATCTCCTCATTTCTGATTCGATCTCGCAGAGAAACTCCGAGCATATCTCTTTCCATTGCCCTTTGGGTGACTTTGAGCCTTCTTATGAGGCCCATCGTGAGTGACTATGTCTCGGTGCCGTAAGTCATCACTGGCAACACACTCTGGTCAAAGACTTTTGTCTTGAGACACTGTGGTATTTGGGACGAGAAGATATTACGTAGCTTCCCGAACGCTGCCCAGCCAAGTTGGATTCGACGATTGACCTCTTTCTCAAAGTTGGACCTCCCTAATTGGACTGTTTGTCCCAGGTATACATAATGATCTACAACTTCGAATGCAGAGTCTCCAACCTTCACAGGAGTAGGCACGACATGGGTGTTTGACATGATTTTCGTCTTATCCATGTTCATTTTAAGACCCACTTGTTGAGGGACTCTGCTGAGGTCATCGAGCATAGTGCCGAGGTTTTCCAGGGTCTCAGCCATGACTACGATATCGTCGGCAAATCGAAGGTGAGAGATGTACTCGCTGTTGATATTGATGCCATGTTCTCTCCAGACCAGAAGCTTAAAAACGTCTTCCAGCGCGGCGGAAAACAGTTTTGGGGAAATAACGTCTTCCTGTCTCACGCCTCGCTGCAGTTGGATGGGGTATGAGTTCCGGCCGTAGCGACGGACTGACATCGTGGCGTTTTCACACAAACTCTTCAACAATTCGGTGGTCTACTTGGCACCGCTGGATAGACTGTAGAACAGCCCATGTCTCAATCGAATCAAAGGCCACAAACGCTAAACATAGTGGCCGGTTTTACTCCTCTGCCTTCTGTAATACCTGCGGCAGCGTATGTATGTGGTCTATGGTACTATAGCCCTTTCGGAAACCGGCTTGTTCGGGAGGTTGGAAGTCATCGAGTCTGCGTGTGAGACGATTCGTAATGACTCTCGAAAACAGCTTATAGACATGACTCAGAAATGATATGGGTCTATAGTTCTTCAATAGGGTTTTGTCGCCCTTTTTTAAGAAGAGAACCACCACACTTCTGTGCCATGACTTTGGCGTTTTGCCCTCGACAATGACGGAATTAAAGAGCTTCTGGAGAGCCTTTAATATCGGCTTCCCACCAGCCTTGAGAAGCTCAGTTGTCATACCGTCATCGCCTGGCGCCCTATTGTTTTTGAGCTGTTTGAGAGCTATACTAATCTCGTACAGACTGATGTCCGGGATATCTTCGGTGTAATGTCGGGTCAATCTGGCTTTTGGATCTTCGGCAAGATTGCTAACACGGGCGTGTTGACATTTATAACTGTCCGTAGAAGTTCTTGACCTCTCTCAGGGGTTCAGGATTGGAGGATATAATCCTGCCATCTCCGCCCTCAGTTTATTTAACCAGCTTTGTCCAATAGACAGATCTCTAGCAAACACTTTGGAGCCCTTGTTCCGCCCTATAGACTTTTTGATTGTGCTGGTATTGTAATGGCGCGTGTCGCGGATCAGAGACTTAGAGATCTGCCTATTGAGCCACCGGCATGCAAAAGCATCATCCGGAGAATGCAAGACCATCCTGCGTCTTTCCTCTATTAGCTTTAGGGCATGGTCTGAGATACGCTACCCTGGTCGACACACTCT